>OY728145.1:880589860-881968371 GCA_963277665.1 Viscum album | reverse complement strand
CCTAAAAGTTTTTCTTTTTTTTAATTGTAGCATGTATTATCTTCAGTTCATTTCACATAATTGATCTTCTATTTTTAAAATAGAAACTTTTTATCTCTTTCATCGATGTTAATTTTCTGTAAAACGTTTTTATAACCTAATAAAACATTTCTTCCCATGTTCAAAACTTTTATCACACAGTACATATTTATTTTAGTAATTATTATTAAATTTAATTAATAAATAATAAAGGATTATTTTAAATTATTAAATTATATATTAACCCTTTTTAAATATGATTTTCAAGAGTTACTTATAACTTTTCAATTGAGAAAATTAGAAAGGAAATTAAAAATATTTTATGACATATCTTCATTTTTAACTCCATATAATAATGATCTATCTTTTAGGGATTAATGTTCTTGTTAATACTATAAGAACTTTCATGATGCAATTATGTTGGAAGATTGAATGTTGGTATCATTCTACCAAGATCATGATTCCAATTTAGGAAATACCATTTGAAAATATTCTTAAACACATTTTCATTCCTCAGTTTTTTACATTATTTAATGTATGAATGATTTAATATGTGATAAAAGTGTAGTGTTTCATTAATTTCTGGTAATGGTAGCATTTTTCCCTCAAATGAATGGGTTATAAATATATATTATTAGTTAACAAAATGATGTGAGTTATGGTACTTGATCAACTATGGAAAACATGTTGTGATGCCTAAGACAATATGTTATGTGATAATGGATTATGTTTCTTGATCTACTATATTTTTGTACATAAGATTATGATGTTCGATCTACTATGTTATTGGATGTAGGATTATGATTCATGATACACAAAATTTTAGGACACACTATTATGATTCCTAGTCCATTATATTTTATGATTTATAATTATGATGTATTGTCCAATATGTTATTGGATGTATGGTTGTGATGCCTTATATATAATGTTATGTTTTTCTATTATTAATCTTATAGTGCTTTTATTTTTTATTCCTAATGATTTCTTTGTACATCTCATGAATGGTTTATTGTGGTCATAAATTCTTATTACTTGATATATCATTTATTATTTCTTGTTATATTCCCAGTCTATCATGCTTATATTGGAAACACTTATTGTTCTATGATTAATTTAATCACATATTTCAATTAAAATAATTATTCTGAAATTATTATTATTTAACCCTATATAACTCATTAATAATGTTCTTCTTACATATCATTTTAGATAAATCATTTAGCAATCCAATGTCCTATTACATTATATACCATAATATGTATAAAATTATGTTTTATGTATATATTTTCAAGATAAATTGAATCAATTATGTACAAAAATATATTTAAAAAACTGATCTCCAAATAAAAAACAACATTTGGTTTTTTATAATTGTGTGATTATTTATGATATATATTGTTTAATTAAAAAAATTTATTTATATTATCTTAATACTAGTTTATGCCAAATATATTGGTATTTCAGTGTGGGTTTTTCGGTATTAGTTTCTGAAATATATGTTAAACTAATATAAACCCTCTTAGTATTGAACTGAAAGTATCAAAGGCTAATGGATTCCATGGTTATGAAATTTTGAGTTTTACATTTCAAATGGATATTTTATTAATATTATAATATTTATAACTCCTTAGAAACCCTTTGTGTCTTATTAAATTATTTAAAACAGAATCATGTAATTTTTGGAATACATGTATGTGTTGTATTGTGAACACATTATTTTATTTTTGTTCCATGAATTCCTTCTTATACCTCATTGTTAATTATAGTATTTGTTCGTATTCCAAATCATGGTATATTGAATTATATGTCTAAAAACATGGTGTCATGATGAAAAATGTTGATATATAAAACTATTAAATAATAAAATATTTAAAGAAAATAAAACCAAGTAATCTAGTTATTTTTACTTTAGTTGTATTCTATATGATATTGGGAATGGATAAGCTCACACTACATATCAATTTTCACGATCTGGAAACCTCAATGTTTCTCCCATATCATTATATTTTCATGCATAATTGAATGTATGATTATAAACTCTTGTTGCAAGAAAAAAATCATAATATGTTTTGTGATACCCAAAAATGAGGGATACCTGGGTCATACTATTGGCGAGGAACTAAAATTTGAATAAATAATAATTGTACAACATTATATTTGGATATTAATTTAATAACTAGGTAATCATACACCTATAAATGAAGTTGAGTTTCCAATTGAACACATATAATGTTTTATGCCTGTATCAAAGAGTGTATATAAAATGTATACCATTTATTAGATAATTTTAAGAATAATCTCCATCAAAATATATATTGAGGGTTCATTACCACAAATTAATGACTATATGGTGGACCAGTTCACATAATGAAGAATAAATATAGATCAATGTATCATTACACTGATTATCATTAACTTATTAAAATCGATATCAATATTAAACATACTTTATCGCATATGCATGATATATTTTTCCAATATAGATGATATCAATAATTCTAAATTGGGGATCTATGATCTAGATTCAATAAAATAATGTCAAAGAGATAATAAACCCGAGATATCATTTTTCTATACAAGATATGGAATCCACGAATTCATAAAGATTGAATTTGGACCAAAAAATACCTAGAACTCTGTTATGAAATTATGAAATATATATTTAAAGGTCAACATGATATTATTTTTACTATATATTTATCATATCCTTATATATTATAAGAGTAATGATGAACATGGATATCATTTCAAGGTATTTATATAGTCTTAATGAAAGGATAAATTGTATGTCATATTAATAATGGGTGAATTTTTCTACAAAAACTGTTTTTCATATGCCATGTAATCATATTACAGGATATATCTATAGATACATTAGAGACGTGGGAGATTCTATAATTAATTAGACCAACTACTTCGGTAGATATCCATATTTTTTGTTAATTAGCTGGATATTATAGAATTATATTGATAAATTTATCATTAATGTCATAAAATATAAATATGTTTACAAGATGTGGATTGAAGATCATTTTGGTAGAGAATTATTAAAATATATTTTAGGAGAAATGAATAGATTTCTTACAACACCTATGTTTATAATAAAATATAGTGGGTATGGTTTTGTCTTTTTCAATGATTCTTCGTTGAAAGGATTGGGATGTTTCCTTTTGTAAAATAACATCTTAATAACTTATTCCTAACATGAATTGATGAGCCATGAGAAAACTTACATGGAACATGACCTAAAACTAAAATTTGAAAACTTTTACTCATTGATATGGTGGAATTATTACTATGGTGAGAATTGTGAGATAATTAGAATTTTTAGAATTCAAGAAGGCATAATTTTAATAAATTATTAGAAAAATAATGATAAAAAAGAGTCATTACACTGTATATTTATAATCTAGTGTATGAAAATAATCATGTGCTTCAATATTAACCATGTATGAATGAAACTCTTATATCAAAAAAGTCCACCTAAATATACCTTTCAAGATAGATCCCACATAGAGAGAATCAACAACTTAATTTTATTCCCTATACGTATGTGTCACATCATGAAAAATAAATTCAACATGTCAAAAGAAATTAATAAAATATTGAAAATTTCTCTAATGTTCCTTAATGGGAATGTTTTTAGTAGACCCATAGATAATATAGAGTCAGATTAAACCCAGAAAGACTACCACCTGAATTGGACAACATACCAAACCACCTTGATAATAGCGCATAGTTCAGCCTCACTAGGACAACTCATTCCAATGAAGTTGTTGAAAACCCCATTAATGAAGCCACATAGAGTTTAGAAGTTTCCACTATAACCTGAGGGTCCTAGTGCACCTAAATTTTCCCCATTAACATTTAACTTAAACTACCTTTAAATAGGGGGAATCCACAAATCTATTTTACCACAAAATGTTTTTCTCGAATTTAACACCAATTGATCTCATAATTGATAAATCTAAGATTTCATTATTAATTTATCATATTTTAATCTTGGATATAGTATTAATGTCGATGGTAATTTCATGAAACCCATCTTGGAAATATTATATATGATCCTCTAAATTAATCACATTCCAAGCCTTCCATGTATAACATATAATATCAACATAGCTAGATGGTAGGCTGGAAAAGTGTTGTTTGTTGTAGCCCATATATTTGATAGAATGCATTATCCTTTTAAAAATGTTTAATCATATTGATATCAAAAATTGGTATGAACTTTTATTCATATCATTTTAGTGAATTTACAATAGATAAATATATATTTCATAGTTTCATCATCAAATAGACAATTGTAATAGATAGAAGCTAGTCAGAACATGTCCTTTTTAAAATCTCATGTAATGGCAGTCTATGGATCCAGATTCTCCATATAAGATGAAATATTGCTGGTGGGATTGGTGGTTTCCTAAAACCAATCAAACATGATTGCTTCTAATAATATCCATTATAATAAAACATGTTACATCACATTTTAGTGAAAATTTCATTCAAATTTGGTGTCTAAACAAGAGGATCAAGATAAATGTAGTCATATATAGATAATTGAACATTATGATGAGGGGGAAGCATGTATTGATCAATAATATTACCCATAAATTTAGAAATGGGGACATGTTTAATCAAGGGAGGAATTTCAATTACCTCATTAACTGGCCTCGAGATCCATGGGGTGGTATAATAGTTTATAGATAAATTTTTGGAAACCATCAAATTTGAACATATGATAATGCCCTAATATGATTTCTTGATGGTTGACCATATAGAGGAATGTAAACAAGGATAATAAATATTCAGAATTAGTGTAGGGAATCCGTTTTCAGGAAACACAAGAGAGGTATCATGAGAAGAAATATGAATCTATGTAATATTTTTTCATTAAAGAATTATTCAAGAGAATGCTGTATTTGAATAACCTTCCTCCCATATCAACAGGGTTACCATACTCTATCCATGGTACTATTATCAAATTTATTTCATGAATAGATCGAATAAAAATAAAATTACAAATCATGATTTAAATATCCTTAGAGAGAGTTCTAGGACATTACTATAAAGAGAATGATTTTGAAAAACATTGATGTTATCAATGAATTGATAAATCAAACATAACCTTAAGGTGACATGATCTTCACATTTAATGTTTCCATTTTATTTTTTATTTTAAAATATATCCCTTCCCAATGTAATCTTTTCACCTTTCCCCAAAATAGTGGTAGCCTACGATCAGTGAAGGGGAGGGATCCTCTCCTAAAAAAACTCCCTTTGATCCATGTTTTGATTATAAATTGATACTCTTTATCCAACAACAAGATTGATTTACCACAACTGAAAAATTTTACATAAGTTTCATCATAATTCTCAAAGATATCTTTAGTAAAAGAAATAGAGACTTTTTTTCATTCCACGAAATCCGCATATCATCATTATAAGAGTGATTGGAGGGGGAAAAATTACTCCCTAAACATAATCCTCTTATAAATATTAGTCTAAATAGGATCATTATGAAAAAAAATATATAATCCTCATAAAGAGAATATAGGATCCTGAATATAGGATATACTTGTATATATCCCCTATAACACAGAAATAATTCCCTTGGAGAATGATTCACAAGAATGGATATCCAAAATCTTTTAAGGATAAAACCATTAAAATTAATAAATCTATAATAGAACCCATGATTTCATAGATTGTTAAAAATACAACTCCTCTAGATATTGTCAAAATAATTGGACATATAAATCATTAATGAAATATTTCCATCCATTACCATTTTAATCACGAGGTCTACTCATTCAGACATAGTGTAACGAAAATTTTTCATGTTCCCCCATGGGACAAAACAAAACACATTTGCAATGATAATTTTCTTGGAAATTTCACCTAATAAAAAATCTAAAATCATTCTGATAACCTTGGTAATTTAGTTCCCAAATACAAATGACATAATTTCCATGATGTCATGAGAATTTTCTATTTTTTGAAGTAGGCCTATAAAATTTGAGTTCACTCCATAAGACCTTGAAATAAATTAACGTATTATATCACACTATTAATCACCTAAATGAGTATAATTTCCCAATAAAGAAGGTTAATGTTTTAGGGAAGTTATCTTTTCTTGAAACATTATCAATTTTTTATATTAATAGGGTTGCATTAATTTCTTTTTCACTGGGAGGTTAAACAATCTTTCTATTTTTTTATCACTAATAGTGTGATCAATGATGTTGATCACCATGAGAGAATTTTTTACTCTTTGTCCTCATAAATATCCCAAAAATATGGTGAAACAACAATTGAAATTTTATTTTCAATACTTTATAAGGAAACATTGATCATGATATTGCAGATTCTGTTTCATTCATTATATTCTCTATGCATGGAATTGAAAAGTATTTTGTTCATATATCCCTCTTTGATCCCAATGAAATTTAACTAATTCAGTCTAATTTCTAGAGAAGGGAAAGAAAATCATCATGCATAGAAATGTCCCACATCTCCTCCTGTGAGGGAAACACCTGAAAAATATTTCTTTCATGGTAGGGAAAATGAAGCTTTTCATTTTCTTTGATTCAAAGATCAATCATGGAGAAAGTGCCATTTCTCCTTTCTTTGATCCATGCTCTAACACTCTTGAGTTTATTATATATAATTTGTTTTGGGATACCAAAGATTTCATTTTTCTATAAATCTTGAATGATTTCTCTACATCCAATTATAACAAGAAAAACTTTATTAAATATAAGACTTAAGGGAATGGACTAGATTTGTTCAAGAATATGTCCATAAGAAAGTGGTTATGATCCAAATGTATATTGGGAAGAGTCTCCCAAGATACATGAATATAATCATTAAAATGATGATATATATATATAGAAAAAAAGCATAAATTGTATATTCATTAAAAATGAGTGAAAAATAAACCAAAGTACATCATTGGAAATTATTATGGACTCTAATTTCATAGATAATAACCTTCCATGTAAGGAAAACAAGGTAGATATGATCTTTGTTAAATGTATCATATTATCAGATCTTTAATGTGGATATAAAAATACAAAGTATTTATAGATATTCAAAGTATATATATTGGAATAATAGAGGATTTTATTTAACCTTAACTTTACCAAATTATTTCTTAACCACTAATCTCTACGACGATCAAAGAGGCTCATAATGATTATATAGAACTAAAAAAGAGGAATTTATTCTAGATTAAAACATCATAAATAATTGAATAATAATATTCTCAAAATGAATATGTGGCACCTCAAAACTGGAATTCGAGAAGGTGGTATTGGATGCCGCACATAGTTGGGACTTCTATATTCACCAAAGAATAAAAAAAGATGCATAGATATTTAAAAAATCTCTTTTTTTAGGATAACATAAAGACATATGTTGTGTAGCATATATCAAAATGATGGGTATTTCAAAAAATAATGGATAAAATTCAAAAATATATGGATTGATATATCCATTACCTATTACAATGTGAAAATTGGAGAAAAAAATTATATATTTCATCCCATGTCGTCCTATTAATTTAAAATATTATACTTCCATTGGGGTACTGGTGGATAGATATAAAACATTTTCACACTTAATTTATGTTGAAAGTATTTTTCAATACATCAACATGAAATGATATAAATAATGAAATTTATAAGGGGCCTGGAGAAACATTGTCCATTATAAAATATCTAGGAACACATGTCACATTAAAATTCTGATGATGTCTTTAAAATGATTATTATATAGATTTTATCTTTTAAAAAACTTATCTTCCTCAAAATTGTGATAAATTTTATAGTATAATTTATAACTCTTGAAGACAAAATAACATCATGATTATGTTATTTAAAAGGGTGTTTTGGTCAACATATTCCTTTGGTTGAGTTCTAGTATATTAAAACATTACATTATAGTGTACAAAGGGAGTCATATAATTCTTATAAGTTAGTAGAAGTAGAATACATATATACAATGATTTATTTAGATAGATGAGGTATTTTGGACATGTTATTGTAAAGGAAATCATAGAAAAAATGTTCAAACCCTTTAATAAAACATAAAAGACAATATTTTGATATAATATACAATCGTAGAATTATTCATGAAATCATATATTGTATTTTTATGACTATATATTTATTAAAATATCCCACTGGAAGAGGGTTATGAGATATAAGAAGAAGGGAAGGATTGGAGCATGATTCATTGGTCCCCATGATATATTATAATGTGTAATAATTGTAAATTATCACTTAAGACTCCCACTAAACCCATATTAGGTATATTATGTGTTACATGTATTTCTTTTGAGGAATTAGATACTGAATCCATTAGATATGAAAAAGATGTTAGGAAATTTTTTTATGAAATATTATGTGGGGAACAACTAGTGGAGATTTTGGATCAAGAGATTAGGTTATGATAAACAAAACCACTCAAATACATAATGTTATATTCTAAATTCATATATCTTGGGAAGTTATATATGATCTTGAAGTTCAATTCAAGTTAGACTACCTTAATTAGTTTTTATCGTTATAATTAAATTTAATGAGGGAATTTATTTTAAAGGGGAATAATGAACAAATAGTAAAACCTGGTAAATTAAATATTAAATTAAATGTTATTCGATATCATATGATACATGAAAAACTATGTTATAATTATTTAATTAAAAAATGATATTTTTTTATATCTTCTGTAACATGCAAGACTGAGTATTACATAATTAAAAAATAATATTAACAATATTATTTAATAAATTACTTATCTCTTAGAATGGAAGGTATGAATAGGATTAAATAATTTACAAACATTTATAGTTTAAAAATATTAATTTTCTAATTTATTTAGTAGATAATAAATAATAATAAAATAAAATAAAAATAAATATTTTCTAAAAAACTATATTTTTCTAAATGACAGTGTAATCATACTATAGGAACATAATTTAAAAATAATTTATAAAAAATTTAGAAACCCTATTTGGAAAATAAAAAATAATTTTTTAACCTATAATACCATAGCTAATAGAGGGTGTAAGTTTTGGTTTTTTGGAAATATATCATTTTTTATTAATAGTGAAAAATAATGAATTTTAATTGAAAACTAGGTTTTAATATAGAACCATTAAATGGATAAATTATATTATATAATGGTTTTAAAATAAAACTAGATCAAATATATAACAATTAATTCAATTTTAGTCATTGAAATAATTTTTATATTGTATTCTTATATAAAAAAATTATAATATTTTGGAATGTTTCTCTTTAGAAATATTCTTTCTTATAACATCTCTATGGTTAATTGTAAAATAAAATTTCCCACATATGTGAATTTAATTTTAAAAATATATTTATTATTTTGAATCATAAAAATTTATCATTTATAATATGATAAATTTTTATTACCTAAATTAATTGTGATTGAAGTAAAATTTATTTACAATTGTTAATGTAAAAATGGGTTTAATGAAGGCTAAATGAAAATTATATGTGTAAAAATGACATATATAAATAAATAAATACTATTTTATTTCAATATTTATACCATTACAAATATAAGGGTCAATAATGTACTATTTTGGGCCCTTGTGACATATAAAATATGTTAGACAACGTAATTCTATTAAAAAAATTAACAAATATATCTTCTCCCCCACATAGATTAGGCCACACAACTCCATCCTTTTTAACAATGTCTTAACACTATAGTTTGGATAATCCTTGATAATGTTACTTAAAAAAACACCTCTCATAACCCTGTAAGTAATAGTTTTGGTACAAATCCATTCTAGGAAAGAAATAGTGAAAACCTAAGGAGGATAACATAAGAAGAGGTAATGTTCTTTAATGAATAACATTATTTGATTTATTTATACAACTCCATAAATTCTTAATAAGATATAATGATATTAAAAACTATGTATCATTCATATAATGGAATATTTCTATAATAAGGGAATTACCTACAAACATGTCGACTTCCATATAATTGGCTCTGAATTTCTAATTTGTGTGTATAGTTTACTGACGCCTTGAGAACCGTTTTTAATTGTTCTTCCATTCCCAAATTTATAGATTGTGTATCATAATATATATAAATTATATAAATTATATTAGTAAAATATTATTACCTATGAAGTAATTAGGTTATATATTTATTTTTACAATCTGTTGTATTGGAGATGTTATAAGGCCCCTTGTGTGTATGGCGAACTACTTCCTCACAATTCCATGTGATTCATCATTCACGAATGCCTCATACAGAAAGTGATTAGGTAAATGTTAATGATAATACGAGATATAAATTACATAATTATGATATTTATTAAATAAGTATAATAATTTAAATATAATATTATTCATATCATTTCATACCTTTTCCCTCACTTATGGATTATAACATCATTCATATATAAGTTGACAGCTTCTTTCATAAAGAGATGTGACTCTCCTTTCATCACTATATCACTTGGATGATACACATAAGTATATTTAAAGAAATAAGATGATATATATGAAATTATGATAAATTAGGAAACATAAAATATCACAGACCACCTTTCTATAACGATCATTGAAGAATGGAAACATTACTCAGTCTATGAAAAAATCGACTAATTATGAGGGGATATTTCTGATAGGTAAAGTACCTATTAAAATAGTCCCACACATGGGGGTATTTGTGATGAAATTGAATATTTTCCACAAATATTATTTATTTGGGAAGGTTATTTTATGACCATAAGAAAAAAAATTTAGAGCAGTTGTGTACGCTTTCAAAAAAAGGAATATTGAGATAGGTTTATACGATAGATAGTTAGTCCATCGATAACGGATTTCATATAAGACCTTTTACAATGGGATAAATTCTGTACCATTAACCCATTGATTTTTTCAAAAAAAAAATTCACTTGAACCCCATTTTTTGTTTCTTTACCATCTCGCATCATTCAAACCCATTCGGCTAAGTGATGATACCAACACATGTTGGTCCCTAGAAAATATTCATTCCACCTGATTTCGGGCTTATTTAGGATTATATCTCCCAGTTATTTACTCAAATTATGTGATCCTTAATTTTTTTTGGTTCTCCCATTCAATCGTGTATATATTAGATATATCAAAACCAAATTCAATAAATTTATCTTATTTATATACAATATTTTAAAATTTAGGTTAATATATGTTTATTATTCCCTAATTGGGTGTCCACTAATTCTCTATGAGATGATTTATTTTTAGATTAGGTATTTTGATCAGTGTTTGATCTTTATAAATAGTGGATTTTCCTTTTTTAGGGTTACAACAAGTTTACTATTTTTTCATGAATATTTTCATTCTTTTTTTTTACTTAGGATTACTGCAAATTTTTTATTCCCCATTTTATAATTGTATCTATGAGAGGATATATATTAACATATTCCCTACTTGATATATGTATGTGTGAAAAAACCATAGTTTTATAAATATATGAAATTATGGATTCAATTCGCTTTGTTTATTATTACCTATTTTATTTTGATATTTTTGTGTCTCTTTATTTATATAAATAATTATAAATTTGTAGAAAAGTAAAAATTATATAGTTCAACAATTATTAGGTCACGATCAATAAAAAATTTGAATTTCACTAAGAAATGGTTTATAAAAGTTTATTATTAGTCAAGACCTAAAAATTTAAAATTATTGGATTTAAACGTTCTTAGTAATTTATAATATATTTTATTACTTTATATTAAATTATAATTTTTTTATTAATTTATAAAAACATGGAAATGTTTACTAATAATGGTGGATGCAATCAAATATATATGAAATTTTAATTTTTTTACAATTTTATAAGAAATTACACTAATAAGATCATATATGAAATATATGTAAATTTTATTAACTTTTAAATGTATTTTATTTTAAAAAAATTTGTAATTTTTCAATAAATTTAATTAATTTAAAATTTTATATTAATTTATTAATTTTAAAATTTTTATAATGATCTATTATTATTTTTTGATGTGTAATTTTTTATTTATTTGTGCCTTTTATATTATTTTTCATGATATGTATATTTTTATAATATATATTTTTTTCATTTTTTCATTTTTATAATTTTATTTTATTTTATAATTATTTTGAATATAGTATTGATTTTTATTTTTTTATTTTTCTTTTAATTTTTGTAACATCTTTTTTTGTTTTTAATTTGGTTCTATTTTTATTTTTTACACTTTTCAAATTTTATGAATTTGAATATAATTACATATATGTTTTTCTAATTATTTTTAGATTATTTAAATTTTATGTATTTTATTTTTTAAAAATCAAAATAATATTTTTGACTGCATAATTATCCATCTCAAATACTATTATTTACAACAGAAATTCACAGTTGGATTTTTTAAAACAAAGAATAACGCCATTTACAATGAGGGAATAACTCCTTGCAATTTTTTTTTAAATTTGTGACAGACTGTAAATGATACCTTCATTTACGATGTTTTTATTGCAAAGACACATTTGGGAAGGACTCCCATTGAAAATAACATTTTTTTATGGAATTATATTTCTAATGCACCGTCACAAATACCACAATGTCTAGTAGAGTCGTGTGTCTGTAAAAAATATCCTCTCTATGATCATAACATTCTTACTTTTTTATAACCATCATTCATTATTAGTTTAAATAGACTTATTGAAGTCAAAAGATTATAATTATTTCAAGATAATTATTCTAGAGTTGATTAATCTATATAATATGTTTATGAATGAGATCTTTCTAGATGAAACACAAATGATAAAACAAGGCAACCGACACCCAAAACAATGAAAATAAACAATGATGACTAATAAACAGTTGTGAAGAAGTAATAAAATCATCAATTATGATATTATAAATATGAAAATAGTTATTTTTAAATTTAAGAAAATTTTTTAAGGAACTATACAAGAAGTTAAATCATGTTCAACCAAAAATATGTGTAAGGTAAGGAACTTGTCCAAAATTTTCTTTATTGAGACATATTGTAATGTTATGAACCAAATATCATTTATATGGTTTATATAATTCTTATTTGACCTATATTATTTTGATTCATTAATATTTCATGGTATTTTATGATTCAATTAGTTATATTTCATCCAATGGGATTGTACATAAAAGTTACCAAGTGGTAAGGTATTTCTTAACCCTATTTCTATTCATTGGATTAATTTTAAAATTCATCAATTATATCTTTATAGGATTATGTGTATAATGACTATTGATTACCTAATGTTTTATTTATACATTTATTATATGGATTTTCAGTTGAAACACACAATCTATACATTTATTTATTCTAACTGCAATGTAATCATAATTATAGAGGTTCATTTCATATTCTCATTCTAATCTAAATTTTTTATTCTTGAATTTCAGTCGTAGAAATTTATTTGAACATTTCAGAATAAGAACATTTATTTTTATTATAATATAGTTATTCGTTATATTTTATTGTAATAGTACCAGTTTCTACTATTTTATACATAAATTAAATTAAAAATATTTTTCAAAAAGCCTACCTCGTTAACAACTTTTGTTTGAAATTAGTTTTCATACAAAAAAAATCTAATAATTTTTGTTTTATTTTCACCTCTTAAAAATTTATTTTCATTGGAATATTTAAAAAAATTTAATCTCTAAAGTTATTTATTGAAGGAATTTTGTTTCATTTCCAAAACAAATTCCTATTTGGATTTTACAAAAAATGTGAAAGGAATATTCTTGTAATTTTTTTTTAAAATAAACATTCCTTAATCTTTTATAGTGAAAAAAGGAATATTATTTTTGACTTCTAAATAATATATAAAATTACAACCATTTTGATTATTATATATTTGAATATTACTTTGCAACGTTTTGAGAATATTTTTAATGAAAAGTTTTTTAAAAGTTATTTTTATATTAAATGATCTTCAAAATGATTTTAAAAATAAAAATAATATATCAGTTATGAATTAGTTTCCATTTATTTTTTATTGTATTTCAATTCAAAAATGTTGAAAATAGTTTATTATTAATCAAATGGGTGTATATTTATACCATCTTTATTTTTTCCATAAATAGATTATGATTATCTTAAAAAATAAAATTATCAAAATCACTTCCTTATTTAATTTTTTATCAACAACTTCACCTTAAAATATTTTCATTATATGATCTCTAGAAATTAAATATCCCATAAATATCAATATTATTTTTCAAAGATATCATTATTTATTAAACTCTATTCTATGTTAATATATGGTGTTTACATTAAATGGTATTTTTCTATTTATAAAAATAATGGTATATTCATATTCTTTATACAATATTGATATTTTATGATAATGAACATTTTTTTGTGAAATAAATTGATTATTCAATATATACGAAATGATTTGGACCTAAAAGACATGTCTCGGGCACAGTTAATGACAACCCCTTAATTCATTATTAGTCCAATGGGAAATTTTTAAGGGATCAACTTAGTTAAATATGTTTATACCCATTAGTTTTAAACTATCTAGAAAAAATATCTTTATGGTAATGTTATGATGTTATTGTAAAACACGGTGTCAAATAATTAAGAATAAGATTAATTAAGGGATCATTTATTTTTATCCAGAAGATATTTACTATGATATTATCTCTAGAATTTTTTGAAATTTAGTTGATTGATGAAATGGAATGAGTTATCAGTTATTTTACTTTACATATTTATTATTGCTTATCCAGAAATTTTAATGGAATGTGTGATCAATAATTTAAATCTCCATATTTATTATTTCATATTCCCTAATATAAATGGGTTTTCTTATTAGAAATTAGAAACTCAATTTTTTTATTTTCATTAATTCATCAAATATGATTTTCTACTTAACCCTTGTAGATCATTTGAGCCCCCCCGTAATTGTTTCCTTTCCCCAAGAACCCATAATGTATCACCCTAGTTTTTAAAATATTTTTTATTAAATAAAATAAATTTTTGTTGATATATTTAATTTCACTATGTCAAACATTCATATCACATTGAATACTCTTGGAGTTTGTTACAAGGAGCACCAAATATTCATAGGTTACACACAACACAGACTTGACGTATGTTACTCGCAACATTGAATTTCCATGAAAAACCATTATTTTGATTTAATTCTTAAAATGAGAAAACTATAACCAAGCCTTTAAAAATATTAATTTGAATAATAATAATATATTTACACTATTTTTGAATTGTTTTTATATATAATGTACTGATATTGAATGATATAATATTTTAAAGTCCAAATATGCTTACAAATACAATTTTCTCCAATGAACTTATTTTCAATAAAATCTGTGATAAAATAATAATAATTAATTGAAAATAAAATAAGAAATTTTATATTATAAAATAGTCATTTTTTTCAATTTAGAATATTGAAATTAGCTTACAATAAATTTTTGGTATTTTTATTTCAACAAGAATAAATCAATATGGAAAAATGATGTTATCTTATTCTCACTACTAACACATGAATCTGACTTCTTTAACTATTTGGAGAATACAAATTATTTTTCCTAATGTTTTTAAAAATATATAGTTAAATTTTTTATATTCTAATGAGGGTCACACAAAAATAATCTTATTCTAAAATGAAATATTAAAATATTCGAGAAAATTATTCTTATACACAACATTAGAGATTATTTATGGTTATAGTTTAATTTAATGTAGTTTTCCTTCCATCAATCTTATATTACACATGTGAAAAAAGAACCATCATGTTTAAATGTATACCACTTTATCATTGGTGTCATAGGGAGAGAGTATAGAATATCTGTTGAAATGTGAATTTTTATTGTATTATGACAATTTGATTCATTTTTTTCATTATAAGAACAAATTTATTAACCTTGTTTATGTTTTTACCAACCTGGAGAACCATTACCAAAAGTTGTTAATGTAGTTTCTCTGTAGGATTTTTTTAATCATTAATGGAATTGGAGTTTGTATGGGTTAAAAAATAAATATTGGTATTTATTGAAATATATAATATCATATTTCAATTTATACATGTTTATTTTAATAATAAATTTTTTATTTTTAATAAATCACTTTACCATTTAGCATTTATTTTATCAATTAAGAAACATTCTACTCTATTTCTATATTATATATATATATATATATATATATATTAATTTATGGATATCATATTATATATTTTTGTAACTGTAAAATGTTATAATCATTGTATTTTTACACTAGAAATATATGTTTTTTAATTCCTTCTACATGAATGAATTTTCTAAATAAATCTTTATTCATTGTAATGTTTCCATTCATTGTTTTATACATTTTTAAATTCCATATAAATTCCCAATATTTTTAAAATTACTCCCTTTTTAACAAGGCTTAATGAAATATTTATATATAATATCATATTATTATTCTATATAATTTTTTAATGATATTATAATTGAATTTTCATCCACATAAAAAAGATATAAGGATTCTTATTCTCCCCTACATATATAATTTGATGACATGTTCTATTTTATTTTTTAGTGTGGATTATGGTCATGTTATAGAAATTCATATTAATTTAGTTTATTTGTCATGTGATAAACATTATATGTTATGATTATGATTATTTTCTCATTAATATTCAAAAAATATGTAAATTTATTCATTATTTTATTGGGGAATGTATCATATGCCTAAATTTTTTTTGTGATATATTATGGTATTTAACACACTATTTTTAATGTGGATATATAAATATGATAACTTCTATTACATTAAAAAATTGAAAATTCTCAATGAGAATTTTCCTTTCATTAGGTGAAGGAAATAATAAACAAGTATATGAGTGATATTTATAATAAATTATCTATTTAAAAGTAAATATTTATATCCAAAATGTGGGATTATTCACTAATATTTCTATTTCAAATTTCATTAGTGTTACTCTTAAAGTATGAAATTGTTTCTTGGTGGAATTATTAACTTCAACCTCCTTATTTTTTTGTGGGAAAATAATACATCATAAAACAATTATATACTTAATATATTAGCCTAAACAAAATCATTATTGTCATTAATGATATTATTTTATTTATAATGTTTTTTACTTTTAATTCCATGAAATAATCACTTAAAATTTATAAACATTTAGTCCCACTTCTAAGGCTTTCGTTTATTTTTAATTTTAGAGTAAAAAACTGTTTGAAACTCTATTGATATAAATTTACTTAATTTTAATTTTTAGTGTATAATAATTCCATTTAAAATTAAATTTCCTTTCTATTATTATTCACTTTGTAAACAGTATATTCACTATCATTGAAAATTGTACAGATATTTTACTAAGAAATAATTCAAAAAGTATGTATTCATGCATATAATGTTAATAATCTATAATTTATTTTCTAAATCACATTTATCACCACTATATTTTCTAGACAAGTTAATTGTACTTTTTATTTTTTTTGGAATATTATGATTTGAATTTATATTAATATAGATCAAATAAGTTATTAATATGATGTAGGTGTTGAGGATTTTTTAGAATTATCTAAAAATAATTTTCCATACAACGATATGTTATTATATCCAAGAATGCAATGATGAAATACGATTATGTTTCAAATTAGAGAGATTATAAATCATTCAAGTTTTCATGGATTTAATCTTAATTACAGCCCATTGATTAGGTATAGAAAAACTGGGATCAATTTATGATATATTGAAGATGATACATATGAAGATGATAAGTACGATCAAATTATAGAAGTTATTCGTGATATGGAAGCATAGGAAATTGAGAAATAATTGAAAATTAAGAACTTATGTAGTGATTCTGAAAAATATAATATCCATGTTCTACTAAAAATATGGTTTTATCAACAGTTTTAATATTTAGTTACTTAAATGATAATAATATATAATGTGAAAAGAGTTTTATATAGTTTCTATAATTGTTCAAATTCATTCTTTGTAAAGACAATGATCATCCATATTCACATTATAATGAGATAAAATTTTATGAATGATGGTATTAGTGTAAAAGAAAATTCATGACATCTAATTGATTGTGTGATATATAGGAAGGAATGTGAATTTCTGGTTGGGTGACCTAATTTTGTGACATCATAGCATAAGTTGAATGAAAAAAATTAGGCTGATTTAGCAGTTATAAAGGCACATGCCACAAATTTTTGTTACCTTTATATAATTCTTAATTTGGCTAGCTAATTTTCAAAATAACATGATGAAAAAGGTTTTAATGTCATTAATATTATAATATATATGATGGAAATTATGACATCCAGTTGATAGTCCATAGTGGACGAAAATTTATTACGTGTTTTGTTCATATAGAAAAAGATATATAAATCATAGACATAGAATTTTCATGGATGGAATGATTCCATATCCAATACTTAGTATCACACAATATTCAAGCACTGTTTTAATGGTAATATAAAACTTATATCATGATTTTTATATGAATAAAATATATGTCATTATGAGTTTAATTATCTCTAGACCGAAACTGTTCAAAAATGATATTGATGTTTTATTATCTCTATTAATTAATGATTTTGGACTTTTATAGGAGGCAATAATTAGGGTGTATGGATGTTATAAAATTTAATATTTTCAAATGCATAAAATTATTATGTTCCCTATAATTAACAGGCCTTTATAATGAAATTTTTCTTGATACATTGTTAAGGTGCATAACGCTTATCTCATTTGTGGAAAACAGGCTTCATATTATCAACTACATTACTGGAGAAAAATAAAAACATGCGTCATAGAAAATTATAATTCATGAAACACACTTCTCAAATATAAAAAAATTAACAAAATAAATGATTTTTTAATTTCTCTAAAATAGTTTTCCATCGATCAATATATAATGAGGTTTAAAAAATTGTTGTCACATTTGAAAAGAAACATAAATATTATAATGAAAAAGATATATGGGGGAAACAAACTATATTTTTTGAAATATCATATTGGATATATCACGAATTCATACTTAATATTTCTTTCATTCAAATGGAAAATAATATCTACATAATTTGGATTAGAACATTTTTACATATTATAGGAAAGTCTAAATATGGGATAATTAAACTATATGACTAATATAAATTAGAATACATTTGTGGTTAGATCTTACTCCTAATGGGAGGAAAACTATCGATAACCTGTCTTTTAAAAATTTACATATGATGGGGGAAATAATATTATGTCAGTGTTTTTTTGAATCAATGTACTTCTAGGTTATTTGACAAAGGAAAACAATTTGTGTATTTAAAGTATTTGAAGTTGATAGGTATGAAATATCTTGATTTTACATCATTATAGAATAACTCCTACTAGTGGGATGTAATAAAATATTTCCCATCATTGTTTGATTAACTATTATAAAGGTGTGTTATTAATTCACTTCAATTTTTAATAAGGAGAATTATCTGAAGGCTGTGAATAATTTATAGAATAAATTATCTTATATACATTGTAAATTGGGAATTATTATTCATTATTATTTTTTGATATCTTGATGCATTAAAGGGTTTATTTGGTGTGTAAAATAAATTTGTTTAGATGATTATATATATAGGATGTATCATCTTGAAAGGTATATAAAAGTATTAATGGGATATGTTATGTATCAATATCGACATAATACCTCTAGTATTGTGATGTATTTTCCCAGGGAGGTCATAGAGTTTTATATAAGATACTTTTCTCTATAAGATCACATTAGTCTTATTATATATCATTATAAATGATTCAATTATGGGGGAAGAGGATTCATGTATTAAAAGAAAAATCTTTGATAGGTGAATCGATAAAGAAGGTCAATGTATAAATATTTGATAGCATTGATAAATATCAACTATATAAATCAATTTATAGTTATGTGTGGTCGTAATGTTATAAAAAGAATAAAAATACATGGAGTTTCAATTAGAATAAAATTTTATTCTTGGGTTTAAATATATTTTTCATTGGTAGGTCGGATGTATTGGAAACATTGTGATGGTTTTTGGGAGGACCATATTTAAATTTGAATGTAGTTTATGGGTATTAAACTAATGGTTATACATTTAATATAGATGATCAAAATAAAATATGTGCAGTTCAAAACTATAGTTCAATAGTGTTCATAGAACTAGTGAATTTTTAGTGCCAATTAAAGAAAACCAATGTTTAAATAAAAATTATACTATGGAGTTGTTGAAAATTTTTTGGAGGATGGTTATATTAAATTAAATGTTCCAATATTTAAATATAAATGGTTTATAGATAACAACAATGTGAGACATGATGAATTTATAATGACACAAATTATTTCAAATAGATTTAACTACACAAATGATTCTTTTATCACGGAATCACATTTATTCCAAATTTTTTATGTTCATGATTTTTTTATATTCAGTGATGTATTACTTTACCAGGAGAAAACATAATTTTGGTTCTAAAAAAACTGTTGAAGATACCACACTATTTGAAATACATATTTCTATGGGAATATTAAGAGATAATTCTAATGAGCACACTGTAGACATGGTTGGTGATATACATAATGATCAGGATAATTGAATTTGGGAAAATAATCCATCAGTATATTCCTAATATGTGAGGAATCGTAAATATATTTTCGGGTTAGTTTTTTAAAAATCATAATATATTAGTTATTTACATGTTAATTTTCTTATTAACACATGTATCATAATAAATAAGTAAAACTATTTTTTTATATTATTTCAATTGTGTTTATTTTACCATCTTTAACCTTACGAATCTTTTCAAATAATTTATTTTTTTGATAAAAAAAAATTTATATATAATATGTTAAATAAATAAAAATATATTGTATAAATGTAAATATTAGAAAAAATTATTTTATCTAAATAATTGTTTTTTACATCGGATCATTTATACTATTACGTGAATTTTTTTTACTTATTTTCATTCTATAATGTATTTTCATATCCCTTTAATGATGTCATTATTTTAGTTAACTAATCTAATAAATATTAAAAAGTATTAGTTTGGTTTAGTTTAATTTTGTTTGGATCATTTTTCTTATATTTAAATGAAATTATTTTCAATAGGAAAAATGGTGTTATAGATTTGAGGATTTCTACTATTCACTGATAAATTTTGGACTTTCTTCATTGAATTATATCAGTTTATATCTCATTAATTAAGCTAGTATTTTAGTTAACTATAACATATATAAATAAAAATAATTTTAGTTTAATTTAAATCATGTGGGATAATTTTACAATTCATATTTACAATTTTATTTAATATTTGGTTTTTTATATTTTTTACTATATTTTGGGATTGATTTGTTGGAAAAAGAATGAAAAATAATCAAATAAACCACATATTTATAGAGGGGATTGTACACATACCTCTATGGTGGAACACACACAAGATGATTTTCATGAGCCTCCTAATACTTCTTCTCAAAAGTAATATGCTTCATGGTGGAAAAGTGTTTATTAATTTGGAAATGTGGCATCCTAGGGTTTCAAAAATTATTATTTTCATGTATCTTGGACCATAGGAAACAAGTATACATTTATGATAATGATATTCGATGAAGAAAAAAATCAAAAAATGTTAATAATTTTATAAAATTATAGGCTAAAATAAAAGTTAGAATTTTGATTGACGATTGGATAGGCATTGAATAAATAAAATTATCTCATTTTTGGGTGACCATTTCTGTATGTTCTTTTGTTAATATTTATCTTATGTTGAAATTTTAATAGTAATTTATGATTCCCCAATTATTATTAGATGAAAAGTGATATACCTAATACTGGAGGAGTTTGTATGTTTTTTTATCATTTGCTTCACGGAGATATGTAGATTTTAAATCAACCGTCAATTCAAAATTTTTTTTAAATAAAGAATATAATAATACATGACATATATATGCATTTATATATAATGAAGCATTGATGTAAATGATTGAAAGTAGATGACGAGAAGTTATTTGGGTATGTGTAATATTATGTTTAAGATGTTTTTTTAATATACCATTAAAAATATTAATGATTAATACATTCTTAATTTAAAAAAACTGAAGAGATATCACAATGAGATCCAATATATAAAGGTTTACTATCACACTATAACTAAATGAGGGTATATGTTAAATTAAGAAAAAAATATTGCTAAATTGTTTAAAAAAACAAAGAGCTGGTTTTTTATGCTCCGCATTGGCAGAACCACCTTCCCCACTTGAGGGAAATGAAAAAGGGAAGATATATCAGATGAAAAAAAGAATAATATCTTACATAATATTTTAATGTTATAGTTGAGTGGATTATAGTAAAGACCCAGAATTTCAATCTACTTGTTTAATAAATGGGAATTTTACGAGTCTGTAAAAATTAACAGCACATGTTTCTGAGGAGAAATATTGGGAGAAAGCAATCCATCAAAGAATGTGTTCTTCCACGAAGAACGCTCCGCCAATGAAGAGTGCCGTCCTCGACTTCGACCTTCTTCCTCGGGACATTTTCTTACATGGGACGTCTTTATCAATGCTGAATTGATGTTTGTACTTTCGTCTTGCGGCAACGTCAATGAAAAACACGAAGTAGGGGTTTATTTGTATTTGTTTTTCAATTCCCATGCACAAACCTTCTTTTTCTTTTGCGGACTGGGAACAATCATTGCAAGAGGATAGGGTTCAGTTCATGTTAATGTTGTAGATGAGCCATACGTTAACACCCTAACGCAGAGGGTACAGGCCAAACCAACATGGTCTAACCGTTCCAAAAATCTTGTGGTGTTATTCGTGAAGGAGGAGGATAGAAACCATCCATGGATGGGGCATTAGAATGGCGACCGGCACCACCACTATCCGCGAAGAAGGTGACTACGCAACGGTGTCTCCCCGTGGCCTCCACGCCAAACAAGACCATCGCTGCCATCTGTGGATCTGCACCACCCCATGGCCAGACCGCCACCCTGCGGCTGGTCTGCCACCTCGTGGTCGGCAGCCGGCCCGCGGCCGGTCCACTGACCTGTGGCCGGACCCACTCTTCGAGGTCGGACCTCCGCCACTCAGCTAGACTGCCAACCCATGGCTGGTCCGCCCCATATTCTGGACCACCACCCAACGTGTCCGGACGACCACCCATGGCCAGACCACCGCCCACAGCCAGACCACCGCCCGCGGCTAGACTTTCACCCCGTGGCCGCACCGTTGTCCCCGGCCAAGCCAACCCATGGCCCCGCGCCCTCGCGACACTCTCTGCGGCACCTTGCTGCCTACCAGGCCGGACCTAGCTGTCCATCCCAAACCCAATGGGCCGGGAAGCTCTACGGGCATGGCCGGACCCAATGGGTCAGGCCGGGCCAACCCAAACTGGGACGTCCCAGGCCGGGTCGGGCCGGGTGGGTCTGACCGGGTCGGACCGAACCTGGGCCCACTACAACCCATTTACTTCTTTTGGCCATAACATTGGCACCAGATATACATTTGACGAATAATCATTATTGCTGGTAATCATCTAGCCTGATGACCCCTTTGAGTGATACCCCACTATTAATTGGATTAAGATTGGGAATGGTCAGGTTGGATAGAGCACGAATCCAACAGGGCCCCAAATACTAAAAGTCTAATAACACATAGACCGAGCATCCGATTGACGTGCCATTTGTTACGTTGAGATGCCTATGATGTAGAGGAACATTGATATACTTATTCGTGGGACTTATTACCAGTTGGAGTATCAACCAGTAGCCTGTGGACTGATTCCTCTTGGAGGCGAGTGAGCATAGTGTAGAGACATAGTGGCAGGATAAGACATGACGACTGCTAACCATTTCGACTTGGAGTGACTTGATAGGCTCGGTGGAAATCACCTTGGTGAAGTGGTAGACCCACGGTGGGGAGCATGATGGTGACCTGGAGGACCCAAGGTACTCGACAGGAGTAGTTCCTCAGCAAGCCACGAGGGGGAGCGCCTCTAAGTGATGTGGAAGACCCATAGTGGGGAGCACCTTTGTGTGACACGGAAGACCCACAGTACTTGACAGGAGGAGTACCTTATCAGTCCAAGTATAGTGGGAAGCACCTCTGTGTGACATAATAGGCCAACATTACTCAATAGAAGAGAGGTTCTCCAGCAGTTGAGGTGTTCGATGTTGTGATTGGGAATGTAAGTCGATATTTCCACAAGAATAAATCTCGGTGTGAGCTGAGTCAGTACCTTTGTGTTTTCCTCATGATTGAGATGGATTACTTGATAACGTAGTTATATGTATGAATATATTCCTATGTAAGGTAATCTGTTGATTTTATACTTTTTGATTTATCTCTGATGGATTTTGTGAGACCTAGAGGGTCACGGGGTCCCTACTGAGTATCGTTATACTCAACCCTGCACGGGCTATGCCCGAACCTTCTTGCTTTGGATCTAGAAGACAGAAAATACTGACTGAGGATGAGATTACTAGGTCTGGATGATACCTGAAGGAAGACAATATGTCTTGTCAGTACGTAGAGGAGACGGGGAGACGTGGAGTGATGAGGAGGCGATCTGTACCTACCCTTCAGGTATGAAACTTGAAGGATGATCTAGTAGATTCCTTTTCTATTTATTCTGTTGTATTGTATTTCGGTTGTACATGTACCTTTACTATTGGTCTTTTAGTCTGTCCCCCTTTTACTTTCATCACTCTTTTTGTTATACAGTTTTCTTGTGTTCATATCTTGTTGTGTGCATGATTACATGAGTTTAGAGGTTATAAAGGCAAGCCTTCCTTGTTTTAGGGAACATGCCTTTCGGTGCTAGTACCTACCCTCTGGCCTATGGATGGTGGGCTTGGGGTTGTCATGGCACGGGGCCCAGGGTATGGGTCATGAAAAATTGGTATAAGAGGAGTCGGTTCTACCAAAGAACTTAGAATTTGATCTTTTCTATGTAGCAATAATGTTTAATTTAATTATTGAAATTATCATTTTAGGGAGTCCAGTGTTGGTGTGGCGGCCTACCTATCCATACACTAGGACCATGTCTTCTGTTTTCTGACTCTGTGCATGAAAAAACTGACTACGTATGTTTTTTAAAAAGTTTTCTTTCTGATATTTTGAGTTATATCAACAGGAATAACTTTTTGACCATGGAACACCTGTTTCTGTTCAGGATGCCTCCATGAAGACAACCAACTAGAGTTATGAGAGTTATACTCACTGATAGCCCATCGAGTGATGAGGCCTCGGTGTAGGGACCTTTTCTAGTAGAGGCACCAGTTGATGCACCAGCAGTACCATTCCCTGTTAGGCCACCGATACCACAAGCCCCAGTAGTAGATGTTGCATGCCTCTTGGGTGCGTTTCACGGGTTCGAGTCCCAGAGCCCACCCAAGTTCAAGGGAGAGATGGACCCACATGTGGATAAGGATTGGCTAGAGGCTACCGTGAGAGTTTTCTGACTGGTACGGACTCCATTTGATCTCATGGTGATCCATTCCTATAGCCTTCTACTTTAAGCAGTATGAAGATGGTGGAGCATGATCCTCTAGGTCGACGACGAGGTGATGCTTCTCTAGGAAGACTTCAAGAGCCTGTTTCCGGGATAGTTTTTCCCAGAAACTCTTCGTGCAGTGTGCATACATGAGCTTCTTCATCTGCAGCAAGGTAGTAGGATTGTAGCTCAGTACTCTGCGAGGTTCACTGACCTCTCACGCTACACTACAGATATGGTGCGAGACCCATTTTTCAGGACCCGGAGCATCAGGCAAGGGCTCAGGTGGGAGATTCGCGCCTCAATGATCTCACTCAGCATCCCGATGCAGGCATGGGTGCATGAGAGAGTCCTCATAGTGGAGAGTATCCTTTTGGAGAAGTCACCAGCTGCGAGACCCTCCACTAGTCGTCACGTAGAAGATTATTCTATAGCTGGCAGCAAACAGATGTCCCAGAGGTCCAAGAGGACCAGACCTACATGTGGACGACTGCATGAATCACGATCGGTTGTGTGGGGCACCTAAAGAGGAGCCAGCTATATTAGGATCAGGCCATGTTACGCATGCAGTGGGTAGTGTCACATGGCACGTGACTGTCTGACCTGTCGTACGGATGATTAGCAGACGGTCGAAGGACTGTCCAGACAGAGATAGAGGGTCGAGCAAGGAGGTCCATAGGGATCGGGAAGATGTTGAATGGGTGCTGGCCGTGCAGCTGATGGTGGGAGATGATTTGAGATATTACTGCCACCACCACCAGTTGGTCCACTCCGACCGCATGGAGCTGGTGGAAATGGTAGAGCTCAGCTCCCAGCAGTTGAGGCCTCTGATCACAGCACTTTGAAGATGATACGAGGTATGATTTGTGTCTACTCCACTATAGCTTCAGTACTTAAAGACATGGGTTCCAGTGATTATTTTATTGGCACTACCCTCATTCAGAGGTCGGAGATTATGATAGAGCTGTTGGCTTGATCCGTACGGCTAGAGACTCCTACGGGGGGTAGATTCGATGATTACACACTAGTTCCTGCAGTGCGAGCTTACTCTAAGAGGCAATTACTTCGACTAGGATCTCCTAGTAGCTGCGTCATGGACATAAAATGTCATCTTTGGTATAGACTAGTTATCTATAGTCCATGCTCAGATTGACTCTATTAGGAACAAGGTGCAGTGTGTCTGCAGGATGGGACCAAGTATACCTTCAGTAGAGAGAAGGGAGCCTTTGGAGTGCAGGATGGACATACATAGTGGATATTGAAGTAGATCACTCGTCATTTGGATAGCCTTACCCTCAAAGATGTTGATGTGGAGAGTCCAATCTATATTGTAGTCGTGGACTAGTACACGGATGTTTTCTCTGATGATGTTCTGGGTCTACCTCCTCATAGAGAGGTGGACTTTAACATTTACTTGTACCCTAGGACGACACTGATATCTACACCAGCATATCAGATGGCTCTGGTAGAGCTTCATGAGCTGCGGGAACATTTTGAGGACTTGCAGGGGAATGGATTCATCTGGACCAGTGTTTCTCCTTGGGAATCCCTGATTATGTTCATCAAGAAGGAGGATGGAAGCTAGAGTATTTTTGTTGTCTATCGGCACCTGAAATAAGTGAACATGAAGAACAAGTACCCACTGTCGAGGATTGAAGAACACTTTGATCTGCTGATGGGAGCATCGTGGTTCTTGAAGATAGACCTCATATTGGGTCTTCACCATCTTCGAGTGTGAGACGAGGATGTGAAGAAGACGACATTCAGGTGTCAGTACGACCATTATGAGTTCTTGGTTATTCCATACGACATGACCAATGCTCCAGAAGTGTTCATGGGACTCATGAACATGATATTTCAGCCATACCATGATCACTTTGTAGTGGTCTTCATCGACAATATTCTGATATACTCTGCTACTGAGGAGGAGCATGCTTATCATATGTGGGTAGTACTGGACACACTCCGAGAGCACCAACATTATGTTAAGCACTTGAAGTGCCAAATCTGGATCTGATAGGTTCACTTTCTAGGACATGTCATATCAGAGGCTGGATTTGTAGTGGATCCAGCGAAGATTGAGGCGGTACTTGTTTGGGAGCCACCCAAGAGTGTGAAAAAGGTATGAAGTTTCTATGGTTTGTCTAGATACTAGAAGAGGTTTGTGATAGATTTATCTAGAGTTGTAGCACTACTATCAGCCTTAACAATGAAGGGTAAACCCTTCATGTGGTCAGAGAGATGACAGCAGAGTTCCAGGAGCTGAGGTAGACGCTGACTAGTGCCCCCCATCTTGAGGATTCCAGAGGAGGGTGTAGGGTACATAATCTACTGTGACTCATCAGTGACCGTACTCAGATGTGTCCTGATGTAGGAGGAGGAATTGGTCAGATATGGTTCACTTCCACTTAGACAACATGAGCAGAGCTATGCTACCCATGAACTAGAGTTAGCAGTAGTGTTCTTCTCCTTGAAGATGTGGCAGCACTATCTGATGGGAAAAAATTTTACAGTGTACTATGATCACAAGAGTGTAAGGTATATCTTCTCTCAGAAGGACTTGAACATGAGATAGTGACATTGGATTTAGTTCCTCTAGGACTATAACTTCATGATATTCTATACTCCTAAGAAGGGGAACGTTTTTGCAGATGTACTCAATAAGAGGTCCGGTATACAGCTACTAGGTGAGGTGATGGGGAAGCTAGCTTCTTTGCAGATATCATTTGTGGATAGAGATGGGGCAGTTTTCTTCAGTCTCTTATAGTCACTCCCCCAATTTTTTATTGAGTCATGGAGGCACAACATGGGGACTCTGAATGCGAGATGCTACGTACTCAGATATCCACAGGACAATCACCTGATAAATTTTCTGAAGGTGGGGAGCAGGTCATCCTCTTCAGGGGACATACCATGGTACCAATGTAACATCAAGAGGAAGTGTTGAGGGTATTACACACATAACATATAATGGTACATCCTAGAGTGGCGATGAAGTACCAGTATCTTCAAAGACAACATTGGTTGCCATGAATGAAGAAAGAAATAGCACAGTTTGTATCTTTATGCCTCACCCATTAGTAAGTGAAGGCATGGAATCATGTACCAGCTGGCTTGGTTCAACCTTTAGAGGTCCCTAAGTGAAATTGGGATAGGTTATCCACAGACTTCGTGAAAATATTTCGACATACATCTAGAGGTCATGACTCGATTTAAGTGACTGTCGACTAACTCACCAAGTCATCCCACATCCTACTGATCAGAGTGCAGGGTTCAATAGAGATCTTGGGATGCCTCTATGTGCAAAATATTGTGCGGCTACAAGGAATACCCTTGATGATTGTCTCCGATCAAGATGCACATTTTACTTCCCATATGTAGAAGGGGATAAAAGATGATTTCAGGATGCAGCTTCATTTGAGCACCACCTTCCATCCTCAGATGGATTGTCAGACTGAGCATACCATTCAGACCCTCGAGGACATGCTACGTGCTTGTTTCATCGACATTAGTCACAGCTGGGAGGATTACTTGCCTATGGTAGAGTTTACGTACAACAACAACAACTATCACTCCACCATTTGGATGGAACTAATTGAGTTGTTGTATGTGCGTCCTTGAAGATCACATTTGCGATGGACTGACAGATGGGAGTCAACACTCGTGGGATCATAGATGGTACGGGCTACCACAGAGAATGTGCAGATCATCCAGGAGCTGATAAAGACTACATAGAGTAGGCATAAGTTGTATACCGATAGGAGAAGGATATCTATAGAGTTTGAGGATGGCGATTACGTCTTTCTACGGGTCTTAACCTGACAAGGTCTACAAAGATTTTCCCGACGTAGCAAGTTATATTTGAGGTTCATCAGACCTTGTCAGGTCCTCACAAGAGTTGGCGAGGTGGATTACCTCTTTTCTCATCCACCTCAGTGACACCGGTTGCATGACGTCTTCCATGTGTCCTAGATGAAGAGATACATCCAGGACCATTCTCACATTATCGACCATGAAAATCTGGACGTCGACGATGGGTTGATTATTATGGATATTCTAGTAGAGATTGAGGATCGGCCGGAGTGAGTCCTTCATGGATGATCGACACGTCTGGTGTGCCTTCACTAGCAGCACATGAACCTCTAGGAGAGCACATTGGAGCTGGAGGCTCAGATTCATGCTCTGTAACCCCAGTTTTATCCCAGTTATAGTTGTGGCTTACATGGACATAGATCCCAGAAGTGGGGGAAATGTAAAGACCCAGAATTTCTTTATATTTTTTTTTAATAAATAGGAATTTTACAAGTCTGTGAAAATTAATGGCACGTGTTTCTGAATCCAAGAGTGCCCATAATGAATTTCTGAGCTTTTATTCTGGTACGCTCAGTAATCATGCGATAAGGTTTCTCTAACTTTGGAACCGTTGCACGAAATTGATATCTGAGGGTACCGTTAAACTCAGAGTGACAATATTAGCTTAAGGAGACATTCAAATCAATTATAGTTGGATGAGGGTGAAATATAGATTTTGGTATTTTCATGGGAAGATAAAAATTAAATTATTTAACGTTTTATTTTATTTTGTTGTTACCACCCTCTTCTGGATATTATGGGTTAGGGACAACCCAAGCCCAAAACCTCCCAAGTTTAATTTAAGATGTGGGGACCATAAGAACATCTTAATGAGGGATAAACCTCCCATATCCTTCTTTAATGTGGAGGAGCCTCTTGAGCCTCCTCCACATTAATTAAGCCAACACACCTTACATAATGTTTCCAACCTATGGGATTAATTCACTAAATTTGAAATTTTTCCAACAATTAAATTGGGGCAAACATATCACATTTTGGCTACTTTGAAAATTTGGTTTAATTGGGAGAGGATAAATATTGGGAGAAATCTCTCCAACGATGAAGGCATTCTTCCACAAATAACGCTCCGCCAACGAAGAACACCGACCTCGACATCGACCTTCTTCCTCAGGACATCTTCCGACTAGGGGCATCATAATCTATGAAAAATTGACCACTGTACTTCCTTCTTGCGCCAACGTCAATGAACAACACGAAGTAGGGGTTTATTTCTATTTGTTTATCACTTCTCATTGACACACCTTCTTTTTCATTTGCTGGTTGGGAACAAACATTGTGGAAGTATAGGGTTTTTTCGTTCGTGTCCATGTTCTTGATGAGCCATATGTTACCACCCTAACGTGAAGGGTACGGGACAAACCAACATGTTCCGACCCTTCCGAAAATCATGTGGTGTACTTCACGAAGGAGGAGGATGGAAACCATCCATGGTTGGGGCACATTTATGGTGGCTGACGCCCCCATCGGCCGTGATGGATGCGACAATGCAACAGCACCGCCGCACGGCCACCACCGCCTCCCCGTGGCCTCCATGACAACCGCTGCCACAACCACTGTCCACGGCTTTGCACCGCCCCACATCCTAACCGCCGCCCCGTGGTAGGATTACCACCCCGCGAACGGACCGCCGACCCGAGTCCGGTCCTCCACCCTGCTACCGGAATGCCGACCCACAGCCGGTCTCCCGAATCACATTCAGACTGCCGCTACATGGCTGTTATGCCTCCCCGCGGCCTGACCACCGCCCCACGGCTGAACCTTCATCCCTTTTCGAGAAGCCACACGACACTCTCTGCGACCCCTCACAGCATGTCAGGCAGGACCCAGCAGGCCGGGCCAAACCCAACAGGCAGGGAAGCACTACGGGCCAGGCCAAAACCAACAGGCCGGTCTAGGGAAACCCAAACCGAGTCGGGCTGGGCTGGGTCAGTGCAACCGGGTTAGACCAGACTCAGGCCCACTACAACCCATTTAATTCTTTTTCTTATAACTTTTTCACTGATCGTCTGTTTGAAAAACCTCCAGTGGCACTAGAAATCATGGAGCGAGATATTACTTTTGAGTGATACAGCCCTATGTTCTAGATTAAGATGGGGAATCGTCAGGTTGGATCGAACACGAATCCAACCAGTCACCGTGAACTAAAAGTCTAATAACTCATAGACTAAGTGTACGATTAACACACCATATTTTTACCGTGGGGCCCCTATGACCTGGCGGACCATTGAGATACTTCTTTGTGGGACTTTGTGGCAGTTGGAGTATCAACTAGTAGCTTTTGGAGTGGATCATCTCGAAGACCAGCGAGCAAAGTGCGGAGACCTAGTGGCTGGCTGAGACATGATGACTACTGACCGTTTCAAGTCAGAGTGACTTGACAGGGCCAGTGGGGAGTGCCTTGGTGACGCGGAAGACCCACGGTGGTGAGAACCTTGGTGACGCTGCAGACCCATGGTACTCGAAAGGAGGAGTACCTCAGCAGACTACGAGGGGGAGAGCCTCTGTGTGATGTGGAATACCCACATTGGGGAGAGCCTCTGTTTGACGTGGTAGACTCTCGATACTCGACAGGAGGAGTACCTTAGCAGCCCAAGGTTAGTGGGAAGTTCCTCTGTGTGATGCGACAGGACCATTGTACTCAATAGAGGTGGAGTTTTCTAGCAACTGAGGTGTTCGAAGTTGTGATTCAGAATTTTACATGATACTACCAGTAGAATAAATCCTGGTGTGCACTGAGTCAGTACCTCTGTGTTTTCCACATGATTGAGATTGAATAATTTATAACTTAGGTATATATATGGGAATTTACCTAGCTAAAGTTATCAGTTGATTTCATACTTTGTGATTTATCCTTGATGGATTTTGTGAGACCTAGAGGGTCTCAGGGTCCCTACTATGTTTCGTTATACTCACCCATGCATGGTTTATGCCCGCACCATGTTGTGTTGGATGTAGACAACAGAGAGTGCTGACTATGGCTAAGTGTACCGGGACTGGACGGTACCTGGAGGTGCACCATAGAGCGTATCGGTACACAGAGCATACGGGTGCACGTGGATTGATGAGGAGGTAATATGTACCTACACTTGAGGTAGGAACCTTGGAGGACGATCCATTAGTTGTATTTTCTCTTTCTTCAGTTGTATTGTTTTTCAGTTCTACTTGTAATTTTCCCGTCGGGCTTATATTATGGCCCCCTTTTACTTTATGCACTCTTTTGGTTACACATTTTTCTTGGGTTCGTATCTTTCTATATGATTGGTTATGTGAGTTTGGTAGTTATAAAGGCTATGCCTTCCCAGTTTTAGGGATAACGCCTTTTGGTGCTAGTATCCATCCGCTAGCCTATGGAATGCAGGCTTGGGGTAGTCACGGCATGGGCCTCGGGGGATGGGTTATGACAATTGTAATATTTTTATTATTTTATGTGCAATATATTAATTATATATTGTAATTCAATACTTCATTTTAAATTTTATCTTTATAAGATAATTTTTAGCTGTGAAGAACACATGGGGTCTTCATAGCTGATGGTAGGAAGGATATTTTAGCTACAATATTACGAAATCCAAAACACCTGGGTCTTTTATGATGATACTTGATAGATGTGTCAATAAAAAAACTATATCCACATTTTGAAGCCTCTTCAATGGAATATGTTTTATGTTCGAAAAGGATTGACTAAAAAATGAGGGGGGGGGGTGGTTCAATCTGTTTCTCACATTTACATGTGTCAATAATTTTAAAATTTATCCCATGTAACCTGTTAAAGTATATATAATTATCATGTTTTCCTAAACACCCATGAATTATATAGTAGGAAATCAATTTAAGAAGATGTGATTTACAAGGTTCATCCTTAGTGTGAGAAACTACATCCTTGACATATCTTCTCAAATCAGTATATGGAAATTACCTATTTTGAATATGTAATTACAAAAAAATTCATATCCCAATAAAAACATTCCATATCTCGATAAGAATTCTTATAATAACTGCTATTATATTACAATGACATATTACAAAAAATTTCATATATAAAATAAAAGATAATAAAAAATTATCTCCATTGAACATTGATCAGGACCTCAGTCCAATGAACCTAGGTAAAATTTAAACAATCCAATTTTCACGTTGTCATTGACTCATTTCAATGTAACATTTTTCTTAAATATCACTTCTACAACTCTTCTCAAATTCATAGTTCGATCTTCCTCTCTCTCATCATACCTAGTCTAGTAAGACTACATTCTGTTATATGTTCTTCTAATAAGATTTCTTTCTAGAAAGGTAAAATTGAAATGAACTATGCTAATGTCCTCTATTTTTTCTATATTAAATAACCTACAAAATAATAATGTAATATTATTTTATGTAATGGTGAATCTAAAAAAAATTGGAAAATGAAAAGAAAATTACCACTAAATAAAATTTCAAATCTCCAAATATTTTTTGATATTCACAATTGATTCCCAAAACAATTTATAATATTTGAATCATCTTTATATTTCTTAGTAATTATAATTTTAAAATATCCCATCATTACATTAGTAAAATGGAACTCCTTTATCAATTATGATCCGACGTTGTTACGTTTCACATTACTATAAAGAATTTCGTCCTCCACTAATAATGATCTAACATTATTCTTATTCTCACATAAATTTTAATTTAAATAATATACTCATTCTAATTTGAAATTTCACTTTAATTTTATTCTGATTAACTTTCCACCACAGACTCAGCCAAATATAACATCATTGTAAAGGAATTTCCCATTATGATGGATTTCCCATTACAACAGAATTACCATTATGATGGTTTAGCCATTGTGATGTAATGTATTCATTGGTAAATTCATATATAAAAATTGAAATTATTCAAAAAATATATACCCTAACTCATAAAGTTGTCTAAAATATTTTTATTCTATTACTTATTGATCCAATAAAATGATTTTATTGACCTCTCGAGAAAAAAAATCATAAAAATTACTATATTTCATCAATAAATTTTATCATGAGAATGTTTCAGGATTTATGTTAACAACAAGACCGAAAAAAGAATCAACATAAAGGTTAGAATGTTTAAGAACTCTCTAACTCATGAAACCAATGTCTTCCTTAAATATCTTTCGCATCATTCTAACTTATGTTATCCCTAACTTATGAATTTTTAACCAACATTGAGTCTGATGAAATACATATATCATGCCGATGAATATCAGTCTGATGGTGATTCTGATAAAAAACATTGCATAACATATAGATTCCAACATTATTGAAACTTATCCATCTACTACTTAGATCGAAATAATATGTCAAAAAAATAACATTAAAAAATATAGAAACATTTCCTCTCCCTTTATTTTTTGGTTTAAACATTCAGAAACATTCATCTTTCTTAAAAAAACAAATTCTCATATACTAGGTTATATCTAAAATAAGAAACAAATTCATATCCAAAATTATAGTTTTAGAAAAATTAAAAACATCTTTAAAAAACATTACAAAGGTTCATCCATCTTCCCCTTTGTATTGGTGACAACATTCAATAACATATTTTCAACTCTTATTAATTTTTCACAACTCATGTTTTGTAAACAACTCATTGTTTTCAACATTTACAATAAAAGTGACTTTGTCATATTAGAGTTTCATGACAACACAATACTAGATTATGTTATATTATGAAGGAATTACATCGCTAGGTAGAAAGAAAAATTTATAGACATGTAAATATAAGACTACCCTATCTTATATAATTTACTATCAGTTTTCTTTTTCTACTCCCCCATTTTATGATATCCACATATTCATATTCATTTATGTTAGAAAGTGAAATCTATTTCTATTGATGGATAACATTGTGAATATTTTTCCCCTTTGAAAACATAATCTACATCATGGTGTGGGATTTTATTATATTATTTAGGAAGTCATTGGAGGAGGTTGAACATTAAGTTGAAGCCTCAAGTAAATAATCAATTATTTGGAATTACCTTTGAATAGATTTCAATAATTTGATATTATTTCGTGATATATTATTTTAAGACATCTCATGAAATAACTTTCTAAATTATTATGTGAAAATTTATATCATTGAGTTTTGATCTTTAATGTAGGATTATATTTTTATAATGATCAATTACAATTTAGTTATCAAAATGTATCTATAATGGTTTAGAGTATTTTACTTTCAAATATACAAGCTAATCATTAATAATAATAAAAAAGTAAAATTATTAGTCGAAACAATATATTATGATTTCAGAATGGTCATGGTTCATGAACATTGTTTCTTACTATTCCAATATACACAACAATCACCTCAGAAAACCTTCCTCATGGGGTTAATTTTCTATAACTACAATCTTCTACCCAATAAGAATCAGTATAACCATGAAAATAAATATCACAAATTATTTTTTAGAAAACCCATGAGAGGTTGTTCCTTTTATATATATCAAAATTATATTTTATTCCAACAAATGTGATTTTTTAAGATTACTTTAATAACTAGAACACAAATTCACAACATAAACAATATCATGCCATGAGGCTATAATGTATTGTAGACTTCCTACTGGCTTCTGAAAGACTGTATAGTTCTAATGTTTTTCAAAATAAAATCTACTCAATGGAATCCAAATAATATAGGAGTAAAAACATTAATCTATTCTCCCAAATTAAAATTTTGTATCAATTCTCCATCATACTTTTCTTGAGATCGTAAAATGAAATTTTCATTTTTTGGAACTCGTAAACAATTGAAGAATGTTAAGGATCCTAACATTTTCATCTTAAATATCACTTTTCTTCATAAAATTTGTTAAAATAAAATTCTCTATTCCTAGAAGAAAATATATCACCCACATAAACCATTACAATTATTGTTCCATATCCAACAACATTCACATATCAAATTCTATCAAATTTTCCTTTTGAAAAATACATCATTATCCAAAAAAAATTCAACCATATAATACAATAAACAAATTGGTTGTTTTAGATAATATAATTTTTTATTCATCCTAAATACTTTTATTCATCCTCATCCTGTAAAAACACACAATTTAGTTAAATGTAAACATTTTATTGAATTTCTCCATTGAGAAATGATGACTTTACATCCAACTAATATATGTTATAATTATGTTATGCATCCACTGCTATAGAAATTCTTATAGTATATAACCACGAAAAGGGGGAACAGTTCCATTAAAATCCAAAGCTTCTACCTAGGTATAATCCTTATGAAACAATCTATATTTTTTTATTGAAAATTATCCAGGTTCATTCAAATATTTTTGTTCTACCCAATTTGTTCTGATAAATTTCTAAACATTAGAACGTGGTACAAGATACAATGTTTTATATTACTCAATTTTATTTGGATATTAAATCATAAAATCCACCGATTTCTTATATTCAATACCATTTGAACCTAATTCCTTTTAATCTATTAAAATATGTAATGTTTTATTTTATAATCTAGAATTTCTTTTAGACTTAACTGGATCCTATTTATTCCAAAGAATATTTTCTATCTCAACTTGTTTTTAAGGTAGTAAATTTCAATTTTCTTCTCCTAACATCACTTTAATTTAAACCTGCTACATCTGAATCATCATGAATAATAAATTTCTTAGTTTAATTTTTAATAGAAACAACCAGTTTTTATTCATCACTATTCCTTAAAACATTTTTAATGTGGTTTCATTATCGATAACATTCACATCTTAGGAGTTCACAAAATATTTTAAATGTTTGTTTCAAAACATTTAAATTCTTCCATTGTCTGAGTAACACCTTAAGGTTGCTTCCCCACCATTATCATCAAAAAATATCATAATAATATTTTTTTATGTATACATGTCCTTTGAAAAATATTAAATACTTAAATATAGGTTTTGTATTATAAAAATTTAATAATAAGTCATGTTGGATTCCAATCTCAACAAAGGTCTATTATAAATATGTACAATTGTACTGATAAATTATCTCAATGAAAATATTTAATGATTATATTATTATATGATACTTATTCCCATTTCAACGAAACAACTATTATTTATTTATAATACTCTATATTTTTCTGGAGCATATGGGGATCTTTAATGATGTTTTATAGCATGATTTCTCAGATATGTTTCCAATATATTACTTGAGAATTGTGTACCATTATCTATTCTGGACTACCTTATATAAACCTGACACTTTCCACATAATCTACCTTGTGATTCATAAATATGATGTATTTCATCCTAGTGAAATCATCCATAAATGTGATAAATAAAAAATTATTTTTTATTAATATTTCAATTTCCCAAATAAATTAGAATTCATAAACTAAAGAGGCGTAGTAGACTAAATATCAACATTCTTAAGATTTTTTTAGTAATCTTCCCATTCTTAAATGTAACAGAAACATCAACCTTTTAATATTTTAATTTTAGATAATTTCATATAGAATCAATATTACATTGTCATTTCCATTTTTATCTTCTGAAGGTAGACAATTATTCAACACTAAAATGTATTCTCTTCTTCATCACTTATGTAACAAGAGTTGTTAAATTATTATTTTTGGAATATATTCCAACTATTTATTTATTATTATAATATCTTTTCCAACATTTTCAATTTTAAAAAAACAATATTATTTAATGAATTTAACTTATTTTTCATCATTGAAATGTTTAATTACACTAAGTATGTCATGATTTATCCAATCAAAAAATTCTAATATTTCATCTTTTCTGCTTCAATCACAACTATTCTAATTCCACTAATTTTTGAAGAATTATAATTCCCAATGGTAACTGCACCTCCACCATGATTTTCATCATGATGCAATAGTTTTAAATCACCTAAAATTTTTATCAAAAAATTACAATCAATATACAAGGATTGATCACTTTTACATACATTCATGGTATTCTCAACAACAAAGGCTCCATTAAATTTATCCTTTCCGACTTCCTTTTCTTTTCTTGCATACAAAACTTTTCCTACATGAGTATTCATATATTATTCATTAGTATGACGTATTTGATCACATCATCCTCATAAATATTCAAGATATTTAAACTAATCCTTTATTGGATAATTTCTAATATCTTGAAAATTTAAATTGTTAACATTATAAAAATTAGAATAGTTACTCATTTTATATTAACTATTCCTTCCAATATATTTAAACCAATATCTTAGAACTTAAATTTTTTTCCAAAAATTATAGACATTATTCCTATAGATTCAACAAAAAAAACCATCAAATCTTGATTTTCTATTGATTTATCTTCATTATATATAAAAACTTTGTTGAGGTAGATAACTTAATATTACACATAAAATATCATTATGTGGACCATCTTCCCTCCTGAGTGAGTTTTCACCTTTAGTAGATGAAACATTTTCCCAACCCATTCGTTTCTAAATTTTTTTTATAGATAATCAAATGTAATAAAAGTAAAATGAATCCTTACTTTTAATGGGTGAGTATTTCACCAGTTTCATGATTTGACCTCTATCATTAAGTTTAAAATTACTACATTATATTTTCTATGCTTTTTTATGGTTTTATTCATCTTTATTAAGATTTTCTCAGACACAAGTAGTTTATATTGGAACATATTTTCATCTTCTTTCTTTACTAAGGATTTTTTATTGATATAATCAACCATATTTCCATGATCAATAATTATTAATTTTTAACCTAACATCTCTTGATTCTATTCATCCTCCAACTTGATGAAGTTTTTTCTTCCTTCAGGAACATATTTAACCTATTTATTCATTAATAATATTTCAATTTTGAGAGGTCTTTATTTATCCATAAATACAGGAATTTATATTTTTTGTTGATACTCTCTATATGATTCCACACCACGTTCTTTAATTTTTGGGGAATATTATTTTCTAAACAACTATATTTTAGGAGCTAAATTTTTATAGACTATTATCTTCTAACTTTTTATTGTTAGTTGTGTTTCATTAAAAAATTTTACTCATAATACTATTTTTCCCCTCTAGTGAATATATTTTAATATTTTTTGGATCATGTTTCTTCTTTTGAAATTTTGTTTCACTTCTTCCATTGATGCTTTTCATCAGAATCATCTTGATATTATCCAATATTTATCTTAGGAGAAATCATATCAAAGAATCATATTCCATCATACTCAAAAAAATTAAATGAAATTTTTCATCATATTATAATAATCCTCTAATATAGTGCTTATTAATAAGAGGCCTACTTTTTCATTTTATTAACGATCCTCTTTATATCGAGAATCACAAGAATTAATAACTTCAATATCATTAATATTCAACTTTCTCATAGATTCAAAATATATTTCGTCTTAAATATTATATATGAATGTTGGATAATATCTTATTTTATTAGAAATTATAAATTTATGAAATTCATGAAGAGATAAATCATCATAGTCTTCAATAGACGAAATTTAAGATTCAAATATCTCTTAAAATATTCTCATGAGTTTATTTAAATTTTTAGAATATTCCAAGACATCTTCAAATCCTCTGATGTTGAAAAACATTTCATTCCAAATAGGGGATTATTCATCAATTTATTCATAATCTCTTATTTAGATGTATTAATTTTTATTAAACATGATTTTTGGATTTACATTGTTCACTTATGTATTCCCTTCGAATATACTTTCCATCTTGTCCCACATACTCTTTGATGTATTAAGACCCATCACCTTCATATAAAATAATTATAATGTTACATAATTATAAAATTTATATCTTTTCCAAATATTTCAATATTTATATTATCATCAAATGGCTCTTGAGCATCTTTCTCAATAGGTGGAAAACCAATTGTAGCATCATTAACAATTTCCATAAAATGAGATAAGAGATAAAGAAATAATAATATTTCCTATCTATAATATTTTATTCCATAAAATGATTAAATTAAAATATTCCTGATAGAATTTATATTATCCATGATATAGATTCAATTAGAGGCCCCTGGTCCTAATACAAATTGATGTTCTAAACGATCAGATAAGAACTAAGTGGGGGATCAGTTTTAACTTTTTTATATTTCTATAATTTCAAAACATAATCCCTGTAAATTTTGAAAATTTACAACCTTATAATCATTTAGTAAATACTCATTCCTGAAAAATTATGAAAGAATTATAAGAATTTTATTTTTACAAAGGTCTCTCCTAGTTTGAGAACTAACATCCTTTCCATAAAAACTCCCTTTGGATAATGCAAATTCACTATTTTGATGAAGTCAATACAACTTGTGCCAACTCATCTTTGGTACATTAAATATCCTCATAAGATTGATTGTACTAAATTCCTCATGTTTGTAACGTTTTCTTAAAAACAATTTGATCTACAAGAGAAAACATCACCAAAATATTTTCTCTAAAAATATTATCTAGAACCTTAGTAAGATTCCACGAGGTTCAAATGCCTCATTCCGATTTTCTCAATTTGATAAACCCTTAATCTAAATCCATACTTCTCAAACTAGGATCAATCACTCTATCTGATCTTCCCGAGTCCTATCTTCCTCAGTTCAATCATCCTCAATCCATTAAAAAAATCATGTATCTAATATTCTAATAAGATCTATACCATAAAAAGTTAAATTGAAAATGAATTCTATAACTCTCTAACTTTTATAATTTTGTGAAAATGATACAAATTATGAATGTATTTCTCTTTTATTTATAGGTGATTCTAAAAACGATGAAAACTAAAAAACATTCCCCACATACTCAAATTTCTAATATATAAAAAATTACATTTAATCTTCAACTTTGATAGCATCAAACAATCCCAAGATATATATTTCTATGAATTTTCATTGTTATCTAACATCCTAAACTTCCCTACATTTCATCGTCATGATAGATCATCCTCATCTCATTATAATATGAATTTTATACTATGATCTTTATGATAATACTTTCTTCATCTTCTCAATAAAAACAGACTTTACTTGTATGACCATTATGATATGAATTTCTAACCAAAACATAGTCTTATTTGACTATCCGATCCTGAATTATTTCAATTTTATTTCCTCCAAGGACTAAATCCAATGTAAATTCATTAAAAAAAACTCCACATTTACAATATATTACCTATTATTAAATGTTTACCATGATTATAGATTTTCCATTAATGTAGAAATTATTCAGTAGTGAAACCACATAAAGACATTGAAATTATTCAAAGATTATTAGATTTAAATCATTAAAACCTCTAACATATTCTATGTATGGTACTTATGGATTTGATAAAAAGATCTCCATGATCTTTGGAATGGGTACAATCATTAGGATTACTCAATTTCGTCTGATTCCCTTATCCTGATAATGTTTCATGATTTATGAGAACTCCATGAATATAATACCATTATCCGAATTATGTTTGGATAGTTTATGAACATTCTAACTCCTTTTATAGTTACATTCCTTACATCTCTTTAGAACCATTCTTACATCCTTAATCCATTACAATTGACATTCTATCTAAATTTCGAGTCTGATGAATCATGAACTTGACGTCGATGGATCTATGTATGATGGTGCATCTAATAAAAAATGTTACAAAATATCGATCATCCATCTTACCTACGCCATCATCATCCAAAACTTATCATTCTGAAAAATTATTCTAAAAAACAAAAATCTAAAATACAAAAAATTTTATCCCCCATTATTTTATAGTTCTCACATTCTAGAGCATTCATATTTATTATAAAAACCCACTCTGATGGACTTAGATAGATTGGGAATAACAAAAACATTATTTCATAAAATATTATTTGGAAAAAATTCCAAAATTTGTTACAAAAATATCACAAATCTTCTTCAATGTTATAAAAAAGAAAATAGATTATTTTGAAGCTGAATATTAGGATATTCATGAGATAATGGTGGAAAATTTAAGATCTTAGATACAATTGATGTTTGTAGACATGAAAATATAGTATCATAATGTTGATCCCAATCCTCCACCTTCCCCATCAGATCAAAATTATACTTATCCTACCCATACACATCCATGGGAAAACCCCACTCCTATACCCCCTTCTCTATATCATCTAAGGTATTTTGAGTTATATATTAAAGATCCCTAGTATCATATTATTGGATATGTGATGATATCATATATTGGCGATACCATTCAACATGAGTATATAGAAATGAAGGATCATAGGAAACATATAATGGATTTTATAAATATATTAGCAAGAATACAATAACCTACAATTGAGGGGGGTAGTTGGACAAAGTATTGGCAATTTTTTTGTTTGGACATCTCAAAATGATCAAAACAAATTCCATAGTCGTATGTGTATAATATATATTTAATTACATTTAAATAATAAATTTTTCTAACAGTTCAATATTAATATATTAATATATTAATATATTTATTTATATGAATACAATAAAGGTAATGAAATATTGTATAGACCATGATAAATACAAAGTGTTATGACATCGGATAAAATATCTATTATTCTCGATAGATTGTCAAAAAATTCATATTTTTTGTCGGATGTTTATAAGATTACACTGTAATTTCATATTTTTATTTTTTCAATAACTAATGAAATCTTGAAAAAAGATATCCTGAATCTTGTTACAAGAGATAAATAGGGAATCAACATGATTATTGTTTTCTCCATGTAATACATCTAGCATAAATCAATATCTAAATTTAATTTATTGAAAATATATACATATATTTTTTTATTATTAGGTATATTTACAAAATTTTTAGGTAGGGATTAGGAAAAAAAGAAGAATATGGTTTTATGGAACAAAATATTTTTTTACCTATAATAATTATGATGACTGATTTAGAAAGAAAATATTATTTTGATGAAATATTTAAAAATAATTTAATAATTAAGTGATGTATATTTCCTTATCATCAAAAGTATGAAAGATATATCTCACAAAGGGTTATATATATCTTAAAACAATAACAACTAACATTAGATTTTCCTTTATATAATTTTTCATTTAAAATTGGGTGTTCTTTTCTCAATAGAGAAGGATTATTATTGGAAATTCCTATCTATGGTGAGTTGAGATATAATATTATGAAATTATTAAAAAAACTAACTTTTAATATTTAAAATATTGTTCATATTATAATGAAATTTATATTTTTTCATTGGTATTATTTTTATGCAGGTCACAAAATTTCAGTAGTGATACCACAATAAGGAATATCACCATGATCAGATTTGTAAATAAAAATATAAATTTTTATTTACAATAACTAAATTTTGGATATATTACATAAAATTTCATTTTGATTGGAAAAATTCTATTAAAAATAATGTTATCAATAGGTAGTATTGTAACATGAATATTCTCCATTATGATTTATGATTGACATAATTTTATCTTGGATAGTGATGATTTTCCAAAAGGATATATTTCTTTATATTATATTATTTATTTTTTAATTAATTGTATTAAAAATACGTATTAAATGAATTATTTCTTATTTTTACCTCTTTAATAAAACTTATCCATATATATAAAAATATATGATATATTTATAAATTTAATGAGAGAATCATTTCACAAGTTTGGTTTAATTTTAGTTTTTCTAATATATCATATAAACATTGATGATCAAATTTGAATTGAATGAGCTAATATTTTAGTCTATTATTCTGGTTTATTATTCTACTATTGTACTTTTGTGTATTGGGGAAGGGAATAATTTGTAAAATTTATTTTAAAAAATTATTTTTCACATCATTTATTTAATAACCAACATGAATAATGAATGTTAATATTTCACCACATATGGTATTTGTAGAAACTGACATGGAAAATGATATTTCACATTATTTCTCTGATAACCACCATGGAAAACGCTGTATAAATTAATTATTGACTTTAGTTGTCAAACAATATACATGAACAATAAATTATTTTATTCTTTTCACGTTCATTCTTCAGTAACTGATGTGAAATATCAATACGTAGAATTATTTTCTTTCCAGTTATCAAATAACACATATGAAAAACATAAACAAAAAACTATATAAAATGTCTATATTTATTAACTGATTTAACACATTATTTACAACAACACCTTAAATAATTTCACATACTAAAAAATTTTGAAAAGAAAAATTCCATCAAGAATTTTTTTCATTAGTGTGCATTATCTAGTTTTTTAAAAGGCATATATTCTCAAAATTTTACCATTATATATTTATTATTTCTTATCTAGTTATTTAAATGGAATATAGTCTTAATTAATTAATATTAATGTTGTTTTTTTCATATTTATTTATTAGAGATTTTGTTTTACTTAATCATTATTTAGTATGTGATCTCAACCTTATCTTTTTTCATTCCGCTAGAACCCATAAAATTTTATTTTTTCGATATACAGGGATATTATAGAGGGAATAATGTTATTCTTGAAAAAACATTGATGTTATTTTTTTTCAAATTCAATTAGTAACACTTTTTTGTATCTAGTTTACTATAAAGAATAAACTATTTTGTCATTCAGGATGTGACTCTTTGTATCTTATAAAACTGTGATAATGTAGTCACTGGCTCTGGGCTACTGGGTCTGTGACGTTATGAACAAACCAGTTATTTTACTATGTATTTTGTTATTTTAAATAAAAATTATTTTTATTTTATTTTTTCAGAGTCAACAAAGAAAATAAATCATGAAATAATTCAGTGTTTAAATTAAAATATTACAATAATAACATAGATGTAAAATTAGTATGCATAAATAGAATCTTTTGGATTATAATATATTCATAGAAAAGGGGATCAATTGAAGAAAGTTCTTTTCATCATCCTTGTGAGGATCATATTCTGTATCATAGACGAGAAGTAGTGTAACTTCATTTTTTCTTAGACCAATCCCAAGTTGAACATTATAAAATATGGTTTAAAAAGAACCATTTGTAGGTGAAGTGAATCCTCGTAGAAATAAATATGAGATTCATATATGCAGAGTCACCACATACAAAAACCTAAATTTCTTTTCCTACACTGAGGTCTTATATGATGATTATATGGTGTTTTTATTATAATTTGATATGGTATAATCATGTATTTATTTATAAATGGTATATATAATTTCATTATAAACAGTTATGTTTACACTATAGATATTTGTAAAATTATACATTTAAAAATGAATTTACATAATCAAAAACTAAATTATAAAAAAAATTAATACAGATTTTGAAAAAATTAATTATATATTTTTACATTGTAATTATTAACAATACATTAATTTATTCCATAAAAAATTCACATTTCTAAAAATTATATTTATGAGTTATTGATATATATATAATTTTTTTTCACATTTATAAATGTAAATCAAATAATGGATTTTATATTTGGAATCAAAACTTTAAAATTATGAAATATTTTAATTTTAATTTTTGTCTTGAAAAAATTTTACCCAAGTAAAAGATGGTATCCATGATTAATGTAAACGAGTTGTCTTGAAATATATTTTTTGTAAGCATTGTTTAATTTTTAACAAAATTAATTAAATTTACAATTTAAAAATTATGAATTTATTGATATATATATATATATATATTAATTATTTGTTAATTAAATAATTATTTTGAAATAATAATAAGATCCCTTAATGTTCAGAATTTATTTTTTTTACAAAATGGGTTCTTTTTATGTATTATATATTTTAATTAATATTTTATTTTCTAGTCTCTATAAATTTAATCAGATGAATTGGAGGTTAAATTTTGAATCATTATATTTAAACAATGTTATATGGGTTATCTTTTATTTTTTTGTAAATAAATATTCATATGATAAATAAATAGAAATGTTAAATATTTGTGTCTTAATGTTGTTAAAATTTATGATTTTATATGAAATAAACTCTTCAAAAAAATCATTTTATATTTTTTTATGTTAATTCCATATTTATCATAAATAATTATTTACCCGACTCATAAAAATATCGTGACATTTTATCTTTTCCACTCACCAGACATTTGATTATGAAGATATGTCTCTTATTTTCACATATAAAAGGAGATGTCTTCAACCCATTCAAAACCACATTCATTTTTACAATCCATTATTGATATCTAAAAATTAATCCTGAACTAGAGTCTTATTCAATATTTTTTATCCTCTAGTGAGAATCAGGTTTCCCAAATTCTCCATTTCTATGAGGGCCTCTAATAAATTTATCATGTTCTTAATAATGTTAGATTACACTAGACCAAGACTGAATAAAAGGAAAGGGTTTTTTCAATTAAAAATTCATTTAAATATTTTAAAATATTACACATTGATTATTTTATTATATGGTTTTTTTATTTCATAAAGTTATTTTTTTATTATGGAGTTTCTCTCTCTGTGTGAAATTAAAGTTTTAAAAAAATTCTTTTTCGTTGAAGGATTTATTTCTACATAAAAATATTAAATTATTTTCAATATTTCATATCATTTCTAATGTACCATTATCAACATTATAATTATTTTTCTATCCTCAAATGTATTGTTTTTTTTATATTTAAATCAAAATAATTTTTCTTCTACACTGTTCAACTCATTATTTATCTCTTTATAAAAGTGAAGTTGTTAAACTCTTTCGTAAATTTAATTATTCAATAAAACATCATAAAAGTGTAAGAATTCATTTATTTTTAGATTCCTTCATTATATATTTCTTTATCTATATTTTTACATTTTTTTCAATTAAATTTCCCATTATTGTGGATTCAATTAGTGTAACGAGTTTATCTACTCACCATTATAGAAAATTGTTGTTCAAAAGTCGTGGGTATTATTTGGTTTTTAAAATGATGATAAAACTTCATCTATGAAATTATTTTATATGTTAAACTCAATTTTCATCCCAATGTTGATATGATATCAATATTATAGGGTAAATGTTATGGTAATAGACAAATTTCATTCATGGTACACATATATTAGAATAATGAATCATGGTATCAACTGATGAATCACTTAACATAATTTTTTGTGACACTATATGAAAATGTAGTGAATACCATTTTATCTCCATTAATTTTTATATGTTGTGAAGTATGATTGAATTTAGTTTTCAAATAATTATATTTTATCATTATATAATTATTAGCATCCTATATATCCCTCCAATGTATTGGTTAATGATCTACATCTCACAGAATCCCTATGGGACATGGGTTATAGTATTAAATGAACTATATGAAATGAGTTATAATTCCTGAACCTCTATGTTACAGGAAAATGAATTAGACACCATATTAACTATGTTATGGGACACATTATTGTGATTCTAGATGAATTATGTAACGAGAATGTGGATTATAATGCTTTATCTACTATGTTATGAGACACATGATTATGATGTTTGATCCACTATGTAATGGGATATTGGATTATAATGCATGAACAACTATATTATGGGTCATATTATTATGATTTCAGATATATTAGGCAATCAGATTCGGAATTATGATGCATATTTCACGATGTTATTAGTTAAATGACAATGATTGATAATCCAAAAAAGTTATGGGGGGGCATGATTATGATCCCGAATACACAATGTTATGAAATAAATGATAATTATGTGTAATCCAATGTGTTATGTTTTTCTATGCATATTATAATTCCAAATTTATATTTTATTACTTATGTGTATATTTTGATCCTTTTCTCATGAGTAATGTATTATGTTTTGATGTTCTAATGGAATGGTATTGTGATTGAGAATTTGAGGTTATATGTCCTTCTAAAATCCAATGGTGGAAAACTTGTATGGTTACATGATCGATTTAATCTAATATTTCTCACATGATTATAGTTTCACATATTATTAAAATCTAATCCATTATGACTATTTGAATGGTATTACCTTATTGGAAATTTGTGATAATTCCATATGTTTTTTTCTAATTCCTCTTGGAATTATATATTGGAAATTAATCAAAAGTAAGTTTTATGTTGATTTATTTTAGGATATATTGCTCTAATGACATGTAATAATATTTATATATCTGATATATGAGAACAGTAATCCTATGGGTTATATGATTTTGTGATTATTAGTGTTTTGTAAGTTCTACGTTATGAGAATATCTTATGACATATGTTTTTTAGGTTCTGGTCAACTCATATGTTCACTCCAAATTCCCAAAATCATGGGGGAGAGAGTCCATTTGAGGGTTGTGTTCACTCAATATCCCCAAAAACACATTTAATAGAGTCTGTTAGGGATTTCATCACGTCCCATTCAAAAGAAATTGCATACCGAGACCCCTTTAGGTTTATATTCCTTCTCAATTCTAATTAACATAGTTCCATTATGCGTTTTAGTTGACTCTAAAATTATATAATTTTCATTTCATGAATTATATTTCATTACCAAATTCATTTATGATCATTACAATTCTAGTCCCGCCCATCAAAAAATGAAAACCCACATATTTTTGTTCCATATGAAAGATTTCAAATTTACATTATAAATTAACAAACCTGTGAGAATGAAACCATTTTGATATTTCTTATCTGGGGAGTGTCGTGTGATCCTGGTCTTTCTTGGGGCCCGCCACTGGGAGTAGGTGTTCGAACCCCACATTTTTCCAAGGGGGTTTCAGCTGAGTGGTACCTGTAACACCAGAGACTTTTATAAGAATTATTTTTTTATTTTATATAAATCATCAAATGAATCTTTCACTACACACAACAGTAGCTTGGCTTGCTTTACAAGAAATCGCGACCTTCCTTGATAGCTTGCATTGTACGCAATACCGAGTTTCACTAAACAACGATATGCTATTAATATATTATTAAAACTAGCCGTTATGAATAGTAATAACTACTTTTTGAAATTTTGTAAATTTTATTTTTCAAAATGGACTTTGTTTTTGGATTCGGAATGTCAAAATTATCCTAGGGTGAAATTTTGGTATTTTTCTGGAAACATTCAATTTTTGATGAATAGTGAAAACACTGGGTTACTATTTAAAAACCGACTTTTTATTTAAATAAATATTTATTTTATTTAAATTTATTTATGGTCAGAATTGATATATAATACCTATATCTGTTCAATGTAATTTATTGGGGTAATTTTACAATAAATTTAGATATATAAAAATTTTGTTGAACTTTTCACCGTCTTTTACCGACCTCCTAGGAGAATTTCCAAATTTACATAAAACATAATTTTACCGCTTCTGTGAGTGGAATTTCAAAAATCCGATAGACACGGTTGATGTCAGTAAGTAAAATGTGGTTCAATGAGATGAAAATAATTTTTGGTGAATAGTAACTTTTTACTTTTATTTACCACGGTTAAATGTAAATAGGGTAATTTAGGGTAAAAATGATATTATTATTAACCTAACACATTTCCTAATTCTATTGGATAAATGTAATTCGACCAAAAAAAACCTTAGGAATAAAACATGACCATTTAGGCCCACATGGATTAGATTAGGACATTTATTATTAATTTATTTAAAGACGGGTTAAAATAGTTCAAATCAAAGTTTAATAAGTAAATAATATTTAATATGGAGTTATACATACGATAAATTCGACTATGAATATTCATTAGAAATCTAAAAAATTTCCTACATAATGGTATTTTATTTTTAATTTTTAGACATTAAATAATTTAATTTATTTATGACACAAAAATGATGCTGTAATTATCTTATTAATGAAATATTGACATAATTGATGTTATAAATACCCAAATAAATGTAATTTGAGACTTTTTATGAATGAAACTAATTTCCTAGGTTAATATGATATGAGAGTTTTGATTTAATTAACTTTGTTCGAACTAATCATTCTGTTATGATTTTCACAAAAATCAATTACTAAATAGTGTTAAAATTGACAAAAAAATAGTTTTTAAAACAAATATTATATTATTAATTGTTATTTTATTCCTAAAAATCTAAGGTTCAGCCAAATGACATAGATAAGGTTATATATATATTAATAATAAACAACTTTTGGTTCGTTTGTCTTGTTATAGTAAGTTAATTAACCTTATAGTGTACGAACACAAAAAGACACGGTAAAAGTAAAATTATCTAAATTAAAGTTATATCTAAATGATAAGGTTAAAATAGTAAACTAACCATGTCCAAATTCTATTGGATTAGAGTATTTCGACCCAGCCCCACCTTATATTAGAAATAAATCAATTTGAAGCTATTTAAAACCAAATATGGCTTTATAATAAAATATTGTTTTTTGTTTTTCCAAAGGTGCCCCTCTCCTCCCTTATAAAAGGGCACCTCCTCCCTCTCTTACTCACACCACTTCGAGCCTTCAAGCTCGGCCAACCCCTGCCAATATCACATCTCCACTTCCCTAGAAACATCTTATAGGTCCTGGTCTTCTTCAAAGACCAATTTTAGTGCCCTAAAAGGAGGTCTCAAAGAAGCGCTTCAAATAAGAGGTATTGTCAGCTACCGATTCTTTCAACTTTATTTCTTCTTCCACTTCTTATTATTTAGTTGTTTCATTATGAATTAATAACATCAGTATCACTAGTATACTGATATGTTATTATAAGTATGAAACAACCCTATTTCACCATATATCCATCCTACCGAAAACGAAATCACTGCGCGTGTGTACGTACGGAATACCGTCTCCACGCCGTGGTGTAATCTATTTTCCACCACAACCTTACTTGGATGGGTATAATGGTGTAAATAATGAATATATATTATTATTGTAAAGTGATATTTATTCTGAAATAGTATACATACACTCCAACAAAATTCCACGATCATGGGAACGATATCATCGCTCGTGCGTACGTACGGAATACCTTCTCCACGATGTGAGGCAACTCGTTCTACATGATTTTCATGGCATAATGATTACATAAATGAATTGAGCGAATAAATATGATATATATTACACTAATACCATTCTAGAAATGAGGTATCTATAACCTAAAAAGAATAATAAGAATTTATTCGACAAAACACGCATAAGAACAAAAAGTGATTAACTCCCAAATAACAAGTTGCAATGAAATATTGCTAATAATAAGGCAAGAATATGACCATATATGATATCATAACAATTATTATGATTCTATAATTAGTCAATGAAATTATTTAAATCATTATACAGGAGGTCCAGACACTTACGAAGTAAATCAGACCTAAGGTAAGGGAAATATCATAATCTCATTTTTATCCGAGATTGTTTATACTTTGGAATTTACTGGCGTGTATTTTATCATCCACATCCATGTTTTCTCAATATATAATATTTATATCTTTCTACAATAGTTTATATCCAATTTTACCCTTCGGTTAGTTTTTAGTAAAAGATATGAAAGGAATCATTTGTCGTTTTCCGTAGAGGCACTTTTTTGACTTTTTTGACAAAAGTACAAGAAGAATGTTTTTTTAACTTATACGACATGAATGGATTTTTAAAACATTATTTCCAAGATTCTTCCCTTACTATTTTTCATGTATATTTTTAAAAAACTTCTTTTAGTTTAGAATTTTATGACATGTTAAGAAAGGAAAACTGTTTTTGAAGTAGAAAGGATATTTTCTTCAAGAATGGAGTTCAAGTGTTTTATCAAAATTATTTTCCATCTACGATAATAAAGGGTTTTGTTTCTATCCCTATTATTACATTGATTTTATTATGTTGTGATCGAATTATTTTTATAAAATCATTTATCTTATATGAATTCTTTTATGATGTCACGATGTTTAAGATTCCCATTTTTATTACATGGGTTATACTGTGATGTATGGTTTATGATTTTGTGGAACACAGAAGAATGGTATCATTATGAGATGGGTGGGACCTATATCTCCCTGCAATGAATTGGGTAAAAATTTTTTATATCATGATATAGACATGGCTGGAATGGTAGGTTAAACCGGTTCATTGAAACAGGACTGAAACGAGGAATAAACTCGGTTCAGAAATGGACTTTCTCCACTAAGATAATCTTGGAAATGAGTCTTGACTAATAAGAAGTGATTCTGTATGATTATGTGTGTATTCCACAATGTTTCATGTTTTAAGGTGTGATTATTGGGATTAAATTTCACTACTATTATTTATCCCATGTTATGAAATTATGATCTCTTTTGCAGGTTAAGATTTCCAAAAGTTATGTTCTTATGTATATGATGTGATTGATATTTCTTTTGTTTACCCTTACTGAGCATTTTAGCTCTCCCTTTTGTATGTTTTATTTCCCCAGGTCCGGAAGAAGGTTATTAAGTAGGATATGCAAAAAAGGGACTCTAGATATGATGAAATAAATAGGAGGAAAAGTAGATGCTTTATGAACCAGTTGTTTATGTTTCCCAGTTTCTAAAGACTCTATACCTATAGGATTCTTTCCGGGTTTTGTTATATGTTGTAATAAGTGTGCTTCAATTCTGAAGTAATAAATGTATTTAAAGTATGGGTTGTTATAGTTGGTATCAGATGATAGGTATAGTCAACCTTTGGAAACTAGGATGTGAAATCCTTAATAAGAACACTAAGGATAAGTCTAAGCATAGAACACAATCTTAGTGTTTTATAAATGGCCAGGAATAACATAGGATAAGACCTCAAGTGTGAAATTTTATTCTTGATTATGTGGTTTTACTATTATAAGTAGTGTTGCTCACACTATTATTCTTGGTTTTAGTCAATGGCTGGAACCCGAAGGAACCATGTTATTGCGGAATGTGACGGGCAATGCAATGATTGTCCCCCTGAGCAACCAAACGTTATGGGAGCTGGAATGAAAAATCTTGTAACAATGCTCACACAACTTTCTTCAAGCTATGAATCATGCAGGACTTCCAAACGAGCAAAGGAAGGGGTGAAATTATGTTGAATCCTTCATAAGGCAGCATCCACCTTCATTCAGCGGGTCTACTGATCCATTAGTTGCTGAACAATGGATTAGTACTACTAAAAATATATTTTCAGTTCTTCAATGTTATGAACATGATAAATTCATTCTAGCAGTGTATCGTTTGGAAGGAGATGCTGATCAATGGTGGAATATTATTAAGAATATGAGGCAAAGGGATGAAATTGGGTCCATGGAATGATACGAGTTCAAGAACTTATTTTTCAATAAGTACTTACCTCGTATTCTCCGAAAAAAGATGGAGAAAGAGTTTTTTGAACTAAAGCAAAAGGATGATGAATCTGTTGGTACCTATGAATCAAATTTTACAAGACTTGCAAGGTACGCTTATGGTATTATTATCCAACCTGAGAGTAAGATCAATCGATTATTTAGTGGCTTAAAACCATGTCTTCGAAGGGCATTATCCATAAGGGACTTCAATAGCTACGGGGAAATCGTTCGATGTGCTCTCAATGTTGAGATGGAGATCGGAGTAACCCATCAGTCATATGGGTTTGATAAGAAGTGGAAAATGGAATTCAAAGGAAAATCTAAAGAGCACACTGAAAAGAAGATGAGCTTTCCCTTATGCTCAAAGTGTGGAAAGAAACATGGAGGGAGTTGTCTTAAAGGGACAAGTAAATGTTTCAAATGTGGAAACGAAGGTCATCGGAAATTTGAATGCCGCAATGATTAGAAGAAGATGTCTAATGATGCAAACAAATGAAGGGATACACATAATGAACCTACTACACTTCAATGTTTCAAGTTCAAGGAGAGAGGCATTATTCCAATCAATGCCCAAATCCAGGGGTTGATGATGATGGTCGACGTCAACAAACTCTTAAGGCTAAATACAAAGGAATGTCACATGCAATTTCTATCAGCGATGTAGAGTATGATAACGATGTGGTGAAAGGTTCACTTATCATCCACTATAAAGTAGAAAATGTTTTATTTTATGCTAGATCCACCCACTCTTTTATTTATGAATAATTTTCTAATAGTATCATCGTATTACCTCAACAATTAGATGTTGAGTTAGCTGTGATGACCCCTAATGGCACAACAGTCGCGTCAAAAGTTTATAATTATTCCCCGATTGATGTTTTTGGGAAAGTGCTTCTTGAAAGTCTTGTGGTCCTTCCTATAGTGGAATTTGACGTGATTCTTGGAATGGATTGGCTTTCTTTATATGGATCTCATATCAATTCCCAAAGAATGGAAGTCACATTTTATATTCCAGATCAATCTATGATCGTCTATCAATGCAAGGATGAACATAACCTTCCAGTGGAAATTTCATCCTTCTTATGGGTCTTGATTCCACTAAATGAGGACTATTATCTCAAATGGCTGGAGAGAAACTCACAATTACGAATATGGCCATTGTATGGGAGTTTGATGATGTCTTTCTAGAGGAATTGCTAGATCCTCCACCAAATCGTGAAGTTGTGTTTTCAGTAGAACTCATACCGGGTGCTTTGCCTATTTATAAGACACCTAATAGAATGGACACAATTGAGTTGCAGGAATTGAGGAAGAAACTCCAAGAGAATCTTGACAATGGATTCATACGCCCTAGTGAATCACATTGGGGAGCACCTGTTCTGTTTGTTAAGAAGAAAGATGGATCAATGAGACTCTACATTGATTATCAAGAACATACCAAGATCACTATCAAGAACAAATATCCTCTCCCGCGCATTGATGACTTATTTGACCAACTATGCGGAGCTCAATACTTTTCCAAGATTGATCTTCATTCAGGGTATCATCAATTAAGGTTCAAAAGGGAGGATATACCAAAGATGACTTTCCGTACAAGGTATGGACACTATGAATTTATAGTGATGCCATTTGGTCTTACTAATGCCCCTACTATCTTCATGGATCTAATGAATAGATTCTTTCAGGACTGTCTTGATCAGTTCGTGGTAGTCTTTATAGGGGATATTTTGGTATATTCAAATATCAAGGAAGAACATGAAGATCACTTGAGAATTATATTGAAGACCCCAAGAAAGGAGATGCTTTATGCAAAATTTACCAAGTGTGAATTTTGGATTCAAAAAGTTTCATTTTTGGGTCACATAATCTCAAAAGAGGGTATATATGTGGATCCAACAAAAACAGAGGTTATTGAAAGATGGTCGAGTCCAACAATAGTAATTGAGATTTGAAAATTTCTTGGATTGGCTGGATATTACCGACGTTTTCTGAAAGATTTTTCACAATTATCAAATCCACTCACCAGTTTGACTCGAAAAGGAATTATTTTCGTGTGGACAGAGGAATGTGAAGATAATTTCATGGAGATGAAAAGAAGGTTATCCAGTGCACCTGTACTCACACTTCCTTGTAGTGGAGAAAGGTTTGTGATCTATATAGATGCATCCAATAAGTGATTGGGGGTGTGTTCTTATACAAAATGATATTGTGATGCCTTATGCCTCACGAAAATTGAAAATACATGAGCAAAATTACACAACTCTTGATTTGGAGTCAGATGTGGTAATATTTGAATTAAATATTTGGAGTCATTAGCTTTATGGAGAAAGGTATGATATTTATACTGATCATAAATGATTGAAGTATATTTTCACACAAAATGAGATTAAAATGCGCCAAAGAAGATGGTTGGAGCTGATTAAGGATTACGACTGCTAAATTCATTACCACCCTGGGAAAGAAAACAAGGTGGCATATGCATTAAGTTGACATGACCATGCTAGTTTATCCATGATGCAGATCACAAAAGATCCAATATTTATGGATTTACAATGGATGGATCTTGGAATTTTAATGAAAGGTGAAAATCGTATCGTTATCAAATGAATGTTCAACTATCTATACATTTGAAGATTAAAGAGGCATAGAATGTAGATGTAGAGTTACAAAAGAAGGTGAGAAATGTACCTGAATTCAACCTTGATTGTGATGGGATAATAATGTTCATAAATCGGGTTTGTGTTCCTCCCATCCCAGAATTAAAGAAGGAGCTGCAGGATGAGGCTCATAGTTCTTCATTCTCTATTCATCCTGGAAGCACGAAGATGTATTGGGATCTGAAAGAGTACTTCTGGTGGGATGGCATGCAAAGAGATGTTGTTGAATATGTCTCTCGATTCTTGGTTTGTCAGTAAGTTAAAGCTGAGAGACAGAAGTCTAAGGGGATGTTACAACCATTACCCATACCAGAATGGAAATGGGAAAACATCACTATGGACTTTGTCACAGGACTTCCTAAAACATCCAAAGGCAATAATACTATCTGGGTCATAGTTGATCGTCTTACAAAGTCTGCACAATTCATTGCTATTAGAGAGGATTTCTCTCTGGATCATCTTGCTAGGATATATGTAAAGGAAGTGGTAAGATTGCATGGAGTACCACTTTCTATTATATCTGATCGGGATCTGAGGTTTACCCCAATGTTCTGGCGAAGTCTTCATCATACTCTGGATACAGAGTTGAATTTTAGCACTGCTTATCATCCTCAGACAGACTGTCAGTCTGAGAGAACAATTCAAAATATAGAAGATATGTCGAGAGCTTTCTCTATGGATTTCAAAGGTGGTTGGGATCAACACCTACCTTTGGTGGAATTTTCTTATAATAATAGATTTCACTCCAGTATTCAGATAGCTCCTTATGAAGCTCTCTATGGAAAGAAATGCAGGACTCCAACTTGATGGGATAAAACTGGGTAAACAAAGATATTAGGACCTGATATTGTTAATGAGACGGAAGAAAAGGTACGATCTATTCAACAACACATAAGAGAAGCTCAGATTCGACAGAAACCTTATGTCAACAACTGATGAAAAGACCTATAGTTTGAAGTGGGTGATAAAGTGTTCTTACGAATATCTCCCCGGAAGAGGGTCATGAGATTTGGAAATAAGGGGAAGTTGATCCCTAGATATATCGGTCCTTTCGAAATACTGCATCGTGTTGGAAAGGAAGCTTACCGATTGGCGCTTCCATCGAATCTCTCTCAATTTCACGATGTGTTCCATGTATCTCTCCTGAGAAAGTAAATACATGATCCTTCACATGTACTCAGCTCAGATGTTGTACCACTGGGACAAGATCTTTCTTATGACGAACATCCGATAGAGATTCTCGATCTTAGTGAAAAAGTCCTATGGAACAAGACCACTTGCTTGGTGAAAGTTTAATGGAGGAACCACCAATTAGAAGAATCTATATGGGAGCTTGAGGATATGATGAGGGAGAGGTATCCTCATGTGTTTGATACAAGTGACAAATTTTGAGGTTGAAATTCATTTTAAGGGGGGTAGAATGTAACAGCAGAGACTTTTATAAGAAATATATTTTTTATTTTATATAAATCATCAAACGAATCTTTCACTACACACAACACTAGCTTGGCTTTCTTTACACGCACTTGCGGCCTTCCTTGATAGCTTGCGTCGTACGTAATACTGAGTTTCACTATACAACGGTATGCTCTTAAAATATTATTAAAATTAGCCATTATGAATAGTAATAACCACTTTTTGAAATTTTGAAAATTTTATTTTTCAAAATGAACTTCGATTTTGGATTCATAATAACGAAATTAGCCTTGGGTGAAATTTTAGTATTTTTCTGGAAACATTCAATTTTTGATAAATAGTGAAAACACTGGGTTACTATTTAAAAACCGACATTTTATTTAAATAATTATTTATTTTATTTAAATTTATTTAAGTTCAAAATTGATACATAATACCTATATAAGTTCAATGTAATTCATTGGAGTAATTTTATAATAATTTTACATATATAAAAAGATTATTGAACTTTTCACCATCTTATACTCATCTCCTAGGAGAATTTGCAAATTTACATAAAACATAATTTTACCGCTTTTGTGAGTGGAATTTCAAAAATCCAAGAGACACGGTTGATGTCAGTAAGTAAAATGTGGTTCAATGAGATGAAAATAATTTTTTTTGAATAGTAGCTTTTTACTTTTATTTACCACGGTTAAAAGTAAATAGGGTAATTAAGGGTAAAAATGATATTATTATTACCCTATCACATGTCCTAATTCTATTGGATAACTGAAATTAGACTGAAAATACCCTTAGGAATAAAATATGACCATTTAGGCCCACTTGGATAAGATTATGACATTTATTATTAATTTATTTAAAGAATGGTTAAAATAGTTAAAATATATGTTTATTATGTAAATAATTTTTAATACATTGTTATACATAAGATAAATTCGACTATAAATATTCATTAGAAACCTAAACAAATTTCCTACATAATGGCATTTTATTTTTAATTTTTATACATTAAATAATTTAATTTATTTATGACACAATGATGACGCAGTAATTATCTTATTAATGAAATATTGACATAATTGATGTTATAAATACCAAATTAATGTAATTTGATACTTTTTATGAATTCCACTAATTTTCTAGGTTAATATGACATGTTAGTATTGATTTAATTAACTTTTTTTGAACTAATCATTCTATTATGATTTTCAAAAAAATCAATTACTAAATAGTGTCAAAATTGATATAAAATAGTTTTTAAAACAAATATTATATTATTAATTTTTATTTTATTTTTAAAAATATAAGGTTCTGCCAAATGACTTATATAAGTTTATATATATTAATTTTAAAAAACATGGGGTTCTTTTGTCTTTTTATAGTATGTTAATTAACCTTATAGTGTAAGAACACATAAAGACACGGTAAGAGTAAAATTATCTAAATTAAAGTTAAATCTAAATGATAAGGTAACAATAGTAAACCAAACTTTTCCAAATTCTATTGTATGAGAGGTTTTAGACCCATCCCCGCCTTAGATTCAAAATCAATCAATTTGGAGCTATTTAAAATCGAATATGGCTTTATAATAAAATAATTGTTTTTGTTTTTCCAAAGGTGCCCCTCTCCTCCCTTATAAAAGAGTACCTCCTCCCTCTCTTCCTCAAACCACTTTGAGCCTTCAAGCTCAGCCAAACCCTGCAAATTTCACCTCTACACTTCACTAGGAACATCCTAGAGGTCCTGGTATTCTTCAAAGACCAATTTTAGTGTAATAAAATGTAGTCTCAAAGAAGCGCTTCAAAGAAGAGGTAATGTCCGTTACCGATTATTTCAACTTTATTTCTTCTTCCACTTCTTATTATTTAGTTGTTTCATTATGAATTAATAACATCAGTATCACTAATATACTAATATGTTATTATAAGTATGAAACAACCCTATTTCACCATATATCCATCCTACGGAAAACAAAATCACCGCGCGTGCGTACGTACGGAATACCATCTCCACGCCGTGGTGTAATCTATTTTCCACCACCACCTTACTTGGATGGGTATAATTGTGTAAATAATGAATATATATGATTATTTTAATGTGATATTTATTCTGAAATAGTATACATACACTCCAATACAATTCTACGATCATGGGAACGATATCATCACTCGTGCGTACGTACTGAATACCATCTCCACGATGTGATGCGACTTGTTCTACATGATTTTCATTGCATAATGATTACATAAATGAATTTAGTGAATAAATATGATATATATTACACTAATAACATTATGTAAATGATGTATCTATAACCTAAAAACATGAATAATAATTTATTCGACAAAACACGCATAAGAACAAAAAGTAATAAACACCCGAATAATAAGTAGTAATGAAATATTACTAATAATAAGCTAAGAATATGACCATATATGATATCATAACAATGATTATGATTTTGGAATAAGTCAACGAAATTATTTAAATCATTATATAGGAGGTTCGAACACTTACGAAGAAAATCGGACCTATGGTAAGAGAAATATCACAGTCTCATTTTTATCCGAGATTTTTTATACTTTGGAATTTACTGGGGTGTATTTTACCATACACATCCATGTTTCCTCAATATATAATATTTATATATTTCTATAATAGTTTAAATCCAATTTTACCCTTTGGTGAGTTTTTAGTAAAAGATATGAAATGAATCTTTTTTAGTTTTTTGTACGAGGAAATTTTTGACTTTCTCGACAAAAGTACGAGAAGAATGTTTTTTTAACTTATACGGCATGAATGAATTTTTAAAACATTATTTCCAAGAAGCTTCCCTTAAAAGTTTTCAGGTTTATTTTTAATCAACTTATTTTAGTTTATAATTGTATGACATGTTAAGAAAGGAAATGTTTTTTTGAAGTAAAAAGTATATTTTCCTCAAGAATGGAGTTCAAGTGTTTTATCAAAATTATTTTCCATCAAAGATAATAAAGGGTTCTGTTTCTATCCCTATTATTAAATTGATTATATTATTTTGTGATGGAATTATTTTTATGAATTCCTTTATCTTATATGAATTGTTTTATGATGTCACGATGATTAAGATTCCCATTTTTATTACATGGGTTATGCTATGATGTATGGTTTATGATTTTGTGGCACACATAAAAATGGTATAATTATGAGATGGGTGGGACCTATATCTCCCTCCAATGCATTGGGTAATGATTTTATATCTCATGAGATATACATGGCTGGAATGGTTGGTTAAACCGGTTCAGTGAAACAGGACTGAAACGAGGAATGAACTCGGTTCAGAAATGGACTTTGTCTACTAAGATAGTCTTGGAAATGAGTCTTGACTAATAAGAAATGATTCTCTATGATTATGTATGTATGCCACAAAGTTTAATGTTTTATGTTATGATTATTAGGATTACATTTCACTATAATGATTTATCCCATGTTATGAAATTATGATCTCCTTTGCATGTTATGATTTCCAAAAGTTATGTTCTTATGTATATGATGTGACTGATATTTTTTTACACTTACTGTGCATTTGACCTCACCCTTTTGTATGTTTTATTTTCCCAGTTCAGGAAGAAGGTTATTAAGTAGGATATGGAAAAAAGGGACTCTAGATATGATGAAACAAATGGGAGGAAAAGTAGATTCTTTATGAACTAGTTGTTTATGTTTCCCAGTTTCTAAAGAATATATACCTATATGGTCCTTTCCTGGTTTTGTTATATGTTGTAATAAGCATGCTTCAATTATGAAGTAATAACACTGTATGTAAAGTATGGGTCGTTATAGTACCCGCTGGTTGTACCCCTCACCCTCCATGTGAACTGATATAGGCTCAAGTTCCTCCTGACTAAAACAATATTCATATAATGAACATGGTGATTTAATGCCATTTCTTATAGGGGGAGTGTGGAGCGCACCTGGGCTGGGTCTCCCCCCCCCCCACTGGGAGTTGGTGTTAGAAACCCACATTTTTTCCCATGGGGTATTTTTCGAGTGGTACCCACTGGTTGTACCCATCACTATATATGGGAACTGGTGTGTGCTTGAGTTCCACCAGACTCGGACAGTATGCGTATTATGCACAAGGTGATACAAAGTCGTTGCTTATCTAGGGAGTGTGGAGCGCACCTAGTCTTGGTCGGGGCCCCTGTTGTTAGACAATGTTATCAACCCACATTTTCCCACGAGGTGTTAGTTGAGTGGTACTCGCTGGTTGTACCCCTCACTCTTCATGTGAACTCGCACAGGCTCAAGTTCTCCAGACATGGATACTCTGCAAATTATGCACAGGGTGATTCAAATTCATTTCTTATCTGGGGAGAGTGTAGTGCACGTGGGCTTGGTCGGGCACCCCCCCCCCCCCCCCCGTAGGGAGTCAGTGTAAGCAATCCACATTTTATCATATGATCCTCATCCCAGTTGGTGAGGACTCGGTAGGTGCATCAAAGAGACCGAAGATCAAATCGGGGTGGAGGAGTATTTATGGGTACTTTATTAGGTATTATAGCAGGCACAGTTCATTATTGTAGCATATGGAACTATTCATCCTTATGGGCCTTTTTGCCATCGATTTTTTCCTCGGGTCTTGTAAGGCTTTCAAGCCACCCAAGCCTTCGGGCCAGTTGATTATAAACGCCTTCAGGACACATTAAGGCCTTAGGGCTACCCTAAGGCCTTCGGGCCACATGAAATGTAGATGTACCAGTCAGACTACTAGGGAATGGGATTCAGAGGAGGATTCTGGGAATGCGCATTCACTAGAGTAGAGAGAACAGGAATTGGAAGAATGATAGGGTATGGCTTTTCCATCTGTACCAGGCCTGTGCAGATTGGCATAGGACAACTAGCCAACTATCCCTACAAAGGTGGAGTGTTGATATCATGATATATGTTGGGGAGGATAAGTTTCATGTTGTCTTGTTTGGGTGATTCTCTCTAAAGACCTACTGGACATGTAATTGACTCTAATCCTTTTGGCCAGGTAATGGTTTCACCTCACCACTTGATAGGTGGATAATCAAATAATAAAAAATGAAGGCCTTCGGGCCATTCCGACTGAAACAATTTTGACCAAAATTATCACATGGAATGAAATTGAATCATCTAAAGAATGTATATTAATGATTCCACTAAAACAACTACCCATTGAATGATAATTATCCCTAAAAGATATGTAGATATATAGAAAACATATATTTGTTATTCTTAAATTTTATTTGTAAAATAATAAAATACACAATAATTTTTTATGACTATTTCTATAAGAGATTACTTTTAAAAAAACCATGTTAAAAAAATTAAATATTAAATAAACAATACATAGTAAATTTATGATAACATTAAATGGATAGGTAGTTAAGAAAACAAAATAATCTATTTGACAAAGAAATGGTTTGGAAAAAAATTAAAGTATTTGATTAACAAAAATTTAAAACAAATTAAAGGACAGTAGAAAATTTACATAATTAATGATATAATTATTTACATGTTCATCAATATTATTATATTGAATACAAGGAAAATGAGAAGAATGATTTGAAACCAAAAATAGTATATACAGTTGGCTCCACATATATGATTTTTTCTATATAATAGTGAAACAAATATGGGTGAAATGGAATGTATATATGTAATGCCCATAAATATATACAATATAAGAAATTTATGTGGTTTTAGAGACAAATAACATAATTATTCCCCTAATAGGAATTTTTTGATATACAATTTCAATTTCAAAGAGTGGTTTGAAGGAATCCCTTACCTTAGAAATTCACTTTGATATGAATGATCTATATTTCTATATAATGATTTTATTATCAATATATTTAATAAATTTATTAATTTTTAATTTAATCATCATAATTATTTTACAATTATTTTATCAAGATAATAACTATTTATTTGTAAAATTGTTATTATGGTGTTAATTATTATGCTTTTCAATTCATGATTGAGTTTGATGGTTAGGATCTTTACTCCATGACAATGGGTTCATGAATTATGAGTTATTCATGAGGAATCCTAATAAGTGTTTGATAATGTTTTTTTAGACTCACATTAATTTCATGTAACTTATGGTGATTGTTCCCATGGAACTCTTTAAATGTTTCTTCTCAATATTATTTAATAACGAAATAATTTAATTTATTGGTGAACGTAATTTTTCATATGGGAGTAAATAATCTTGAAAACAAACCAATTCACCATTACAACATCATATTTATATTTTTTTTGTTCATTATTGATGTCAATTATAACATATTTCGTGTATTTGAAAAGAAAAATGAAAACAAAAACAAATAAATGTGATTGAATGAGTGAGAACAAGTTTTTATGGTAACAATATCATTTTTTTGAATTTTACTAATTTTTATTTAATTATGAAAGTTTAAAATAAAATTATAAACTCTTTTTGTTTATAATATAAATATTAATGATTAATTGGTGGATGAAACTTTCATTCAAGAGCTAAATCTTCTCTTATAGAGTATCTTGGAAATAAATGTTTTTAGCCTCATTATTATGAAAATAGTATCTAAAACAAGGGTTATGATTTTTATGGTTAAAATGTAGTCGTTTATTCTAGATGAAAATCAAGAAATGGTTCGGTTTGATATTTTTAGAGGAGGGTTCCTTTTATTGGTGAGTCTAAAAGGTTTCATTTAAAAAATTACACATTTATTAATGTGTATGATTTTCACATGTATTGTGGATCCAAAGTTTACAAATAATGGGGATAGAATAGTATGATGAATTTGAATCCATTTCAAAAAAATTATAGATAATTGTTATGAAATTTTTGTTATTTTACAATTTTTAAACCAATATACATCATTTTACCATTACCATGGTAATAAATTTTGTTGTTATGTAACTTATTTTCTGCCTAAAAATAAAACTATAATCATTACAAAATTTTAACAATTTTATTATATATATATACATATATATTTTGATTCATTTTCTAAAAGTTATAGCAATTAATTTTAATATTATAAAACAAAATTCATATTTTATTGGAAAAATGGATTTTAAGCATAAAAATGTATTTAAAATTATTTCATAGAATTTAATAATAATTATATGATAAGTAATTTTTTGGAATATATATATATATATATCTCACTTCATTATAATAACTCTTTAATACAAGAATGTTTTATAAAATAAAAATATGAAACCAAAAGGAAAAACAATTCCTTGATGAATAGTTCATTTTAACATTACAGGATTTTAAACACATTCAATTAATTATTTTTTCTATTATACATCAATTCATATAAATCCATTGCTATTATAATATTTTATTTAATATTATGAAAACATCAATTCATTATGTAAATAATAATAATAAGAACTTCCATGAAATACAAATACATGTTTTTAAAATAAATCTTTTTGAATAATTATTATCAATTTATCTCATGTTTTTTAATTATTAATTATATTTTAATTATGTTGTTTTTATTTTTCGACTAATAATTATATAACAATATTTCTGAAGTTGTATATATTGTTATTTAATGACATTATATCTGATGAACATATGTCTATTATCCATATGTCCAACATCCATATGCCCAAAGATCATATGTCAATCAACCATAGAGAAAATGGTCATTTTTCTAATAACCATATAAAAGATGATCGTACCTCCAATATACTCATATACAATATCCCATCATATAATGGCCATGTTTCATTCTAATATATAACCTTACACAATTATATGAAATCATTTATAATATTATATAATTTTGATTACAATAAGTTTATCATATTTCATACATTTTATATCCATCATATAGTTAACATTATATTTATGGTCTTTATATAATATCACGATGATGATAAATTCAACCTCAAATAATTTTTTCATCTTTTGGTTTCATTCCACTAGTATTTTTAGAATTACGTTTTATTAATTTGTTACGCTAGGAATTTAATTTTTTATTGTAATATGATATCATAGTGAAATAATTTATTTATTTATTTAGGTAAATGTTATGTGTATCGTAAAATATTGAACTCATTTTATTTATTTAAATGGAAATACTTACAAAAATAAAAATATGTTACATTATGGATTCAAAATTTTATAGAATAAATATTTGTACCTTTTTTATCTGATAATAATGTGCATAATTGTTGTCTATTTAATATGTTTTTATTCTTAGAGTAATCTGAAGAAGGATACCCAGTAATATGAAAAAATCATGATGTGCATTTAATGAAGTCTAAATTATGGGTTGTTCATTATAAAGTAAAGTTAAAATATTTGTTTTATTATTATAATGAGGCTTAATATGGTAATGTTTGTGATTAACTTTCCACAATGTATAGAGAATTTCTCTTACGAGTAAAGTAAATTTCATAGGTAATGAAAAATAAAGGGGAGTAATTATATTAGAGAAGATAAATTAGAATTTATTTTTGGAATGAAGACATGCACCCAATTATTATAGATGAAGATTATACTAAATGATGTCATGTAATATGTGAAAGTACCTCTAGTGACACAATATTATAACAATAATGAAATTGTGTTGATAAAGAATCTATTACAATAAACATGTACGATGATTAATTAAATCAGGTAAAATATCAACATATAATATGTTGATCAATTAATGATTAAAATGGATCATGTTGGAATTAACCACCAATAGTTGGTATTCTTCCAAAAACCATTTTCTACATAATTTTTTTAATGGAATATTGTGAACCATAGTGTTCCACCACATCCCTTGGATTAATGAGGTTTTAAAAATACACACTTTCTATATTATTTAAATGTTTAAGTTGGATACTAATTTTCTAAAGTACTATTCCCATTATTTATATTATCAAATGGAAATAAATATATAGAGCCTCTAAATCATAGTGAAATTAAATAATTCCCTTCCCAAGGTAGAGACCATAAATTGAGTGGGACTTCATTTTAGGTAAGATATGTGGATACATAAAACATGAATATTATCTTGAAAGTGATATATTTTTATGAAGACAAGGGGATTTATATTTAATTGATTGATACCTTTTTCAAAAAGTGGTACATTAACAATGATGATTTAAGGTATTCCTTGAGTCATAGATATCTTTCTTGAACACTTTTTAATACATCAAGAGCTTATCATATAGAATTATATTGGTAGTTGAGTAATAACATTCCGGTTTTCCTTATTTTTTTATTACTATAAGTAATATAGTAACTCTTTATATTTTTAATCGATACCTAATGTGTGGAATAATGCAAAAAAAACATCTGAAATTGGAGGTTTCTCAGTGTTGTTTTTTTGGAGGATAAATATTGGACTTTTAATAAAATGATATAAGTTATGTTGTCTTCATAGGTAATAGATAAATAGGTGGTTTGGATTAATATGGAATTAGAAGAAGAATTATTAGTCCAAGATACCTTTAAGGAATGATAGATGTAATTTTGGAAATATTTATGGAAAAAAATAATTAATGATAGCTTTTCAATGGATATTTAAGCATATATTAATGGTTAAGGGGGCCAAATATTATAAATCAATTAATTAAATAGGTTTTATGTGTTTAAATCAAGATGTTTAAAGGTTATACATTTTTAAACTAGAGAAAATTAATCTTACATAAGTTTAAAATTAGTGAATCTGATTTTTTTTAATAATGGAAGATGAGATAATATAACTGGTCACAATATAATGAGTTATAGGTAAGAATTATATTGATATGTGACTGGAAATAATTAAATAGTTATATTTATCATTCAATATTTAAATTTTCATTAGATTAAACATGTGATGACGATTTTGTTATGAAAGAATTCCACGATAAAAGAATACACCATGTAAATTGGGTTCTATATAGGATTATGTTAAACGAAAATCTCATAGTGAAATTTGTGTTCAAACCAAAAAAACGATATGAACATGAAGATAAATATTATATCATTACCAAAAAATCCCCTAAAAATTAGGAGTATCTCTTTTTAATATTTATATAAGGAATAATGAAAAAATAAAAAAGATCAATATACTTTATTATAAATTTTGAAATGATTTATAAGTTAAATCTCATCAATTCCAAAAAGATGTTATCCAAGTATTTATCTTTTATTTTATATATTACATTGAATATTAAAATTTGTTTTGTAATTTGTGTGTTGTTATTATTACATAATGTATATTACCCAACCCAATTAGATAATTATGTCTCCCTATTAGCATGTGAAATGTAGAAAACATAATGTTAATGTAGTTTAAAGGATTCATAAAATGGGAATATGAATGATGTGATTAAGTGTTTTATGAAAAATATGGAATGACATAAGAAAATGAAGTAAAATGATATATCTAGAATTAGATAAGTTGGAGATTTTTTTTGGGGAGTTATTTAAAATATATATATATTCGAAGGAGATTAAATCATAACAATAAAACCCTCCATCAATAGTGTTTTTTCCTAATGGGTATCATTTTAGGAGACCTTTGTATTGATATTCAAGTTTTTGTTACACTTTATGTAGTTTTTTATATATAATAAGTGTCTGTTTCCCTAAGATCAATAATTATCTATTACAATAATTTTACTCACATATAATTCTTTCTGATATCATTTTTACATTGACTCCATGTCAACACTTTCTCATTATATTTTCCCTTAGTTTTGAATGACGTAACATTTTTGTTTCATAGAATTTTGTTTAATTATATATAAATTGTGTTTTGTAGTCTTGATAGTAACAGATTAAATGTTCTCATTCCACTATGATAAAAATATACATTTGATGTTGGATTTGTAAAATGTTTACCCATTTATCCACACCCACCTCATAGGGTTTGTTAGTTATGTTTTGGTTGAAACAATTATCAACATCCATTTATCATTATCCATAATATATATATTTCCCTTTTGAATCACTTTTATTTTATAATAATCATAATCTGAATCACTATGAATAAATTCATAAGATAAATTTACTTCTATGATTAATAGTCTTAAATCCACTATCAAAATAACCAATAAAAAATATTACTATAAACTCATAAATTTTAATCACCAATGTTATCAACTATTAGTGAAATCAATTATATAACAAGTAATTCAATTTCTTCATTTAACAAATTTCTTATATTTATTAAAATCAATTTATTTTTTAGTTTTGTTACATTAAATGTCTATAATCAATTCGAGTAACACATTTTATCTCATGAAATTCTTGTTATAATTTTTAATGAATTAATACATTATTTATTAGTTACTCAAGAAAACACTAATTTGATTAAATATACAAAAATAATTTAAAATAAAAAAATTATAAGATTAAAAAATACTTTGGAAAAACAACATACATTCACACATATTTTTTATTAATATATATAGATATGATCCATGAACATATCACTATTAACTATTGAATGAAGTGAATTTAATACCTATCCAAATTTAATAAAATCATTTTGTTTAATGATGTTCTTTCATAGAGATGTAGAAATATTCTATTTCTGTGCATAAGAAGGAAAACTTATTAGTTTTGATACCAATTCAAGCCTCCTTGTCTCATTTCTACTATATTCTCCTTGTATGAAAATGAAAAAAAATATCTTTGATTTCTTTTTTCATCATGCTACCCAGATAAAATCATGAATTTGACATAATATACAACATGCCCTCAAGTGTTCTCCTTGATTACGAGATTCTATTGGCTATTTACATTTATGTAAATATACTACTTTAGGAGACACTAAGACAATAATATATAATGTAAAATATTATAATTCTTAAATAATTTAAATATCTCGATAGATCTATATATAATTATCATTATCATTAAATAAACTATAAATGATCCAAAAAATTAAAAATAATATGAGGGGAAAATTATGTATAAACCAGTTCCCATGCCAAATTATCATTGTTAAATATAACTATAATATTCCAAAAAATATATAGAAACAATACATATTTATAACTCTAAATAAACATGTGACATATATCAATGAAAACATTAAACCTCATTATTTGACTACAGTACTCCCTTTATCCTACCTGTATTATCCCGTTGAAATTTATAAATATATGTGGTGTTGTTTACAAAGTTTTTGTTGAAAATAATTCTTTCAGGGACCCGCTTAATCATTTGTCGTACGATGCAAAAGATGGAATTTTTTGGGGCCATGTATTGTCACTTACCAAGGGTGGTAGGAATTCATCACTTTATAATGTTATGTATACTCATTGATTGAAATAAGATGATGAGATTATTTCCATTGATTCATCCTTTGAGTTTTTTCTTAGTCTGGGTCTCCCTTATAGATTTAATTCATTTTCATGGAACTTATTCTCAATTCCATCTCTTTGTAGACAAAAGTTAATAAAAATTCATCTATCATGAAATTCTATTTTCTTCTTGGGGGAAGAATCATTTGGTTAATAGTGTAGTCATGTTGGGAGTCATTGTGCATGTATTGACATTGAAAACATTTGGCACATTGGTTTTCAGTATTCCTCCTATTGGGAAGTATATCATTTTTGGCATCTTATGCAGTAGAACCAAAGGTATCACATTCCAAATATAAAGTAACTATTCCACGGGTGTAAATCATACAAGGTTTTTTTAGGAATCCCACACATAAGTGTCAATTATGTATTTTGGGTTATTTTACAAGTTCTACCACATATGATGATACATAAAAATTGACAATTGAGATGGTCCATAGAACTATTTTAACGTATTCAAGATATGTTCAAATGGTTAATGTCTTTTAGGGATAGGATGGACACATTATTAATGTATTGTGGGGACAATAGTGGTGGTTATAATTCCCTTTAATTAAGATCATGGATGTATATCCCTAGTATAGAAGACATAACATCTGAATGGTTTACTGAATAATTGGTACACTCTGTAGAAGTTGATCTATTATGGATTGATCGAGTTTCCTTTTATATAGATCCAAATGATTGGTCAAAAAACCCTTGAGGTAGATATTAGATTAAGGGGTCAGAACACCAGTTGCAGTGATCCAAAAAATGGATGGGTAAGAATAGCCCATAAAGATGATTTGAGAGGCGTGTTGCAAATATGGGTAATGTAAAACCAAAAAGGTATACTACTGAATGGGAATGATCCATAGAGGTGGAAAATTATGGGTGGATCAATCATCCCTTGAGATGGATCCTAAATATTCTTCATAATTATCATTCAGGTAGATCAGTGATGAATAGATCCAACCATCCCTTGAGGGAATCTATAATTGATGGATTCGAAATCCACTTAACAATGATCTGGGAGGTTTATCCCTATGATGAATGATATTAAAAATTAAATGATTTATGGTGAATGGGAACTTCTCATATATATGTACCCACGATTGATTAATTGGTAATCCCTTGTGAGGTTTCCCTAATATTGTTCATAACACCCCTTGATGTAGATCATTGATGAAATGATTGGAACAACCATTGAGTAAAATATAGAATAGATGGATCAAAATTCCACATGAGTAAGATTCATGTTGTGAATATCTATTATGGAAGATGTCACAGTTGAATGTTTTATCAATGAATCAGAACACCCTATGGAGGTGGACCAAGGAATGATGGATTGATGATCCCTTGAGAAAGATATAAAAGATTGATCCAAAAGACCATTGATTTGTATAAAAGAGGCAAATCTATATGAGGGAGAACATATGTCTTCCATTGGTCAGGATTGAACCTCAGTGAGGCTTCTGACATACCTTGTTTATATGATATGGATAAAAATAAAATATTTTGATTTTTCATATTATGGTCGTGTGATGGGAACGATCCTTGTATTTTACTGTCTTATTGTAAGGGATACCAAATTTCAAAAAACGTGTCAATGAGGGATGATGTCCTTGTTATAATACCCATATTAATAAGCAATATTTTTTTCTTTTCCAATGATGATAAGAAAAAGGAAGGAAAAGGGTCAATGCAACATTGGTATAAATTGGTCTGACATAGGAGTAGGATGAACTGGCCAAGTTGGTAATCGTTTTAAAGGTGAATTTTTCATGGAAGGGTTTTTAAAAATTGATCACTAAACCATTGGGATGGAGAATCATCATAATGTTAGAAAAATAAAGGGGACCTGGAGAAATGGTTCATGAATCATGAGTTCTAACTAATAGGTCTTCATGATACTCGTTTTTTCATGAATGTTAAGGTATTATTGAGGTGGTATGATTTGTGAAATATATTTCCCTCGCCACATAGAAAAATCTTGATTCACAAGGGGAGTTGTTAACTCTTTTAGAAATATTCACATACTGTCATGTTCCCTTGGGGGATTATTCCTTCACGAAAGGGAATTTACCTCCCTAAAAAAATATCCACATGTCCACTAGAATGATATGAAAATAATAAAATAGATATCATGAAATATGGATACCATGGGTGATCTAATTTACTTTGGATCATGGTGGTCATGAGGTTTTTGAACCAAGAGCATGTTTTGAACCTGAATGTTCAAGGATCATCCCCAAAATATCTGAATGAATTGGGTATTTATTGGAAAAGGGTTTCACAATTATTTTTGGTTTTCACAATTACATACATTCTTCATGAAAGTGGAACAACTTCTAGAGTTTGAGTGTGTTGTTCCCAAATAACTCATCAACACTTTACAAATTCGAGAAGTACTCCACAACATCGACATGCATTTCTGGAAGTATTACCATCAATCCTTCCAATTTTATGAAAGTGACAATCATTGAAGGATATTTTTGAGCTCTGGTTGCTTGAAAATTATCTACTCTTCATTAAGTAGACCCTTTTATATTGTTTTAGTCCATTTTGGATTTTATTCATTGGGAAACAGATGTGTCGTCATAGACTACTCTGGTGGTAGTCTTTCTTTTGTGAAAATAAATCCATCCCCCTATAACTAGAGTTTATAGTGAAAAGTATAGTTCGGTTCTAAGGGGAAATTTCTAAAAAAAATCAATCTAATCCCTTTGTGTGAAGACCAATCATTAATCATTATCATGATGGCTACATAATGACTCACAATAAAATTCCCAAGAAGAAGTATGTTAATAAATAATTTATGGGGTACCCCCAAAAACCACTGAACATAAACTATGAGAAAATACATTTTCCCTCTTTTCATGAAACTCTCCTTCTTCGGAAACCAAAATCTGTGAATGATTCTTTAAGAATTGGACATGTTGAACCGTGATCCCAAAATATTTCTCAGTGAACGAGGATCAAAGAAACCATCCTTTACAATTAAAACTTTGTGAACCAGTGATATGAGAAGAAGATTCATTAACAACCTTCGTGAACCAGAATCAACAGAAAGGCACAATATTAAATCAAATGGCCTATAAGGGAGTAAAAAAAGATAATTCATGAGGGATGTAATGGATGGAAATACCATGAACATGGAGTGTTTATAAATCACAGAAGACCAAGAATTACTCCTTGCACTAAAATGGGGTTTTATAGGGAATAACCACTATGAAAGTGGCATCTGGATTATATATTCAGTTTGAGGAATGGTGCATTTTTCCCTTTAGCACGTAGGGTCGAATGGGATTACTAGTTCAATGGCCTACTAGGGTAGTATTAGGGGAACTTTGTTTATAGAGATAACATCAAGAAATATAGCATTCCAATCATAGGAAAATGAATCTACAACTACATCAATAATGTATTGATGGAGAATTTGGAGGAAAAGACATCCCCCCACATTATGAGACAATATTAAATGCTTGTATGGGTGATCTGAAAATGTGATTGAATAATGAGTAAAAATTACACCAGGGAAACAACATTACCAATGAGTGGGACGTGGCCTATAGGTCATATTAATCATGTGTTTATGTTAAATTAGACATTAATATTTTTGGACTCTATGTAGTATAATGGGATTTAAAAGTTTACATCTACCATCCATAGGAAATAATTCTCGAGTTTTTGATAATTTGATTGTTGGGGGATAATACGTTTCACTTGCATCACAAGGAGGTCGATGTTAGCCTTTGTTTCCATCATCATATCATCGGGTTCTTGATTATAGGGGTGATGTATGACGAATTACTCCATAAGTAGAATATCTGGGTGGACCAATAGTATCTTTTGGATCTATCAAATATTATTTTGGATCTGGTGATGGGAATTAAGAAATAGAATCCATGGATTTGGGATGTTCTCTCTAAAAAATGTTTTTGGTAAAACAAAATTAAAGAGTAGTCGATCCATTTGAGGGAGAAGATCCATCAATGAAGCTACTCATGAGGCCACATAAATTTCCTAAGGTATACAAATAGGGTAATGAGGTATTTTAATGAAAAATAATATAGTTGAGCCAGTCAAATATGTGGCAGTAAAAAATAAATCATAAACCTAATCTAGTTGTTAGGCTGTCAATATTCAATGCAACACTCATATTTTGATGGATGACCATGGGGATGAATGAACATATGGGGGTGACACCAAGAACCTTCAATATGGTAGTGATAATGGAGATATAGAAACATGTGAACTTGGTTGTCTCAGCACATGTGATGATGCACATGTCACTTTTCCACCAATGAAGGGAAGAATACTTTTTGTGTGTGGACCCCTCCATATCATGTATAACATGGTGGTCACATATGTTAGGGAATATGAGCACCTGAACACCATTTATTCCCCTCCATCAAACATCCAGTTGGTGATATTGAATATTATAGGTAGTGACTGAATCAATTTGGGTGTGATTGTCATGATGGAGAGGGTTGGATGGATGGGAACATCATAGTTCACCCATGGACACATCAAAAGGTTTTAGTGATTGATGAATGAATGGGGACTATGGAAATGAGAATGTACATCATGGCCTCCCATGGAGGGGTACATGAAGAAAGGGTAAAATGTGATCCTATCTAAAAAAATACAACCTCCATCATTTCTCTATGTAGTTCATGTGTCTATATTGGATTACAAAAAAGGTATACTCAAAGGATATAAATGAGTGTCAACATTCTCTAATGAGGAAGATCTGGGACATGTTTATGCATGAGGATCAGTTGTTTCCCAATGATATTTTTAAACATAATTATACATATAGTCATGTCCATTAATATGAGAAGAGTTAGAAAGATAAAATATCTCAGAGATATGCAATGGTTGAGGTCCACCTGAACCAATCATGGTGGGTCCCTTAATCCACGGGGATAGGACCAAGTGGTGGATAGAGAGTTCCATGGTGGAAGATATGGAATTGTGGGTAATGAAATTGTAGGGGTGAAGCATTTTGTGGCCCATATAGGAGAGTGAAAAATGGAGAGGTACAGAAGCATCAGACCCAACACTCTTTGGAAGGTGGTCACATAAAGAAGGGGAACACATTGTGGAGGTCTTGAGTAAATTTTTTAAGGCTAGAGAATTTTTTTTCAATGATGAAATTTATAGAGATTCTTTCTTTACCAATATCTAGGACACCTAGGATTTCCATTGGGAGTTCATCAATACCCATAGGGTACAACACCAGCTTCACATAGATAGGAAAAATCATTCTACGATTAGTCCTTTCATGGCATGTTTCCATGTGTATTAGGATAAAGATGTTTGATATATAGAAGATATAGAGGTTTTATTCCTCACTTATGCCACTAAAATCCCTTGGATGGATATATTAATTATATTTATAAACGTGACCTATCCCCTATAATAATCATCAATGAATTTCGTTCTATATGCGCCTCTTCTTGAGGGGTCAGATGATTTCAAGGGGGATCTAATTTATACCAATACTCTCTTTTTAGAGGATGTATTATTGGAAACTAGATAAATACCCACATCCTTATTGTGTATCTAAAAAAGGATTTTTTTTAGAAATTTTTACTAGAACCATTTCAATTTTTTTAGTAATCACACACGGCGAACGTGGATGTCCACTATAGACCTGAAAAAGATGGATATGAGACCTCATCCCTTCTATGGGAATGTGTCAAGTCCCATCACAATGTTATGGATATAGGATAAAAATAATTAGTTCTTGTAACTGGGGCATCATATACTAAAGGAAACCTACTTTGGGGATACAAGTGAATCTCCATGATCTACTAAATGGTCAATATAATTAATGCTTGTCTCTTCATCATGTTAACCATTCACTTATTCTATTTTAATTTCTATTATTGAGTAATTAATTTTTTAAATTTTCATCTGAACTATTCTTAAAACTCATCAATCATCACTGAAACATGAATTGTCAACATATAATATAGTGGGAGTAATGGTGGATGCTTCTCTTCCATTGGAATTAGTCTTAGAGACTGTGGTGGTTAAGTCAATCGTGGGGGTTCCACATGGGGGGGGGACTACTAAGATAGTTCCCTCAATAGAGGGTGTCAACATAGTGTCTAGGGAAGGGTCTTATGAAGAACCGATGATTTTTAGCCAAAAATAATGCACACATCGGAGGCGGATATTGGAGTTGAAGCTATAATGGAGGAGGTAGAAACTATGCCAGTGGATAGAGTGGTTGGGGTGGTTCTATTGGATGTTCCTACCATCTAATTTAATGTTGTGGTGGTTTTGGACTACGAATCAAAGGTTACACCACCAACAAGGGTATTTGATGGTGCTAAAACAATTAATTTTAACAAAGATATTCCCAAATGTTCATTGGAAGCCTCAACCATTGGTGTAGAGGCTGACAAGGTGGTATTTCTAGGATTATATCTCCATTTACACACACATGAGCACTTTCACCTGGAAGATACATTTGATGACATATTTTTAGTATTTCCATTGTATGATCATTCACCACAAAAATATTTGAATCAATTATGTCAGGATTTCATCGAGGAGAACTATATTGTCAATGTAAGGAATCGATAAACGTTACAAACACCATCACCAACATCCAAACATGTGAGATTAAAATAGATTGGGATCTCTCTTCCACTGGCTAGTAAGCCTAGGGACTAGTGGGATGGGATTCATCATTATACACATTCTATGTCAATACATTTGTATTGAGTAGGATTGGGTGGAATGGATGGTCCTAAAATTGGATTAGACAAAACATAAGGTTTGGGGTATTAATGTTAATGAGGATGTTGAAGGAGATATATCATTCTGGAGGACCTAGATCCAGAGAACATGGTGGTTGCCAACCCAGACCAATACTATTAGCTGTCTAAGGGCCCAACTATAAATAAGAGAGGCCACAGAAGTAGAGGATGCATTCTTTTTGTAAGATAATCTGTTTGACTATAATTATAAGTGAACCATAATATAATATATACGCTCCATGATGGACGAAGAGAAGATTCACCCAGTGGTGTGATAGTATTCCTAGATTCCTCTCAGATAAGGCTGGTATTGATCGAGTTATCGATTACATGGTTGGACCAATAGAGGTAATTTTTTCAAAATAGAACACCGTATGTGTGGATGGAACCATTTATCGTTAGCTTGTTTAAATTATTAACTCTTAAATATATAATTGTGGCATCCCACTCAATTTTATTACATCTAATATATTAATGAGAAATAAAATAATAAATCCATAGATATCCTGAGTCATGATTGGTTTGAGAAATAGGGGTAACCTTGTCATTTCTCAATCATAATAGAGTGCTAGAAAATCATCAAAGCCTAGGCGGTCTGCTATTGTTGACCCACCACTATGGGTGTTTGGTCTGAGGGTGATTATGGATGGAGAACATGTCCCTTAGAACAAATGACATTATTTTACAACATTATGTTTTTAATTAATAAGATTACTCTAGGGGAATTGATTTATACCTTAAAAATGGGATTTTAGAGTGTGAATCATGATGACCAAAATTTAAAATATAATGGTACTGGTATCACAATATAGTAAAAAATCTAACCATCTTCAAAAAAATCATTCATATCACATAGATGAAAATGGGGGAAAATATATAGGCTGATCACTATCTATATTCAAAAAATTGATCTTGTTATATAATGTCATCCAATATCCAGTAGGGAATTGTCATAGGATTTTAGGTGAGCCTTGGCCAGAACAAATTATGTTTGGCGGGGGGAGGGGGGTCCCTGTAGACTTTGAGGAGGATGAGTATCCCAATAACAAAAACACAAAGGCATAAAATAATGTCAAATAATATTATAATATATTTCATCACACATGGTGGTATGAGACATTGGATTTGATCACATTGGGTGAGGGCATCAATCAGAATGAAAATATAAACTCGTTTTCCAAGTGTAGCATCATCTGAGATGCTAAGAAATAGAAGAAGGATAGGAACAATGTATTAGGTGACCGAAACTGGAAGAGGAGGTATCTCAAGATATAGGATAGGTTTCCATAATGTTTTACGTCATATAATGAGGACATTTAACATGTAGTATAAAATTATATGGTAGTGATTTTTGACATGTGGTTTAACATCAAATGGTAAAGATGATGCATAGTAAAATTTAATGTAATGTGACCCTGACATGATGTATATGGGGATTATGTTCTATGCCATCCAATATCTTTTCCTCATGCTAGAATAATAGGTAATGTCATGTTTATTTCACAATATTGAGTCCCAATTTAATGTCGTACAAAAAAGGATACAACGAACCAATTTGAATGATACCCTTCTTAGCCGTGAGAGATAAGGGCAATGGACGGTAGCATGAATGAGCCATTGCATAAAGAAAATGAATTTGGTGTGGGTCTCATAAAGTGTAAAGTTTTGATTCTTGGACATAAATAAGGTTTTTGCAAATTAATGTGTGGAACAACAACGAAATGTTACCCGACCTGAACAGAGATGCCTAGGAGGAAAACATCACAATGTGCATTCTGAAGGAGGTATATACACAATTTAGAGTCATAATGGTTGGAATAGGGTTTTGATCTGATTATTAGGTCATAGATATTGGTCCATGGGGTGGGGCTGGAAGTGTTCAGATTGGAATGAAAGATTGTTAATTGAACAAGAATGGGCCATGGAGACTCATGTTCCATTTGAGACATACGAGTTGTGCTGAAAACAATTTAATGTCATAATTCATAGACTGTGGATTTTAGTTTAGTTCCATAAAATTTAGGCTCGGAATGCAGGAATGGAAAAGGACCCACAATGGATCAATAGTGGGGTTGGACACATGATAAATTATTTGGGCATTAGTACGTATCCCATGAGGATGGGAATCAAGTAACATGTAGTTTTTTAACATTGAGTGGTAGAAGACTGCAAATAATAGGGTATAACCTCTAAAATGTGAGTATCAAATATTTTTATAATTAGTTATTAGGAATCCCAAAACCATTATGGGTAAATGTTACAGTTCAATGTTATGCGATGAGGATGGCAATTCCTTATTGGAGGGTAAAATAGTATCATTTCCCTCTAATGGGTTAAGTTAATTTAATGGGTCTTATACCTTGATGGACCTCCCCCCCCCCAAGAATTTTATGGTGATTGAATTTTCATGAAGCATATGGGTTTTTAGTCAATCTATAGTTGACCATAAATAGCGAATGTTTAGGTATTTATATAGATCCCAAGAAAGTATGAATCAAGAAATACATAGTTTTTGAGGCGATGCATCTATTTTAAGGTCGTACAGTCTAATCAAAAGTCATGTAGTCCATGTTTATTATGATTGGACCATGAGAAATCATTTTAATGGTTTCATGCATGGAATATTTAAGTGTTTTTAAAAGGGTAATCATGTGGAATGATTGAGGTAAACCAAAAATTAATTATCCAAAAGGCGCCTGTTTCTCACACAAGTATCGGGATGAAAACAAAAAAATCTCTAGGTCATAATGCTTAAACATGGAAAATTTATTAAGGTCATCTTGAATGGATGGGGGAAATGGTTGTCTCATCTATACCTAAGTGGAATGAAATAGGTATTAGCAAACATGAATTGGGAAGAAGAGGCTAACATGAAACATACATAACATGAGGCTAACATAAAAAAGTTTTATATTACAATACTTGTACCATGATTGAGGACTACATGCTAAAGGGTTGATGGATTTGTTGTTGGGCCTAAATATTAGAAGGTTTAGTATCTATACGAATCACGTGTTCATGAGAATCGAGACATACATTATTTTGAACATGGTGTGGTAGAATACTGATGATGGTATGGGAGATCCTTTATAGAGGGAATATGAGGCATCGTGTAGTTATCATGGGGATTCCCATGTTTGGGACATGGGTTGTGGTTTTTTACCTTCTCTTACTCGTCGTACGAGGAATTCGGAGTTGAAATACTGTAAAAATAAAAAAATAATAAGAGGAATCACAATTTAAAATTGGTTAAGGCTACAATTTCACATCATACATTTAGGATGTCAAGAATTGTAGTTTAATGTTTTTTATCCCATCTAGTTTAAATACCCAATGATGGGGGTGAATTGAGGAATGCTAGATTAAAACGATTTGCCCTTTGGGTCTTGTTTGGTTAGTAAAAAAACACTCATCCCTCCCTTTCTAGTAAAAATTTATGAAACAAAAATTAAATCATGAATAAGACAGAATGATTGTACTTGGTTCACCCGCATTGGGATATGTCCGTGGAGCATACAATAACAATTTCACAAAGTCCAAAATTCACTAAGGATCACTACCCAAATACATGGTTTGGGATTGATCACTAATAATCCTAGACTCAATAAATTTATAATATTTTGGGTCATCTTATTACTTTCACAAGGCTCACATCCAACACTGTTTATATGGATATATGTTTGTTTAAAGGATAACATTTTTCCTCTTTTCTTTTTATCACTTCTCTAGAAAAAAAACTACCCTGATTTTATGGACAATGTAAGTCCATTCATTATTAATAATGAATTTATCCTCTATTATTGGTAGATGTTCTATTGACAGTTTTATAGGATGCTCCTCCTATTTGTTTTAAACACATGGATTAAATACATCCACATTACAAATAACTGGAATAAACCTATGTTTACTATAGAAAAAACAATTAAATTTTCTTTTGAAATTTCTTCAAGAGATTCCAAGTCTTCATTTCACTTCCTTTAAGGTAATAGTGATTATAATATTTCTTTATTTACCATCTAATTTTGCATATCCTTTTCAATTTTTTTCTTCTTTATAATTTAAATGCTAAAATGATACAATTCATAGAGAAATTTAGGTTTATATCCAATAGTGGGAGACTCTAGTTTGACAACCCTATGTGAGATATGATCATGTATCCCCTCAATCATGATCATGACCCATACCATTTCCTGATATTATAGTTTGAGACCCATTGTGCAATATCCTAGCATGAGTCCCTAGTAGGAGACCCTAGAGAGAGACACTAGCATGAGACCTTGTCATGAGACCGAGGTATGAGACCTTACCATGAGAACATAGAGTGAGACCTTGACACGAGACCTTGTTAACATCATGCAAAACACTTACATTATTTTAAATAATATATTCTCTTTTTTTATGCCTCACGATGATTCCATGTTATGAGATCTCTTAGTGAGAATATTTCATGAGAACCCTCCAAAAACCATCTCCTCATATGTTTCATCAGATCAATATTTTAAGAAAAACATTATCAGTGTTTAAGGACATGTTAGGGGCATTTATCCAAAAAAATTCCTCATTCATAACTCAAAAAACATTGAAAAAACATCTACCTTATAGAAAACATGTTCTTCATGAGCTCTAGGAGTGAATTATACTGTCACTTATGATTAGATATAGGATAAAATATTTTTCACATTTTTCACAAGAGAAGGGCATGAGTCCTTTTTTACTTTGCACAAGATTGGAGAATGAGATCCCAAGAAAATTATGAGCACTGTATGATATCCCTTCACGAGAGTCAAATAAAATCATGAGAATTGTGAGAGATCCCATCATGATACTCATAGAAAATCTTATACATTGTGAGAACCCATCACGTGATAACAATTCACTCTTTTGATTGAAAGTATTGTTTTGTTCAAGTGATTAGCATGATATATATAAAGATAAAATAAAAATCATGAAAACTTCCCAAGATATAATCACAATATCTATATAAAATCATGCTTTATGAGAGATCTCAATGAGATATTAACTCAGGAATTGTCACTATTTTAGAGTACACTATCATTCATGGTATATGAGATTAGTTCATTATTCGTGCTCCATGAGATTATTCAATAACATATTCCATGCCTTCTTTGACAACCACCCTCCCATAACAACCACAATATTATTTAAAAATACCAAACTACCAAAACACACCATCTAGAGGGATTTTTCCTAATAATCTCACCCTTTGGGTTTTGTGAAACTGATTCACATTTCGATACCACAATAATAATTCTTCCATGTTCATAAAAAAATTAATTGTTATGATTTTGATAGCACTCTAAGAGTTACTTAACACACACTCTAAACCCACATGATCCATGTTTAGTGTTCAGTGTTATAAACAAAACTACCCTGATAACATCATAAATGAAACACTTCATTCAAAAACTACTGAACATATTTCATCACGAATCTCATCAATCAGGATATATAACCGTGGATCTATCATCTTTATAATATTCCAATTTAGATATCCCCCTACATAATTTCTCAATATATCACTATCTCCCACTATCATGATTAATACATTTTATCCCCTTTCATATACCCAATTTCTCGCCATTTTCAATGAATTCAATGGTTTCTTCATTGAGGACTATAATAATTTAGAGAACATATATCATCATACCAGGAAAAACACATTATACCTAAAGAATAGGGGGTCCCATATACATATGTTTATTAGTGTGGGAAGTAATATAGACTCTATCAAAGATTCAATGATGTTAAAACACTTTTTTAGGTAAAGACTTTTTTGAATTTATTTGACTTGTAGTTATGTACTCACATACTTCCACATCACAAGCCCTTTATCCACCTTCCCCTTGTTAAAATATTTGTGATTTCAATTTTATTTTTCCAGAGTATTGGGAGTTATTTTTTAGGAGTTTAATTAGAGTTTAACTATCATAATGGATTCCAAATGGTGTCTTCACATCAACACCTATATCATCATTTTCATTATTCATCCACAATAACTGCATCCATGCTTGAGTGGCCGCAGTATATTCACCTTCTCTAGTGATCAATGAATTGAAATATTGTTTCTTTCTTAAAAAATAAACCCATTATCTAATAAGATATTATTCACCCAGTGATATTGAATTTCTATCATTTTTTGTTCAAGAATAATTTGTATATGTGTACCCCAATAACTCTTGCTGAGATTTTTCATTGTACAACAACTTGAAATCCACTATTCCCCTAGTATACCAAAGTATAATTTACATTGTGAGAATGTGAGTTACATTTATATTTTATTAATATCGTGCTTCTTGGGATTAAGCGAAAAAATACATGACCTCGTCACTATCATCAATAATTTTCTGCAAAATATTTTCATGTATTCTATGTCATTAACTAAATTGACTTCATCATACAGTCATAGTTTCTTTCAGGTAGTCAATATAGTCATCATATCATTGGAATTATCAATCCAAAATCTTCTAAAAACCTCCATGAAATATTTATAACGTTCATTTAATGTCTCATTATTTCCTTGGTTCACCTTTAAACAATGAAAAAAATCACTTCACCTATAATTGACATTTTGAACACACTTTTCATTAATTCCATGAAATGGTTTCACTACACTTAATATGATCCACTAAATATTAAATCATTTAAATCTACCAGCACCGTCATCATTTTATTACATCTCACTATTAAAATTTATATTTATTCAACTCCGCCATGATGAAAATATTTATTCTTGAAAAATTGATATAGTCTTGAATGCCATGATCTTTGTACATGCTTTTCCCTATATTGTTTCTTCTACAGCCGAAATACACTTTCATCATCTTCAGGAATGATAAAACCTTCTAGATACTCCATATAAACTTCTTCTTCTAGAGCCACATTCTCATATTCCATATTTAAGTCTGTATGGAAAACTATGAAACCTCTTTTAATAGAAATTTCCAAGAATATTCTTATTGTATCTTGAATCACACAAGGTGAAAATGTTTCATCAACATTGATAATATATATTTTGAATTACCCATTTCTTAGTAATAATTATTTTATTTTAAAAAACAATTATATATTTATTCATCTTGTCATGGAGACAAATTTGATTCTAATTATATTCTTATTTTCTTTTCTCAAAATAATTTTCCATGTACGATTCTTTTCAATTTGGTAATTCTCTTCATTCATAGACTAAACCCATTAGTCATATCTACTTTCTTTCTCAATACATTTCGTCTACACCTATGAAAATAATGATTCATTTTATATAATATTCTTCTTCATTATCCCCACTAGTGATATCTGATTACTAATTAAGTTGAATATGTCACACCCCGACCGCGGATGTCTGTAATTGTTCTCCTTTCTTGGACCCGGTTTAAATTTTTTTTGGAGATTAATTGCATTGGCGGTTTCGCGCCGGTGCGCGGTCACCGCATCGTTAGCAGTGACCGTGCGTTCAGCCCAGGTGACTGTGTGTTCATCCGGTGTTTTAAATATTATAATTTTTATGTTGGTATTCTATTATTAATACCCTTTTGATTTGTGTTATTATTATTGTATATATGTTTATATATTTATATATATATATATGTATAATAATATTTGTATATATATATATAGATCTATATATGTATAAATATATATATATATGTGTAACATCTTTAAATTATTTTATAATTATTATTGTAAATACGTGATCAAAATAATTATTATTTAAATTAACTAATTTATTATTTATTATTATTATAAGTTTTATTATTATTATTATATAAGTTTTATTGTTATTAACATTATAAGTTTTATTATTATTATTATAATAATTATTATTATTATTTTTATCATATATAAATATATATAAGCATAATCAAACCCTAACCCTACCCCTACTCCCGTAGCCGCCACCCTTTTCCCCCCTCTCTCTCTCTCCCCTTTCTCCTCCTTCTTTCCCGCACCCGGTCGTTCCTCTCCCCCTGCACCTCGTCGATCCGCAACCTCCCCTCCGGCTTCCGCCGCGGCCCACACCCAGCCGCCTCCCTGGCTTCCGCCCCAGCGTCCCGCTTCACCCCCGTCCCGGCCCTGCCCCGCGTGACACCCGAACCCCGGACCTCCATCCGGTGACCCTAGCCGCCGACCTCCGCTCCCCCTGTTCGTCATCCCGGCTCCCCCGCGCAACCCCCGACCTCCTCCAGCCGCCTGCTCCTCCTGTCCCGGCCGCCTCCAGCCGCCGCCGTCCGGCGACCCCGCCTGCGCCTCCTCCTTCCTCCCCTGTTTTTCTCCCCCTCCGGTTTCGGCCGACCCGCATCTCACCGCCATTCCTGCTATCCCTCTCCCCCGCGCCACCCTCCCTGTTCCTTCCTGCACCGGCCAGCCCCGAACCCCGCCGCGGCCCGCACCCGACTCCCTCCGGCTGCCGCGGCTCCCTCTGGCTCACCCCCTCCCGCTCCATTGTGAGTTTCATTTTTATTTTGTTTTTATTTTGTTTTATTTTATTCTTTTTCTTTATGTGAATCTCATTCATTTACGCTTTTATATATATAATGTTTTAATATTTTTATCATGTTAATAATCTTATAATTATTTTATTATTATTATGTTATTATTATTATTATATTATTATTATTTATTATTATTATTATTATGTTACCATTATTATTATTATACTATTATTATTGTTGTTGTTATATTATTATTATGTTAATATTATCATATTATTATTATATTATGTTGTTATTTTTATTATTATATTATGTTATTATTACTATTTTTATTATTATCATAATTATAATTATTATTATGCTTATATTATTATTATTATTATGTTAATATTATTATATTATTATTATATTATTATTGTTACAATTATTATTAAATTATTACTTTATTATTATTATCATGTTATTATCATGTTATTATTATTATTATTATTATTGCGCTATTATATTTATTATTGTTCTTATTAGTATTATGTAATTATAATAATTATTATTATTATGTTAATATTATTGTTACTCTTATTATTATTATATTACTATTTTGTTATTATTATTATTATTGTTGTTGTTGTTGTTATATTATTATTATATTATTATTATTGTTATTTATTTATTCTCTTGATTATTTTTGTTTGTGTTATTTTATCTATATATTTAATTGCCTATTTGTTTATTAATTAATTGATTAATTGATAAATTCATTTATTTATTTATTTATTTATTTATTTTTTTGATTATTTATTTATTCTTCTGTTTATTATTTATCCATATATTTATTTATTTGCTTATTTGTTTATTAATTTATTTACTTATTTATTTTCCTCTTTATTCCATCTTGGTGTTTCTATTTAATTAGAATTAATCCTTTTTTTCTATCGCGGGTTGAGTGATGTGTACTTTTTCCACTGTTCAGCGTATGTAGTTTGTCCGCAAAGGATTGTCCTACATTCTGTTGGGGTTCCATCGCATCCGCTCCATGTTTGAGGTAGGCGAATTCAACTGTTTCCTTTCCGAGGTACTCTGCTGATGCTTGAATTGTTTTAAATAAATTTTATTCCATGATTCATGTGGTTATGATATCCTTGCACGGCTTATTTTGGTGTATTAAAAATCTATAGTTTTTATTCGAAAGTTAAGTTTGAAGCAAATATATTTTATGCCAAGGTAGTTGTGCACTAGATATTGTTCTGCACTTTTTATTGTTTATATAGTGCACCTGTTTAGGCGTTGCCAGCTAACGTGGACCTAAATGCTTATGTTCTCTTATGTTATCATTGGTTGTCTTGAGCGGTGTTTTCTTTTTGTAAAGAAAGAATCATTCTTGGATCTTATTATCCTGTGCTGGTTAGTTTTATGAAATTTAGCATCATTCGGAAGTGTTGTCGTGCCCCTTTGCAGGTTTGACGCACCATTGGATGTTGACACATCCATGGGTGCACCAGGTGCACACATGGATGTGCCCTCAAATGAAGATGGTGTTTGAAATTGTTACCATTTATTTTCATTTATTTTTATTTTCTCGAAATCTCGACTTTTCCAAATGGTTCATGGTTTCAAAATGTTTTCGCCTTTTTTTGAGACACATCGAACTTGTTTAAAAAGAAATCTACGAAAATATGCCCGTTTGGCCTTTTATTTAATACAAAAGCAGCGCTTGAGTATTTGAAGAAGATATTGTGAAATGCTCGTGTAGAGTCATTTGATTTTGTAAAAGACTGAGTGCTCGCTTGGCGACATCAGGTTTTTTTATGAAGTGGTTTTGATAATTAAATGATGTGAAGGCCCGGTTGGAACTTTATTAATTGTGAAGTGATTATACATATATATATATATATGCGTACTTGTAAGGGAATCTCTACAGGGGGACTTCCCTTCGAGGGTTGTCGTGTAGCGATGTCCGTGTAAGGGGTTGGCAAGTGCGGTGAGATGAGTCACGCGTGCGTGGGCCTCCCACTTACACAGTGTTACTAAAACCACCATGGGTTCCTGGGCGTCCTGTAGATTATCGAGTGACGGTTTCTTGATAACCCTGATTAGACGGGTTAGTACCCCCTGGATTTGTGGACAGGCCAGGAGGGATGTTCCACTGGTTGGCTATTAGGGCAGCCAGTTGGTTATTGACTATGGAGTACCACGCCGGCAGGTAGTCTGAACTCGAGTACGTCCAGGGGTTTTCTAGGGATGTTTAGGATCACCCATGGTTACTTGTTCACCTTGTTTGTTTACTTTCAGTTATTCATTACAGCTTATAGTGTCACTTGTGTCCTTTTGCACTACTACCATCTTGCATTACTTGGTTACTTTCTGTTTCACTGGTTTGCCTTCAGCCTGTACTGTTTACCTGTTTATTGTTAGCACAGTCGTAGTATTATCTGTATTTGGTTTTGTTAATAAAAACAGGAAATGGTTTTGGAAGTGATTTATAGTGTGCGTTGGGTTTTCAAATGGGGAAAACATGTTGTTTATTTTTTAATGTGAAAAATCTATTTTATAATTGTATTTTTCAAACCTGTGTCAACGGATTTCTTGGGAAAGGAAACATTTGGATTCAGTGGTTTACTTTGGCTTACCTAATGGTCATTTTTAATGCTCACGCCTATATTATCATTTTAGATTCAGGTCTTCCCTTGCTCAGGTCTTCTGTTCTGAGTCGCTCAGAGTTGGAGCGAGGTTCCTCCCTAGTTGGGTGGTGACCTGAGAGGTCACATGGAGGTACGTGGTCGTGTGGCTTTTATTTTCTTTTCCACTGTTAGTGTTTATTCGCTCTGTTCTATTTACTTTTGTTTGGGCTGAAATCGTTCCCAACGATCATATTTTAATGCCCGACACTTGTTGCCATCCCGGGGGGATCGGGAACGCCCCTCGGGACTTGCCGCGGACCGGCTCGGGTGACCGGTTCAGGGTCGACCCGGGTTGGTTCGTCACAAAATGGTATCAGAGTGAGGTTCTTGTTATTTGGGTTGTCCGGTAGAAGGAGATTAGGACTGTCGGAACTTGAGGGGTAAGTGCGGGAAGAGCGTCGCGAACTCTTTCTCGCACTGATCTTCGAGTTACCAGGGGTAGTTCGGGAATTGTGTCCTTGTCTTTTCTGGTTTGTCTTGGATTGAGAGATGATAATGGAGGCAAGCCGACGTTACATCATAATTTCAGATGGAGTAGTCACCCATGTGGAGTCCAAGTACGTGGTTTGAATTCCTCCTAGTGGTCGACGCTGACTTGGGACATGGCCCACTACCATGTCGCCAGGTTGAGCATGACTACTAGTCCCTCATTTCAGTGATGGATGCAAATTTGGATGTTGTTTTTGTTTTGGTCTGTGTGAGTGCGTAGTTGGAAATGAAAAAGGGTTTTTGAAAATTGGACTGGTTTCTTTTAAAGGACTTTAAATGTATAAAATGGGTTTTAAAACTGAAATCTCTTGATTTGAAAATCTGTTGTTTGCTTGGAATTGGTTAAAAATGATTTGGGGTGAAACCTCGGTTCCTCTTCATGAACGTTTGCACATGTGTGAGAATGCATTCAAAATGCGTGTTGGTGCGAGTATTAATGGACAGTGGATAAAGACATGTGCAACGGGTCATGGGAGTACCTGGGTGTGTATTTGAAATTTGACGCTTGACTTTGTTTTCTAAATTGGGTTTAAAGGGGGAAATGGTTTTGGAAAGTTTTTGGTTTGAAAGTGGATTGGTTTTTGGAAAGTGATATTGAGAAAGGGTGGTTTTGAAATCAAAAATGAAAAGGAAATTTTAAAGTGGAGATTTTGTTTTGGGTTGTGTTGTATTTGATTGGTCCTTGTGCTGACTGTTTTTGATGAAGGAACTTTTATTGATGTTGCTTCGGTTTGATGTTGGTTTTGGCCTTGTGTTTTATATATCGCTCAAGAAATGCCGCCCAGAAAGGTCTCTAAGGATTCAGATAGGTCATGCCCAGTTTTTGATCCTCCTCAAACTTTGCCTATTCTCTATGGTGATCAGGGTCCGTTAGAAGCAGTGAAATGGCTCGAGGAAGTGGAGCGTGTCTTTAGAATATTGGGAACTCCCGATAATGTTAAGGTTCGTGCAATTATGGAGTTGTTTGAGGGTCCAGCTTTGGACTGGTGGAAGTTGGTTACCCCACCGTCAATGAAAGTTGAAAGGATGTGGGACGTCTTTAAAACCGTTTTCATCCAATGGTTTGTACCTGAGGAAGTGAAGCTGGAGAAAATGAGAGAGCTTGTGCATATTCAACAAGGCCAACAGACAGTGAAGGCATATGTTGACCATTTCAAGGAACTAATATCCTTTTCTCCAGATGTAGCGTCACATGAGCTCATGAAGGTCTCTTTTTTCACTAGGGGTCTTCGTCCAGAGATCAAGGAGCGAGTCCTCCCTTCTAAAGACCTTTGTCTCGAGAAGCTGGTGGAGGAAGCTTTCTTGGCTGAGTTGGTTTCCGGTGTGCGGGTGGTTAATACTTCAGCGTCCCCTGTTGTTCGTAAGAGTTCCCCCTCTGGTGAGGAAAAGGCGCCAGAGATACCTGTTCCTAATGAGTTATCCCCCTTGGTCCTAGCTTCCAGTTCATCAGATCGTTTGATGGTGTGCTTTCAGTGTGGTTGTTTCAGGCATTTAAAGTCGTATTGTCGCAACCCTCCGAAGACGTGTCATCACTGTGGTTGTTTGGGTCATCTGGAGAAGTTTTTCAAGAATTGTCGTTTGAAGAGGAAACTGTGATGGGAGAATGTCAGTACCTGACTGTGAGGCAGAAGATGCTTCAGCCATCAGAGCCCCAGCCACAAGTCTCGGGGTGAAGCTCGCGCACAGTCAGGAGTCCCCAGGGGTGTGAAGCCTTGGTCCAGGTTTTGTGTTCCGTGTTAGCAGTGGAACAATCATGATCTTATAGTACTTGTTTTTCTGCTGTTAAGTTTTGACGTTATTGTATGTTCATTGTTTTACCATGGGGTTATCATGGACTTGTTCTATTACAATCCAAGTATTCTGGTTTATGTAAATGCGTTGTTTTTCTAAAAAGTGACAATGGACTTATCCTATGATAAATCTAAGTGGACTTGTAGTGTAGATGAAATATTCTAAATCATGTGTCCTTCTTAATAGTGTGTTTGATCCTTGTGTGGGTTGACCTCGTTGTAGTTATGTTATCGGATGTGGTTATGCTTTGTGGACTTCGGTGGATCATGTCTCCAATTTGATGTTAGTCAAATGTTTTCTATGGGTTTTCCCTGGTGTTGAAGTTGTTGACTCTAGTCGAGGGTTCAAGGATTCGACGAAGGTGTTGTTTTTTAATCGTGCTATGAGAGTTGGTTTAAACCGGTTGGGAGTTCCCGCGTCGACCCCCCCCCCCCCCTTTTCTAGGGTTGTCTATTTAGATGGTAAATTTTTATGCACTAGTTGAGTTCTTGTGGTGGGGAGAACCCCTTCGTGTTCTCCCCTCAATCTCAGACCCCAGTTTTCTCTTTAATCGGTCGGGTGTGACCTGTGATGAGTAAGGTCATCCCCGAGATTCTCAGTTCTCTCTGGTACTTTTAGTTCCGTTGGGGCATGGACTTAAATCTTGATCGACTTTTGGCCTGGTGACTTTCTGGGGGCAGAAAGTGTCTGTGGTGGGTAGAATTGTCACACCCCGACTGTGGATGTCTGTAATTGTTCTCCTTTCTTGGACCCGGTTTAATTTTTTTTTCGGAGATTAATTGCATTGGCGGTTTCGCGCCGGTGCGCGGTCACCACATCGTTAGCAGTGACCGTGCGTTCAGCCCGGGTGACAGTGTGTTCATCCGGTGTTTTAAATATTATAATTTTTATGTTGGTATTCTATTATTAATACCCTTTTTATTTGTGTTATTATTATTGTATATATGTTTATATATGTTTATATATATATATATATATATGTATAATAATGTTTGTATATATATATAGAGATCTATATATGTATAAATATATATATATGTGTAACATCTTTAAATTATTTTATAATTATTATTGTAAATACGTGATCAAAATAATAATTATTTAAATTAACTAATTTATTATTTATTATTATTATAAGTTTTATTATTATTATATAAGTTTTATTGTTATTAACATTATAAGTTTTATTATTATTATTATAATTATTATTATTATTATTTTTATCATATATAAATCTATATATAAGCATAATCAAACCCTAACCCTACCCCTACTCCCGTAGCCGCCAACCTTTTCCCCCTCTCTCTCTCTCTCCCCTTTCTCCTCCTTCTTTCCCGCGCTCGGCCGTTCCTCTCCCCCTGCACCTCGCCGATCCCCAGCCTCCCCTCCGGCTTCCGCCGCGCCCCGCACCCAGCCGCCTCCCTGGATTCCGCCCCAGCGTCCCGCTTCACCCCCGTCCCGGCCCTGCCCCGCGTGACACCCGAACCCCGGACCTCCATCCGGTGACCCTAGCCGCCGACCTCCGCTCCCCCTGTTCGTCATCCCGGCTCCCCCGTGCAACCCCCGACCTCCTCCGGCCGCCTGCTCCTCCTGTCCCGGCCGCCTCTAGCCGCCGCCGTCCGGCGACCCCGCATGCGCCTCCTCCTTCCTCCCCTGTTTTTCTCCCCCTCCGGTTTCGGCCGACCCGCATCTCACCGCCATTCCTGCTCTCCCTCTCCCCCGCGCCGCCGTCCAGGCTTACCCGCGCCGCCCCCCCTGTTCTATCCTGCACCGGCCAGCCCCGGACCCCGCCGCGGCCCGCACCCGGCTCCCTCCGGCTGTCGCGGCTCCCTCTGGCTCACCCCTTCCCGCTCCATTGTGAGTTTCATTTTTTTTTTGTTTTTATTTTGTTTTATTTTATTCTTTTTCTTTATGTGAATATCATTCATTTACGCTTTTATATATATAATGTTTTAATATTTTTATCATGTTAATAATCTTATAATTATTTTATTATTATTATGTTATTATTAATATTATATTATTATTATTTATTATTATTATTATTATGTTACCATTATTATTATTATACTATTATTATTATTGTTGTTATATTATTATTATGTTAATATTATTATATTATTATTATATTATGTTGTTATTTTTATTATTATATTATGTTATTATTACTATTTTTATTATTATCATAATTATAATTATTATTATTCTTATATTACTATTCTTATTATTATGTTAATATTATTATATTATTATTATATTATTATTGTTACAATTATTATTAAATTATTACTTTATTATTATTATCATGTTATTATCATGTTATTATTATTATTATTATTATTATTGCGCTATTATATTTATTGTTGTTCTTATTATTATTATGTCATTATAATAATTATTATTATTATGTTAATATTATTGTTACTCTTATTATTATTATATTACTATTTTGTTATTATTATTATTATTATTATTATTGTTGTTATATTATTATTATATTATTATTATTGTTATTTATTTATTCTCTTGATTATTTTTGTATGTGTTATTTATCTATATATTTAATTGCCTATTTGTTTATTAATTAATTGATTAATTTATTAATTCATTTATTTATTTATTTATTTATTTATTTTTTGATTATTTATTTATTCTTCTGTTTATTATTTATCCATATATTTATTTATTTGCTTATTTGTTTATTAATTTATTTACTTATTTATTTTCCTCTTTATTCCATCTTGGTGTTTCTATTTAATTAGAATTAATCCTTTTTTTCTGTCGCGGGTTGAGTGACGTGTACTTTTTCCACTGTTCAGCGTACGTAGTTTGTCCGCAAAGGATTATCCTACATTCCGTTGGGGTTCCATCGCATCCGCTCCATGTTTGAGGTAGGCGAATTCAACTATTTCCTTTCCGAGGTACTCTGCTGATGCTTGAATTGTTTTAAATAAATTTTATTCCATGATTCGCGTGGTTATGATATCCTTGCACTGATTATTTTGGTGTTTTAAAAATCTATAGTTTTTCTTCGAAAGTTAAGTTTGAAGCAAATATATTTTATGCCAAGGTAGTTGTGCACTAGATATTGTTCTGAACTTTTTATTGTTTATATAGTGCACCTGTTTAGGCGTTGCCAGCTAACGTGGAACTAAATGATTATGTTCTCTTATGTTATCATTGGTTGTCTTGAGCGGTGTTTTCTTTTTGTAAAGAAAGAATCATTCTTGGATCTTATTATCCTCTACTGGTTAGTTTTATGAAATTTAGCATCATTCAGAAGTGTTGTCGTGCCCCTTTGCAGGTTTGACGCACCATTGGATGTTGACACATCCATGGGTGCACCAGGTGCACACATGGATGTGCCCTCAAATGAAGATGGTGTTTGAAATTGTTACCATTTATTTTCATTTATTTTTATTTTCTCGAAATCTCGACTTTTCACAATGGTTCTTGGTTTCAAAATGTTTTCGCCTCTTTTTGAGACACATCGAACTTGTTTAAAAAGAAATCTATGAAAATATGCCCGTTTGTCCTTTTATTTAATACAAAAGCAGCGCTTGAGTTTTTGAAGAAGATATTATGAAATGCTCGTGTAGAGTCATTTGATTTTGTAAAAAACTGAGCGCTCGCTTGGCGACTTCAGGTATTTTTATGAAGTGGTTTTGATAATTAAATGACGTGAATTCCTGGTTGGCACTTTATTAATTGTGAAGTGATTATACATATATATATATGCGTACTTGTGAGGGCATCTCTACAGGGGGACTTCCCTTCGAGGGATGTCGTGTAGCGATGTCTGTGTAAGGGGTTGGAAAGTGCGGTGAGATGAGTCACGCGTGCGTGGGCCTCCCACTTACACAGTGTTACTAAAACCACCATGGGTTCCAGGGCGTCTTGTAGATTATCGAGTGACAGTTGCTTGCTAACCCTGATTAGACAGGTTAGTACCCCCTGGAGTTGTGGAAAGGCCAGGAGGGATGTGCCACTGGTTGGCTATTAGGGCGGCCAGTTGGTTATTGACTATGGAGTACCACGCCGGCAGGTAGTCTGAACCCGAGTACGTCCAGGGGTTTTCTAGGGATGTTTAGGATCACCCATGGTTACTTGTTCACCTTGTTTGTTTACTTTCAGTTATTCTTTACAGCTTAAAGTGTCACTTGTGTCCTTTTGCACTACTACCATCTTGCATTACTTGGTTACTTTCTGTTTCACTGGTTTGCCTTCAGCCTGTACTGTTTACCTGTTTCTTGTTACCACAGTCGTAGTATTATCTGTATTTGGTTTTGTTAATAAAAACAGGAAATGGTTTTGGAAGTGATTTATAGTGTGCGTTGGGTTTTCAAATGGGGAAAACATGTTGTTTATTTTTAAATGTGAAAAATATATTTTATAATTTTATTTTTCCATCCTGTGTCAACGGATTGCTTGGGAAAGGAAACATTTGGATTCAGTGGGTTACTTTGGCTTAACTACTGGGCATTTTTAATGCTCACGCCTATATTATCATTTCAGTTTCAGGTCTTCCCTTGCTCAGGTCTTCTGTTCTGAGTCGCTCAGAGTTGGAGCGAGGTTGCTCTCTAGTTGGGTGGTGACCTGAGAGGTCACATGGAGGTACGTGGTCGTGTGGCTTTTATTTTCTTTTCCGCTGTTAGTGTTTATTCGCTCTGTTCTATTTACTTTTGTTTGGGCTGAAATCGTTCCCAACGATCATATTTTAATGCCCGACACTTGTTGCCATCCCGGGGGGATCGGGAACGCCCCTCGGGACTTGCCGCGGACCGGCTCGGGTGACCGGTTCAGGGTCGACCCGGGTTGGTTCGTGACAGAATATATCAATTTCAACTCATCTCTTCAATCATTATACAGATTCGAGTTTATGATCATCACTTTTCTCTCTAAAAATTCTTATGAATCAAACTCTTGAACGAGAACTTTACCTAATATTCAATTATCTTCATCACTATCCTCTTGAGAATAATTGTTCATTTTATTAAGATTATTCTCACTCTACACTATAGTTATATAATTACTTTTAAATATATTATATAGAAATTTATTATGGAATTTATATTCTTTTCATTCCATTGAGTATCCAAGAAATTTCCCTTCATCTCAATGGGATTCAAACTTCATGATTTTATCTTTATTAAGAATGAAAAACTTACTAATGAAGACTTGAATGAACCTAAACATTCTTACCATTCCATACGATATCTCATATGGGATCATCATTTGGACATAATAATAATATATTTTATTAATATAATGATTTAATCATTGATTCATTCCAAAAAAGTCACTATACGGTCTTTCATAATAATAATTGATCTTTCCACGATGTTGATAATTTTAATTTTTCTCTAAACTACTTCATTATGCTATGGAGTTCTGATATCTGAAACATGGTAATGCATATGGAATGACCTATATCAAATAAATGAATGATACATAGTAATTTCTGGAAGAGGACTTAGACAACCATGATATATGTGCATCTCATGGATTTTCCGCAATCTTTTCTTTTCTGGAGACAATAACTGTTTGGAAATAATCATTACTAAATATGATAATACATTCCTTATCATATCTGATTCCTCCAACACGTTCTATGTTTCTTGTCATATGTGAGGTTCGTGTACTATGAAAGGTTAACATTCCAGTGTGATCTGATTCTCAATATGTAGTTTCTCAATCAACTACAAGTCCACTTATCTTATTTTGTATCTTCATTTTTGAGTTCATACTAGATAGATAGTGATAATATTGATCTTCATTGAATTACGATAAAACAATTGCATCATGAAGAGCATAAAATCGATGTTTCAATTTTATCTCATTTGATGATACATATACATGATTCTTATGATAAAATTACTTTTTATTTAGAAAATTCCATTTAATTGTCAATGAGAAATATATTTCCATGTTTCTAAATCTTATACACCCATAAGAGTGAACATAAAATGATATCCTAGAATATTAATCTCTATATTGATTCCTCAATTGGTCTTGTTCCCTTAGGCCTCACATAGTAATCGAATAGATTTTTTAGGGTCCAGTCATTCCACAATAATAACATCTATTGTGGGGTGCACTAATATGTGTATGTTATGCCCTAATATATTTCCGTAAGGTCATTTAAATCATCTAATTGTGACTTATACCCAAATCAATCCTCAATCATGGAGCATGTGCATGTGGTTTGACTTCAACCACTACTCCTGTCTATTATCTTTCAATCACCATTCCAGCTGTAGCATTCATATTTATTATTTTATCCTCTAAACACTCCCTTATCTATTTCATTTCTGTTTTGAACTATACTTTTAAGTTTTATACTTCATTTCTTAGCTATTTTTTTAGACTCAACAGTTTCTCCAGATCATTGACTTTATTTGTAGGTTGAAAAAATCCACCTCAAGATATATGATGAGTTTTTCTTGATCATTTTTTGTATTACTCATACCAATGATCACACTTTTTTTCTTATACATTGATTTTACACTCACCAATCTTATATCAGATCACTATCTTTAAAAACATAATCTATTCTATTTCATCACTCAAGTTAGACATAACTTCATTCTACCCCCATATGAATAGTTTGTAATCATGAACCACTCTGTTAGAATTCATTATTTTGGATCTCTAAAAATCTCCCTCTTCAAGATATTATTATAAAATAACCTAAACTAGAAATCATCATTTGAATTATCCTTATTCATTTTAATATTCTTCCTTTGTTTGTCAATTTTTTACAAATTCCTCTATAACATATTCTTTATGAAACATGTTTTCCCATAAATATTTTGAAGTATATTCATATAAACAATCATCTTCTTTTGAAATAAGATTATTCTTTTTTGAAAAAAATTTCATACCATTCATGTAGTACAAAGAATTATTCCTCATAATTCCTACTTAATACTTATCATAAATTTGAAGCTTCTAAGGGAACTATACTACGTGATATACAACCATTTCAAATCAAATTCATACAAGTGGGATTTTCTATTTGGACATTAATTTTCCTCTTATGAAATTTGAAAAAAGTAATGACATCACTTCATCAGTCACTTATTCTTCCTTCTCATATCGAATAGAGAGATTATAGATGGATTTTAATTCTAGTTCATTAGACATCCCTTTTTTTTACTCATTATCACCATTTCTCATCTCATATGTTAAAAGAGTATTATAGAATCTATCCAATTACAACTCCTTTGGATCATTATCTTATAATACAGAAACATATGCATTGAACATAGCTGTAACTCTTCTAAAGATGCTATTTAAAAACAATACATCTCTAATAATTTCTCCAAGACCACACATGTCTCCCACAATAACACTCACCTAGTCAAATAATGGCTCAAAATAATCATTAGGATTTATTCTGAGATCCTCATACTAGTTCCATAGAACTTGTATATTTTCTTCTTTGAATTTTGAGCCTCACTCAAAAATATTTAAAAACTTCTCTCGTGTATCATGTAATGAGTTTAATGACATGACCTTCTTATAAATAGTATTAAATATGGATCACCCTAAATCATTTATTAATTTGGAATCTGTATGGAACTACCATTGGCCATCTTTTGATAAATAACGATTATCAATTCTAAAGGAACCTCAATGCATAGATTCAAAAAAGACACCCATTCCAAATGATCGGATGTAATGCTACATCCACTTCTTCCCAAATTGAAAATTTCTCCCCCAAATATCCGAATCACATTTGGATTGGGAACCTCCATTTCTTCTACTGAGAGAGAAAAACTAACATTCATCATTTTAAAATGATAATAATGTTTTCCCTACATTGCTAAATAAAATGAGAGGGTGGGTGAATGAGTGTATTATATATTAAAACAACTTCCCCTTCATAATTTTTGTTGTTAGAAAAACACATATCTCTCCCCTTATTATAGTATTGTATGAAAATAAATGAATGAATCATGAGGGACAACAAATTTTCTTATCTCACACTCACTGGGCTATGACTAAAGAGTATAAAATTATAATGTGTCAATGTAATAAATAAACTAAGGTGTACTACCAAAATACATGGATTAGGAATATTTTTTTAATGCCTAAGCTCACTACCTTTAGAATATTAAGGTCTAGCTCACTACTTTTAAGGGGTCACTCTGTAAGTCTCTTTCAATGCCTCACTAACAGTGGAATGGATGAACTATTTCCTCTCACATTTCACACTTATATTGTATGGATCCAAACCTAGTTTATGACCAAATAATCCCATTAATTATCAATAATTAATTCATTCTAAATTATAGGTGGATGACCTATTGAAGCCCTTCTTTGGTTTCTTCTTAACTTATGTGAAAACAAATTGATGTAACACATCCACATTCCATATAATTGGAACATACATCTCTTTAACATTAAAAATTTATCTATTATTTTTAATGATAATCGAGAAATTCTATACAATACATTCACATACATTATTATAGATGGGGATAATACTTTTCTAAATGTACAATCAAATGGTTTAAAACGTTTGTCTTCTTCTTATTATTCTTTAGAATTTATTTATGAAAATTATAATATTCATAAGGAAATATAGGCACATATTTCCTTAAAAAAGACTCTATTGTGATACCCCTACCTGATACACCTATTTTGTATCCCCATGTGTGAGATCATGGTTTGTACCATTTCACGAGATCCTAATATGAGACACTTTGCGAGAGATTCTGGATCGAGACCCTGGTTCTAGAACCAAGTGTGAGACCATGCTGCATAACTCTGGAGCGATACATTTCTATAAGACCCTGGCATTTGACTCTAGTGAGAGACCCTATTTAAATCCTGAGAAACACTTACAACTTTTAAATTACACATTATCCATCATTATACCTCTCTCTGAATCCCTTTCATGACTTCTCTACATTAGATTATTTATTGAGGTTTCTCCAAAAACAATCTTCTGAGATGTTGAATCAGATAAATATTTTTTTGAAAACATCATCAATGATTAAAAAAAATTAGTGGTATTTATAAGAAAAAATCCACAACCTTAACTCCATAACTATGGGAAAACCATACATCTCATCATCATTAAGTACTCCACTTGTTATGGGTGGGACTGTTGCTCTAACATTCCATGATATTTTGGAATGAGTGTTGTTATCACTTTTCACGTGATCCGTATGTGAGCCCTATTTTTTCTTTACACAAGATCGGTGTTTGAGATCCAAATACAATAAAAATAATTTAAATAGATACATTTATGATATCTAAAGACAATCATAAGTGATTTAAGATATCTCATCCCTATACTCAATAGAAATGGTGTGCTTTTTGAGATCCCATCATGAGATCACTTGTAAGTCTTCTGATGGATAGTTTTTTTTGTCAAACAGTGTTTTGTATGATCCATCATGACATCCAAATAAGATGATGAGTGCTACATGAGATATTATCATGATATCCAAATATAGTCATGTTCTTTGTGAGATATAAACCTGATATTAGTGAAAACATTCTAGCTCTACAATATTAGTATATCACTCAGTCTCTTTGAGACCAGTTCAAGAGTTGTGCACTTTGATATTAGTCCTTTTCATTTTCCATTGCTTCATTGAAAACAATACTTATTCAGCAATCGAAATCCTTATCAAAAATCATAGTCAATACAAAATTAACATCATGATTTATTATTTCAAATAAAATTCAATCAACTCTAACTATTAGAGTTAAAATAGTTTAAATTCATAATGATTGGATCTATTAGAGAGAGTAGAAGGTCATGTCAGAAAGACCATAAGATTTATATTAGTTTATGATCTTAATTTTGGGACAATGATATTTTAATTTAAGGTCATACAATTTCAAACATATAGTTGGGTACGGGAGTGGGGATTCTTAAACCGATATATGTAGTGTGATAGACTAAAAACCTGATGCTTATGAGGGCCTGAGAGTCTCTACACCATGAATCAAATTTATGAGAATAATTTTATACATATTAATTTCCTGATTATAGAACTCATAGATCATAGTTTATTGTAATAGAGTTTAGAATAATGGGTCTTAGTTTAAGTTTATAATTTTTGGACCCTGGGATGACTATCTCAAACGTATATGCGATGTGAATTGGAATGAAAAAACATACATGAATGAGGGTCTAGGAAGCCCAAAACTACAGAAAACATTCCTAAAATATAATCTTTCATTGAATAAAGTCGTGATTCATAGACATGGACTCATAGTTTAAGGTTGTAGAGTTATGACTAAGATAACAGTTTAATGTCATGTGCCTGGGTTGTGGAAAAAATAGCATTAAACCATGATGTTGGGATGTTGGAATAATCCTCATAAAAAGTTCTTCTTGAGAAACATGGAATTTTTGGTTGGATTGATATGATATTAATCTATGTTGATCAAAGTGTATTCAAAATTTTAATATGCCTTATATATGATGTAAGGTCCTTCCCATTTTCACTCCAACTTTGTGGGCGTCTTACCGAGTGTCTTCATAGTTCTTAGATGGAGTAACTTATCACCCTAGAGGAAAGATCATAGGTGAAATTTTGTTCAATGATCTATCTATATGTTTTTATGTTTCTCTTAAAAATTTTGAAAGACCTGATGCATGTTTAATTAAGGTATTATAGCTCAACTAGTAGGGAATATTCAATTATTTATGGAATATTCTGGCCATAGATAGTTGTTTATAGTTACTGGAAATTAATCATGATAGGATATAAGGATTTATTTTGTATAACATAGATTATAGAGTCCCCTGTTTCGAATATTCGGTTATCTTTCAATAATCCCTAATGTTGTTGGGGAGATTCTATGGCTTTAGATTCTTTTTATATACAACCTTCTTATATGGAATTTTATAGAGAGTCTTTTTTTAATGGTTGAATCTACCCATTATCTTATGCATGATATAGGGATGGATGGTTTGACTAGATACTATAATTTAAAGTCATCATCCTAGAAGTTTCTTCCGTTGTTGGTGAGAATTTCATGAGGAATTCAAAATAGACGGATGAGGGGGAGAAAACTGATTCATTTATGGATTGGGCCTGAAATCCAAAATTGGAATCTTGTCTACACACATGGAAATTAAATCCATCACATGCATAATGAATCTTCACTTGTGATATGTAACTGGAAGATACAGTCCCATAAGATCGAGTCCCCAAAATTAAGATAGAAAACAATAATTGGTGTGGTGGAGTATTATCAGTGGTTGATTAAAATATATGGTGTAGATAAAAAATGAATGAAAACACTTGAAAAACATTGTGATTTCATGGACCATGGTAGGTTTGTTATGGCACAACCTTCGAATCTGGTGCAAGAGCTTCAACCATTCCTGATAGGAACCATAAAAAAATTAATTAACATCCCGCATAACCTGGAAAATTTATCCTAAATGGATGAAATAGAGTATAATTCCATAAATCCCACCTATTTAAAGAATCACTTAACGGTTAGGCTCTCTTTGGAGTGTGATATTATCCACATGATGGTGGATTCACTCATAGTTTGGCTCAGTCGTGCAGGAGAATGATGCACTGAAGATTCTCATTGAGAGGATATATCCAATTGAGTGAACCCTTTGCTATGGGTGAACCCAAGGGTCCTGAAATTGATGCACTAGCATTCATATTGTCTACCTATTTACTATCATCATTATCAGATATTATGTGAGTTAAGAATCGATGATGTTCCACATGAATGGACATGAAATCCTGGTCAGTCTCTCCAAGAGTTGTGGCTAAACACTACAAGGAATCATATTGACTATTTTATGACAAAGGGACATGAGTCACTTCAGGATGAGAAGGGAACTAGGCCATTATCTAGTGATTTCACTCTAGAAGAGGAACAAGCATTGGATTTCTAATGATGTAGTCATAATAAATATGATTGTTCCCAAATTAAAAGACTCTCATCACTTGAATGAGAGGGATATCATTCTATGGTACGAGAATTAGACTGGGGATACAAGAATATTAATATGCTTCAATGTTGAGACATCCTTCTAACTATAAGAATTGGTATAGATGGAAAACCCTCACGAGGGTGATTATGATTAATACTAGGCCTAACATTTGGAGATTTGGATCATTGGAATTTATACCCACTTGTCTCCTAGAGCCACCATAAAAGTGAACCTCCCGACTTGAAATTCTATGATCCACTAAGAGGATATTCTCATATAAGATATCAACATAAATAGCTAGATCTTTCGGTGCTTAAAAGGTTGCCTAAAATTCTTCCAAAGACTATACATCGATGAGTTTATGGGGAATGAACCCAATTACAATATTATATGGGATCATTACCTAGTTCTACAAATATACCATACTCATAGGGATGTTTAGGATATACTACAAAAAAATCCAATTGAAAAACCAGCTATATCTCATGATGCTATAGATAATGCTATAACATCTGCATTGTGTAAACTAGGGAAAGACGTCTCTTCTCAATAAATGAGTATATTTTATTTCTATCAAGGATTATGCAATAGAGGTAGTATAAACTATGTTCTCTTCCCTCATTATTATTTTGGGCATGAAGGGCACTGATGTACCATTATAGGGTGGCCACTTAGGGAAATAGGGGCTTCCATCAGATTAATGGAATTATAATTGTTTTTTATAGTAGCTACATATTAATTCCCTCAAAGATATTCGTGATCCCATTATCCAACTAGTATACAGTTCCTTTCATCAATATACCTACAAGAAATTTCACATTCCATAATAATTTGTAATAACACGGTGTATATAGTTTTTTTGGCCATCTTTTCCATGTAATTCTTGTAGGTTTCAAAGTGTTGGCCTATATAAAATGGCCTTGATCTTCTCTAGGTCAATCTAAATGACTCTATATTTGATGAAAAATACAAGAATCTTACCAAAGGTAACCCCGAATGCATACTTCAAGGGATTCAGCTTCAAATATTGTTAGTGGAGAATGAAAAAAACATCTCAAGGTCTCTAATATGGTATTAATGTTGGACGGATTTATAACCTTGTCATCAATATATAAGCGATCTAAAATTCTATGAATCAGTTTGATGTTGTAGTGAATGACCCAATAATATTTGGATCTTTAATTCATTATCCTAATAGGCTCTGAATGATAGTAAAAGATCCCTTTTGGTTCAAAAAATATGGTATAATTCTCAACCATGGGGGAATCCAGATCTTATTGAACATATAGTATCTAGAAATGAAGGCGAAACCCACGAAGCGGAATATAGCATTGATCAGCAACTCTATCAAGGGAAGGGAAAAATCATCCTCTAGAAAATGGATTTTGAGGTACCAAAATTCAATACAATCTCGAATATATCCACTATTCTTCCTACGTGGATTATGTTTGCTAGCTACATGGGGTACTGAACATCACTGATGAACATGGATTTGATAATCCTATCAACCAACACTAAGAACATGGAACCATAATATGGGTGAATTTCTTAAGATGATCATTCATTCATCGGTGACTCCATCGGAAACAAATATGCCAGTTATCGACCAGAGGGTCTAGTTTTGGAATCTAATCATAACTACATGAAATAAATCAGAGTTATTTCTCAGGAAATCCATGTTTTATAGTAGCTCTCTTTGATTCATGGATGAAATAATTAATATTTCATCTTATCATATTTGGTAATGTGGTTCTGTAGGATCAACTAATGAGTGGGGTCATAGAGTCCCTCTTAAAATGTAGAAGTGGATCCTTCCAAATAATATTCATCATCTGAGGTAGGAGAATCAATGGGAGGTGGTGGTTCATTTGGATTAGCTAATTCAGGGGTAGTGTGAGTGCATGCTTGGGCATACACATAGATTGTACAAAGATATTCCTCCTCAATAAAACTGTGGTGATGGAGAATATCAAGAAAATTCCATTTTTCCTTTTACCATGAGGTCCACGCAATAATTTAATGAATGGTGGTGGTTCTACCTCCATCGATTAATACTTGCTCTCTATAACATATGGTAATTCTGAAAAACTCTAACCATCGGGTGATCCTATTAATAAATTATATGAGTTGGGGATTCTAGTATCACATGGTCATGTCCTATGTAATAGTAAGAGGTAATGTTTTGGATTTCCATCAATTTGGGGATGAAACATCACATTCTTTGAGAAATGTCAAAGAAAATTCCCAGTTCTGGGGTTGGGGCTTCAAACTGATAAATTGAGATGATGAAATAATCATCAATGTATTACTATGAACTATACGAAGTTGTTGTGTACTCAACCTTATTTAACATAACATTCATCCCCTCTATATTTTAGTAGCTTAAATCATGGTTGCAATCGTCCAATGATTCAATGGAATAAAAATCACCTTGATGTACCCCTACTTCACTATTGAAGAAGTACATGGGGAACTAGTGGTTCAAGGTGGAGAATACCCCATGATAATGGAGCCATGAACTACCCAACAGTACATTATAGGTTGTATCTTGTGAGTCTAAAATGAATTATACACTTTTAATCATGCCTCCAAATTATGTATTAAGTAGAATCATGACATGTGTCTCGACATAGTATTTTCCATGTCCTGAATCTTCATGTCAAGTGTAGTCTGTTATGCTTCAGTGAGCCCCAAATTATTTATCATCTAGGTTGATATGAGGTTAATCCTAGAACAGGTGTCAACTAGTAGTTGATGGATATCATCACCATTAAACTGGATGGTGATATATAGTGGGAACATGTGCCCCTTTATAGGTTCACCCTCATGATATTTGGAGAAAATGTTGTAGGATACATATTACTCTGTCTCTTTTTCCTCTATATAGTAGGCTTCAATGGTGACTACCATTGCTTCAAATTAGAGGGGGTTAGACTTTTATTTATATGGGGGACTTATGAATTTATTTGGAAAATCAGAGGGATTCTGGGGGTCAATTTCATTTTATGTCTGATATAAAGTTGTTTCAACACATCCGACGTCTTTAAAAAATGCATTTTTCTGCCTTTAGGAGATGCTCTTTGGCATGAGGAATAAAGAGTGTTGATGGTTGTACTATAAGTATCTAGATGGTACAAGCCAAATCCTTCTGATCACCAGATCACTCACCCAAAATCACTATAGGTTGGTTGAAGAAAGGATTTAACTGAATGTGTGCCATCACAATGAAAATATGGAGGGTTTTCCTGATCAGTTAACCTGTTCAGATGTAATGACATGTCTAGCAGAGTGAGTTGGGAGGATTTTGACTGCTGAGCTCTATGCCAGACCAGATTCATAATTTTGGTAGCGTTCAATGATAAGTTCTAGGAACTAACATGATCATTCTAACAGTTTTTATTTCCATGAACTCCCATCTGATGACACGAACTAGATGTATCTTAGAGGTTTTATTGTATATTACCATCATCAGGATGTGTGAGGTGGTCAATAAGATCAATGATGTTGACAGAGGCATTCTGTTTGTCTTCATTGAATGAGTCTTCTACTATTAAGAAGAGTCTGGGTGGATTCATAACTCAATGTTCACAAAATTATTGATAGTGTGGGATGGATTTGGCATCAGGGGAATGCACTTATTTCCCTTGCGACATTGACACCTTCTCTTATGGGACAGGTAAGATCGTTATATAGATGCACACATAAGGTTCATATGAGGTGATGAAACAACTGAAGGTTCAAGCCTACCTAATGGGTTCATATTATTTTATGGGTGCATTATATAGCTAAAAGAGACAAATATGCATCAAACAATTGGGTTCCAGGGATGGTAGGTTTCTTCCATTCACCCGAACCATCACTTTTTTTCGGACTCAGTAGAGATATGTTTAACCAATTGAATAAGGTAACCAGACATTACCAAAAAATTATCCACATGGTCCTAGATTCAATCCTCAAATATATTGTATTATTTAATGATATTTCTAACAAAATATATGTATGGGAAGTGGTTGGGGAGGTCAGTGCATACAGATTCAACAAACCACTAGTAATATGGTACCTTAAGAATTACTCTCTTTAGGTAATAGATAAAAATATATTGGGACCTATGCATTCGAAAAAGAATAAGATAACATTATTTTATCTGGTAAAGATGTTCTAGGATACTTTCCCAGATTATGGGATGGAGAGCGATGAGGGGAAGTTGTTTCATTCTCTCACACCATTAGTTATTCTAGGATAGGTGGTTAAATATGGTTCTATACTAGGGGAGGCTATAATTTTTTTGGAATGTACCACCATGTGAGGTTTTTCAGGAAGAGGGTCCAATAGCTCTAGTGGATCAGTGAATTCTACCTACAATGAAGTGGCATTTTCTACCACGGAAGACCTTTTTATATAAGTTAGAAGTGGATATAGTCATGGTTTCTTAGCATATTGAAAACATTACTCTAGTTATAGTGCCTTATCAGGGAAACCCCATAGACATCCTAAAAATCTATATGTAATGAGTGTAAGGCCCATCTCAGTATTGATATTCCCCTTGCACATATTTGGCCTCTTTTATTGATTTAGCACCATTTCAAGTTACAAAGTCATTCCATTCCACATTTAAAACTTTATACACATATATTTACACATGAAGAGTGTAGTGATACTTTTATTGTTCATGGTGGAGTAGAATTAGTAGAGAAATTACCTGAAAATGACTTCCTTACAAGTTATGGAACCTATGGGAAGATGGATGTACTAGAAGAACAATGGTCCTTCAAATATATAAATGAAACACCAGATAATGTCATCCTCCAACATATTTAGGATTACCAACATAGTCTAAAACCTTTTATTTTACTGGTACACATGCTTCAATGGGTCACACATATTTTCGAATAGGGAAATCATGGGTTCGTAAAATCTGTGGGTGCTAGTCTTTCATCCACCCATGTTGGGATCAACTTCCATGAAGTGTAACTACCACCAATATCATCTCCATGATTAAAATAATAGTGGAAGGTTAGGATATCAAAACATATTGAAGAGGGTCCCTATATCAATGATGAATCTTACCCACTTATAAATTGGAAACATCCTCAACAAAGTAATAAAGAATAATAGATTTTTGTACAGAATGACATGGATCTTGAGGAGGGTGGTTATTCGATTCGGGTATGTTTAGATAATCATTTATTGGTTACGTTAAATAAATTTGTACATATTATTATTCTAGATGTGATGGATCCCCTTACTTAGATGAGGGAAATTGTAATAAGATGTCTTACATGAAAACTAGAGTGGAAATGGTCTCTTTTTGGTCGGCACTATAATACATGTGATGAAAAAAAATGAAATAAGAAATGATCATCATATGTTCTTCATTCTCTTTGAGTAAGGAGGGTAGAATTGGGCCTACTTATATTTCTGGTACAACCTATGGTTTATTGGAGGGTTGTACATGCTTCTAATCTATATTAATGAATTGATGGGGAGGTAATGATTCATTGGAAGGATCCTCAAGTCTTAGTGCATGCCTCTCCTTGTAGGAAAGGAGAAATATATGGGGTTTACTATTATAGTATCATACTCAATGGGGTTAGTTTTCTATGTCAAGAATTATATAAATGCCTTTATTCTCATGAAACTTGGGAAACCCCATTTTCAATATAACCATATATAGAGTACAATTTTCGTCATTTTTTGGTATGTAAGGATGTCCTATGATAGAACTAAAGTAGAGATAAGTGTACTTTCCCTAGCCGTAGATCTTCACATGTGTATATGCCTCTTCCATAATCTGACAGAGCATTATGATGCTCTTAACGCATAACAATTAGTTCTTTTGAAAATTGTTGGGTGACTCATGGTGTTGATCCACATGGAGTGATACCATATCAATCCTTCATCAGTATAGTCTGATGTCTTTGATGTTCACCTAGATTCCTTCGTTGGACCACTGATGATCATGGAGGTATTGAATCATCCTGCAGATTGTCTTGTGGAAATGCATGGTTTTAAATTTGGTGAGAAACTCAAGGATTTAAAAGATGTGGGTGGCAGCTGGGAAGAACAGTAATGATAGATATTTAGAAGACATTTTATCCCACATTATCCTTTTCATATATGGAGGAACTTATTCTTGGTTAGAAAAATATTTTATTGGTGATAGTTGAATGATGGGTTGTGGCAGTGATGTGGATTGGTACTATAGAATGATATCTAGTATAAAATATATTGTCTAAATGAAAAATTTACTACATGATGGAATATCTCTTGGGTGTATCATCATGTACATCATCATATCCTTATAGGACTGGTGGGTCAACACTATATCATGTGCAAGGGAGGCAGTTCTAATTAGTGTCTTAATAGGGTCATCATCAATAATATTCATCCAATACCAAAATACCAATCAATTATCATTAGTTGGTGAAGAGACATGTACTAGATATATCAGATATGGATGCTCCATGATCCTATTGGAGGGATCCAGAACATCCTCTACCTACAAGTAACTATATAGGGATCTGGGGATCCTAATGATTTCAACTTCTAAGATGAAGATTCTGGCCTTTTGTGTCCCCTAACTCATACTCTAGTAGCTAGGGAGAGTATCCATTATCATGTTATTTATGTCTTTTTAATTATATAGGTCAATGAGGTTGGAGATTACTTGATTCTTTCAATGATTTCACCTTTAGATGTGGTTGTTCACCATTTTTCCATAATATGGTTCAATAATGAACGGTACCCCATTGTCCATTGAAGGGACTTCTTGTTGGTGTGTTGGATCTTGATTATGACCTTCATACGTGATAAAATGGACATGAGTATGAACCGCATACCCCCCACTACATTGCGAATCTAGAGTATAATAGAGACCTTTGTACTAGTTATAGAAACTGTTGGATGAAACTCACCTTTGGTTGATGTCTATATAGAAATAACCTATAAAATTAGTCTCATCATTATAGGTTGGATCGTAACAAATATGGTTGTTGCTAATATTTTAGTGTGAACCCAACTTGCCTTTATGTTGGATTAAGTATCAATCGAAATAATTAATAGATACATCCGAGTTCATCAGCCACATAGATCTACATGAATGTATCGATGGTTTTAGTGGGCATTGAAACTATGAAAGATGAATCACCTTATCGGGATTTTTCTTGGGTGTACCCCAAAGTTAGAATTAGGTTACATTTATAGTGGTTGGAAGAGAATGTATAATTTCCATATGGTATTTAGCCTGAGGGACCGATCGTTATTAGTGCTGACAAGGCCTGATGAGAACCCTCCTTAGTGTCTCCTATGTTTTAGTTCCGACTGAGGATACATCAGTATTCCTTACCTCCTTGTTGTAGGAGAACGAGTTATAATATTACTCCTAGAGAAACTCCTGATGTGATGTTCTATTAAAATAGGTAGATACTCTCCATGTGAAAATGTTATTATGGGTTAAATATCTAGATTTCTTTCTTTTTATCCAATGAATTAAAAATCATACCTTTTTTAATGTATTTCAAAAATCACTTTTATATCATGTTAATATTGGGAACTCCTCAAAAAAATATTACCCTTCATGTTTTTTCATATTATTTTAATCTGTGTATCAATGTATTTTTATCGCAATGAGTTTTAATCATTTATAGGTAAGAATTATATATTTAAAGATTCACCAACATTAAATATATTACTCATAAATTAGTTTTCATTTTTATTCCCAAGGAAATATTTAAATATACTCAATAAGTATTAATGATTCATAAAAAGAACCACATTTCCTACTTTTTAAATACATAAGACATTATATAATTAATTATTCATACCATTAGAAAATAGTGTTGTGTCTGACTTTAGTCTCTCAAAAAAATTCAATTGAACTAACTTATCAGATTTTGAGTGATCCATGATTATGATGGATACTATGATTTATTTTCAATATAATATAATTATATTTTAATTAAATATCATATGTGATGGAAATATATTATCCACTATCCACAGTCACTACATCCATGATCATTTGGATGTGACTTCTATGATATATGTTTTCTTATTTTCATTTTCTGAATGATTTGAGTATTTATTAAAATTTAATGAATCTAGAAAAAGAGAATAAAATAAAATAAAATCTAATCAATTATATAAAATATCACCCATAACAAATATAATAATTTAAATTTATCACTGAAGTTCACCTTTAAGAATTTTGGTCGTCCCTAAATTTTTTTCACTTATTCGGTTATGTCCCCACAAAATGATACCGATTTTTTTTAATATTTTGAAAAATTATAGAATTGAACAATCACATGATTTGTATATAAATTTTTTTCCATCCTATCATTGATCTTTTTCTCAATAGTGACACTTTTAAATATTCAATACTAACAAAAAAAAGTCAATTTATTTTTTATATTAACAGTTACATCACCACATTATTCTTGGAAAATTATAATTTATTTTTAATTCTCCTATTCTAAATGAAATATTTTTTTAATCAAATAAATTATACAAGGATTCAATATGAATTATATATCTGATACCTAATTTTATTAATTATATATAAAGTTTTTTTTGAAGATAATATTTCTTAAAAGTAAATTCTTATAGAAAATATATATTACCTCATATTGAATAAAACATTCCCCAAATTATTGGTAATCAAACCATATCCCACATATTATATCATTAAAATATTAATTTATAAGAGAAATAATGTAATGGTTTAATTCATATTATTCTTGATCTAACTGATGTATAAACTCATGCTCTATAACACATGAATTAATTTGAAATTACTGAAGTAATTTCTTTGATGTTGCTATAAAATACAATAATATTATAACATAATTTATAGGGATTATATTTTACATGATTGAGACTCCAAAAAACCCATTTATCTCATCACATATGTCCTTAGGGTTGATAGGTGTTATAAAATCCTAGTGGATGGTGGTTCAAAGTTATAGGAAGATCTATTGAGGCCCAACCTATGTATATAAAAATTGATAGTGTTCTCTGTGAAACATTTGTTTGATAATTTTCAACCACATTGGATAATGATAAAGTTGTATTTGAGGAATCCTTATTGTTTGGAATTCCATAGTTAACAATATTCTTCATTTCCATGATTTTTAAAGATTTCATTTATCTTTACATGGGTGATATTGGGAATGGGTTCTAATAACTTCAACAGTTATTTTAAATTGTCAATGTGGTCATAAAAATCCCATAAATGGTATCAGTGAGTCCAATGTTTTATAATTTTTAAATCATGATTTTAATGAATAAAACTACAAAAAATTGTTCATTTCTTTTTCTACCAGTATAATTGTTATTTTTTACCTTTATATAATCTCAACAATATCGTACAATTCCTCCAAGTTCTCCATTATATAGGATAGTGTTTATATATAGTTAATCTTGAAAAACCTTATAAACATCTGTTCATCATAATTTTCATTGTATATTTTTGTTATATAAATGGGTTTTAATAAAGACCTTCACGTGAGTATCATTTTGTAGAGGGGTTCATTGTGAGTGACATCTAAGGTTTTTCTTATATGGAATAATTATACATACGGTTCATGGCTACGTACCCCTATATAAATATTTTTTATATAAGAATCATAGTAGGTTTCCCTTTTACAGAATCCTCAATGTAATAGTAATTTGAGACTCCCATTATATAATAAGGGTTCTTGTGCAAGGGTAATGAAAAGTTTAAAAAATAATTTATTTTTTAAATATTATCCAATAATTTCTATTTTGTGTATAAATGATAATTTATAGACTTTGTAAGATAAAAAATTTTAATTATTAATTCAATATGAAAAAATGCATATTAATTTTTAGTTTTTTAACAAACAAATAAAGAGATTATTTATTATGAAAAATTAATTCATGATTTTAATTAGCTTATTAAAATATTGATTACAAATTATAGAAAAATATATTTTTCAATTATAATACAAATTATAAAGGGTTTTAAAAAATTATTTAATAATTTTATAATAACATTTAATAGATTAATGTTTTCTTTTACATATATTATAAATATTAAATTAATATAAAAGATTTAATATTATTAATTTATTTTTCAAAATTTATATGGTTTATAAAATGATTATAAATAATATTATAATTTATATTGAGAATAATATAACTTATAAAGAGTTTAAAAATTATTCATATATAATTTATAATTAATTATATACATATTTATTAAACACGTGTCAAAAAAATATTCCAAATAGTAAATGTTAATATTAAAAATAAATTTCACTAAATTATATGTAATTACTTATGATATTGAAAAACAATTTTCATTTATAAATTATATTAATAATTTATAAATAGTTTATAAATTTAAAAAAGACTCCAATAAAAATGGTCTATATTTAAATTATTAATGTTTCATAATTATTAATTTGAGTTTTTTATTAAAAACGACCTCATATGGGAAATTATTCAACACTTATCAAAAGAATTTTGAATATTGATTTGATTAATGGAATAAATTATGTTTAAATATTTGGTATAAAAATTCTGTAAAATTTTTATGAAATATAAACTGAATTGAGATTTTTTTTATATTTCACAAATTATCATTTGTTTAAAATTATTTTCCTTATATTTCCTAATTTGAATAGTTCATATTATGATTTTAATGTAAGTTGTATTCATTCATTATTTTAGAGTTCTGATTGTTTTTAATGATTAATTATAAAAAGTTTATAATTATATTTTCTAAGAATAACTTATAATTGGTGGATTTATCTTTTAATAATAGAAATGGTAATTTATTTAAAATGTTATTCACTTGTTTATTCAGAGTGGTAAATTAATTATATTATTAATTTTCTTTTACTTTAGTTGAAAATTTAACAAACCTTTTTCATGAAATTGTAAACTCATGTATTTACATGATTAGTATGATAATACGATTCAGTTTTTTATCCACCATATCCCCACTGTTTTTTTAGATACAAATATGATATTAATTGTTTAATAATGTTTATTCTCAATAGGTGTTATATGTATCTAGAATTAAATTCTACATGGAGTAAATAATATCTAGGTATAGGGGCTTTAGGTTGGACTCCCCACTACTCAAAAGGATAATTCCATATTATAGAAAGGTGGGGGTTTGTTAATGTATGCCTTTGGGATTAGTCATGTGGGGATTTTAATGGTTATATCTCACTATGACTTCACAGTAAAAGTTCATGTAACTTATTTGGATGAATATTTAAGATATGTATGACTATTTTTGGCTTCTATATTTTAGTATGTTATGACAAATTATGGGTTTATAAAGAGTTACATGTAAATATGGATTGAACAAATTTATTTGGTGTAAGGAATATGATTTTCAAACTAAATCATTACAATCATGAATACACGAGGGAATAATAAAGGGGATTGATTAAGATATTATATTTCTTTAATTAAGAACTTGATAATATAACTGGGTAGGTCATGAAATTTTATGCTTCCCTGGTATAATATTTTTTAATGATTTAAACTGATAAGTAACTTAGGATTATCCTTTTGGGAATGCCATGATAATGATGGATTCCCCTTATCCACCTATTTTTAGGTTGTTCATAATGTTTTCATTAGGCTTCATTAGTTGATATATCCTAATTGTTATTAAACCAAATGAATAGAGTTGGTTTTATACACATGATTTTTTGGATAAAGAGTCTTATAATCAACTATCAAGGATTTAAATTTGATATAATTGGAAATTAGTTTATATCAGATAAAGTCATGTATTTCTTACCAACTATCCATGATAAGAAATATATAAATATAGATTTTGAAAAAAAAATGAGTATCATGAATATAAAAAGGGATAATCTTCTTAATGAGAACCCATTTAATGATATTTCGGATTAATTGTATATAAAATCAAATAATCTTTTGATAAATGATTTTATATATAGAAAGTATAATTTTTATCATAAAACATGACTTTTAAGTCAATCCTTGGAGGGGAAGCTTAATGTCAGAAACTATTAAGGCTAATAACTTAATAAAATTTATCATCATAATATTTTATGTATTATATTTATAATCTCTAGAGTAACTTAGGGTTTAGGTTATTAAATAAATTAATCATGATTCTTAGTGAAACATAAAACCATTCAGAAAAAAAAAATCAAAGGCAATAGATTCTAAATTAACTCAGTAACATTAGTATATAGTTATATATTCAATATGATGGTGTATATGACTATGTGATACAATAGGAAACTTTAACAATTATAATGGCTACACAATTCATCATATATTCCACAATGGTAATATATTGACAATATAAATTAGTTTTGGAAATGTATACACAATTTTATCATAGTGTTGATAATAGATGAATTGGAAATCAAATTATTCGCTTATAGTGTTTTACATGCATTATAAATGGGTATATGATCATTGTGGAATATGAAAAATAATTTTTTTTGTCCACATTTTTTTCATAATATAACAATTTAAGGTTATGAAATCCTAAAGGAAAAATCTGGATGGAGGAGTGAAAATACAAGAAGACGTAATCATTTGTGTTATATTTTGGATTTTCTGAAATTATGTGGAATGTACATGTCAAATGGTAATGTTATAGAAATAATTGATTCAGTTTAGAATTTTGAGTGTCAATAAATTAATATTTTATATATGTTTCAAAGATGAAGTTGTATCAAATCATAGTAATAATTGATAAAAATATAATTTTCATTCTTGTGATGAGAAAATGATTTCAATATCAACATTTTTTTATGTAAATAAATATATAAATATCATATGTATATTAAATTTATTTGTATCTTTACCTAATTTGCATTATTCCATATTAGTAAATTTTCATTATCAAATAATTTTATGATCAAAATGAGATAATTTATTGTTTACACAGGTTTTATGATTTATTGGAATCTATATCATATTTTAAATAGGGGGAAAGGATAAAATTTTATATCAAATTGATTTTTAATATATGATGGAAGATTCTTCGTAAAAAATCATTAAATTATTTTAATAAATAAAACATTTATTAATAAAAATCACTAAAAACAAAGAATACCATAATTCAAAACTATTGTTTATTTATTAATAATTCCTAAAAATAAAAAATAAATGTTATAAATTAATGAAAAAATATGTTTTTTAATTCCATAGCTTGACATACTGAGGAAAAATGATTTTAATAGGCTAGATTGAATATATTAAAACATAATAATGTATTGATGTTAAAAATTAAATTAATGTAATAGTATAATGTTAATTTGAGTTTTCCCACCATATCCTAACGAATTGATGATATACCTAGGTAAAGAAAATTCAATAGAGTTTAATTTAAATACCATAAATACAATAAAAAAATATTATTCTAGTATATTAATAATATAAATTTTACTTAACATCCATTTTTTTTTAAATTTAGATAATATAGAAATGTAAATAGTTACATTTAGTTTTTATATCATGGGAAATATCAAATTATCCTAAATATGTTTTATATGTTCTAGTGAATTGTACTTTAAATAGTTATATCATTATTGAAGGATTTTTTTGGATAAAATTAGTTCCATGAATGATGATGGAGAACAAAGAAATTAAGTAGTTTTGTAATAGCGTACATTATAACATTTAATTTTGTAAGGGAATGACATTTGAATATATTAAAAGGGTTAAATATTAGGAATATGATTCTTTAATATCACCATTATTCAAAACATCATACATCATAGATGTTAGTCACTAAAAGAATATAGGTGGGAGAGTTTTATCAAATGGTAATATATATATGGAATGAATTATATGGAAAAATAATTAATAAAAAAACATGAATGTGAAAAAACATATGGTTGATATGGATATCTATCATATATGATATATTTGAAAGGTTATTATTTATGGATTTATAATATTGTTTAATGTTTTAATAACATTAAATGTATCCATATAATCATAAATATCTACTTTTCATTCATTAATGGTGGATACACAATTGTATACATAGATTTAAATTTTGTAATGCTTAATGATTACTTTATTCACAATGTAGTATATTGAGTGATGAATATCCAATGTCCATGATGTTGTGTTATATGATATTATGAAATTTTATGGATATCATGTGTATTATTCTATTATAGAGATATAAAATATTCTCATGGGGCAAAATAAATGTATTCAATTCATTGTATTCTTTGAATAAACCTCAATTTTTACCAAATGGAGTGTCATACACTTTTTCTCTTGTATACTAGAGGGGGATTCATCATCTTTGGTTCCCCATAATTGATTTTGGTGAGATAACAAACATGATTACCTTCATATATTTTCACCTTTCATATATAAGTCAAATGTGATATAGCCAATCAATGGTGGTTGGGTATGTTTAGGATCATTTTATCGGTTGGATATCAACTAAGATGGAAATTTTCCTATAATATAAAATGTATGACATGTGGTCTCTAGAATGAGATATACTTGGGAGTGTAAATATACACATAGATATTACATATGATGTGATTCATTATTCATGTGGGGGGAAAGAGATGTCGATATACATAAAGATGAATGACATGAGATATATTCTTTGACTCGGTCAGTATATACATGTAGAACTAATAATCTATGAGTTGGCTATATGGGATTGACATATTATATATTATATAGTTACTTGATGTCTTAAATTGATGGATTATACAATAATTCATTGTAGTATGTGACAAGGTAGGTGTACACATGTAAAGAGATATATTTTCTTGTTTTATATTATTGTAGATTTCTTATATATTGAGTAGCATTGATTATTTTCTATAGGCTACTATATGCATACATTTATGGATAAAGACATTAATACTTTTTGGGATCTCTGTTAAGTTCCATTGGGGTAAGAAATTGTTGTATAGTAAAATAATTTTGTGTTTGACTCAGATAATGACACTAAAAGTGTCTTAGAATTATTAATATTTGGATATTTATTACATATAATGGGATATGAGATGAATTTAATAATAAATTTACATTAGTGTTTTGGAAGTTGTTGAAAAAACCCATGGATTTTATTTAATATGTTTTCTTAGATATATATATATATATTGAAATAAGATAAAATTTCATAATGTATTTATAGATTTAGTTTTACTAATAGACTAAAGTGAACATTCCATATTTCTTATATTAATAGGATTGATATATAGTATAAAAAATCAAAGAATATTACACTAATTATGGATAGTCCAACACAATTACCCCTAGTCTATCATTAAAATATTCTTCCACATTAAAAGAAATTAAGGATAAATGTATATGATTCATGCTTTTACTAATTATTATCTAATGTGTTATATCACATGAGAAAATATGCAATTATTCAAGATATTTTATTATGGGATATAAAAATATATTATATATTTTATGGAGAGTGTGGGGGTCATTTTGAATTGTATGTACTCTTGAAACCGGATTTCTATCATCACCTGTCACAATATCATTGAGAGATGATAGAACATTATGTTGGATGGTGGGTCTTAATCATATAATGTTTTGAATTTTCCATTGATTTTCAAATAGAGATGGGATATATTTGGATTCCCATGAGTGTTCTTTATCTACCACATCAAATGAATAATAAGTATTTTTAGAGGAATAATTAGTGTAAGGTACGCAATATTTTACATTTTTCTTTATTTTAATAATTTAAATTGAATTTAGTAATCATTTCATGGGACATATTATATAGGGTTTCTAATAGACTCCACTAGAATAAGTATGTGTCAATCAATCCTTACAAATACCATCATATATTAATTTCAAGAATAGGGTGAAATATTTTAAATGTTACTGGTTTTAATGATTATTGGTTTAACATTGAATTGAGATCAATAAAATCTTGGAAAATGATTACAAATATTATAAAAAACAAGACTCCTAAAAATACAACATTTCATCAAAACAAATTATTAGTTGAATAGAAATAAATTAGATTTATAGGATAACCCTTATAGTTAAAATAGTGATTATAGAAGATGATTTTTTTGAATATAAAATAGTCAAAAGATAGAATGAGATATATTTATCTAATTTTGATATCAAAAAGTCATAAACCCAGCATTGTGTATAGAAACAATTCTAAGATATGTATGAAATATTATATTCATTTAGTGTGCAGAATGTATATGCTTTTAAATATATGGGATATAACTATTTATGGTATCATTGAATTGTCACGGAATTAATATTTTTGAAGAGAGTTAAATTAGATAAGTTGTAAGGATTCCAATGTTTTACCTATTGTGTGAATCGTATTTGTAAACCTTATGCAAGTTTGTAATTCCATGAGTTTACCACTCTTCCATGAGAGACCTAATTGAGTGATCCTGAGGCCTAAAAATATCTCAAAACTCACCATTTATAGGAATGTTTAATTTTTGTTATATATTGATTGTTTTGGGGTAAACAAGTATATCTTATTTCATAATACCCTAATTTACATGCCTCACACAAACTCGACAAGTGGAAAAATTCTACATTGTCAACCCTGAGAAAATAATTTTGAAATTTTTTTCTCATTATCCATTAATTGAACTATAAAATCGATGAGAAAATTTCTCACTACACCCTTCCATAATTGATAAAGATTTCATAACGGTTTATTTCCCTGTAGAAGAAAATGCCTTTTTATAACACTAATATTATGTGATAACCATATAAATTTTACCCATATGAAACCATACCCATGTAAACAATATTTTATAACACATAATATTCATATTTTAAGATTTTGATACCACCAATGTGAAATACATAAGACTTACTATAATTTATGTTCCCAACCTCTATGACCTCTATAGTAGACATGGTCTGAGCAACGCAATCCATAATCACGTCCAACAAGGTAGTGTGTACCATGAATTATATGGTCTTCCTACAAGGCTTAATCCCCATTAATTTATTCTTTGGAGTCCCGTTTTCTCACCCACATTGTGATCCTTACCTCTATGTGGGCCATGAAATAGAATGAAAGCCCATAAAATACATTAATATGAGTAATATATAACCACTTTCAGAATGAATTTGATCAGGTTATTGAACTATTCCAACTAGTGCAATCCCAGACCGCTGGTTGACCACAACATGAAGAGATAAACACCTAAGGTAAATACCATCCTCTCTTAAAAAGATATAAACCTTAGGGATAACCTTCTTGGTATATATAGATAACAACATAGTGGATGACCTACCCAATATACATAGATAAATTAATTTGTGATAACTAACCCAATATACAGAGATAAACACCAAGGGGATGACCCACCTAGTATAAAGGGATAAATAGCTAGTTATGACCCACCCAATATACATAGATAATCATGAGGGGTTTTAATCAACCTGATACGAATGATAGATGATATATTCCAAACCAAGACATGAATACTGACCAAATATATTTAGGGGCTACATCCCATACCTACGGAATGATGGAGTTTTTCCAAAAAAAAATCCATGTATATTAATATAAAATAGCAGATTTGATCCCTACCTTGAGATCTCATATAATGAATATCATAATTTTTGGACATCTTCTAGAACATATCGAACACGTTTTAGGTTAACATATAAATTTAATCAGCCATCAATATTATTATGTCCTAATAGATCCCATGACACTGATTTTAGTTCTATGGTGGCACCTACAACCATCACAACCCTTATCTATCACAAACCCTCCCAATTGTAAATATAATATCATTGAACCTACCAATAATCCCTTAGGTTAAACCGCATCATAATCATATTACATAGGTTTCTTGATCGCATTCTCTTCTCTTGGTCCCAATCAATAGATCCATTCAAAATGTCCCTTATCACTCGCTAGGGTCATTCAGTCCCATATTTACCCTCTATGGTAAATATAAAATCTATCAATGTCAACACTTTAATATGATACAATTTGAACCGTTCTTATAGGGTTACAAAAAAACATGCAAAATCATTCACACGTACACACAGCAAGAGACCATCATCAATAAGAGTAGATTATTTGGAAAATTGAGCATCACCCAAAAAATAAAAATAAAAATATAAAGAAAAATCAATCTAATACATCAATAAATCTACAAGGAAATCTAGAAAAACCCATCCATTCTATCAACTAAAAAATCTCTTACATTTTAATCATTATAGGTCCTTGGAGAAAACCTATTGAAATATTCATTAAAATATCATTTACAGTTTTAAATTGAATTTTCAAATCCAATTTCACAGATTCCCATTTTCTTCCATCAATTTCCATTACATTCAAAATTATTTTTACAACACATTATAAATAGAAACATCACTATTCCTTGGAACATAGAACGTGGTCATCATATTTTTTTTATTAGAAAAAAATGAGGAAATACACAGGTAATTGCAATATAGAGACAAAACATGAGAAAAGACTGCTATGAGGGTTTGTAATTATGAATACCACGATAATAACTTTAGGATAAGAAAAACATAAATATTTCATTTGAAACAGATATGACCATGTCACAACCATCTATTCATTTTGAAAGTAATACGGTCCGTGTAGACTATTAGGTCGATGTGTGCCCGTCACAACTATATGGATGAAGATTACAGGTGATGTAGTTATGTAGTAAGTTATAATTGTAAGTAACGCAAATATAAATTTCTATATGAAAAATAGACTCTGTAATGTAAAGGCAACCCACCACATGCTTAAAGTTTCTATCCTTTAAAACCAAGCATGGATATCTCTTACTTGGCTCAATGAACCTCCAACATCAACATGAGATCTTATCCCAATCCATAGTATTAGAACAATTAATTATAAACTTTTATAATTAGTCTTTATATTCAATTTAACAATTTATAAAAAATAATTATTAATTCTGAATATAATTAAATTAGGAATATTTAAAAAATTACCATATTATAATACATGTGTCACTAAAATAGTGACTAACCACACATTGAGGGTCCATAATTCACCCCATATGTAACACCCTGCCCCTACCTCATTGTCTTGAGGAGGTGGTAAGGGTTACATGGCCTTAAGAAATGTTCATAAGGTGCCAAAGTCTGTCAATAAATGCTGAGGGATTCGAGAACAAATTGGGGAATGATTTTCCATTAAGAAAAAACCAACCAAACCATACACTAACAACGATTATATGATACAGGCCAATAAAACATTCAAGCAAGTATTCCCAAAATTCAACCATGTTTATCCACAATAAAACCCAAAACCAATACAATCCAACATGATATTAGTGTACTATATAGAAAACTAAACCAGAGACCCAAAATAAACCAAGACACACTCTACGGATCCACCCCAAGATCCTTGCTCCAAGCACCACCACATATCCCAAGCATCACTGTGAACCACTAGCATTGAGATTCCTTACCTTTAACAGTGTCTTGGAATAGACATCTGCAAAAGCACCAAAGTGCCAAAGTAGAGGGTGATTACTAATAGTGAGTAGGTTTTCCCCAAATGACATCACTACACACTCTACTAGGAGAGAACAATTAGCACATTTATATAATGAAATTTATATAAAATAATCACAAGTGAAACCTTTACTATAAGCCCAACATACCCTCACCAAGAAAAGAAAACCAAGTCAAATCCAAACAAACATGCCACAAGACATTTCATCATTTCAAATTTGTACAACAATTTCCATCCAGCAATGCAGTGCACCACACAAGGTTCCACAACTCAATACCGGTATAAAAATCATGACGGCACTTTTGTCCAACCTATTTCTTCCTTCCAAAATTTATTGGCACTTCCCATCCACATACCATTTCTAGTGGCCCTTTCGTCCACTACTCATCCCAATATTATAGTGGTGCTTCCCACCCACTTCCACACAACATTCAAAGAAGCCATAAACAAGCATATTACCCACCAATGTCCCCAAAATATGAAATTAACCATTTCAATTACATACCAAACAACTACAACAAACCAAACATTTATTGAAAACACCATTCCACCATTTTTATACAGAAATTCAAATTTCAATAAAACAACCTCTTTATTGAAAACCTATTTCACAAGAAATCTTAATTAATTAAACAAAACAACCCATTTCAAAATCTCTATTTTAAAATCACAACAAGTCATTTTAACCCCAAACCCCTTTGTTCCCAAATATCCATAAAAACATCGGCAAAGGGATTTCTAATCAATTTTTCAAATAAAATGCACAATTAATTTTAAGAAAAACTAATTAATTATAACCACTCATAAAATTCTAGCAATTTTGAGTCAAGAGAGAAGCCACCCACCTTTAGGGTTCTGACAAAAATTGACCCACACACTTCTAGACCTTCTCAAATCCTATGAACGCACCACTAAAATCACTCTATATCCCCTTCTCTAACTTCCAGATGTCTGAAAATCAACACCGAAGTTAACCACAACCATTGATCTACTAACAACGGGTGTAGATCTAGAAAACAGAGAGAGAGAGAGCGAGATGTAGATATAGCGGAAAACACAAAGAAACCAAGAGGAGATATTTACATGGGAGAAAACACCCACAAACCACCATGAAACCCCTTTGATTTTCTTCCAAAATGTGTGGGAGAGTCCCTCCAACCCTTGAGGACCAAAAATATCGTGTGAGATTAGAATGGGAAGAAGAATGAGGGAAAATATGGGAAATCCCGAGTGGATCGAGACTTAAAAACCCCAAATGTATGTGGTCGCACGGTTACCCCTCACGGTTTGGCAAACTGTGCACCAACCATAGGGTTTCTACTGTCTCACCTAGGGACTTCGCATGACACTCCCACATGGTCTGACACACCATGCTCCACCCGTGCAGAGCCCACAATCAAGGGTGTACGGTTTCCTGGGCTGACCGCATAGTTTATTCAGACCATGTGCCAACTGTGTGCCCCTGCACAACCTCCACAACATTAATAGTTTTTCCCAGAATTGTCCAAACTTCATCCAAACACTTTAAAAAGCCCAAAATAATAGAAAACAAGGGTCATATACCTCATACCAGGGGTACTAAACTCTCCCCACCATTAGACTTTTCTTTTTTGGAATGTAGTGGACCAACCCTTTGCCGAAAGAGATCGTGAAATTACTGGACCACCTCTTTCTCTCGCTCCCAAGTCTCCTCATGGATCTGGACAGGAATCCATAAAACCCAAACCAAACAGAAGCTTTTACCCCATAAGACTTTCTCTTGCCTATCCAAAAACCACATTGGTACGTGCACCAACAAAACATCCAGCTCTAGCTCAACATTATCCCATCAAATAACATGTCCCGGATCCGGCTGATACCTTTTCAACTACGACACATGAAACACATTGTGCACCCTCGTGAACCTAGGTGGAATGACAAATGATAAGCCACCTCACCAACCAGATCAAGAATATCAAAAGGTACAATATACCTCAGAGATAACTTTTCGTGCTTCCCAAACCAACGATGTCCCAACCTAGGAGTGATCATCAAGAAAACGTGATCAGTCAACTCGAATGAGAACGGTCATCGACAACGATCCACATATGATTTTGGAAGACTCAGAACTATCACCATTCCCTTCCAAATTAATTTTATCTTCTCTGTATTCTCCGAGACAAGGCTCGGTCCAACCATCGAGGACTCTCTTGTTTCCACCCAGCATTGTAGAGAACAACACGATCACCCATACAACACTTCAAATAGATCCATATGTATGGATGCCTGATAACTATTATTGTACGAGAGATCAGGCAACAACATGTTCTCCACCCATGAGCCACCAAAATACTTTATGATGGCCGAAAAAATATCCTCTAATGTTTTTATCATCCTTTCGGATTGACCATCAGTATAAGGGTGATATGCCGTAATCATAGTCAACGTAGTTCCAAGAGTTTGTTGTATGGATTCCTAGAAACGATATGTAAACCATGGATCTCGATCGTATATGATCAAAACTGGAACACCATGCCTCTTTACCACCTCTCGGATATATATTTTGGACAGATCCACCTCCGTATGAGATTCAAAAATTGGAATGAAATGGGACGACTTCATTAGCTGATCCAATATCACCCAAATGGAATCATGCTTTCTGACTATTCTTGGGAGACAAGCGACAAAATCCATTTCTATTTACTCCCACTTCTAAATAGGGATTGGAAAATATTGCAACATTACTACTGGCCTCTGATGCTCTATCTTCACCTAGAGGCATGTCAAGCATCTCGAAACAAACTCAACCACCCTTCTTTTCATACAAGACCACCATAACTGCCCTTTCAATGCTTTATACATTTTAGGAATTCTAGGATGAACAGCCCACCGAGAATGATGATACACCCCAAGAATTTCTTCTTGACAAGAAAATAGAACAACCATCTGATTATGAAAAAACAAAATTGAATCACTATTCATTTTAAAATCCTCAGTGGTCTCCCCACCATAGAGTTTTGAACTCATGGTCATACACTCAGAATCAGATAGTTGTGCCTCTTTAACCAGACCAACCAAGTCACGAATAAAAAAACCGGAAAGAAGACCACTCTATCGCCCTGGTCTTCACATTCCAACCCCATGTCAGCTATAACTAACATCAACATCCACTGGTCCAATGCATGTTTCACCACCTGAGCATATGATTTTCTACTTAATCAATCTTGGATCGAATTTCTCTTAACCAGTGTGTATATCAAGTCAAAATCAAAAATCTGGAGATATTCCATCCATCTCATTTGCCTCAAGTTCAAATCCCTTGTGAAAAAATGTTCTTCTAGTAGTTATGATCTGTATATACGGTGAATTTCCCACCGAAGAGAAAATAACACCACACGTTCAAAGCATGGACCACTACTGCAAATTTAAAATCATGAGTTCGGTAGTTCTTCTAAAGCATACTCAACTACTGTGAGCCATACACAACCACATGATTCTATTTCATGATAACACACCCCAACCCTTATCCCAATGCATCGTCATACACCACGTACCATTTTCCTACTTCAGGAAAAACCAAGATTGGTACTGATGTATGATGACCCTTTAGATCTTCGAAACACTGTTGACACTGTTCATTTCACATGAATGGAACATTTGTTCTTGTTAAAGTGGTCATGGTAAAGAGAAATGTGAAAAATCACAAACAAAACACCAATAATACCAACCTAGACTGAGGAAAATCAGTACCTCAAAAACATTCTATGGAGGCTTCCACAAGATGATAACCACTATCTTTTTTGAATCAACTGAAACACCCCTTTCAAGAATCACATGGCTATGTAAACGGACTTCCTATATCCAAAAGTAACACTTTGAATAATTTGGTATACAACTGATGATCCCTTAAGATCCCCAACACTATCGCCAAGTGTTTCTCATGCTCCATCCATGACTTTGAATACACCAGAATATCATCTACAAACACCACCACAAATGAATCTAGATATCTCTAACATATCTTATTCATCAATTCCATGAACACCGCTGGCGCATTCGTTAGACCAATGTGCATAACCAGATATTCATAATGTGCATATCTACTTTTTAAATCTATTTTAGTAATATTTTCCTTCCTCACATATAATTGATGATATACCGACCTCAGTTTGATATTTGAGAACCACTGGGATCCCCTGAACTGGTCGAAAAAATCATCAATTCAGGGAAGTTCATATCTGTTATTTATCGTAACTTGGTTAAGTCTATGATAATCAATACAGAGCCTCAATTTTCCATCCTCCTTTTTCACATACAACATTGGGGCTTCCCACAGAGACATGCTAGGCTAGATAAACCTTTTTTTCTAACTTTTCTTAATTGACTTTAAATTCCCACAATTCAGTAGGTGTCATTCGGTAAGAATGACATGAGATTGGGCTTGTCCCCGGAATGAGATCAATCAAAAACTCAACTTCTCTTATGGTAGGTAACCTAGAGAATTTTTCAGAAAAAACATCCATGAAATGATCCACCACTGTTGGAAGCACACTCTTCTCAACACCCTCTACCAATTCCAATGTAAACACCACCAGCTGATACAATAATGTGCCCACTAATGGGGCCAACAAACCCATTACACCCTGCCTTTCATGCCCCTCTCCTCTAATGAGATGTCTAACGCCATCGTTTGTCATAAAAACCATTGTTCATGCATTATAGTTGATGTGGGCCTTAAACACCACCATCCAATCCATTCTTAGTATCACATCATACCAATCCATCTCAAGCACTGAGATTTTACACATTAGCTCAACCTCACCCACAACGATACAAAATTCTCTACACAAGAAGGATCGACACTCTCTTTGGCCCATAAAAGTTTGAAGTTTTAAAACTGAAGGCATCATTTCTACCATTAATCCCAGTAATTCAACCACACGTGTGGTAATAAGAAAGTGTAAATTACCCGTATCAAACATCACATGCATCAATGTAGAATTTAATTGAATAGTGCCTCACAATGTCGATGGTCCAGACTGTTCATCCCCCACAACCTGCTCCCCTCCGAACAATGCCTTGGTTGAAACACTCTGCTCTTTATTGTCCTTCCGAGGAGTTGTTGTGTTCTGAGAATCACCATGACTAATTTTGCTCTGCTAACAATAGGTATGATGTTGTCCTCGTCTTGTCGAAGAATTCTACATCTGCAATCCTTAAGGAGTGTCACGTGCACTGGACCACAGAGCATTCCTACAATAGCGCTAAAGATTCACCATCTTCTTGAAATTATGACATGCTAAAGGTTGGGTCATACAATCCCGATTGATGTGTGCCGTAGAGCCACACTGAAATCATCATGGTTTTCTCTAGGGCTTCAGAGGAAGGTTTTCCAATCCTGTAATTGGATTATGTGTCATACTCCCGCCCTAGGAATAATTTTCCATCCTCCTCTTCAACACAGTTTTAGAGTTCCCACTATTCCCCATGGGTACAACCATGATTCCTCTACTCATAGCTCCAAACAAGATCTAACTCAGCCACCGATGCTTGATTCTCCATCTCTATGTAATTAACAATACACATCACTGCTACTTTTGGATGGATCTCTTATGTTAACCCCTCTTCAAAGATCCTTGGATTTAATTACGTTCAACCCACCACCTCGAGTTCAAACTGCACTAAGCTAATAAACATAGCTTCACACTCCATCATAGACATACACCCTTCCTTCAATCTGAAGAAATTAGTTGTGTGTTGAATTATGAACATATGTGGGCAGAATTGTTTGTTAAAAAATTCCTCGAATCCTTCCCACGTCATACCCTAGTCCATTTCTCCTTAGACAGCCAAATCCCAGCACTGACGAGAATGATCATCTAGCTTATATGTTTCTAGATTTACATTCATCTCTACTGGTGTCCCCAACAGATCATAAATTCTATTCATTCTGGACAGCCACACCTCTGCCCTTTCTGGGTCCGAATCACCCCTAATGATCGGTGGATCATACTTTCATAACTGAGCCACATAATAAACATGCATTGACTCTTCTGTACTATTCACACTTCCCATAGCTTGGAAAGCATGCACTATGCTCGGGACTAACTGTTGCTTCACCTGGGGATCAGGTGCAAGAACGTTCTCACCGGCCACATCCAGTTGGTCTCTACGATGATTACCCGGTGCCATTTCTATAAACATAAAAAAACAACCATGAGTCTCACATTTGTAGACATCAATAATTACCATTCCAAATCGATTTACACACCACTATCACAATGAGGCTTTCCACCTTTCCACATTTTCCACATTTTTCCATTTTTGAAAACCAAACCATTTTCAAAATACAAAATATATTCACATTACAATTTCACACATTTGAAAAACCATTTCTCAATTAATCCCATAAATCATTATTCCAAGTGAAATATCCTTCCAATATGTAAGTCCTTTCTACCATATATGTCTTGCACATCTCATTGGCTACACCCATGAAAAAACAATTATGAATGCCTATAAGTGTCTCCAAAACACATACGTACCCAACTCTCATTTGCAACACCCACGAATGTCAACTCCTAATTCGAGAATCAACTCCAAAGGACCGACCAAGATTGTAACACTTATAATACCCTGCCCCTAACTCATTGGCTTGAGGAGGCGGTGAGGGTTACATGACATAAGCGATGTTCCTAAGCTTCCAATGGCTGGGAATAAATACCGTGGGATTCGAGAACAAATTGGTGAACGATTTTCCATTAAGAAAAAACCAACCTACCCATCCACTAACAGCCACTATATGATGCATGTCAATAAAACATTAAAACATGTATTCCTAAAAGACAAACATGATGATCCACAATAAAAACCAAAACCAATAAAATCCAACATGATATTAGGGTACTATGTTGAAGCCTAAACATGAAACCCAAAAGAAGAAAGACACACTCCATTATTCCACCCCATGATCATTGCTCCATGCACCACCACTTCTCCCAAGCATCACCATGAACCACTAGCAATGACAGGACATACCTTTACCTGTGTCTCGGAATACGACATCTGTAAAACCAACAATTTTACAAAGTAGGGGTGAGTACTAATATTAGTAGGTTTTCCCTAAATGACATCCCTACACACGCCACTAGGATAAAACTCTTTGCACATTTATATAAAGTTATTTATATATAATAATCACAAGTGAAACCATTAGTATAAGCCAAACATACCCTTACCAAGCCATGAAAAACAAATTGAAATCCAAATAAACATGCCACAAGACATTTCATCATTTCAAATTAGCACAACAATTTCCATCCAGCAAAGCAATGCACCACATAAGGTTCAACAACAAAATACTGGTATAACAATCACAGCGGCACTTCCGTCCAACACATTTCTTCATTCCCAAATTTAGTGGCACTTCCAGTCCACTTACCATTGATGGTGGCCCTTCTATGAACTTCCCATCCCATTATTATAGTTGTATATCCCCCACACTTCCACACAACATTCAAACAAGCCTTAACCAATCATATAACCCACCCAGGATACCAAAATATGCAATTAACCATTTCAAATACATGTCAAACCACTTCAATAAATCAAATATTTCTTGAAAACACCCTTCAATACATTTTACATTCCAATTACCATTTCAATAAAACATCCCCTTTATTGAAAAACTATTTCAAAATCCATCTTAATTAATTCAACAAAACAACCCATTTTAAAATCTCCATTTTCAAATCTCAACAAAAGAATTCTACCCAAAAACCCCTTTCTTCCCAAATATCCTCAACACACCACCAATGGGATTTCCAATAAAATTTGAACATCAAAAACATAATTAATTTTAAGCAACACAAATTAATTTCAACTACGCTTCATGTTCTAGAAATGTGGAGTCGAGACAGAAGCCACCTACCTTTAGGGTTCTGACGAAATCATCCCACAAGGTACCACACCTCCTCAAATCCTGAGAAAGAACCTATGAAATCACTCTATATTTCTTTTTCTAACATCCACAAGTCTTAAAATAAAAACCCAAGGTAACAACAAACCTAGATATATACCCAAAAGGTGTAGATCTAGAAAAAAGTGAGAGAGATGCAGATCTAGACGAAGACACAATGAAACCAATAAGAGAGACTTACCTAGTAGAAACCACCTTCAAACCACCTTGAAACCCCTTTTTTCGTCCAAAATGTGTGGTAGAGTCCCTCCAAACATTGAGAAATGAAAATCCAAAGTGAGCATCGAGTGGGAGGAAGAATGGGGAAACAAATGGGAAATCTTGAGTGGCTCGGGACATAAAAAACCAAAACATTAAGTGGTTGCATGATTACCCCGCATGGTTTTCAAACCTGTGTGTCAATCATGTGGCTTAAACTCTCTCACCTAGGGACATAGCACGACTTTACCGCACGGTCTGACAAACTTTGCACCGCCCGTGAGGAGCCCACTATCAAGGGTGCATGGTTTCTTGGGCTGGCCACATAGTTTGTTCAGACCATGCGCCAACCGTGTGCCAACTATACACCCCTGCACAACCTCCACATCATTAAAAGTTTTTCCCAAAATTATCCCAACATCAACCAACAACTTCAAAAAGAAAAAATGAACTGAAACAAGGGTCACATAACTCAAACTGAGGGTATTGCACCGTATAACATCATAAAATAATACATAATAAATGATATAATATAAAAATTCAATTTTATTAAATTAAATTAAAAATCCCAAAACTAATCACCAAAAAAACAAAAATAATTCTAAATGATGAATTAAAACATGTTTATTCACTCTTGGGACCTGATCTATGAGCCTCAAGAAAAAATAAATTTATACAGGATAATTCCTATTGCAAATTGGTGGAAATTACTAATAATCGTAACATTTTTATGAAAAAATCATGGAGGGAATAAGAAGATGAAAAAAGATAAAGGAATAAATTATATCATATTAAAACAATAAATATGTTACCCAACAACAATCCATAATCAAGGATATTTATGGGAAGAATAGGGGGATGTCGGCTGGGTGTGGACATATGTGAATGCAGAGTAAAAGAGGTGGGAGGATAAAATCCCATGGGGGAATTTTGATAATATACCCATTTTTAATTAAAATTGAAACAATTCCTAGCTTTTTTTAAAAAAAACATGATATTTTATGATATATATCTCTATAAATAAATTTATTTTCATCGATATACTTCTTTTAATGCAACCTGGAGTTTAAAAGAAGCATGATATTATATTGAAATATTATTATTTATGTTCACTATTATTATCTAGACAATGGATTGACGGTTAAGACTAGGGATAAATAGATTATTAATTTTTTTTATATTTATATATAAATATAGTAGTTATCCTAAGATTTAAATTGAAAATTAAATTCATTTAAATATATATATAATTTTTTATATAAAAAAAATTTGTCTACATAGAATGTGTTTTATATTAATAAATTAAATTACTCACTATTAGTGATTCATTTTTTGCAAATTTATATATTATGTACCACCAAAATTATTTAACATTCCTATAATTTTTTGTCTAGGCATGTGATAAGAACAAATCCACCATTATTCATAATAATTTATCTTTCTAAAAAATAATTTTTATCACATTTTGTGTTGTTATATTGAAAAATAATTATTGGAATTAACAAATTTGAATCATGATTAATATATATATTTAATATTTTAATTAGGATATTAAATTATTGAAAATAAGTCATTTTAATCCGAGGATATTTTTAATGGGATCCATGGTAATTCTTTGTCACTGTGGTAAGGGTAAAATGGGTAAAACAAGTTAAAACGGTAGGGTTAATGATTTAAAATTCAAAAAAAATACCTTTATTCTGTTTTATGACTTGATTTTGACCAATAACATCCAAATCACCAAAATATATGTACTTCATGCAATATATATATTTTTTGTGATATTTATATTTTAAAAAATTAGAAATAGAATATGTTACACTCTTAAAATTAATAAATGATTTTTTTATTATAATGGAAAAATAGTACACGTTTTATTGTAAATACTTTTGAAAACTGAATTAATACTTTTATTTGTATTATTTTATAATTTTTATTTATTTTATAATAACCATATATTATTAGGTAACACTTTCCAAATTTATATTCACTAAATAATAAAATAAAATAAATTACTTTGAAAATATTAATATTTATACAATTTGGGTAAATTATTTTATTCCACTAGTTTTTTAGTTAGATATAACCGTTTTTGATTTAAAAGTTTTATCATTTATTACCTTAACATTTATGATGTCGTCAATGGAAATTGTTTTGAAATTTTTAAAAAATGACATTTATGATATTTGAAGTTAAATAATATTGTGTAAAAGTATTTCAAAATTATTAAAATATTGAAAATAGATATGTGGTATAAGAATTTTCGTAAATTATAATCACTTGGATATTAATGTGTTAATATTTTACTTATAAGTAAAATTGAAACCGAAAAATTTTAAATAATTTCATTACCATATTTATTATTAAAATCAGTAAATTATGGGATTAAACAAAAAGATATGGTTTAAAATTGAACTAAAACCTAACTATAATAAATTTCATAGTTAAAATTTGAATTACAATGATTTATATGTGAATATAATTTCATTGGATAATTTGTTTTTGGAAACTCACTTAATTATAATTTATTCTTTTTTGTAATTCCAGTTGTGTCCTTTCCCTCCCTTATAAATGGACACACCTTACCACTTTTCATAAAACCACATTGATTTTTCTAGGTTAATTAAACCAAAAAAATATCTTATAAACAACCATATCATTATTTTTTGCATTTTTGTTCTCTAAATACTATACCATAGTTTTTTAAGAAATGATGTAACAAAGGTCTCTCGAAAAAGAGGAAATCATCTTACCCAACCTCTCTCAATTAACTAATTATAGTAACTTTTTTAAATATATATTATTAAATACAAAATGATGATACTACTATCCTAAAAATATTTAAATTTTATTTTTATTATAAAATGAGAAATTTTCACCATTTTTTCATAAAATACATGAGTAAATTATCAATCACGCATACATATGGACTATATTCTCCACATTGTGAAAAAACTATATTTTAATCAATATATTTACTTGATGGGTATTATGATGGGCATCATATTTATAAATATTATTTATGAAAATATTATATTATATTTACTTAAAATATCATATCTACCTTCAAACATTCTTATCCATTGGAATATGCTAACGCCTCTTATGCATATGTGTTAACAACTACATTGAGAATGTGATGCCATTTTTTCATTCCAGATTTTCATTAATTTCAGTATAGAAACATTTATTAATTTATATAATAGATATGCATAATAATTGTTTTAGAAGATAATTTTTATTTACCTTTTTCATTCAATCCGAAATAAATTGAAAACAATGTTAATGTGTATGTACAACCTAGCATCTCCGTGAATAGTTTAATTAATAGTATAATCTCTAACCATTATGTAAGAATATAAATTTACAATTAATAATTATATATTATATAAAAATTATGAATAAAATTTTGTAGATGGTTGAATTGTGATAAGAGTAAAAGGATATAAACTACCCATATGAGATTCTCATAAAAAACAAAACTGTTAACAACCAAGAATGATGATTTTAATAAAAAAATATTAACAAATGGGTGATGAAATGTTATAAGTGGATAATATATGATATTATATGTATATAAATGAATATTTTCTATAACTATAATAAATTTATATTTATCATATTAGAGTAAAATAATTCATTATAAATGTCAATCTCCATGTAGTGGATTTTCTTCTCACTTTTATTTCATTGAGACATATTTCATATTCCACCCTAATTTATGTTATGATGAGTACATGACACACATAAATGATTATTATGATATTTATCATGAAAATACTGAGGGTTTTATTATCCATCTATGTTTCTCTATTTCACGTGTTCTTGTTTCGAATGATACCAATGTAGTAAGAGTTTTGTGTTTGAATCACATTTTCATTAGGATTTCATATACATAAATTCCAATTGTATGATATTATATGATTCTTTACTAATTAATAACTTCCATTTTACTCTAATAAGGTTATTATATGAGAATATGTTTCCATAAATTTTATCAACATTAATTAATTATGATACATACAAACTGTTTTTAACAAAAAAATACATTATTTCAATACTATTTAAAATAACCACTTCCCATCTTTGTCCATATTTTATATATATATAAATAAATATGTAACTATAGAAAATTATTTTTTACATTATTTTTACACCTGAATTAATTCTTAAAAAAATTAATAATAATCATTTTTGTAATATTTTAAATGATGTACTTTAGACACTTACAAAAAATCTGAAACAAATATTACATTTTTAATAAAATGCATGAACATGGTTTCATATAGTAAATATTATACATCTATTTTATGACTACTTCATATTTTTCACATGATATTTCTAAGAATAATTATTTCCGTAAAATTTGGATATCTATTAGATTTTAAATATATGATTTTTATATGAAAATGGTATTTTACTCAAGAAATCATCATATGATATTTTAATTGAATTTGAACATTAGGATTAAATCCTTTGATGATAGATAAGTATTACCAAGGATAAGATTTAATGATACAGTCATTATTATTTCTTTGAATACTTCTTCTATGATGATGAAATAATGATAATAACTAGTTTCTTTTTTATGTATTATGTTATGATGAATATTGTTCTAAAATTTTAGGGAAAAAAATTGATTTCTGAAAATGTTATTGAAGGGAAATTCTATATATAGAAATATAATTAATTACTTAAATATTAATTTTATATGATCTCATAGGTTATCACATATGTTATCCGAAATAAAGGTTAAATGTGAGTTTATTCACAACACTATATAATTTTTCTACAAAAGAGGTTATCCCAAACCCAAAAAATAGGTATATGGGATGATGTCCCATACCTAAAATAGGAACCATAAAAGTTTATTGCAAGCCTGATTTAGGTATAGAGGTGGATATCCAAATCCTATAATGTTATGAATATCTTTAAGGGAATCCATAACACAATATTGATTTATCGTAATTATCCCAAACTTATGACACACTTTCATGACTTTTTGTTATTCCAATATAATTCTCTCTTGGATCACGTTGTCCCTTTCCTTTATGCTTCATGTCTTAGTAACTAACAAGATTTATGTAATAAATCATGTGTTTGATCTATGATTTTTTAGTGTGATTTTAAATGTTTTATGTAATTTTTATTACTAATTCTTATTATGTTATTTCAATTTATATATTCGTCTACATACACTCGATATATAGTATAAATCATCTAATAATAAATTAAGTATAATTAATATGAAAAAAAAATCATTATATGTCCCCAGCACTAAACATTACATAAATTTGAATTAAGTAAGTAATTTGACTTTATTTTACATTAAAGATATATTTATTTTTTGAGTAATAGAGAATAATCCCATCACTCATTTATAACAACTAGAATATTACAATATAAATCTTTTAATAACTATCCATATATTTCCTAAAAAATAACATATAAATAAAAAATTATTTCATTTCATGTTTAAACATAACTTTTTCTTCGATCCCATCATTGAATCCATTCTTCTTTAAAACATGTGAAAACCCGTTCAAATTTTGGGTTGAGAAAAAAAAATATTTGGAAGGAATATATAAAGAAATAAAACTACACGTCTTGTAATAACATGTAAACCATGTATAAATTATCATAAAGGAATATGTGTAACCTTGAAGATGTAGTAAATACCCTTCACTGAAAATAAGCTCATTGATTAATATTTTTTGTAACCAAAGTATTATCACAAAAAAGATAAGGAAAAAAATATAACATATAATGGAAACATAGGAAATAATCATACATAAATGAAATAACCAAACAGTTGACTTTCACATATACCACTAAATGGAATAAACATACGTTTTTCTTCCATACCAAATGCATTGGAGGTTATAACATAACAACCCATCCTTTTTTTATCATGGAATCACCTTTCTTTTGTTTATCACATTACCACTCATCTTTGGTTTTTCATGTAACCTCCCGTAAAATGTACATGTTTGATAATATAATCATATCACATTAATGATTGAAACTTTTTAACATTTCACTCATAAAATTTCATTTACAGTCCCAAGAAATATTTTCTAGATGTTTAAATTTAAAATCAATTTTCAAAACCATTTAAATAATTTAACAAATAGAATTTTAAATAAAAGTGTACGAGACCACCTTGAAACATTTGAATGAAACTTTCATTTTAAAATATTCATATAGATGTAAATAAATTCATAAAACACATTTTGAAATCAAGGACATAAAATACTAGGTTTTAGATGAATAAATTGTTAAAACATTTAAAATTATGTTTTAGTTAATGATTACCTTACATATATATTTAAAAATAATCATTTTGAAAATAGTTTTAAGAAACATGTACATGTATGGTAAATATGTCCCAGTAAATACTTATTCATAAATAATTTCAGATAATAAGTAGATTGTAATATTGACACTTATAATGATCATATCATTTGATTATGGATCGATAAATGAAATAATTATGTGTGACAAATACACTCAATATAAATTGGTATTCGTTTTAAAACAATCATTGGTCATTTACACATATTATTGGAAAAACAAAACCAATGACATGGATATTTAACTCAATGAATAGAAATTGAGTTATGATTTCTCATACCTTGATTTTCAAATAATCACATTCAGTCGTTATATTCTAGAATAATAAACCGAGGTTCATTTCTACTTACTTATGAACATTTTTCATGTTTATTATTCATTGTTTATCACTTAGTACCATGTAATAAAACTTGCATAATTATTTATGTTCATATTGGGTGTTTAGTAGATATTCGATACATAAGTCAAAAATAAACATTGATTATTGTCAGTAGTCCATTTTGTCTTATATACATTATCTCTATAATAATATTCGTGAAATTATAATAATTTTATACATAAATTATACATTTAAATTAAATATGAACAATGTTTTAATCATGGAGATGTTTAGCCGTGTGTACGCGTGCGTAACGTTATCCATTTTTCATTAATCATTATGGGAAAAGATAGGAATTATTTTATCTTCGCAAAATTATCACAAAATAAATTAATATCATATTAGTAATTTGTATATTATTATATATATCATAAACTATATGTAATGAACAAAAATGATTAACATCTCTTTGTAGATGTGATAGTTCACACATACACATGAATGACGTTATCATTTTTATGCAAATAGAATGTAAGAACGTAATTGAAATATTATTATTATAAAATGATTAATATGTCCTGAAAATGAAAATGGACATCAATTGTAATATTAAAATGAGTCACAATATATGGTTATGGAAAATAAATCAGATCAGTCCATGGAGGTGATAGTTCAAACGTTTGCACAAACGATTGATTTATTTCCCATTTATTGGAAGTGGAGAATGATTAAGTGATTATAGTAATACAATAAAATCTTAGTATATTGGTGATAAAGTACTTATTATTTCAACCCAAGTGAAATACTTTTAAAGGATGTGGTAGAAGAAATAAAATAGAAATACATTAATATATTGACACCTATTACATGGCTGATCTCCATTGATGAACACCTTAACACCTATAAAAGGGTGTCATACCTAAACTATCACCACAATAATGTGGGGAGGGATTATAGGAAGTGGTTTGTTCTATGATTATCCAACCCAAATGGTTCTAGAAATTTTACTATTATAGATGTGTGGAAGCTTTTGTCACGACCCATCCTCGGGGCCCGTGTCGTGACTACCCCAAGCCCGCCTTCCATATGCCAGGGGTGGTGACAAGCACCAAAGTTGTAAGTCCTGATAACTAGGAAGTCATTTCCTTTATAAAAGTAACAAAACACCACAGAGTACAAGTGGAAGTAAAACACTAAGTACAAAAATGAAGTGCAGAAAAGTAAATGGGCCAGAATACAAACCCAATCGAAATTACAGCTACAACTGAAAGAAAGTACAACAAGACAAGCAGCTGGAAGGAGATAGAAGAAGCTCCTGGGATGTCCTCCTCGGATCCTACCTGAAGGGTAGGTACAGATAGCACAGCTCCTGAATCTTCCACCACGGATCCTACCTGAAGGGTAGGTACAGATAGCCTCTGCAATGCTCTCGCTCTTCAACCTCATCCGAGTGCCGCCACGTCGTGAAGTCCACCATCGGATACTATCTCATCATGAGGTCCACCTCCGGGTACTGTCCAATCCTCGAACACTTGGCCTTTTTCTGCACTGGCCGTCCTCTGTAACCAACACAACGAGGAGTGGGCATAGCCCGTGCAGGGGTGAGTATAACGATACTCAGTAGGGACCCCGAGACCCTCAAGGTCTCACTACATCCAACAAGGATAACCACAAGAATATATCAACAGATAACCTTTACTTAGGTATATGCCCAAACATATACCCAAGTTATCAAGTAACCCATCTGAATCATGAGGAAACACATAGATTATAGACTCATCTCAACCAGGATTTTATTCATGATGTCAAAACCATGACTACTAGAGAACTCCTCCTCTGTCGAGTACAGTGGGCCTGCAGCTACAACCAAGTGCACCGCACTAACCTTGGACTACTATAGTACTCCACCTGTCGAGCACTGTGGACCTGCTGCTACAACCAAGCGCGCCCCACTAACCTTGGACTGTTGTAGTACTCGACCTGTCGAGTACTGTTGGCCTACTGCTACAACCAAGCACGCCCCTCTAACCATGCACTGCTGTAGTACTCCACCTATTGAGTACTATGGTCCTGCTGCTACAACCATGCACTTCCCACCAGGGGTCTGCCGCTACAACCAAGCGCTCCCCCTCATAGGCTCCAGAGGTACTCCTTCTGTTTAGTACCGTGGGTCTGCCGCTACAACCATGCACTCCTCCGCCATGGGTATGCCGCGACAACCAAGCGCTCCCCCTCATAGCCCCCATAGGTACTCCTTCTGTTGAGTACCACAGGTCTGGCACTACTACCAAGTGCTTCTCCATCGTGGGTTTCCCACTACAACCAAGCGCTCCCCACTAGGCTACCAGAAACACCGAGTTGATAGATCATCAGTCGTCCAGTCTCAGCCAGCTAATAGGTCTCTGCACTCTGCTATCTCGTCACGAGGAGGGTCCTCTCCACGAGCTGCTGGTCGATTCTCCAAGTATCACTAATTTCCATGAATAAATATCTCAATGGACCGCCTCATCATAGGGTTCTCAACACAACAGACGGCGTGTCAATCGGACGCCCGGTCTGTGAGTTATTAGCCTTTTGTCCTAGGGGCCCAGTTGGTTTCATGAGCGAACCAACCCGGACATATCACAACTATACCCCAAACTCTCATAAGGTATTCCCATAGAAACAGTTTGTCCACGTGATCACTAATGACGATGACAGTTCATCAAACGGACGTCCGGTCTGAAAGTTATCAGCATTTTCGTTCGAGGGGCCCGGTTGGATTTCGGGTTCAATACAACCCGACTACTATCCAACTACATCCAAAACTCAGGAGAAGCATGCTAAAAGTTTCGTCTCAACAAGAAGAATCCAAGAAAGTCGACGACACGTCAATCGGACGTCTGAATCTCGAGATGTAAGTGTTTCCGCTCCGAGGGCCCGGTTGGTTTCCTTTACGAACCAACCCGGCTTAACCCAAAGTACTCCGAAACCTTGAGCGTAATATACATAAATGACCGTCTTGATCCAAGGATCGTATCGCAGCTGACAGTGCATCGATCCGAGGTCCACAGACCAAGTTATGGGCAAAAGACCGTGAGAGGTCTGTGATTAGGGGGTTCGGGCCCGTTCCGACCCGGCCCGATACCCTATGGGTCGGCCCGAACTGGGTGGACCCGACCCGGGCTTGGGTCCGGCTTGGTTGGGCGCAGCCTAGCCCAATAGACGCAGCCCGGACTAGCTTGGGAATGGCCCGACCTGGCCGGGGCGCGGCCCGGCCTGGCGGTCCGGCCGGGTGGCTCGGCCCGACACGTTGGTGCTGGCCCGGTGGCTCAGCCAAAATGGCCGATCGTTGAGGGGGTGCAGGGGGGAATAATGCCCCCCGCCAGTTCGTAACCACGACCCCAATGGGTTACGCTCCTTGCCAATGGATGTGGCATTGCTCCGCGTTCCCACCTCCTGGGTCTCACGCGGTCGCGAAACCAGTAGCCCGCCACGGCGGCCCTTCCCGGCGGTGCGCCGAGCACCGACGATGTTTTCCGCGGACCACCAGACACGCTCTGGTGGTCCATTTCACCTTCTGTCTTCACCAGCGGCCCTTCCAAGATTTTCTCTTCACTACAAAGACCTCAAAATTCCTTTTTGGTCTACTTCGTCGTCGCCCGCCGATCCGCACACCAAGAATGAAGAAACGGTGGGTTCAGACTTGTTTGTTGGTCCGCACCCACCGCGTTAGTGGTTTAAAAAGGCATCCGACAAATTTTAAACACATGCCGAGGATATAAATCACATAGATTTAATTTAACCAAAACCCCTACCTCAAGAGGTTGATGATTCGAAGATTGTCGCGGGAGAAAGAACGTCATGGAGGAAGCATCATGGAAGGAGGATTGGCGCATTGTGGAGAAAGGATTCGTCCGCGTCACGTCGTCGATCTCCGAGGATCCGACATTCTTTTTGAACTTCGATGGAGGTCGGCATTCATCGTGTTCTTCACGTTCTTCACGTTATTTGTGTTCTTCACATTCTTCACGTTCTTCGTCGAGGAAGGAATGCTTCACGGCTTGAGTGATTTCTCCCAAACCCTCTCGCACAACCCACCTCTAATAAAATAAGAGTTGTCTTATTTTATTAACACACAAGCCAATGCTTTGAAATAAAAAATTGAAATAATAAATTAATTGAATTAATGGGGAGTTTAAACTGCCCAATTAATGAGGTGTTTATTATCCAGAATAAACGCAAGGGTTCACTTCATTAAAAAGGGGGGTGCAGGTGCATTACATAATTAAAGGAGGGGGTTCAAAAAGGTGAAATAAACGACGGGGCTCGTGTGGGACCCACCTCACAAATATCCTACCAAGTGGGAAGGATATTGTGGGTCCCATATCATCCACTTAACTTAGGTTATGAAAAATAAAATAATAATCGATTGCACCACTTTTATTTTATTACTTTACATAACCCCAAAAAATAAAAACCACACCCGAGAAAACACAAATCCGGAAAAGGTATTTCTAAGAAATTACCGGTGCTGTGATTCCATCGCTGCCCTCGGAATTCTATTCCAAGAACCGGTTCAATATTTATAAAGACACGCTCATTCGTTCACTGAACTTACCCGAGCTGAACTTCGGAAAATGATTCCAGGCACACTGGGCCTCGGAATCAGGTTCCGTTAGAAACTTCGTTCTTGTAAAATCCCAATGAAATTAAGGAAAAAAATTTCCTTGAAATTTTCGGGTCATTACATTACTCCCACCTCAGGGGTTTACATCCCCGTAATGCTTTAACACAAACTAGGGTTACAAAAGCTGTACTGAGCACGCATCTGAGCCTTCCGCTCCCATGTGCTCACCTGGAGGTTCCCATACTGCTAGTGAAAGAGGACCCGAGGAATCGCCCGTCCTTATAGGATCTTCTCCTGTCGTTCTTTGATCCCCACTCGATCCTCCGTGAGGGTCACCCCATCTCCCAAGTCTAGCTCCTCATGGTCGATGAAATGCGAAGGGTCGAGCTCGTATCACCTCAGTTGAGATACATGGAAGTCGTCGTGCACCTGGTGCAACTGAGGTGGTTGGGTCAAGCGGTAAACCTCCTCGCCTACCCTATCGAGGACCTAGAAGGGTCCGTTGAACCTCGGAGATAACGTGTCGCATCGGCCACATCTTCGTAACCCAAGTCGAGGTGAGACCCGTAGGGGAAACGTGGTCTCCATCCTCGAACTCTAGTGGTCTCCGCCTCCTATCAGCACAAAAATTTTGGCGACTTTGAGCTGTCCTCATCCACTCTTTGATGACTTGGACCTTTTTGGTCCTACAAAAGCTGGTGAGATTTCTTATTTGCTGATAAGAGAAATCCGGTCTCATCCCTTGGATGAACCTCGTTCTTCACCTAATACAGTCAATCCCGAAATGCACGATACTAATCCATACCAAGGATGACATCGTAAGGTCTCGACTCTAATACCATGAGATCCAACCATTACTCTCACCTCCAAGGGTTGAGTCACACTGTCGGCATTAGTGTGTGGTCACTGGGTCTCCTCTAGTAGGTATCACAAACCATGTAGATTTTAAATGTACATTTGTTCTAAAAAAAATACTTCAAATGTGAATATAATGTTTATTTAATGATTTATATCTCCCATAAAAATATGCCACATAAATTTCTCCCCCTCTTGGTATTATCAAAAAAAGTATAAAAATAAATATAACAGAGTCAAGAAAAGGGGCATAATGTATTAGATAAATAGAGTGTCATTACAAAATGAGAAACAAAGGAAACAAGATTCCTATCAAAATAGAGTAAACATTGTCCTTAGTTCACTGATTGATCTTCTCTTTGACTTTAGTAGCAGTAGAAGTGGAATCCAAAGGAGTAGAAGTGTAGGTAGAAGAAGGTAGTGATCAGGTTGACATGTATGGTAGAGGAATTCCTTCAAAGGGAGGTGAAGCCAATATAGTTGTAGTAGAAGACCGAGGCCATTATTGATCAAGGATCACATGCCTAATCTGACTCATTACCTAACTGACAAACATAGAAGTGGGGGCTTGAGCAGAGGTGAATATTGGAAGATCAGGTTTCAGAGGGGCAACCGTAGGAGAAACAATGGTTTTACTCTGTACATGAAGATATGGACTAAGAAGTTTGATAAAATCCTCAATGATCTCTCCACTATACAGTATATCTTTCTCGAATACATCCTTGTTTTCCATAAACATATCCAACAAATGAGTGAAATCTGTGATCTTTTGAACCGCGGTCTTGAAATCTTGAGAAATAGGAGGAATCCACATATTTTTTACAACATCTTTAAAGTGATTGGTCATGTAAGTCTTTAAGAGGATTTGGTGGAAGTAGAATTCCAACTTTTTGGAAATTTGTTGATGATCACCATTGGAAATCATTGAATGGATTTGAACCATATCAAGAATACTATCACTATTCTTGATTACTTCATGTAGAGAATATTTATTGAAGCCACTAAGAATAGTATGATGTTCTTCTTTGACCATTGTTCTGTGAAGGTCACTATATAGGGAAGTATGAGATGATTTACAAAAGGCCTTAGAACCATTGGCCACTATGGTCAGATATTTCATATGTTTTATCAACTTTTGAAGACACCCCGTATACTCATCAGTGAGTTTGTTAAGATTAACAACTAGCTCTCTCATATCCTTCACAATCTGTTTATTCCTTTCGACAACCATTTCAGCTAAGGATGCTATATGAGGTTGAATTTGAGATATAACATTCAATGTGGTTTGAGGAAAAATATGTTCTACAGGATGAGAGGCAAGCTCATATCTCAAATGCATCTCTCTCTTCTTTTCTTCAATCATACCTCTTAGAGTCTTCATTTCATTACTAAGAAGTTTTTTTCAACTCAGACTTCCTGAATCTTATGAATCATTTTGGGTTGTATTTTCCAAATAATGATTTCAAACAATAATGATGCTTCTTTCTCACTTAGATGTGTCAAAAGAGCATGTTGGGAATTCAATACTTTTTTAACACCAGACCAAACTGTAGCACTAAATTATTTTAGATCATCTTTACTCACAAAGGATGATTTTTTTGAGGAAGGTTGAAAAATAGGGACTGATAAAGGCTTAGGTTCTTTCTTAAGAGAATGATTAGAGATAGATTTCAGCTGGAACATAGTAGAAAGGTCATGAACTATTACTAAAACTTACGGAGATTCATCCACATCATTGAAACTATGGAACATATACTGAGTGTCTACAGGGCTTGAAACAATTGGGTTTGGTACTTCAGTAGATTATAGATTTGGGGTTTGATCCCCCACAACAGTTGCATCATTCTCAAGACTAAGAGGCTTAGGATCTTGATCTAATTCCACAAACTCATCTTTTTGTTCCTCTCTCATTTCATCTCTAGCCAGCTGAAAAGCCAACTCCATCCTTTCCTCAGATGAGGGAATGACTTCCAAAACAGATTGTTCCATTGGGAGTTCTTCAAGATTAGCTTCCTACATATCAGGGAATTCTTCTTCATTAGGTTTTCCCAAAACATTCTTATCTTTTTCATTGAAAGTAGATTGTTTTTATTCCATGGGTTCATCATCATGATTACCAACTTTTGTTGATGAAAAGACTTCTTTTTCACATACAATATTAGATTTATCTTCCTTAACAGAAATAGATTCCTAGAGGGGCACAACATACTCTTCTTCCTCCACTTTAGAATACTCAACATCCTCATATAGTTCTAAACGAGGATCAGAAATATCTATTGGTCTTGAGGGATATTCCACAAGATTGAATATTTAATAAAGTCGAAAATAGTCTTCAACCCATCCCTTTTTCCAAGGTTTATAATTCATTTTCATCCTCTTGATAGTGATTTTTGAAAGGCAGTACTCACAATCATTGATACCTTCCTCATTAGTTCCAACCATTCCATTGGCATGAAGCATTGCTGAGATTATCCGAGTGTGAAACAGGGAGGTTGAATTGGATGGGCATGTGATTAGTTATAACATATGGTCTATTATATACTTAAAAAGGTTGATCTTATGCCCATTTTTCATAAGATGAATCATAAATACATCCTGATATTTTATTATAGAAAAATCACCTTTTCTTGGGCTAATCAGGTTCGGTATAAACTTAATCAAAGACCTTGATTCTCCATCTAGTTCAGAAGTAATGGTTCTTCTCTTGGTGGAATTTTTGGTTGAGCTTTTCAGAGCATCTTCTATGACAAAGAAATCACTAAAAGGTGGAGGTCCTCTCTGACAATCCTCATAGATGCCTTCATGAGGTATCCAGAGGCATGCATCCCATTACCTCGAATATAATGAGAATTTATTCCCATTGATCCAGCTTCTCACAACATATCCATCTTCAGACTCAAAGGAGAACTGAACATATTGATAAAAATGAGCCAATAATATAGGATAGATTGGTCTATCTTCCTTCGAAAACCACTCTAACCATCCTTTCTTCTTTATAACATTCATAACCAGATACATACTTGATAGAATCCATTTGGGGAAAACCTTTTTCATAGGTACTAAAACTTGGTTTTCCATATTTGGGTTTAGAGGACCTCTGGGTGCCAGCATGGGTGCGATTGTCTTCTTCTTTGAGGTATGTTTCTCAATAGTGTACATTGAAGGGAATTTCATCATGGGAAATCACTAATGTTTTGAGAGAGAGAAAGGTCGATGGTTTTTTAAAGGGTTAAAAATTGAGTGAATATAAGAAAGCTCGAGTGAAGGACAGGTGATTCTTCCTTTATATTATAACATAGTAATACCAAAACGTCGCTAAAGTAAAAGTGCAGGAAAACAAAAAGGTGAAAAGGATAATTACCACAATATAGTTTTTTATTCAAATATTAAAATCATAAAGAATCTATACGGTGAGATCATATTGGGTCTTTACAGTGAGTCATAGAATGAATGTTACAGTGAGTCAGTAACTGAGCATTACAGTGAGACAGTAATATGGTGGGATAGTAATTGAGCGTTAAAGTGAGACAATAATACGGTGGTATAGTAACTGTTAGTTATTGTGAGACAGTAAGATGGTGGGATAGTAACTGAGGGTTAATGTGATACAATAATACGGTGATAGAGTAACTGAGCATTATGGTGAGACATTAAACATGATATTTATAGTGAGATAGTAACTATCAGATAGTAGTCCAGAAGCACTAACTATGATACTGTAATAAAGAAATAGTAATATCTACAACAGTAAGACATTTAATTAAGATTTATCATCACTAATTCATGTATGATGTAGTCTATTCTTCGCAATTTAATGGTTTGGTAAATATATCAGCAAACTGATACTCAGTACCAATGAATTCCAATGTGATATCTCCGTATTGATAATGATCTCTCTAAAAGTGATGTCTCAAATCAATATGCTTTGTCCTAGAATGTGATACATGATTTTTCGTGATGTTAATATAATTTGTGTTATCACAATTTAAAGGTACATGCCTGAATTGATAACCATAATCTAGTAATGTGTGTTTCATCCACAAGGTTTGTGCACAACTACTGCCAGCAGCTATGTATTCATCTTTTTCAGTAGATAATGCAACAAAATTTTGTTTCATACTACACCATGATACTAATGAATTTCCTAAAAAGTGATATGTTCCAGTGGTTCTTTTTCAATCTAACTTACATCCATCAAAGTCGGCATAAGAATAACTAACTAATTATAATGATTTTCCTATAGGGTATAACTATCCTAGATTGGGTGTATGCTTTATATATTTGAACATTTTCTTTATAGTATTTAAATGAGATTCCTTAAAATTTTCTTGACAATAGGCACACATACACACATTAAACATAATGTCAGGGCGACTAGAAGTTATGTAGAGTAAGCTTCCAATCATTTCTATATAAGTGGTTTGATCAACATAATTTCTATCTTCATAATGATCCAACATACAAGGGGTACTCATGGGATTGTTACTAATTTTAGTGTTATCCAATAGAAACGAATTTCTAAGATCTCTAATATATTTACTTTGAGTTAAGATAATACCATTGCTGTTTTGAATGATTTGAAATCCAAGAAAGAATTTTAGTTCACCCATTAAACCTATTTCAAATTCATTTTGCATCATTTTATAAAAATCAACAGTTACTGAATTACCTTAGGATCAAATGATAATTTCATTTTCATCGATTTATACTACTAAAACATGATTAAAATTTCTTTTATAAAATGGCTAGGACCAGCTATTACTTTTGTAAAACCTTTAGAGATAAGAAATGTATTTAACCAATCATACTAGGCTCTTTGAGCTTGTTTTAAACTTATAAAGATTTTGATAATTTAATAATATGATTTTTCAAATGGGGGTTTGTAAAACTAGTGGGTTGTTCAATAATGATATCCTTATCTATATACTCATTTAAGAATGCACTCTTAAAATCCATTTGATATAGTTTAAAATTCAGATGTGCAGCTTAAGAAAGCATGATTCTGATGGCCTCATATCTAGAAAATGGTGCAGAGTTCTAATCATAGTCAATTCCTTCTTCTTGACTATAACATTGTGCAACTAATATAGCCTTGAATCTAACTATGTTACCAGCCTCATCTACCTTACTTCGAAACACCCATTTAGTGCCAATGGTGAATTTGTCCTTAGGTCATTCAACATGATTCCAATCATTGTTCCTTTAAAACTAATTATGTTCTTCTTGCATATCCATCACCTAAAATTCATCATTGATAGAATCATTAATGTTTTTAGGTTCATGTTGTGACAAGAAGACTTCATGTTCAACCAGATTTCTTAGAGAAGATCTATTTTGTGTTCATTTGTCTAGGTCTCCTACAACAACATCTAAAGGAAGGTTTTTAAGAGTTCTTACTATTCTAGAAAAGGAGGGACTAGTGATTTCAGTTTCATCAATAGGTATAGGTTCATTATGGCTTGAGTCTAAGGAATTTCTTGAACTGGATGTTTTAACAGATTTTTTCACAGAATGGTTTGAGGATTTTGGATTAATGTTCAAATTCAATAGATCATCCTCCAGGTTCTCTAGAATAGTTTTAGGCTCACGTGGATCTATTTCATCAAATATTTCATGGGCATATTCTTCCACACATTTAGTTATATTATTGAACACTCTATAGGCTTTACTAAATATAGAATATCTTATAAAGATACATTCGTCACTCTTGGATGCCAATTTTTCAATATTTTTCTTAGTATTAAGAATATAGACTTTGTAGCAAAAAAACATTGAAGTAGCTAACAATGATTTTTCTATTGTTCCTTAACTCATATGGATTCCTCATAAGAAGAGCTATGATAAACATTCTATTGATTATGTAGCATGATTTTTTGACAGTTTCATCCCAAAAATAAATAGGTAGGTCATTCTCACTAACCATTATTCTATCAATCTCTTGCACGGTTCTATTTCTTCTTTCTACAACTACATTTTGTTAAGGTGTTTTAGGGGTAGAGAAATTGTGACTATAACCATTTTGTGAGAAAAAGGATTTATGATCTTGATTTTCAAACTCATGGCCGTGATCACTAATTAAGTATTTGATTCTAGGTCCACTATGATTTTCCACAGACATGGCATATTTAGTAAAATAAGAAGAGGATTCACTTTTGTGAGCCAGAAATAATGTCTAAGTATATCTAGAAATTAAATCTAAATGAACATAAAGATAATGCTACCCATTTAAAATAGAAACAAAAGATAGGACACATAAATCCCTGTGAAAATGTTAGAGAGGCTGATACGTTTACACTTCATTCATTTTTTTGATGGAAATTTTGTGTTGTTTTTCCTTTTGACAGGGATTACATACTCTATCATTTGGAAACTCATGTTTGGGTAAGTCATTAACTAAAATTTTTATAGTTATCTTTATAAGGGAGTGAATATTACTGTGTCCTAATATACTATTCTAGAGCCAAGACACTTTATGAAATACTATTAAACATGATGCATTTTGAGAAGCTAAGGAATCTAGTTTAATAGTGTAATCATTTTAATTTCCTAAGGTAGAAAACACTAATTCATCATTATAACTAATGACATAGAAATAATAATTTTAAAATATAAAATGAAATCCATCATCACATAATTGTGAGACACTATGCCAATTATATTTTAATGCATCAATAAACAGTACTTCAGAAATTAAATCTGAGTTAGAGTTACTGATTTTTCCAAGTCCAATTATCATTCCTTTGGAATTATCCCCAAATGTGACATGTCCTCCATCTATTTTTATTAGATTATTGAAGCATGAGTAGTCTCATGTCATGTGTCTTGAACATCCACTATCCAAGTACCATACACTTTTACATGAACTCTTTAAGCAACCTTCCTACAAAAATAATAAGAAAAAATAGATTTTGGTACCCATACTTGTTTGGGTCCAGTAATATTAGTAATAAGTTCTTTAGAAACCCATATCTACCTCATATGTTTCCTATAATAATTAATTAATGTATTTGAAAAATAAACTCTATTTGGTCCATAAAAATATGAAACTGTAGAATATGTATAATGAATTTAATTAGATGATTTGTGTCCAGAACTGGGAGTAAAACTATATATCTAGTTCATGAAACCAAATTTGTTCTACCAAGATTTCTTTTTCCAGTTTGATAAACAATACTAGTGTTTTATTTGTGGTTAATTTTTTTCCTTGCATTTGATTAAGGGTATTATTACCATTGGTATACTATTCAAGGTCATTCTTCAATTTCTCATTAGACATTTTTAATTCACTGTTTTCCTATAGTAGTTGAGCATTTTTATATTTTTCTGTTGTGAGTTCAGATTTAATAGTCAGAGTAAGAGCATGTTGTTTCATCAGTGATATATATTTATCTTTTAATTCGTTGCATGTTTTTGAATCATGTTACAGTATTCATAAAATTCTAGATTAGTCATTTTTTAGAGTTACTCTCATTTTCATAATATTATTAATTATGTAAAGGAGAGTCTGGTGTTACCTCAGATGTGTTTTTCATAAAACACATATTGGATTTTTTTTCTTGTTCATTATGTGATGTTTCTGAGTCGGTTGAACTATCCTCATAAACACTCCAGGTTGAATTCATGGTTATTTTATACATAATGTTCTTCTCCTCATATCTTTTTTTGTACATGAGATTGGATAGTCTACCTGGATATGTCTTTTGCGCTTACATTCATAATAGACAACCTCATCATCCTTGTCACATCTTTTCAAGTCCTTCTTCCAATTTCCTTTGTGGTAATATTTTCCCTTGATGTTAGGAATTATGAAAAAAAATTCTTCGTGTAAAATTTCATGAAACTTCTGGATAATTGAGCCATCTCATCATCACTTTATGTTGATGATTGTTCACTATTAGAAATTTCTATAGAAGCTTCCAATTTCAATTTTTCTAGGTGCAAGGAGGTGGTGGTCTTGAATGAAACATATTTCCTCTTTGGTTCATCCTCATCTTCTATGTTTAATTTGAGTTCCTCTTCATACATCATCAGTTTCCCAATGAGTTATTTTACAGGTAGCTTGCTTATGTTGATTTTTCTCTAATAGAGACAGTGGTTCCCCTCCATCTTTCTAGCAGACATCTAAGAATTCTCATGATTTGTTCTTTGGAAGTGAATTCTCTTCCATGAGAAATCATTGTGTTGAAAATCTCATTGAACCTAAGATACATGTCAGAGATAGGCTCATCAGGATTCAATTTGATTTTATCATATTTAATGGTATAAGTATTAAGTCTCATTTCTTTTACACTAGATGTTCCTTCATGGGAGATATACAGGGTATCCCAAATTTCTTGGGCATTTATACAAGAATAAATTCTATAGAATTATTCATCTCCTAAAGAGTAGAATAAAGAATTCATAGTTTTCAAATTGATATTTTATGTAGTTTCGATAGGCCTATCCCATGTGATTCTATCAGTATTAGGAATCTTATATTCATCTATAATAGAAGACCAAATTTCAAAACCCATACTTTCTAAATGCATTTTCAATATGATTTTCCATTGAGCATAGTGGGATCCATTAAAGAATGGTGGTCTATTGGTTACATCACCTTGTAATATATTATCCATAATAAATATTTTCAAAGCACTAGAAATTTATAATTAACAAAAATTTACATATCTTCAAAGTACAAATACAATCATAGTTTAATAAGGTTAAACAACGTCTAAATAAACATATTAAACAACCTATGATACCAAATGTTGGTCGGAGTAGATTATTCAAGAGGGGGGGGTGAATTGAGTATCTATAAAAATTTCAGGTTTAAAAATTATTTCAAAATGGTTTCCCCAAATGATTAAAGGAAACCCATTTAATCAAGTTTATACTACTATGAATGTTTGACTATTTAAATAAATTCTTTGAAGATTGATTAATTATCAGTAATCTTAATATCATTTATTAATATTAATTTTGAAGCTATTTTACGATGGCAAGACAATTATAACATCATTACATGATTGACTATCAAAGTGAATTTAGTTATTTCTGAGTGATACAGTAAATCAGTAAATACAGATAATACTAAATTTAGAATCACATCAGAAATGAAACAAGTGGATTAGTATCAAGACGATACCTAATCCACTTAACATGGTGATAACTTGCCACCAAAAAGTTTATATAAATCAACATGATCCACACCCTAGATTAGTGTTAAAAAATACTACACACGACTGTCCAGGACACATAAGGACCTCTTCCACAGTTCTTAATGGGTACATATGACCAGTACACATATGTACCTCTTCCAAACTTCTCTTTGTGTATACACAAGTGTAAATAGTTTAATGAGTAAGGATATCTTCTATCCTTCCATTTGATGTAGGAGACATGGTTTATTATATACAGAAACACACACTACTGAAAATCTAATAATATGATACACACAAAAAAAGCAGTAATATTGAAAAATGTTTAGAAATGCTCTAAGTGTTGGTCTTTGTAGCTCTAGACTTTTGAGATGAAGCAGAAGCAGAACTCAAGTCCTCATCTAGAAAATAGAGTGTCGCATGTCACATAGATTTGGCTAGTATTCTTCATGATATTTGATAGTGTGAATATGTTCTCAAGATTCCAGAATGCTTCGTGTGTTCTTAAACACAATCGAGTTGGATGATCCAATTATAAAAATTGTATTCTATTATCACGTTCACACCCACTATCTTTTTCATTGTATCATACTACTTTTTTTTCCGCATTATGCTTTTATCTTGGAGTGCATGTGTTAGGGCCGAAAGGTTTCATGTATTCTAAACATCATACCTTGTACTATCCGATGATATGTCTACAAAGAAAAATTAATTATGTCAGTGCATTATAATATTTAAATATTACCGTTAGAGATTAAATTGAAATATTACAATATATATTAGGAAATGTTGTCACAGTATGTCATGGAAATGGTGTCTCCATCCCATGGTGTATAGATTGGTCACAGAGTCTCATAATCTTGGTGTGTCGTGGTGCCGATGTCTCATGGTCACGGTATCTCAGGGTCCTGGTGTCTTATAGTCACCGTGTCTCATGGTCACTATGTCTTATTCACGGTGTCTTGTTCATGGTGACTTGTTCACGGAGTCTTGATGTCACGGTGTCTGGGTGTCAAGGTTTTTGGATGTCATGTTGTCTTGATTTTACAGCGTCTGGATGTCATTTTGTCTTATACATAAGTTCATATCTGTATTCAGAATTAAGTAGTAATATTTATTGGATGGATTATACTCAATTTTTTTGAGAAATCATTATAATGTGTATCAAAATATAGTGTATAGCAACCAAACTGAGTGTATAACACTTATGTTCTATGGATGGATTTTACTAAACAATTGTGAGAAAGATTACATTGAGATCACATAGTTTATAAACTAAATAGGATTTTTGATCATTTAAACATGATTAATTCATGAGGAGTACAATAGGATCAAATCATTGGATTATGGATAAATAAATGAAATATTTATGTGTGTAAATACACTCAATATAATTATATATTCAATTTAAAATAATTATAGGTCATTCAGACATGTTTTGGGAAAAAACCAATGACAAGTATATTTAACCCAAAGAATGGAAATTGAGTCATGATTTCCCTTACCATGAGTCTGAATTATCAAATAAAATAGTTATATATTAGAATAATAAACATAGGATAATTTCTAATTTCTTTATGACCTTATTCATTTTTATTATTAAATTTTTAGCACTTATTACCATTTTGTAAAACATATATAATTAATTATGTTTATGTTGGACATTGAATCAGTATTATATAATTGAGTCGAAAATGAATTTGGATTGATGAAAATACTTAATGTGGTCATAAGTAAATTATATCTTGAATAACAATAATGAAATTATTACAATCATTATATAAATATTATTCCGTTAAATAAAAAATGAACAGCATTATAATTGTTGAGATAGTAAGCCATGCGTACATATGAGTAAATTATTTTATTTTTCATTGATCATTATGGAATGAAGTTAAGTATTATTTTATATTTAATGAATGATAATAACATCATAATTATCATATTAATCATTTAAATATACTTAAATATATCAATAATGTTATGTAATGAATATAACAAGTCACATCTTTTCGTGGAGGTGATAGTTCACACTTACGCACGAACGAGATTATCACTTTTATGCACATGGAATTTAAGAAATTAATTAATATATTATTACCATATAATTATTAGTATGACATGAATATTATTTATGGAAATAAATTCAATTATTATAATAATTCTTTATAGATGGTTATGGAAAACAAATTAGATCATTTCGTGGAAGTGATAATTTAATGTTACGCACAAACGATTAAATTCTTTCCCATTTAATGAAAGTGGTTATGGATTTAGGTGATTATATTAATATAATAACATCTTAGTACATTTAAGATTCTATATTTTTTATTTCATCACAATTGAGGGAGTTTTGAAGGATGTGGAGGAAGAAATACTATAGAAATACACAAATAAAACTATACCTCTTCCTCAGTTGATCACCATTGAAGATCACATTAACACATATAAGGAGTGTGTTATGTGTAAAATAATCCCTCAAAAATGTTGGTAGGTATTATTGTAAGGTTTTTTGGCAGATAATTACCAATCAAAATGGTTTTTGAAATGTGATTATTAGAGAAGAGTTGGTACCTTTTTATAGGAGATGAGGGGGGCGCGCATAGAAACTCTTAAAATATTTAATTAATATAAATTCATTTTGGTTTTCAAATGGAACAAAAATCATTTATTTCAAATTTAAGATGATTTTGGGTCAAATCCCCATCATACAATACAAATTAGACATGTTGTTATATTTTTTTAATTCTTATCTTATTTTAAACCCTTTTACATATTACCATTTAATCATGCAATTTACACAAATTGGGTTAAAATAATTATCAATTCATTAAAAAACTACAATTACCTATTTATTAATGTAATTTTTAAAAAATATAATAACCATATGGAAAATTATTATTTTTGGAATTTTATATCTATAGTTAAATATTTTATATTTTAAAATATAAATTTTGTCAAATTTGACAATATTTATTAGATTACTTTTTTAAAATACCATAACAACCTCACTCGTTAAAAACATACATTGACTCAAGAATAAAATGTCATAGTCATCAATAAATGTCGTGTATTTCATTAAATATTTGAAATTATATTTATTTTAATATTATTAATAACATTTATTTGATTCTCCCTTTAATAAAGCTGTTATTTCATCATTACTGTGTCATAAATGAATTTTACAATTTAATTACTAAAAATTATAAATAAATAAGAATGACGTAGGTAGTAATTTTATATTTATAATTAATATTTATAGTCTATGATATCACTTATATAACTACATCTTAAATTGTTTTATTATTAAGATACACGGTTATGATATATTTTCCTTTACATTAAATTAAAAGTTATAAATGTCCCAATTACACACATGTGGCTTAAAAAGGACAATGTTTCATCCCAAGGGTTGTCTTGGTAGGACATAAATAAAAAATGATTATTAAAAATTCAATGATATTTTTAAATTATTTTAAAAAAAAAATTACTCGTATTTACCATATTTACCCTTTAACGATGATATATAAAATACTAACGTTTCTATTCACCAAAAAACTATTTTGATCCTACTGAAACAAATTTTTAATACTTATTAAAACATGTATTTTAGTTTTTGAAAATTCATTCATTGAAGTGGAAAAATTAAATTTTCAAATCAATATCATTGTTGGAATTAGAAAAAGGGGTTTTTAAAAAGTAAAGCCCCAAAAAAGATAGAAATGTGTTTATATAAAATTTGAACGTGAACTTGCATAAAATGACCAAAATTCACTTAAATGATCAAATATATTATAAATATTAATTAAAACTAATTTAAATTATAATCTATCAAAAAACAATTAGATGAATATGCAGTTTGGAATTAGAAGGCATTATTTTTAACTATTCACTAAAACACGACTTTTATCAGGAAAATACAATAATTTCAACCAACATAATTTTTTTTATTAATTTCAAATAAGAAGAATATTTTTTCAAATAAAAAGTATAAAAGTGACAAAAAGTTGGTTCAAAAATTATTTCCATCAAAGGTTTGTAAAACTACATATATTAAAGTATTTTATGTTTAAAATTTAATTTATTCTAATTTTAAGAATTTATAAATTTATTTGATGGGAGTAAAAACATTTAAAAAACATTCCTAAATATAATATAGTCAATTAATTTTATTTTTTCCAATACAACTAATCTACATAACCTACAAATTAAAATAATAATAATAATACTGTTTTATTTCTTAGTATAACTCAGTCTTGTGTGCAACGTAAGATTTCGGAGAGACCCATTCTCGGGTGTCAGGTACGCTATCTGAAAAATCGTCCACATTAATGTGAAACTAATATCTTATTAATAAATATTAATAGATATGAAAAATTATTATTCTGTAATTACCTTGGATGTTATAGTTATTATGGTCATGAAACCGTAGTTACACACAATAATTTCCATCATATGGGAAGTTAATGTACCCCCCGTGCATACGTGTGGACTACCACCTCTACGTAGTGATTGAATTACTTTCTCATCAGCATATTTTATTGATTGGTAGTATAAAAAACTAATTTTAAATTTATTTTATTTATGAAACTTTTATTTTTTTGGATTATAAAATCTTTTCCACTTTCTTACAATAATATATATTGGATGATTACAATGCCATTTCTGTGTCTGTGTAGACTATAACCTTCACAAAGCGATGTGTTATATTTCATTTTTTTCTATAAAATATCATTAATGGAGAAACATTTAATTAATATATATGATATATTTTATATAAAAATTATTATCAAATGATGAATTATTATTAACCTTTCTTTTATCAATTCCCTGAAAAGTGAAGAATTTATTCATGTGTATGCAGAACCTAGCATGTCCAAAAACAATGTAATTCATTTTTATAACTCTAAAATGTATGTATGATTCAATATATATAGATAATATAAATATATGAAATTTAATTCATGAATAATTATATAGAGATGATAGAACCATGATCATGAAAAATAACTAGGACTATCGAACTGACGTTCTCAAAAAAAATGAAATAGTTAACAGCCTGAAATGACGATATTACTAAACAATTATTACAAAATGGTGTTTTAAATGTAATAAGTGTATTATATATGATTTTATAAGTTTATTAGTTACTATTTTATATATTTATAATTTATTTAAATTTATTAAATCATAGGTTCACGTACTTCGAGTCATGTCAAACTTTGTGTATGTGATTTTCATCTCAAATTTATTTCTAGGAGAAAAATTCTATATCCACCACATTTAAATTTATGTGGGTATATATTATAAATGAATGAATTTTATAATGATTATTATAAAAATTATTTGGATTTACATATCCATTTAAGGTTCTCTATTAAATGATTTTTTCTATTTTATAGTTACCAAATTGGTAAGGGATTTATGTTTCAATATATTTTTAATAAACATTAGTTATGATTAAATTTCAATTGAAATAAGTTATATAAAAATTTTCTAGTAAATAAATATTATTATTTCCTCAATTATATATTTATTTATAATACATTTCTTCCTTTCATTTCAACCATAGTAATTAATTATGTTAACAAAAAAATGTTTTTTAGGAAAATATCATTATTTACCTCTTTAATGAAAAATATGTATTAACCCATGTCCATGACATTTAAAAATGATTTCAAGAATGTTTTTAAAATTATTTTATAATTATTTAATGTAAATATTACATATAATTGAATTTATTAAATTTTTTTTTAAAATAGATCTTTTTTTGTTCCTAAATGTGATAGTTTTGGCTTCTTACTGAAAATGTGAAATGAATATATTTTTAAATTCATAGAATGAAAAAAAATTCTTTTTTTCTATGTCTCCTCACAAATTTGAAAATAAATTTCTAGGATGAAAAGTTATTTTTCAATAAAAATATTTCCTTAAATATATTTTTTATATTTTTATTTTAAATACATCCTATCAAATTGAAAATGTTATTTTCCTCAAGAAAAAAACTGGTAATTTAAAAGATTTTTTTCCTATGTAAGGAAATAATTTGATGTTACATAGGCTTTTGTGGGAATATGATACAGTGATATAATATTTATTAGTTATCTATATATTTTATGTCAATTATGATTAAATATCAATGAAATTCAGTTTCCTTTCCATTGGTTATTCTACGATGAATATTTTTACGACCATATGGCCTACATATAAATGGATTTATGATTCTTGGAAGGGAGAGTCGTCAATTATATAAATATTAAATAAATTTATTACTTAAAAATTTTATGATCATAATGGTTACACAATATTTTATCCTAATACTTAAAAATATGTTACATAAAAGTTTATGACATTCTTGAATGAAATAGGGTATATAAAATGTTATCCCATGCCCGAAAGTGTATTCATGGGAGTTTATCATATTCCTAATGAAGGTTCAGGAATAGTTATCCCAATTTACATATCTTATGAATTTTGTAATCAATATCCTTGAAAAATAATTTCTATTACTATGATTTTACAACACATATGCCACTCTTTTATGAAATTATGTCAAGCTGTGGTTATGTTGTCATGGGACACATTATTTGATTCAATTATGATTAAAAGACTTATTATCTACCAAGATTTATGAAATTAAAGATGTTTCTAAGCAATGAATTTCTGGGTATGATTTTTAATGGGTTACATAATATTCTAATATGATTTGCGATCGTTGTATCATTAAAGGGTAAATGATATTTCCCAGGATGACCCTTATTAATAAGAATAAATCATCAATTATAATGTTTCATTTTTCCTAGGATATAAATAAATATGTAATGTATTATGTGTCTAAGAAGAGTTATAGTTGTAAAGAATTATCTATGAGATTATATAGATTTATTATGGAAGTGAATTTTATTTATCCATGTTACCAAAGACACAAAAGTTATAGTATTCTCGAAATGATTGTAATGTTATGTAATGAATATTTATTTAATGTGGTGTCATATTAATGTATGAAAATTATGGATCTCAATTGTTTTTTTACTTTTTTTTTCAAATAGTGAACCAACTGTGAAGTATGAAATATATAGGGAAACTATATATGAATGGATTAACTACATTATGTATCAAACCATGCACAGAATACAAAAAAAATCTCTTAGTATGTACCATTATGAATGGTTTGTGCATAATTGAATAATAACCATGCACCAAACCTCCATTACCAACAATCTCACGTTTTCTTCTATTTGATCTGAAATGTTCCTCTATGTCTATATGGTACCTAAGTGTGATAAATGTGAACTATAAAAATTGAATTAGAATATTCATCAGTCAATGTAAAATACATGGTTCCCTTAAAAACGAACCAAAAAATGCTCACCCTAGAAAAAATCCTCCAAAACTATAAAACAATACATTAAGCTTCAGAGGATCTTCAATCTACTAATGGAATCTCTAATGCATCCATCCATATTAGAAAATATCAAATCATGGTACTCTAAATTTTGGAATTTTATCTTAATCCTTATTCGAAAAATAGCGTCCCCACTAGAATTCTGAAAACATAAATTTCTTTAAAAAATCATAGCTCATCCAGGTAAGGGACATTATAGTCACATAGAGGTTAGATAAAGGCCTCTAAAAAGAATTGAACACTATTTAAATTATATTAAATTGATATATTATTTTTGTTATATAATACAATAAACCAATTTATATCATTATAGGAAAATGATTTATCTTCATAGAGAATAATTATTTTGATGAGACATAATATGTGTTCTGTAGAGAAAATTTATTTGAATATTTTTAAATGTATTATGGGAAAAATATTCTATTGAATAAACAGAATCATACATAGGTATCTAGGAAATTCTAAAAGGTATATATTTTATAAAAATGGTGTGAATAAACTATGCCTTATAAAGGATATCACAAGTACAAAAAATGGTTTTTATGTTCTATATATTTCATATATATGTTCTAAGGACAAAATCAATCTATGAAGATAATAATTTTAATATAAAATGCAAAAAAATTCATGATGTCAGGTAATAATAATAAGTGAATCTTTATAAGAAATGTTAATAAAATATATTTAATTATTAAGGATTTCTAGATTGAAGTTTTTGTGGATGAATAAAATATGGGTTATTGAAATAATGATTGTGATGGGCGTTCTTAGTAAATATATATGTGATTATTGAAATAAATCATCAGAAAAAAATAAAATGGATATAGTATGAAAAATAACTTTATAAATTATTCATGTAAACATTCATTAAAAAATGATATTATGAATTCTATTTTGATGAATCCATAGAATATATAATTTATTGAATGTTTTTCTAGGCCCCCCCACTAATATAGATATCACGAGTTTTCATGGATTGGATGGATATTATTCTTACTTTTCGGAGACTTTTTCATGATTTTATAACCCTCTACCCTTTTATCTCTAAAGGGATCCCTGATCCTTTGGATTGATCAATGTGATGAAAATTTAAAGGAACTAAAGAGAATATTATTTAGTGCACCCATACATACCCAGTATTGGAAAAATGTTTTTGATCATGTATGCTTCATTAGAGAAGGGATTGGGACGAATCCATATAAACAATTATATGGTGAAAGCTTATACCTCATGGAAATTTATTTTTCATGTGAAAAATTATCAAACTCCTTATTTTATTTAGTTATGGTAATTTCTGATTTTAATATATAGAAGAAATATATTTATGGAGGAAGGTGTGAAATATATAATGATCATAAAATTTTTATGTATACAGATACAAAATAAGAGATGAATATGACATAGACAATATGGATCAAGTTGATTAATTATTATGTCTTCTCAATAACTTACGTCATTTGGATAGATGAAAAGTCGGTTAACAGATTGAGTAAAAATTATATTGACATGTTGTCCATATTGATGATAAAAAGAAATGGTATTAATGGATTTTAATAATATATATTATTAAATTGGGAACTAATGAGACATATATTATATTTAACTTATCAGTATTCAACTTTTTGTTTGATGGAATAACAACCCACATGAATTGAGTATGTGTTTTATCTAAATAATAATTGAACAGTTTCATGGAGGTTTATAATTCACCATTCACTATTCATCCTAGAAGTATGATGATGAGTATAGATATGAACAATTATTTATAGTGATAAATAATAAAGAGATTTAATATAGAGTATGCATCTTAGTCCATGGTATGTCAACATGTTAAAGCAGTGAGACATATGTCTAGAGGTGTGTTACAATAATTACCCATAGTAGAATGGAAATGGGAAAACATCACCATTCATTTTTTCATCAGACTTGCAAAAAAATATAATGTCCACAAATCTATCTATTTTGTAGTCAATCACGTTATGATGTCACCAGACATCATCAAAATTAAAGAAAACGCATCCCTTGACCATCATTATAGAAGATAAATTTATAATGTTGTAAGGTTTCTGGAGTACCACATTTTATTATATATCATAAAGATATGATATTTTCCTTCATATCCTTGAAAATTAGTCCATAGGATTTGGATACATAGTTGTATTTTACTAAATTTTATCATCCCCACACTGATGGTCAGTATTAGAGAACCACTAAAACCTTATACGACATGTTGAGATCTTTTTTATTTACTTTAATAGTTTTTGGTTCAACACCTTTCTCATGTGTTTTTCTTAAAATAATGGTTTTCAATTATGGATTCAAACAAATCCTTATGAATCCCTATATATAAGGAAGTGAAGAACATCAATGTGATAGGTTGAAGTTAGATAATGAAAGCTATTGGGATCTTAAATTGATGAGTAAATAGAAGAGAATGCAAGACCCATTCTATAGGATCTCATTGTATCTTATAGATGAACAAAAATGTTATATAGACAATAATTAGTGAAATTTGTATCCCATCAGTAGTGAGAGGGTATTTTTATAAATTCCACTAAAGAATAAGTTTGTGAGATATTGAAAAAAGTAAATCTGATTAATATTTATATTTTTTCATTCATGATTATTTATTATTTAGGGGCGATATCTTATTTCATGCGGCATCGACTAACCCTTTATCAAGTTCACAATTTGTTTCTTCTATCACTCTGGATGATGTACATCCCCAGTCCATCACATCTAATTAAATAAAAGGCCATAAATGAAGGTAAAATATACTTCATATCATGAAAAACTAGTAAAATTCGTGGTATATATAGATAAAATAATACGAAAAAATACAAGCCCAAGAGTAAAAGTTATCTAGGAGAATTAGTTAATTAAATAAGAATATTTGGAACCCACAGATATGATGAAATAGATATATCCTCATTTTATTGTATATAAGTGAAAAATATTGAAGGAGATATTTATTTAAAGGATGTATAATGTAATAAACACTGATTTTATAATATATTTATCTGAAAATAATTTTTATTTATTTGATATCTTGATTGACATGAAAGACTGCGTTAAAATGAACATTGATAAACTATTGAAGTAGTATTATTTAATTTTAAAATTATGTCCTTGTTGTTGTATTAGAGAGGATGGAGAAGTCAAACTAAATTATAAAAAATATATTTATTTACATATATTAATAAAAAAACTTACTTGTTATCAGATGAATATAAAATAAAATGAAAACCATTTAAATATAAGGGATATTTTTTAATAATAATTTCTAAGAAATCAATGTTTTTGTGTTACAAATTAAATTAATCACTCTTAGTGAATGATTTTAATGAAATTTATATATTTCATATTTATAAAAATATTTTAACATTCATATAATGTTTTCCTTTAAGTCATGGGCTATGAATAAATCTAGTATTATTCTCAAAAAAGGTATTTTTCTTATCAAAAGGTTTTCATCATGTTTTATAAGATTGATTTAAGAAAAATTCTTTTAATTATAGAAATTGAATCCTAACAAGTGTATCCCATATATGGAATTAGGATATTGAAATTTTTTAAGTAGTCCATTTAATTTTTGGTCATTATGAAAAGTAACGTTGATAAATTGTTTCCACCTCGCTAAGGGAAAATTGGTAATATAGGGATTCACATTTGGATAAGTGTTTGAAATTCCCCCAACACATTCTTTTATACTTTTGTGTCTATAAAGACCAACCATTATAATCAAATTATTATAAAAATAGTCATACAGTTCCATTTGTATTTGACTATGACATTAATATTATTTTATGAAATTCATTTATTCAAAATTTCAATTTCATAAATGTAACACCCTGAGATTTTATAAAAATTATTTTTTTAATATCATTGATGTCTTCTATTGTATGCTACAACAAGATTACCTTGCGCTATATGCACCACCGTATGAGCTTGAAGTATACACAACACTATTCTTTGATCCTGTTACACACAATTTTGATTGTAGTTATTCTACGTAACATTGAGTGTATATATATAAATGTATATATATTCAATGTATAAATGAAATATGGTTGGATTCTGTTATACGAAACAACGGAGGAGTCTTGCACAACACACAACCCTGACTTGGCTTTCCTTACACGCAATCACGACTTTCCTCAATAGTGTGTGTTGTACGCAATACCAGGATTCACTAAACAACGATATATGGTTATAATAATATTATGAACTAACCGTTATGAATAGTATCAACTAATTTTTGAATTTTATAACATTATAATTCATCTTACACATTTTCTAGAACATGGTATGAGAACAAAATCAATTTTTCGAGTAAAATAAATATTTTTCAAATATTGTAGTTTTCCCGCCTTTTGATGGCGCACCCACCTTAAATCTTGTTTTCGACATGTCTATAAATTCAATTTGAAAAAATAAAATTCTTATTTGGAATCATGATATAGAAACTTACTTTGGATAAAATTTTCATATTATTCTGATAACTTTCATATTTTAATGAATAGTAAAAACACGCTATATTTTAATTAAAAAATTGTTTTTTGCATTGCAATATTTTATATGGTTAGATTATCTTTTTAATTTGTTTTAAAGTGTAATTAGAATATATTTTTAACATTTAATACAATGTTTGTTATTGGAATTAATTTCACGTTGAAATTGGATATAAACAAGTATCAATCGTTTGATAGTTATTGTTTCTTAAAAACACGTTATTTATTTTGATAACAGGAATTAATTTTAAAATTAATTAATGCCACTTATATGTTTTGAATTTTAAAAAATAGAAATCAGTTTTGAATTTGGAATATCAAATAATGCTTCGGCTGAATTTTTGGTATTTTTCAGAAAAACTTCAATTTTTGATGAATAGTGAAACCACTTGGTGGTAGATAAAAAACTGAATTTTTCATTTAAATGAAATTTTACCACTTCTGTGAATTGAATTTCGAAAATCCGAGACACATGGCTAATATCAAAGAATAATACTTGGTTCAATGAGATGAAAATATTTTTTTGGTGAATATTAACTTTTTTACATTTATTTACCACGGTTAAAAGTAAATATGGCAATTAAGGGTAAAAATGATATTATTATTACCCTAAAACATGTCCTAATTCTCTTTGACAAATGTAATTCGACCAAAAACAACCTTAGAAATAAAATATGACTATTTAGGCCCACTTGGATTAGAATAGGACATTTAATATTAATTTATTTAAAGGAGGGTTAAAATAGTTAAAATCAAAGTTTAATAAGTAAATCATTTTTCATATAGGGTTATACATAAGCTAAATTCTACTATAAATATTCATTAGAAATATAAAACGATTTTATACATAATTTTAATCTATTTATAATTTTTAGACATTAAATAATTTAATTTATTCATGACACAAAGATGATGCAGTAATTATCTTATTAAGGAAATATTGACATAATTGATGTTATAAATACCCAAATAACTGTAATTTGAGGATTTTTATGAATTCCGCTAATTTTATAGTTAAATATGACAGGATAGTATTAAGTTAATTATAATTTTTAGAACTAATAATTCTGTTATGATTTTCACAAAAATCAATTACCAAATAGTGTCAAAATTGACATAAAAATGTTTTTAAAACAAATATTATATTATTAATTCTTATTTAATTCCTAAAAATCTAAGGTTCGGCCAAATGAAATAGATAAGGTTATAGATATTAATAATTAACAACTTGGGGTTCTATTGGCTTTTTATAGTATGTTTATTAACTTTATAGTGTAAGAAAACATGAAGACACGGTAAAAGTAAAATTATTTAACTTAAGGTTAAATCTAAATAATAAAGATAAAATAGAAACATAAACTTGTCTAAATTCTATTTGATGATATTATTTCGACCCATCCCCACATTAGCTTCAAAATTTATAAATTTAGAGCTATTAGAAACCGAATATGACTTTATAATAAAATAATATTTTCAGTTTTTCCAATGGTGCTCCTCTCCTCCCTTATAAAAGGGCACCTCCTCCCTCTCTTCCTCACACCACTTTGAGCCTTAAAGCTTGGCCAAACCCTTCCAAATTATCTTCTCCACTTCAATAGAAACATCCTAGATGTTCTGGTCATCTTCAAAGACCAAATTTAGTTCCCTAAGAGGAGGTCTCAAAGAGGTGCTTCAAATAAGAGGTAATGTCTGTTACCGATTCTTTCAACTTTAATTCTCCTTCCACTTCTTCTTCTTTAGTTGTTTCATTATTAATTAATAACATCAGTATAACTCATATACTGATATTTTGTTATAAATATTAAACAACCATATTTCACCATCTATCCATCCTACGGAAAACGAAATCACCACTCGTGCGTACGTACGGAATACCGTCTCCACGCCATGGTGAAATCTATTTTTCCACAAACACCTTTCATGGATGGGTATAATGGTGTAAATAATAACTATATATGGTTATTATAACATCATACCTATTATAATATATTTTACCATCCACTCCAATTCTATTCAATAATTATGGGAACGATATCATCGCTCGTGCGTACATACGGACTACAGTCTCCACGACGCGATGAGATTCATTCTTCATGTTAACCATACATGAATGATCATAAAGTTTATATAATGAATAATAATGAAATATATTAAATAATAATGCTTCTAGATTTATGTATATATATATGTATGTCATCTAATTAACTCTATTCAATTCAATGAGGAAACGAAAACAACATTCATTCGTACGTACGGCCTACCGTCTCCATGAACGGTGTATTTCTTTTCATTTATCTATCTATTATATATATATATATTCTGAATATATATTATATATAAATCATCTTTTATATTCTGGAATTATGTAAAAATGATCTAAGTAATAAAATGAATAATTACAAGTCAAAACACGGACGAAAAATGAAACGATTTTACCCAAAACGCTCTTTATCATGGAATTTACAAAAGAACGGGTAATATAAAGTCATAATTGAACCATAAATGATATCATAAAAATGAATATTATTTTGTAATAAGTCAATTAAATTATTTAAATAATTATACAGGAGGTTCGGATACGTACGAAGCATGTCAGACCTAAGGTATGGGGTAGTTTTTCAAATCTCATTTTTATCTGAGATTGCTTATTCGTAAGTATTTACTGGGGTTATTGTTCTCATCCATGTAGATGTTTCCTAAAAATGGTTTCATGTATGTTTAACATCATTTTTACACATTTTGACATTTACTACATGGTATGTATGGAATATTTCTTTTACGAGGTACTTTTTGACATTTCCGAGAAAAGTATGAGAAGACTGTTTTTTTAACTTATACGGCCCGAACAGAATTTTACGGTTTTATAAAGCCTTATTTTCATGAAGTTTCCTCAAAAATATTTCATGACTATTTTCAACAAAATACCTTTCTTTTAAAATTGCATGATGTTTTGTTAAAAGAATTTGATTTTGAAGAAGAAAGGATATTTTCCTCAAGAATTCATTTCAAGTGTTTTATCAACACCATTATTTCATCTAAGATGACATTATTTCATATGTGTATGTTTCAAGAATCACGTCTCTATGATTTACATGGTTTCAATTTTCATATTATGAAATGATATCCATTTCATTTATATGGATTATGTGATGATGGGATGATGTTTATGAAACTCATTTTATTTATTGGGTTGTTATGAATGATGATGTTTATTTTGCGGCACATGAAAAAATGATTTCATTATGAGATGGGTGGGACATATATCTCCCTCCAATGCATTGGGTAAAGATTTATATCTCATGAGATATACATGGCTAGAACGGTAAGTTAATTCGGTTCAGTGTTACTGGACTGGAACGAGGAGTGAACTCGATTCAGAAAGGGACTTTGTCCACTAAGATGGTCTTGGAAGCAATGCCTTGGCTACTATGGAAATCATAACATGTGCTGAATGGTTTCCACAATTACATGTTTTATTACCATTATAGTTTATAACGGATGATGTTCCATTATGATATATGCCTTACATACTTCCATGATTTATGTCTTTTCTCAAGATTTTGATGTTTAAATTTCATGTTCATGTTTTTGCTTCCAAATGTTTATGGATTGTTTTATGTTATCTATGTTTTACCTTACTAAGCATTTGAGCTCACCCTTTTTATGTTTTATTTTTCCCAAGAAATAAAGAAAGGTTTTAGGTAAGGAAAAAAAGGGTAAGATCGTTATGGGAGTTGTTGAAGATATTTCAACATGATTAGAAGTTTATATTCCGAGTTTCCAAAGACACTAAACTATTACATTCCTTGTGTGTCTATTTTTGTTATGTATTAAGTATTTTGCAAAAGTAATGTAATTTCCATGTACGTTATGTTTTGGGTATCTACAGTTAGTATCAGAGGAAAGGGTCAACCATTGGAAACTAGGATCCGATAACTTTAGTGAGATCCCTAGAGATATTTCTAAGGTATGTCTAGGGATGTCCCTAAGGATAAGTATGAGTATATGATATAGTCCTAGAATTACGGTATATATCATAGAATTAAACCTAAGAAGTTAGATATTGAAGGTACTCACCCTTTATTAGGTTGTTTTCCCTAGCATGATTTTTGCCTCTCACACTATTATTTATGGGTTTTAGATGATGGATGGAACCCGAAGGAACCATGTTGATCAATGCAATGGACAATACAATGATTGTCCTCCTGAACAAACAAATGTTATGGGAGATGGAGTGAAAAATATTATTTCTATACTTACAAAATCAATGAATCATTCTAGACATCCTAATGGGCAGATAAGGGAACAATATTATATTGAGTCCTTCATGAGGCAACGTCCACCTTTTTATAGTGGGTCTTCTGATCCACTTGCTGATGAACAATGGATCAGTACCACTGAAAATATATTTTTAGTTCTTCAATGTTCTGAACATGATAAAGTAATCTTAGTAGTATATCGTTTGGAAGGTGAAGCTAATCAATGTTGGAATCTTATCAAGAATACGAGTCCAAGAGATGAAATTTAGTCCATGGAATGGGACGAGTTCAAGAAGTTATTTTTCAATAAGTACTTCCCTCATATTCATCGAACAAAGATGGAGAAGGAGTTTCTTGAACTAAAGCAAAAGGATAATGAATTTGTTGTTGTTTACGAAGCGAATTTTACAAGGCTTGAAAGGTATGCATCTGGTTTTATCATCCAACCTAAAAGTAATGTTGATCGATTCTTTAGTGGCTTAAAACCAAATCTTCAAAGGGAATTAGCTATACGAGACTTCAGTAGCTATGAAGAAATTGTGCGTTGTGTTATCAAGGTATAAATGAAAGTTGGTGTTATTTATCCATCTCATGGTTTTGACAAGAAATGAAAGATGGAGTTCAAGGAGAAATATCATAATAATGGTGAAAAGAAGATGAATGATTCCTTATGCTCAATTTGTGGAAATAATCATGGTGGAGATTGTCTTAAAGGGACTAGAAAATGTTTTAATTGTGGAAAAGAAGGTCATCGAGCAGCTGAGTGTCGAAGTAATGGAAAAAGGGTTCCTAATGATGTGAATAAAGAAAAGACTGTAGAGAACACACCACCAACACTTCAATGCTTCAAGTGCAAGGAAATGGGGAATTATGCTAATAAATGCCCTAATCCAAGTGTTAGTGACGATCGACATAAGCAACCAGATAAGGAAAAGGACAAAGGGAAGTCACATGGGATCACTATTGGTGATGTTGAATATGAAAATGATGTGGTGGAATGATTAAGTGTTTATGTAATGGGATTCCAAAATAATGTTATATATAGTATCGTGAAATATTGGAATATTTATGTATTGGTCTATTGTGGTTTTCAATAATTTTATGGTACCAGTAACCATGGAAAGTGATTGAGATATTTTTGGAAAAAAGATGATATGTGCATAATGAAGGGATAAGGGGAAAATGAAATGATTTAAAATATTCATGAGCTCATGATTGATATAAGGAAACAGTTATATCATGGTCTGAGTATATAGAATTTTGGGGTTTTGGTATGTGGAAAGTGTTAACTTTTGACAGCACTCATGTTTTCACTAAGATTCAATGGGTATTCATTTTTTCAAGAGAATACATGATTAAGGCCTTCGAATGTTTGTAATGTGACCAACAAGACATATCTTATGATATATGGGGATCAACGATGTATTAACATGATTGTGATATGAAATCTCAAGTAATCATTTTCAATATAATATGAGAGTGGACTGCAGTATTATGGATAAGCCTAAATATTGGAATATATTATGTTGGACATAAGTTAGTATTGTTTAAGGATCGAAGTTTTTTTGATATTATTTATGGTATGTTATAGTAATGTTGTTTTAGAAAAAGGAAAACCTGCAGGATGGGAGATAGCCCATCGCGTCAGACCAGGCTATGGGAATCGAACCCACAACTGAGGTGCGACTGGCCTTTATCGCCTACCACTGGCCTACAAGAAGTCCCTGTTTAGTAGAAACTATAATTATTATATTATGTAGTATGATATATGAAGTATAAGTCCATTTTAAAAACCATATATGATTAATCTCACTATATATGGACTTAGGCATTTTTGATAACTTTTATAACATTGTGTTTGAGACAGATGGAATTACCAATCATTCTATCACATGATTTGATAACACTTCACGAATGACAAATTCAACATCATTTCATTGATTGATGAAGTAGAAATTTTCCAAAGAACGAACAACGGTGAGACTGTACCAAAATCACGAAAGTATTTCTTCTAATTCCTATTTCATCAACTTTTGGGAATTGATCTTGAAAAACCAACAATGTTATCCTAGTTCCCTTATATCCGATGAATCAGATGGTACCTTAGATCATAAAAAATCTATGGCTTTGTGATTGATGGCTTTTTCATAGCCATGTTCTCTACCACTCTCCATCAGAACTTGATGGTTATATTTTTCTTCCATATCCATATTTTCACCAATGAATTCCTATATGGAAACCCAGTGATGAGTTTATTTGGATAATCATTACATTTCATACTATTGTTTTTATAATTAAGTTTTAGTATTCCTTTTTATGATGTGGGTTTCTATGAATAGTAAACGATTTATAACCCCGACAAATTTCGAGGGGAAAATTCATTTAAAGGGGGGTAGAATGTAACAACCCGAGATTTTATGAAAAATATTATTTTAATATATTTGATTTCTTGTGTTGTATGAAAGAACAAGATTACCTTACGCTCTACGCAACACCGTATGAGCTTACAGTATAAACAACACTATTTTTGGATCATGTTACACACAATTTTGATAGTAGTTATTCTACGTAACATTGAGTGTATATATATATAAATATAAATATATATTCAATGTATAAATAAAATATGGTTGGATTCTGTTATATGAAACAACAGAGGAGTCTTGCACAACACGCAACCCTGACTTGGCTTGCATTACACGCAATCGCGACTTTCCTCGATAGCGTGTGTAGTACGCAATACTAGGTTTCACTAAACAATTATATATGGTTATAATATTATTAAGAACTAACCATTATGAATAGTATCACATAAATTTTGAATTTTATAACATTATTATTCATCTTACACATTTTCTAGAACATGGTATGAGAACAAGATCAATTTTTTGAGTAAAATAAGTATTTTTCAAAAAATGTAGTTTTGCCGCCTTTTGATAGCGCACCCGCCTTACATCTCATTTTTTACATGTCTATAAGTTCAATTTGACAAAAAAAATTATTCGTTGGAATCAGGATATAAAAATTTACTTTGGATAGATTTTTCATATTATTCTGATAACATGTATATTTTAATGAATAGTAAAAACACGCTATATTTTAATTAAAATTATATTTTTTCATCGCAATAATTTATATGGTTATATTATCTTTTTAATTGGTTTTAAAGTGTAATTAGAATATATTTTTACCATTTAATCTAATGTTGGTCATTGGAATTAATTTCACATTGAAATTGGTTATAAACAAGCATCAATCTCTTGATAGTTATTGTTTCTTAAAAACACGCTATTTGTTTTGATAACGGGAATTAATTTTAAAATTAATTAATGCCACTTCAATGTTTTGAATTTGGAAAAATAGATATCAATTTTGAATTCAGAATATGAAATAATTCATAGGCTTAATTTTTGGTATTTTTCTAAAAAACATCAATTTTTGATGAATAGTGAAACCACATAGTGGTAGATAAAAAACTGACTTTTTCATTTAAATGAAATTTTACCACTTCTGTGAATTGAATTTCCAAAATCCGAGAGATAAGGTTAATATAAAGGACTAAAATTTTGTTCAATGAGATGAAAATATTTTTTTTGGTGAATAGTAACTTTTTTCTTTTATTTACCACGATTAAAAGTAAATAAGGTGATTAAGGGTAAAAATGATATTATTATTACCCTAAAACATGTCCTAATTCTATTGGAAAAATGTAATTCGACCAAAAACAACCTTATTAATAACATATGACCCTTTAGGCCCACTTGTATTAGATTAGGACCTTTGATATTATTTTATTTAAAGGAGGGTTAAAATAGTTAAAATCAATGTTTAATAAGTAAATCATAATTAATATAGGGTTATACATAATATAAATTCGACTATAAATATTAATTAGAAAGATAAAAATATTTCATACATAATGGTATTTTATTTATAATTTTTAGACATTATATAATTTAATTTATTTATGACACAAAGATGATGCAGTAATTATCTTATTAATGAAATATTGACATAATTGATGTTATAAATACCCAAATAAATGTAATTTGTGGCTTTTTATAAATTACAATAATTTATAGGTTAATATGACATGTTAGTATTGATTTAATTAACATATTTATAACTAATCACTCTGTTATGAGTTTCACAAAAATCAATTACCAAATAGTGTCAAAATTGAAATAAAATAGTTTTTAAAACAAAAATTATATTATTAATTGTTATATTATTCCTAAAAATATAAGGATTGACAAAATTACTTAGATAAGGTTATATATATTAATAATAAACAACTTGGGTTTTTTTTGGATTTTTATAGTAAGTTTATTAACATAATATTGAAAGAAAACAAGAAGACACGGTAACAGTAAAATTATTTAACTTATTGTTAAATCTAAATAATATGGTTAAAATATAAACCTAAAATTGTATAAATTCTTTTGGATGAGAGGTTTTAGACCCATCCCCACATTAGCTTAGAATGAAATCAATTTGGAGCTATTAAAAACCAAATATGACTTTATAATAAAATAATATTTTTGTTTTCCAACGGTGCCCCTCTCCTCCCTTATAAAAGGGCACCTATTCTCTCTCTTCCTCACACCACTTTGACCCTTAAATCTCGGCCATCCCATGCCAAATTCTCTTCTCCACATCCATAGAAACATCCTAGAGGTTCTGGTCTTCTTCAAAGACAAATTTTAGTGCGCTAAGAGGAGGTCTCAAAGAGGCGCTTCAAAAAAGAGGTAATGTCTGTTACCGATTCTTTCAACTTTATTTCTTCTTCCACTTATTCTTCTTTAGTTGTTTCATTATGAAGTAATAAAATCAGTATAAGTCAAATAATGATATGTTATTATATGTATGAAACAATTCTATTTCACCATCTACCCATCCTACGGAAAACGAAATCACCATGCGTGCGTACGTACGGAATACCGTCTCCACGCCGTGGTGAAATATGTTTTTCCACGAACACCTTACATTGATGGGTATAATGGCATAATGAATAACTATATATGGTTATTATAGAATCATACATATTATGATATATTATACCATCCACTCCAATTCTATTCAATAATTATGGGAACGATATCATCGCTCGTGCGTACGTACGGACTACTGTCTCCACGATGCGATGAGATTCATTCTCCATGTTAACCATAAATGAATGATCATAATTTTTTTATAATGAATAATAATTAAATATATTAAATAATAGTGCTAATGTGTTTATTTATATATATATATCTGTATGTCATCCAATTAATTCCATTCAATTCAATGAGGAAACGAAAACAACGTGCATGCGTACGTACGGCCTACCATCTCAATGAACGGCGTATTTCATTCCATTTATTGATCTTTTATATATATGTATATTCTGAATATATATTATATATAAATCATGTTTTATATTCTTGAATTAAGTAATCATGATCTAAGTAATCATATGAATAATTACAAGTCAGAACACGGACGACAAATGAAACGATTTTACCCAAAACGCTCTTTAACATTGAATTTACAAAAGAACGGGTAATATAAAGTCATAAGTGAACCATATATGATATCATAACAATGAATATGATTTTTTAATAAGTCAAAGACATTATTTAAATAATTATACAGGAGGTTCGGATACGTAAGAAGCATATCAGACCTAAGGTAAGGGATAATTTTGAAAATCTCATTTTTATTCGAGATTGCTTATTCGTTAGTATTTACTGGGTTTATAGTTCTCATCCATGATCGTGTTTCCTAAAAATGTTTTCATGTATTTTTAATATACTTTTTACCCATTTTTTTCATTTACTACATGGTATGTATGAAATCGTTCTTTTATGAGGAACTTTTTGACTTTTTCGGGAAAAGTACGAGAAGAATGTTTTTTAACTTATACGGAACGAATGGATTTTTACAGTTTTATAAAGCCTTATTTTCATGAAGCTTCCTCCAAATGATTTCATGACTATATTCAACAGAATCATTTTCTTTAAAAATTACATGGCATTTTGAGAAAAAAAAATTTATTTTGAAGAAGAAAGGATATTTCCCTCAAAAATTCATTTCAAGTGTTTTATCAGAACCATTTTTTCATCTATGATGTCATTATTTAATATGTGTATGTTTCAAGTATCATGTCTCTATAATTTACATGGATTAAATTTTGTTATTATGAAATTATATCCATTTCTTTTATATGGATTATGTGAGGATGGGATGATGTTTATGAAACTCATTTTATTTATTGGGTTATTATGAATGATGTATGTTTATTTTGTGGCACAAGTAAGAATGATTTCATTATGAGATGGGTGGGACCTATATCTCCTTCCAATGCATTGGGTAAAAATTTATATCTCATGAGATATACATGGATTTATTGGTAAGTTAATCGGGTTCAGTGTTACAGGACTGGAACGAGGAGTGAACTCGATTCAGAAAAGGACTCTGTCCACTAAGATGGTCTTGGCAGCAATGCCTTGGCTACTATGTAAATCATAACATGTGCTGAATAGTTGCCACAATTACATGTTTTGTTACCATTATATTTTATCATGGTTGATTTTACATTATGATATATTCTTTACGTACCTCCACGATTTATGTCTTTGCTCAATATTTTGATGTTTAAATTTCATGTTCACGTTATTGCTTTAAAATGTTTATGGATTGTTTTATGTTATCTATGTTTTCCCTTACTGATCATTTGAGCTAACCCTTGTTATGTTTTATTTTCCCCAGGAAATAAATAAAGGTTTTAAGTAATGAAAAAAGGGGAAGATCAATATGGGAGTTGTTGAAGATATTTCAACATGATTAGAAGTTTATATTCTGAGTTTCCAAAGACACTAAACTATTACGGTCCTTGTGTGTCTGTTTTTGTTATGTATTAAGTATTCCAGAAAAGTAATGTAATGTCCATGTACGTCATGATTTGGGTATCTACATTAAATTTAATAACTAGAAAGTTATTTTTGTTGATTAAAGGGGATAATTTGAGTTATAAATGTTCATTTCAAATAAGAATTATTATTTTTATCATCAAAATTCATCTATATTCATTAATCAAAAAATCACCTTAAATTCTGATGCAACACTGGCACAAAATTTATTAAATTAATATAAAATAAAAATAAATTATTTTAAAATATTAAAAATCATACAATTTTGGTGAATTATTGCATTCTGTAAAAAAAATATAGAAAATATATCATTTTTTGGTGTCTGTACGGTTTATATTTCAATTACATATGTATCATGAGGTATTTAAATCCAAATTAAATCAATAGTTCCAAAATGAAATTAATGATATTTTATATTAAATAATAATTTATTAAATTATTTAAATATTAAAATAATCTTGAAAGTGGTAATTATGATAATAAATGATCTAAAATTATACCATCTTTATATTTATGATATAATTATCAACAATTAATTAAAATTAAAACAATTTAATATCTAAAACCTTATTACATGATTAATATTAAAATTGATTAACAAATGGAATATACTAAGAGGTAATACCAAATATGATACAATATCCTGTCTAATGTTTTTTTTTTGTGATTAAATTTTTAATTTATACTATTTTTATTTCAATATCTGGCCATTTGAAAGCATTTATTTTGATAATAACTTTACAATATTTTAATCTTTTTCTAAATTCAAGTGAATCCTTTCCCCCAGTATAAAATTACATCTATTTCATCTTCTCATTAAACCACAATGATACATCTATCTTAGAAAAACCTTATCAATTATATTACAACATTCTGTATCTAGTAATTAAAGTTTCTTATCTTCTTGAACGACCATTTCAAGGATCCTTAAAAATAATATAAATGATATCATTCAAAGAAGATGTAATAATTTTATCATCCGATTTCAATTTATATATTCTTTTACGTACACTAGATATAGGGAATAATTCATTTAATAATAAATTAATTATCATAAATAAAAAAAGTTATTATATGTCTGCAGCACTAAACATTACTTAAATTTGTGTTAAGAAAATAATTTGACTTTACGTTACAATGAGGATATTTTCATGTTGGGAGAAATAATGAAGTATCTCATCACTCATATATAAAAACTCAAATATTATAATCTAAACACTTATATTAACTATCCATATTTTTTTATAAAAAATAACATTTAAATAAAAAATAATTTCATTTCATGTCTAAACATGACTTTTCATATATCTCATCTTTGAATCTATTCTTCATTAAAACATGTGAAACCTCTTTCAAAATTTGAGTTGAGAATAAAAAATATTAGTATGGAATATATACATAAATAAAACCATTCATCTTGTAATAACAAGTAAACCGTGAATACATTATCATAAAGTAATATTTTTATCCTTTAAGAATTACTAAATAATCATCACTAAAAATAAGCTTGTTGCTTACAATTTTTTAACAAAAATATTATCATAAAACCCATAGAAAAAATTATATAACATATAATGGTAACTTAGGAAATAATCATGGATAAATAGAATAACCATACAATCGACTTACACGAATTTCTCGAACTGATATAAATATACGTCTGACTTCCATACCAAATGCATTAGAAGTTATAACATAACAACCCATCCTTGTTTTTTCACGGAATCACCTATGTTTGTTTTCTCACATAAACTCCCATATTTGGTTTATCATGAAACCACTCGTCAAATGTACATGTACGAGAATATAATCATAACACATAAATGATTGTAATTGTCAACATTTCACTCATTAAATTTCATTTACAATCACAAGAAATATTTTCAAGATGTTTAAATATTAAATCCATTTCCAAAAAAATATGAATAATTTAACAAAGATATTTATAAATCAAAGTGTCCTAGACCACTTTGAAACTTTTTAATGAAATTGTGATTTTAAAATATTCATATATATATATATATATTAATGAATTCATAAAACCCATTTCTAAATCATGGACATGAAATATTAGGTTTATGAAGAATAAATCGTTAAAAAATTTAAAATGATGTTTTATTTAATGATTACCTTAAATAAAACCACAAAAATAATCCTTTATAAAATTGTTTTAAGAATCATAGAAATGGATGGTAAATATGTCCCAGTAAATACTTATGCATAAATAATTCGAATAATATTAAGATTGAAAAATTAACACTTATAACAGTAATATCATTTGATTTTGGATAGAAAAACCAAATTATAATGTGTGACAAATAAACTCAATATAATTGGATATTCAGATTAAAACAATTTGTCTTTATTGACACATATTCTGGGAAAAACCCGAACTATGACATGGATATTTATCTAGATGAATAGAAAGTGAGTTAATATTTCCTTTACATTGATTTTGAATCATCACGTACAATTGTTATATTCTTGAATAATAAACCTATGTAAATTTATTCTTACTTATGAACGTTTTTCATATTTATTATTCATTTTTTATCACTTAGTACCATATTTTAAAAATTATAATATTATTTATTTTCATATTGGGTGTTTAGTCGATATTTGATACTTATGTAAAAAATAAACATTTATTGATTTGAATAGTCCATGTTGTCTTATTTATATCATCATTATAAAAATATTCATGACATTATAAAAAAATTTATACATTAATTACACATTTAAAAGAAAAATGAGCAATGCTTTAATCATGGAGATGTTTAGCCGTACGTACACATGAGTAACGTAATCTATTATTCATTTGTTACTATTGAATTAAATTAAGAATTATTTTATCATTACCAAATTATCACAACATAAATTAATATCATATTTTTAATTTATATATTCTTATATATATATCATAAAATTTATGTAATGAATAAAAATTATTAATGTCTCTTCATAGAGGTGATTGTTCACACATACGTAGGAATGCCATTATCATTTTTAGGGCAATCATAAGTAAGAACATAATTGATATATTATTATAATATAATAATTAATATGTCATGAATATATAATATGGACATCAATACCAATATTAAAATGAGTAATGATATCTTGTTATGGAAAACAAATCAGATCAATATGTGGAGGTTATAATTCACACGTACGCATGCGCAATTAATTTATTTCCGATTTAATGGAAGTGGAGAAATATTTAGATGATGATAGTAATATAATAACATCTCAGTATATTGATGATACTATATTTATTATTTCAACCCTGGTGAATGTGTTTGGAAGGATGTTGTAGAAGAAATAAACTAAAAATACTTAATGAAAATGACACCTCTTACTCAGTTTATCTTCATTGATGAACACCTTAGCCCCTATAGGGAGTGTGTTATATCTAAACAATGGCCACAATAATGTGGGGAGGGATTATAGTAAGGGGTTTGGGTAGATATTTTCTAACCCAAATGGTTCTGGAAAAGTAAGTATTAGAGAAGTGTTGGAATGTCATTATAGGAGAGGGGAGGGGCACCATTATAAACTCATAAACTATTAAAATAATATAAATTCAATTTAGGATTCATACGGTCCCAAACTTATTTATGTGTAATATAAGATTATTTTGCATCAAATACTCCTTATACAATAAAAGTAAGTAATGTTTTATTTTTTTTATTGTTATCCTTTTTATTAAACCCATTTCACTCTTACCGTTTTATCAAGTATTTTACATTTAAATGGTTAAAATAAATACCAATGCATGATAAATTCTAATGAAAGATTCATTAATGGAATTTTAAAAAATATCCTTACCATTTAGAAGGATTGTAGATTTTTATGAATTTTATATCATTTAACTAAATATTTTTTCCTTTAAAATATGTATTATGTCAATTGTGACACTATTCATTCTATGAATTTTTTTAAAATATCATATAAACATGATTAATTTGAAAACAATGTATTTAATAAATCCTAATATTTCAGGTACATACTTAAAATTCATGTATTCAATTAATTATATCAAATTATTTTTATTTTAATGATATTAATATCATTGATTTGATTCTACATTTATTAAATCTATTATTTCATCGTCATTTTTTCATAATTAAAATTAATTATATAAGTTATAAAAATTATAAATAAATAAAAATTATTTAGGTTATATTATTGTCATTAAAATTTAAATTTTTAGTCTAAAATATCACTAATATAACCCTATATTAATATTGTTTCAGTTAGAAGATACATGTTTATGACATATTTTCCTTTAAATTATATTAAATGTTATATATGTCATAATCACACCCACGTAGATTCTAGATTCCAAATATCAACCCAACGGTTTTATTCGTCATACATAACTCATAAAATAATATTAGGAAAAGTTTTAGGGTATTTTATTCTTATTATAATATTACTTTTACACATATTTTCCACATTTACACTATTACCGTGGTAAATAAAATAATAATGTTAATATTCACCAATAATTATTTTGATCTTAATAAACAATATTATTACTACCATTTACATCCGTATATGTTATTTTTCAAAAATTTAATTCATAAATGTGGAGAAATTAAATTTAAGAGAAAATTTAGGTGTCATAATGTAAAAATGATCATTTAAAAAGAAAAAACTATCAAATGATAAAAAAAATTTAAAAAATTTCAATATGATATTACAAGAAATGAACACCATTGAATTAAATGAAAAAAACATAATATAAATATACTTAAAAAAATTAAATGCTAATCTAAAATTAAAAATAAATTTGACAAATATATTGTTTTGAATTGTAATGCAGTGTATTTCAATATTTACTAAAACATGTATTTTATCAGAAAAATGAAAAACATTCATCCAAAGTATATTTAAACTTCCCAATACCAAATAAGAAGGTTATTTTTTCAAATATGACATATAAAAGTGAAACAATCTATATATAAATGGGGTTCTTCATTAGAAGGTGGTAAAATACCTCTTGAAAATATTAAAGTATTTTATGCATAAAATTGGATTTATTCTCATTTTATGATTCTAAAACTTAACTTACAAATTTGGGAACATTTAACGAACATTTTTAAAAATTATATAGTCAGTTCTATTTATTTCATCCAATACAACCACTAGATGTTATCTATTTTTCAAAGTAATAATATTAATAATGCATTATTTTTCTATATAACTCAATCTTATGTTTAATGTAATATTTCAGAAAAATATATTTTTGTGTGTCAGGTATGTTATTAGAAATATCATCCCATTTAATATAAAATTAATATATTATTAATAAATATTAATAGATATGAAAAAGTTTTATTCTGTAATACCTAGGATGTTTCATCCTAACACCCTTTTAGAAATTGCATCCTTGCAATTTTAAAATTGGGCATGATAACTTAATTAAAATTCTATATCAAAAAAAATTATCAGTTAAACCTCCACATTAAAAGTAAGAATGTGAAGTGAAAAGGTCACGTGAGGTTACATGTAGTAATAAATTGATATGTAAGAAAAACTAAATCCCATAAACTAATAAATATAGATAGAGAACTAGATCGTAGATAGTTAACCATTACAATGAAATAAATATGTGATGGTTAAATGTTTGTTGATAAAAGAAAGAATATAATATTCTTTCGACAATTTAATTTTCATAGAGTTGAAGAATTATATTACTACATGAACCAGGTTAATAAGAAAATATACTTACTTTACAATTATTGTTTCATTATTCAATTTATATCCACTAAAATCTCATCATTTCTCAAAACAAGGAGTATTCAAGATTAATTTTTCACACTCGAAGAACTAGATTCAACATCAAGATAATCACATAATCAAAATAATATAACATATATATTTATCTTGAATTTAGTCATTAACCAAAGAAAAAATTGTAAGTAAAAGCGACTTTAATTCCCAAAAATAGTAAACTTATTTTATGAAGATAACATAATTTTAATCTCCCAAATACAATAGAAATAACCAAAGTTCAACATACACCATTCAATAAATAATAACCCTTAAAATTTATCTAAATTATCTAAATAATTATTAAAACCCAAAATTCAGAAGGATTTTTTCACATAGTCTTCCAAGATAAATAATATCATTTATCTCAATGTATCATTGTCCACTATTAATGTCTCATACTAAAAATTAATTAACATAATCACATATTTTCCATGATAGGTTAATAATTTTCAGGAGTAACATAATTACTATTTTCTAAGCATTGAAATCATTGAGTCTTCCATAATATAATTCAACCATTACTCTATTAAAATCGCATATTGTTATATTTAACATGATCATATAATCATCACAAAACAATTAACTTCTTCCAAAAATAACATTTACCAAATAATCCACAAATCATTTTAAAATAATTTGGATATTAATCTTATTAAAAAAAATTATCAAATTATTCACATTTCATCTTATTTTTAAACTAAATAATGAAGTCATAGTAACAAGAAACTTCACGTAGGCTAGTGGTTAGCAATAAAGCATTACCACGCTTTGGTTATGGGTTCGATTCCTGTGGCCCTGTATGACACAATGGGTTTTCACCATTTGTATGGGTTGTCTATTTTTACAAAACAATATAATTATTATAACATTACTAAAATGATATAAAATCCTCAAAATTTACCATAACATTTTTTAATCTCATAGTTTATCTTGTTCCCTTCATTTTTTATCCCAAAATTGTAATATCCCATAATTAACTCAAAATCACGGATCATATAAATGATAAAGGTTTTTATAAATATATTCATAAAAGAAATGACAATTCTTTTTCAAGTAGTATATTTACTTAACAATCGTTGGGGTTAAAAATACTAGAAAAAGTCCTTCAATGTAATCCCATCATAATAAGATCACTAATAATACTAAATATTTCATCATCCAATAGTATATTGTAACTCTATAATAATTTATATGTATAATTTTTATTCATTTATAATTATTTATATTCCCTTTACCATCCTTTTCCATCCTTTTGCTTAATAATTATTTCATATAAAAAATGAATCCTGACTTATGGTTCAAAACTTTCCACACATGTGACATGAAATAATCAACACCTTCCATAGGTAATTTCTAATTTTGCTATCATCAATTGAAATGACATTAGGTATTGGTAAACATATATTTATATGGTCCTACTGATCTCATTCATGAACCCACTTCACATTACATAGATTTTCATAATAACCAAACTCTATACATTTAAAACAGCAAATTGAAAACATGGAAACAACTTCATTACCTTTCTTAGAGTCAACTAAATGATTCATTTTCTCTTGGCAGGTTAATTCTTTATGACCATTGTTACCACACCTATAACACCTTCCCCCCTTTGAAACATTTCACAAGGTGTTTCGTTCCATATACTTGGCATATAAAATTATGAATATTATTACATTTATTATCATTTCATGAACTTCGACATAAATTTATCCATCTGATATATGGACCATTACAAAATTCACCAAGATCCAAGTGGTTAATAAATAATCATTATATTTTGTTTAGAATATCCAAAAGTGTTATCATCATAGCTACCATTTCATTTGGATGTTTATTTAGAGAATCACCACATTTTCCTTCAAAACTATTGTTATATTGGATATCATTGGATCCATCTATTTACTAAAACAAAAAAGGATAACATGAGTTTATCAATTAAATTATCATATACCAACTTCCGAGGAAGATCAACAATACGATATTCTTATACTTGTTAACTCAAACTTATTTATTTTATTTAAAATAAATATGATGCTTTATATTATTCTAACCAATGTGGTTATATATATCTTTTAAAATATGATTAAATAACACCATAAACTCTCAAGTTATTTTAACTAACCATTTATACCAACTATAAATTCATATCATTAAAAATTGAAAAATCTTGAGTTAAGTCAATAATTTGACTTAATCATGAAGACGTTAAGGCAAATGTACGCATTAGTAACAATTTCCATTTCTCAGTAATCATTATGAAATGAAGTTAAGTATTAATATTTCTCTCCAAAATGATCTAAAGATCAATTTTTATTATAATAATATTTTATATATTCTTATATATAAATATATATAACATTATATAGTTGTATTTAATAAAAATGATTAACATCACATTGTGGAGGTGATAGTTCATAAATACACATATACGAAATTATAGTTTTTATGTTAATGGAATGTATGAACATAATTGATATATTGTTGTTTTATTGTTCCTTGAAACATGTGTTCTATTTTTATGAATAACTATTTTTAGGTAGTTTCCATTGGATTTTTTATGGAACTAGAAACTCCCAACGGTTATTTATCTAAAGGGGTCCTACATTCCAAAGTTAGGTGTTTGTTATGTTTGAAATTTACAATAATTAAGAATGTACATTGGTCGAGAGGTTGAAAGTTCTGACTCATCACACCCCTTTTAGGGGAATTATTTTCTATTGTGGGAATCTCTTTGAAAATTTATGATATTTTCATGAATCCTTATTAATTCACCAAGTATATCATAAGTATTCCTTGTAATTTACAATCACTTATTAAAATGTGTAAAATTTAGAATCATCATTATGAATTCATGGTTCTTGGTCAACAGAAACATCTTTATGTATTTGATCTTTTTAATCAACGGTATCCTCTAATATACCGATTAGAGATTCATTTAATAATCATTGTCATGATACTATTTTTCAAGCCACTCAGTGAGGAACTCTAGAATTTATTCTTATCCAGGGATATGAAGATTGTTTTAATCTTGGGATCTTGCCCATAAAATGGGATACCTACTTATCCTTGTGAAAGGAATCAGCACCGTCATAGTTTGGTGTCACTTAATAGGACACATCATACCTTTTAAGGTCATGTTATAAGGACCTCTAAGAGAATGGTGCTCAGTCAAAACAGAGTGTGGGACTTATGCTGAAGCATCCCAAGGATCTTTGGAAAGGATATAGGTTTCCGAGTAGGATCAGACCCTATTGGGAATATGGCCCAAGGAGAAAATGGTAGATTTAAAGTTTTTGGTTCAAAACACAAGGGTGCTTCCTACATATCCCATATTAATGGGATTCAAATCCTAGGTAGTTTGATAAATCTCAATGGAGATTATAGTCCTCTGAAAGAGACGAGTTTGGGATTAATTCAAGAAAAGAATTCCTTGTTGATTTGTGGATTGAATTTGGGGATAATTTCCTATGGAGGATGCCAAAATTGGGGGAATTGGGATTGGATTCTTGAGGACAATATCAAGTGAGCTCGGGCCATGAAGGAGCTTCAAACTTATCCTAGTTTGGACAACCATCAAAGTTCTAGTAGTTCCTTACAATGAGTGTCTGTGCACATGTTATAACCATCGCATATCTCTATGCCCATGTTAGTCATGTTCAGTGTGTGAAACAAGAGTATGTGAAGGATTCATTAATGACACTTCACACTTTTTCTCCTCTGCTAATGTAAGAGGGAGCGTTGACTGTGTTAGAGGGCAAGACAAAGCACCTTCCTAATGTTCTATTTACATTGGAAAAGTGTCCAATGTAAGGAGGAAGGAATGAATGTGAGGGTCTTATACTAGGAAGGCTTCCCTGAAATTGATCCTTTTAGGAAAGGGAGACTTCCTCTTTTCTTGTGTGGAAATGAAAAAGTAAGTGTGAACTGTACCTTCCCTACCAGAGACTTGAGGTTACGGGTCACCTCTTTGTGAAAGGAGAGGCCATGAACTAACCCTAATCCAAACTGGGAACTTCCCCACACTGTTCTTGGGAGAATGGTCCATGTGACTACGGATATACAAACCAAAAAATATTTCATGAATCCTAACCCCATTACATAAAAATTGTGGGAAACCTATGACTGTAGAAAAAAAACCCAAATAAGAGACACACAGATGTGCCTTTCCAAAAGGATTGATAGGTTAGGAGGTTTTATTGGAGGCTTGAACAATGTATCATTTAGATAAGGGAACCAAGGAAGGATATACCCTACCATGGATGGATTTTAAAAAAGGGTACTTGAGTTGGTCGCGTAGATACCTCATGCAAGTATTCCACGTAGGTACCCCGTGCTGTTGTACCACACAGGTGTGGCGTGCAGGTATACCGCAGAGGTATGGCACACATATATGGTGCACAGATATACTGCACAGGTATAAATGATGACTGAAGAATGTGAAAACCTAAAAAGAATCCTTGTCTCATAAAATTAACTCTTCGCTAGCGGTCTAGAGAGCTACCTGAGACAATTTCCGGGATCTATGTGAAAGAGTTATGCAATGTGAGATTCATAGAGTCTTTCATTTTTTTTCAATTCACAAATAGGGATCACAAGGGCTCTATTTATAGGCATGGATGGGGCCTGGTCGATGATATGTTGTCCATACAGGTCCATCGCACAGCTCCGCCACACAAGTATTCCTCGTAGATGCACAAAACTTCTTTGGGTGTGGAGCCTGGTTGGGTAGTTCAGTCGCACAACTCCATTGCGTAGGCCAGACAGGCAGCTCCGTCGCACAGGCCTGTTAAGATATTCCATCGCGAAGCTCTTTGAGAATATTTTGATTTTCCTTTTTACTCTTCGAACCTTGAATTGGGATCTAAAATACCCTTAGTTTTCTTCATTTTATTTTTGGTTACTTTCACAAGTACTGTCAAAAAAATCCACCCCCCTCAGGATTGGAACTAAAACATAAAAAATGGTCCAGTGTTGAGGTGAAAGCTACCAAACTTCACAGGTTTACAATGCAAGTTTTTCGTGGAGGTATGGTGAGAAGAGGTTATGTGCTGTCTGGATGCGTAGGTTATCTGTTGCCTATAAATAGGTCTCACCGATCACGATTTTGTTTCATCTGTGCTTTCTCTGAAATTTTGTAGCTCTCACTGCGTAGTTCGTTCTCCCAACTCTTATTGTGTTATCCTATCGTGTATTTCCTTGACATTTCTTCAAGGTAAAATTATTTTAAGCGATTGAGCTACACCAAAAAACTTCATCGAAGGATTTACTCTAGGACCCTTGGCGAAGGACCTACGCGACAGACCTCATCGAAGGACCTACGTGACAAGCCTCATTTAAGGACCTTAGTGAATAGTGTCTTTTGCCAAATTTTGGATTTCCTATTTAAAATTTTGACCTATAGGTTTGGTAATTCTTTTTCAGGAAATAATGACTCATTTGATGACTCATACTAGAGAAGATAATGCTCACAGAAATGAAATGATAAAGATCATCAGATCATACTATTATGATATTGTTGAGAGTACTCTTCCTATGCTATGGAAGGGTCTAATTCTGTACCAACATGACTACGCACAAAGTCCTTATTTACCTTTGTACGGGCATGGAATTTTGCAAGAATACCATGTTCCATATATTAAAAAGTACATTCCAGAGAATTGTTTTATTCAGTATACCAACTATAACTCTATGAATATTACCGATAGGGTAGTTCCAGTACAAGAGTAAACTGCCCCTATTAGTTTTGTCCTTCATCATAGTGGTTTCACTCTTGATATGATGGATGATGTTGTTGATCCATGACCACATTGTTTTGATTCCACTTTTCAAACATCTCGAATAGATCAATATAATGTTTGGAAAGGATATTGGGACCTTTTTTTTGGAGGGGGTGTGAAACCCAAGGGGATGTGGGCATTCTGGGTATGTTGGACTTGTGCGGAATTCAAAAAAGAGTTATCAGACATTCATATCTACAAATCTGTCTAGATAGGGACAACTAATTTCCTTAAAAATGAATTTATTCTTGAATTACTAAGACAATGGAGTCCAAAAAAGAATTCCTTTCATTTGACACACGGTGAAGTTGGTACTAGTCTCTGGGATATTTACCAAATAGTTGGAATTCCCATTCGTAGGGAATTGTATGATGAATTCGTTCCGCCTACTACTAAATTGGGTGATTCTTCAAGAACACCACCGCTGGCTCATTAATTATTTAAGATATTGAATAATTTACTGAAATACAAGAATGATATCCATTCTAGTCTGTGGATGTATTCCTTCATAGAACCAACAACAGAAGAAGGTCTAACCTGTGGACGTCCTACTATTTGTCCGTTTGCAGATAACTGAGGAAGTTCAAGCACATATTGTCCTTCGTTGGGAAGAGTCAATTATAAGCACTAGGGATATAAATTCAAACCCAATATAGATGAAAAATTACGCTTATATGCATTCCTTTCTATGTGGATAAGTGTTTATTTTCTTCCAATCCATGAATCTAAAGGTGGTATAAGATCAGGAACATTCATCGTTACATATTAATTGTTATATAGGAAGTATAATATGATAGAAACCCCTGTATTAGTAAGATTTACCATCTCCTACTGCATTTATAAAATGGGATTCCTCCATTTAGGATTGCAAGGACATTCCAAGTGTTGTGGGGCTAGATTGAAGCAAATTTTGATTCACACTCAGTGTTGAATTTAGTCTGAGTTTCTAATGGTTGATTCAATCAAGTTTAATAGAATTTTTCTAGTATTAAACCTTTGAATATGGGACATGACGAGGAGCTAAAGGTATTGAATGTCTCATGAGAATTCAGATTCATTCCTTTGGGTTACCCACCAGTTGGAACATTTATTGATGATGGTAATGAAAAGAATTATGAGGTGAGGTCTTAAATGATTGCATTTATGAAAGGCGTATTATCAACCAAGATTGGTGGTGAAATTATCTGTGAGGCCAACGTTCCCTATAGATTTTCTTGTCAGTTTAGGTGTCTTCAACAGTCAAATACTATTCCACCTATGTATGTAAAACATGAAAAACACCCAATGGTAGCACAAATATTATGGATCCTAATAGCTTTAGATGTATCCAAATTGTCGAATACATTACCTCCATCAAATGCATCAATTGTGTTTGAAGCTAGGTATGCCAAATCTAGTCATGTTATTAGTTTTTAAAAAACTAAAAATGCATTTGGATCTTACTTCCTTGAGAGGTATTTCCTCATCCCATATAGAGAAGAAGTCAGTAGCAGTGAGAATATACTTGAACTACATAGTTGTGGATGGAGGATAAGGTCCTACGACATCCAATCCCCATAGGAAAAATATCCCAAATTGTTTTGTTTTATGTAGAAACTCTGGGCATTTGATGAATGAAGTTGGCATGAATTTGACTTGGATGACATTTTTTAGTGAAATTTGTACAATCCTATGTTATTGAAGGCCAAAAGTATCCAATCCTTCCGATCTGATCGGAATGTCTGTGCCCAGATTGATGGGAACCACAAGCTCCTGAATGTACTTCAACAATGATAGCTATAGTCTCTTCTCCATCAATACATTGGAAGATAATTCCATCAATCCTTGCTTGTAAAGAATATTTTGGTTGTCTGGACAATCATAAAGAGTAAAATTGGCCGCTCGTATCCAGATCTTCTTCGTCGTAGCCCTATTTGGTGGAAGTATCCCATTTTGAATATATTACATGATATTGGATCTCTATCATATGGTACGACCATACGATTCCGAAATATGGCTAATTTAATTAATTTCTCCCCATATGGTTTGAACAAAAGGTGAAACCACATGGCAATGAGTTATGCTGAGAACTATTTCATCTCGATTTGGATCTGCCAAGGATGTAACTACATTAGCCAGTGCATCTGCTTAAGCATTTGGTGATCGCGGGACATAGGAAAATGTTGGCTCTGAGGTAAATTTATCCATTAATTCTCTAATGTAATCACACAAAGGGATTAAATATTCTTTTCTAATAGAGTATTTTCCATTTATTTTTTTGATTGCCAATTTTGAATCACCTTTTACCCTTAAATGATCCATTTTCACCTGAAGGGACAATTCCAAACCGATGATGAGATTTTGATACTCTGCAACATTGTTGGTACCACCTTCTGATAATTGGAATGAATAAGGAAATAGTGCCTTTTCATGGGAAATTAAAACAATTCCTAATCCAACCTTGTAGATTTTAGGTTTTTCCATTCTATTCCATGTTGGACTCATGGAAGCACGATCAAAATATATTTCCCGTGTGTGGGGATTATCTTGAATAGAGAAGACCTCTTCATAATGAAGTTCAGTATTAAATGATTTATCTTCCGCAGATGGATGCTCAACAAGGAAATAATCTAGAGAATGGACATTTACATCCTTTTGAGGCATAAAATAGATATCAAAATGTTGGAAAATAACCTCCCACTTTTCCTGATGCACTGTAATCATAGGATTAATGAGGATAAATTTGAGCGGGTTATTAAGAGACACCAATGGGACCTCATGATGTTTCCAGAACTGCCTTAATTTCTGAACTGCAATGATTAATACTAGTAAGCACCTCTCAATACTTGAATATGGAGTTTCAACATCAATCATAGTTCGACTAAGATAGTGAAGGCTGTTTTAATTCTACACATCATTCTTTTTGGAGAGCAAGGCACCAAGTGATCGCTCTAACGCTGTCACATAGAGAATAAGTGGTCTTCCTTCAATAGGTGGCATCAATACTGGCGGAATCATGAGATATTTTTTAGGATAATAAATGCTTCTTGGAAATCTTCAGTCCATTGGTAGGTCACTCCACTCTTCATTATTCTACTGAAAGGTAAACACTTGCCTACCAAATTGGTGATAAACCACCATATATTGACCACGTTTCCTTGGAATCCTCCTAATTATTTTAAATTTTGAGGAGGTGACATACCATGGATTGATTTTTTTTGTCAGGATCAACATCGATACCATGATGGCGTACAACGAAGCTAATTAATTTTCTTAAGGTTACCCTGAAATCACATTTCAAGGAGATCGTCTTCCTACTATGTTGCTGATGTTTATTAAATATGGTTTCCAAATAATCCAAATGATTGGAATGTTTTCTGCATTTGACAACCAAATAATCCACATAACTTTCAACAAATTTCCCTAATAAGGGTTTGAATATATGTTTCATGTAACGTTGCTATGTTGTGCCTTCATTCTTTAATCCAATGGGAATAACCCGATAGCAAAACACACCTTTAGGGGATCTAAATTATGTATATTCTTCATCCTCTAAGGACGTTTAGATTTTATGAAACCCATAGTATCCATCATTGAAGGAAAGAGCTTCATAGACAACTATTGCATCAATTAGTAGTTATGTAATCGGGACTGGAAAATCATCTTTATGAAATTTCTAGTTAAGATATAAGAAATCATGGAAGACTCTAATTTTCCCATTCTTCTTTTTTCACTAGGAAAATATTGGCCAGCCATTTTTGATACATAATTGCCCTGACAAAGTTTTCTTTTATATTCTTATCAACATCAGCTTCAATTTTAGAGGAGTTAGTTGGGTGTGTCCTTATTGCTACTTGCTTGAATCCAAGATGTTCTTCTGTCAAACCCAAATGGAGGGTGTCTATATCAAGATTATGACCAGGAATTTCTATATAATTCCATGTAAATATATCTGGATGTTGTTTTAGAAAGGAAGTATACACCTCTTTCTCTTCAGAGGTTATGGAAGCACTAATTAGAGTGGGGCATGGATCTTCTTCTGTACCAGGATTTATTTCTCTGAGTTCATCTACAGTGGTAGAGACACCTTATTCAAATTCTAGAGGAGTATCCTTGAGATCTTTCTCTTCTTCATCATTATGTGTTACCTCTTCCATTTCCTTTTTCATGGTAGATAAAAAAGAAAAAACTCCCATAGTTAGGGAACGAGTCTGTATATGAAAATTTCGATGAAGAGGCCACCATATATAACCCAACTTTTGATGAAGGGTCATCCTGTGGTAGTAAATTGGGATTGATGGATTGAGAATAAAAATCTCGGTCTTCCCCTATAATTTATCAAATTTATTCTACTCTGATTAAAGAAGTATAGGCATGTTATAGTTCAGTAGATTAAATTGAAACATCTTCATTTAGGCTTCCATCACTACTTGGTGTATCAATAATTTATCCCTTGTTGTCAGGCTCAATTTCCACAATAGTAAATATGGAAATTATAGGATAAGTGCATGGATTTTGATTTACCCTTTCAATTTTATTGATGGGTAGCACATAATATGTACTCAAAATCATGAATGGATTTACTGGAATCTTTTTGAGTCTATTTGGATCATTAACTATGGTTAATTCCTTCATCATGGGCTTCATTCATTTTGTGTGATAAAAATATGCCGCAATCTATTGATATTCAAATGTTCTGAATGGATCCTTTTCATGATACAATGTTCTAATTTGACCATTGTAATAGTATTTCAGACATTGGTGGTATGATCTATGTATGGATAAATTTTGATGTAACCTAGGCCATCCAAGAAGAATATTGAAGGCTTGGTCCTAATGAACAACGATGAAATAAGAATTAGACACAAGATATCCAAACATAGTACTGAGTTTAATTTCTCTCCGAGGTTCTTGTTCATTTTTGTCATATCCTTACAACATTAAAGTCGAAGAAGATAAGTCAGATTCAGTCCAGCCCAGTCAAGGAAGTGTACGAATGGGAATGAGGCTGACCCCAGAGCCATTATCAATGAAGGATCTTTAGATATCTATGTCATTGACCTTTCCATAAAGATACCAAGGTATGATATTCCCATGTACCACATGGTATTCATCTTCATCAATTTATGGTTTGACATTGTGAAATTCTGCAGGATAATTCTCTATACGGTATATCTCAGCAGCATTAACATCGATTTAAAACTCTTGTGGACTTGACAAAGCCTCAATGAGTACCTATATATGACCTTTTGATAGATTTAATAGATACATAATTTACATCATGGATGGTACATGGGACAATTGTTTCTATATTTCATACTTTTGGTCTAACGGTATGTGATTCCCATCATGGAGATGCAGTTCTGTAGGTTATTTGGTTGTTGATGCTTCTGTTTTAGATGTTCTTTGTGTTAGAGCCGAAGCGGGAAATACAGCTAACTTTGGTAAATTTGACTGACAAAGTCTATTCATTTGTTGAGAAGAATATGGTGTGGCTTCTAATAGGTCTTACAAAATAAAAATGTCAGAATCGAGCCTGTCTTTCATAGAAGAAACTCTTGGTTCTTGTTGGTCATATTGACGGGATCTTCCATGATTTTTTGTGCATATATGGTTCGAGTAGGTGTAGAATTAAAATGGTAGTTCCTGGAATTCCCCCATCTTCTCCAGTATCTTCGACCTTGGACCCTTCCTCTCATTCCCTAGTTTGGCACAAGGAATTATATCTCACTACAATCAGAATCACCATTGGCATAAGGATCTGTTAAATGGATAACATTAACAGAACCAAAAATTAATTATTCATTTGATGATGATTCTTCTCGATAGGTTAGTTCTGGTTGTACCATTTGGTTGGGTGGTGCCTGTGATTTTGAAACAGTTGACATAAAATCTTCCAGGGTCATGGACTACTTTGGACAAGACACAAGCACATCTTCTTATGACTTCTCTTTATCTTTATCATCACTTTACTTCTTTGAGGAATGACCTTTTGATGAGGATGGTTTTGTTGTGGAAGGAGTGGTAGAATACATAGTTGGTTGTTTCAAAAATGTTCATAAAATACCATGAGTCCAGTTGATCATTTTCTTGATCATCCAATCATCATATTTTTGAACACTTTTACTTTTAACCACTTTCCATTCTCCCACTTCCTCTGAATTGGTATCAGTAACACATTCTACATGAGATGATGAACTTTTCATCTTCACTTGTCCAGAGTCTACCATCTTTTACAGAATGTCCTGGAAAAAATGAGCACTTGAATGGAGTGTCCCAAAATATGATGAAAGGGACAATAATTCAAACGATCTTCATCTCCATATTTATATGGCTTCTTCGTCCTTGGAAACAGAACCAAATTGTTTTCTATGGCTATGATGAAGTATCCAGGAACTCGCTCATTCCTGAAAGAATAAACTCTATTATTTAATTCGTCATATTGTTTCCACCTTTGATCTTTTTGATCATCTTGATGAGGAAATAATTTATGTTGATACTAAGGCGGCAGAGCCCTTCAGTATGATGATGGCCTTGAAGTAGAAGCTCGTACAAGTGTCTGTTTGAGTGTGACTGCAGCAGCTTCTTCCATTCCAATCCTCCTTCCGAGAGCTGATCAAATTAGACTAGTTTTATCCATAGTTTCTATAATAGAGTCTCATATATTTTGAGCGATTAATGTAATGTCTAGAAACCCTATTTTGTATCTCACATGGATCAATGGTGTGCATTATTCAACATGCTGATTTTCCACACAGATTGGAAATAAATCTTCTTGAGGGAGTGCTAATATTATGGAATATGTTAATCCCTTCCATAGAGCAATTAAATATGAAAATCATTCATTATCCATTTGTTTACAATTGGTAAAATAAAAAACAGTCTCCTTTGGTAGCATTGAGAAAAATTGGAGAAGAAATTTCTGACGGAGATCTTCTCATCCAGTAATTTATCTAGATTGAAAACTTGTATACCAGACAAAAGTCGATCCTTGTAATGACTACAGAAAACACCTAAGCATAACTAATTTTTGTTATTGAGATGTTAACATCATAGGATCACAATGAGAAACATAATTTCTATGTGTTGTTCAGTATCTCCCAAACCATTAAAGATTGGGAATGTGGTATTCACAGAATTTGGTGGGAGAGGAAGTTCACCCACCCATTCAGCATAAGATCTCTTTTCTAGCTGAACTGGTACATGTCGTTCCTCCATTGCTTCTAATCAAGTTTTTAATTCCATAATTGTGTTAATAAGAATTTGGGGAATATCTGGATCAGCAGGATTTTGTATAGGTATAGCAATTGGAGGTTGAGCTGGTGCAACGATCAGTAAGTCCACCGATGGTGGTGCTGATATCTTCCTTAGATCACCCATGGGAATAGTTTTGTCAATATTTATATGATCCAGCATTGATTTTGTACCTAAAGGAAGGAATTAATTATCCTCGTCTGTAGTTACTACAAATCCACTTTTCTGAGGATCTCCTATCGGATTTTCAAGTTGAGAACTTTCCTGGGGACTATGTCTAGAAGAAAAACTATTTCGAAGTAACTCTATATTGATCCTTTTCAACACCTTCATTTCCTCTTCATTTTGTGAAAATATATCTTCATGTTGAAGAGATCTACTTTCTCCAGTGGAATAGTGAGATTCAATATATCTTTTTTCCTCTCCCTTTATTAGATACCTTTCGGAGAGGGGGATTTGGTAATTTGAAAGCATACCTAAATTCCGGGTAAGCCTCTGATTTCGGGTACGAACACCTTCTTCACTTGCCTAAGTGTGAACTGTAGTATGGACCAGAACATCATCTTTTTATTCCTCTAAACTAGACTAATTTTCTAGAGAATCTTCTACAATGGTGTCAATAACATTCACTGATGCATAATACATTGATAGAATTCTGTCATTATTTCTGCTAGATCATCTCCGTTTTTGTCATTCACAAGACTCTGTTCTCGAATATGAAGAATTACATGGAAATTTTTGGCAGACAGTAACACCAAGGGAATCATTTGATAGTTTAGTTGTATGCTTTCCTTGTTTCTTCTTCCCTAATCAGGAGAATATTGACTTCTATTGAGGAGGGGCTTGTAGATGTGAAAAACCACTCAGCCTTGAAGGTTGCGGTTGATACTGTTCTTCTTCTTCAAATCATTACACATTGTTTAATGAATATATAGGATGAATTAAATGAGCCCCCATCCTAGAAAGTTGGGGTGATTCTTGAATTTCTACCACAGAGATTAGTGCAACTGATCTTCTGATTTTTTGGATTTTCGTCTGGAAATTAGTTGGGTGGATCATCTGACGATCACACAAATCATCTGTTTCAGAAGATCGCTATGCTATTTCAGACATTTTCATCCTATAACAAATGATATCCTCTAAACGGGACGCTTTCTAAACATTATAATAGGATTGATGTAAATGTATCTCAACAATTTCCTTTCATTGGGCCTGATTCTGATGAAAACTGGTTTAGGAAAGTTCTTGTGCATACATTTGATTACACAAAAAAACTATAGATTGTGGTCATTCGTGGGAAATAACATTGCATTAAACCACTTTTGGCAGACTTTTCTGAATTTGGAGTGTAGTGAAATGTGAGGATTTATTTTCACCCCATCCTATGATGTGAACACTAGATGGGAAATCATAAATTAATTAGTGTATCCTCTTTAAGGCATTGATTCATGCAAGCTTAAGGGTTCAATGTTGTTTTTCAACCCTTGAATTTTGGGAAACTGAAAAAGATGCCAAGTCAATTTGGCGATGTAGTCGTTGAATCACCTTTACATGATTTTGATATTCATCATATGGTTAGACTTTAGTTTTCAAATGAAGATGTGTTTTCCATAAGTTGAATCAAATTTCATGAATGCCATCTTCTATCCTCAAATCTTTAATATCAATCTGAGAATTTGCCGAAGGCTAGAACATGACAGGGATTTTTCCTTTAGCTAATTGTTTCCTTGTTTTTAACACATATTCATCATATTTCACAAGAGGTTTCTCCACATGATCTGACCAGAGTTGATGCTCTGTATTAGATGACAAATAACCAAATGGAGGTTCGAAGAATGATGGTTCCCTTAAGATGAATTCTGGTTGAGAAGGCGCTTCACCCATTGATGATAGGGCATTAGACATGACTAGCCTTGTGTTTTCGTGTGCCTCAAGATAGGATGGTTTTCTCGTCACTACATTGTCAATTATGGAATCATTTTGGCAGTGAGTAATACTACTCTAGATAAGACTTTCGCAGTGAATTCCATCATGGGGAGGATCACCATGGTGGATTACATCAAGTTATAAATCATCATATTTTTTGGTATTCTGGCCCCATGGAGAGATACCATAGCTCTCATCTGAAGATAGACACTGTAGATTGACCGAATTTTAATGAAGAAATCCTTCATGATGAAGTGTTTGATGTGGAACATCATAATTACAACTACCACTCCCAATAGTTAGTAATGAGAGGGTAGGATCTTCAACTGCAATAGATAAATGTATGAGGCCATTAAGAACTCCAACAATAAGAGGAGATACATCACAGCTTGACTCTTTATTTTCCAATGGCGTTTGGAAAGAAAACATTGTAGATGTTCTCTTATACTTAGATGGGGCACCTACTGGGAGAACTGGTTATAATGGGCAGGTGTATTTTCCTTCCTTGGAGTAGTTACTAGAATGGTATGATTAAATTTAATTGGAAAGGGGTTTTGTTCTTGATCTTGTTGTTCGCATGATATGGTGGAATATACCACATGACCCTCTTGGACTGAAACATAGGTGTGTATCTGATATAGGATGGCATGTCGATCTATCATCCCATTTGTGGGGACAAATTTGTATGTTTGTTCCCCTGATACTGCTGAAGTAGTTGTTAAAATATCCTAGCATGCTTCCAGAATATGGATAGGGATATGTGTCTTCCCTTTCACCATTGATAAGATGTGTTTGGTGACTTCAACAGTCGTAATGGGAATATAAGTCCATTTTGTATATTGAGTAGTTGTATGTGTATCCTCTTTTCATACTATTCCTATCGATGGATATTTACAGTACACACGCAAGGGGCAGAGAGTTGGGTCTGCCCCAAATTTTTCGTCGGAGCTTTCTGACTTACTTCTCCTGGTGCTACAAAATGAGACTATTGGAAGAATTGATGAACATTGGCAGGTGTATGTGCCAGCTGGCTGTTTTTTATCATCTATGGTTGATGGACTTCCTTTAGTACTGGCAGACAAGAATGTTGACAGAATTGGTGATTGTAAGTAGGTGTGTGTTCTTGTTTACCAGTTTCAACCGTATTAAATTGGTGGTAATAATTAAATGTAGTCAGACGAGCCTGTTGATAGGCTGATTACTTGTAAGTAGGTTTATGTGCTAGTTCATGACACATTATTGGTTTTATCAGGTGGGGTTGGTGGATTGCTGTCTGATGAGCCTGTTGAGTAGCAAAATTAAGACGGACATTTTTATGTGCTCATTTGTTGTTTTCCATCAATTTAAATTGATGGACTTCTCTAGAGGGGTAAGAGGTGAAAACCTTCTCCCTATTGACCGGACATTGTCCCTGGCAGTTCGTCTTGCATGCCTGAGTATGAGAGACCTGGGCCGAACGTCCAAAGGAAACACCGCCATCCTGTGGTGGGTTAACTTCCACTTGATTATGTAGGCGGCGATTACTGATGGGAGTCTTCATGACGGACTCCAACATTCTTGAATTGAGGCCTAAAGCGACCTCTTTATCCACATCCATATAGTTTTGGAGGTATTTATTATTGAGTTTCAGGGATAATGACCCCAAACGGTTGGAGACGGTGGTTGGTACCATTTTCTTCTTCATCATTAGTCATCATTGGGAAGATGATCGGGGATTGTTGTGTACCTGGAGGGCATGTCGAGCAGCCTCCAAACTAAGGATTGTACCTTGCTGGTGATATTCCTTCACCAAAACACTAAAGACCCATCTTGGAAGACATTGGGTTTGTGATGACATTATTCCTGTGGACGAAGATCCATCTTGAGCAGTGGTCATAAAGTTCATAGATGTTATGTTAGGGAATTACATTATTTGTATTGAAGGGAGTTCTGTGGAAAATTGAGTTTAACAACAAGATCTATTAAAGAACCAACTTTTTAGAAGGATACATGTGTGATTAATTCCTTTGTATTTCTGTCCATTTTCAATTGATAGGGGCCTAAAAGTTGGGTAACATTATTAACATTGTTTGGGAGTCATGTTGGGTTCACCATTTTTGATTCATAGTTCCTTGAAACATGTGTTCTAGTTTTATGAATCGCTATTTAAAGGAGATTTCCATTGTATTTATTTATGGAACAGGAAAATCCCAACAGTTCTTTATCCAAAAGTGACCTACTTTCCAAAGGCAGACATTCGTTATGTTTGAACATTATGATACTTAAATACATGGATTGCTAGAGTGGATGGGTGGTCAGACTCATCACACCCTTTTGGGGTTAATTATTGTTTACTCTGAGACTCTCTTTGAAAAACCATGATATTTTCATGAATCCTTATTAATTCACCATGTATATCATAAGAATCCTTTAAAATTTACAATCACTTATTAACATGTGTAAAATTTAGAATCATCAGTATGCATACAAGGTTCGTCATCATCAAAAACATCAGTATGTATTCCAAGATTTCCATCAGTTGTATCCTCTAATATACTGATTATAGATTCTTTTAATCATCATTGTAATGATACTGGTTTTAAGTCACTTAGTGGGGTAATCATATATTTATTTTATCCAGTGATATGAAGGTTTGTTTTGAACATGGGATTGTGCCCGTAAAATGGGCTACCTATGTATCATTTTGAAAGGAATCAGAACCCTTGTAGTTCGGTGTCGCTTAATAGGACACATCATACCTTTTAAGGTCATGTGATAAGGACATCTAAGTGAAAGGTTCATAGTCAAAACATGTTGTGGGACTTATGCTGAATCATCCCATGGAAATTTGGAAAGGATATAGGTTTCTAAGTTGGATCAGTCCCTCTTGAGAATATGGCCCAAGGAAAAAATGGTTGATTTTAAGTGTTGGGTTTGATCCTCAAAGGGGATTCCTACATATCCCATATTAATGGTAATCAAATCCCACATAGTTCCATAAATATTATAGGAGGGTGTAGACCTCTGATAGAGATGAGTTTTGGCTTACTTACTGAAAAGGATCCCTTGATGGTTTGAGGATTGAATATGGGGCTTATTTCATAAGGAAGATTCCCAAATTGGGGGAATTATGGTTGGATTCCTAAGGAAGATATATATTGTGCTCGGGCCCTGAAACAGATCTCTACGTATCCGGGTTTGAACATAAATCAGAGATCTCATAGTTCCATAAAATGTTTGTCTATGCAGATGTTGTAACCATCACGTATCTCTAAGCCCACGTGAGTGATTCTCAGTGTGAGAAATAAGAGGATTTGAATGATTCAATAATGAAACTTCACACTTTTCCTCCTCCACTGATGGAAGAGGGAACTTTAACCATAGAAGAGGGTGAGGTGATGAGCCTTCCCTCTGGTCTATTTAAATTGGACAAGGGTCTGATGTAATGAGGAAGGGATGAAGGTTAGGGGATTATACATGTATGGATACTCTGAAATTTATCCTGGTAGGAAAGGGTGACTTCTCCTTTTCTTGTGAGGAAAAGAAAAAGCAAGTGTGAAATGTACCATCCCTACCAGAGCCTGAGATTTTGAGCTAGCTCTTTGAGAAAGAAAAATCCAGGACCCAACCCTCCCCCAAACTGGGAACATCCTAACAGTGTTTCTGGGAGAATGGTCTATGTGACTGTGGATATACAAACCCACAAAAATTTCATGAATCATATCCCCATTATGAAGGAAATGTGGGAAAAATCTAACTGTAGAAATACAAAACCAAATCAGTGACACACTGATGTGCCTTTCCAAATGGTTTAATAAGACAAGAGGTTTTGCTGGAGGCTTCAACTTAGTCCCTTTTCGAAAAGGGAACCATGAAAGGAGATACCCTACAATGAATTTCTTTTAAAAAGGGTACTTGATTTTGTCGCGTAGGTACTAAGCGAAAGTATGCTGCATAGGTACCCTTGTTACTGTACCGCGTAGGTATACCGCGCAGGTATGGAATGCAGGTATACCGCGCATGTATGGCATGTAGGTATGGTGCACATGTATGGCGCCCAGGTATACCGCATAGGTACAAATGATGAGTAAATAATGTGAAGTCCTTCAAAACATTCTTATCCCATTTAATTATATCTTCTCTCATAGTCTAGAGAGATTCCTGAGACAATTTGAGTGATCTAGGAGAGAGAGTTATGTAATGGGAGCTTTAGAGAGTCATTCACATTTTTTATTTCTCCAATAAGGAGCCCAATGGCCCAATTTATAGGCACAGATGGGGGCTGGATAAAGAGATGTTGTCCACACAGGTCCTTCGCGCAGCTCCGCCGAACAAGTATTCTGCGTAGGTGCACAAAACATCTTTCGGTATAGAGCTACATTGCGTAGTTCAGTCGCACAACTCCATCGTGTAGGTCAGTCGCACAACTCTGTCACGTAGGCTTGTAAAGCTAGTCAATCGTGAAGCACTTTGGGAATATTTTGATTTCCCTTTTTACTCTTCAAAACTTGATCTAAGATCTAAAATACATGGAGTTTTCTTCATAGTATGTTTGGTTACTTTCTCAAGAAGTGTCAACAATTGTTATCATATAATGATTAATATATCATGAATGACAAATTAGGACATCAATTCCACTATTATAACTAGTTAATACATATGGTTATGGAAATAATTTTAGATCATTCTTTGGAAGAGATAGTTCACACTTACACAACAATGATTAATTGCATTTTTAATTTAATGGTAGTGGAGATGGATTTAGGTGATTATTTTAACATAATAACATCTCATTGTATTGAAGATAATGGATTTATTGTTTCATATTGATTTAAGGTGTTTTGATGGATGTGGAAGATGAAATAAAATACAAATACATAATGAAAATGACATCCCTTCTGGGTTTGTCACATTAAAGAACACAATAAAACGTTTAGGGATGCTGTTTTTCCTAAAATATGACACAATAAAAGGGGTAAGAATTCTAGGAAGGTTTTTTTGATGATAATTACCAATCAACCTTCTTTTTTAAATTTTTGTTTTAGAGAATAGTGCATACCTTTTTATAGGAGAGGGGAGGGGCATCCTTAGAAACTCATAAAATATTAAATTAATATAAATTTAATTTCGGTTTTAAATGGCCCCAAACACATTTATGTCCATGATAAGATGATTTAAAATACAATAAACATCTTATAATAATTCTATGAGAAGATTTAATATTTTTTTAATCATTATCAATTAGTTTTAACCCCTTTATCTCTTACTATTTTATCTTGTAATTATCAATTAGATGGCTACAACAATTAACAAAGCATCAAAAAGTCCAACGACCAAATAATCAATGAAAATTTTAGAAATATAGTAACATTTTCACTAGATATTATATTTTTTTTGTAATTTTATATAATTTGATTAAATATTTTATATTTTAAATTTTGAATTATGTTGATTTTGACACTATTCCTTTGATGATTTTCTTAAAAATCATTAAAATTGTATTCCACTAAAAATAATACATTTTATCAATCACAAAACATTATAGAAATCCATAAAATTATTATATATCACTAAGTATTTCAAATTATATTAATTTTGTTGTTATTAAAATCATTTATTTTAATCTCCATTTAATAAAACCATTATTTCATCATCATTGTGTCTAATTTAATTTAATTATATAATTATTATAATTTATAAGAAACTAAAATGATTTAGGTAATGTTTTTATCATTCTAATGACAATTTATGGTCTAGTATATCAATTATATGACCTCATATTAATATTTTTTTACTAAGAAGATACGTGTTTTATGACATATGTTTTCATTATGTTAAATAGAATGTAATTAATGTCATAATCACACCCATGTGGCTTCTAGAGGACCAATTTTAACTACAATGGTTTCTAGGGTGTCCATAACTCCTACAATAATATTTGGAGAAGTTTTAGGGTAGTGTAGTAATATTATATTGTTATTTTTACCTTTTTTCCCACATTTACCATTTAACCATGGTAAATAAAATACTAAATTATCTATTAAACAAAATCATTTTGATCCTATTAAACCAAATTTTTCATGCTGATAAGAAAATATAAGTCAGAATTGGAAAATTCAATTCATATAATTGGAAAAATTAAATTTAAAAATCAATCCCCTTATCAGAATGAGAAAATCCCTTTTTAGAAAGTTAAAAACATCAAAATATTGACATGTGTTAATATCAAATTTCAAAGTGAAATTATTTAAAATGATCAAAATTTGATTAAATTATAAAACATTAATCTAAATATACTTAAAAAAATTAAAATTATAATCACTAAATACAAATAAATTAGATGAATATGCAGTTTTGAATTAAAATGATGTATTTTTCACCATTCACTAAAACATGAATTTTATAAAAAAATAACAAAATTTCAACCAAAGTAAATATTAATGCACCACTACCTAAGAATATGTTAATATATTCAAATTTAACATATAAAAGTTTCAAAAAATAGATTTCAATGGGGCTCTCCATTAAAAGGTTGTAAAATAACTTTTAATAATATTAATGTATTTTATTCTTAAAGTTTTAATTTTTTTCACATTTTTGGAATCTGAAGTTTATTTGAAAAAATTAACATCATTTAACATACATTTGTAATCATTTTATAGTTATTTCTATTTATTTCACCCAATAAAACTGCCAGACATAAACTACCATTTCAAATAATAATATTAGTAAAGTATAATTTTTTAGCATAACACAGTATTATGTAAAACATAATATTTTGGCGAAACCCATTGATAAGTGCGGGTACACTATCGAAAAAATCATCCCAATTAAATTAAAATTAATAACTTATTCATAAATATTAATATATATATAAAATTATAATTTTTTAATTACATATGATGTTTCTTTTTTCCACCCTTTTGGAAATTGAGTCATCACAATTTAAAAATTTGACATTGTAACTTCATTGAAATCCCACAACAGAAAAATAATAAATAAGTCCTCCACTGTAAAGGTAATAATGTCAAGAAAAAAATTCACATGATCTTCAATGCATGAAAACATGTATATGGAATAAAACATAGCTCCCATATATCAATAGAGAGTGATAGAGAACTTAGTCACAAAAGTTTTACCATTACAATTCCATAAATATGTGATGGGTGAAATTCTACTTGTAAAATTATTTGTATAATGATTTTTCATCAAGATAATTTTCATAGAGTTGATGAATTTTATTACTACATACAATATGATAATAAGGAAATATACTTACTTGAATATTAGTGTTTAATCTTTTAATCAATTTACACCACAAAATCTTCTTTTCTGAAAGGGATGAGTATTCAAGATGACTTTGTCATACCAGAAGCACTATAATAAACTAATATAGAATTAAATAATCCAAAAAAGATAAACTATATATTTCTATTTTATTTATTAATTTTTCTAATAAAATTGATAATAAAAGAGAAGTTAATTCACAAAAAGAATAAACCATTATATGATGTAAAACTACTTTTAATCTCTAAAATTCAATAGTAATTACCAATGATCCCCTCATACCATTTAACAAATAACTATTAATAAAATTACTCCAAATAATAAAAACTATGATTCAAACCGATAATTCAAAATGATTCTATAACATATTCTTCCATGAAAAATATTAATATTTGTCTCTAAATAACACTCACAACTCTTAAAGTGTCATAGTAAATACTAATTAACCTTATCACATATTCTACATGACAAGTTAATAATTTCATTAACCTAATTCCGATACTTCCACAAATAAAATAACCAATTATTCAAAAATATTATTTAACCATTAATACATTAAAATCTAATGGTGTTATATATACCTTAATTATATAATGTTCCCAAAATTGTGAACATCTTCCAAAATAACATTTATTTCATAATATAGATATAATTTTCCAATATTATTCATATACATTTGATAAATCATATTTTATCAAAATGTTATTATTCCATTAATTTGTTTAACTACCAAAAAAGTCATAATATCCCTGGACTTCACATAGGATAGTGGTAGGAAATAGAGCCTTGTCGCACTTTGGTTGTGGGTTCAATTCCTGCAGCCTTGTCTGATATGATATGTTGTAGACCTGCCTATGTGTTGCCATTTTTTTTTATAAAACTATATAAATATTATAACATTCCCAACATGATATAAAATAATTTAAAATAACTATAAAATATTTTAATATCATAGTTTATCTCATGCATTTTAATTATCATTCCCAAATGTAATATCCCACAATTACCTCAAAATCAAGGATCATATAAAACATAAATCTCATTTATAATTTCATTCATAAAATCAATGATAATTTTTCCTAAAGTAATATTTTCATATTGACAACATTGGGGTTACACATACTTGATAAAGTCTTCCATTGTAATCCCATAATTATAAGAGTATTAAATTTTTTAAATATTTCATCATCCTATAGTCTATTATAACTCTTAAATCCTTTATATATAGAATTTTTAATCATTTTTCATTATTCACGATCCTTTTACCATGGTTTTCCATCCTATTCCTTGATACATATTTCCTATAAAAACATTAATTGTGTCCTAAGATTCAAAAATATCCACAGATGAGACAAGGAATAATTCATACCTATTACATGCAATTTCTATTTTCCCCTTATTTAATTGTAATGGCATTAGGTATTGGAAAACATATTTTTTTACAGTCCTCCTGATCCCATAGATGAACATTCATCATAGTACATATATTTTCATAATGAAAATTCTCCCCACATTTAAAACATTAATACGATAACTTGGAAACAACTTCTTTCCCATTCTTCGACTCAACTGAATTCTTCCTTTTCTCCTTCATAGGTTATTTATTTATGACCATTTTTACCACATCAATAACACCTTCTCCCCTTTAAAACATTTTCTAAGGTGTTTCATTCCACATCCTTGAATCATAAGTTTATGAATATTCTTGCCATTGTTATCATTACCAGAACTTTTTTAGGTATTCATTTCACTCATATATGATGAATTAGAAAAATCACCAAGATTCCAGTGGTTAATCAATACTCCTGAGAGTGATCTAGAATAGTCAAACAAGTTCTCATTTTATCTACAATGTCATTTGGTTTCATATTAAGAGAATCACCACATTTTACTTCACATCCATTATTAGTTTGGTTCCTATTAGATCTGAACGTTTATTAAAACCAAAGAAGATAGTGTGAGAATGTCAATAAAATCATCATACACCAAATTCTGAGGAAGATGAATCCAAAGATATTTTTATTAATTTTATCTCTAACACGATAAATTTATCCAAAATAACTATGAATCATTCAATATGCTATCCATTGTGGCTATATATAACTTATAACATAGGATTAAATAACACCCAGACCTCTAAAGTAATCTAAATCGACCTTTAGTCCTGAAAATATAGTATTTTCCTTAAACAAAACATAATCTTTAGTTAAGTCAATCATTTGACATTATTTCACAATGGGGATCATTAAAAGTTTACTTTTTAGAGAATTTGTCCATAAATCATACATAACAACTCCAATATAATAAATTAGTAACATATAATTACTATATATTTATTCATTAAATAATATCTTTTAAAATGAAATAAGGATTCATTTAATAATTAAAAACTACTTTTCCTTGATCCCAACCTTTACTCTATTATTATTTAAAACCTTTACAAATATTCCATAAACGTGGATGATAATTAAAATTCTAAATAAGGGATACATAAATAAGGAAAATAAATAGTCTTGAGAAAACATATAAAACATGAATACATTATCATAATGTAACACTTTTCCCCTTTAATAAGTAGTAAATACTCTTCACTGAATATAAGCACATTATATACCCTTTTTGTATTAAAAATATTAGCACAAAACCCATATAAATAAATATATAACATATAATGGTATCTTGGGATATAATGATTCTTAAATTGAATAGACATACAGTCGAATTCCACCCTATTGGTTGGAGAGGAAATCTCAAGAGGGGGTGAATTGAGTTCCTATTAAAATTTCCAATTTAAATCATTATATAAAAAATCCCCCAAATTAAATAGAAATCTAAAATATACTGAATTTGTAATATAGTAAAGGTTCAGTTAGATTCTCAAGAGATTGATAAGTTCTCATTTAACTCAATTAGAAGATTAAATTAGATTTTGAAACGAACTTACTAAATTAAAATAGTTACAAACACTTGGTAGTTTAACTATCATAGAATCATTAAAATAGATTTATATTTAATGTATTTAGTAGCGGAATACTTAAAATAGTTTTAAAAAAGGAAAAATTCATAGCAGTTTAAAACAAGAGGTTCAGTCTCAAGCTGAGAGTTAGTCCTCTCAAACAGTTTATATAAACTATGATCCAGACCCAGGATTGTGGTTTAACAACAGTACTTAGACTATTCAGGTCCTCAGACCTCTACCACAATTCAATGTGGGTAAACAACAACAACAGTACTCAGGTTGTCTAGGTCACACTTGAACACTTCCACATTTCAAAGTGGGATACAATAAGGAATAAAATGTTTGGTGTGATGATTTAGTATCCTCTAGTTCTTCCCATGAGTCAGTGTGTGTCTAAATAGACAGATGCACACACACACTGCTCACAAAGTTAAACAAAGGTATACTACTGATAAAATTAATGTATAATGAGTTTAGAATTATCTGAGTGATTGAAAATGAGCTCTAGACTCATTTGGAAGTCACATATGTTATTTGAATCCCTTTTGGTGAATATGACACAAAACAGAGTGCTGTTTTTCTTCCCAGCTAAAATTAACCACCCTTGTTCATATGAAGTTCGGTGAGGCACAACAACTCGGCTTGAATTTTTTCCAGGTGAATGATTTTCTTGAAGCTCTCTGGTTTTCACAGGTGTTCTTCATGTTCTTCTTTTGTTTTGTGGGTCTTCACACACACATACTCTCTGCTTCTTCTTGTGTGTCTCTATTTGTGTATATTCCTATATATCGCTTTCACTATAGATCGATCATCCTTTTTATTCCTTGAGATTCAGTGAAGGGAATGATTTATTTTTAACAGCTACGAGGTACGGTTCCCTAACATCCAACAACCAACATTAATTAATAACAGGAGAATTAAACTAAGTAAACATGACCATTGGAATTAAATAAGAGTTAATAAAAAATCAAACTGTTTTCATGACTATCAGTGAGTCATGAGATTAGTAGGTTATTTGAATTTTCATCGGTATCGATAGGTCATGTGATCAGCATCGGCTTTGGTAGGTCATGTGATCAGCTTCTGCTTTGGTAGGTCATTTTATCACCATCGGTTCCGGTAGGTCATTTGATCAACATCGGTTTTGGTAGGTCATGTGACCATCATTTTCTTCAGTAGGTCATTTGATCAGTATCAGTTTCGATAGTTCATTTTATCAGCATCGGTTTCAGTTGGTCATTTGATCAACATCAGTTTCGGTAGGTCTTTTGATCATCATCGGTTTCCGTAGGTTATTTGATCAGCATCGGGTTTTAAGGTCATTTGATCTGTATCGGTTTTGGTAGGTCATTTGATCAGCATAGGTTTTGGTAGGTCATTTGATCAGCATTGTTTTCGCTAGGTCATTTTATCAGCATCGGTTTCGGTAGTTCAATTGATCAACATTGGTTTCGATAGGTCAATTGATCCGCATCAGTGAGATAGTTGTATCATCAGTGTGACTGTTGTCATCGGTGCGACTGTTGTCATCGGTGTGATCGTTACCATTAGTTTGTCACATCGGTGACTCATCCATCAGTTTTTCCCATCGGTGTCTCATTCCATTATATATCAGTGACTCAAGAATATAACTAACGGTGAGTCAAAAACATAAAATTATCACAAAGTGTCTTTTTAATCAATAATACCTCTAGATCATTAGTAAACCATGAATAATCATAGATAAACATATTCATACATGATTAAAAATATAAAAAAATGTTTAGATAAGAATGAATAATTGGCTAAATTTACTTATAAAAAAACATTGATTGGGGATTATTAAAATAACTATCTCATATAAGGTTCAACAATCTCCCCCTTTTTTATAATCACAAATCTATGGCATAAATGAAGAGGGAAGATGATATAATACTCAGTACGATCTTCCTATGTAAAGATAATATATGTATAAAGGTAAACATGTCATTAGATCATGGTATTAAATCATAAATAAAGTTAAATTAAACCAACACACCATCAGAGCTAGCAAACATGCCTTCTGAGTTAACAATGAATCAGAGTTACATGCCTATTGTAGCTTATATAATCTATATCATGGAATTAGATCATCAATATTATTTAGAGATTATATATAGGTATATCCATTATATAATTCTTATACTGATATATACTATTCTCCCCCTTCGATATATATTTATTCTTTTCTCCACCATTGGGATTATAAAAAAGAAAAAGAGATATCAGAGAGAGAAAACGAAGAAGGTTACATTGAAAAAACTTCAGAAAAGATACATGGAAAATACACCCTATCATAAATGAGAGACACAACTATTTCTAGGGGTGCATAGGTGCTTTCTCTTTAGTAGAGGGAGAAATTGATGTGCTGTAAGGTGGTTTTGTGGAAGGTTGATTTGGCCGGATAGAGAGAGGAGGAAAGACAATGTTGGTTGGAAGCATACTGGGTTCTAAGGTTGCATGCTGGTGAAAAAATATTCTCTTGAAGGTGGTTATTGAATGACTGGCTGAATATTGGAAAATTCATTAGAAACATATATCTGACCATATGCAACATTGGATGGACTGAGAGGCCATTTCGTTCTATCTTTTTAATGCCTCGAAACACCCAACGGCTTCGTATCCAATGATTGATGGACCTGCATTCCAAAAGCAGGCGTTTGTCGGATGGTCTGACCATCGACTCCTAAGAAATCACATTAGTTGAGAGGATGGGAAGTTGGGCTCATCACACCCTTTTGGGAGGAATTATTGCCTGTTCTAGGACTCTCTTATAGATTTAATATGTATTCATATGTTTACGAATCTTTGGTTTATACCCAAACATAGTATCCACCGATTTAACCTTGGTGGGAAATGGTCAACTGGATGTAGGGGTTCAGAATCATTTATGCCCAAGGTTTACCATCCCTCATTGGATAAATGACACCGATGAGTCGGAACTCGCTTGAAGCGGCACTAGGAGCGGCGTGGTGAACCAATGTAAGGATAATCGGATCAACCAGTTGTCGGGATTGAACCTCAGGGAGGCTTCCTATGTAACCTGCCTAGGGGACCTGAATCAAAGTCCCCATAGTTTGAATATACAGTTTAATGTCATGCTGGACGAGGGTGGATCTCGACTTGAAGAAACGAATGAGTGGTGGGTGTTAACCTTTTGGAGGCTTCCTATGTACCCTGTCTAGAGGGGGGGAGGGATCAAAGTCCATGTAGTTCACTTTGGAGAGCGTCGTAGAATCGACATGAAGGGGGACCTGGGGGTCCGTTGGTGGTCGGGCATGAACCTCTTGTAGGCTTCCTACGTACCCTCCCTAGGGGGCAGGGATCAATGTCCACATAGTTCGCATTGGGTTGGGACTTACGCTCTGAGGAAGCCTGGATTAATGGATTGGGGCTTACACTCTGAGGAGGCCCATAAGAGGATGTCATGGTCGATGCTTACTCTAATCCCACGTGAGTCATTCTCGGTGTGAGAATCAAGAGGCAGCAGGGACCAGAGGTTCACGTCGCGAGAGGTGCATCCGTGAGAAGTGGAGTGGGGCTTACGCATGAGGGTGGCCCATGATGTTGGGGCTTACTCCTAGATGGATTCTCGGGGCGACAAAGCCCAGTGGGAGAGGGAAAGGGGTTGATCCTGTGCCCATATCCTCTCTTGAAGTTCATGAGGGCTTCCTTCTGATAGCTATTTTACCATCTTTGAGGAACCCTCAACAGTTGGAGGGGCAGAAAGGGGATTCCCGAGCATAGACTCCACATTACCGTGGGAATGTGAACCCAAGAATGCTTCAAGAATCTATTCCAGGGTCATGGAAACCCCATTTCCTTCATTTACCGCGGGTATGTGAACTCAAAATGGCGCGCTGATGCACCTGAAAGTTACACAACGCAGATCCGGTGGCTCTAGTTGAGGCCTCAGATCGGGGCCGATGAATAGGCCAATGAGGGAGTCCTAGAGTACTTTGTTGGATTGGAAGGATTTCATCTAGCTTGGGAAATGAGAACACCAAAGTATTTGGCGAGCCACCAAGAGGTATGGGTGGTGGCGCCCTTCGCGTGGGGAAGTGCCCCGCGACTCGAGAAGCCATCCGCGAACCAGGGTGGTCCGCGGACAGATTGGTGTCCCGTGAACCAGAGTGTTTCGTGACTTCAGGTTCAATCCGTGAACTAGGGTGGTTCACGGAGGTTTCTAGGCAGGCAGTGGTGGCCAAGGGTGGCACCGGTCGGAGGCTTGTCGTTCGGGGCTTCGCCCACGTAGGAGAGTGCTATGCGGTGTAACGAATGGGAAAAGAGGCATAAACTCCCTGTTCCGTGGGGAAGTCATCTGCGGAGGGGGTACGTTTCGCGGTTCTCCTTTTTTTGTTATTTTAGGTTCTAGGTTCACCTAATTATCATTTGTTTTCCAATTCCTTGTTAATTCATATACCTGTTGTTGTTCGCGGATGGGAATTTCAATGTTTGTGAAATCTGATGCATTCCTTCAAACGATCACTTTCCGAATCTCCAATCCCTCCGAATCCGATTCCAATTCTCTGATTCGATCATCCTTTATTTCCCCCTCTGTCTCCTTTTATATAGTGGGTAAAGGGATGTATATGTGGCCACATAACACCTTTTTTGGATGCACATAACCAAATACCTGGTTCACAGCTGACATGGTCAATCCGCGATTCACGGTGGGTATTGAGCACTTCCCCCCTCTGCTAGGAGAAATCAGGGAGTGCTCTACGGCTGCGGAGGGTTCCACCTCAATTACATGAATTACAGTGGGTACGGCTTGAAGTAGTCGATGCGGTCCGCGGTTGGGGCGGTTCGTGACGGTGAACCGGAATGGCACCCATCCTACCTCACGACCGCGGAGGGACTCCACCTCCATTTCACGAACGACAATGGTTCGCGGAGGGGTGCCTCACGGGGCCTGGCCACGTTGCGCTTTCATGGGACCGGTTCGTAGAATGATCATGTTTGTGTCCCTTATTTTATTATTTTCCACAACTCTTTGGGGGAGTTGGGTAGAATCTCCTTTGTAGATTTTCAGTACCCTACAAATGCCCTCCATTGGAATGGGATCCGATCAGAACAAAGAGGAGGCCATTCTAATGAAATGTGGTCCTGAAACTGAGATGGTTTGAAGTAGAGAGGTAGACCCAGTAGGGGACCACGCCTTTAAATACGGGGAGCCCGTCACTTGTCCTTCACTGAATTCTTAGCTAAACTAGAGCTCCATCACCTATGCATGTTCGCTCTTCCGCGAAGTGCCTCGTCAGCGAACCAGCAGTGACCTTCGTGAACCATTCCTTCTTCGTGGTCGCGTTCACCTGCGAACCAACTTCCCAACCGCAAACCCTTACTCTTAATTAATTAAAAAGTAAGTGATGATGGGCTGCGGAAGAACTTTCTTCATGGTTTCGATGCTCTGCGGACTAAAAATATCTTGAACATTGAAAAGTATCTGAGTCTTCCGAACATAATCTCTTAAACTCAGAATTGAAATTCTGTGGTGCGACTTGGTTCACGGTTTCCTGGCCAATGCTGCGCGGGCCAGGGCTTCGCAGCCTGATTTCACGAAGGGCTGGTTCGCGGTATGATGTCATCACAAACCATCCCCCAATTCCTCCATGAGGATTTTGATTATAAAGGCTCCTTAACCCTATATCTGGTTATTTTTTATTATATTTTCCTTACAGACAAACCGATTGTTGGCTCCCACTATGTAGAGAGAACATATGGTTCCCCTCGTTCTATGCCTAGGCCTGCTGCAGAGCCCCTCTCAACTGGATCAGAGAGACGTTCAACTATGATTCAAGGAGCAGAGGGTGTCAAAGAAGACCCTAGTCAGACCATCATTCCTGATAACGGTGTATTGAAGAACCTGCTCTCTCCGGAGTTTCTGAGTTATCCATTATCAAATCAACTCCTTCTCTACGGTTTCGGTCTTCAGGATGACGTCCCTATCCCCCCTACTTTCTCAGGCCTCCCTTCTTCTTTCTTGGAAGTGCCATCAAAATGCAATCAAGAAAACCTTACCCAATTCGGGGAGATAATCTCTAATTATGGTCTGAAAAAAAAATTATTCTGAGGGGCTCTATCTGGAACCAAAATGAACTATGCACTCAAGACTTATCTCAGAAAGATGCCCTTAAAGACTACGCTTCTATTATCAACCTTGCTCAGAGGGATCCTGATGCGGGTTGGGTTCCCAGGTTGGATCTTCCGTCTGATGGGCTCTACTCAAATGATTGGGCCTGGGATTTCTGAGTCCATCATCATTGTCGGGAGTCTCCCGATTAACTAGAAGTGTTCAATCTATACTCCATAGCGCGGGCTTCCCAATTTTATGTTTACAACCCATCTTTGATCCTGCTCGACCTGTTTAGCCGCTTGTGTTCAAGTACTAATACATTCCACCATTCCCATGGTGAAGTGGGCCTTAGTCTGTGGGGCATTTACCTCATAGAAGGACTACTGATTACTGGCGACATGTAAGACAAATTTGTTTCCACTCCTGATTCATGGGACAATGTCGAAGAGGTGCCTTTATTGGTGGAGCTGTTGGTTATAGCAGAGCAGTCATTGGGTCATGTGTTGCGTGCCCACTCTCTCATTCCTTATGGTACCTGGATAGGGTTATTTCTGAACACTATTGATCCTACGCCGAAGATTAAGCACCCCAGGACACACCCTTCTCAGCAGTCACAAACCATTCAAGGTTCTTACTGTGAGATTATGGAAGTAGAAGACAACCATTCATGGAGTTACGAGGTGCGCCCTGGTGTGTCGCCTATGCTCTGTTTGGCTGGTCTGTTTTCTATGTTTTTGAGCATATGGCTATTTCCTTCCTGGGATGTTAACCCTGGTGTCCATGCTAGCACATTGATGATGTCGGCTGAGTTAGCATAGGGCCGCCTGGTGAATTTCTCCATGCCCACCTTGGCCCATATCTATGAGCTACTGAGCCACATGCAGGTGGGACAATCATCCTACCATCTGAGGGGGCCATTTCAATTTTTGTACAGCTGGGTGGAGAATCATTGACTCTGTTATGAATATCGTCACGACACGGCCATCCTGCTCCATACCATTCGGCCTACCCTACTGGATATATCTGGAGTTTTCTTGAAGTCCCTCAACTCTAGTGAAGTCCTCGATCTTCTGAATGACTTTTCCCAATTTATATTCACTCCCTACCCCACCCCTTATGGTGTCTCAGTTGAAAACCACCAGGGGATCCTGGAGGAGCACTCCTACAAGATCTCCCTACGGGATGGGTTTCGGTCCGCACGAATCGACGAGGTTTCTCATGTGCAAGCTGTATGTACCATATCACTTTTCTAGCCAGTTCAGGTGCATGAAAGTCCTAGTTTCCCTTCCCCTTTCTCGAGCTCAAGGACTGCACCCGTCCCTACTTCGTCAGTGGTGGCTGATGCTGACGTGGGAGGGATCTGACACAAGAATTCCCCTGCCTGATATGGGGGTGGCTGTCGGCCTTTCCATAGAGTATGAAAAAACATGGGTAAAATACTATCCCGATGGGATCATAGGGAAGGCTTTCCGGCAGGATCCCAAATTAGAAGTTATGGTGGATTCTGCATCAACCACACCTTCCTCATCAGTTTTAAGGGAGGACGGACTAATGGTCCGTCGATCAAAGCGGCTCAGAGAACTTTCCTCTCCCAACCCTGCGGTGGCCGCAGTTCAGAAAAATTCATCCTTCTTGTTCATGGATGAGGAAAACCTTATGGTTTCAGGTCCCAGCGAGACCATCCCGGAGGTTCCACCAATCTATATCGGGCTTATCAACATGGTCCCCAAGCCTGAACTGGGGTTAGAGGCTCCAGAAATTCCAGCTTCAGAGTCAACTTCTAGTGAGCACACGTCCACGTGGGCTGCCATGCCAGACTTTGTTCTCATGTCATCCAGTAAGTATACCAAAGATCTCAGTACAATGGAGGACCATCAGGCAGTGTGCAGGTGGGTCTGGCCCTGAATATATAAAATCATCACTGAAATCTCTTTAGCTGAAATGTCAACTAAAGCCGAAGCTCTTCGTCAGCTCTTCTTGGGTTTGGGGTGAGGTGGCTTTGACTATCGGCACTACCATTCTCTTTCTTGCCAAGTTTTCATGGCCGGTGTGGAAGAAATCACTAATGAATACAAGCTTACTCACTTCAATACCACTCATTGTGGGGCTCAAACATTGGAGGAAACCAAAAAAAAGTTCCATCAACTGATAGCACGAGAGGCGATCTCTCGAGATCAGGCGGCCATGTTATCCTCTGAGTTTCATGAATGCGAAGAATAGGCCGCGGTGCTGGGGGATCAGTTATCGGTTATGACCGGTCGTCTTGAAGCTACCAGAAAAAGGGATCAACGACCTCCAAACCACAGTAAAGTGTATCTATCCAGTGGATGAGGTTTTAACAAGGGAGAAAGAAGTGTTGGAACAGTCCTGCAATGACCTTCACCGTGCAGTCGCTGATATGGTTGGGAGAGCGAGTCAGGATCATTTATAACTATCAGAGCCACTATTGTATCCCCTGTTTTACTTACCCATGTTCCCCCACTTTTTTTGTGTGAAAGAGAGACCCCGACTTGTGGACGTCCTCCCTTTTTTTCGAATGAAACACAGTTTCTGTCAATCACTAGTTGCTGTGAAATTTGATTGTTACTTAGAACAATTGTTGTGAAAATAACAATTCACTGAATCAGAATTAATCATAACTCAGGAAAACAAGCTCTTACTTTTTCCTAGACCATGGGGTCCAACGTGCATAGTTTGACTATTGCTAGGTTTTTGTAAGAAAACCCTAAACACTTTTTTTTGTCATTTTCTTTTTTTTCTTTTAATTAGCTGATTTTCTCTGGGTTCATTTATCATTGACCAAGCAGGTATAACCCAAATATTTCTTAGGTCTCCCTTTTCGGGTTTTCAGCCTAATAGACTTTGTACCTATTTATTTTGTGAGAGGTTTAAAGTCCCACCGTCAAGACTATCACTACTGATGTTTTAGGTCGAAAAAATTTGAACAAATATGGTGGAGTGAGGGCCCCAATGGGGTTCAACTGATTAAAAGATGTCACAATACTCTTCCGACACATGTGGGGGGAATCATGTTAAAATTTTAATAGCATGCATGGCATGTCTCAAGATATGGGAGTCGTGTCGCTGTACAAAGGTAGGAAGAGCGTTGGCTAAGGAAAAATTTCCTTTAGTAGACAGTCCAAGGGAGATCAATAGGCAGAGCCGTTGAGGGAATGGTATACATAGCCATAAAAAGGTGTCCTTAAGTCAATAACTTATCCATTTATGATGGACAGGGGATTTCATGGAAGCCCAGATCATGGAAACAATGATGAGTGGTTTGGAAAAAATGAAAACCACTGGGGGTGGCTCAGAAAGGGTATGTGATGTCTGAAAGGTTTTGAGAAAATCTGTATCAATCAGGAGTGTGGAAGAAAGATTCCCGTCCTATGCATTTATCTAGCATAAAGGACGGTTGGGGTTTGGTGCAGTTTAAAGTCATGCAGCTGGGACATCATTTAAAATGGAACGACTTCTCCTGGTTATAAGTAAACATGTCAAAGACGTTCCACCATATTCATGAAGGGTTGTGAATGTTGTTGGTAAACTGTAGCTCAGAGGGTTTCCGAATCCCGGGATAGACATGGGGGATCAGGGGCTAAGAGGCGTACAGAGAGAGGCATTGCCTAAGGATATCTTTCCTTTGGTAGACGGGCTAGAGGAGATCAATATGCAGATCCACTGAGGGCATGTTATGCATAGTCATAAAAAGGTGTCTTTAAGTCAAAGAATATCCACTTTCGATAGCTGTGAAACTTCAGGGATGTTGAGATTTGGGACCACTAGGGGTGGCTTATGAGATTTCAGCTTTTTCTGAGTACATAGAATGGCTTATGATGAGAGGGTGCCTGAATACGTGGAAAATATCTATACTAAACTTCCTGATAACGGGTGAAGTAATTATTTATTACACTCGTGTGAGGCGGTGGTTCGTGTAGGTCTAACCCGTGCACTGAAGGACGGAGAAAAGCCTGTGTCTCTCACTGAACCCATGCCGAGTATGACCATGTAGTTTATCGTCATGTGGTTGGGACATATTCTGTGCAGTTAGCGTCATGCGGCAAGGAAGAGAGGCATTTTTTTAAAGGTTGTTGTGCAGTTTAACGTCATGTAGTGAGGATGGGGGCACCACCTTTTTTTGAGCCAGTGAAAACGCTTATGGTTGGATGCATTTCCCTGGATGGTTAATGCTTGTCCTTTGCAGTTTCGTGCCATGCGGCCAAGATATCCCGTGCAGTTTAAGGTCATGACGCGAGGACTTAGTTGCAATGTCTGCTTTTCATCAGGATATAACTGGGGTTGAATACCTCAACATGCCCTAGGCGTGGGGGGGGGGGTTGATTTGTGTAAATCATGGTTTCGGGGCATCTTGGATCATGAGAGGTGATATGGGGGGGTCTGAGGCCGACAAGCGCACAGAACTAGGAAGAGTAACGCCCGAGGAAATCTTACCTTTGGTAGATGAGCCAGGGGCTATCATTATGTAGTGCCACTATGGGCATGGTACGCATAGTCATATAAAGGTGTTCACGGGTCGAGGAATATCAACTTCCGATGGCTATGAATGGTTATAAGGATCTGCAATTATATAGGCCACGAATTCTGTCATTTGGAAGGTGAATGTATGGACATGTCGAGGATATCCATCCCTGGTTGCTTGTTGAGTTTCAAAGATCCCCATGCGCTGATCATTTTTTTTGTGTGCGGGGGTGTGCCTTCATTCCATGAAGTTTAACGTCATGTGGTGAGGATGAATTACTTCTAGTTTATCGGTCATAGATCTCGGACCATTGGGTGACTGTTTTTTCAATCACTCGAAGGATAACAGAGTCAACATGTTCTGATATACATGGAACATGGTGGGGGATGAAGGTCATAAAATGAAACTTTGCGCTTTCCCAGATTAGGAGGTATGGTGTGGGGGCTCTGAGGCTGGTAAACGTATGGAGCTAGGAAGAGTACCGCTTGAGGAAATATTGCATTTGATGGACGATCCAGGGGATATCATTATGCAGAGCCGCTTAGGTCATGGTATGAATAGTCATACAAAGGTGTCCCCAGGTCGATAACTTTCCACTTCTGATGGCCATGAATGATTATGAAAATACGAGATTTCTCACAGTGCAGAGTTCAGCACGTGGGGATAATGGTGTCCAGGTATACAAGAAACATCTTCACTGCAATTGTCCGTTGAGTCAAAGTAGCTTAGTCCTGTCTTGATGTTTGTTTATGCAGGTCTCTTTGTGAGCCACTGACAGACACATAGGCTATCCATATAGGTATACCCTAGCAACACCTGGATGTGAAAAGGTGAATGAACTTGTAAACCACCTCACCATAAACTTTTGGATCAAGAGGTATGGTATGGGGGCTCTGAGGCCGGTAAGCGTACGAAGCGTGGAAGAGTGTCACCGATGGAAATTATGCCTTCGGTAGATGAGCTAGGGGATATCATTATGCAGAGCCGCTGAGGGCATGGTATGCATAGTCATGCAAAAGTGTCCACGGGTCGATGAATTTTCGCTTCCGATGGCCCTGAGTGGTTATGATGATCCATAATTATCTGGGTCGTGGAGTCTGATGTATGGAGAGGATGCATCCAAATGTGAAAGGAGTATCTCCATCTTGTATCTCCATGTGTCTTGGGTGGATAGTGAAGAAGTCCTTGTAGTTTAGCGTCATGTGGTGAGGATGAAGTCCGTGCAGTTTATCGTTATGTGGTATGGACGAAGATATACACCACGTGTAGGTCTGGTACATACACGGGGGAAGGGGGAATTTTTGACATCATTGTTCGTGCAGTTTAATTTCGTGTGGTAAGGACGAGAAGTACACCCTGTGCCAGTCTGGTTTTCAAAAGAGGGGAAAGGGATTTTTTTTTGTTTATTCAAGGGGCTGGACTAGGAATAGCGATCCTAGTGTTGCTATGTATCTTGAGAGGGCATGAATCAATCCGTACGTAGTTCTCTAAAATCCGTGCAGTTTTAACGTCATGCGGTGAGGACATGTGTTACTATTAGATTCTGTGCAGTTTAATGTCATGTGGTGAGGACGTGCTACTCCTAGTTGAAGGTCATAGAGTTTGGACCATTAGGTGCTTGGCAGTTTAATGTCATGCAGTTCGGACAATGAATACACCCAGTGCAGGTCTGGTCCATACATGGGGGGAGGGGCATTCGTAACTCTTGTTATCCATGCAGGTTAGTGTCGTGCAGTAAGGACAGACTCCATGCAGTTTAACGTCATGCGGTGAGGACGGGAATAATCCTCGTGCAAGTCTAGTCTGTACAAGAGGGAATGGGAATTTTTTGTTTTTCTTTTTGAGGTGGATGGGCCAGGGTGTGTAATTCTAGTGTCACTACGTATCCTACGAGGGCATGAATCAAGCCTCACATATTTCTTTGAAAGACTATACACCCCATGCAGGTTTGGTCCGTACACAGGGGAAGAGGGAATTTTTAAATAACCCTGTCCATGCAGTTTAACGTCATGCGGTGAGGATGAAATTCTCTTAGTTTAATTTTATAGAGTTTGGACCGTTGGGTGCTTGGCAGTTTAACGTCATGCAGCACAGACGATGAATAAATCTCATTTTTTTTTCTTTTTTTCCTTTCATTTTATCATCATGCGGTAAGGACGATGTCCTTCTTGGTCATTATATGAAATACTTCTTTAGGAATCTCTCCTTTGTTGGAGTGGTTGTAAATTTTCCGTCCATGGAGATCAGGGTATATGCTCCATTGGAGTAGACCTTGTGTACAACATATGGACCCTCCCACTTGGGCTCCAGCTTTGGTGGCTTCATGTTATGTATCAATGGAATCCATAGGACAAACACTAATTCTCCTTCCAAGAAATACCGGAGGCGAACCTTTTTGTTGAAGGCTCATGAGATCTGATTCTGGTACACTTCTAGGTGCTGCAGAGTGTGCAACCACTTCTCTTATAGATGTTCCAATTCACCTAGCCACTTTTGTGACTGCTCATCATCAGATAATTGATCACATATGAAAACACAGAGTGAGGGTAGTTGGAGTTCAATGGGAAGGACTGCCTCTGTGCCGTACACCAATGTGTTTGGGGTAGACTGAGTAGCGGTGTGGATTATGGTTCGATAAGCCCATAATGCATGGAGGAGTTTATCCTGCCATGACTTCTTGTCTTTGTCCACCATTTTATGGAGAATTTTCGAGAGGCTCTTGTTGAAAGATTCTATCTGTCCGTTGGCCACTACATGGTACTGGGATGAGTTTTTAGCCTTGATACCATACTCGTGGTATAGCATTTACAAATCAATAGAGCAGAAATTGGTGTCGTTGTCTATTAGTATAGTCTAAGGGACACCAAATCTTATGATGATATTGGCCTTCACGAAGTGAAAATATTTGTTTCCTCGACTTCCATGAGGGGTATGGCTTCTGCCCATTTGGAAAAGATTTTAGTTTCTGTGAGGATATAATTCAGCTGTTTGGCCGTGGAAGGAGGATATGGTCCCACGACGTCCATCCCCCAGATGGAAAATGGCCAGGAGTACTTAGCTTGATGAAGTAACGCCGGGGGCAGGTGTATGAAGTTAGCAAGAATCTGGCATGAGTGGAATTTTGTAGTAAAAATCTCTCTATCTCGTGCCACTATGGTCCAGTAGTACCCAAGCCTTTGAACATGATGGGAATGATTGGTCCCCGGTTGATGTGCTCCACATGCTCCTACATGTACTTCATTCATGACGGCATCGGTTTCTTCTCCGTCAATGCATCTAAGGATAACTCCATCGAGGCCTCGTTTGTAGAGGACATCTTGTTGTGTCGCTCCGCCATATAGGACAAAATTGATTGCCCTTATCTGTATTTTCTCTCGTTCAGCCATGTCTGATGGAAGCTCTCCCTGTTGAAGGTAGTTCACGATGAGGATCATATAGATAGTGGTAGGAGCATATGGCTCGAGGATAGGACTGACTTCATGGATTTATTCCATCTTAGATTGAACAAATGGCAATACCATTCGACGGTGAGCAATACTGATGACAGTTTCATCCCGCTCTGGGTTGGCTAGGGCTGTGGCCGCATTTGCTAATTCATCCGCAAGAGCGTTCTGGGACCAGGGAATATAATCTAATGTTGGTTCTATGAAGAACTCGGCCATTATCCCTCGAACATGGTCAAAAGAGGGGAACAGATCCTCCTTTTTAATATCATAGTCACCATTGACTTGCTTGATGAAAAGCTCTGAGTCTCCTTTTACCTTACGGTGCTGTACTTTTTCCTGGAGTGCGAGCTCCCGGACTACAATGAGAGCTTGATATTCTACTTTATTGTTTGTACAACCCTCTGACAGGAGGAAGGAATATGCAAAAAATGCTTTTTCTGGGGACCCAAGTATTAACCCCAAACCCACTTTGTTGAATATGGGATCCTCCATCCACTTCCCGGTGGGGCTTCGGGATGCGCCGTCAAAGTACATTTCCCTTGTTGGGACTCATCTTAAATCGAGAAGATATCTTCATCAGGTAGTTTGGCGTCCGGTGCAGTGGTCCCTATTGAATGGTGCTCTTCCAGAATGTCTTCTAAGGCCTGGCCCTTGATTGATTTTTCAGGCACGAACCAGATGTTGAACTGTTGCAGGATGACCGCCCATCGGGATAGGCATCCGGTTAGCATCGGGCGACTGAGGATGTATTTGAGTAGGTTACTCCACGAGATCAAATATACTTCATGATGCTGCAGATAATGTCTCATCTTTTGAACTGCGAAGACCAAGTCTAGAAAGATCTTCTCGATATTTGAGTATCGAGTCTCAGCATCAATCATGGTTCAACTGAGGTAATAGAGACTATTTTCACTGCCCATGTCATTCTTCTATGCTAGGAAGGCCCCCAGTGATTGCTCTAGGGCCTTCACATATAGAATGATATATTTCCCTTCAAACGGGGGAATGATCACCGGTGGGCTTAAGAGGTACTTCTTCAAGTTTTTGAACACCTCTTGGAAGTCATCCATCAATTGGTATGTGACCACCTTCTTCATTAACCTGGTGAAAGGAAAACATTTCCCTGCCAGGTTGGCTAGGAACCACCTAATATAGGATAGGTGTCCTTGGAATCCCCTCAACTCAGTGAAATTTTGAGGAGTTTACAGGCTCAGGATAGCTTTTGTCTTCTCGGGGCCGACTTCGATGCCACGATGGCGTATGACAAAGTTGAGAAATTTCCCTGAGGTAACCCCAAAGGATCATTTCAAGGGGTTCATCTTCAAGTAATGCTGTCGAAGCTTGTTGAAGATGGTCTCAAGGTACGACAGGTGATTCAAGAACTGTATGGACTTGACCACTAGGTCATCCTTGTAACATTCAATGAATTTCCCCAGGAACGAATTAAAGATCCGATGCATGGCACACTAATACGTGGTGCCAGAATTCTTGAGACCAAATGGCATGACCTTGTAACAGAATACCCCTTGAGGGGCCCTGAAAGTCGTGGTTTCTTTGTATTCTGGGCCATCCTTATTTCATTATTTCTAGAATAGCCGTCCATGAAGGATAGAACCTCATACCAGGACGTTTCATCAATTAACAACTTGGTGATTGGAACCAGGATGTCATCTTTCGGAAAATGCCGATTATGGTCTCTAAAGTCAATGCAGACGCAAATTTTCCCATTCTTTTTCTTGACAGGGACGATTTTGGCCAACCAAATGGGGAACTGGACCTCTTGAATGAATCCTGATTTAATGAGCTTATCGACTTCAGCCTCTATCATGGCAGCATGTGAGGGGTGTGTCCTTCTACTGGCCTGTTTGTAGCCGCAGTGGTCTTCTGGAAGACCTAGGTAATGTGTTTCTACCTTAGGATCGAGTCTTGGAATTTCTGTGTAATTGCAGGTGAAGACATCCCGGTGTTGCCTTAGGAAGGAGGTATATACCTCGTGTTCCTCGAGAGACTTGTCTGCACTAATGAGAGGGGGCCTCGGGTCTTCCTTGGTACCCAGGTTTATTTACCTGAGTCCATCCACAGTGGTGGAGATACCTTCCTCAAATGTGGGAGGTGCATCCCTGATATCTTCCCCCTCTTCTTATTGTAAATCCTCGTCTTCTTGGTTCGACGAGGAGAGAGCTCCTGACACGAGCTCTTGGAAGTTCGGAGGTGAGGTGTCATGGGAGACCTTGCTCGAGATTTCTCCCCATGATTGACGGTCAGTGGATGTTCCCACATTGTCCCACTCAGTCGTTATGGCTGAAGTCATGAGGACATCCAAGTGCGCATCCGGACATGAACTCCTACCTTCCACGTGGTTGATGGGCAAGACATAATCTCTACCAATATTCCTAAGGGGGTCGTCAGGAATCATTTATAGGCCATTTGGAGCAGGGATCTAGTCAACGAAGTTGACCAAAGGCTTATTTTCCTTTTGCTCATAGAACCAATCGTCGATGTAATGTTACTCAGAGAGCTCGAAAGGGGCCTTTTCAGCCTGCAACGTCCCACTTTGTCCATTGACTTAGTACTTGATACACTAAGGATAGGATGATGGAACAGCCATGTGCTTATGGAGCCATGGACTTACCAGTAGGGTATTGAATATTGTGCTCTGCCGGACCACCAGGAATTCCGTGTAGGCTACCAGGTCACCAAAAAGGGTCTTTCGCTTAATATGTCCCATTGGTTTCTGCTCACTCTTGTCATAACCCAACACAATTGTGGCTGAGGGAATTAGATTTTCCTCACTATAGACCAACATACAGAGTGTCCGTAGGGTAATGAGATTAACTCTAGAGCCATTGTCTATAAAGACATTCTGAATCTCAATACCATTCAGCGTGCCAGACACATATAGAAGTCTGATGTGTCCTTACATGATGGAATCTTCATCCTGATTGTTGAAGGAAATCACTGCATTGAATTCATCCGGGCATGTCTCCATCCAGTAAATCTCGGCGGAAACTACCTCGTCATGAAACTCCTAGGGGATGATCAATGCTTCGATAAGTGCCTCCCTAAGGTAGTCTGACAAAGGCAGGGCATCCAGGATTGTCAACTTGGATGGTATTGATGTCGGCTGCTTCAGGATATCGTATTTTTTCTCCAGCAGTCGACGCTTCTCCGTTGGCTGGAGAATCATAGCGGGTTATTTGTGAGCTGGAGCATTTGATGAGGATGGACCGGCCATGGGGATAGATTTCGATGGTGTTCCTGCATTTCAAGGACATGGCCCGGCTAGTCTGTTTTTGCGCACTAGGTGAGCAAACACTTGCTCCTCCTCTGGTGGGTATCGCAGAACAATAGGGCCAGAGTGTCCGCTTGTGGAAGTGGAGGGCCATTCCGTCTCCTGCTGAGTCCATTGAAGGGTTCTCCCACGGTTTTCTGTAATATTGACTGTTTGGGCCGGGGTCCAACCATAGGGTTGGTTTTGGTCGCGGCTGCACCTCCCTGGGTATCCTCTACCTCTACGATTCCACCTCCTAGCTCATCGTGTAGGGAACTCAGGTTCGTAATCATACCCTTCATCATGGAATGATTCCATGAGATGGATTCCATTGATATAACTAAAAATTGGCTCTTCATCCTCTGACAGGTCAACCTGGCTGGTTGACTCTAATGGTGACATTTGGTGGGTCAATGCTTGTGATTTTAAATTCAAGGGCATAAAGTTTGCTATGGTCTGGACTACCTTTGGCCCCATCATGGACTGCTCCTCTTGTGATTGTTTCCTCCTTCGATTATGCCTGGATGACCAGCTCGTGGAGGGTTGTGAGGCTGATGTTGTCAGTTGTGCGGTGTCTGGGGCTGTTGGTGGCAACACCGACTACTGTAGTTGAGCTCAGAGTATGCCCTGGGCTCAGTTGATAGTCTTCCAAGTCATCTAGTTGTCAAATTTCTGTCCAGGCTTGCTGGTGACTTTCTTCCATCCCTCCTATTTGTCAGAGTTGGTGGTATAGATACATGCCACATGTGCAGGGGGTGGTCCCAGCTCGACTTGTCTGGAATCTACCATCCTTAGTAGGAGGTCTTTGAAGACGAAGCATTCTCGGATACTGTGCCCCAACATTTGATGGTAGGGGCAGTAATCTGTCATGTTATCATGGCCGACTTCTTCAGGTTTCATTGGCTCCAGGAGTTGGAGTAAGTTGAAATTCATGGCAACAATGAAGTAGAAACTAAATTGATCATCACGAAATGAGTATAATTTTTGTCTTAATTACTCAAACTATTTTTGCTTTGGTCCCCGCTTATCATCACGTTTAGGCAGGGGCGGTTGCTGATATGTTGGATGCCCTTGATGATTTGGTGGATGCCTGAGCGGTAGAGTGGGCATAGGGGTCGGCTTGAGTGTAACAGCAGACGCTTCAGCTCTAGGGGATCTTTTCACAGGAGCCTGCGGGGATATTCGGGACTTTGAATTAGTCCGCTATAGGGAGTCCTCAATTCTCTGGGCAATAGACGAGAGATGGCGGAAGACAGTGGTTCACTCCACCGGTATGAGCGGTGTTCGCAGCACACCTCTAATATTATCAATGCATATGGATACAATCTCATCTTGAGGCATTGGTATGTTCAAAGAATAGGTCAGACCTTTCCATATGGCAATGAAATCTGAGACCCTCTCGTTCTCTCTCTGCTTGCAGTTCATGAGATCACTGACAGTTGTTTTAGGCAGCATTGAGCTGATGTGGAACATCAACTGCTGTCGGAGGTCCTCCAAGCTCTTTATCGACTGGGCCAGCAGACTCACATACCATACGAAGTCGGACCATTGAAAGGTCCGTATGAAGAATCTGAGTTTCACTGCATCTTGCTGTTCTGGTGTTGCCATCATAGGGTCGCAATAGGATATATAGTGCATCAAATGCTGCTCTAGATCGCCTGACCCATAGAAGATGGGGAACATAGGGCTCCCAAAATTGAGTGGAGGTGGTGTGTTTGTCACCCAATCTAGGTAGGGTTTACGCTCTGGCTATATCGGAGTGTGTCGACCTTACATCGATCCAATCGAGCTGTGAGTTCCACGATGGTGTTGGTGAGTCCCCGGCTTCCATCCTGTTGGGCCCAGTCCTGGGCAGGCATTGCCCGAGGCATTGCATGAGGATCCGAATTGGCTGGCTCCAAGGGTGAAGTTTCTTTTCGGGGTACCCTCAAATGGTTCGGGTGTACTTACTCCAGTTGCCTCCTAAGTGGGGGGAAATCCTGGTATTCATCATCCATGTTTAGGTAGCTGGACGAACCAGGCACCTCATTGGGCAGGAGCCCTGACCGTGCTTCGTTTTCTAGGGAAAGTCATAGCATTTGAGTTCACTTGCTGGGAGTGCATGATGTGGCTCTTCTTGGGATGCACTTTCAATAAAGCGGTTCCTCTGGAGATGCTCAGCGTTAAGCCACCACAATTCTTTCATCTCCTCTTCCTGTCGATTGAACCTCTCTTAGAGCGTGAGTAGCTCGTCTCTATCGAGAGAAGGGGACTGATTAAGGGTAATTGTTCCTTTATTCTTATCCTTGTTGGAAGCTCACAGGGTAAGAAGAGGGAGGTTAGCTCAAGGGGCATCCATATTTTAGACGACCCTCTAGTTCCGGGTGTGCACACCTGGGGTTTTGTTGTGAGTCACAGCCTAACCGGAACCGTCATCTCCTGATCCGTCCAGATTTTCATTTTCTTTGGTGTCTCCCGTGGGGTTAGCCTCTATGGCATTGATGAATGTATATTGCGGGGTGTAGTGGAATTCCTCTTCTAAATAGGAAGAGGATCTCCCTCATATTCGGCTGGCCTTCCCTTTCATGACCAGGGATTGACTTCAGACTTCTTGATGAAGGGTGATGCAGAGAGTTCTTTGATGTGACTATATGGTGCGCCTTCCTCTCGTAGGGGATGATGATTCAAATGACGGGATATGACGGGAACGTCCTCTTCTGACTATCCTCCCTAGACGAGAGAATACCAACTCTCATAGGGTAGGTTGTTCTTGAGGGGGTAATAATGCGCCACCCCTGAGGGCTGGGTTGGCTCCATTCCCTGGACGTTGAGTCTCTTCCCGATTTAATTGGTCTTACGGGGGAATTTGTTGTTAAAAATGCCCTCAGCCATGCTGACTGGGGTTGACCCTGGATTGTGGCAATCACAACCTGCCTAATCTCGCGTGCTCCCATCCGGGGGTGAACATGATCTAGTGCCAAATTCACCTGTGGATCAGTCCCTTCTGGGGAGGCAAGAAAATATCACTGATTGGTCTCTCTTAGGTGAGAGGGAAGGGCATAAAGATGGATGTTAAGAGATGAACAGATTCCCACTAGTGAACAACATCAGGAAAGCATGGGAGGATGATAAGGAAATGTGAAAAAATAACAAGGAAGTGAGGTCAGGAGTATCGTCGCCACCAATAAAAAAAATGAAAAAACCCATAGGGGTTGGGGAAGAAGAAGAAGACACATGAGTTTCAATAGAATTTAGAAAGAATATACAATGGGTAAGTGAATAGGGATTGGAGCATGGAAGTGGGGAGGGGGAGATGAAGATGGAGGTGGCATAGAGGCCTACCCCCCACCAAATTGCCATGAATGGAAATCCTATCTTGAGAGGAGGAGAGAGATAAGCCTCTTGGCATAACCCTAGAAAAATAATCATGTTTCATAAACATTTCATCGGGGCATAACACAATAAAAAGAAATGGATTTAATAAATATTTCATAAATTCATCACAATGAATCCTTTGAAAATTTAATGGGTTTCATAAAAATATTTTCATCATAATAAAAAACCATCCATATAAAGAATAATTATTGTATCATTAGTTCATATCCAATGTAAATAATATGTAATTGTAGTTGAATTAACCTAATAAAAAAATGAATTAAAAATGTCACTTGGACTATTTCACGAGTAAAATAACTTTTTTCACACTAAATTCTAAAAAATTCTGAAAAAGCAATGAATGAAAAATTCTTTGAAAATATCCATGAAATATTATAAAGGAATATTTGATGTATTGAGTATTTTTTATGGAGGTAAATTGCATTCATATAGTATAAGATAATGAGAAAACATTAATTTCATGCATTTTTAAATAAATAAAAAATTCCATCATTTAAAAAATGATAAGAGAATTAGATTTAAATAATTTTTAAAAAATGAAATCTTGGAAAAAAATGTATTTAAACAAAAATAGGTTAATATTATGAATATTATTATTTATTAAATATGAAAACTAGATATGTAAGGACATAGTATTTTCAAATAAAGATTTAATTAAAATCATACATCCATATATAATATTCATTCACTATATTTATTTCATAAAGGTAGTAAAATGAAATGAGGACATGTATTCTAAATTGATATCCAAAGGAGAAGAAATTTCATGATTTTCTTTGAGTCTTGGATCAAAAAAAATTCATTATTTGAAAACTAATTGTAATAAATCCCGATAAACAATAAGATTAACATAAATCTTGTAATTCATTGGTAACATTAGAATCATTAGAAATATTGAAAAAATAGATAAAATTACTCTTTAAATATCATAAATATGAAAAAAATCATGATATTAAATTTGAAATGGAAGTTCCTATTCTTCATTAAATGATATATGTTTATAATAAAACATTTTTATCCAAGAAACAAATTTGAGACAATAAAACCTAACCTAATATATCTTCATTCAACATTAACATTCAATACTTCGATATAATTAATATATACATATTATACATGTTTTATAGATTTTATCATATATATAATACAATATACAATATTCTTTAAAATATTATATTAAAATTTCTTTATAGAAGTCATTTTCTAGGTGACAACTGATTGGTTTTTCTTGCATGATTCTATAATGCAGTCTTATTATATATAATATGATCATCATTCCACCATAAAAGTATGTTTAATATAGATATTAATATCATATTGATAATTTATATTTATATTTATATTCATCTTTATAATTTTGTGATGAAAAAATAAATTACACAGTTCATTGATATGATTGGTTATATGTACACATGAATGTTACATTCACATTTCAGTTGATGGAATGAATTATATTTAAATTATAATTTTACTTTCCAAAATCAATATAATATAATATATGTCATAAAAATATCCATATTACCATCCATGTAAAAGAAGAAAAAAATTCATCACTTCCGGGTGGTGGAAGTGCACACACACACATGCGAAACATGATCAATTTTTAGTGGACTCAATGCAAATATGAAAAATCTTATTTTATAATTAAAAATGGATAATTAAGATATTATTATAATTTATATAAAATAAACATATCATAATATCCATCAATGAATGATAATGATGGAAAATTAATTATATATAAATGGTGAGATTGCAAGTCATATGTAAACTGGAAAATATATTTTTTTCATTTTCGAAATAGTCACTTTATGGATAAGCGAAAACCAAACATTTCCAGGATTGAACAAAAAACAACAGCACATCCATGAATTCAAATTTAAAATTTCAAACTTCATCATCACCCTTCTGTCATCTTGAGCCAAGTGCCTACCTCGAATCGTACACCCATCGCGTCGAACATCCAGACCATACGCCTCCCATTATCACAACACCAGTGAGCCAACTTTGTCGTATTCACACAGGAGTCCACGTCATCATCATCACTGTCGTCGTCCCCGATCTATTCCTAGATCGCCGGTGAGACCTTCCATCGGATTCCATCATCGCGGATATAAAACCTTCATCACCTCTTCCATCATCAACGAACACTACGTCGATTTCCAAAAATTGTCGTAGACCAACTGCATCAAAACACTGATGATCATCACAGAAACCCGATCAGCCTTCCTCGCGCCGCTTACCTAACACCACTATCAGTGTCGGACCGTCGACCGCAAACAACATTCATCGGCATTCCTTGTTGTTGCTGCCATCAACAACCACTAGCCCAAATACAGGTTGGAATCACCATTTCACAACAAGAATCCAACATAACATTTAAAATAAACAAAGGAAAACCCCACTACAGCCACCCCAACCACCGAAGAAAAACCCCCGTAGACACTCAGAGTACTCTGCCGCCACAAATCTGTTGATACCTCCACATTATGGGAGACCACCAAAGGAAAATAACTCAGAACCGAGAGAAAAACCTAGAACACTACGTAGAGTATGCCGTTGAACAATCCGGTCTTATGCCCGCAGATCATACCAACAGAGTCGTAGAAGCCCACAGAGTTCTACCACAATATGGAGAACTAATCCCAAGATCACCACAGAGAACACCTGAGGCATCCGAATAGGTTCCACCACAGGGATGAGGCGGCGGTGAAAAAATCCTCATCACTGCCTTCATCAAGCAGATACCGCTAAGAGAAAATCATCAACACTAAAATACAAAGCAAGGAGAATGAGGAACAAAACCCCCCCATCCCCAGACCACTCCTGACCCATCCTCATCCTCAAAGAAAAGAAGTCACCTCCACACAAACCAAGCCTTACACATGATGAAATCGTCACTCCGGACCAACCCATCCATGGGGAGGAGACGATTTAGAGAGAAGAGATCCAGGGCGATATGTCAGAGAGGGGAGGAGCTGAGTACGTAGGCGAAACCCTAGACGCCGTTGGAGAGAAAGTAGAAGCCGCTCCGAGGCCCCGTAAGTCATATATATACACGAGAGATACCTTCACTTAACATTTGATAGAAACAATAGTGAATAATAAGTGTTTCATAATAAAAAAATATTTAATTAAATTTTTGAATTGTAATTAAATAAATTATGAATAATACCAGACATTGAGATGAATTAGAATTTTTTAAGAGGTTGGTAAAGATGATTACCTCTTACTATGTAAGTCTAATTAGATACTTTCAGAAGGATTGTTGAATGGTATTTTGATAACCCCATAAAAATATAATTCATTTATGGGTATGTTTAGAGGTTAAATTTTCATGTTTTCGTTGAGATAAAAGGCTCAATGGTTTTTAAAGAATAGAAATAATGTGTTCCCTTCTATAAGTGATGAGACGGGTACTCTGGGGAAATTCCAAAAATATTTAAAAAAAATAAATTCAATATCAGGATAAATAATTGAAATGGAAATATTTTAAAATATAACATAGGATATTATTTTAAATAACCCAAACTAATGAAATATTTATAGGTTTAGTTGTGATTTTAAACCAAAATTTTTGGTTTAATCCATTAGTTAAATTTTTTTACCTTCACCGTAGAAATGAATTGTTCAATATTGGAGGGTAATAATTTTATTTGTAATGCAAAAATTGGACCATTAATGGAAAATATATGAAATTTTAGACAATATATCCTACATATTTTCATATTTTTATATTTTTTATGTTTTTTAATATTTTAAATAATTATTATATAAAAAAAACTAAATTAATTTGTTTTTTAAAATATTCATTTAATATGACATTGAGGACACCGTGAAAACAATAATATTAGAATCTTATCCCTTAAAACAACCATTATATGTGAAATTTATTAGTATTATTTTTGAAACTCAATAATTATAAAAAATGTAATTACTTTTAACATTTTTAAAGCCATTTATTTTACATTTTTATTACTTAAATAACAAATATCCAGGGTGTGTAAAAGTATAATGAATATATTAAATCACTGTAAAATAATAAACTATAATGATAAATAAAAAAATTTAGGTTTCAAAAAAATATTTATAATTGAACATATTCAGCTTTAACCCTTAAGATAAAAAATTTGGGATATTAATGTTAGGATAATAACATTTTGGACAGATATTTACATAAAATATTCTAAATGGAATTATTAATAGAAATTAGAATCAAAATTAGATATATTAATATTTAGAATGACAAGGGTCTAACTTATCCCATTCAATGAAATAATAAAATATTTCAGACCTGATAAAATTAGTTTTAAACCCAAATAACTCATTTTACCTTTACCATGGTAACAAATATTTTCTAGGGATATTCCCTTAATTTAGAAAAATAATTATGGAAATATTTTTAAAATTTTGGTCTCATTATAAATAATATGAATTCCATTTTCAAATAATAAAATTATAAGGGTGGAAGATAAAACATTAAGATAAATGCACTCAATTTGAGAAAAATGTTTTATTGAAAAATATATTTTATGTATAAATTTTATTTATATCAAATTGAACCATATAAATTACATTAATTAACCAAATTATATTTTTAAGAATATAAGAGAACCAAATTTTAATTTTAAACCATTTTTATATATAATGTAGCATTTAAATTTTTTAAACATCAATACAGTTTTTAAGAAATTATAGTATTTTTTCCTTCAAAATTAATATTTTCTTAATGAAATGACTATATGATATTGTTTATATTTTTATTTTTAAAATTATTTTTATTTCACAAAATAAATTTCTTAAAATTCTAAAAAAATGAATGTAAATTTTTTTCACATAAAAATAAAATTATTACTAGAAGGAATCATATTTTGATGCATAATAGGAAAAGGTGATTATTAATTAAATGTTAATAAACACATTATTATTGTGTTGTACCATTATATATATATATATAATTCATATTCTATTTATTAATATATATACTGACTTATCCATCATTTAGGTTATATGATCATATTTAAAAAATAATATTTCATAGTCTATTTAAGCTTGGGGTTTCATGTCTCATATATGATCTAACATTATTTTCATAAATTAAAATTTCATGGAATTACATTATCCAAAATTTAATAAATTATATTCTTTCAAATTTAATTTCATATTGATAATCAATCGTTTGACATTTCAAAATTCCATTAGAATATTCACATCGTGAAAAGGAATAATAAAGAATCCCCATCAAATGTGGGAAAAATAAATATTAAGTTCATCTTGAATAGTAATAAAATAGGTTCAAAATTCAGATAACAATAGTAGGAAGAAAAAATATGTATAATGAGGATAAAAATAATGACATTGTCCAATTAGGTGGTGATAGAGAACACACCCATGAAAAATATAACCGCAAAAAAACCATGAATCTATGATGGGTGAAAGGACCATAAAATCACAATAATAAAAGGTAAAATATTACCATTTTATTTTAAGATTATTCAAATAAGGTGGATGTATTATTTTATAATAAAAGTAATGAACATAATAAAATTTTCACAACTGATTTCCTTGCATGTCCTAAGAAAAAATTCATCATTTATTTGTTCATAAATCAATTTTCACTTCAGATCTTACTCTATCCAATGGATATTCATTATTCTTTTTTTCTTCCTAAATCACTAAAATTAATATTAAATTGATCATAATATCCTTAAAATAATTATAATTCATTGATTATATTTATATTTATTATTGAATCGTGAATATAAAAACCAATGTTCATCTTAAAAATTTGAATAAATATCCAATAAAACCATACAAAATATAATGACTCGACCTTAAACATATCTAATTATAGATATTTTAAACTACAAATCACATTTTTATCATCCCATGGATCTTTTTGTTTTATAGTTTTAGAGAAATAGCATGATCCATTTAAACCTAAACTCATACATTTCAAGATTACGCTACTACACACCATCCATTTTTCCAAAAATAATTTCCATGAAAAAAATAAATATTTCAATGATCAGTATTCATAATTTTTAATATTGAAAACATATATAACTATACTCATCTTTAATCCATGTTAAAAGATTTTTGATAAAGTTGTGTCCGATGATTTCAGCGGGGCACAAGCGTCCATCTCGTTTGAGGATGAAAGGGGTGATTTTATTTTCTCACATTCCTTCTTTCCAAAGGCGGGTGACATCTGCTCCTTGTATGAGGACATTTTCTCCTTGATTGAAACATGATGATGGGATGGTGGTTCTTCCTGCCATGGATTCCACCTCAAAACTAGTCCCTTAGTCCGAGTCTCCCTTATATGTTTAATATGTTGTTTGGGAAACTCTTCCTAGTGACATATATTTATGGACACCAATTCATTACACTGCTTCTGTCAGAAAATTCCAAGGGGTATTGTTAGGGATTCAACCTCAGGCCCGGAGAGTAGTCATGTTGCGCATCACATGTGTGTCTGGGTGCTGGTGCACAGGCACATATGTCTTCTATCCCTTATTATAGGGCTCCTCGATGGCACAGAAGCCCGATGAATCCCACATCGAACTTCGGGAATCATATGCCATGGGAATGTATCTGAGGTTTTCCTAAGGTTCCCATTTTTAGCATAGGGTATGTTGCAAGTTTAACGTCCAGTGGATAGAGATCGGGCTGATCAGAACACTGAATAGAGTGGATCTGATCGGTGCAACCCCTAGAGAGAACACCGATATTGGGTCCAAAACGTGGTTCACATCACAATTACTGTTGAGGGGAATGGAATATTAGGTGGCATGATCCCACCAGGATGTGGTTGCTCGGGTAATAATATGGATGAATGAAGGAGCGTTGGAATGAAGTGTGTGGTTAATGGGATAGAACCTCCATGAGGATGATTATAGTTTTTGGATTGAGATTTAAAAATGATTCCAATGTATCCCAGATTGGGGTTAAATAAATTGCCGCTGGATGGGGTCGCAATGGTTTACCACTTGATGGGGTGGAAACGTCTTACCACTAGATGAGGTTGCAAGGGCTTACCTGGTAACGACCCAAAGTTTCATTAATATAAAATCCCTCTTAATCCAGTTAATTGTCTCTTTATAAAAAAATGTTTTTATAAGATGTCAACTTCTTTGGTTTTATGATAAGAGTTGTGACTGTTACTTTTATAGCCGTTGAACAGTGATCACTTGATTAGTATAAATATAAGGCTTTAATGAACCAAATTTTACTCAGATAAAGGAAGCGATGGAATCATCCAGTAGAATTTCCCCATACGAAGCCCATTTGTCGGATCTCGGAAAAGAGGTGGCGTCTTTGGGCTTTTCCTTTGACCAAGCCCAATCTGAGCTTCATTATGTCAAGCTCGAACATGACCGTCTATGGTAAAAGTGGAAGTCGATTGATATTACCACTCGAGCGATGTTATCTGAGCCACCCCAAGAGTCTGTCACCATTTCACACCTTACCCTTAGGTCTTACGTGACTGTTTTAAGGGGTCATGTAACAAATAAGTAGTACTATGTTCATGTACATTATTTTTGTATATAATAATGAATATAATTTCTAGTCATTTTTTATACATTGTAAATAGTTTTTAAAGTACAAATGGTGTTTTTAATTATTATTTAATAAATAAATCTATTTTATTAAATTAAGTGATTTTTGAAGTAAATAGTATTTTAATAAAATATTATTATTAATATTAAATTAATTTTTATTAAATATATATGATCTTTTAAATTTATGAATGCAATTAAAATTTTTATTAAGGTTTGAAAGCCATTTCTATCAAAACCCGTGAATTTTCTATAAATGTTGGTTTTTATTTTAAAAGTGAAAATTAACATATTTAAAAAAAATTAGATAAAATAAGTGTCATTTCTGGAATCAGGACGTCAAAATTATCCAACGGTGAATTTTTCATAATTTTCTAAGAAGTCAAATTTTTTGGTAAAAATTAAATACCATTTAAGTATATAATCTGTTTTATGACATCATAATGACCCAATGGTGATGTAATAAAATACTATAATTCTTATGTTCGGCCAATATATGTTTTATCATTAAAATAATGTGATTTTGATTTTGTTTGACTTACTTTTCAAAGCATTAATGAACCCCTCAAGACTTATTCAACACTATTCCTTTTTAATTTCATTTCCATGGGAGTGTGACTCACCTCCACATAAGCAACCCCAATTTTTTAATAAGTTCGGACCTTTTCCTTGTAAAATATTGTTTTCCTCTTTCCTTTTCAAGAAAACCATGTTCAAATATAATGGGATGGTTTGTGGTTTGGATTATTTTAAATTAAGGGGTCCCAAACCTAAATAATAAAGAATTCTCTCACCTTTCATATATAAACCCACCCATTCTCCCACTTACTCCTCACTAAAATTCTTTTTAGTTCGTCTAACCTCTGACTTACTCTCTCTAGAATCCTACCAAGGTTCCCCAAGCTCCCAAGAAGACTCTCAAAAGCCTCTCTCTAGCCTTTGGAAGCACACTTCCAAGTTATGGTTTTTTCTTCCATTCTCATTTTTGTTAATTTTCTTTAAGTTGTATTTCCCTTTTAATTTCAATTATGAATGTTGGGGTATGGTTTCGAACCTACCCCATACTTCCCTCTTATTTTTTGAATGATGGTAGATACCTTTCTCTCTCATTAAATGCCTCCCATGTACACCTGTTACTATGCCGATATTCCGAAAGGAACTTCTATCTCTTCTTTTACATTCAATCAATACCTTTGTATCATGAATCTAAGTTCCATTTCAATTGTTGGGACATGTATATATATGACCTCCTTACTTTAAATTACATGTAAATATGATTATTAACCCCTTTCTCTATCATCAACCATTTTTTTATGAATTCTTATGTCATGCCGTTACGCTGCTGAAATCGCACCGATTTTCTAAGCCGATGTCATTGTGTAGTGAATACCATGCCCATGTCTCCATCAAGGGTATTAACCTTTATGCACATTTACTTATTGATTGTATAGTTTCATGTATGAATTTCACATTCCTTTATCGTGGAATAAATTATTATGTTTTATGAATCCATGTTTTATGATCCATGTGGCACACTTATGCATGAAATGAAATGTATAAGAAGGGTGCGCCCTTATAGAGCTCCAATAAATTGGGTAAAGTATAGTATCATGATACGTCAAGTGAAATGAGTGTTTACTCATGCAAATTCAAGTTCAATGAGGGTTTACTCGTGCTTCATGTGCAATGAGGGTTTACTCATGCTTTATGTGCAATGAGACTTGGCTCATGCTAAATCTATGTTATGTGTTGTTTCCACATTTCCATGTTATGATTATCATGATTTATCATGCCTTTATGTTCATGTTTCTTTTATGATATATTGATATGCCTATTTTCTAAAATGTATTGTACTCCTCATGTTATTCCATGTGTACTCCCTTACTGGGCTTTATAGCTCACCCTTTTCTAATTCATGTCCTCTGGTTATCCCATGCAATGCTAAGTATGAGGGGATGTAGTGGTCATGTAAAGGAAGTTTTCAATAAAGATGTTGTATTTCATGTTTTAACTTTTTATGTAATGATCCTAATCCCCAAAGAAACTAAACCTCTTGATCTTCTTTGTTGTATCAAGTGCAGTTTTATATAATAAAGCATGTTTAAGTTGTAATAAAAAGAAGGGTTGTCATAGTTGGTATCAGAGGATAGGTCTAGTTATTTTCGGGATTAGGAAACCCTAGTAATGCCTTAGATACAAGACTATGTATAATAAAAACATACCTAAGTTATGGTAAATACTAAGTAAGTGGTTTATCAAACAAATACATCCCTGTCTGGATACGAGCAGGTAGAGGCGGCTCTGGCACAGATATATCCTAGGGGTAAAACCTGAAAACACCGCTTTGAGCTAGAATCGAATGGGAAATGGTGTACAACAACAGGCCTTGCTTCACTATTGGTTAGGACACTCCTAGAGGATATATTTTCATAAATTCACAATCTTGGTATGAACCCTTATTAAGGTAAAAATTCCCCTAGGAATATATGTTAGAAAGTAGATCATGAAAATCCTAGATTAAATCATATAGACTCATGAGTTAAGGAAATAAAAGTTTATTTATATGTCATCAACTTTTGTCTTTGGATTTCCATTTATGTGTTACCCCTAAGTTTCCTTTTATTCCAGCCAATGGCCGGTAATAGGAGGACTCGGGCTAACAACCATTGTGAAGATCAGTGTGATGATTGTACTAATGAGATACCCAATCTAATGGGAGCTGGAATCCCAAACTTTGTCACGCTTCTCTATCAGCTAACTCAAGTTTTGAATAGAAACATGGGTCAAGAGGAACGTCCAAACCCCCCTAAGAAAGAATAAGTCACAATCGAGAGCTTCATGACGCAAAGGCCTCCAACTTTTAGTGGATCATACAATCCCACGATCGCTGAACAATGGATCAACTCCATTGAAAAGATATTCTCTATCCTCCAATGTTATGAACAAGAGAAGTTTCTCCTAGAGGATTATCGTATGGAGGGTGAAGCTGATCAATGGTGGACATTGATAAAAAATATGAAGCATGAGGAGGAGATCGAGGCTTTGGAAAGGAAGGAATTTCGGAAGATGTTTTTTGATAAATATTTTCCACACACCCTCCATATTAAGATGGAAAGGGATATCCTTTCCCACAAGAAAAAAGATGAAGAATCTGTGGGAGCGTACGAGGAAAACTTCACAAGGATTGCACGATATGCTTCCAACTTTCTCGTTACCCCCGAATGCAAGGTTTACCACTTCTTTGGTGGGATGAAGCCAAGCTTGTGGAAAGCATTAGCGATCCGTGACTTCGAGAGCTATGAATAAATTTTCTGATGTTCCCTCAAGGTCGAAATAGAGATCGGAGAATCACAGGGGTATCATGGGGACAAGAAGAATAAGGTGGACTTCAATGCTGGTAGTCCGATGGATAAATCCAACGGTGCTATGAAGTTCCAGCACCCCACATGCCAAAAGTGCGGAAAGAAGCACCATAGAAATTTCCTTAAGGGGACGAGAAAATGCTTCAGGTGTGGAAGAGAAGGGAACCTAGCTATTTACTATCGGCATGAAGGACTCATGGCTGCGACAGAAGAGAGGAACGCTCCGTTTGAACCTCAACGCGTTGTTCAATTCTATAAATGAAAAGAACCGGGTCATTTTGCAAATCAGTGCCCTAATCCAAGGGTTATCGGAGGCAACCAACAACCCCCAAGACAGCAAGGAAGAACGTTTGCCATCACTTTTGCCGAAGTGAACCCCGACAACGTAGTGGTGTCAGGTACGCTAATTATTCATTCAAGAATAGCGAACGTTCTTTTTGATTCAGGTTCTATGCATTCTTTTACATCTCGAAATATTAGTAGAACAATCCCAACACCACCACAAATCATAGAAGTAAAGATGTTAGTGAGTACGGCAAATTGGGTAATCATTGCATCCCATGAATATAAGTCCTCCCCTGTTATAATCTGTGATTGAATTTTCTGGCGAACTATGTCATACTCCCTTTGGTGGAATTTGATGCAATTCTTGTCATGGATTAGATTTCCTTATATAGAGCCAACATATATTGTCGGTAGAGGGAAATCACACAACACGTGGAGAATCGACCCCCGATTCCTTACAAGGGTCAGGAGGAAGATGAATCTCTTTTAGCTCCATTATCTCAAGCATGGATATTACCGCCCTATGTGCATGCGTATCTGGCTCAGATGATTGAGTCCAAAGAAGAAACCATCCTGGAAGAAATGCCTATTGTGAGGGAATTCGCGGAAGTGTTTCCCGAGGAACTGCCTGGTCTTCCTCCCAGAAGAGATGTTTGGTTCTCAATTGAACTTATACATGGGGCGCTACCAATATCCATGAGTCCATATAGAATGGTTGTTGTTGAGCTTGAAGAGATGAAGAAACAACTACATGAGAATCTTGATAAGGGGTTTATACGGCCAAGTGCTTCACCATGGGGTGCACTAGTCCTCTTCGTCAATAATAAGGATGAGTCAATGCGGCTCTGCATCGATTATCATGAAATTAAAAAAAATCATGATAAAGAACAAGTATCCTCTCCCAAGAATCGATGACATGTTTGATCAGTTTCGTGGAGCACAATACTTCTCTTAGGTGGACTTGCGGTCGGGATATTATCAAGTAAGGGTGAAGAAGGAAGACAACCCCAAGACTGCTTTTTCGTACAAGATATGGGCACTATGAATTCATAGTAATGCCTTTCAGACTCACCAATGCTCCAAAAATATTCATGGACTTGATGAATAGAGTCTTTAGAGATTACCTTGATAAATTAGTGGTAGTCTTTATAGATGATATTCTAATATACTCCAAAACCAAGGAGGAACATGAGGAGAATTTAAGAACTCTACTAGAGACACTGCGCAAGGAGAAGCTCTATGCAAAGTACAGCAAGTGTGAGTTCTGGTTTAAGGAATTATCATTCTTGGGCCATATCATCACAAGAAATGAGATATCTGTGGACCCCACCAAAACAGATGCAATTGAGGGATGGCCGAGGCCAACATTGGCAACGGATATCCGTAGCTTCTTGGGGTTAGCTGGATATTATCGACGATTTGTGAGAGATTTCTCACGATTGTCCAACCCTCTTACCAGGCTAACTCGAAAGGGAGTAAAGTTTGTTTGGAGTGATGAATGTGAATAAAGCTTCAAGGACTTGAAAAGGAGGCTTATCACTGCACCTGTGCTCACTTTACCCCCAAATGGGGTACTTTTTGTGGTATTCAGTGATGCCTCAAAGAAGGGCTTAGGCTGTGTGCTGATGCAGAATGATAAAGTGATATCCTATGCCTCAAGGTAGTTGAAAATTCATGAGAGAAACTGTCCAACGCATGATCTGGAGTTGTCGGTGGTGATCTTTGCCTTGAAAATCTGGCGGCATTATCTCTATGGAACGAAATGTGAGATATATACTGACCGCAAGAGTCTTAAATATATTTCACACAGAAATAGCTTAATATGCGCCAGAAAAAATGGATAGAGCTCATCAAGGATTATGACTGTTCAACACATTACCACCATGGTAAATCGAACAAGGTGGCGGATGCCCTATGTAGAAAGGATCCAGTGATTCTATCAATGATGAGAATTGAGAAGGATCCAACCTTCTTAGACTTGATGAATATGGACGTGGGAATCACAAAGAAGGGAACATCATCAATCATTTCACAAATGATTTCTCAACCACATATTTTGAAAAAGTTAAAGGATGATCAAAAGGATGATTTGGGAATTCAAGAAAAAGTGGAAGCTATCAAAAAGGGGAAATCCTCGGAGTTTAATCTTAATGAAGAAGGAATTGTGCGGTTTGGTAAAAGACTATGTGTTCCATCAAGTCTGAAGCTGAAGAAGGAACTTTTGGATGATGCACATAGTTCAAAATTCTCTATTCACCCAGGGAGCACAAAGATGTATCAAGATCTCCGAGAAAACTTTTGGTGGGATAATATGAAGAAGGAGATCGCTGATTATACATAAAAGTGCCTAGTGTGTCAGCAAGTGAAGGCAGAGAGGCAGAAGTATAAGGGTATGATGAAACCATTGCCCATACCAGAATAGAAATGGGAGAACATCACCATGGACTTTGCAACCGGACTTCCAAGGAAATCCAAAGGCAACAATGCAATCTGGGTTGTTGTGGATCGTCTTACAAAGACTGCACACTTTATTGCTATTCAGGAGGGTTTCTCAATGGATCAACTAGCACAGATATATATCAGGGAAGAGGTAAGGTTACATGGAGTACCACTATCTATTGTGTCTGACCGAGATCCAAGATTCACCTATATGTTTTGGAAGAGTCTTCAACATGCTCCGAATACTGAACTGAACTTTAGTACGGCCTATCATCCTCAAACTGATGGCCAATCCGAGCGGACTATTCAAACCCATGAGGATATGTTGAGAGCGTTCTCAATGGACTATAAAGGATGATGGGATCAACATCTTCCTCTGGTTGAGTTCACTTATAATAATAGTTTCCACTCGAGCATCCAAATGAAACCATATGAAGCCCTTTATGGGAAAAGGTGCAGAACACCAGCATGTTGGGATGAGGTCGGTGAACGTAAGCTGCTTCGACCAGAAATGGTTGAAGAAATGGTGGAGAAGGTGAAAACCATTCAGCAACATATCAAGGTAGCTCAGAGTCGACAGAAGAGTTATACGGATAATCGTCGACGAGACCTTGAGATTAAAGTTGGAGACATGGTGTTTTTACGCATATCTCCGTGGAATAAGGTCATGAGGTTTGGAAAGAAAGGGATGTTAAGTCCAAGGTACATCGGCCCCTTTGAGATTTTTGATCGTGTTGGGGATGTGGCCTATCGACTAGAACTTCCACCTACTATATCCAAGGTGCATGATGTCTTTCATGTATCCCTCTTAAGGAAGTACATACCAGACCCTTCACATGTACTCTCTTCCGAGGTGGTACAATTGGAAGATGATATTTCTTATGAGGAGCAACCATTGAAGATCTTAGATCGTAGAGAAAACGTTCTACAAAATAAGACAATGCCTCTCGTCAAGGTGTTATGGAGAAACCACAATTTTGAAGAAGCGACTTGGCAGTCAGAGGATATGATGAATTTGAGTTACCTACATTTGTTTTAGTGTGGGAAATGTAAAATTTCGAGGGCGGAATTTCTTAAGGGGGGAATGTTGTAATAACCCAAAGAATCATTAATGGAAAATCCCTCTTGATCCATTTTATTGTCTCTTTATAAAAAAATGTTTTTATAAGATGTCAACTTCTTTGGTTTTATGATAAGAGTTGTGACCATTACTTTTATAGCTATTGAACAGTGATCACTTGATTAGTATAAATATAAGGCTTTAACGAACCAAATTTTACTCAGATAATGGAAGCGATGGCCTCACCGAGTAGAATTTCCCCATACGAAGCCCATTTTTCGGAGCTCGGAAAAGAGGTGGTGTGTTTGGGCTTCGCCCTTGAACAAGACCAAGCTGAGCTTCATTATGTCAAGCTCGAACGTGACCGTCTATGGGAAAAGTGGAATTTGATTGAAATTACCACTCGAGCGATGTTATCTGAGCCACCCCAAGAGTCTGTCAACATTGCACACCTTACCCTTAGGTCTTATGCGGCTGTTTTAAGGGGTTATGTAACAAATAAGTAGTACTATGTTCATGTAAATTATTTTTGTATATAATAATGAATATAATTTCTAGTCATTTTTGATACATTGTAAATTGTTTTTAAAGTACAATGGTGTTTTTAATTATTATTTAATTAAAAAATCTATTTTATTAAATTAAGGGATTTTTTAATTAAATAATATTTTAATAAAATATTATTATTAATATTAATTTAATTTTTATTAAATATAAATAATTTTATAAATTTATGAATGCAATTAATTTTTTTATTAAGGTTAGAAATCCATTTCTGTCAAAACCCGTGAATTTTCAATAAATGTTGGTTTTTATTTTAAAAGTGAAAATTAAAATATTTAGAATTTTTTTAGATAAAATAAATGTCATTTACGGAATCAGGAAATCAAAATTATCCAACGGGGAATTTTTCATAATTTTCTGAGACAGTCAAATTTTTGGGTAAAAATTAAATACCATTTAATTATATAATGTGTTTTATGACATCATAATGACTCAATGGTAATGTAATTAAATACCATAATCCTTATGTTAGGCCAATATATGTTTTATCATTAAAATAATGTGATTTTGGGTTTGTTTGTCTTACTTTTAAAATCATTAATGAACCCCTCAAGACTTATTCAACACTTTGCCTTTTTAAATTAATTTCCATAGGAGTGTGACTCACCTTCACATAAGCAACCCCAATTTTTTAATAAGATCGGACCGTGTCCTTGTAAAATATTGTTTTTCTATTTCTTTTTCCAGAAAACCATGTGAAAATAACATGGGATGGTTTGTGGTTTGATTTAATTTAAATTAAGGGGTCCCAAACCTAAATAATAAAGAATTCTCTCACCTTTCCTATATAAACCCACGCAAGCTCCCACATCCTCCTCACTAAAATCCTTTGGAGTTTGTCCAACCTCTGACTTACTCTCTCTAGAATCCTCCCAAGGTGCCCCAAACTCCCAAGAAACCTCTCACAAGCCTCTCTCTAGCCTTTGGAAGAACACTTCCAAATTAGGGGGTTTTCTTCCTTTCTCATTTTTGTCAATTTTCTTTAAGTTGTATTGCCTTTTTAATTTCAATTACGAATGACGGGGTATGGTTTATCACCTCCCCCATACTTCCCTTTTATTGTTTTAATGATGGGATACCCCTTTCTCTCTCATTAAATGCCTCCCATGTACACCCGTAACTATGTCGAAATTCTGAAAGGAACTTCTCTCTCTTCTTTTACATTCAAGCAATACCTTTGTATCATGATTCTAAATTCCATTTCAATTGTTGGTACATGTACATATATGACCTCCTTACTGTACGTTACATGTAAATATGGTGAGGAATCCCTTTCCCTCTCATCAACCATTTTTCTTATGAATTCTTATGTCACGCCGTTACGCTGCCAAATTCGCACCGATTTTCTAAGTCAATGTCATTGTGTAGTGAATACCATGCCCATTTCTCCATCAAGGGTATTCACCATTATGAACATTTACATACTGATTGTATAGTTTCATGTAGGACTTCCACATTCCTTTATCGTGGAATAAATGATTATGTTTTATGAATTTATGTTTTATGATCCATGTGGCACACTTATGCATGAAAAGAAATGTTTAAGAAGGGTGCACCCTTATAGCGCTCCAATGCATTGGGTAAAGTATAGTATCATGGTACGTCAAGTGCAATGAGTGTTGAATCATTCTAATTCAAGTGAATAGAGGGTTTACTCATGCTTCTTGTGCAATGAGGGTTTACTCATGCTTTTTGTGCAATGAGCCTTGGCTCATGCGAAATCCATGTTAAGTGTTGTTGCCACATTTCCATGTTATTATTATCATGCTTTATCATGCATTTATGTTCATGTTTTTTCTATGATCTATTGATATGCCTATTGTCTAACATGTATTGTACTCCTCATGTTATTCCATGTGTACTCCCTTACTGGTCTTTATAGCTCATCCTTTTCTTATGCATGTCCTCAGGTTATCCCATGTAATGATAAGTACAAGGGGATGTAGTGGTCATGTAAAGGAAGTTTTCAATAAAGATGTTGTATTTCATGTTTTATGTTTTTATGTAATGATCCTAAGCCCCAAAGACACTAAACCTCTCGATCTTCTTTGTTGTATCAAGTGTAGTTTTATGTAATAAATCATGTTTAAGTTGTAATAAAAAGTAGGGTTGTCATTTACCTCTAGATGGGTTCCATAGTTTATCATCATGGAGGACGTGGGTGAACCGATGTGAAGGGGGTCAGAACTACTGGGTGTTGGGATTGAACCTCATGGATGATTTTTACATACCTTACATTAGCATGGATCAAATACCACATAGTTTAGGTGGGGTTGGAGCTGACGTGAATGTGGACTAGGGGTCCAATGGATGTTGGGATTGAACCTCATGGAGGCTTCCTACATACCCTGCCTTGGAATTTATCAAAGACCTCGTAGTTTAGGTGGTGTGGGGATTATATTATAGGCTACACAGGGTGTCAGTGAACTGACGTGAAGGGGGACCTGGGGTCCAATGGATGTTGGGATTGAACCTTGTGAAAGATTCTTACGTACCATGCCATGGAAATGATCAAATACCATGTAGTTCAGGTGGGTGGATACAGTTTAACATCATGAGGGATGAAAGTTAACCAACGAGACGGTGTCGGGACAAGTAAGTGTTGGACTTGAACCTCAGGGAGGCTTCCTACGTACTCTGACATTGCAAATATCAATGTCCACATAGTTTGGATGGTGTGGGGGCTTAAACTCTAGGCTTCCTAGGGTGTTGGTGAACCGACGTCAAGGAGGACCTGGGGTCTAATGGATGGTGGGCTTGAACCTCATGGAGGATTCCTACATACCCTATCTTGGAAAGGATCAAAGACCACATAGTTAAGGTGGGTGGATACAGTTTAACATCATTCTGGATGAAGGTGAACCGACATGAAGGTGTCTAGACAAGTAGGTGTTGGGCATTAACCTCAGGGAGGCTTCCTATATACCCTTCCTTGGAAAAGATCAATGTCCACATAGTTCCGAATGTGTGGGACTTATACTCCAGGCTGCCCAGGGTGTTGGTGAACCAACATGAAGGAGGATCTGGGGTCCAATGGATGGTGGAATTGAACCTCGTGAAGGCTTCATACGTACCCTGCTTTGGAAAAGATGAAATATCACATAGTTCACGTGGGTGGATACAGTTTAACATACTACTGGACGAAGGTGAATCGACATGAAAGTGTCGGGACAAGTAGGTGTTGGCCTTGAACCTCAGGGAGGCTTCCTATGTACCCTGTCTTGGAAAGGATCGAAGCCCACATATTTCAGAATGTGTAGGGCTTAAACTCTAGGATTCCCAAGGTGGATTTCATGGTCGGTGCTTACTCTAATCCCTTATGAGTCATGCTCAGTGTGAGAAACAAGAGGCAACAGAGACCTGATGATCACATCCTAAAATGTGAATCTGTGAGAGGTGAAGTGGTGCTTACATGTGATCACAACCCAAAGAGAAAACAAGAGATTTTGCGTGGTTAGAGGCCCGAGAATGTTGGTACTTACTCCAAGATGGAGGCCCGGTGGTGAAAAATCCAAGCGGGAGAGAGATTTTGTACCGATGAAAGGAGGGGTCAAGCATCTATTACACCCGCACACCTAGTCCTTTGGACCAATGAAGAAAGGAGGAGAATGGCTGCTGCCTTCGGCAAGAAAAGTAAGGTGCATACACCAATATGGTTGCGCTTTCCCCACAGACATACGCCTCTCCGATAATGAGGATCTCATTCCATGTGAAGAATGATATCACTCCCATGGAGACCAGTGGGCATGCAGAATGTCCATAGTGGGGACACCCCACATGTGAGTTGCGGGGAGAGGACACCGTTTAATGTCATGTGATGAGGACGATGGTTCTTGGTAGTTTAACATCCTGCAGCTGGGACGAAGTGGATTTTCATTGCACACCTTGGACTTACAAAACTGGTACCCTCTACTCCTTGCTGAAGTTAAGGGACAAGAAATGTCGTGGAAAGGGGGTTTCATCGATAGAACCATCGTGGGGGTCCATGTTATCATGGCTACGCAAAGAAGAAATAACCGTTATCGTGAATATTCAATGAGTAATGAGGCGAAGCAACACAATGGGAAGTATCGGCCAGGGGACATTGAAGTTACTCCTGGCGAACAAAGGAGGTTGCACAAGAAATGATTATGTGGAAAATATGATTTTGGAATAGTAGGTGTTTGAAAATGATTCCCGGAAGAGGGACATTACGATCACACATTGCGGGAGGCTTGTGTGCTAATGGGAATGTTGCGTGAAAATGGGTCTGTCCGACACGCAATTGAGATGCTTGCGCACAAAAAACCACGTCAGAGCAAAATCGGTCCGACTGGGGTCCAATTGAGATGTTTTTGAGAAAAAGAAAACTTCATCGCAAAATCAGCCAGGGTGGCACACAATTAAGCGGCGTGCGCGAAAAATGATGGGTTGCATGTGGAATTGGGTTCAGGAGCGAAAGGGTCAGTCCGGGCGTGCAACAGAGGGCATGAAATTTGGAAGTGTTTGTGCCTGGACGAGAGGATTGCGTGCAATTGGAAGGAATTTCATGATGGGGATGGTAGGTGAAGAGATTTGGATGATGATCAAGCCTGAGGGGTCTCACACAAAGGAGTACCCTTGAGCAACATTGAAAAAAATCAGTACTTGAGAGCCATCTCTTTGCGCGCATGGGAGATGAATTTCGTACAGGGGAGGCACTTGATTTTCTTCGGCCTAGGTGTTGAAGGGGTGGACTTCGATTTATAGGTGCTGGGGATCATGGCACCATGCAAAAAACATGGAGGTGAAAAATATTGTGCGCCCGACATCGGCAGTTCGGACATCAACTACGCGGAGCGGTGGCACGAAAAAAATTCCGCACCCGCGAAGAAAAGTCTCGCGAATCCCGAGTTTTTTCACGTGGGACATATTTTTTTCATGCAACTCAGTATTTTTTTCACCACCCCTACGGGCCCACCAGAATAGATCGCCGGTTCCAAATATGTCTTCACTTCATCATCCCTGAACCATCCCCAGCCATTGACCGCTTTTCGGCGTCTACAAATTCCACCCATTCAAATCAGATCGGTGATGAGCCGTAAATGTCAAATTCTGAGGGAAAAACTGAGATACAAGAGTCCATGGGGCTAGAGAGTGCTTAAAACCGGAGCGGCACGATAAACCGAAATAGAGTATGCAATCTTCTTTTTGCGCGTGCGCGGATACCGCTCATCACACCTATAAAATACCCCAAGGGGCCCCCATTACGTATAAATTTTCTCATGTGATAAGAAAGGATCTATTGTGAATGAAACAAATTCCCTCTTCCTATATGAAAAACACTTCGGTTGAATGTAATTCGTCATGAACATTCATTGGTTTACAATGATTTCTCTTCTGGGAAGAGGCCGACTAAGACGATGATGCAGAAGTGGTGCCCGCTTCTTCTGAATTCTTTGGCTGATTTAGGCATGCCTGAATGATGACATGGGAACATGTGACCATTTTACAAGCCATCCAGTCATCATACTTCTGGGATTTGCAGTTGAAAACCTACTGCCACTCACTTTAGCTATCGGTACTGCTGTCTGGCCTTACAAAGACACCCTCCACTTATATTGGGGCAGGTCCCAGCCTGACTGTGTTGTTATCGATTGGGCCATGAAGCGAGACTTTAAACATATATCACTGCTTGAGGGTGTGCCCCAGGATCCGATGATAGGGGTAAAACTTTGGACGATCAGTGAGATTCACCTCTTTTGTCCTTCTGCACTCAGAGAAACACATGATACCTTGTTCCAAGGCACTTATGAAATAGTTGGGGACCTTATTCTCATTGAATGACTAGGTCCAGATTCTTCGGTCGGAGAAGTAGGCGCATGAAGCCTAACCCTAACGAGGATCTAGAGGAAATTTTCAAAGAGGTGGACCCTGATTGTCTCACCTGGGTAGTGGTGGTGCATTCCGTGGAGGCGATTGCCGATTTTGAGGCAGAAAAAACTGATCCAGAGACTACGCTTGAGGTTGAGGGCCTCAATGAGGTTGTGGGGATAGTTCCAATGGTAGTAACTCCAGCTATCTGGGGTCCACTATTTGGGCCATTGTGGTGGGATCGTCTCTATCATCCCTCTTTTAAGGAATTAAAGAGGTTAATGGATGTGCCTAGCTGGCCTGTTGTAGGTCTTTCTCAAGGCGTTGGGCCTTATCGGAGAAGTCTCGGATTCCTCTGGGGTAGTTCTGGGTGATCAAAGAAGGAACCAGCTCCATCATGATGTTTCCTACGCTCATCATTAGTAACTAATCCTGAGTTAGTGGCGTGACAAGGGAGTATGTGATCCCCTTCCACTGGGTGATAAAGTCTGCGACTCGCTCAACAGGCCTTTGTTTTTCAATTGAAGAGGTCCACAATGCTGGTTTTCCAGGTGGTGGAACCGAACTGATAGAGGAATTCCCTGCGAAGCTCCACCTATCTGGTCACAGATCTAACATGGAGCTGGTTGTACCATATGAATGTCGGACCCTTAAATGTATGAATAGAAAAACAGCGGAGCTTTCCAGCCACCTACTACGCCGGAGTCCCTAACACGGTCCCACACCTTGAGATGAAGTGGGAAAGGTGTTGTGGTCGGTCCACTGTCTTGTTAAAGGGGGAGAAGGTGGGATTCCCAAATCCTAGAGGTGCCGGCATATCATCTACCCATGCTGGATATGGAATACCATCATATGGGATTTCCACTAGCCGCCATTCCAATGCTATAATGTGGGCAATGAGCACCACTATTGGATCATCTGGGTGGGGGTACCTGTATTGATGGGGATCTCTATCTACGATCACGTTGGAAGGTTCTTAAACATAGTAAACAAGCTCAGAGGCTCATGGAGCAGCTGGTGGAGTGACTTGAGAGGATGCTGGGGGAACCCGGGCTGGATTCCATGGATTGTCGTGCCATTCAGGAGGGTTTCACGAGACATACTGCACCATTTTTCTGTGAGCTCCGACTTCAGCCCTGTTCGCAGGAGTACCATGATTTGGGTTTCCTAGGGGTAGTTCATCAAGTGGAAGTGGTTCCTTCCCCTACTGTACTGGCCTAGGATTTTCATAGTCGGGTCGTCTCTCTGCAACACGTTCAGCTAGGAGTTCATCGAAGAAGCATGAGCCAGTGCAACGCAACGGGCGGTATCGTCCAGGGGTCATTGAAGTTACTTCGTGCGAACCTATCATGTTTCACAGGAAATGAGTATGTTGAGAATATTCTTTGGACGGGTGGTGCCAGAAAATAATTCTCAGAAGAGGTACATCATGGGTGCACAAGGAGGGAGGATTGAAGGCGAAAGGGACTATTGCATGAAAAAGGGTCAGGTCGGCGTGCAATTGAGAAGCTTTAGTGCAAATACCGCGTCGGTGCAAAATCGTCTAGGGTGGAGCGCAATTGAGATGCTTGTGTGAAAAAGACCATGTTGCTGTAAAATTGTCCATGGTGGTGTGCAATTAAGCAGTATTCACAAAAAAAAATCCAGGCCAGGTCCGAAATTGTGTTCAGGCGCGGATGGGCTGGTTTGGGTGATCACTAGAGGGCACACAATTTGGAAGGGTTTGCATGAGGATGAGAAGGTTTCACTTAATTGGAAGGAATTCTTTGCGGGGGGGGGGGGAGTTGAAGGGATTTGGATAAGGATCAAGCCCGAGGGGTCTCGTGAAAAGGCGGACCCCCTGGGAACCTGGCGCGAAAAAAGTCAGTACCTGAGAGCCATTGTTTTGCATGCACGGGAGATGAATTTCGTGCAGAGGAGGCGGTTCGGATTCTTTGGCCCAGAATTCGAAGGGGATGCGTTCAATTTATAGGGCATTTGGATCGCGGGTCCACGCGTAAAACAAGCTAGTGAGAAGTATTGCATGCCCGACGTCGGCAGCGCGGACATCAACCCCACAGAGCAGTGGCGTGAAAATGTTCCATGCCTTCATGAAAAACTCTCATGAATCCCAGATTTTTTCGTGTGAGACGTATTTTTTCACGCATCTCATTATTTTATCGTGCCTCCCCTCTGGGACTCCCAGAATAAATCGTCGATTCCAAATATGGCTTTGCTTCCTCGTGGCTGAACCTTCCTCATCCCTTGGGAACTTTTCAGCATCTACAAAATTTAATGAGTAATAATATATGTAAGGGTTAAAAAAATTGAAATCTATTAGTATAGTATTAAAGATTAAAGTCTATTACATATAAACATTTTTCAATATTCCTTAATCAAATGATTTAATTAATTTTTACATGAGAAAAATAAAAATCTTGTTCGAAAAAATCAAAACCCATACAAAGAAAAATATAACCATTTTTGGAATCATAGTGCATCATATTCATAAAACCTATATTAAACCCCTTTTAATTAGAATAACCGTACGATGGCTTAAAGTAAATATTTACCCCATGTGTTGGAGCCAAATCTAGGAAACCCCCATCAAATAATATATAATGTAGTCACCCATAATTATTTCTTCCACCCAATCAATTAAGTTGTAATATGATCCCCAATGCAATCTGGGAAACATCAGCGTATAACCTATTATGAGCTCACCGAGTGCTATCTTGGCAACACTCTCATATAAGATGTAATGGGGCCCCCTGGTTGTGTCTAAGCCACCATATTGTATAAGATCTAACATTCTCACATGACACTATCTAGGAGAATAGATTCTTAATGTACAAAACTATCGTAACATATCGTTAATAATTTGTTTTATTCTATCACTTTTTAATCATTATATATTTGAGAAAATGAAATAAATTTTGGATATCAAAATAACTCTTACAAGTATCATGTCAGTGAAGTCGGTGTTATGAAAATGAATCGGTTAGGTGTGTCATCATTTAATACACAAAAAATTAATTTTATTTATAATATAGGATTCTCATAATCAATTTCCCACATAATTCAGCGTGACATAAACAATGAAGTACATTTTTATCCTAATGAATCCAAATAGAGTTTATAATTTACATTAAAAACATTTTAATAAAAAAATCATATAAATTATTATATAAAATATTAAATGTCATTATGATAATGAATATAGTGATATAATATGTCAAATGAGATATATATAAACCTAATAAATGAATATTTGTGTATAAGTTCAATATATGTGGAAATTGATGGAAAATGAGATGAAGTCCCATTTAGCACCATATTAGTAGTTTATAAAGATTCATCAATTTTTTTACTAAAATATAGAGGGGTCTATAATAATTTTAAAAATAAAAAATAAAATAATAGGGATATATAATATAATATCTAATCAATAATAATTGGAAATTAAACACACAAAATATATAAAAAAGAATATATTAGGGGTAGTGGGTTCAATTACATTGTGTTTGACAGATTTTTTCACATGATATTATTTTCCTTGTTAATAAATTTAGATTAATTAATTAAATAATTATTATTCTATTTCATATATTTTTTATTATTTTATTATGTTCATTAATATAAATTTCTATTAGTTATAATGATCAATTACATCATCTAGGAGGTGTTCATTTCTTAGTTTTGTTGTTGGTTAACACAGTTGAACTTTTAGACGTTCTTATCGAATGGAAATAACACATCAGAAGTTGAATGAAATGGTACTAATTATAATCCATATGTATAAATTGTCCCATATGTAATTTTTTCTACAAACGAGGATAATTCATTTGATAAAATGTTAATGATAAATATTTTGATTATTTTTTCTATGTTTTTTTTAGAACATCATGAACTAGTTTCATTTTATAAATTATTATGTGTATATATATTTTATAGAATATGATATATGTTAAAATATACATATTTAAATTTTATATTTCCACAATTATAGTTTTATTACAATCCATGAAGTAGGTAATGTGAAAAAAAAACTCATTATCAATGTAAATGGATAACAACTAAAATTTAGAAAATTGATTCATTTTTTAATTAGAGGGGATCAAAAAATGAATATATATAATATAATTAATAAATAAAATAAAATTTATAATATAAATTATTATGGAGTTATTATGCTTGGATTGATTAATTATATGAGGAGAAGTTATAATAATGAATGAAATTAAGAAAGGTGATTTTAGAATATTACCTTGATAATGTCATATCCTTGAAGGACCCCTTAATGCACATGTAAGTGGACATTCGATAAGACCATAACCCCTTAGAAATATAGATAGTGGGGATTCATAGACTTGGTAGATATTATGTCACCATCATGGATTTTTAGTAGAAAGGGGGAGGTGAGGATCTATATATATACCCGATTAGGGGTGTCAATATGTTATTAAATGAATATTATGTTATATTTGAAGCCAGTCAAATTTTGGTGGAATAAATTACAATTAATTTTGATGATAATTAGTTTTCAATGTATTTTTAAGGCCTATAAATACATCAACTGCCCATGAATTTTTTAGTTATTTCATGATCTTACCTTTTAACAATGACACATCTCATTATTCCATATATACCATAGTAAGTCTTTTTCTGACCACAATAACATGCTTATGCCTAAAAAATGAAAATTATGATAATAAATAACCTTCAAATTCTAATTCAAAATACAGAATAAATTTTACCAAAATAAATTAATAGTTTTAGAAAAATTAAATTTAACAATAAACATGCAGACGTGATGAAAAAGTTGGTTTTTAAGAAGTGTATTTTTCCTGAAAAAGTTGGTTTTATATAAACTCTAAGAATTTTAATTTTTAATTTAGGAAATTAAAATTTTTATATAATTATTTATATAATAATAAATCAATTTTAAATAATCCCTCATATGGATTTATGTAATTATTTAAATATGATAAACATTATTCAGTTTAAATGAGTTATCTGAAATTTCTTTTTTTTACACACAAAAAATTATAAAATAAAATAAAATGTTTATTCAGAATAATTCTAGTGGAATAAATATAACTAAATATGACTTATTATTATTTAATATATATTTATAATAAAATGGAAATTCCAAATTTATTACATTATTGAAAATAAATGATAATTTTTAATAATCGGATTTTTTCACTATTTATGAAAAAATTTATATATTCATAAAATTATCAAAAATTTATCCTAAGATAATTTTAAAATTTTAAATTAAAAATAATTTATTTTAAAGTATGGTTATATTATTTTAAAATTAATCTTTTGAATATAACCATATATGTAATTAGTTTAATAAAAAAATTTCTTTTTTTATTTTAAAAATTATTATATATTTAAATCTACTATGCAATTAAATATTAATAATAAATTTGAAATTAAATTACTCTATCGATATATAGTTTCTGCATTCTTCCCCATTTTGGTAATTTTTCATGAAAAATTTATTCAATGATCAAATAAGTGGGGGATATTTTCCATCATTACATTTTTAAATTCACATTATGTTTCATGAAACAAATGGTTTCTATGTAAAACATTAAATTGGTGAATTACTAGGTTCTAAAATACCCAATCTCTACTTTTATAAATATCAATAGTGTTTTCCTCATATAAAATTTTCATTCCCAATTGATATAATTAATATATCAGAACAGTTGATTAATCTGGAACAAACATTATTAACATTAAATGATGAAAAATATTGCGTATATTGGATAAACATGGTGGCAAAGCCACTATGTTGGAAACCGGTCCAAAATTATCTAGGATTTCATATGTGCAGTGAACATTTGACTTAAATTCCCCTTATAAACAATCCTTATAACACATATACATTGAGATCTTTTGAGATGGATTAGATCACAAACCTTAAGTAAAAGTTCCTTCCTTATATTATCCGCATAACTCTTTTTCATTCATTGAGCTGTCCTCACATGTTGCTGAATCGTATTCACTATCTCACCCATTTCTTATACTTATTGATGTCTTATAAAAGTTCATTCAACTACATTATTTAGAAATAACTGAATTTGACATTTCTTTCCATATAATTCTAAAAAATTATCCATCTATATAAAAGAATGAATAATTTGTTTTAAGAAATCTAAAAAAAATATTGATTATGATCCCAAACTCCCTATTAATCCATTAAAAATGATTTTGTCATGTATTCAATGCTAATAATCGTTCATTCCAACCATTGATCAGAGTGATGTTGAAAACATGTAATAATATTTAATTTAGTTACCAATGACTACTAAAATCCATTCAAAAAATTGTAAGAGAATATGGGACAATGGTTATAAATAATGGACAAAGGAAACTCAATATAACCTTACAATCCCCTTAATATATAGATAGAAATTTTTATATAATTATATAGTATCATGTATTTGAAGGAAATCTGTATAATTTTTTATTTGATCAATAATAAACAAATTTACATTAATTCCTCGAGAAATATTTAGTAGTCCAACCATGAAATACAAGGATATATTTTAAAATATCCATTATAGATTCGGAAAAAGGATGATCCACCCCATTTTGTAATGTCAAATTTTATTTAATCTCTTGAAAATTAAAAATTATCATGGAATATTTAGAAATATATCATTTCATTCCATCCCACTAGAAATACTCTTTACGGTCATTATATATCTTATTGCATCCAGGATAAATGGAAAATGGGGAACTAAATGCATCATTTATCAACTCCCTCTTCAACTGATAATGATAAGGCACATATAATTTATACCCAAATATAGAAACAAATTATTTATCATTAATTAAGTTCGGAAAAATATCCTTTTTAACCCACTATAATTTTTTATGAAGATCATGGTCTACCGTGTAGGATTTCATAATTATCTCTAATACAGGCGATTCCACTAACACCTAAAGGAAAAAAAGATATCCCCTATATCCACAAAATGTAATAAAACAATCATCAAATAATTAAAAAACAGGTCATGCATTAAATGTAACATTTTTAATTATGCATTGCGTTTTTGTATATAGGCATCAACCACTTTGTTTTGATTTCGATAATGGTAAGTAATAGTGAAACCAAAATCCTTAATTAGTTCCATCAATATTGACTTCCTAATTTTCAAATATTTATACTTAAATATACAGTTTAAACATTTATTATCAATATATATTTCTAAATTGTCTCCATATAAATGATTCCACCAATTATTAAATCAAAAATCATAGTTTCAAATTCTAAATAATGTCTAGGATAATTCATCTTAGGTGGTTTTAATTAGTTTAAAGCATATCAAATTAATTTATTATTCTATATCTAAATGAAACCAATTCCCTTTAGTGTAGAATCATTATAGGTCACGAAATAACCATTTCTCAATAGTAGTGAGAGAATTTTTTCATTTACCAATCATAATTTTAGTTAATAAAAAAAATTCACATTCTTTTTTAAAGATGTATTTTACTTCCTCTAGGGTTAACATTGTTAGTGGTCTCGAAAAATGAGAAACAATTTAAACAATCCGTTGCTAGTAATCTTCCATAACATGAAACCTATGAATCTTCATCATATTTTTTTGGTATTTTCCTTTGATTAATGACTTTATTATCAGGCTCAAATGCAACTTCATGTTCCAAAACTATGTTCCCAAGGAACGATATATTTTATGGCCAAAAAAATGTTGATTCATTTTCCTTATAAATTAGTCCAATTATGTTCTTATAGAATATCCCTTATAAATTTTTCACGGTGATCATAACAATTTGGGATAATTTAGAATATCATCAAAAAAATCAATCACATACATATCAAAATATTCATAGAAAATTAACATTATTAAATCCATAAGAAAATCCCAGGAATTTTTAAATCAAAATTGAATAAATATAAACTTATAATGGCCACATATAGTTAGAAATGTATTATTTGGAATATATTCCTTCTTCATATTAAACTGATGGAATACCGACCATAGAATAATCTTTTAAATGTAATGATCTCCATGTAGCTGGTAAAATAAATAATTCATACCAGGAAAACTATACTTTATCATAACTATAATTTTATTTGATGATATATAATCAATTAAAAGCATCAATGAATAATCATTCATTTAAAAAACCAGATCTTTCTATGGTGATGTTCTAGGTCTAATAAAACATTTATTTGGAAACTCATGTAATTATTTTATGCATTCAAAAAGTAATACAAGAACTATTAAATAAGTGGGTTTTGAAATATTATTATCATTAGGGAATAATTCAACATAAAACTCAACCATAAAGTTAAGAATAATACTACAAAAATCATTAATAAAAAATTCTTTCTTTCACTACTATAACATCACTAATCTAGACAACCCTATTTTTCAAAGACTTATTTCTAAGAAACTGTCACTATTACTTATATTAAAATACCATGATTCTCTGAAGGTTATTAATGGTATGAAATAATTTATCAAAACATTCTAATCTATGAGATATATCTTTGTATGATAAGTAAAAATCCAATCCAAACCAAAAATAATGTCAAACACTACTGTGGGTTCTTCAAAAAAATATAGGAAAAACCATTTCAATAATGACAATATAAAGAGTCATATATATATATATCATGGTTTTATTCCCTGGGTGATTTCACCAAAAGTTTTATCAAACATTCACGATGTTATACTCCCAATGTTCATGAAAATTTGTTATAAATGAAATAATGAAAAGATCCAGAATCAAATAGGGTATTTGTATAATTTGAATACACAATTAACATACATGTGATCAATTAATTTTAATGAACCATTACAACTATTTTAGTATCACGTTAACTTTTATGACCATTTTTAATGTAATCATGATGATTTACGTCCTATGGAATAATATTTAGAAAAATTTTAGCATAATAAAAAATAATTGAAACTAAAAAACCTCAATGTTGGATGGCTACTAGTTACCACATTCATTGGTTCTTTATGACTCTAGTATTTACATTCATGAGCCCAATGACTAAACTGACCACACTTTAAACACCTTGATGCTCATTTCAAACATTCCTCGAAATTTCATTTTCCACGCATTGGAAAATTTTCAGGATTCCCTCTAATATTTTTATCGATTCCGTTCTCTATTCCAATAAACCATTAATTTTTCTTACAGTTTTCATTTTGAGGAATATAATTTCCAAATAACTCAATATCAATATTCTCATCACAACGAACCACATTTTCATAACATATAAATTCTCATACTTCTAATTCTATTACAAAACATGTTTTAAACCGTGATTAACTACTATTAATTTTTATATTAGTGTCATGAATAATATCTAGCTCATAACTAGCCTATTATAAAAGATTGGTTTCCTATATATCGATAGTGTCTTCATACATTTTCCTTAATTATATGTATTAATTTTCAATCTAGAGGTACAAATTTGAAGGGACACTTTTTTCGAGGAAAAAATCATTAATTTTTTTCACTTTTATGGTATCAATATATTATTTCTCTAAAGTATTAATAAGTAGATATTATCATTGATCACATTAACCTTCAAAAAGTAAAAAAACAGGGGTTGCCTATTGAAATTCCAAATATCCCCACATAATGAATATATTTTCCATAGTGTCGATATATCCTTTAGGTATATTTAGATATGAGGTTCTACATATATAAAATAGTTTTTTCCTCATAAAATGATCCAATGTTGATATAGCCCTCATTGGTTTATCCAGATTCTCTATAACATGGATACCGCCACTATTTATTTCTATGGTCAATTGATCCATCATTGTGATAGAATATTATATTCGGATTCCATCCGTTATGAGATTTTTTTTGAAATGAAAATTTTCAATTGATTCCTTCCCTCTATAGATTAAATGTTTCCTCATAAAAAATCCATTCTAAACAGACATACTTTAGATGAATCAATATGGTAATAATCAAATTCTATATCATTCAATGTTAACCATAATGTTAAAATTATTTATCGGAATTCTGTTAACATTTTCCTAAAGCCTAATGTCATCCGAAATGTTCTCTAATAAAAATAATATGGACCCAACCTTAATCATATCATTATCTAGAGATTTGAAACTATAATTCACATTTTTAAAATCTGGTGGATAATTTCAGTTTATATTTTAAGAGAATTAGGAAATACTTCTACAATGTATCACTATAAATTACTTGCAGAAACTACTACATTGTATCAATTTTTCCATAAAAAGGTCATTAAAATAAATCATTATTATTTTAATGAAACATTTTCACAGTGTTCATCTTGATCTAATCCTTATACCAACTCTTCATTAATCCATTTTAAAACATTTAAAAACATAGGATGATCACAAAAAATTTCATTAAGGGACATTTGAAGAAGGAATCAATTAGTCATGTTAAAAACATGAATTCCCAGGAAATATTTTCCAATTTCTCAATTGGGTTTTTGAAAATGAAATAATTCATGTTTATTTGAAAGAAAAACCAATAAGAATAAATAATTTCATTAAAACCCATAATAAGGAAAAGAATCCCTTATTTTGAATAATAGAGAAACACATTCATAAAACCCCTATTAGAAACCATTTTAATTTGAATAACTATATTCCTAAATTACAATATAATCATTACTCAATGCATTGGAGCTCTATCTAGTTATCCCTGTCATATAAGAAAAAACTGGATCACCTAAATCTCTCTTTGAATCCCCGTCATATAAGCTATAATGGGCTAATCTGGCACCATACGGGCTACCTCATCATATATGCTATAATGGGATCACCTGCTGCTATCTCGTCCACCATATCATATATGTTTTAGTGGCTAACCTAATACTATACATTCCACCATATTATATAGTCTATAATATGACAACTAGGAGATAACTAAGAAATTCCATTTATCATGTATGACATTATATAACCATATTTTGAATATAATATTTTTAATTCATTCTCGTTTTCGACATAGTATATTTGAAAAACTAAAATCCTTTTTTGAAATCAAAATACCCTTTAAAAATATCATGTCATCGAAGTGAGAATTAATTAAATGAATTCATTATGTGTATCAACTAAAAAAATATAAAATAAGTGTATATATAATATAAGATACAAAAAAATAATTTCAAACATAAATTTATCATTTCCAGAATAATGAACTATAAGTTTAATGGAAAGCATAGAAATTGAGTTATGAATTAACATGAAAACATTGTAATCAGTTGAATCATACGAGTCAATATGAAAAAATTAAATATCATGATATAAAAGAAATTAGTTATATAATATGTAAAAGGTGATATATATTTTCCGCATAAAATAGTATATGTGCATAACATCAAAATATTCCCCAATGAAAGGAAATTGAGAAAAAGTCCCTTTCGGCATCATGTTAGTAGTATATAAAGAGTAATAAAATGGGTTAATGAGAGAAAACTATGTCACTCATAATTTGAAAATTAAAATTAAGCTTTTATGGATATGGTATAAGATATCCCATTAATAGAAATTGGATATCAAATACAAAAACAAATAATGTTCATGAAAGGAAATGAAGAGAGAGGAGGTTGAGGGCTCCAATACCATGTTTCTAAAAGTCTTCTGCACATGTTCTTAATGACTTATATAATCTAATTAGATTCATTAATTACAAAATTATGAACCCTTTTCACATATATTTGATTAATTAGTTTTTAATCATGTTTATTTATGTAAAATTTAATTTTTTATAATGTTGAAATTCATCATTCTAGATGGATTCATTTCACAGTTCTGTCCTCAGTTAACTTGTGTATTTTTAAGGTTGTTATTTTCAAAATGGGATATATCCCTAGAAGTGGAATTAAATTTTATTATTGAAACTCAAATATTATAAATGCTCCTATATACCAATTTATTAGGTTAAAATGATTAATTTTATAAAATAGTAATGATTAATATTGAGTTTATTCTGTATATTTTTCAAACCATCAAGTAAAAGTTTCATTTTATTAAAAAATTTATTTATATATTAGATACATAACATAATATAAGACAAATTATAATTATTAAATTATTATTTATCCTTAATTATAGTATCATGAGAAAACTTGATTGTAACGAACCCCTCCATCTAAAGATGACCCACCTGAGATGATAGTGAAAAAAGAAAGATAATGTCCCCTGAGTCCCACCACCAATAGCCCCTAGGGTGGTGACCAAATCCAAGGGTATTGAAATCTCACAAAATTGGAGGCCTTAAAATTTTTATATAAATTTAGATCAGGATATATTATAGTTAATCCCAAAACAAATACAATATATATAAAAATAAATGATACCAAAATACATCCCATGTGCATATTCAAAATAAAACTACTAGAAATACTATAAAACTCCAATGAATGTACCAAAAGAACAACACTAAGTTGCAGCATGTTAACTGTCATAAAAGGCTGATCTAGTACTACCCATAAAAGTCCACATAGTCCCCCTAGACTATTCATTGACGTTTTATATACCAAGGGATAGCATACAGGCATACTCAGTTGAGAATAACCAATGTATCTTGTGCATGTGTAGATAAGAATGATAATTCCCCTACGAGAAATCCCTAGAAACTAACCGCACCAAACATGGTATACTAGCCACCAAAACCTCACCAAAGGAAATCTCATTAAATAAAATATGTTGAGTAATGTAATATTTTTCACATTGATGGAAGGTTACCCCACACAAAATTCCGACTAATTAGTCAATCTCACATCTTAAAGGGAAATATCTTGTCGCGCTCACATCTTCCAAAAATACCACATCACAACATACCTGAACATACCTAGGCCACATACAATACCTCATCCTCACGTAGACACCAGAACCAAATACCACCCCAAATGCAACCCAAAAAAACATAGACCACATACCACACCACATCTCGAATACACCTAGGAAGGCATAACACATCTCACCCTAAAGACACTTAAGAAACCAAAACTTATCTCATCCCGAGACAGTAGGGAAATCCCATCCTCCCAACGGGTCTTTGGATAACATTGCCTATAATAGGGTGTATGGAATATTAGGTGGACATCCATCCATACTCCCATTGGAATGTTTGGGAAAGACACCCTCTCCTATAATAGTTGGGGTTTTTGGCACATGGTTCTCAACTAGGGTTTTGTGTGTATAGAAAATATAATGAAAATACATGTTTGTAGATGTAGTATCAATAATTCAAGCCCAAATGTATGGATTCTCAATCAAACTATCAACCACCCGATGGTTTTTCTAATTCTCCATTTACCTCTAAATGAATTTATTAACACCAGCAGTAGTCTCATAAGAAGTTAATAAAGAAAATCCCTTATCAAGAAGACCAAACTCAAAACGTTCCCCAACCAATTCATTTAAATAGATATCATAATTTATTTAACAATTACATTTCTCATTTTATCCCAACTATGGAATCTACCAAATGAATCATGCAATGAGCCAGAAAATATAATCCATGGAGAATAGTAATAACTGCAAAAAACTAACCCAATGCTATCCTCATTCTTCAATGTCATTATTCACAATCCCTGATCTCAAAAGTAAACCCCAATGCATAGAAAAACCACCAACCCCATATCATCACAACTAAACCAAATAAAATTTCTATTTAATAACACCACACCCATCACACCAGAATCATAAACATTATGACAACCCAAACCAACACCCCGAATGCTCAACCACTTCCAATAAATTCAAAAATCAAACAGTCTTTCAACCTCAAATTCCATTAACCAACCCGTATGAAACCATCAATAGTAGTTCCTCAACCCCAACACTATGATATTACACAAGTTATAGAATATAATCAACTAAACATAACAAATATCAACACCAAAAAAGAAATTTGTATTCACAATTTTCCAACACATGTTCTTTAATTCAACATTAAAAATTAGAGGGTTATCATAGAGCATGTTCTATCCCGAGGAATCCATTTATTTAACCTAATATATGTGGTTAATAAATTTCATATATACAGTTGTTTAACACATGGTAAAAAAATGTCCATCTCAAGTCAACGTGAGTGCAGAAAAAGACCAACAACAATAATTATTTTTAGTAGGAATATGTCTTATACTTTTTAAAATACCAAAAGACATTGAAACAGAAACATGAATCACATTTACCATCCCATGTATATTAATATGAAATATATTTAGTTTTAATTAATTTTTCTATATTATGATATCTTAATAATAGGATGTTCATAAACCCTTATCACATGATATACAAAATAAAAGAGACCAAGGGATCCCTAATTATAAGAATAGATGATCGAGAACTCCTCATAGAACCAAAACATGGGGTGCACAAGGATACATGAAAACATGATCTTGGGGTGAAACACTTATTAATGATTCAGTTAGGATGTTTGTTTCTGGGAATCTCAATATCATGTGGAATGTTGAAGGAAAGATGACTAACATTGAAGGTGTAGTTCCTAGACTCAACTGATGTGGAATCGTTTTAAAATCTAGTAAAGGAAGATCTGGACAATGATCATGAAGCTTGGAAGTTTAAGAGTCTTAGTGGATTTTAGAATTTAAAAATATAATTCATATCATTTTAAATGGCATAAAAACATGTAATGTAGATTTTGAAACTAATTTACGTCAAAAAAAATGTTCCAGGGGTGAATTTTGAAAAACTAGAAATTTAAAAAAAAATCTCGAATGTGACCCACCATTGGTTAAGTCACTAGAACGAGGTACTGATGTTGAGTCACTAGTGTGACCAACTAATGGAGAGTCCATGAATCAATTCACTAATGCGACCTACCAATGATGAGTCGCTGATGCAACCTACAATCAGTAAGTCTCCGATGTGTGTCGCTGATGCGACGAACTGACCCGACCTTCCAATGTCGCCTAATGACTCCACCAATCAATGCCACCTACTAATGCCACCTAACAAAGACACATAAAGAAGGCATCATCTGATTTTTCCTACGGATTCCACCAACCAATTCCACCTACCCATGCCACCAACTGACACCACCTATCGATTCCACCCGCCATTAGAAAACTAGATTAGTATCATCCTTCTGAAATGAGACAGCATTTCTTCCAAAAACACCTCATAACCATATTATCACAATTTAATGAATCAAAAGGTCATGAAAATTACATAATCATCCTCTCAAAAAAATCTTATATTCACGAATTCAATACCCATACTAGAAGAAATAGGGACCTGAACACCCCCTTGTGAGATAACTCTCATGGATCTTTTAACAAATTTAACCCTACTACCATCATTATATTTCGTTGAAGAAAAATATGTGTGCTTCCAAAGCTGGAGTGAGAACTCAACATCCAAGAACACATCCTCCATCATAAAATAAACCAACTTACTATAAGACACACCACATAAGAACCAAAATACAAATTTTCTTGACATATGAATCTGGGAATCACTTCCTCTTGTCAATATACTATCCAATATTGGTGTCACATACTCTCCTGAACATTTTCAATCACATCCCAATTAATGTGTATCCATTGTAAATCATGCCTTCCACTTTACAAATGTCATGAATGAACAGTATATTATACCACAAACAACACAAGTCAAGGAGAACAATTCATCTCATAGAAAACACGGATCAAGCATCACATCACAATGGAAATACAACAAAGAAAAACACAGAACAACATTGGGTACTGGGAATGAAGTTTTGTTTCCCTTTCTCATGTACTCCCCTCTAGGACACTATTCCACAATAACACATAGACCAAGGGAATGGTCCACCCATGGAGTAACTTCTACCAATTATATTTGATCTCTATAGTTTTCTCCATGTATGTCACGTCATCTTCGATATACAACTCAACCAAGTAGATGACCCTTGAGTCATTGTGAAGATACAAGAGAATCAGGTAGACGTGGATGATGTTGTAGATCCCCTCCAAATATAGTGTCATTGCACACTGTAACATCACTTCACTAACTCATCCCAAAACCTCGATGGGTGTGATGATCCTAGAAGAAGTATTTATCCCTAAGTCAAACCTCTACTACCCACATCGAGGGGAAACCTTCAAGAATACATGGCCCCCAACCCTAAAATCCTAGGGACTCCTCATGCGATTGGCATGAGAAATATTCATATATTTTGTTGCTTTCAACCTATCACAATCAAGAAAAACCTTTCCTTTTTGTGGTATGCAACACATTGAGACCAGGAATAGATGTCTCTCTAACCTCCTTCTTTCACAAAGAATAAATATATATTCATCCATACAATAATTCAATCAAATCCATGCTAATGGAAGAGTGATAGTTTGTATTGTAAGTTAACTCCCCCAAGGGAATGTGTCATACCCAAGATCCTCCAAAGTCCAAGATGTATTCTCACAACATGTTCTCCAATGTCTAGATGGTATGCTCTATTTTACCATCCTTATGAGGGTGGAAATCAGTGTTGAGGACTAGATTAGTGCAAAAAAATGCTTTAGTGCCCTCTCGAATCACATGGTAAAATGTGCATCCCAATCTGAAATGATGGATCTTAGAACTCCATGTAGTCGCACTACCTTATCCGCATACACTGAGGACAGGGCTCCCACTGTGACCGACTCCTTAACTGCTATGAAGTCGGTCCATTTTGTCAGTGGATCGACCACTTCCCAAATATCAACACAACCTCCTTGATCCCTTGGAATCCTTATGACAAAATCTATTCATATTTCATCCAAATTACACTTGTGGAAAACTAGGTGTTGTATTAAACGATCTAAAAAATGATGTTCATCCTTCACCTACTCACACACTATGCACTTGGACACAGATTCTGCGGCTACCCATTTCAAACATGTATAGCTGAACTACTCTCTCAAGCCATGATACATCATGGAAACTCTTGGGTTTTCCTCTAAGTGTATGTTATAGAACCCATAGAGGAGTCCATCATGCATCACCACAGAAACAAACAACATCTGATAGACTAACATTCAATTCTTACCTTCCTCGTACCATCAATCTAGAGCATTTCCATAGTCATTGTGATCAAACATCACCTATGACACTGAGTCTCCCAAATGGGAATCCTCCACTTGTTGTACCAGAGAATATCACACATTCATCTGGAATAAGAATCCTATAACAAAATCCATTACTGAATCTAATTTAAAGGCATCCAACTCCTCCATTTCCTTCTAAGTGTCCGCAGATTCATGAACTACATATTTCTATGACTTCATGCCCAAAGAATCAGCAGCGAAATTCCCCATTCCATTGTTTCATAATATATCATAGTCATTATGCTATAAAATCTCCATGCACCTTATATGTTTCATGTTCATATCCCACTTGTAAAAGATATACCCCATGCTCTTGTTATCTATGAAGACCATAATGCACTTCCCAATGAAGTAATGTCACCACAACATCAGCGCAAACACAATGCCCACTAATTAAATATCAAGTAACACCCCGAATTGTTAATATAAGATGTTATTATTCAATTAATTCAATGCAAATTTTAGTTTTAAAAAAATATAAATAAATGTAAATTTATTATAATGAAAATTTATTTATATATGTTTTGATTAAATAATATTTTTTAAAACAAAGTAATTGTTTTAAAATATGATGTTACTAATAATAAATATATATATTTAAAACAATAAAATATTTTCTATTTAAAAATTGTTTAAATTTTAGTTTTGAGAAATTCAAAACAGTATTTGTGTTTTAATGATTAAAGAATACAACATTTAGTATTTAATATTAATAAAATTTGGTATAAATTAATGATATTTTTATAAACAGTGATTTATTAATAATAATACATTATTAATTAGTATAACAAGTTTTAATTTTATGGAAAATTAATCTTATATATTCTTATAAGAATATAAATATTTATAAAAAACATAATCATATATAAAATATATATATTTATATAATTAAATTAATTATTATTAAAAAATATTTGAATAATTTTTTTAAGAAAACCTAATTATGTATATCGATATATATAATGATTGAATTAAAAAAATACCGAAATATATATATATATGATGAAACTGAATAAAAAAAAAAATATAAAAAAATAGTTGAAGTCATTTTGGGTTCTATTTCATTTTCGTCATCACGGCTATAGGGAGGCCGGGTTGAGGTTGGGTCATGAGTCGGGAAGGCGGGAATGACCAAGAGCTAAGTAGATCAAGCCGTACAAAATGGAGAGTCGATCGTGGAAGGACATGCCATGGTCGGAGCCACCATGTGTGACCTCTTTGTCAGGTCGTCGCGCAATAGTGTTTATCATGAATTAATGCCTGGTGTTGTGGAGTCAAAGCCGAATGGTAGTCCAATTCTGGAAAAGAGTATATGTGAGGGTTTTGAAGCTGAGTTCGAAGCGCGATTAAGGTTCGTTTATACCTGATCTCTTTTATGTTGAAGTATCTGAACGAGTTATGGTAAAACTGATTCTGAACTACCTTCTATTATTCAGTTTGGCAAGTAGGTATTTTTTATCTGAATATTATCTTTAGGTGATTAGTATAACAATTTATTGTTTTTCATATTTTTTCAAGTCCTATTTAGTTTGGAAATTATGGAACTTGATTTCAGCGTGAATTAATTCTGGTTGTCCTGTTTTTGGATTCAATCATAATCAATTTTTTGTTTTCATTACCGATATTAAAATATGAAAATGACCTCTGCATCATTTTTCAACAATTACAATTGTTTATTATGAGGATATGAATTATTGATTTTAGAAGAATTCATGACTTATTTTCCGATTTAATTTTTATTGATTTATTCTATTTAACACTATGCATTTTTTATAAAAAAAATACAGAACATTTACATCAAATTTATGAAAATGATTCAGATTGTTTAAAAATTCATTAAATCTTCTGTTTTGGATATATTTTATTTGAGTTTTAATTATCAATCATGACCTACTCTTAAATGATATTTTAATGTATTATATTTTTTGTATTATTATTTAAATATTATATGGAATTATTATGAAACCAGGCATGGTGACAACATATCATTCCGAGGCCCAGTTAGCCTGGAACGGTGGTTTGAACGTTTTTAAGTCAAGAGAGTCTACAAATGTGCGCGGTTTTGGCAGTTTCTAAATGGATTCCTAGATTAAAAATATGAGGGCACCATTGGGTAAGGGATCACGACTATACTTATGAACGGGTCTAACCTCGACCCTCATGGGTCAAGAGAAAATGATAAATTATATATGATTTTAGTAAAAATAAAATAAAATAAAATAAAATAATTCTCAATGTTTATTTTCTTTTATTTGGAAACATTTGCTGCAACGCAACGATAGGGAATCTATTTAAATAATTAATTCCATGCTATAATCACTCTGAAACAACAACGTTGACTCACTAATGCCACAACGTAACAACATCAACTCAGCATTATAGAACACCAAAACACGTTCCCTCCTTTTAATCAGTTATTCAGATGTTTCTCGTTGGCAGAAAGTGTAGAGAAACTCTGAATAATCCATGGAGATTTGGAGAAAACCCTCAGTGATGGACGATGACGAATCAAAGGTGTGAATCGTTGCGTTAACAAAGTTGAAGGATCTCAGCAATGATGGAATTGTGAAGCCCTTCATCAGCGATCAATCCCTTATTGAGGTTGGGGTTTATTATTTAATTTCTCATTCCCCTTTGTTGTATTAAACGACGAACATAGATCAACCCACGAACAAATTTATCCATGGATTCACACGTTCTTGCGAGAGGGTTTTTATTAGATTGATATAAAGAAATTAACCCTTGTTATTTATTGTTTTCATATGCTCCATTCGATCCTACTATAGGGAAATGATCTACGCCACGACAAACAACAGCGGAGGTTCCTTCCTCAGTTCTTCTTTCAGATTTCCCTTCCACTTTTTTATCTCTTACATTATTCGTGTTTTTTGTGGGGAGACAAACAACATATCATTGCACAACCTTTATGAAATGCAACAATACCAAACTAGAGAATCAATATTGTGACAACCTAGAAGAGGTGAGATAGCGATGGTGGTAGACAAATCTGTACGGTTCGGGAATTATCATTCCTCAAGAATTCTTCGTACGGGTGAATCAGAACGCGTTTTCAAGGCCAATCAGAGTCCGGAAACAGATGGATTCAACACCGTATGGTCGGGGAGACTTAATCCATTTAGTTTTGTGACTATTAGATTTCCGGAATGGACATCAGAGGATCATGGGAGGTGCAGCAGCAGACGTTTACATTTCTGGAATATTCCAGAATACTTGGCGTGTATCCAGATGAACACGTTGTGTGGTATTGGCGGTTGAGGCTAGGGTTTTGGATGTCAAACAGGAATCACCTGGCATGTGAACCCGATCTAACAGCTTGTTGGACCTTCCCCCGAAGCTCGATATGTATTCTAGGAAGTACATGAACCCTAGGTGGACTACACGGTCATGTACTCCACCACATGGCCTACTGAGTCCATTAAGGCAGGTCACCCCGTGTGACGGTTATAGGGGTTGGCTTACATGGGTTAAAGTAGTGTACAGGCACACATCCATGTACACAGACCTGGACTTATTTACTAATACACGACATTTCATATAAATTACATGTCATTTACTTACCTTTCTACACGCCTAGCCTTATAACATAGTCCATTGTACACAAGTAGTACATGTGGTCAAAAGATACGACGTGTGACATTTGTACATGCCATGTACTTTTCATTGTAAAGCCCCGACCCTAGTTACCCAGAGTCGGTGCATTAATTACATAACATTGGCAAGATCACAGGAAAGATCAAATCTCGATAGACCGATTGGTTTAGTAGCCTTGGAAACACTAGATATATTCATAAGTTTTACATTACATCATCAAAATAAAAAAAGAACTACTACAACAACATATTGTCTCCATAGTCCACACTATTAACCCCTCATAATATCCCTGCAAGTCATTCATAATTTACTTCTTCACATCCTGGGAAAATAATACATAGAAAAGGAGTGTGCTCAAATTCCTAGTACGGATAACAATATAGCGGAAACTTTCATAAATAAGAATAAACATTTAAGGCAATTTAGAACTAAAACAAAAGCCTTTTAAACTTTAACTTCAACATAGTATGGAATAAATAAAATGAAATAATGCCATTTACTTATTTACATGGATATTCTACAAATCGAATAATCACATGCAATATCAATAACCACTTTCATAATGATGGAATGCATAATGCTAAACTTTAATTTCTTTGTCAAGGCCTCGTCCCAAGACCTTGGGGCTAACTGTAACCGGAACCCAACCCGGAGTGCCTCTAATAACCGGACACCATCCCGGAGTGCCACTAATAACCGGACACCAACCCGGAGTGCCTCTAATAACCGGAGACCAAACCGGAGGGCTTACTTTTACCAGTCCCTAACCTGGAGGGCTTACTTTTACCAGTCCCCAACCTGGAACATACTTGTCCAACGCATTCATATGAAGTAAAGGTTGAAATATAACATAAACATTATTATTGGAACTAGCATACGAAATGTCAATACTTTACTCATAAACCATGAATGCTATATAAATGACACATCTACAGTCAAACATATAACAAAACTTCATTACAATATGGATGTTTTAAATCATAATAAATCAACTTCAAATAATCTTAAAATCCATCAAAGTATGTTGACATAGATGAAAATGTTTTTTTAAAAAATTAATGAGAGAAATATCCTTTTTTCATGAAAACATTTTAATGTTACACAATTTAGAAAGTAAGGCATTTAAATACATTTTTTAATCAAAGTGTCCCATACCACTTTGAAACTTTTGAATGGAATTAACACTTTTAAAACATTCATTTTCATATAAATAAATCATTACAAACCATTTTGAAAACGTTGACATAAATGAGGATGATTTAGAAGAATAAATATTTAAAACATTTAAAATGATGTTTTAGTAAAAGTTACCTTAGAAATAATCCCTTTGAAAACTCTTTTATGAAATATGGACATGGATAGTAAATATGTCCATGTAGATACTTACGTAAAGACAACCTCGGATATTAAAGAGATTGTGAAGTAAACCCTTATCAATTTGGTAACTTATGAAACATACAACCCATGAAAGAGGTATCATACAATGAAAATGTAAACACACATAAGGTAAAGTGTATTACACAAAGAATACAATTATGGGCAGTACATACACCACACAAAAGATAATAGTGGAAATATGGCATGAATCTCACGGAAATAAAGAGTGAGATGAAAACCCCTTACCACGTTAATCAACTGAGTCATATGGCCAAAAGTTAATAAACACAAAATTATTTACAGAATAACATGAATATAAATAGAGCCGTGATAATATATATCAAATGGAAGTACACAATACACCACTTTCAATAAATTAGTGGCGAACAATGGAAATCTCACGGAATTGGAAGTGAGATAAGAAAATCCCTTACCCTGTACTTTTCCTTGGTTGGGGTAGGTTAACCTCCTGTATAATGGTGAAATAATTGTTATTAAATTATAAAAGAATCATATACATTAATATGATATCATATATGATCTTTTAATATTGATTTGATAATAATATCTTAGTATTATCGTTGTTTCGGGTGTTAACATACTTGTTTTATTTTATATGTTTTGTTACGTAAGCCATGTTTATAATGGATAGGTTGTATATTATTTATATCCAGAGTGATATCAAGTCCTTAAACATCATTTTTAAATCATCAAATGATAATTATACTTGAATGGATACGATGCAGAATGAATCTTATCGCGTTTGTGGAGACGGTAGTCCGTACTTACGCACGAGCGACAATATCATTCTTTTGATATTAAAATTATATATAAATGGATGTTATATTATATATAAAGAATAATTAACATGTTATATTTATTATTTACATGAGTTTCACATCATTATTATACCCATCCAAAATAATAATATATTGAATAACAATTACACCACGATGTGGAGACGGTAAGCCGTACGTACGCACGTATGGTGACATGTTATTCAAAGGGTGGATAGAATACTGAATATGGTTGTACCATATTTATAATAACATCACAGTATATATGAGATACTGGAGTTATTATTTTAGAATGGTAAGAACAAAGAAAGAAGAAGTGGAAGAAGAAAGGAACTTGAAAAGGGGTGGTGAAAACATTACCTCTTCTTCGGGTTCTTCCTTTTGATTTGATCAAAAGGGCTCCTTAGGTTGGCTTTCTGATCAAACTAAGGCCTCTAGGTTGTAGTGAGGGAAGTTGGGAGAGTATTTGGGCAGAGTTTGGCCGAGCCAAGTGGCTTGAAAGGTGTGAGGAATGAATAGAAGTGGTCTCCTTTTATAAGGGAGAGGAGGGGCTCTTTAGGAAAGAGTTAAAGTATTACTTTATAATATAATTATATTCGGTTTATAATGGTCCAAAAATCATTGAGGTCGAAGTTAAGATGACTAATTTTCTAAATAACATCAACCAATAAGAATTGGACAGGTTTTAGATAATATTTTAATCATTATAATCTTATTTATTTAAATGATTTATTAATGAGGTAAACATTGCATCATTATTGTGTCATTAATAATTTAAATTATTTGATGTCTAAAAATTATAAATAAACTATCATTATGTAGGAAATTTTTTTAGCTTTATAATGAATATTTATAATCGAAAATCAAACATGTATAACCCTATGTAAAAATTGTTCTTCTAAAAGATGTAAGCTTATGCCATTTTTATTTTTATTTTAACTTTATTAGTATAATGTGTCCCTACCACATACAGGTGGCTCTAAGGGGTCCCCAAATCGACCCAAGGATGCCCATGGTCGGGTATGTGTCCACCAATAAGGTTAGGACACGTTTTAGGGTAATTTTGTATTATTATAATATTATTTTTTAACCCTTATTTACCGGATTTACCCTTTAACCATGGTAAATAAAATATTTACCGCAATAATTATTCAAAATGTGTAAAAATAAAAGTTACCTATTTACATAATTTGGACATCCTGATTCCAAATATGTAATCCATTTTTCCAAATTCAAAACACAGAAGTTGCAGAAATTAATTTAAAATTAATTCCCGTTGTTAAAATAAAAAGCGTGTTTTTAAGAGATAATAACTATCAAAAGATTGACACTTCTTTATGTCTGGTTTAATTGTGAAATTATGTCCAATGACAAACATTAAATTAAATGGTAAAAATATATTCTAAATATACTTTAAAACCACTCAAATTCATAATTTATCAATATTAATTATTTTGATTAAAAAAGTTGATTTTAATTAAAATTTAGTAATTTTCACTATTCATCAAAATATAAAAGTTATTCGAAAAGTACCAAAATTTCACCCTAGGCTAATTTCAATATTACGAATCCAAAAATTATGTCCATTTTGAAATATAAAATATATATGATTTCAAAAAGTATGTATTACTATTCACAATGGCTAGTTTAATTAGTTGTGGTGTGTGTTAGAACTCGAGGTTGCGTACAACACACGCTATCGCATTATTCAAAGAGAAGTGTACCATTGAAGCTTGGGGTGTTACATTCTCCCCTCCTTCAAATAATTGCATCCTCGCAATTTCTAGGGTATTACTGCATAAAAAGACTCAGGTGTTTCTTCATCATAAGTTTCTCGGGTTCCCACGTTGCCTCTTCCATCGTATGATTTCTCCACAAAACTTTTACCAGACGCGTCGTCCGGTTTCTCAGTACTTGTTCTCTTATATCAAGAATCCTGACAGGCTCTTCATAATAAGACAGATCGGGTTCCAGTTCTACTTCCTCATAAGTGAGTACATGCGTTGGGTCATGCATGTATTTTCTCAACAGAGATACGTGGAACACATCGTGAACTTTGGAGAGACTTGGCGGCATTTCCAATCGGTAAGCTACAACCCCAATTCGTTCTAGAATTTCGAAAGGTCCGATGTACCTGGGACTCAACTTACCCTTCTTACCAAAACGTATAACTCCCTTTCATGGAGATACCTTTAGGAAAACATGATCTCCCACCTGAAATTCTAAAACCTTTCTTCTGTTATCGGCATAGCTCTTCTGCTTACTTTGAGCTTCTTTGTTGTGATTTTGGATTACCTTCACCTTTTCAACCGTTTCCTCCACCAGTTCTGGGCCTACAAGTTTTCTTTCACCAACGTCATCCCAACAGGTTGGTGTACGACATCTCTTTCCGTATAACGCTTCATATGGTGCCATCTGAATACTCGAATGGAAGCTATTGTTATAGGAAAATTCTACCAGTGGTAAATATTGATCCCACATACCCTGAAAGTCAAGTGAGAAAGATCTCAACATGTCTTCTAGGGTTTGAATAGTCCATTCTGATTGTCCATCTGTCTGAGGGTGGTAAGCAGTGCTCAAATGAAGTTCAGTATCCAGGGATTTCTGAAGACTTTTCCAAAAACTTGAAGTAAAACGGGGATCACAATCAGAAACAATTGATAAGGGTACTCCATGAAGTCTCACAACTTCATTAATATATAGTCTTGCTAGAAATTCCAGGGGTAGATCTTCTCTTATAGCAAGAAAATGTGCTGACTTGGTAAGATGATCAACAATAACCCATATTGCATCGTTCCTTCTAGGAGTCTTTGGTAGCCCCATGACAAATTCCATTGTAATATTGTCCCATTTCCACTCCGGTATGGGAAGAGGTTGCATGACTCCTCCAGGCTGTTGCCTTCCAGATTTCACTTGTTGACAAACCATACATCTTGACACAAAATCAGCAATCTCCCTCTTCATGTTGTCCCGCCAAAAATGTTCCTTCAAATCTCTATACATTTTGGTGCTCCCAGGGTGTATAGAGAAATTGGAACTATAAGCATCATCCAACAATTTCCTTTTCAGATCAGGTAAATCGGGAACACAAAGTCTCTTCCCGAATTTCAAAATTCCATCTTCATACACAACGTCTCTCAATCTCCCATCATTCACAGCTTTAATCTTCTTCTGAAATTATTCATCATCGGTCTGAGAACTCTTAATCCTTTCTAGTAAAGATGGTTTGGCAACCATTTGAAAAATCATTGATGTTTCACCATCCCTGGTTATTCCCATGTCCATCTTCACTAGATCCATGAAAATTGGATCCCTTTCAATTCTCATCATGTTCAAAACTCCATGGTCTTTTCTGCTCAAAGCATCTGCCACCATGTTTGCTTTCCCCGGGTGGTAGTGTATCGTGCAATCATAATCCTTGAGTAATTCAAGCCATCTCCTTTGCCTCATGTTGAGTTCTTTTTGTGAGAAAATATACTTCAAACTCTTGTGATCAGTATAAATCTCACATTTTTCACCATAGAGGTAGTGTCTCCATATCTTCAAAGCAAAGATCACAGCTTCTAACTCAAGATCATGAGTATGATAGTTTTGTTCATGAATTTTCAACTGTCGTGATGCATAGGCAATAACTCTATCATTCTGCATAAGGACACAACCAAGTCCTTTCTTTGATACATCACTATAAATAACGAACCCATCATTCCCTGATGGTAGAGTCAATATAAGAGCATTGAATAATATTCTCTTCTGTTCTTCGAAACATTTTTCACACTATTTTGTCCAAACAAATTTAACCCCTTTACGTTTGAGCTTCGTTAATGGGTTAGCCAATCGGGCAAAATTCTGGACGAAACGTCGATAATAACCTGCCAAACCAATAAAACTACGTACCTCAGTTATACTCGTAGGTGCTGGCCATTCTTGGATTGCCTTGGTCTTAGAAGGATCAACAGAGACTCCATCTTTAGAGATAATATGGCCAAGAAAAGAAATATCCTGAAGCCAGAATTCACACTTGCTAAACTTCCCATATAATTCATGCCTCCTCAGAGTCTTCAAGATAATGCGCAAGTGATTTTCATGATCTTCGTAGGTTTTGGAGTATACCAAGATATCATCAATAAATACCACCACAAATTCATCTAGATACCCCTTGAAAACTCTATTCATCAGATCCATGAATACAGAGGGTGCATTAGTCAATCCAAACGGCATTACGGTAAACTCATAATGCACATACCTGGTTCGAAATGCTGTCTTCGGAATGTCTTCCTTCTTTACACACAACTGATGGTATCCAGATCGAAGGTCAATCTTTGAAAAGTATTGAGATCCATGTAGTTGGTCAAATAAATCATCAATACGAGGTAGGGGATACTTGTTCTTTATCGTTATAGCATTGATCTCCCTGTAGTCGATACATATCCTCATAGATCCATCTTTCTTTTTAACAAAAAGAACAGGGGCTCCCCATGGAGAAACACTAGGGCGAATAAATCCCTTATTAGTCAATTTCTCTAGTTGTTTCTTTAGTTCGACTAATTATACAGTGGACATTCTATAAGGGGTCTTCGATATAGGCCTTGATCCAGGAATCAAATCAATGGAAAACTCAACTTCTCATTCTGGAGGATGTCTAGGTATATCTTCCGGAAATACATCTACAAATTCTTTAACAACAGGTAAATCCTCTATTTGAACATTCCGTTCCTCACCGACAATTATTTCATTCTCTTCCTCCCCAATAATTGAATTAAGTTGAGCTACTGGGGGTGGATCTAAATAAGAATTAGGTGGTGACGATTCTGCTCTAAAAATAAGGTGTTCCTTATCATTATCATCAAGAATCGTAACCTCATTCTTCTTACAATAAATCTTCGCATCATAGTCTGAAAGCCAGTCCATACCGAGGATTATATCAAACTCAATCATAGGTATGACGATGATATCAGCAGATAAAGAAAATTTATGTGCTCTAATGGGGACTAATTCACAAAACTTTGTTGCAATGATACTTCCCTTAGGAGTTTTAACTGACAACTCCCTTATTAAATCAAATTGGAAATATCTAATTTTCTTAGAAAACTGGGAAGATATGAAACAATGCGATGATACAGAATCAAATAATGCATTTTCTAAACTTGAGGAAACCATTAAATTACCTGCCACCACGTCTTTCGGAGCTTCTACCTCAGCAGTAGTTATAGCATAAGCCTGGCCTTGATCCCTTGGCCTTTTCTGAGGTAAGTTCTCCTGACGCTTAGGACATTCATTCGCATAATTTCCCATCTCCCTTCAATTGTAGCACTGAACGTTGGTGGCTTCCTTCTTCCCTTTGAAATCACGAGCTTGGTGGCCTTTTTCACTACACTTGTAAAAGACTCCCATTCCCTTCAAGCAAGCACCGGGGTGTTTCTTCCCACATTTACCACAGGATGGATATTCAACATTTTTCTTCTTCCCCTTATTTCCATTCCCAGATTGATCAGAAGGTCTCTTCTTCTCTTGCTTTGCTTTAAAGTCATAAGACTAAGAGAATTCTTTTTCGGTCTTGATAGCACATGAGACAATGTCTTCATATGACGAAGAGGATTGTGAGACTAATGCTCGACGAAGAAATGGTTTTAACCCATCAATGAAACGATCAATCTTACTTCTTTGGTTACATATATAATCACCAGCGTACCTTGCTAACCTTGTAAAGTTAGCCTCATACTTTGTGACATTCTCATCCTCCTTCTGTCTCAGACTTAGAAATTGCCTTTCCATATCTGCTCGATGGTCGCGAGGAAAGTATTTTTCTAAAAACAGATCTTTGAACTCCCTCCATTCCGTATTTGATACTTCATCATCTTCCTTCATGTTTTGAATCAATGACCACCATTGATCAGCATCTCCAGTGAGGCGGTAAACTGCCATGATAACTTTTTCTCTTTCACTGCTCCCCAAAGCCTGAAATATTTTCTCTAGGGAATTTATCCACTGCTCGGCTACTAAGGGATTTGTACTTCCATTGAACGTTGGTTTTTGTTGCCTCATGATTCGATCTAACATTGATCCTCCACGCTGCGGATCAGGGTGCTCCATACGGGTATGGTTATTATTCATAACCTGAGTAAGTTGTCCCAGTATGGTGATTAGCTGATCGGAACCAGTTGCATCACCAGCCCCACTGTAATTATCTTGAGTAGGAGGGAAATCCCTACATGGAGTGTGTGCATTGATACGGTTTCAATTTCATCCACTAGGCACCATTTCTAAACAATGGCATAAACTAGATCAGTTTATGAATCAAAATACATAATCCCATACTTATAAAACACTCAACATAAATTGAACTATTTATGGATATAATCCATAATCATAAAAATGTTTTCTTTGAGGAATTATATACTCATAAACCCTTCATAATGATTTGTAATGAAAATAAGAGTTATCCTAAGCATATCCCCCGGGAGTGTCGTAACCAAGATTGCAGCAAGGCCCGTTGTCGTGCACCAGTTCCCATTCGAGTCTAGCTCAAAGCGGTGTTTTCGGGTTTTACCCCTAGGTACATCTGTGCCAGAGCCGCCTCTACCTGCTCGTATCCAGACAGGGATGTATTGCTCGGAAAACTCAGAAAATCCCTACAATACCAAAATTCTAGGATGTTCTTATACACTAATCCTCAATGTTTATCTTAGGTCTACGTTCTCTAATCAGAGTTTATCTAAATCTAGCTTCCAAGGTTTGTACTAAACTTCCTCTGATACCAACTGTAACGCCCCGACCCCAGTTACCCAGAGTCGGTGCATTAATTACATAACATTGTCATGATCACAAGAAAGATCAAATCTTGAAAGACCGATTGGTTTAGTAGCCTTGGAAACACTAGATATATTCATAAGTTTTACATTACATCATCAAAATAAAAAAAGAACTACTACAACAACATATTGTCTCCATATTCCACACTATTAACCCCTCATAATATCCCTACAAGTCATTCATAATTTACTTCTTCACATCTAGGGAAAATAAAACATAGAAAAGGGGTGAGCTCAAATTCCCATTAAGGATAACAATATAGCAGAAACTTTCATAAATAAGAATAAACATTTAAGGCAATGTATAACTAAAACAAAAGCCTTTTAAACTTTAACTTCAACATAGTATGGAATAAATAAAATGAAATAATGCCATTTACTTATTCACATGGATATTCTACTAATCGAATAATCACATGCAATATCAATAACCACTTTCATAATGATGGAATGCATAATTCTAAACTTTAATTTCTTTGTCAAGGCCTCGTCCCAAGACCTTGGGGCTAACTGTAACCGGAACCCAACCCGGAGTGCCTCTAATAACCGGACACCAACCCGGAGTGCCTCTAATAACCGGACACCAACCCGGAGTGCCTCTAATAGCCGGACACCAACCCGGAGTGCCTCTAATAACCGGAGACCAAACCGGAGGGCTTACTTTTACCAGTCCCTAACCTGGAGGGCTTACTTTTACCAGTCCCCAACCTGGAACATACATGTCCAACACATTCATATGAATTAAAGGTTGAAATATAACATAAACATTCTTATTGGAACTAGAATACGAAATGTCAATACTTTACTCATAAACCATGAATTCTATATAAATGACACATCTAGAGTCAAACATATCACAAAACTTCATTACAATATGGAAGTTTTAAATCATAATAAATCAACTTCAAATAATATTAAAATCCATCAAAGGATGTTGACATAGATGAAAATGTTTTTTTTAAAATTTATTGAGAGAAATATCCATTTTTCATGAAAACATTTTAATGTTACACAATTTAGAAAGTAAGGCATTTAAATACATTTTTGAATCAAATTGTCCCATACCACTTTGAAACTTTTGAATGGAATTAACACTTTTAAAACATTCATTTTCATATAAATAAATCCTTACAAACCATTTTGAAAACGTGGACATAAATGAGGATGATTTAGAAGAATAAATATTTAAAACATTTAAAATGATGTTTTAGTAAATGTTCCCTTATAAATAATCCCTTTGAAAACTCTTTTATGAAATATGGACATGGATAGTAAATATGTCCCTGTAGATACTTACGTAAAGACAACCTCGGATATTAAAGAGATTGTGAAGTAAACCCTTATCAATTTGGTAACTTATGAAACATACAACCCATGAAAGAGGTATCATACAATGAAAATGTAAACACACATAAGGTAAAGTGTATTACACAAAGAATACGATTATGGGCAGTACATACACCACACAAAAGATAATAGTGGAAATATGGCATGAATCTCACGGAAATAAAGAGTGAGATGAAAACCCCTTACCACGTTAATCAACTGAGTCGTATGGACAAAAGTTAATAAACACCAAATTATTTACAGAATAACATGAATATAAATATAATCATGATAATATATATCAAATGGCAGTACACAATACACCACTTTCAATAAATTAGTGGTGAACAATGGAAATCTCACGGAATTGGAAGTGAGATAAGAAAATCCCTTACCTTGTACTTTTCCTTGGTTGGGGTAGGTTAACCTCCTGTATAATGGTGAAATAATTGTTATTAAATTATAAAAGAATCATATACATTAATATGATATCATATATGATCTTTTAATATTGATTTGATAATAATATCTTAGTATTATCGTTGTTTCGGGTGTTAACTTACTTGTTTTATTTTATATGTTTTGTTACGTAAGACATGTTTGTAATGGATAGGTTGTATATTATTTATATCCAAAATGATATCAAGTCCTTAAACATCATTTTTAAATCATCAAATGATAATTATACTTGAATGGATACGATGGAGAATGAATCTTATCGCGTTTGTGGAGACGGTAGTCCGTACTTACGCACGAGCGACAATATCATTCTTTTGATATTAAAATAATATATAAATGGATGTTATATCATATATACAGAATAATTAACATGTTATATTTATTATTTACATGAGTTGCACATCATTATTATACCCATCCAAAATAATAATATATTGAATAACAATTACACCACGACGTGGAGACGGTAAGCCGTACGTATGCACGTATGGTGACATGTTATTCAAAGGGTGGATAGAATACTGAATATGGTTGTACCATATTTATAATAACATCACAGTATATGTGAGATACTGGAGTTATTATTTTAGAATTTTAAGAACAAAGAAAGAAGAAGTGGAAGAAGAAAGGAACTTGAAAATGGGTGGTGAAAACATTACCTCTTCTTCGGGTTCTTCCTTTTGATTTGATCAAAAGGGCTCCATAGGTTGGCTTTATGATCAAAATAAGGCCTCTAGGTTGTAGTGAGGGAAGTTGGGAGAATATTTGGGCAGCGTTTGGCCGAGCCAAGTTGCTTGAGAGGTGTGAGGAATGATTAGAAGTGGTCTCCTTTTATAAGGGAGAGGAGGGGCTCTTTAGGAAAGAGTGAAAGTATTACTTTATAATATAATTATATTGCGATTATAATGGTCCAAAAATCATTGAGGTCTAAGATAAGATGACTCATTTTCTAAATAACATCAACCAATATGAATTGGACAGGTTTTAGATAATATTTCAATCATTATAATCTTATTTATTTAAATGATTTATTAATTAGGTAAACATTGCATCATTATTTTGTCATTAATAATTTAAATTATTTGATGTCTAAAAATTATAAATAAAATATCATTATGTAGTAAATCTTTTTATATTTCTAATGAATATTCATAATAGAAAATCCAACATCTATAACCCTATGTAAAAATTGTTCTTCTAAAATATGTAAGCTTATGCCATTTTTATTTTTATTTTAACTTTATTAATATAATGTGTCCCTACCACATACAAGTGGCTCTAAGGGGTCCCCAAATCGACCCAAGGATGCCCATGGTCGGGTATGTGTCCACCAATAAGGTTAGGACACGTTTTAGGGTAATTTTGTATTATTATAATATTATTTTTTTAACCCTTATTTACCGGATTTACCCTTTAACCATGGTAAATAAAATATTTACCGCAGTAATTATTCAAAATGTGTAAAAATAAAAGTTACCTATTTACATAATTTCGACATCCTGATTCCAAATATGTAATCCATTTTTCCAAATTCAAAACACAGAAGTGGCAGAAATTAATTTAAAATTAATTCCCATTGTTAAAATAAAAAGCTTGTTTTTAAGAGATAATAACTATCCAAAGATTGACACTTGTTTATGTCTGGTTTAATTGTGAAATTATGTCCAATGACAAACATTAAATTAAATGGTAAAAATATATTCTAAATATACTTTAAAACCACTCAAATTCATAATTTATCAATATTAATTATTTTGATTAAAAAAGTTGATTTTAATTAAAATTTAGTAATTTTCACTATTCATCAAATTATAAAAGTTATCCGAAAAGTACCAAAATTTCACCGTAGGATAATTTCAATATTCCGAATCCAAAAATGAATTCCATTTTGAAATATAAAATATATATGATTTCAAAATGTAGGTATTACTATTTACAACGGCTAGTTTAATTAGTTGTGGTGTGTGTTAGAACTCGAGGTTGCGTACAACACACGCTATCGCATTATTCAAAGAGAAGCGTACCATTGAAGCTTGGGTTGTTACATTCATCACATGTCTTGATCATCTTTCCCACTGTATCTTGGAAATTTTTTGTTTGGGTTATTTCCCCATTTTCCTCATTCCCCTAAAATTCAGGTATCGTTACCTACTACAATAGTATAATCCCTTCAGCTGGACATTCCGAGATAGAGTAAGGTATCCATCTGAGTGGTGTAGAGTGAGATCCTATATCCATTATTAACCATAGGTAGTTTCCGATATTGACATGAATAATTCTATAGGTAGTTTATGTTCAACCTAGAAGGTGAATCCAGATGAGTCGCGATATCCGCCAAGGCCCTAATAGTGATCCTTATATGTGAATAGTGATCATTACCCACTTAGGAGTGTATTCCCCGATAATGAGAGTATCTATATCTTGTGTCTTTTCCCGATGAATATCACTTCTCAGACGGACGTCATCAGAGCTATCATACTTGTGGAGTGATTTCTACCAGACGAGTGCTTCTTCGAATCATCGAACAGAATCCCTAGTGGGGTTATGTTGTGGCGTGACCTGTCCCTAGACTACGGGTATTGAATTTGAGTATTTCTAGATTGTGTTCTTCTATTATATGTATAGTAGACATCTAATGTGTAGAGATGATTGTACCTTTCCTTTCTGTATTGCTTTGTGGTTTTTGGGGTCCTCTACTGAGTATTGTTATACTCACCCCTATATGGTGTTTTCCTACATGTGTTGTGCCTGGTGTAGATGAGCATCCTTTTGATAGAGTCCAAAGAGGAAGAGGACATGACTGAGCTCTGTAAATTTTCTACAGGTCAAGGCCTTCCTACAGTTATGATCAACAATCCTAGTACCTTCTTTATTTAAAATTTGTACTTGTTTATTTTAGTCTCTTGTTTTTTGTGGGCTTGTATACTGGCCTAGTTTAATTTCAATACATTACATTCTGTCATACTCTGTTGGTTGGGTTTAGTTGTATGCATGAATTTTGTTCCCATGTTTTTTTACATTTTAGCCATGTAGGCTTAGAGAAGTGTGTGTTTAAACAGGTACGTAGGAAATGCCTCCCATGATAGTAACATTCCTACTTAGTTCTAATCACCAGACCCTTCCCTTTTGGATGTTTTCTTATGGAGACACAGCATAGGCCCCATAGGGATGGGTCGTGATAGAGTGGTATCATAGGTGGTCAGTTCTACCTTGGGTCCAAGTGTCTGTGAGATTGGTTTGGGGAAACAGTTTTAGGTCTTTCGAGTCTGTATTTCTACCCAGAGACAAGTGATGGTGAGGGCGCCAATGTATCCATACAGCTTGGCTCTGATAACATACTTTTCGACTCAATACATGAAAATAGTAGTTGTATGGAAATAAATTGATGGTAATTTCATCATATATAGATGGGTTGTTTTTTCCATGAACTTTGTGTCTGCTATCCAGATATACTCATTAACCATGGTACATCTTGTTTCCATAAAGGATATCTCTGTGGAACATACCTTCTAGGATTCAGTATCATGATCAAGAGGATGACATTCTCAGTGATGAGGATTTGATGTAAGGACCAGTTCCCCAGGTGTTTCCACCATGTGCTGCACCTTCTATACCACCACCAGTAGAGCAGCCCGTGGTACCCATAGTTCCGAAGCATGAGGGACGCAAGATGAGCACTCTCAATGAGTTCTACATAAAGAGACCCCCAATGTTCTGAGGCGATCTCGACCCTCTGGCCACTGTGAACTGGCTTGAGGTAGTGACTAGATTCTTCCATCTACTGAGGACACCAGTGGACCAGATGGTTATCTTAGTAGCGAGTCATCTTTAGGGTATATCAGGACAATGGTAGAGTCTAACAAAAAACTCACGACTAGGTGAGTTTTTGTGGGTGAAGTTTGAGAAACTCTTTAGGGAGGAGTTCTCTACAATTACGCTGAGAAAAGTGCACATCCAGGAGCTTCTTTAGCTTCAGTAGGGAAGTTTGATGATAGACGGCTATTAATTGAGGATCACTAAACTCACCAAGAAATCGATGGAGATGGTTAGTGATTAGTACATCAGAGCTCAGACCATAAAGCAAGGTCTATGATGAGACATCCGAGCTACTGTCATGCCTCAATTCATTTGAACTTATGATGGAGTTATCGAGATGGCCTTGGTGATCGATATCTTCTTGGTGGAACAGAGAAAGCCGATGACAGTCAGTCGCAGGAAGATAGATTTAATGTCCTCAGTAGCAGGGAGCCAATGTCAAACCTAGGAATTAGGATGTGGGAGATGTCAGAGGAGGACCCAGGATAAGGAGTCGATAGTCAAAGGCTCTCAATATGGATCCTGTCATCATAGGGAGAAACGTTGCTACTCGCGTGATGGAAGGGGACATCTCGATGAGGATTGTTTGACCTGTCTAGCTACTGATAGGGAAGCAGCGGATGGACCAAGATGGTAGAGGAAGAGAGTAGAGCAGACAGACACGCCAAGTGGTGGATGTGGAAGAGGAATATGGAGAGCTGTAGGAGGTGGTAGCTGCTTTGATTTACTTCCACCACCACCACAAGGAGGTCTTCCCCAGGCTCAGTAAGCTAGTGGATAGGGGTAGGGACAACTGAATTCGATCAAGGCATATGACCCAAGGACTCTAGGGATGATTCGAGGTACGATCTGTGTCTTTTATACCTTAGATATTATACTTATAGACACAGGTCCTTGCAATTACATCATCACCACACGTCATGTGCGAATCCCTGATACTTTGGTCGAGATGTTGATTCAATCATTATACTTGGAGACACCAATAAGAGGAGACTTGACGATCAGACACATTTACAGACAGTGTGATCATACCCTTGGATGTGATAGTTATAGCTGTAACCTCTTCGTGGTGGCGTCGAGGCCTTATGATGACATTCTCAGTATGGATTGGTTATCTTCAGTCCATTCTCAGATTTAATATTTTAGGAGAAGAGTGTGGTGTGTCCGTAATGATGGGATGAGGTTTTCCTTTGTTAGAGAAAAGGAGACCTGGGCAGCGCATAACAGAATCATGCATTGGAGGGTGCAGCCGATCACTCGTGAATTGGATGGCCTTTCCCCTAGAGCAGCAAATGTTTTGAGATCCCAGTTCTCATTAGTAGTGAAGGAGTATAAGGATGTCTTTCCTCTAGATGTGCAAGACTTCCTCCTCGATGGGAAATTAACATCTGCATCGACTTACACCCCGAAACAGCACCAATTTCTTCATCATCATATCGGATGGATCCCACAGAGCATTGTCAACTGAGGGTGCAGTTAGAGGATTTGCAGAGCAATACTTTCATAAGACCCATCATTTTACCTTGGGCAACCGCAGTCATTTTTTCCATGAAGGCAGATGGGAGTTTGAGGTTGAGTATGGATTATCGGTGCCTGAATTAGGTAACAGTGAAGAACAAGTATCCCATGTATAGAGTCAACTAACTCTATGATTAGCTAATAGGGGCACAGTGGTTCTTGACGGTTTCCCATCGATCAGGTTTTCTCCCATTATGATTAAGGGATGAGGATATACCAAAGATGGCATTCAGATGCCTCTATGGTCACTATGAGCACTTGGGGATGCCTTTCAGCATGAAAATGGCCCTGGAAATGTTCATGGGATTGATGAACCATATTTTCCAGCCATACATAGACAATTTCGTAGTGGTCATCATCAACGAAATCCTTGTGTACTCAGTGTCATAGGAGGAGCACACGAGACACCTACATTTGGTTCTAGACATACTCTAAGAGAACCATATTTAAGGGAAGCTCTTGAAATTCCAGTTTGAGATTCAGGAGGTCCACATTCAAGGACATGTCATCTCAACAAAGGGTGTAGCTGTGTACCCAGCCATGGTGGTGGCAGTGTTAGCATGGGTGCCACCTCGAAGCGTGTTGGAATTGCTGAGCTTCCTTGAGTTGGCAGGATATTACCATAGATTCATTCCTGATTTCTCATGAATATTTGAACTAATGAAATCCATGAACAGGAAATAAAAACCCTTCATTTGGACGGAGAAGTTCTAGTAGGCTTTGGAGTAGTTAAGACATAGTTTGGAGAGAACCCCAATATTTAGATTGCCGGAGGAGGGTGTTGAGTACATAGTTTTTTGAAAAACATTAGAAACCGGGCATGGTTGTTTCCTGATGCTGAGATATGTACTTATTGCTTATGGTTCGTGCCGAATTATTCAACATGAGCAGAACTATGTGACCCATGATCTTGAGTTGGCAGCGGCATACTTCATGCAGATGATGTGGCGACACTACTGTATGGGAGAGTGGTTTATTGTATACTATAACCACAAGAGCCTCCAGTAGATCTTCTTGTAGAAGGATCTGAATCTGAGGAAAATAAACTTGGTAGAGTTCCTCCAGGACTATGATTTCTAGATCATATATACTCCTGGGATGGGGAACAAGGTGGCAGATGCACTTAAAAGAAGTTTGAGCTCACATATATTGAGTGAGGCAACAAAGCAGTTAGCCACATTTTAGTTGTCCTTCTTGGATAGAGAGGATGTAGCTTACCTACAGTCGATGGTTGTCACATCTACAATTATACATCGAGTTAAGGAGGCACAGCTTAGGGATGTCAATTTTCAGGATTTACGTGCTTAGTTATCCATAGGACATGCTCTTGATGGATATTCGCAAGGTGGGGACCACATAATTGTTTTTAGAGGACACACTATTATACTAGTGGAGTTGCAGGAAGAGGTCTTGAGGGAGTTTCATACTTCTCCCTTGGTGGTACATACTTGAGTGGCGAAGATGTACCAGTATTTCCAATGACATTTCTGGTGGTCAGACAAGATGAAGGCAATAGAGGAGTTCATTTCTCATTATCTTACATGCCAGTAGGTGAAGGCTGAGCACCAGGTTCTACCTGGATTGGCTCACCCCAGGATGTTCCATAGTGTAAGGTGTATGAAATATTGATGGAATTCATGATAGTTTTACCAAGTACATCCAAGGGGTATGATTCTATCTGGGTGATTGTTAACCGACTCATCAATTCGGCCCACATCCTAGCTATCAGGGAGCATAGTTCCATATAGAGATTTGGATGCATCTACTTACAGAAGATAGTTTTTCTTCATAGATTCCCTTCAACAATAGGCTCGAATCGATACTCCCATTTCAAATACCGGTTGTGGAAGGGATTATAGGTGGATTTTGGGACTCAGATACGCTTGAGCACGACATTCCACCACCAGACAGATTGTTAGACGTATAAGATCATTTAGGATCAAGAGGATATGTTGCTGGCCAATATCTTAGACATGGGTAATAGTTTGGAGGACCATATACCACTGGTGGAGTTTCAGTACAACAATAGCTACCACTCATTCATCGGTATGACACCATTCAAGGATTTATATGGGAGACCCTTTCGGTCACCGATTTGCTGGACCGACCTCAGAGAGTCAGCACTGATGGGTCCAGAGATGGTAAGAGCTACATCTAAGAAAATACAGATCATCTAGGAGTGGATGAAGATTTCATAAGGCCGGTAGAAGTCTTATGATGATATGCGATTGATACCTCTAGTTTTCGAGGAGGGATACCATGACATTCTTTGGGTCTCACCTCGATGAGGGTTATAGAGATTTGGTCGAGGTGGAAATCTATCTCTAAGGTTCATCGGAACATTCCAGATACTAGGCAGAGTTGGTGAGGTGGAATACTGCCTAGCTCTACTGTCATAGTTGTATCGGGTACATGATGTCTTCCGGGTATCATAGCAAAAAGGTACGTGCATGACCTAGGGCATGTCATCAACTAGGGCGGGCTTTACATCTAGGATGGTGTGACCTTTGCTGAGTACCCGGTCGAGATCGAGGATCAGTAGGAGAGGATCCTTCGTGGGAGATCAATTCCCTTAGTGCGGGTTCGGTGGTTGCATAGAAATATTCAGAAGAGCACATGGGACCAAGAGGCTCATATTCATGCCTAGTACCCACATCTTTTTTAGTAGCCATTGTTTTGGATTTTAGGGTCGAAAAGCCCCAAGGTGGGAAGAATGTAATGTATCAGAGTTTCTATGTATTATTTTTTAAATATTATATAGAATTATTACGAGACCAGGAAAGGATAGAAAACATTAGTCTACGGCCTAGTGATCCTGGAACGGTGGTTTGAACCTTTTTAAGTCACGTGAGTCGGCATATGTGCACGGTTGCGGTAGTTTCCGAATGGATGCCCGGATTAATAATCTGAGGGCACCGTTGTGTCCCAGAGGATGACTTTCCTATGAACAGGTTTAACCTCGTCCGACGTACGTGGAGGGAAAAAGGTAAAAATTCTGACATTTTAAGTAAAAATTAAAAAAATAAATTAAATTAATTCTCAATGTTAATTTTACTTTATTTGGAAACATCTACTACAATTCAATGATGGATACACTATTTCAATAATTAATTCCATTCCATAATCCCTCGGAAACAGCAACGCGGACTCATTAATGCCGCATCGCAACCACATCGACTCATCATAAAAGAACGATAAAACATGTTCCCTTCGTTTAATGGGATAATTGGATGTTGGTTGTTGTCAGAAGTTGGATAAAAACTCTGGAGAATCCTTGGAGTTTTGGAGAAAACACTCAGTGACCAATGACGACGAATCGAAGTTTTGAATCACTGAATCAATGAAGATGAAGGGTATCAATGACGACGGTAGCGCACCACCGTTCATCAATGATATCTACCTTCTTGAGGTAAGGGTTTTTTATTTCATTTATTCTTCCCCATTCATGGATTAAATGATGAATGCAGATGAACCCATGAACATTTTGATCCGAAAATTCATACGTTCTTGCAGGAGGGTTTTTATTGGGTTTATCTCAGGGAATTAATACATGTTATATATTATTTTATGTTTCTCTATTTGATCCTACTAATGGGAGTGGATCAACACCGTGATGAATGATAGCAGAGGTTCGTTCCTTGGTTCTTATTTGGGATTTCCCTTCCCCTTTTCTTTTTTCTCTTGCGTTATACACGTTCCTCGTGGGGCGATGAACAAAGGATTGCTTGACACCAGTTATACAATGCAAAAATCCCAAACTGGAGAATCGAAATTGTAACAACCTTGCATAGGTGCAACGTCGATGGAGGCGAATGAATTAGAATGGTTTGTGAATTCTCGGTCCGCGAGCGTTCTTCATATGAGTGAATCAGAACGCATTTTCAAAGCCGATCGGAGGCCCGAAAATGACAGATTCGACACCATAAGGTTAGGGAAACATAATCCCGTAAGTTTTGTGGAGATATGATTGTTGAAATGGAAATTATAAGATCACATGAGGTGCAATGGTAGAGGTTCACGCTTCTGGAAAATTCCAAAATACATGGCGTGTATCTAGACAAACACGCTGTGTGGTATCGTCGGTGGAAGTAGCTAGGGTTTTAGGTGTTAGACTGGTATCACACAACATGTGACACTGATCACACTAGGTGTTGTGCCTTCCCCAAAGCTCTATGTGTATTCCGAGAAGTACAGAGACACGAGGTAGATTACACGGACGTGTACTCCACCACACGGCCTGGCAAGGCCAGTAACGCCGATTACCCCATGTGCCGATTACACGGGTTGGCATACCTGGGTTAAAGCCATGTAAGGACACCTAGATGTGTATAGGGAGCTAAACAAAGTTACTAAGACATAGCATGTCATACATTCTACACACCATGTATTGACCTTTCTGCACGACCACCCTTACAACATGATCCGTTGTACACGGGTTGTACCCGAGGTCAGGAGACACGTCATGTTACATTTGTACATGTGGTACAGTTTTTAGTACATGTCTTGATCATCTTGTCCACCATATCTTGGACATGTTCCACTTGGGTTTGTGCTTCTCTATCCCCATTCCCCTGAAGGTCTGGTATCATTTCATACTATAGGAGTATGATCCCTTCAGCCGGACATTCTGAAATATAGTTAGGTATCCCTCTGAGAGGCCTAGAGCGAGATCCTCTATCCACTCTTGAACATAGGTAAAGTCAGGTATTGACATGACCACTTTTACTGGGTGCTGATCCTCAACCTAGCTGGTGAATCTAGATGAGTCGCGGTATCCACGAAATCCATTAAAATGATCCTCATCTGTGTATCATTATCTTTCCCCACTCAAGAGTGTGTTCTCTGATAATGAGTGCATCTATCTCTTGTGGAATTTACCGATGAACAATACTTCTTGAATGGACATCATCAGATCTATCAGACATGTGGAGTGAGTTGTCCTGGATGAGTGCTACTTGGATTCTTCAAACTGAATTCCCAGCAGGGTTTTGTAGTTGCATGACTTGTCCATAGACTATGGGTTTGGGATTTGAGAATATCTCGATTGTGTTATCCTATTATATGTTCAGTAGAAATATGATATGTAGATATGATTGTACCATTATTTTGCCTATTTCATTGTTGATTTCAAGGTCCTATATAGATTATTGTTATACTCACCCCTACACGGGCTTTTCCAGCACGTGTCGTGTCTTGTGTAGATGAGCAGTCGTTCGATAGAGTCCTGGGCGGACCAGGACAAGGCCAATATTTCTGAGATTCTTACAAGGTGAGGAATTTATATGGATATGAGCAAAAGTCTCATTACCTTTTCTGTTTACAGGTTGGACTTATAGTTTTCATACTCTTGTTTTTGTAGGGCTTGTATACTAGCCTAGTTTACTTTCAGTACTTTAATTCCCATCGTACTTTGTAGGTTGGGTTTAGTTTTATGCGTGCATTTGTTTCCCTAGTTTTTTTACATTTCAGGATTGATGGCATGGAGAAGTGTGTTTGTCTGTACAGGTATATAGGCAATGCCTCCCATGTTATTATTATTCCTACTCGGTGCTAGACACCAGCCCCTTGCCTATCGCAGGCAGGCATGGGGAGTCACGTGGCGGGCCCCAATGGGACAGGTCTTGAAAGATATAAACCCAATTTTCCTTATAATATCATAACACTACATTTTTTGAGGTCTATAAATAGATAATTTTAGTTCTTATATGGGGGTATGTATTATGAGATATTCCACTCCTTTGAGTGATTCAAATTCTATAAATACCTGATTTGTTATTTAAGAGAACAAATCACATGTCAATGCCTTGCTTAGCTCCATCATTTGTCTGATATGGTTTGATTAGAGGTACCATAGAAATATTTAGTTGTTTATTTTGAAATCATATTTCTATAAGGTATTTTATTTTTTTTAAAAAATTATTTCAAATAATTCTACTTAGTTATAATTTCAATTGTGTAAAAATTATTATTTCAAGCGAGATTAATTGAAAAATTCTATATAGGGGTAATTTGACCTTAAATTATAAAATTTTAAATTATTTCATATATTTTAATTATATTTCACCTTTTTAATGATATGGTTTTATTTTAATTATTTTTATAAACAAAATATAATGCTTTTATGATTTTTATATGCATATTTATGATACAAGTTTTGAGTATTTACATATATAGATATATATGCATAAATGGAGTTTGAAAATTTGTGTATATATATTTATAAATATGGATGAATTGATTAATATCATGTTTATTATTTTTTTTATCAACTTATCATCTAATTTATAAAAAATTCACATAACATGTCATCTTGTATCATCAACACTATGGGCGTTGCAATTTCACATATACATGGACATGTGTTTATCTATATCATTAAAATTCATTACACATAAAGAAAACCTATATTTTTTAAAAAAACATTAGATTTATTTTCAAGATTATTGATTACATGAATTTCAGTAATGAATTGAATGCCTTATTTGTAATATTTTATTTATTATATGTGAAACCTAATGAATAATTACTATTGAACTACACATATGGGTAACAACATAGAATTCTGGAAGAATGAAAAATTTCTTGGATAGACCTAACAATGTATTTGTGGTATATGTTTTGGTTGAAACCAAACGTACAGATGATAAAAAAAATATAATTCTTTATATAGTTTTATACCATCATACTTATAAATTCATGTGAACTTTAATATATTGTTAGTGTTTTAACAAACTTGAAAACGTAAGTGAAAATTGTATACATATATATATATAAAGTAATCTTAAAAACGTTTAAAGAAAACTTGACTCGTGCATTATATACATGAAGGGAATGGGAGTGGACCCATCATGGCCTGAAACGTGTCATGACATCTCAGAATTAGATGTTTTGATTTAAGAAGCATGAATAATGTTTAAACAAAACTGGATTATGTTTTAGAATTTTTTAACATAAGTATTTACCAAAATGATCAAGTACTTTAACAACATATGTATTTAAAATAGTATTTGTAAAAGTGTGTTTCTAATTAATTTCTAAGTGTACTTTAAAAATAATCATCAAAGGTTTTTAAACCCCTTACTGGGCATCATTTGGGATCATCCAATGTTTTTGAAATGTTTCTCACAGGTTACCTTGATATCCAAAGTTGGTCATCATTGTTGTAGCGCCCATGGATGCAGAGTAGATATTTCATTTTGTTTTTATTTATTCTATACCTATGACATTTTTTAACCATGTATATTTTCTCCAGAACCTTGATTGGTAAAAGTTCCTCACTTGTATAAAATTTTGGGTAATTGTTATGTTTCATTATTCAAAATTTACACCATATTTTAATGCACCATGAACAGAAGTGTGGTCTCGAAAAATTATAATTGGTATCATAGGAATGGTCTATACAAATTTTAATATTAGGCATTGTCTCTTGAAAAAAAAAATCTACGCTTTAGAATATTTTTTATTTAAGTGCCTTAGCTTTTCTTTAATTCTGAAGATGGAAATTCAGAATTTTCGTAAGTTTGAAAAAAGTAATGCGATGATGAAATTAATTTAAGGGGGGAGAATGTAACACCCTGAGTTGTTAATAAAAGATGAAATTATTCTATTTATTAAATGCTAATTTTAATTTAATAAAACAGAATTGTGTATAAATGTTGAATTATTATAATGAAAATTTATGTATATATATTTTGATAAATTCTAATTTTCAAAACACTATAATATTTTTTAAATATGAAATTACTAATAATAAATATATATAATTAAAAAATTATTTTTTTTACAAAATTATTTAATTTTAGTTTTGGGAAATTTAAAACATTATTTGTGTTTTATGGATTAAAGGATACAACATTTACCCTCTAATAATAATAAAATTTTGTTGAAATTAATAATGTTTTTATAAACAATGATTTATTTAAATTAATATTTTATTTAGTTTTATAAAAAGTTAATATTTTATGGGAAACATAAATTTTAGATTATAATAAAACTATACATATTTATAAAAAAATTATATCATATATAATATGTATATATGTATACATGTAGATTAAATATTATTAAAATATATTAATATAATTTTTTTTGATAAAACTGATTATGTATATCTATATATATAAATATTGATTTAATTAAAAAAAGAAACCGATATATATATATATGATGAAATGGAATAAAAAACAACAAATAAAAAAAATAGCTCAAGTCGTTTAGGGTTCTATTTAATTTTCATTGTCACAACGATAAGGAGGTCGGGTCGAGGTTGGGTCGTGAGTCAGGAAGGAGAGAAGGAACATGAGATAATTAGATCAAGCCGCACTGAATGGAGAGTCAACTGTGGAAGTCCATTCCATGGAAAAATCCACCATGTGGGAGAACTCTGCCGGGTCGTCGCACAATAGTGGTCATACTTAATCGATGTACAATGTTGTGGAGTCGAAGCCAAACAGGAGTCCAGTTCTGGAATTGGGTTTAGGTGGGGGTTTCGAAGTAGTGTTCGAAGCACGATTAAGGTTCGTTTACACCCGGTCTCATTTGCGTTGAAGTATCCAAACAAGTTATGGAAAAACTAACTTTCCAACTACCTTATATTTTCCAGTTTTTCATGTACGTATTTGTTTATCTAAATATTATCTATAGATGATTATTATAACAATTTACTGTTTTCCAACTATTTGCAAGTCCTATTGATTTTTGAAAATATTAAACTCTATTTCAGCATGAATTAATTCTAGTTTTTTTTTGTTTTTGGATTCAATCATCATCAATTTTTTGTTTTTATTACCAATATAAAAATATGAAAACACCCAGAGCATCATTTTTTAACAATTCTGATTTTTTATTGTGTGGATCTGAATTATTTCATTGAGAAGTAGTCATGAATTCATTTGTGATGTTATTTTTCGTGATTAATTCAATCTGTAACTATCTATTAGTTATAAAAAAACACAAAAAATTAACATCAAATTTATTACACTACTTTGGATTGTATCAAAATTCAAAGAATCTTCTGTTTTGGATATATTTTATTTGAGTTTGAGTTATCACCAATTTCCTCCTCTTAAATGATATAAACCCAATTTTTCATATAATATAATACCACTATTTTTTTTATATCTATAAATAGTTAATTTTAGTTCTTCTTTGGGGGTATATATTATTTGATGTTGCACTCCTTCTTTGAGTGATGTGCATTCTATACATACCTGATTGGGTAATACCACTCTCAGTGTGAAATTTTAGAGAAACAAGTCACCTGTCAATGCCTTGCTTAACACCATCATTTGTCTGATTAGGTTTTATTAGAGGTAAGGGATAAATATTTAGTTCCTTAATTTGAAATATTATTTTTGTAAGGTATTTTAGTTTTATAAGAAATTTTTTTCAAATAATTCTTCTTTTTTATAATTTCAATTGTGTAAAAATTATTCATTCAAATGAGTTTAGTTGAAAAATACTACATATGTATTATTTGATAATAAATTTTAAGTGGGTAAAGGATTTCATTTACTTAAATTATATTTTACCTTTCCCATGAAAACTGTTTACTTTATTTATTTTTAAAAACAAATTATATTAGTTTTAAGATTTTTATTTGCATATTTATGATACAAGTTATGAAAATATATATATATATATATATATATATGTGTGTGTGTGTGTGTGTGAATAAATAGAGTTTTAAAATGGGTGCATATATATTTATATATATGGTTTAATTGATTAATATCATGTTTATAATTTTATTATCAACATATTGTCAAATTTCTAAAAATATTCTCATAACATGTCATCATATTTTTAGAAAAATATGTCCATTTCAATTTCATGTATACATGGCCTTGTGTTTATGAATATCATCGACATTCGTTGAACATAAAACAAACATATATTTTTAAAAAAAATTAAGGTTTATTTTCATGATTATTGATTACATGAATTAAATTAAAGAATTGAATGCCTTATTTGTAATATTTTATTTATTATGTGTGAAACATAATAAATAATTATGATTGAAATGCACATATTGTAAATAATGGAGAAGTTTGGGAGAATGAACAATTTCATGGATAAACCTTGCAACATATTTGTGGTAGAAGTTTTGGTTGTCACAAAGAATGCAGATGATAAAAAAATAGAATCCATTATATAGTAATATACTATCATATTTATAAATTCGTGTGTGTATTAATGCAGTGTTAACATTTTAACAAACTTGAAAACTCTAGTGAATAATGTATATGTATATATATAAAGAAAGATTAAAAACGTTTTTCAAAAACCCAACATGAGCATTGGAAATAAGAAGGTAATAGGAGTGGACCCATCATGGCCTGCAACATGTCAACGAGTCTCAAAATTAGATGTTTCGATTTGAAAATATTTCTTAGTGTTTTCAGAATAACACTGGATTATGTTTGAGAAATTTAGAACATAATTATTTACCAAAATGATATAGTACTTTAACAACGTAATAATTTTCAAACAGTATTTTGAAAAGTGAGTTTCTAATTATTTTCAATGATTATTTTATAAATAATAATCGATTGTTTTTAAACCCCTTACTGGGCATCATTTGTGCTCACCCTACTTTTTCGAATTTTTTTTCACAAGTTTCCTTGAAATCCAAAGTTGGTCATCTCTGTTGTAGCGCACGCCGAAGCGGGGTATATTTTTCATTTAGATTTAATTTTTTCTATAACTCTAATTTTTTTGAAAGCATGTATCTATTCCTTAGACCCTAGACCTGTAAATGGTCCTCACTTGTATGAAGTGTTGGGTAATTATTAGGTTTATTTAAAAAAATTACATATCATTTTTAAGCACCAAGTCCAGAAGAGCGGGCTCAGGGTGTTATAGATCATGGGTGGCATAGTTTCATTTATAGATATGTAACTTCTTAGATAGATAAAATATCACACCCCATTATTGCTTCAACAAACATAACAAGCCCAAATGGGAAGCATCACAAAACACCTTGTACATCACTCCTCCCTATGGAAACATGGGCACTAGAGCACTGTCCGACTTCCCCATCAGATAGACAATTATTACAAGGAATTTCTCACTCCCCACAAAAGCCTAGTACATTCTGGTCTGGGCAGTCAATGGGGATGTAAATTGAGAGAAATCATGTACAACTCTCTACTGATAGCCTTCTATACCGAGAAAACTGAAAACCTCCACCACAATCCTGGGTTCATATCAAGAATGAAATTCCTAAACCTTCGATGGGTACACCACTATACCAAACAGAGACACCACATGTCTATATAAGTGCACATCTCTTGTCCATAACTTTCACATGGGAAACTTCTCATAGAGATGGTTTCCTAGAAGAACCTCCAAGATGATCCTGATATGCTCAGTATGCTTCCCCTCATACCACAAGTAGATATTGATTTTCATTGATGAATATTATTATGAACCTATCAATGAAATCACTAAATACATAGTTCTTGAGTCCCATTAACACATACGGTGTCTTTGTAACACTGAACAACATAATCACAAACTCAAACATCCCATACATGCACCTGAAAGAAGCCATTAGGATAACTCCATCCATCATCTTCATATGGTGATACCCAAACCGCATTTGATCTTACAGAACCAACTCTCTCCCCTTAGATGGTTTAATAGACTATCTATCTATAGGAGATGATAACGATTCATCATTGTTACCTGATTAAACATCTGTTAGTATAGGAACAACCTTAAAACACATTATGTCTTCTTCTCTAACAAGGCTGGAGTACCGTATGGAAACACACTAGCCCAGATAAATCCCTTATTTATAAGAAAATATATCTGATTCCTAATATACCACTTCTATGAGGATTACTTCTAATAAAGAGCCATCACTATTTGATAATCATTGGGATGTATGTCTATCCCGATCTCAACATCACATTGAGGGTGTAGAGTTGAAACCTCCTTGGTAAAGGAATCTGTGAACTTCCCAATAATTTCGGCAACCTCTACCATCTCAAAACCAACTAATTCCAATAACTATTCATCCAACAAGGAAGGAATATGCCACTTTCACTGACTTCCCACTTGGTATCTCCACTCACCAATGAAGGCCACAAGTTGACCATCTATGTATAAAAACATTACACTTATCTGGATGCAGTTCATAACAAAATTCACTGAACACAACAATTTGATGCCTAGAATGACATTGTATGTTTTCATCTACAGAAAATATTGATCCCAATTGGACTAATGTTGTCCCACCATTATTCTATATCCCTAGCACACATCCAACAAGCTATACCAGCCTCCAACAAGTGTACCAAACTCTAGGGGAATTGGAAGCCTCTATACATATATTCCCAGGGCATGGGCTATACAGGGTGCAACAAAAAAGTGAGAAGCTCATGAATCAGACAAAACACAATAAAAAGTATTTAACAAACTTACTGTACCTCAAACGATCTCTAGCCCTATAGAAATATCTACTACTATAGAATGAAAATGAACACTCCCTTCCCCTATGAATCTATTCTAATGAAATCATCCAAGATCATGCATGGGATGATGTCCTTGAGGAAAACCCTAGTGTCAGCCACTACCTAAATTGTCACCCCTCGGTTGAGCCTGTGGCTGTTATCCTTACTAATGAAACTTACATGATAGAAAATGCAATTGGGGAAGGTGTTGGACCTATCCACCTCCACCATAATGAGCTTAAAAGGCCAATGATCCATGACTTTGGAGATTCTCACAGACTCCAAAGTTAATACACACTAGCCCCATGCCCAAAAAATAGCATGAAGACCAGATGAGAGAAATAGAAACTGCTAAGGTCGCATCCCCAATGGTCAGAAACTTGAAGGCCCTGGCTCGTAAGACCCACTGCTCATAACCATTCCCTTTGAAGTGTTAGGTTGTCTCCCCTATCATGGTTAACCTAATAATGAGTTAATCTTATCAACTAACTCTTCCTTCTACAGAACATATAAGTGTGTCAGTAATGTAATGGGGGTAACCACATACTACATAGAAGGCACAAGTGCCTCTTCTTGAAGTCTCGCATGAGAATATTATTTTAGAAAGAGATCAATAGAAAAAAAAGTTATTGAAACTTGATCACCATCTCTCATGTCGACATACTCACCAATTAAAGGGAGAGTATTTCTTACCCCTTATCATCTAACATAGTGGGTGAATGGAATTCTACCTGAAACACCTTCTCAAAGTCATCCCACACTGCATCAGCCTCTTTCCTCTCTCCCTGGTACAACGTTCACCACTAACGTGTAGATCCTCACTTCTATCTCATTGCCCATAAACCCATGTACTCCGTATGTGCTCGAATCAAGATGAATCTGATCACAAGATCCTCGAGCCGACTCTCCATCTACACATTCAATACATTTCCCTCTACATTCACAGAGTCTACCACTAGAAAGAACATAAGATTTTCTACCACTAGTCCTCCTGCCATACTAGTTCAACCATCCATCAATCAACTCAACCGACATGATGAGCCTCCACTTCCTGCACTACACCTGAATTGCTGGGTGCTATAGATAAAAAAGGAAGTCAATAAACTCTGAAGCTTGAGTAGTATTGAATTTTATTTAAGATTCATTTCAACTCATTTAACTAATTATGTATTTCAAATTTCCCAATACAAATCAATAAAATAGTAACACTAATCATAATGATTCATGTACCATTCATAGTGTCACTACACCGTAGATAGTGTTACTTCACATGGTTGTTCACTAGGCTCAAAATTTGTGCATCAGATCATGGGGGCCTTAAATCCCAGGTCCTAGATGCTCTTCCATGGCCTATGTCACACACCAAGATCACCCATCATTATTTTCCCAAACAATCCAAGCAATCCCTTATGTGACTAACTCCACGAACCATATTTTCTCTCAACCATCACCATTGATAAAATATTTTCATTACAACCTCATTCCTAATATGCCCCTCATGAGTTGGTAAATAAGGAAGAGAGATAATGACCCCCTGAGTCCCACCTCAAGTAGGCCCTAAGGTGGAAACCAACACAATGGGAATAAAAATCTATCAAAATGTGAGGTATTAACCTTTTTATAGTAACAGATATCAGGATATATGTTTTTTTATCCCCATGAAACACCAATATATATATAAATAAAAGAATCGAAATACTTCCCACATGGATGTTTAGAATAAAACTTCTAGAAGTACAATAAAATTATAATATAAGTACCAAAATAAAAACTCTATGAATTGACATGTCAAATTTCTACAATATCAAAAATATTACTGCCCAACATAGTCCGTATAGTCAGCCTAGATTCCAAGAAGCACTTTTATATATGTATAGCGTGAATACAATGATACTCATAAAGAAAAAAAACAATGTTTCTAAAGCATAATTAGAGAAGAATACTAATCACCATTAGAAAACATCAAAAAACAACAACACCAAACAAGGTATACTAACCCCCAACCTCACTGACGGAACACTCACCAAATAACTAATGTTGAAGAAAGTAATATATATAACAAATCGATGACATGATACCCCATACCAGATTCACATAGATTAAACACTCTGACATCCTAACGAAAAACCACATGGAACTCCCACCTCTTTCGAATGTACAATGTTGCAACCTGTCTGCACTCACTAGAGCCACATACCCTACCACATCCAACCTGTAGACACCTAGGACACATAAAATAACACATATTTACCATAAAACCTGATCCATATACCACACCAAATCCTGAGTAAACTTGGGAAATCATAACACATCACATCCGAAGACACCTAACAAACCAAAAATCATCTCATCTTGAAGACAACTGGGTAACCAAAATTCACCCGTACCAACTTGGGCCCCATAAATATTCACTTGAATAAAGGGTCTCAGGCTAACATCATTCTGAAGAGGGAGCAAGGAAGGGAGGGTTTCAATCCCTCCATCATCCCACTAGGTGGTTTTGGAAAGTCACCCTCCCCCATAACAATGGGTGTGTTTGGAACATGGTGCTCTTCTTGGGATGCTGCGTATAAAAAACAAAAGGAAAATACATTTGTGTATATATAATATGAAACAATCAGGCCCAACCTATGAGTTTTTAATCAAACAATAAACCATTTTATGATACATCCAACTCTAATTCAACCACAAATGGTATTTAGTATCACCAAAAATAGTCACCTTAGAAGATTATAAATTAAATAAATCCTCAAGAAGCCAAAAATAAAAACATAAAACAAGAAAATTCATTTAACTATTTATAATTATTTATTAAACAATTTATTTAATCATTCCATACCTAAAAAATTATCTACCACTAATGTTCGAAATGAGCCACATAGTGTAAACATCAAAGAATAAGAAGAAACTCAATAAACTAACCCACTGCCATCCTCATTATTCTAAATTCATTTCGCCTTACAAATAATCTCACAAGTAAACACCCAACACACAGACGATCTGTACAACTCATATCATCACAACTAAACCTAATATCCACCTATATAACAACACCAAACCCATCACAGTTGGAACCCAAACATAGTCACAACCTGAAACTGCCTTCCCGATGCTCAACCATTACCCTTCCATTTCACAATCAAACAATCTCTCAAACAGAGATTCCATTACCCCACTCGTATCACCACAATAACAATCGTGCTCCCAACCCCAACATCAGGAAACCACAAAAGGAACATAACAAAATGAACAACACACAACACAAATACACACTACCCAGCATGGTCTATTCAGATATTTCCAACACTGATTAAATAAATCCACATTTATAATTCATGGGTTATCATAGAGAAAGTTACATCCTAAGGGATCTATTTAATTACTCAAATATACATGGTTAACCAATTTCATATATACAATCATTCAACACATGGTAAAAACGTATCAACCAAAATTCATCCTATGTTCACAAACAAATATCTCCAAGGACCATTATGTTTAGTAGAAATATATCATAAATAGATTGCAATATTGAAGAATATTGAATCACAATCATGTGCCAATATTTATATCCCCTGTAAATTGATATAAAATAGATTCTATTGTATTTTTTATTCGTAATTATGATGTCTTCCAAAGAGGATGTTCATACACCCACCTCACATTATACAAAAATAAAAAAGACTAAGGGATCCCTACTTGGAAGAAAGGATAATAAAAACTAGTAATAATTACAAAACATGGGGTACACAAGGCTCTAAGAAAACATGACTGCGTGTTGAAATACAGAGTCAAATTTTCTCCATGATGAAATTATCTTGGTGTCTCGGTACAATTTGAATGAACCAAGGAAAAATACCCTAATTTTAAGGAGTTGATCCAAGACACAAGGGAAGTGGGATAGTTTTAAATGCCAGTAAATCTAGATCTTCAAAAATTCCAAGCTGCTTGGCCATTTAAGTGTCTGAGGGGTTCTAGAAATTTAATGATATAATTTATTTCCATTGAAACAGAATAAAAATTAGTTAATCATGGTTTTCAACCCAATTGACATCAATTTTAATTTTAATTGGGTGAATATAGAAAAACTAAGAAAAACTGAAAATCTGAAAAACTTTTGAAGGAGACCCATCATTGGATGATTCACTAACATGAGCTATCTATGGTGAGTCACTGATGTGACCCGCCAATGGGGAGTCACTAACACAACCTACCAATGGTGAGTCACCAATGTGACCAATCATCAGTAATTTTCTGATGTCAGTCATCGATGAGATGTATCAACATGACTTACCATCACCACCTACCAATGCCACATACCATCAGAAAACTATATTTTTTGAAAAATAATTAATTGATCCACTGTTTCTTCCCATAACACCTCAAACTCTATATTTTCACACGGAAATACACTAGGAAGGTCTGGTCCATTATATTTATCGTTTTAATGGAAAAATAAAAAACAATGTCCACAGTTATGGCTAAACACTATAATTTGGATGATGGTATCATTTTTTAAAAGAGGTGATGGGAACATGGATGGATATAAGATATTACATTAGAATCATAAAATTATTTTGTATTCATGATACTACTATTTTTATTATTTTTTGAATGAAGGATTCTAGTATTAGTTAGAAGAATAAATGAAATTAAGAGAGGTGGTTTGAGATTGTTGCCTTTTGAAAATCACATCCTTGAAGGATCCATTAAAGAATATGAATGTTTACTTCAGTTGAGGCAAGTAGAACATGGTAATGGGTTGACTGATGAGGGGAATTTTTTTAGATAATCTAAGATCTTAAAGGATTTTTAGGAAAACTGAGGTGGTTTTCGGTGGTATTGATACTTGGGGGGGGGGGGTTAAGGGATTAAATAATGATTATTAAATATTTAAATACATACACATTCATATAGACTCAATTGAAAAAAATTGGTTAACAAGTAATATTTCAAGTTATGGTTAAGGTAGAGAAGTAATTCAAACTATTTAATGTTGTATTTTTTAGTTATTTTATTCTTTTAAATTTTATCTTGAACCCATTACATTATTTTACTTATACTAGAGTGTTTTTATGACTATGAATTTTTTTATGAAAAAAGAAGAAGAACATGATAACTAACATGAATCATATGATTTCAAATATATAATCCATTTTAAAAAATCATTTCAAATAATTGAAAAAATTAAATTTCACACAAAACCTAGAGAGTCGATGAAAAAGTGGGTATTCCAAAAATGTATTTTTGAAGAAAAATATGACTTTATATTAAATATATGAAGAATAATTAGCATTTTTAAAAATGAATATGTATTTAAAAACACATTATATATTAACATAATTTAAAAATTAAACCTTATGTATTAGTTGGATTATTTAATAATGAGAAACATTATACACACTAAAATAATATTCAAAAAATCCCCATTATTAAACCCAAAAAACCAAACTTATTCTAAAATAAAATTTAATGTTTATTAATACTAATTGAATTATATGATATATAACTAACTAAAACAAAGTTTACTTTAAAACATATTCAACACCTAATGGGAAATAAAAATTTGTACATTTATTTAAATGATATGGAAATTTTCTATAAATCGGTATTTTAACTATTCACTAAAAATTATTATTTTTAGAAAATTCACAATAATTCATCATAAGATAATTTTGATATTTTTAAATAAAAATGTTATTTTTTTAAATTAAAATTATATAATATTATAAAAAATATAACCATAGGATAATTTTTGTTAATAAAACTACTTTTTGGTTTTATAAATTATTTTAAAATGAATTAAAATATATAATTAAATAATACTAATAAATACGAAAACATGTTATTCATTAAATTTCTTGGATTTTATAAAAAAAATTATACCTATTTAAAAATCGAAATATTTGTAAATAATGAAATTAAATTCCCAAAATAAACTTGAAATTATTCCCCAAATCAAAATAAATCAGATATAAATGTTTCTAAACAAATATCTGAATTCATTGATCATATATTTTATAGAAAAATATTAATAACATGAATTACCAAAAAAACTAAAATAAGACATACATGATTCAATAATTTAATTCTCTAATTATTCTGCAAATAAAATCATACAGTATAGAATATATTCTATAAATATGAAAATGTAATAAACCTCATGAATGATGCCCGAAATCAAATTCTCATCATATCGCTGACAAATTTAAAGGTTACCAATTCTATATCATCTATATTGATAATATTGGTAATATTTTAACATCAGATAATCATTATTATCTCAATATCAAGAACATATAAGGGTTATATTTTCCTCAATCACATGTTATCTATAAAACAAGCCCTTACCGTTCCATAACATTTCATGGACAACCCTTCCTTCATATATATTCTGTTATATCGTTGTATACCGACTATTTTAAAATAATAATTATATTTATCATGATTCATAAATACAAAATATCATTGATAAGTCACGTTGAAAACATATATCATGAATCACAATAAATGAAAACTTTTATCATTCCACATCAACGATAATCATAACCTAGCCCCTTGGTCTAGATGATAATTCATGGATTATGGAATTGACATATATAAATCCCAAATTTAAAAAATATAAAATATTTAAATCATCAAAAAAATTACTTCATGGTCCACATTTTTTAATAGAAAATTTATTTCCCTACCTTTGGGAAATTCTCATAGGATAACATTTCCTCAATAGTGAAATGATAAAAAAATTGAAAGATAATTCTTCTATGGTTAACACTGCATAACTTTTTTATAATTACATAATCATATTATTTCAGTGTATAGGAGACTCACTAATGTATATTTTGATAAGCATATACCATGATACCTGTTTGGGAATAATTATAAGGCTTAACCTTATAGTTCCTATTTATTTTTCTTTCTCAAGTGAACAAACATTCTTTTATACATTATGTTTATCATAAATTTGAATCCTCATTAGACCAGTCATTTTATAAAATCAAAAACCACATAATGATAATTAATAATCATTTCGGGAAGGGACATAATTATGAAAAACAATTTATTAGATTTCTAAATCATTGAACCTTATTTTTAATCTATGGATGATTAAATTTAACCTAGGTTTTCAACGGCCATCATCTATTAATATCAATCATGATGATTGGTAAAGAGAATATGAATTAACCCAAGAGTATCTGTCATGACCATGAAACTATGTACATTGTACTAGAATTATCACCATTCACAAGAAAGATGGTAGAGATATACTTTCCCAACTATAAGTTTGGTTATTACCCCAATATGAATTTGGGTTGAAATCACATAATCATATATCATATATAGGGTAATGTTCTTATAGGGAACACTTAATAATTTTTTACCATAACATAGGTTTATCTCACATCATAATTAAATTTAATCTCTAAATCCTAGTAGAAATGTAACATACGAATGTGTGAGCCCAAATTCTCGGTAAGGGTAATCAAGGGATATAAAATATTACATATTAATAACATGAGAATAAGGGTATGGGAACATGAGATTAAAATATGAAAATTAAAACCTTTATATGATATTTAATAATAAAGAGTCATGACAAAAATATATGTATATTCTAAGAGATGAGTCACAATTGAATCAGTGAAAAAAACATATTAGTTCATAACACTCGCATATGACATAGATTTGTGGATTGCATATAACTACATAATATAATTAAATTAGACTTCACGGCTCAATAATAAGACTATCATTTATCCTTGGGTTCACTATCAATTCAATGGTAAAGGTTCACTCTAAATAATTTTATAATGTATTAGGTTCACTCATTATTTCATATTCATGTTTCGACCCTATAACTGTCATAATGGAAGGAGTCTCATACTGAATTTCATTCAATCACTATTTTGGATTATTTTATTACATGAGACATGTATCTTTAAACTACACATTTTAAGGATACATGTTTTAATCCCAACATTAATATTATTAAAATCATATAGATTTGTTTTATAAGATCATAATACTATCATCATATTGTAATCTATGAAAAAATGTGTTTCTTAAAAAATTATTTCTGTAATACCCTGTGGAAAATAAATGGGTATCATAAAAATTTTAGTTTGGAATAACAAGTGGAAATAAAATGGAATTCATAAATAATTTCTCAATATATAATATCATAACCCGTGAAAAATGAATGGTTTTTCTAATCATTCGGCCTTCATAAATAAAAACCATCATGATAATAAATATGGATTTTATAATTCGATCATATCCATCATAAATCATAAGTGAAATTAATATATATCATCTTTTATGATATTTTCCATGAAAAATCACATAAACTATATAGGGAGTAAAAATAACTTTTAACGTTGAAATATAAAAATATACATAATATTATAGAAAATGTTTTTTGTTTAAAATAAAATTGGTAACATATATAGGGTGATTAAATGTATAATGCTCTAATAATTGTTTTAAATTATATTCATGAAATACATTTTCAAATAAATCATTAATTTTATAAATCTATAAAAAAATATCAAAAAGTAACAAATTCAGAAAATGAAAATAAGATTACTTTTAAACCAATTTTTGAAAAGTAAATCATGGGTAATAGGACTTTAATATATTTGAATAATTTAAAAAAACCATGAAAATATATTTCAAGAACATGTATGTTGAAGAAAATATTTATTTAATAAATAAAAAAATATTTTCATGTTTCCTAAAAAAATTATTCTGTTAGTGTATTTAGTTCTTAAGGGAATGAAAATAAAATCGTAATGTGAATTCTATAGAAATAACCTGTTGGTAATACAATTATATATTCTTGTTATATGTATATCATAGGATTTTATTATCCAAATCTTATTAACAAAAACCCCAGATAAATAGTGAGATTGTAATAATATACCATTTTTTACTTTAGTAACATTTTAATCATAAAACCGATGAAATAATAAATTCAAATGAAACATTAAATTTCACTATGTTAAAAAAATTATTTATTGAAAATTTATATTATACATAATTAAATGTTATAGAATAAGATAAATTCAAAACACAATATTTATATTAAAATACAATTTGAGATGATAAACCCCATCTAAATGCCTTTACTATCATCATAAAGATTCAATAATCCAACATAATAAATATTCTTTTATTATATATCTATTATATGACCATAATCATATATATTATTCCTTATGTTATATTTTCATGAAGTATTTATTTAAATTATTTATATGAATCCCTTTTTGGGGGATAACTACTTCATTTTTCAAAAATGTTTCAGTTTAGAAGCCTTGGAACTTGTACTTTGATCATGGTTCTATCATATCCAAAAAGAAAAATATAATACTAATATAATTTATATACATTACATATATTTGTGTGTATATTTTTAGTCATCTAGGATATTTTGATATCGAAAAATAAATGACCTCTTTTATGGTGAAGGTAGGTTGTCTGTACACATGAATGTTGTTTTCACTTTTCAATAGATGGAATGAAAAAAAGGTAAATCATAATTTAAATTTAAAAAATAATTATTAATAATATATATTAATTATATATATCTTTATCTCCATCAAAATAATATAGAAATGATACAAAAATTACATCGCTACATGGATGTGGTAGTCCACACATACACGTAAGAGATGCTATCATTTTCTAAAAGATTAGATATTAAGAATGTATATGTCATGTTTTAATTACGAAATAATAATTATGTGTTCAATTTAAATTATTAATATAAAATCATGACAATAATAATATATGATCTAAGGTGATGTAAAATGAATTGAACCGTTATACGGAAATGGTAAGTTGTACGTACACTTGAGCAATACATTAAAATCATATTTTAATAGAAGAATGACTGAATATACGATTTTTCAGAATAATAAGTTCATTTTAGTATATTTATGATAAAAATAATTTTATTATTAATAATATCATATTTATTTAGGAATTAAAATATAAACAAATTAAATGTGGTAATGTAAGATGATTTCCACATCTTCAGCATGCCTCCATTATATCTCCTATTAAAGATCTTTGGAACGGTATTTATAAAATACCAGTACATATAATTAGATTTTAGGTACCTAGATAATATAATTTGGTATTATTTATTATATATATTACTATAAATGTGGTGTAATAATGAGGATAAAGATTTTCATTTTAAATGTGACTCTAGGGGATCTCTTGGAATTTTATAAAAGATTTAAATATGAAAAATTCATTATCACAAAAAATAATTCAATATGGAATGATAATAAATAATTATGTAAACTTTATTGAAAAAAAATATTCCAATAAAATTTTTATACTGATGAGTTTTCTTTAGAAAATATTTTTTTATTTTAACAACATAGTTAACAAATTTTATCCTTAACGATACTAATGTCCTTTTCACTCATAGATGGACATAATTTTAATTAAATGTAATAAATTGAAAAATAAATGGCTAGTGGATAAATTTTAGACTAATTATTATTTTACACATTAACTTTCATGTTTTTATATTTTTTAAAAATTTAATTAAATTTTAATTGAAATTTTATATCAATAATTTCATTTTTGAAACTATTCATTTTATTTTGACTAGAAGACCAAAAAATAGAAACATAAAAATTTAATATTATCAAAAAATATATATTAATCACATTTCATATCATATGTCTAGTATATAACACCATAAAAATGAAACCAGTGGTGAATTTTTATATGTATCCCTTAAATAAAACAGAGACAACAAATCCCTTACCTTAAATTTGATCGTCCATTGTACACATTTGAACATCCTATATAATAAATATATGTTTATTATAAATATTTCACATAAAAATAAATATGTATTTCATTCAATATATTATTTAATATTGTCCTATCATTAACAATTATTTAACAAAAATATGTTTAAGCCATGTTTTGGGTAATAACTACATTTTTTTATGTATATTTTTATTTTTATTTTATTTTTGCGACTCTAACATTGATCTAGGATCCATATTATAAAAAATTTCAAAAATTATATAAAAATTATATAATTTCATTATACACATTTTTTTAGTCTTCCATATAAGGTATATATATATAATAAAATACATCATTCTTAGATAAGGTATGTATTTCGTAAGAAAGATAGATGGTTCAATTTTACTAATTGAAATAAATAAATAGATTTAAATAAAATAATATTGTTATGAAATATTTTTTATGTCATATATAAAATATAGGTTCATTAAAATCATCCTTATTATCTTCCACGTATTGTGTGATAGAAGCACATGGCTACATGAGGTATTAGTTTTCTGTACAGATGAATAGTGTTATTGTCTTTCAATGGAATTGAAATTAAGAAAGAATATGTTATATATTTAATAAATAATAATAATAGTACCATAATAATATCCTAAATAGACCGTGAAAAATTTATCATATCCATATCATAGGGGTGGTAATTGATAAAAAAATACATCGATTCATGGGGTTGTAGTCCGTCGTACATGCTAATTATGATTTCATAATCTATTTGATAGAAGATGAGATCGATATAATTTCAAACATTAAAATAATAAAATATTATATTATTTCTTATACTTATGTTATTATTTCATCATTTTGTATTAATAATTGAAGTAACTAAAGGATAAAGAATATAAATTCTTTTCATATGGGTGCTACATCTCCTTTAAAACATTTATTTTGGTTCGCACCAAAATTCTTCCTAGGATAGATTAATGAACAAAATAAGTATAAGAAGAATAGTGGATGAAATTAAAAAAATTTATTTGGATGGTTCTGGGATGATTAAATGTGTTTTTAAATTGTAAAGTGGAGAAGATATTTGGGGATTTTATAAGTGAGGTTTGTGGAACAATTGTAATGTTTTAAAATAAATATTATTACACACATTACTCATATTCCACGTGATCTAAATTATTAAATTATTTATCCTATAATATATAACATCAAAAAATGTCAATATAATGGTTTTCACTATTATTTTCATTGAAATCCCTCATAATTTTAGTTTAATGCATAAGTAAACCCATTTTTTACTATCACCACAACAAATATTTTTTAATATTTTTAATATTACTTATGGCCAAGAAAAATTTTATTGATATTAGATAATATTAATATTTTTTCTACCAAATATGAAATCTATTTATCTAAATTCCATTCACGTAATTGAAAATATTCAAATTGAAATTACCCCTGTAGACATGAAGAGAAAAAAAGATTTCAATATTTTTTTAAAATTTAATAAAAAATTATATTTAAATTCAATAAAAAATGACTAAAATGACCTAAACTATTTTAATAGATATATAAATGTACTGAATTTTATTTTAAAAACAACTTAAAATAATTTTGTTATTTTCAGTTATTATTAAAATAAATAAAAAAACTTTATAAAAAGGAAATTTTTTAAAATTCCTTAAAACACATATATTTTCAAAATATTATTCAAATTTTACCCCAATATAATTAGAGAACCCTCGTGTAAAAATTTCAAATAATTTTGTGTTTTTTGATTATAAATGCTTTAATAATTATTGAAAAATTGAACACAACTACTTTTTAGAAAAATACAGTTTTAGTCATTAAATTTGATTTAGTCTTATCTATTTTATATCAAACACATATGTTGAATGATAGAAATTTGATTGAATATATAATATATAAATTTCATTAATATCATTCAATAATTGATATTTTATTAAATTATTTAGGTTAAAACCAATTACGTTCATCAAAATAGGGTTTTGAAAATGGTTTCCCTATTTTCCAAATAGGGTTTCTTTCCATTTCAACATAATTATTCAACAAATAATTAATTTTATATATATCATTAACCATGTGTTATAAATACATAGTAATTCTTATTAATACCCATCCTTCCAATGTCTATGTGATTACTAAAATTTAAAATAATATGTTTTATAATAGTATGTCACGTTTTTTTAAACTAAGTGTTTTGTGTAATATAAGCTTAAAATAGTGTTCCATATAATGAATGATAAAATAAATGTTGTGTGTGATGAAAAATACCAAAAATATTAAATTAATTTGAAAAAAATAGTGGAATCATGGGTTGTCACATTCAACCCTTCTAAAAATGAATATCACCAATGAAATTCATCACATCACTACCAAAAAATGGGGATAGATCTGCCATATAAAATCATCAGGTTTCATAATAACTTCATTGAACTACTGGTTTCACCATTAAGCATTTACTAGGTAAGTGGTCCCGAATCATAGAACATTATCTTTTAGATCTAGAATATTTATTTGTTATTCCATATAAGATATATTTTTTTAAATAGTATGACCTCTGAGATCAGTATATGTGATGGATCAGGTATGAACATCCTTTGGAGAGATATAGAGAAAAACATCTTGAACCTGAGTGAGGTTTGGTGAAAGCACCAATTCCTAAGATACCATCATGATAAGATTAGTAATTTCAAATTGACTGATATACCTAGTGCAAAACATTACATTGTATCGTAACAACAATTTCATCATTTGGGTGTTGTTTAATAAATTTCCACTTCATCTCCATCTCAATGATATATATATGAATTATTTTCATCTTGAATTAGTTATAAAAACGAATATACATAATAGAATTATATTTCAATCATTATATCTCTATTTATAATTTAATGGTCAGCACTGGTTAACCAATATTGATAAATATTTTTATGGTGAAGTTATACAATAATATTAGGTCCCTCATCCATAATTTATATTACACCATTTCATAAATGGTTAACCTCATAACCCTTATAAAATATTAATATCCAAAAATATATATTTAAGGTCATTAAACTTACAAAATGAACGTATCATTAATCCACGAAAATAGAATATGTTACACTTAAATTTCACATAAAAACATGTGATTACTATTATCATGTATTCACATGAGACATTGTAATAAAATGACCTAAAATAATATATTATTGAAAAGATACAGTATTATATATTTCTTAAATCCAAAATATTTTATTGGAGTTATTAATTAAATCTAAAAATACTGTATACTCAATTAATGATACCATAAATTACTTATCAAGAAAATATTAACTTGTTCAATGTCAATTAATACTACCCATTACACTTTATCCATAACAATCATCTCTTTATCAAAACTATAAAACCATTTTCTCACCATTATGAAAATATTATGGGTTATATTCCCATAATAATATGTTTTCCATGAATTCCACCATTACCTTAAATCAATTTTCAAGTTCATCAGAATCTATTAAAAAATAAAAGAAAATAAATAGTGAAAAACTTATATAATTAATAATTATATATATTATGATTAACATAAAAATTTTCTGGAGTTTCTGTAAATTTGTTTTTATTTCTTCGACCTATTTAAAAATCCATTAACTATGCATTTCATCTACTACATTAATTCATCTATAAAAAATATGAAAAATTAATGATTTCTTAACATTCATTAACTGCATTTTAATCCTTCCTCTAACATTTAATGAAAAAATTCTGTTAGAATAGATCAGACATTTGATATGTCCTTTATATTCTATTCATCATCCACATTATAACCACTAAGCATACCACCTTTCTAATTTTCTTAATGAGATTACCCCTAGTAAATAAATTTTCATAATGACCATACATTTCACATTTAAAACATCCAACAATTTGATAATACCCTAGGAGACTGATATTTTCCCTTCAATTTATTAACAAAACATTTCATTTTTTTTATGAATATATCTTACCTCGTGTACTTCTTCTCAGCATATAAAACATATTATCATTCATTTGAGACAATTTATGGAGGGATTATTCCCACAGTCATGATATATAGTGAACTTACTCTTATTTCATATATGGTATCCACTACCCATAATCTTATTGAACTCTACCGTTCTATTCATTGGTTATTGTGAAAGTTGGTTATGTTGGTAGTTGTAAACAATATATTGTTAAAATTGATTAAATGTAATCACAAAATACAACACTATAGTCATCATTCCATTTTAGTTTTCCAAAACCTCAGTTTTTATCACATTCAAAATTGATCTCATTATTTATTTTTCCCAAAATTTACTCTAACCAAAGAAGTGTTTGATTAACAATATTCATAGTGTAAACCCATATAATAATGAAATATCACCTATATGATGTCTAAATAATGACCGTTTATTTTTAATATAAAACACATTATGTTTATCCCAGTTCATTCATTATCATCATTTATTGAAATCACTCTTGATGGTCATAATGAGTTTAAAAATTTCTAAAGTATATCATCCTGGAGAATCAAACATGGCGTATAGTAAGGCCCATTATCAGAGACCATATAATGATTAAATGAAACTCAATGTGTTCGTTCAGTGTTATTATCATTACTTGTGTCAGTTCTGGATACACATCCACTTGTAGTATCTATAGAAGTATTTATTTTCATGGAAGCTACTTTCTATAGACTTTAACAAAATTCCATGGCATTTAGTTATACATTGACTCATTCATAGACTTAAACTTCAATTTTTTTGGATTTTTTCATAATTGTTTCTCCTTTCTATTTTGAATGGATATCTAAACATATCCTATGAAACCATATGTAGAATCCCAAACATTACATACATATTATTACATATTATTATATGAATATTTATTATATTAGAAATTCACAATCCAAGGTAACCTAAATGTATAGTTATATTCAAAAACAGAAACAGAAACATTTGATCTATATGGGAGCTACTTCATCTCCCACTATATTCTCCAAAACAAGAAACCGTTATTGGAATATCATACATAATACAGTTATTCATATCATTGGGAAAGTAAATATAGTAAACGGTGAACTCAGATGATCAGAGAGGGAAAAAAAGTATATATCAATATAACATGATTATATGGGTATATGGGTATGAAAACATGAGTATATAATTTGAAACTAATAACCATTATATTAAATATAATAATCTTTAGTCCTGAAAAAAAAATTTCATTTCAGAAGACATAAATCCTAGGGACTGAATGAACATGATCCATGAGTTTATAACATTTGTAGAAGACATTTAATTATGTCATATACACTTAGTCATAAAAAATCATAAGTCAATGATACCCACTAGGCCATTTATATGATTGGGATAACCACCCAGGAAACTATTTTGGGAATGGTATAACCTCTCATGATACCTCTTTAGGGATTGGAATAACCTTATATGTACCCTCTTCTCGGCATAGGATAACCTCCAATGTACCCTCTATTAGGCTTGGGATAACCTCCCATGTACCCTTTGATTCTATAAAACATTAATCATTATACTATTAATTGGATAGAGATATAGGTCCCACCAATCACATAAAAAAATAATATATATGTGGTCCCCAAGATCATAAAAATCTTCATATCATAACCCTTGAAATTGATTGGGTTTCATAATCATTTATTTATTTCATAACCTTTGGAAATGATATGGGATTCCTAACCAATACATCATTTCATTGTAACATAACCTTTGAAAATAAGTTGATTTTATAATAATTTCTCTAGGTGCAACCCATAGAAGGGAAATATGTTTCATAGAAATCATTCCCCAATAATCATAAACCACACAATAATAATAATAATAATAATAATAATAATAATAATACTGATGATGATGATGATGATGATGATGGTGATATCCTTGGAGCTTAGCCCTTATAAATCATAGGTTATATCAACCGATTTCATTTTATATTTAAAATGATTTTGGTCAATCATTTATAAAATTTCTTGAGTAAAATATCCTTTCTCCATTAAAAATTAATTAAAATAAAACAAATTTTTAAAATCCATTTCATTGAAAAAACCATGAAAAATATAAATTAATCATCAAAGAAAATAGTGGTTATGATAGAAAGATATTATATTAATTCCATAGAAGTTAAAAAGCATTACTAATACATTTTTGGTAAAATCCAAATGGTAATTGTTTAGGAAATGACATGAATATACCTTTCAAAAAAATTTAAAAAGTAAAACATGTGAATAATTGTATTTAATAAATAATTTTAGGTATTTTAAAATAATTTATTGTTTGATAAAACAAGGATTTATAGGGAAAATAGTATTCGGCCTATAAGGACCCGACTTAAACATTACATATTTTTGAATTAAATGGATAATTCACATTGATGACCTTTTATGGTTTAGATTTTTAGAGAGTTAGTCCATAACTATTAAATTATATCTCAAAAATTACAAAGTAGACACTTCTAGCCATTTTCGATTTTTTCATAAAATAAAATCACCTAAAAAAAGTGTAATGTCCATTTCCATGTGTTAGATAGAATGACATTCCCTTGATCCCATCTTTGACCTTATTTATCTTTATGTCCTGTGAAAAACATTTCGAAACATGGGATTAGCATAAAAAGCTCAGCAAGGGTTATAAAACCAAGAAATAAAACATTTGTTCACCAATACATACATAACATAAGACCTTTAACATACCTTGTGACATCATAAGATTTATTAATAACACATAGAAAACACAAATCATAAATGAAACTTGTGGCATATATATCATACTTACATTGTAGCTATCGCAAATATGTAGGGAGTTACATATGGAATACCCATCACAGTATATTCGATAAATCTATTAGGAGAAACATTAACATCTACCTCCATTATGTTACCCAATACATTAAAGAGCTATCTCGGGCTCACCCACCCTAGGATTGTCAAAGAACCACCCACATACGTAACAATTCCCATGAACCATAACATATTCATAACACATAATACATATATAAATGAAAGATAACATTTACACATTTCAATCACAATATATCATTTAAATATATTAAAAAAACAAATCCATTACCAATAAAAATCCATTATCAAATCCATTTTCAATACCCAAATACGTAACACAGTATATGGTATTTATATTCCTTTTAAAAACATTACGGCTTGTTAAGGAATCCAAAAGATCAAATAATATATGTGGCAGCGGAAAAGGCCATTATCACCTATTACATTAAAAGAAACATTCTTTTTTGTCATTTAGCAATACAAATAATAGAAAAATAGTCATTTCTAATTAAATTTAATGTAACTTGTGTTTATACATCATATAAAATAATGTCGTTTATTAAAACAAAATATGTCTCAATGAAAGAATATTGAGATGATGTCCCTTACCTCGTATCCGACTTGACCTGTTTGTTCTTTAATCTCTTGAATAATAAACTAATTATTTTTTATACTTTCTTAAAAACCTTTTACAAGTTCATTTTTCCTTTCATATCACATATTACCATATTATAAACATTACATAATCATTTATGTTAATAACGGCCTTTTGTTAATGTTTGGAACTTGAGTCAAAAATGAACTTCTTGTATTTAGAAGTTGTATATGTGGTCAAAAATTTATTATATACAGAATTATATTCAAGATTAAAATATCATTAATATAATATATATCCATTATATACATGTATTTAAAATTTTACATAATATTTATAGGTATGAAATGATATGCACCATTCATGGAGACAGTAATCCTTACGTACACATGAACGCTAATTAAATGTCTATTTCATATTTAATGGAATGAAAACATAAAGATACATAGGTATATTATAATTAAAGATTAATATCTTCTATAATATCATTACCTCTATCCTTTATACTTTCCATTTAATTCATTCATGAGTCATATCGCTTTGAGGGGGCGGTAGTCCACACTTTTTTAATTGAAATTATCTCGTTCACCCATAATGGAAACCATAAATGTAATCTATAAATGAAAAAAATAGAAGCATAGAAATAATATAAATTTAATATACATCACATATAGATACAGTTCTATCTTAATGTCCACCATAAGAGGTGGTCGAAGATAATTGAACAATCATCGTTTTGTGAGGAGTTAGTTCACCATCCACAGAAACAATATGCTCTTTACCAATTAGACAGAGGTGTGTGTAAGTGTAGTTAGAATAATTCTAAAAACAACATCCTAGTATATTTAGGACACATTTGTTGTTATAATTGAAAATAATAAAAAGAGTTTAGGGGTTTTAGAAGTAAAATATAGGAATATAATTTAAGAGAAAATTTTGCCTTTAATTCGGGTAACATCTCTTTGGTTTGAACCAAAAGGTCTTCCTAAAGTTCCTTCTGCCTAATTTATGACATCTAGGTGGAATAAGGAAAGATTTAGAGCTTATTTTGGATAGGTTTGGATGATCCAAGGGGCTTGAAAAGTGTGAGTAAGGGGTTAGAGGTGAGGGATATTTATAAGGGGGAGCAGGGGATCTTTAGGAATGTTTGAAAATATTATTTTATTATACAGTGATTATAAGTTTCTAAATGTCCAAAACTTATTAAAGACGAAGATAATATGAATCATGGTTGATATAAAATCATACAATATTAATTGGAAAGGTTTTTATATTAGTTTAATATATATAATCCTATTTATTTAAATAATTTATTAACGAGTTAAACACTGCATCATTATAGTGTCATAATGAATTTAATTTATATGATGTCTAAAAATTATAAAAAAACTAACATGATATAGGAAATAATTTTAAATTTCCAAATAATATTTATTGTCTAAAATATAACTTATATAAACCTATATAAATATTAATTTAAAAAAAGTTATTTTTTTCATTTTTGCCTTTACTTTAAGTTAATAAAATAAAGTTCCATTATCACTCACATGTGACCCCATGGGGTCCCAAAATAGATCCAAGGATGCCAATGGTCTCATATGTTTCATAACATAGTATTATGACACATGTTAAGGTAATTTAATATTATTATAATATTATGTTCTTACCCACAATTACAAAATCCACTTTTAACCATGGTATATAAAATATTAACTGAAATAAATATGAATAATGTCTAAAAATAGATGTTATATATTTAGAAAATTTGGACCTCCTGATTACAAATATAGAATCAAAATTTCCAAATTCAAAACACAGAAGTGGTAGAAATTAATTTAAAATTAATTCCCATTCTAAAAACAAAAAGTGTGTTTTTAAGAAATAACTATCAAAATATTGACACTTGTTTATGTCTAATTTCAATGTAAAATGACATCCAATTACGAACATTTAATTAAATAGTAAAAATATATTCTCATTAGAATTTTTAAAAAATTAAAAATATAATGTATCCATATAAATGAGTTTTATTAAAAGGTTAGTTTGAATTAAAATACAATATTTATCATTATTCATTAAAAACTGAACTTTGTCTAAAAAATATAAAAATTTCATCCAAAGTAAATTCTGATGTCTCGATTATAAAGTAGATTTTTATTTTGTAAAATAGAACATATAAAAGTGACTAAAATAGATTTAAAAAGTGTTTGCCATCAAAAAGTGGTAAATCGACCTTTTAATGAATATTAGAGTATTAATGATTTAAATTAGATTCATTCACATTTTATGCCTCTATCTTTTATTGGATAAATGAAAGAACATTTAAAAAACATGTATAATCATATTCTAGTTAGTTTTATTTGTTACTGTTGATACAACGACTGGGTATTAACTACCATTTCAAATAATAATATTATATTATTAGTGTGAAATGTATGATTTCAAAGAAACCCATTGTTGTGTATCAGGAACACAATCGAACAATGAATCCCCTTTAAAGTAAAATTAATATTTAATTCACAAATATTAATAATTATAAAAATGTCTTATTTCTTTATTTACATGTGATGTTATGTCCTTCCCCCTTTTGAAAATTGGGTCCTCGCAATTTTGTTCACTTATCAAATAAATGGGGGTATTTATCAATCATTGCATTTTCAGATTCCCATGTTGTCTCTTCAAACATATGGTTTTTTCATTAAACCATTACTTGATGAATTACCATTTTTCGCAACACTTTCTCTCTACAGTCAATAATCTAGACTGGTTGTTTTTCATTAGAGAGATTCTCTTCCAACTGTACTACCACTATATTTAAAACATGATATGGATCTGGAATATAATTTTCTCAACATTGGAACATGAAACAAATTGTGTACCTAGGATAAATATGGAGTTAAAGACACTTTGTATGCAACTGATCAAACATTCACTAGGATTTCATAAGGTCCAATGAACCTCAAACTCAATATTCCCTTCTTAAAAAAACACATCACACTTTTCCATGGAGAGACATTTAGAAATACATGATCACCTACCTCAAAATAAATATCCTTCCTCTGATTATCTGCATAACTTTTGTGCCTTCTCTGATCAATTTTCATATGCTTCTAAATCAACTGAACGTTTTCTGTGGTCTCTTATACCAATTCTGGTCCCATCAACTTCCTTTCATGTAATTCATCCAAAAAAACTGGAATTTGAATCCTCATGCTATATAATGCCTCAAATTGGTCCATCTGTGTATTGGAATTAAAACTGTTATTATATGAAAATTCAACCAAAGAAATATGTTGGCACCAACTTCCCAGGTAATCCATCTAGCAAGAACATAACATATCGTCCAAGGTCTAAATTGTTTGTTCTAACTACCATCTAATTGAGGATGAAACGCTATGCAAAAATTTAATTCACTACCCAATGACTTTTTATGGACTTTACAAAAGATGGAAGTAAAATTGAGATCACAATAAGATACAATGGAGAGGGAAACAACATGAAACATGACTATCTCATTAACATACGACTGAAAAAGTTGATCAAGTGACAAAGTATCTCATCTTGGAAAGAAATGAGAAGATTTAGTCAATCGATCAAAAGTAACCCATATTGCATTATTAACTTGAGATGTATTTCGTAATCCCACAATGAAGTCCATAGATATATTTTCCCATATCCACTCTTGTAACGGTAAAGGATAAATCATCCCTTTTGGTAACTGCCACTCTGCTTTAAATTGTGGAAAAGTCAAACACTACACATTAAAATATGCAAATATATTTTCATTGCATCCCACTAGTAATACTCCCAAAGATATTTGTACATATTAGTACATCCAGGATGAACTGAAAATGTTTATCTATGATCATTAAAAAACAACTCATTCATCAACTTTGAATCACAAGGCACACATAATATCTTTCCAAATCGCAAAAAAAATCATTATCAAGGTTAAATTCAGGAAACATACCCTTCTCTACCAACTCTACCTTTTTCTGCAACTCACTATATTCAAAATGTGCTTACTTAATTCTCTCTGATAGAGATGATATCACTGACACCAGAAACAAAATATAATAATATCCTACATGAACAACTTTTATTGAAAAGTTCATCAAATCAAAAAAAAAGTATATCGTTCCAAACATAGCATAGTAAATGTAACATTAGTTTTTTGACTCAAAGTATCATCCACATTATTTTTTTTTCTCGGATGATAAGGAATCATGAAATCATATTCCTAGATTAATTCCATCCATATCCTCTATCCCATGTTCTATTATTTCTATGGTAATATATACATTTAAAATTTGTGGTCATTATATAATTCACATTTTACTCCATAAAAATGTTTCCTCTTAATTTTTAAAACAAAAAAAAACCGTAGCTAATTCGAAATCATGTGTAGGGTAATTCAACTCATAAAGTTACAACTGACGTGATGCATATGCAATTCATTGATAATTATGCAAAAGGTCACAACCATGTACTTTTAATGAACAATCACTGTAAATAACAAACTCACCATTTATGGAAGGTAGTTCCAAAACTCGTGCATTCACTAATATTCTTTTCAATTCCTAAAAAAATAATCGCATTCTTTTATCCAAACAAACATAATTCATTTTTTAGTTAAATTAGTTAGTTGGATAGATAACCATGCAAAATTCTGAACAAACATATGGTAATAACCTACCAAACTAAGAAAACTATTGATATCGGTTATATTTGTGGGTCTTGGCCATTCGTCAATAAATTTTATTTTTGCAGGATCAACCGTTATTCCATTTTTTAAAACAATGTGACCTATGAAAGAAATTTACTATAACTAAAACTCACAATAAAAAAATTTCCAAAATAGTTTCTTCTCTTTTATGGTTTGTACGTAAAACCTTAAAATCCTTTCATATGCCTCTTTACTTTTTATAATAAACCATTATATCATCAATGAAAACAACTAAATATTTATCCAGAAATTCATAGAAAATTCTATCTATAAGATCCATGAATACATTAGAAGCATTGGTAAACCCAAAAGGCATAACTACAAATTTATAATTGAAATATCTTGTAAAAACACAGTCTTTGGAATAACTTATTCCTTTTCATAAAAATGATGGTACCTATACCAATTTTCAATTTTCAAAAAATACATATCTCCCTAGAGTTGATTAAACAAATCATCAATATGAGGAAAATGATACTATTTCATAATAGTGATGTTATTAAATTATCTATAATCAATGAAAAGTATCATTGAAAAATATTTATTTTTAACAAACAAGATAGGATCACCCCATGGTAATGAGATTGGTCAAATGCAACCTTTATCTAATAAGTCCGACAATTGATTCTTTGACTCTAAATGTTCAATTTGGGCCATTCGATAATGGTGTTTTGAAATTGGATTAACATCAGGAAATAAGTCAATAGTAAATTCAACTTCTTGATCAAGTATAATACTAGGAAACTCATCTAAAAAAACATCCAGGTACTCATTTACAATTGGAAAATCATTTATATGAATAGTTCTTTTTTCAAAAATATGTGAAAGGTAACATTAATTTCCATCATTTACATGTTTCTCAGCTTCCATATATGTTATCAAATGTAAGGGTTCAATCTTGTACACAAACTGAAAATATTTCTAAAATGAAACACCTTTAGCTATGCAGTCAATCTTAGTATGATAAACAGAAATCCAATCCATACCAAGAATAAAATCAATATCTACCAGAGGAAAAAAAATATGGTTTGAAGATAGATTATTTCCTCCCCTAAGGACATGAAGGTTCTTATAATTTATTTTTGTCTAAACATTTCCTCTAGGTGTTTTTACCATAAGCTTAGGATACACATCTTAATATGGAATTCCTAATATAATAGAATACTTCTCAGAAATAAACTAGTGTGTGGACCCTGAATCAAACAACACATTGGCATAATATGAAGAAATAAACAATGTACATGATAAAAATTCATTCGATGACCCATCATCTATTGAATTTGTTGCAAATGATTTATCCACACTTTAATTCATGTAGTCTGGATGCTTTCCCTCAGTTGAGTTCTTTGTTGGACAGTCATTTTTATAATGTCCCATTTCATTTCACTTAAAACATTTTATTGACTATAAATCAAATTTTGTCTTACCATTACCTTGATCTTTTTAGTGCAATTGCGAGCCTTATGTCCCATTATAACACATATGTAGCACTTACTAGAATTCAAAATACATTCCCCAAAATTATTTTTTCCACAATTTTCACAATCTCTAAAATTATGTTTCTATCCATCAAATTTTTTTGAAGAGTTATTCCCTTTCACCTGCCACCTAGACCTCTTATTGTGTTATTTTACAAAGAACTCCTGATCAAATGCATACTCCATTTCCACCTTCTTCTCACATTGAAAATGTTTTTCATAACTTTTGAACTCATGAGGAGATAAATCCCTTCGATATTATCGATTTAATCCTAAGTAAAAATGGTGGATTTTACTATGAACATCTCATATGAAATTTGGAGCATACATTACCAGTCGAGTGAAGGTTTCTTCATAATACGCCACTAAGTCATCATCCTACCTCACATCTAAGAATTGTTTTTCAATCCTAAGATGAACCACATTAGGAAAATACCTCTCCAGAAATATTCCTTTGAATTCATCCCAATCAAGAGAATCAATCTCATCAGTATGCTGGATATTTTTCACCATCTACCACTACTAATTAGTTTCACCTTCAAAACTGTAATCAGTGAGACTAACCTTTTTATGTTATGAAAACCCCATAACAACGAAAATCTTCTCACGTGCTTTAATACAACCGTCTTTTAGGACCTGTTCAGATAATACTCTGCAATATGGGGGATGTTTCCTCATGAAATTCTCCTCTAATGACATGTTCTTCTACGGTTTATCGGGCTGATCTTGTCTATGGAAACACCCACCATTTATAGCCTGAGTCAATTGTTCCATCACTGCCATAAACTATTCAATTCTGATTCTGACCATCTCAGATTTCTGATTTGGAAGTTTGCCTTCCTCATGATGTTGTCCCATCACAGCTGCCTTGTTTCTTCTACAGAAAACCATTTTGAACACAAAAATATCATAGGCGAATGAACATGGTAATATATAAATCGTATATCATTCCAATATTTCTGAAAATTAATTTATGGAAATTAAATTAACAATATTATAACTCTTAATGTTGTCTAAAACAACCTCTGTTACCACCTATAATGATCCAACCTTAAACATTACATATTCTTGAATTAAATGGATAATTCACAATGAGGATCTTTTCAGGTTTAGATGTTTTGATAGTTAGGCCATAACTATTACTTTATATCTCAAAAATTTCAAATTATACACTTCTACTCAGTTTCTAATTTTTACATAAAATTAAAACACTTGAAAAAAAGTGTCATGTCATGTTCTTAATTTTAGACACCATGACTTTCCCTTGATCCCATCATTGTCCATATTCATCTTTAAGTCCTGTGAAAACCATTTTGAAAAATGGGATGAGCATAAAAAGCTCAGTAAGGGTTACAAAACAAAGAAATAAAACATTTTTTCATCAATACATACATAACATATTCTCTTTATCATACCTCATGAAATCATATATTTATGAATAACACATAGAAAACATAAATCATTAAGGTAAATTGTGGCATCCATATCATACATACATTTTAGCTATCCCATCTACGTAGGGAGTTGCATTTGGAATACCCATCACAATATATTCTCTAAATATCTTGGGAAAAACATTCACGTTTACCTTATTCATGTTACCCAATGCATTGGAGAGTTATCGCAGGCTCACCCACCCTAGGTTTATCACAAAACCACCCATATATGTAACACTGCCCAAGAACCATAACATATTCATAACACATAAAACAAATAAAAAGGAAAGATAAGTTTTCCACATTTCAGTCACAATATATCATTTAAATATATGGACATAAAAAATCCCTCATCAAAACCAATTTCAATAACAAATTATGTAACATAGTATATAGTATTTATTTCCCTTTAAAACAAATTATGAGTTTCTTTGGTAGCCAAAAGATCAAATAATACTCACGGAGGTGGAAATGGTTGTTGTCACTACATACGTTAAAAGAATCATTATTATTTTTTAATTTAGTAAAACTCCCCATAGAAAAATATTATCTTTTAATGAAATGAAATGTCAATTGTGTTTATATAGAATATATAAAGAATTTCATGCATTAAAACAAAATGTTCCTTAATGAAAGGATATTGAAACGAAGTCGCTTACCTCGTATCCAACATGACCTGTTTGTTCTTTAATCTACTCAATAATAAACTAAAGTAAATATATACATGATTAAGAACCTTTTTCATGATTATTATTCCTTTTATATCAAAAATTATCATGTTGTAAACATTGCGTAATCATTTCAGTTAATAATGGTAGTTTTGTCGATAGTTGGTACTTGAGTAAAAATGAACTTCTTATATTTACAAGTTTTCTATGTGGTAAAAATTTCATTATATACAGAATTATATTCATTATTTAGATATCATATATATCATATATTTCCTGTATATACATGTATTTTTTATATTACATAACATTTAGAAGCATGAAATGAAATGCACCATTCATATAGACAGTAAGTTGTACAAACGCATGAATGCTACTTTCATTTCAATTTCATATTTAATGGAATGAATAAATAATGATACATAGGTGTATTATAATTCCTATATAATATCCTATAAAATTTCATTAACTTTATCCTTTATACGTTCCATATATGGAATTACTGAGTCATATCACTTTGAGGGGGCGGTAGTCTGTACTTCCTAAAAAGAAATTATCGCATTGACCCATAATGGAAACCATAAATGAATTATATAAATGAAAAAGACAGAATCATAGAAAATATATAAATATAATATATATGTCACATATAAATATATTTTCATCCTAATATCCACCATAAAAGGTCGTAGGAGATAATTGAACAATCATCATTTCGCGAGGCATTAGTTCACCGCCCACAGATGCAATATTTTCATAACCAATTAGACATATGTGTGTGTAAGTGTAGTTCAAATACATATCATAAAAAAAATACTAGTATATTTACTATTATTGTTTTTTTATAAAAGAAAATAATACAAATATTTTAGGGGTTGGTGAAGTAAAATAAAAAAATACTTTTTAAGATAAATTGATACATTTGATTCGGGTAACATCTCTTTGGATTGAACCAAAAGGGCTTCTTGAAGTGCATTCTGTATAAGTTAAGAATAATAGGTTAAAAAGAGGGATCTTAAGAGATAATTTTGGGCTGGTTTTGGATGATCCATGGGGCTTGAGAAGTGTTAGGAATGGGTTAGAGTTGAGGCCTTTTTATAAGGGGTGGATGAGATCTTTAGGAAAATGTGATAATATTATTTTATTATATAATGATTTTCAATTTTTAAATGTACAAAACTTATAATATGAAATTATATAGTGACTCATGGTTGAAATAAAATTATCCAATAAGAATTTGACATCTTTGGGATTTAATTTTAATCTTTATAATCATATTTACCTAAATAATTTATTAATTAGGTAAACACTAGAGCATTATTATGTCATAAATAATATAAATAATATGATGTCTAAAAATTATAAAAAAATTTCATGATTTAGGAAATATTTTTATCCTTCCAAATAATTTTAATAGTCTAAAAGATAATTTATATAACCTTGTATAAAAATTAATTTACTAAAAGATAATAGTTTTTGTTATTTTTTCATGTACTTTAAGTTATTTAAAAAAAGTGTCATTATCAATCTCATGTAGCTCCATTGGGTCCCCAAATCGACCCAAGGATTCCCATGTTAGTATATGTGTCAACCAATAGGATTATAACACATGTAAGGGTAATTTAATACTATTATAATATTATTATTTTTACCCTTAATTACCATATTTACCTTTCAACCATGGTAAATTAAATATTCACTGATATAAATATTCATAATTTCTAAAAATTAAAGTTACCTATTTATAAATTTGTTGACATCCTGAATCCAAATATGGAATCCATTTGTCCAAATTCAAAACACAGAAGTGGATGATTTTATATTAAATTTAATTCCTACAGTCAAAACAAAAAGATTGTTTTTAAAAAATAACTATCAAAAGATTGACACTTGTTTATATCAAATTTCAAGGTAAAATTACATATATTGAATCGATTTGGATTAAATGATAAAAATATATTCTAATTACACTTCAAAACCAATTAAAAAATAATGATTACTATATTTAAAACGAGTTCACCATCAAAGGGAGGTAAATCAACCTTTTAATGAATAGTAGAAAATTTATGGTTTAAATCGGATTCATTCACATTTTAAGCCTATAACATTTACTTCATATATGTAAAAATATTTAACAAACTTGTATAATCAAATTTAAGTTGGTTTGATTCATTCCTTCCAATACAACTTCTAGGTGTTAATAATAATTTAAAATAATAATATTATATTATTAGTGTGCAATGTAATATTTCAAAGAAACTCATTGTTGTGTATCGAGCACACCATCGAACATAGAATCCCCTTTAATGTGAAATTAATATTTAATTCAAAAATATTAATAATGATGAAGTTTTCATATTTCTTTATTTAAATGGGATGTTACATGACCAAAGAGAGTACTAAGGATTGTTTTCATTAAAAATATAATTTTGAACTCTTGAGTATATAAAGGGAGGAAAATGAAAGGAAAAAATATATTATAATGACATAATAATATTGGAAAAAAATTCAGTTTTTTTCTTGAGATATGGACATATGATTTCACCACCATAAGAAAAGACATTAGATATTCCAATAAAAATGAGACTATTCAATAAAATAGATACCACATTGGTAACATTAAATAAAACCCCCATGAAATATATATCATAAAGTAGATATGTAAATCATCCTAAATTTTAGTATATGAATCAAAAATTACATTCATGTTTATTAAATTCACTAAATAAATTAACCATGTGGTTAATATGGCTTATGTCTCACAAAAATAAATGTGATGCGTAAATCCATTACTCATGTAGTTATCTTTTGAATCATTAGCCCTAATAAAGAAAAGAATAAAATAAAAACATTAATATCATTTAATTATGGTTATTTATGATATAAAATGTAAATATTTTATTATATAAAACATACAATATAAATGATTGGGTAATTATCATATATCATCCATTAATAAAAGAGAGACTAGAAATCCCTTGTTGTAAACCTTGACTTCCATCATTCACTGAAAAAAATACTATATATTAAATACATGTTTATTATAGAATTATTACATAAAAATTAATATATATATATATATATGATAAATTAAATTATTTACATATTAATTTTTATTTAGTATTTATTAAACATCATAATGCTAATTTCAGGTTTCAAGAAATAATTGCATTGTTTTTCATGTATTTTTTTATTTTTATTTTGGGACAAAATAAATTAGTAATGGTCAAATCATATCAATAATTTTATCCATGATACGAATAATATATATATATATATGTAAATTTATTATATATATATTTATATAGATCCATAAAATTTCTAGATGGAAAATCATATACACCATTCAAGGAGGTAGTTGGTCATACATATGTTTGATCCTTGTTTCTAGTTTCATAATGGAAGGGAATAAAGAAACAAAAATCATATAATACCATTAAGAAATAAATTTAAGTTCATATATATAATATAATTTTATTAAACAAAATCTAATTAACATCAACATAATATCTGATCGAATTACATCACTTTGTGAGGTGGTAGTCTTTCGTACACAAAAGATACATTGTAGTATATCTTAAAATGGAATGTAAAAAAGGAATATGTGATATAATGATTAAAGAAAGATTATAATATCATATATATATTATATAAATGATAAATCAATCATAATATCCATATATGAGATTCAATAATTGAAAAATTAATAACATTGGTCTATGAGACGGTAGCCTTCTGTAGATAGAAATGTTAATTTTATAACCAATTTGTTGGATGAGTGAAATGATTTATGTTATGATATTATGATAATAAAATATTAATATATTAAATATACCATATTCATTATATAATGATGTATTAATGTTAACTTATGGAGTTGACATAAGAAATTACATTGAGCCATATGATAGTGGTGTTACCTCTTACTCGGACAACATATTCTGGTTTGCCACAAAAGCATTTAAACGTTTGATTTCTCAACAAAAGCCTTCAAGGATACTATAATGTAACTAAAAAAGTCATTTTTGTTATTATGAGATTATTCAATATGTTTTTAGATTGTTAAGTTGAGAGGATAGTGGTTTTAATTTATATATAATGTGAGTGACACAACTCTCATTTTTGAAAATAAATTGTTTCCGCACATTATTCTGATGAAAAATGGATAAAAAATGACCCATTGTCAATATTAAAAGTTATGAAGTTGATATATGGATAGTATATTGGATCTATAAATGTTTTGTGTCAATTTTAACTACTATTGTTTTAGTTTATCCCACAATAATTTCATTTTTACCATAATCATAGAAAATATCTTTTACGATTATGAAGACTAAATCTAGAAAATAATTAATTTATCATATTATATAATATAAATAATTCAGAAAAAATATTTATAATTCATTTTTTAATGTTCCATTAACATAATTTTCCAAATATAATTTAAAATCAACCCGACAGATGCGATGCGAATGTAGGTTTTCTTTGATAAAATGATCAAACAAATATTCTTTTTATATAAAACTTTACTATAAAAATATTTATAATGTAATAAATTGATTTAAAAGATATATAAGTGATCTATTTAATATTTTAAACCCATATGAAAATATATATGTTTTAAATATCTATAATAAATGTCAATTCTTAGTATACACTTTTATTTTTCACTAGTCAATAAAAAATACATAATCTCTGAAAATTATGAGAATATCACTATAAGATAATTTTTAAATGAATATTTGAAAAATTAACATTATTTTTCAAAAATAATCAATATTATTCCAAATATATTTTTAAAATAGTTTTGCAAAAGGCAACATAACTTCTTCTTATAAAAAATACATTTTTATGTATAAAATTTTATTTATTCTTATATTTATCTATGAAACACATATGATGAATGTTAAACATTTTATTGAAAATATAATATATTAATTTAATTAAAATTATTGAAATTTTTTTATTTTAATTTATTGAGGTAAAATATGTTTGTTTTTATAAAAATATATTTTTAGTCAATGATTTCATTTAATTCTAAATTTTTCTTATTTTTATTTCTAATTAGTTGGTCAGAAAATAATTCATTTTATTCACATGTGTAAACCATATATTTCCATTAAATATATAAATATATTTCAACCCTCCCATTAAATAGCAATGCGATATCTATAATTTTGAATAGTTATATTTAAATAGTTTGAGAGTTATTTTTTAAAAAAGGTGTTTCATGTAATGAAAGAAATACATATTATTGTGTGTAATGAAATATTGACTCAGTATTTAGATTAACAAAATATAAAAAATGATTATATTTAGATTAATTTTTTTTCACAAATTCATGGTGTGTTACAATACCACATCATGTTCAAATAAGGATTTCATATACTAAAATGCTAAAAAAACATATCATATAACACATAAAAGCCCATAAAAATAAGTTATAATTTAGCGAGAACTTACCTTATAGTTATTTAAATACTCTCATATGTTATCTTTGAATTATTTAAGATCAGTTAATTGAAATTCATAATGTAATTTAAAATCGATAATTATATGCATTTAGTTTATAGCTTATAAGACAATATAAGATACCAATAATAAATTGCAACTAGAGATTATACTATATGATAAATCCCAACATAGAATAAGATGACTAAATCAACCAAATATTGACAAATATAGAGTTAAAACATCATATAACCCAAGGGAAGGTGGGGTTTGTCAAAAAACCTATTAGGAGGAGGATGAGGATACATTAAATAGGATTTTAGAACCCTAAATGGTAAGAAAAATAGACTCACTAATTAATTGGTTAAGGGAACTAATGTAACATTTTTGTACCCACTAGACCACTAATGGGTAACCATAGTTCCAATGATAACTATATAACCCCCAATTTTGTATGAATATTCCATTTCATAGGCCATGGGAAGTTTAGTTTCCAACCACCATGCATTCTATGCCATTATTTTACTTTTGAGAAATTTTAACACCCCATGATTCATTTAATTTTTGGACCACAATCATCCTCTATCCAAATTAACATTGATATTAGGTTAATATTCACATGAATTGAATAAAGTTAAATGGAATTTATACCTCTATATATGTGAATCATTATAATTACCCAACAATATTTCTTCACATCCATGGAATGTATCTCTAAGACTCACCAGGGAAATTATTCCTCCAATTCCATCATATAAACTCTTCCCACTCCCAATAATCCTTATATGTACATATATCCTACCACTGTATATGTAACATGGGTATAACATTCCCTTAGAGGGTCTTTCCACTCTAATAATAATTAATATACATCAAACCACAAACGACGCATAAACCTCTATCTCAAAATCATATAAATTGATAATGTGTAAGGGGTTTGGATGATATCTCATCATTTAAGATAACTGAAATAATAAAAAAACTATTTTTGTATATATAATGAATATATATTCAATATGTCACTATACATAATTAAATAATAATAATGAATAAATTAAAAAAATTATTGTACTATCTTTTTTCACCACTATAACCATTGGTGACCCAATTGAGTTGACATAGAAATAATAGAGGCTCATTTAAAAATTGATTGTATGATTAGTACCAACATGGAGTGGTATCAATGTACATGTCTCTTAACTGAACATTAAATGATATACAATATATGATAACATTTCCATTAAGAAACCACTCTAATATCTCTAAATAGTATAAACGTGATTGACATAATCTACCATAGAGATCCCAAAATAGTGTAATTTAAATTGATTCCATATAACTGTTGGTAGAGATGAAATCTAAAACTAAAAACATACACTTCATAGATTCGTTTAATCATAGTTTTTTACTTGTATTATATCCTCCAAAAACTAAATGCTATCATCAAATTCCTACCAATCTGAAGATGGTAGATAGTAAAAAATTTCACCAATGTGTCAAAATATTTTGTTATCCCCTGCTTGAAAGATGTTTTGAATCTTAATTGGACATAATAATCCTTTAATCGTTATGGAATCACTATTCCTATCACATAGAAAATATTCCTTATTCATTGATATACCACATTTATCTAATAGAGAATAATTGAGCTTTATTAGTAAACTAATAAAATATAATACATATTGTTTCACTTCCATGTGGTGACATTATTATAACTTCACAAAGCCCACGATAACATCATTCATTATACATATTTTAATAGTTAGTATTTAAAAAATACCAGTGAAAAAATTCTATTCATTTTTTACTAATTAATATGTGGGGCATGAAATAAAATATTCACTATTTTCTTCTTAATCTTGGAAAAATAATACCATCAACATTTATTTTATTCAATATTAGATAACCTAATGTAAAACTCCCATTTTAAGAAATATAAATCTCCTATCATCTCCTCTCATAAGCAAGAAAAAAATAAAAAAAAACTTTTTATAAAAGATAGTCTCCATCCACCTCTCAAGTATAGTTTGATACAATCTCAACATTTTATATTTTTCACTCATCCACCAGTATTATAATTCCAAAATATAATCCTCCATCATCCCAAAAAATATTTATGAATTGAATCACAATGTTATTACTGTAAACCCTCCATGACAATACTCTAATTAAATATTATTATCTATGAAGAGGCTCATACACTTTCACACACTAATCTCCTCTCCCACTCCATAGGCATTCAATTTTCAACTCAATAAATTTCAAACTATATTCCAACTTGTATATACAATGGGATAGCTAAATTAATGGAGTTATTGAACCCACTATCTCATATTATGATTTTAGATATTCTTTGTGAATATGTATTCTAAGATCATGTATTTATTACAGACAATGAATATCTGGATAGGTGGATAATAGAACTGATACATTAGAGTATGAATAACATTTCATAACTCAAAATCATGTAACCACTAGTACATATCAAGATTAATTAGCATCATTTAACCATAATTATCTACTCACCCATCCAAAATCATGATTTACCCAAGGGTAACTCATGGTACATAACAGTATAATATATAATCCAAACAGTTCATTGGTATGATCAGACTATCTTATTATAAATCCCATAATTAATTTCCTATAAGTCTATCTCATATTGGCTAGACAACTCAAACCTCATACCCATATTTTTCATGGATATAATTTTTTCTTAAAATTGTGAGAATTAATAAATTAATATCACATGATATTCATAAAACATAATGAAATTAAAAATATCATTCATGTTTTTGGGACACTATTATGAAATCATGGGCCTAAACATCCCAAGACCCACCAAATTCCATGACTAAAAAGTAAAATGACCAAACAATGTGCTTCCCTAATATATATGTAGCATTTACTTTGTTTTCTATAAATTTGAAACTCCCCCAATATTGATTATACAACCTCAAGGTGCTTACCATGATCATTGTTTTGTATGAGTATTCCAAAATAAAATACAAATATGATCATTATTTAATAATTATATACATAGAATACCCTATTCATCAAGGCTATAAATACTTCTAGAATGTTAGTTAAAATTAATGGAAGCATTTTAAACTCATATAAACTATAAGTGATCTTAAAAATAGTCAGAATGAAATACTCCAAACCTTCCTATTATTTTTTTATGAAAATCAAGCATCAAGTATTAAAATATTGAAAAAAGAGTTAAAAGAGTCAAAATGAGGTATATATACATTTATCCCTTCCAGGAATTTCAATCAGCTCAAAGGGGATACTAAAATAGTGGTAAAAAGTTCCTATAGAGATCCCCTTGATTGTAAGGGACTAATCAGGTTGATTAGTATTGCAATCGATGTGTGTGATGATATGGTTCACTAAGGAATGTTCTTTGTGGAATTTGTTCCATTTTGTGGTGAGATTCCATTCCAGATGAAGCATACCCATTCTAACGGCATGCGCAATTGTCGTTGAGTCACTTTTGAACCAATCATTATTCCAATTTATTTGACGTGAACTTTAAATAGCATTTAAGAATCCAATCATTTTAGCTTCAAGTGTTGTGGTAGTACCATAGAGTCCATGAAGAGCTATAATAAAATCACCAATTTGGTCTCTAAAAAGGATTCCATATCTTACTGGTCCTGGGTTACCTTGTGAAGAACCATAAGTATTGGATTTAATCAATCCCAAAAATAGGGGAGTCTAGAAGACTTAAATGGTACCATAAGGATGGGGAAAATTTGCATGAATATGAAGCTTTTTTATAAAAACAAATACCTTGATCCAGTTGTCACGATAGTCATTATGCAAGGTGTTCACAAGTACCACCACAGATAGGATATCAGAATTTTCAAAAATGATGATGAAGACAAACACTTCATGAACATGTTTCTTCCCTCCTATCCAGATAATATGAAACACTTCTACATAGAAAACCAGAAATATGATTCACAATAGTGGTGAATGGTGGGATGCCATCAGGTCCCGAAGAAATCTCGAAGCTTCGACATTCAATATAGAATGAATCCCAAACCATTCAAAAATTAATTCCCAAAGAGATGTAGTTTTGTTATAGGATTAAAACAAGTGGTTGACATCATCTTGGTGTTGTTGGCATAAAGAACAGTGTGAACATAAGGAGAGCCCCACCCACTGTATTTTCTCTTGAAAATGTATTTTATTTGAAATAAATCCCCCATAACATAGTGAAACGAGATGGAAATATCCATTATTTGTTGAAAGGATCCATCCATGTACTCGTGCCTTGAATCTGGTGATTGTAGTTTCCCTTGGAGTCTAGAATCCTATTCGGATTGGGTTCCCATATAAGCAGGTCATCAGGGACCCGAAAATCTTAATTGGATATAGTAAGAGTGATATCACATGGAAATTCCCCCTTTAAGGAATCTAGTCTTTAATAGACGAGTTATTGTCAATATTTATAATTAGATTTGTCAAAACTATGAATAATGGGTGATTTATTCCAATTATCTCTCCATAATTTCAAAGAGGAATGAGCATTCACAAACAAATTTTGTCCCCAATAGATTTAACTAGTTATTAATACATTAAAGTGTATATTTTTTCATAATCATTAATAGAATAACCCTTATATAATCCAAGAATTAATTCGAACTACCATTTTAATTCTCAGTGAAAATAATGGGAGTACTCTATATTGATGTTATTAGGAAAATAAATCAATTATACTCATATTAATCTAACATAACCATTATTTCCCTTATCTATATTAGTAATATATTGAGTGGTGGAATATATATGGGTTTCATACCAGTAAACAAAAGAGGCACTAAAAAAACATCCCAAACCTCCGTTATCCCCACAAAAACCTTATGAAAAAAATCATAATATAGTTCCTTAATAGGAGAAAAAATTGATCTATCATATCATCTGTATTCTATAATAAATATAATGAAATATTCCATGATCATACTTAATATTTTTCTTTGGTCAAGCAAGAATTTTCTACATATCCCAGACTCCAATAATGTAATAACAATCACATCCAAGAGATATGAAGGTTCAAAAAAGTTGATACTATATTATGTGTGATCTATAATGAATTGGGTAATCCTTTACAAGTATCCCAATGATAATACTCATACTATACTTTTTAAGATTCAAAAATGAATAAACCATCCAACAAATTTGACACATCTGTAATAAATTAGAATAAATGAATACCTCTTTCCATATGGAATTACATGTGTTATAATATTCACCAGCAACACTACATGAAAAAAGAGATCACTAACCAGATGTGTATAAAGGAATGACTACAATAAACATGAGTTAATATTATTCTAAAAACCCGTTATATGTTATTATATTCAGACTATAGAGTGTTGACAGACCCACCGCACTGTATGGTAGTTCATGTTCAACAAAAAATGATAGCCCAAGATTACATACCAATATTGGTATCTTAGAGTATAAATACCAAACTAGATACAACCCTAATATTTTGACTTCTTCAGAGATCCACATTCACCTGCATTACCAAAAAATACTAGAAAAAACATGAATTCAACAATAATAAGATTCACCAAATACTAATCCAAAACAATTTTTCTAACCATCACCCCACCCCCAACCATTTAGAAAATATATAGTTCTATATAGAATTTATATGTTCCACATTTATATAAAATAATGATACTATATTGGCAGTTCATCATAATTTGGACTGATGTTAAACATGTTTACAAGATTGATAATAATCATGAAAACCCCTCCCATATGAGAGAAGAGGTAAAATTATTCCATAATCGATCTTTTAATTTTCATTCTTGATAAAAAAATAAAATTTCATCTTTATGTAGACTGATGTATTGACAACATTACCAATAATATATAGTTCCTACCCTAAATCATTTCCCTCTAATATGTTTCCCTTAAATATTATGGAATATTTTAGGGTATCTAAATGGGGATTTAAAACATATTTTTAGCTGAACCCATATAGAGTTCCATGATAACCTGTAAAAATGAATATAATTGGTAGCATCATCCCCATATTTCATAAGATCAAAATGATGATTTTCCAATAAGAAGGATTTTTGTTTAATCATGGTTATATCCCCTATAATATATGTGTAAACTACATAATAGTTAACCTCTACAAGGTAATGAGTAATATTTAAATAAGACTATGCATGGAAAACTTTCATGGAAATTAACACATTTTGGGTTTACTTGACCAAAGCATCCAATTGATTCCCATATAGTCTATGAATATATAATGTCACTACATTCAACCTTTGATAAGTGGGTACCTCAATATAGTCCAAGACATTATAAAAATACTTTACCAATAAAAGAGTAGACACTTTATGGCCCTTAAACAAGGTAAGGGGTGGAATATCTATTTACAATTATCTCATATTATTCCAAATAGATGGACCATCATTTATAGTATCATAATCCAAAAACTATAAAACACACTGGATTATTTATTACATATGTTTTCCATAAGATGCCCGCATGTCACAACATGTTTATCAAGCTCACCCCCGACAGTCTAGTGGAGGTCAACCTTAGAGAGTATCCCAAAATCTAAAATTCATTGATTAATATATTTCCATAGGATTTCATGATTTCATATTTTGAGATAAATAATAACAAAAAGATGTATAATTATAAACTATTCATTCCCAAATGACATAGTAGGGTTATACAACATATGAGTTACCCAACCCAAATGACCCACCCTCATGGTTTAGGACAAAATACACATACGATTAACATATTTTTCTATCAAATTGTTAATAATAATGAAAAAATTATCATATGTCCAATCAATAAATATTCCATTAAAAACATGTATAATAAAACACAATATAAATTACTATTTAGAATTACAATAAGGAATATTTTTTATATACATTTCAAACATTCATAATAACACACTTAACATGTGATTTTTATGTACCTAATATGATACGAAAACAGACATCTTCTTTTCACCCATGGATAAGAGTAAAATTGAAAATATTAAATCACTCATCATATTTCTTAATATCTAAAAAAATTAAAATTTTAGGAAAAGGATAAACCATACAAATAAATGGAATGATAAAAATTACTCGTAAAGGTAATTTATATACATAATAATATGTTCTATTTAATGTTTTATCGATTTAAAAATTTAAAAATGTGTCTCAGACACTAAATTACAATACAAAAATGATTTAATATAAAATTTTATCATCACCAATATAAATTTTATGGAATGATCCAACATTAGAGAGAAACATAACCTCGAGATTTCATAAATGTATAATAATGGTTTCCTATTATTATTGTGGTAATATAGATATTATGGGGAGAATATACCATCTATTGGATAACCATAAATAGAAACTTAATAAAAAAAATATCCATTATAAATAGAAAAAATTGGTATAAAATTAGTAAAAACATATAATATAAAATAATCCATTTAATAAATAATGTGAATCAAATATAATGATATATTAGTAATTAATTAGTATAACATCTACTTATGGGTCATTCATATACAAAATGTATGTCAAATATATAAATAAAATATGTTATAATGAAAACTAGGTCTGAGGTTCTACCTGGTACCATTTTTGACTCTTAGTTAATTATCCTCTTATTATCCAAAAACCACATGGCCCAATCGGATTCCAATAACTAGGACAACGATCTTTATCTATCCATGTGTATTAATATACAATGTTTGAGAAATATAATAAGCAGACCACCAATAATTGTTTCCCTAAACAAATCTAATAAATATTGGGCTATACATCATAAAATGTTGAAAAAATATGAATACAAAATTTACTGTATCATGGAATCTTAAATAGCCACCTTAATGAACAACTAAAGCTTCTTCTAACTATTAAATAATTGGAAATGTACTCACATATTTTGATCAGAATAGGCTGGTAAAAGTATTATCACTACTAATAATAATATTATGGTTGATTATAGAATCTCCATTTGTAAATGATTATTATAAAACGATTCAACAAAGCTCACAATACCAAAATGGTGGAAAACTTATCTATATAACAGATAAAAAGGGTTGATAGGTTATCACTATATATAAAGAAATAAGGTTAATTATTCATCACCTAGAATCACAAAAATATCAATAAATTATTTATCGAAATAAATCAAATGATATTGGGTCAATGGGTTATCATCACACATAACCCAATCAAACAAGTATGGGTTATAACCAAACATAATAATAGTGGTTTTTTTAATATCATAAAAAAAAATTCATATATAATCAAACTGGTAATCACAATAATAATAATAAAACACATTACTGAATGGGTAATAATGTTAAGAATAATAGTAATCATGTATACATGAGTAACCAATTTAAAAACAAAACTAAATAAATAATCATCATATGTTTTACAATAAAAATATGTGAATGATAAATCAAATAAAATTACCATATATAACTATGCGATCATAAAAATATTATTATAATAAATATGAGTAGGTTATCAGTTAAAAATTGGACTGAAAAGACATATCTCAGACAAAAGGCTTCCCATTCCTATCACATTCGTTTTCCAGTTAAATTTAACACAATAAAAATGGGTATATCTATGGTTTTATAAAACATTGTTCATTGGTTTTTTGACCAAGGAAATATCCATGGTTCCCATAAAATGATGTCTATAGGAATGGTTTATAACCACAATATATGATAACTATGGTTATAAACTTCTTACATAACATTTAGGAAAGTATTTTCACACACTAATTTTATTGGAAGACAAATATCCATGGTTTAGTACCTATTTCCATATATATATATTTATATTTATTATATACATATTAATATTTAACATGTTATGTGTAGTAGTGGTTATGTATTTTGAGACAAAAAGATGTATTATGGGTTAAAAGTTTTATGTTCATATTTTATTGGGAATCTATAGGCAAAATTTCAAGGGTTATATCCATGATTTTAGACTAAGGAAAAATACATTTTATCCACTAGTATACTCCTAACTTTAAGGATATTTACATGGTCGCAACAACGGATATAGGTCTATTTCAATCACTGAAATCCATGGGATTGTATCATCCCCTATATTCATTATATATCTATAAACATAGTATTTACCATGGATATAGAAGAATTTTCTAGAATATAATATTATGATAAAACTCTATTATCATGGTGTAGAATCCCACATAATCACATAAATCATCTTGAGAATACCATAGTCGTACTAACATTTATAAATTTTTTATAATAAGGATAATTCAAGGCTTAGATATGCAAAATAGTCAGATTGAAATTGAGTTCCCATGTACACAATTTATATCTAACTAACATGATTTATAGGCATCAAAAACAATTTCGTGTTCCATAATATAAATATCACACAACGTTTCTATGGTAACATTATTATCTATGAACATTATTTCATATAATAAGTGTTGGAGAACATATTATTTGTTATATAACCTATAATAATAACATACTAAGTTATTAAAACACATTACATTCCATTTAAATCCATTCTTAGTCACCTTTCGACACCAGAATTTCAAACGGTGACATAAACTTATAAACAATTCATTATAATATTAGAGAGGACTTTCACTTTTCCAATATTACTAGGTGAGTCTTCTTCAATTAAAGTGAATACATGAAGTAGTTGGAAAAACCACATTTTATGGATTTATAATTGAGTTCCATGAAACAATATAACATAAAATGAATAAAATTTCACAAAAGAATAATATTAATAATACATACTAAATTAAACTAAATGTGATTTATTACATGAAAAAATAAATGAGATAGATCTAAAACAATCGTGTTCTTAAATAAGAGATGTTCTATTTTTGTTTCGTAATAGTGAAATAAAGAGGAATATTTATATGGGTAGACTTATTTAAATAGACACCCCAAAATAAAATTGTATTTAGGGGTACCAACATATTTTTTTAGTACTTCATAGACTTTATGTGGTCATTCAGGTCAACAGTGCATGCAACATGGACCCCATTGCTTGGGACACAAGATGTGTAGTGGACACCAAAAAATAACTGAGTGGGATTATTACTAAGATCAAATACTTTTACAAAAAAAATCAATTATTTTTTCCAAAAAAATCCAATAATTACAACCCAATGATCATGAGGCCAATATTAATCTAAATACTAGGTACCTAATATATAAGACATCTTTTAAATCAAAACATTTTTTATTATTTTCTATATTGAGATACTAAATCCATTCTATATTTTAAAACTAAATTAAGTTTATTTTAGAATACATTGAAATAGTTCTTATTAAAATCTAAAAAATGGAATAAAGAAGTCAATGAAACATAAGATGATTTAATATATGTAACATGATATCATAAAAGAGGAGTATCATGTGTTGAATCATAGAATAATAACATAAAAATATAATACCGTAGAGTCACAAAAAATAATAAATTATAAAAAAAACCTATTATATGACAAAAACAATAGTCTTTGATAACATCCAAGATAATATCACATGGTGAAAAATGTCCCATAATGGATTATGGTTACTCAAGAATCCCATTAAAGATGTCCCATGTGACTAAATATTTACCAAATGAATTTGAGTTCTATATAGGAATACCCATCACAACATTTTTAGGATATATGTTTGCCAAAAAATTAAATCAAAGATAAGGAATAATACTATGAATTAGAAATGGAAATAAAAATGGTTTCATAATCATGTGTCACATCATAATAAAATGAAATTATATAATAAATGAATTTGGGAGATGAACATAAGACATATATTAAAAAAATGAGAGAAAGGGGTAATAATCTAGGTATATATTTGTGACATACATATATACATAATTTTTTAGCAATAAATAAAATCCATGTATTTCATCATTGATGATAACTTATTTAAAATATTACATTGAATATTTATTAAAAAAAATACCCATATACCATTTAAATCACTTATTCAAAATATAATAATATCACAAATATATTCAATAAAATTTACTTCTGAAGAACGAGTTAAACTGATAAAGGAATAATCAATGAATAAATTTTTATTTACAGAATTATGTTTTTTAATAATGGAAATTTAGGTCTTATAAAAAAAATTTAATTATGTTTACTGATTATTATTTATCATGTTTCTAATTTAACGTATTGAATAATGTGTTTTTGGTTTCGTAACAAAAAAATGGTCCATCATTGTGATCTATATTAGGAATCCCTCAACCAAACTATGTGGACATAGGTAGTCAACACCATGGGAAGGCCTTCCATTGGATTACCAGTACAAGGTATTAGTATTCGATCAAGTATATTTTTTATTTATTTTTAATGAGCTATAGTATAAAGACCGTATATCATGCCCCGAAAGAAAATATGTTGGTTTTGGTAACCTATTGGTCTCATGTATAAAGATCATGATTATAAATGGTGGGTTGTATGTGGTGATCCCCCACTGAAAGATCTAATTTGGTAAGGCACATAATGATTTTTATACTAGGAGATCACAATATAATGGAAACGATGTGGGACACACATCTAGTTTCACTATGCATACTGGTTTAAAAATTCAGATATACTTGTTGTCATTAGAATTATTTTATCTTCACCATTCTATCTCACATTCCCATATTGTAATTCTTGTTAATTTCTTTGTTAGAAATTTGATTTGTCTTATTTTTTATACCTTGATTAAATCACTATTAACTAGAGTTAGTTGTGGTTTCCTCAGTCAAACTATGTTTAATACTACATAATGATTGAGTCGTGTTTACCTCAACTAAGATACACCAACATGTACTTCTTTGTATTGATTTTTGTTCATATCATTGAAATAGAAGATTTCATTTTTTGGATTTCAGTTCCTGTACTGATTTTCCTCTCCTTCACTAGGGCTTCTCCATTCATCTTTGGTATAACTATCTATTATTAAATGATATTTCATCCATCATCATAAGCACCATTGGCCCAACCTTGGATCATGGTTCACCATGTGTTTTTATTATTGTTTGATAGAAGCACCATTCATCACTATGAACAGTTGTTCGTTCAATGGTGGAAACGTCATTCATCAACGATTGACCTTTGGACCCCAATGTTAGAACCATTACTCAGCGATGGACCATTTTCATAACAGTTACCTTATTTTCTTCAACCTATCATTGTTTTTATAAAATTTCAATCCAATGGTAGTATATTTAAGACACTGGTAGATTTATTTTTATTCAATCATTGGACATATTATGGTAACATCATCAGGATGTTTTAGAAGTCCTTTCATGTAGATTATTTTTCATGTTTTTTTATTTTTTGTTTTAATAGTATGATGTTCTCAATTTCACATGTTGTGGAACCACCTTTCATGTACTGAATATATTTTCATAGTTTGATTTGATCATTTACATTAATAGTATATTTTTTTATATTTTATATTGTTATATCATTTTTTTTCTAATAATAGATCATCATATAGCATTGGTCACCCAACGGTAGAACATCTAAAATTATGGTACATCTATTAGTATCATATCTATCTTCCTTCAATAGAATATCTATGTTAAACAATGGTTTATAATTTTATTTATATTCATTGAATATATTTTTTTGTGATTCATATAACATTAATAGGTATCCTCTATTCTACTATGATAGATCATGTAATTGATAGAAAAAATATACTACCAATCTCTGTTTCACTGGTAAAAAAATAATACTACCACACCCAATTTCACAATAATTAAAATTATGATTTTGATATATATTTCTTTGTTCGATCACAAATTATGGTAGTAGGATGTATCTACCTACTTATATTGTTTTTCCACAATTAGTTCAATTATATTTATAATTATCTAATTCATTATTTTAAAATATGTCACTAAAATTAATTATTTTGTAAATAATTTAATTTATTTATTTTGATATAAAATTGGAATTTGTGTAAATAAATAAATTTTAATCATTTTTTACACATATAATTTTAGATTTATTTTCTCAATTTTACATTGGTTTTTACTATCGAAATAATGTAGAAAATAGTCCTTTTATATATTCATGTTTATAATTTTGAATTGTTTATAACTGTTATTCTTAAAATATTAATTTGATTATATTAATATTTTATGATGAAATATAATCATGATTGTACTCTATTTTTTAGAAAAAAATTTATAAACAAAGGTAACAACAATATTATTTTGATATTATATGTCAACAAGTTTCATATGGTAATTTGACATGGACACACTCCTCTATGTTATTTTTCTTAACAATCCAAGAGACATAATTATGTAATAAAAACATTATGAGTGATGATATTTTGAAAGATTTCATTTTATTCTACATTGAAAATTATTGATTCAATATTTTTTGTTTAAGGAAACATTTTAATCATCGATTCCTATACTCTAATCATAAAAGAACTTCGATTTATTACCTTTTTCTTCTGAGGTGATCAAGGATCATTGTTCTTCATCATCTTAGAAATCATTTGATAAATCTTCATTGTTTAATTTAATTAAGGTATTATTTTTAATTTTCTTCATATTTTCTTAAATGATTTCTTATCATGATTATGATTTTACTAATTAAAATCAGATCTCTCATTGCCTTTTTATTTAACCACTAAAAAGGATGTCGTGATGTGACGCCCAAAGAAAAGTCTTGTAAAAATACTAGTCTGAGTATCATTTATACGATTTTTGATTTGATATAGGATTGTATAAAAGAATTGTTTATAAAAAGTTTCTCATACCTATAAAAGTGAGGATTCAAGTGATACCAAAATACTTAAGGATTAAAGGAGAATGAGGATAGGGTTAGGATCATTGTAATCTAAAACACTTCAAAAACATATTATCATTATTTTTTATTTGTGATACAACTCTTTGGATTAAAAAAACACTCACTATAGTTATCTTATCTTATTACCACTAATTATTTTCTCTTTAAAATCATAAATTAAATATTCACCCCATAAATTCATAATTGTGATCACTATCGATCCAATAATTGGTAACAATAATTTTTCTCTAATACGATTGCTTTTAAAATTTCTCTAATCCGATTACAATCAATTGGCATTAGTGGTAGGCCAAAAGATATACGATTATGATGTCAATCAATTTGTATCATCTCATTTTCTTTGATATGTTTTACTTATTCATTTTTTCTATTTCTTAATTATTTAACTCACAGATAACCTTATATCCTAGAAATAATAGTATGATTATTAAAAGAAATGTTTTCCTTTAAAATGGTAAGTGTTAATATGTTTTATGGATGAAATTTACATAATCCCCCACTCGTTGATAGAAGTGACTATGTTTTATGGTATGAAAAAATCTCTGCATACCTAAAGAAGTTAAGTGTGAATGTCTGTAATCTCATAGATTATCCATATGAGTTATCCAATATTGATCAAGAGACATTTTTAGGTAATTACATTGTAAAATATCTTTTTAATTATAAATTTGATAATATTTTTTAATGTTCTATATATATAAGTGTTTATAATAAAGTTCTTTCTTGTACTAAAATCCAAAATATATAAAGGATACATCATGTTACTCATTATGGGACTAATAACCTCAAAAGAACAAATTTTTTAATTATCCAAGTAAAGGACAAGGATATAAAGATGGGTTATAAAGATTCTATAAACTATATTTCTAAATGATTTATAAGAATTACTAATGGCAGTAATGATCTTAGAGATGTTCTTGAAATCAGAGCCTATGCGAAAAGGGTACTGAGTGATCATTCAAAAATACTTCATGAAACGATGGTGGAAATCACTAGGAATAAAAAATTGAAGGATTATATGAACTAATATGCTCTCTACATGAATATTATTTAGAGATGAATAATACTGCAAATGGAGAGTATACAAATATATAAGATATTTCAATTAAATCTAATTTTATTTATAGAAACAATGCCTATGAAGCTGAGTACTATAAATTTTATAGGCAGATAGCTTACTTTTTGATGAATATTTTAAAATTAAAAAAAATTGATTCAAGAGATATTTCACAAAAAATAATTTACATTTTAAAAATAAAATTAATTAAAGTAAGAATAATTATGTTTCAGATCAAACAAGTTATGAGTCCAGGTTTCAAAGTTACATCATGTCTAATTTACCAAAAATCAAGCATAAAGAAGTTAATAATATAAAATGTGGAAAGATACATACTCTATTTAGTTTATAAGAATCCTTAGATAGTTCTAATTCAAGCAATGACTCTTGATGTGTAATGTATAGAGAAAACCATTCCTTGATGGGTATACAATATGAGGAAAACGATTAAATTTTTATAGAGTTAATAAATCCATGAAATTTTGATAATAATTCAATATATTAATATGAAAAATATATTAAATATAATTATATTATTGATTTGGATTCTAAGAAATCAATAGTTAAACAATTTATTTAATAGAATGATGAATTTCTGAATGGTTTTTTCAAATTGATTATAAAATATAGTGAGTTCAAATGTAAAAATAATAAGTTAGTTAACAAAAATGAAAAACTAAAAAGGGAATATGAAAATTTCAATATCATTATTTCACAGAATGATGAAATTTTAACGAATTATGATTCTGATATTATGAAACTGAATGATGAAAATAAATGACATAAATAATTCTTGGTAGTAATTAGTATATCTCAAGTTAGAATATTAAATTTAATTATGTGTTATTTAAATGAAGATAAAAATTAATGTAAAAACTTAATAAAAATAAATGAAGAAATGGATATTCTCTTTAAAATGTAAAAGATTTTTGATATTAGGAACCTATTCAGGTAGATAATAATATTTTTTCAAATGAAGCTGTTAATATTAAAGATGATTTTCCAACTTTTTCAAATTGTAATGATTAATCTTGTAATATGATGTATTTAAATAAACTAAACACAAATAATAATAGGTTTGGTTAGAATAGATTTTGAAGAAACATAAATAACACTACAATTGTTAGATATTGAAAAGGATGTAATTATTAAATATCTTTCATTAAATATAGATTGAAAGGGAATTATTCCAATGAATTAACAATGAGGTATACTAAGTATTTTAGTTATACATGAAATTTTTAATCTACGAATTTCTATTCAGAATCACCATGAAAAATATTAATCTAATATTTTAGGTTTCCAAAAAGACATTATCTGAATTCTAATTTTTATGAAAACATTTCTACCAAAAGGAAGTTACTCAAATTCCAATTGGTCCTAAAATGATCAATATTTCTAAATATATGTCTTCTATTAGACATTATGTGTGTTATACACAATTATATTATCTAAAATGATGATATAAAATATAAATAATATCTCTTTTCTATCAATTTATTTCTAGATCATATGGATGTGTATAATCTTCTATCAGTTTTTCCCTATCCTGTAAAATGTTTTAGTTTACATATTTAAAATTTAACATCAAAATATGATGACCATATGTGTATTTTTCCTAAAATAGTTTAATCTATATTGATAATTCTATATTTAATTAAGATTAAATTTTTGGATAGTTACCAATTGTTTGTAAATTTAAATAATAATATTTAAATTTTTTAAATTAGTCGTTAAACATTTATAATATGGAAAAATAACTTTTTTGAGTTGTGAAATAGTTGTTCAACAAATATTTTATGTTTTTAGGGAATTATTATATTCCACATTTGCACATCCTCTAAATTTTTAAACAGTTTTTTACTTCAATGGTTGTTTCAAATTCAATATTGAACACATCTAATATATGGATATATTTTATAATCATTGAAAAATATTATGTTCTTTATGATAAATTTTATCGTAATTCTTAGTCGAAATATTTTTAGAATTATGAATGGATTTAAATTATCAAATTTTAAAAAAACAATTGATTTAATTTTATTAATGTGAATTTAGTCTTAGATCATAAATTTAGAAAAAATTCCTAGAATAAATAATTTATTTAAAAGACTGTTTTAATTTGATTAATCTAGTTTCTTAATTTAACTTGTCTCAAATAATTTGAACAATAAAAATTGAAATTTGATCTATTTTAAATCTATTATTTTTTTTCTTATGCTTAGGGAAATAATATTTTTAAAAAACATAATGTAAAATACCTTTTCAACTTTTCATTTTTTTTATTTTTCAATTCATGGAAATTAGTCTTATTTGTTAATTATTTGTTTAATATTCATGTTTTCTAAATATATATGAATTAATATTAACTTCTTTTAATCAAATAATTTGTTTTGATATTACTGTTCATTATGTTACTTCTGTGTTAATTCACTATTTACATGAATCATGTAAATATATGAGTAACAGTAATGAAAACAAACTAATATGTCATATAAAATGTTATCAATTTTTATTTAATGGGGATATTATCAAAAATAATGAAAAGGTTAATAAATTTATGGGGGGGGTTGAATATTTAAAAATTTTTTTTTTTTTAAATTTACAAAAAATGGGTGACATTTATTCTATGAAAGTGGTTTCATTACATTAACTGTTTTTTTATTTAGATAAACTAATACTCATTACATTTATTTAAATTAATAATAATTATTAAAAAATTTTATCATTTTATAATAATAGAAGTATATTTTTAATCTTTTAAATGGATTTCTTATGAATATGTTTTAATCATATGTATTGTTTATTTATTATCAGGTTTCAAATTTTACATGCTGATTATTATTTTTTATTTTTTATTGTTTCATTATATAAAAAAGGATCTTTCCTTATGATCCATCTATTTTATCCATCGACTGCACAAAGGGGACCCATGGTGTCAACTCAGTGGGATTTCCTTGCACACATATCCCACTAGGAGGATGTGGTACTCTATTATGAATAATTCAAACATAATGTGACTGAACCCATACATATAGAAGATTTAGTGTTCCCTACATGCGCTTGGGTTGGGTATCGTAGCCCATTGGGATCATGTATAAGACTCATGTGTGTAAATTTTGGGTTATGAGTGATGATACCTAATTGAAAGCTTCAAGGGGATGGAACTGATTGATGGTTATATATGAGGATCACCAGATAGGGGAATGTATGTGGGACACAAATATCATTTCACTATTCATCCAAGATTTATAACATGTATATATGCATGGACATAAAATTAATTTTATCTCTTACATTCAATCTTCTACAATAATATTGTAACTTCTGAATGTTTCTATGTTTGAGATTTCTATCATCATATTCCTTATCTCCCCCTCTAGAATAACTATTTTCTAGAGTTTATTAAGGATGCATTAGTAAAATTGTGTATATTCAAACATAAGGATCCAGTCATGTTTCACTCTCCTCTATATCACCAATAGGTAGTTCTATTAATTGGACCATGTTTATATAAAATCAGAATTAGCTTTCTATTTTGTTCATTATTTATTGGGATGGTGGTATTATCCTTCTATGTGGAATCACTACGAATCATTGGTACACATTATAATTGTTTGATAGTTGTTCATCATTCAAGGAAAGAAATGTTAGATCAATGGTTGATAATAGATCACCAAGTGTTTAGATTTTGTTTCCATAGTATTGAAGATTCGTTCAATAGTGTCAATGTTTATTCTTACAATTTTGGTTTCATTATCCCTCAATGATCATCCTTTAAGCCTCAATAATAGAATTGTTACTCAATATTATATCATATTTCAACTATTAGTTAATTATATACCCCCATTATATTTGTATACCCTTTGAATCCATTACTAGAATATTTCATCCACCAGAAGCTTATTTATTTTAATACTATTGTAAATATGATGGTAGAACCTTCATTATGTTATAGAATGGCTTTGTAGTATCTTTCTTTATTGTTTTTTATATATTTTTAAAAAAATATTCATAATTTCTAATGTTGTGGAAGAAAATTTCATCAATCATATGTCATTGACTAGTTGAAGGTATGATTTTATTTCAATAGTATGTTGTTTTTTTATATTGGTATTTAATCATAATGACATTGGTCGTTCATCTTCCACCATTGGACACCCAAATGTAGGTAATCTTTCAAAATTAGACATCCAACGGTAGTATATTTATGTTTCTTATCAAGAAGCTGTTAATTGATCAAGGGATTATAACTATATTTTTGTTGAATATTACAATATTTATGCTAGTTATAATTTCAATAGTTATCCATTAATTTAAAATGATAAATCATTTCAATGGTAGAGAAATCATTCTACCACTCATTTTTTTACCAGTAGAAAAAATATGCTACCAATATTTATTTCACTAGAAGAAAAATAAAGGTACCTCAATCTATTTCAACAGTGGATTTTCACCATTGGTATGAAGATCATTCTAAATCCAGATCCTTATTTTATCAATCGGGGATCTAAAAAAAATTCTAAAATTTTATTGTGTATTTTAATATATGTTAGTATAATAAATTTCTTTTTAAAAATTTCTTATATTATTATTTCATAATAAAATTTTTTGGTGAGTAAAAATAGTAATTATAATCATTTTTTGTACATATATACATGTAGATAAATTTTCCATATTTTAAAACAATTTTTACTATCTTAATAACCATAAAAGTTATTCTTTTGTTTCTTTAATTTTAGAGATTATAATTGTTCACAACTATTATAACTAACGTATTAATTAGTTAATTTTATTATATCTTGATGAAATATAAATCCCAATTGCAATATTGTTTTAGGGTAGGATTTAAAAAAGATGTAAATAATATAATAATTATATTTTTTATTTTCAAATAAGTTTTATTTAGTAATTAGACATTGACACGTTCTTATAAGATATTCATAATAATCTAAGAGAGGTGTTTATGTATTTAAAAGTGTACATTTTATTTGATATATTACTATTGATACAACATTGAGAATTATTTATTCTCTCTTTTTATTTGAAATACACTTTTATGAATTCTATTCCATGAATGAGGTCATTACATAACATCGATGTGTGAGTTTTTTTCCACTAAAATGACCAATGATCATAGAGCATCATCATATTTTACATCATTTTTAATCATATGAATGTAATTTTATTTTTATATTTTTATTTTACGTATATATTTTAAATTTATCATGTATTTTTAGTGAAATACCACATAAAATATATGACTTGAATTTTCATGTAATTCCAAAACAAAAAAAGGATGTTTGGGTTGTGACACTTAATCAAAATTTAAGTCAATAGACTAATTTGAGTCTCCTATAGAATTATATATTATTCATCAATGTTACAATAAATTTGAATTTATGTAACAAGGTTTTCACTCCTTTAATAGTGATGTTCTTAGTGGGAACTAATATCCCCAAGTAGTGGAGTTTGGTGAGTGAACAATGATCTTCATTATTACACCCCATGTTTTATATCATTTTCATTGAATAAATTAAATTTTAATTATGTATTGTATTAAATTATATACAATGATAATATTGTGTTACAAATAACACCATCTTAGCTTGCATTTCCTACAAAACTGTGTTTCTATGAAGAATCAATTTATTATTCTTTTTATTTAAAATTAGACAATTATTACCTAGCCATTAAATTATTATTAATGGAAAGATTTAATCACAAATTGATATATATATATATATACATATATAATAAATTTCTGACATTCACCTAACATATTTGTATAGAGTAAAATAATATTAATTCAATTTAATGCATAAAAATATATATTTTTATGAATAAATTTTTATTTCCTTTTAATAGAAGAACTATTATTGAACTAAATATTGGCACATTTATAAATTTTAAATGAAATTATAAACATCATTTTTGAAAAATGAATTTCAGAATACTCTTCAGGTGAATAGTTTTTTTGAAAAAGTTTTATCTTTTGATAAATAGTTATAATACCCATTTTTATTGAAAAATATATTTTCATTTAATTTCTTTACATTGTATAATTTTTTTTAAATTTGTTTTTATATTTTTATTATTTCATTTAAATATTAAATCATACAATTTTTTGTTTTTAAATTATTTTTATTGATGAATTTAGTATATATTTTTTTGGTTTTAAAAGTGATTTTTTCCACAAATAATGATTACCATAGGGTTTTAGTGGTTTTATGCTTAATTAAATTCTTAAACTTATATGTATTTAATTTTTTAAAATAGATTCACAATTTAAATTCATTACTTACAAATATTGTGAATATGTTCCCTTTATTTTTTTGGAACACGTATGGTAACCTTGGTATATATTTTTACCACGGTTAGGGGTAAATTTAGTAATTTAGGATTAAAAAATAAAATGAAAAATCTTATATAATGACCCTAACACATGGAAAACTTTTATCGGATGAATTAAATTTGACCCATATCTCATAATGATATAAATTATGTTTCTTAATAGAGACATATTCATGAAAATGAATTATATAATATTGAAATCAAAACAAGTCACATATTGTCACTTTTCGTGCCTTAAATATCCCTTATGTGTCCACATGTAAAAAAGGTACGTTATGAATGACTATAAACGTACATTTTTAACTTAATAAAAAAGTCATTATATTTTTTTTCCATTTTGACCCACTTTGATGACATTGTGATATTTATAATATTATATTTAATAAATATTTAACGATGTCAAATTACGGTTTTAAAAAATATATCATTATTATTATACGGTTAGCTAAGACTTGTATTTCACTATAAATATTCTAATAAAATATGGAAGATTTATCATTATCAAAGTATTTTATATTTAATATGTAATTATGAAATAACAATATTAAATAATTACACAACACTAATTTAGTAATTATTTTATTAATAGTAATATCAAAATAATTGTTAATAAAAATATTAAAATAAATATAGTTTAAATAAATAATTTGAAAAAAAATCATATATGACCAATAACTATTAGATTTATAATAAAATAATTTTTTCCATGTTAAATTTTTATCTTTATTTTTTAAGATTCCATGTAATGAATAGTCTCCAAATTGATATTAATGATATTTTATCAAAAATAATATTTTATTATATAATTTAGAAATTATAAAACATATTGAAAATCAATAATAACAATAATAGGGTATCAAATATCATATCATTTTAATGAATTTTCTTATTTACATCACATGAAAAAAAAATAAAAACTTTTAATAATAAATAATTTGTCACCATATTTAATATTAAAATAGGTTAACTAATAGTTATAAAAAACGATATGGTTTTACATAACTCCAAACCATTTCTAAAAAATATTTTCTAATTTTTTTAAAATTATTATTATATGAAATTTTAATCGCTCTCCATTTTATGGAAGTTGGATAGAAAATTAATTTGTTATAATTTCATCTTTTATGAAATTCCAAAAGATCATGTAACCTCATTTATAAATGGACACCTACTGCTCACTTATTCACCTCATTTTCATCCTTCTATATTGTCCATCCCCTAATAATTTATCTTCCAAAATTACCTATATACATTTTAGAGGTTCTTTCCCTATAAAAATTATAACCCTAGCATTTTTAAAAATATATGTAAAGAGAGTTCACCGAAGAATATGTAATCGTCTTTACCAACCCCTTCAAGATTATTTTTCTTATACATCCTATTTATGTGTACTTACATTATAATTTAATAAATAAAATACCACCTGTTATATGAGATTTTATTAATGTTATGGAATGACCATATTTTGTATTTTATCCATTCTATAAAAAAATAAAGCAATGGAAATGTGTACATTCAACATACCACCTCCACAACAATATGTTTTCTGTTTTTCATGTCAAAATTACAATGATCAGTATATTTATTGAAATATTATTTATATATATGATAATTATAAGGTGATATATCTTTATAGATAAAAATATTCTATTATCCACTTCCTTCATCTTTCTCAATTATGGGAATAATATTAACTCTCCTGCCTACGTACGACTTACAATCTCCACAACGCGATGAGGTTCGTTTTCCATTATCAGCATTAAGTAATTTTTATATAAATGTATATAATTCATAAATATTATATATATTAAATTAATATAATTATCTATATGACGTCACTATATCCTATGCACTAGATTATGGATTTATACAATAAAACATGCATAGGAAAATGAATTATTTAACACCTAAAAAAAGGTTTATAACTAAATATTATTAAAAAATGGTGGATAAAATCTTATTAGAGGATCAAATATGATATCTTAAATATGAATATTTTTATAGAATAAATTAATAAATTTTTTATACCATTATAAAATATGTTTTGATACACATAACAGAAATCATAACAAAGGTAAGTTTTAATGTCATGGTCCCCTATACACAATCTGTTCCCCTCCCGGGCCACCAAAATGATAAGGTTTATAGTGAACCATGGGTCATATCACTAGTAGGCCCCGGGTTGGTGACTAGCACCGAGGGTATAATAAACACACAAATGGGAGGCATTACCCTCTTAGAGAACATATGCGAAATATTAAAATAAGATAGACAGCAACCAACTCCAACATAGACTGAAATATAAATTAAAACCCATGTTCATATATGTATTTTCATGCAAATCAACTACAACTAAAAGCTGGAAAAGACATGTACCCAATTGAAAGTAAAAACAGTAGTGACCAAGAAGCCCAAACTGCCCATATAACCCCATGCTAGAAGTAAGCATCCTGATCTCCAACCTGCTCTAAGTGACCAAAAAAATCTATATATATATATAGGGTAAGTATAAAAGCATACTCAGTTGGATCCTCCCTAGAGCCTCTTGTGAAAAAGTAATGCAAGCATGATAAATCACAGTTAAAAACAAGTGAAACTAACTCATCACATAAACAACTATACTAAGATCCCAGCCTCACCTTGGATACTCTCACCAAGTATCTCATATAAGAGAAAATAATTTAATAAATAATATCAACGGTACCCAACTACGACATCCCCAATGTTTTGCCTCTTTTCCCCAATGTCGCACTTCTTAATCCATCTCTTTCCAAATATTATTGCCCACATACACCTGGGTGAAGCACCATAACATGGACCTCTTGAGAAAAAACCACCCCGTCCATATAAGTAAGGAAACCAAGTAGTTTCTAGGAAACACCATCACCCACATAACATATATCATACTTCAGGCATTATAACTCAATCCATTACAACACATACACTAATTAAGGATCCTTAACTCATTACATCCTATACACGTTACACCTATTGTAGTCCATAGGAAACTATATATATAATATATGATTTTGAATAACTATAATCCATTACATCCTTCTACACACTTATATGTGAAAAACTAGCAGTTATGCCTAGTAGCACCAGTAACTACAAAGATAAGAGAGTGGGGATAAAGAGGGTTGTCAGTCATCCATCCTCCAACCAGGATGTTGGGGAAAACACCCCCATAGGGCATAGAGTCCCTGGGTTGTCATTTTTTTAACTGGTGACATGGTTTAGCATATAGAAACAAAAAAATTTCAAAATATAATAGAGCTCACACCCACACTATCAGAAAAACCAATTCTTAGACTCAGCTCCACCTAATGTCTCTCGGACTCCCTACAACCAAATAAAATAAATGGTATCCTATGAGAACCCAACCATTTAAAGAGAATAATTACATTACATCATTCCCTTTTTATTAGATTCACTTTATGTTAATTAATTATCTAAACATTAATTAACTATTAACAATTTCGTATTATACCTCATTAGTATCACACTCATAGTCCACTATTCCTTTAAATTGTAACATCTGCATTGTGTCCATACAATGTCCAACCCCATGTGTTAACATCATTTATTCAATCAATTATTAAAAATATTATAACTTTCCCATATTCCCAGGGATTCTAGAAAAACATTCTAATGTACTGAACACAAGGTGGGTCAATATAGTGGGTAGTTGAACTACCCGTCAAGTCTTTTCCAACTATTGAAATAGCATATACCCATCCTCCCTTGTAATGCTAAACACAGAAAGAACATGAAATACTACATGCATCGTCACCCCTTTTTGGAAGGAGGGAAATCATGACCATGTGCCTTTATCCATGAGGAATGTAAAGAAGGAAAATGATTAAAAATATTCAGAAAACATCCAATCATTCAAACCAAACACATTTCATCATATTTGGTGTCCTCCTCGATATCCACATGCCTAAACTGAGGCATCTCACCACTTCAGGAATGAAGTGCTACCATAACAAATGGGCCTCCCTTCACCCACATATCACAACATCCATCTAGACTCACATCACAACACCAGCAGTAGTAAGAAAACATATCAACTAGGATCTTGGACCTTGAACAAGGAATTATTATTTATACATAATTTTCTCTCATATCTCCATCACAAGGATCTTGGCCTTTACAAACAAGACGGTAAATCGAAACCCTACGAGGTATAATCATTTTATCGAAAAACATGTTATTTAATATATCTGGAATTATCTTCTTTATTAATTGTATGTTCCAGATATGGGTATCCTAAAAATTAATGTACGATAGATATCAATAATTGATTAGATATCCTTACTGAATCAATTTGATTAACATCAAATTACAACAACAACAACCATATTCATTTACATGCATCATTATCATTATCCAAACTACTCTTTATTAATTCCTTCTTTAATTTATTTACCAATATCAATCATGAATGAAAATCTAAACATGGAATGCATACATATCACACTATCTTTCAAAACAAGTGGCAACAATATCTGATTGATTTCAATTTATTTATTCGATTCAAATATTTATTTTTCCAATTACATTGTGATCCAATGGTCTAAAACATGATACCTGTACATTTTCACGTAAAGAAAATATAAGCAATAAATCCCCTACCATAAAAGGTTGTTAACGTTCATTATATTAGAATGATCCACAGAATAGATCATGATCGCCTCCTCCCATGAAAACTATATCCACTCGAGGATGTGACGACACGACCACACCCACTGAAACTAAAGAAACTCTATTAGAAGAATAGAGATCACATGACATAATATGGAAATGATAGATAAGATAATATCAACCCTAAATAAGGACTATAAATAATACCTTATATCAATGATGGATGGATATTTCATGGTTGCACCCAAATAAGGGGCACTTGCAGTAGGAAGAACTTTGAGGGAATCCAATCCAAGGATAGAAGTTTGATCACACAAATCCTATGGGAATGAATAAAAGGGTCAATCCTCTCACACTAATGAACAAGGAGGAAGATCAAGTGATGAAGATATCTCTTCCCTTAAGAAGATTTAACTGAGTAGTGGATTAAGATACCCTAAATTTTCAATTAATTGTATATCACATTAAACCATGTGTTTTGAACATGTAAATGAATCTTGACCCATAAGAAAATTAATATTGGAGTTAGAGGATTTAAATCAGCCTTCAATTCCTTAAAATAATTCTTTTAATGTGTTTAACGTCAATTAAAATGTTAAAAAGTTAAAACTAGAAAAATCAGGAAATTTGGAAAAGCAATATGAAACAGTTCTGGAAATACTGTTCATGAGACGTGACACCATTTCTATGACCCCATGACTATGACACCGTAACTATGACACCGTGACTATGACAACATTTGGGTGACACCATTTCTTCTACACCATGACTATGACCCCGGGATGGTGACACAGATTTAGTGACACTGTGTTTGTGACAATGGTTTCGTGTCACCATTTTTGTGAAACTATTTCTGTGACATTGTGAATGTGAAACTATGATAGTGATACCATTTTTGTGACACTATTTATTTTCCCTCATTTTTGTTACACCATTTTTAGGACATCATTTTTGTGACACTATGATTATGACATTGTGGGTGTGAAACTGTTTCTATTACAACATGACTATGACACCGTGACAGTGACACCATTTCTACGACACTATGTTTGTGACACTATTTCTGTGACACTGTTTCTCTGACACAGTTTCTGTGACACCGTTTCTGTGACACTGTTTTTATGACACCATAACACTATTCATAAAACTGGAAACACTATTCACAAAACTAGAAATTTTGCATTTTGTTGGGGATGTGTCACTTTGACGTATAAAAACACCTCAACCACATTAATTTAGAAAGGGAATGGACTAGAGTGGTCAACGACATTATATAATAAACCATTCAAAACATTTTCATCCTTGAGAATCCAAAACAAACCCAAAAGGAAATAGAAATGGTTTCCAAACACCCACTCTTTGAGATACCTTTAAAAAGAGAGAAATCTATATGAAGAAACAAAAGAAATCCATTTTATAAACACGAATGGTATGTAACCACAAATAGTACATCATTACATGAAAATAGATTATCATCAGAAAACTCTGGCTACTAAGCACTTATTTGCGAGTCAAATTCCCATATACTCTCCTCCACAAAACAGTGTCACCACAACACATGAACCAAAGGAAATGAATGCTCATGCATCACCTTCTCATTGTAGTCTTGGATCTCAAGAGGTCGCTCCTCAATGGTCGCATAATCATCAACATCGATCTCTCCCCAGTCAATTTCATGAGAGTCATCATGATGATAATGACAGAGTTGTGACACAAGAAAAATGTCGTGTATCTGGAACATTGGTAGGGGAAGTGTCGCTTGATATGCCGTGAATATAATACAAGACAACAACTCGAAAGGCCCAACAAACCTGGGAGAAAACATACTCCCTCGACCAAACCAATGCTTCCCATGAAGGGGAGTCACCTTCAGAAACACGTGATCCCCATAATAAATCTCTAAAGGTCTCCTCCTTCGATAGAAGTATGATTTTTGATGATTCTAGGATGTCTTCATCCCATCACGAATCACCTAAACCATATCTGTTGTATTCTGCACCAGTTCCAGTCCAAGAATTTATGGTTCTCTAGCCCCAATCTAGCACAATGGGGAATGGAAATGTCCTGAATACAAGGATTCTAATGGAACCATACTGATGGAAGAGTGAAATCTATTATTCAAAGAAAACTCTCCCAACTATATGTGCCTCATCCATGAACCTCCAAAATCCAAGAGACAATAGTGTAGCATATCTTCAAGAGTTTGGATGGTTTGATTTGTCTGACCATCTATATGTGGATGAAAATTAGTGATAAGGAATAGGTGAGGACTAAAACATGTTGGAGACCTCTCCACACCCTGGAGGTAAAATGAGGAACTTGATCAGAAATGATCATCCTTGGGACTCCATGAAGTCTCACTACCACCTATAGACATTTCCCCAACAAAACATCCACTGATCTTGACTCCATGTTTACAATGAAGTGAGATGATTTTGATAACCAATCCACTACCACCCCAATAGCATCACGTCCTCCCTGAACATGAGGTAAAATAGTAACACTGTCCATTGAGACGTACTCCCACTTCCCATGAGAACATCTAACGGTGGGAGAAGACCACCAGGAACACTATGTTCGGCCTTCACCTTCTCGTAGACAAAACACCGAGACATAAAATCTAAAACTACACGCTTCCACCAAGGCCAAAATAACAAACTCCACAAGGATTGATACATCGTTGTCATGCCAGGATGCACCACTAATCGCAAATTATGGAACTCTATGAGAACCATCTCTCAAATGCCCATAGGATCAAATATCCATATGTGATACAACACTCAGTGTTGTTCATCCTCATACCTACTATCATGTGCCTTTCCATGATCAACTTGTTCTCTCCAGACCTCCACCTCTAGATCCCACAACTACGACTCTTCCACATAATGCATCAGAGATGACTGCTCCATCAACTGAAAAATACCACCTCTACCCTCAACTTATCCCATATCGAGATATAATGCTTAAAATCTGTCCATTACTATCTAAGAATCCCCATATTCATGCACTACATCACCATGTGAAATCATTCTCTGCGCATCAGCTACTTCATCCCCCTTTCCAGGTGTATATGATATTTCGAATTCATATTCCTGCAAGAACTCCATCCACGGACGATGTTGCAAGTTTATGTCATGATAGGAGAAAACATACCTCGGTCTCTTCTGATCGGTGAAAAGCACAAAGCGCTCACCAATGTGGTAATCTATCCACAAATTCATATCAAACACCATATATAATAACTCAAGATCATGGGAGATAGAGTTATGTTCATGGGGATGAATCATATGAGGCCCACAAGAAACAATTGATCTTTGTTGCATCAGAACACAACCTAACCCCAGATGTAACGCTTCACAGAAAACATTAAACTGACCTCCCTCAGTTGGTTGGAAAGGAACTGGAGCACATACCAACTTCTCCTTTAGATACTCAAATACTACCTAACACTGATCAGTCCACACAATTGCATACTAATTCCTAGTAAATGTTTTCATATGAGTCGAAACCTGAGAGAAATGAACTAAAAACCTCCTATAGTATCCTGTAATAACAAGGAGACATCACACCTCTACCACTATCATAGGGGATTCCCAAGACACAACTGCTTCGTTCTTTGATGGATCCACATCGACTACCTACTAGGACACAACATGCATGAATAAAAAAACTTCTCAAGCCCAAAACTCACACTTCTACAACATACTAAATAGATGATGTTGACGAATAACTCCTATAACAGCAGATAGAAGATCTGCATGATCCTTCTCAAACATAGAGTAAAAAAGAATTTCATTGATGAAAACCACCATGAACATATCCATAAACTCATGGAACACCTCATTCGTCAATCAAATGAACACAACTAGATAATTCATCAAACTGAAAGTCATTACAAAGAACTCGTAATTCCCATGATGACAACAGAAAAAAGTCTACAAGATATCCTCATTCTTTACACGCATATAATGATATATTGAATGAAATTTAACCATTGATAACCAACATGCATAGTTAAAATGATAGAATAAATAATCAATCCATAGAGGAAGATAGTTATTTTTAACTATCACTTTATTTATTAAATGATAATTGATACACAAATGCAAACGGTTGTCAGCCTTCTTCAGGAAAAGAACAGGTGCACCCCATAGTGACATACTCGGCCAAACAAAACCACAATATATCATACCATCAAGATGTATACATATCTATCTTAACATTGAAGTGTCCATCCTATATGGAGACATAGAGATAATAAATGATATTGGTTGTAGCTTGATTCCAAACTCGATCTCTCGTCGAGGGGAAATTCTACATTCTCTTTTCAGAAAACTGCAATATACTCTTCTACGACCCTAGGAAACACCCAATGTTAATCCTTTGGAATACCCAACATCAGCTCAACCATTAAGGATTATAAGGGTGAAACATTCCTATGACCCATATGAGGTTCTCGCTCTCCCACAAACACCACTGGCTCTCCATCCTCATCAAAGAACAAAACCAACCTCTTGAAGAAACCCATGATATCCTGAAATGAATACAACCAATCCATGCTGATGATGACATCATATGTTTGAATTCCCAAACATATGAAATCTACCCAAGAGCGGTGCTACCTCAGTACTAGATCATAGTATCTCTATACTTCAAAGAAGTCAGCTCGACCTCCAACTGGAGTAGTCAACGCCAAGGGCCCAGGAACCTTTCTACATCAAGTCCTAATGCATGGGCATGGGTAGGTGATATGAAGGAGTGTGTCACTCAAGAATCAAAAAAGACATACACCATGGTAGAAAAGAAGATAAGGGTACCTCAAATGACATTTATCTCTCCTGGAGATGGAAATGATAAAGCATAAAGCTAACCACAACCTCATATAACTAGTCTTCGTTGATTTCATCTGAAACAGATCCCTCATACTTTGGAAGACTCTGGCACTAGAACTCTTGGAGTGTCCTCCTCCAAGATTCATTGTCATCGATCTCTACCATGCGGCAATCTGCTGGCATAGCCTGCAGGGCATCTTCAATGATATCCTGATGAGGATGTCAACAAGAAGCAATAATTATAAAATAACAATCATTTAGATCTCCTAAACCTCGAATATTGAAGACTCGACATTAATTAATTAATTGTTTTCTTTTATTCATTTTCTGTTAACGTATTCCATGGTCTAACCCATCCAACACATGCAAAAAGAAAAATGATGCATGATCCTTTCCAATCTCTCTACCCTGAAACTAGTATCACCTCGTTTAGTATCCATTGTAAACATAATGGTCCATGAATTGGATCACTGGGGGACCTAAATGACTATATACATGCAGGTCTCTAGTGATAACACTGGTTGCTAAACTTGACTAACACTGTTTCCCTACCAACCCATGAAACAACAACAGTTCATAACACTAAACGCCATATTATCCCTTAACACCACACTGATATGACCCCCTCCCCACAAGGTTTACCCATCCTAGGCCGGAAATGTTACAAGAGAGATAGGACCCCTGAGTACCGCCTCTAGTAGACCTCAGTTTGGTGACTAGCACCGAGGGTATAGTAAACCCACATATGTGATGAATTACCATCTGAGAGATCACATGTGAAAGAGAGAGATAAGATAGACACCAACAAACTCCAAACTTGACTTAAATATAATAGATAACCCAAGTGAACATATTTAATTTAATGCTAAACCACTATAACTGAAAGGGGAAAACTAAATGTATCCTGACGAAGTAAACACAGGAGTGACCAAAAAACTCGAACAGCTCCTTTAACCCCAAGCTAGTAGTAACCAGATCAATCTCTAACCATATCTATGTCCCCTGCAGAAAGAAAACAGTTTATATATACCTAGGGTGAGTATAAAAATATACTAAACAGGATCCTCCTCTGACCCTCTCGTGCAAATGTTAAAAAATAAAGATAAAGCATGGAGAAAAACAAGTGAAACTAACTCGTCACATAAACTGGTATACTATGTTCCTAGCATCACCATTTCAACTATCACCAAGTATCACATACAAGAGTATATAAAATAATAAATAATATAAAGGGTACCATGCTACTACTTCCCCACTAGTTTTCCTCTTTTCCCCAACTTCACATATCTTAATCGATCCATCTCAAAAAAGGATTTCCCACAGACACCTATAGAATGCACCAAAACATGCACCTTATGAAAAAAACCACCATATCCATGTATACAAGTTTACTAGGAAGTTTCCGAGAGCCACCACATCTCGCATAACATGTATCATACATCAGTCATTATACCTTAATCCATTATATCCCATACACTGAGTAAGGGTACTCAATCCATCACAACCTATACATGTTATACCAGTAGTATTCCATAGGAAACTATATCCAGAATATGTGTGTGTGAATATACATAATCCATTACATCTGTTAACACACATATATGGGGAAAACTAATCTTTTTTTCCTACCAGCACATGTAACTACCATGAGAAGATAGAAGACCCAAATGGTTAGTCATCTATCCATCCTCCCACAAGAATGTTGGGGAAAACACCCCCTAGGGCACAGAATTCTTAGGGTGTCAGTTTCCCTAACTAACAGGGTTGAGTAGCATATAGAAACAAAAAAATTATAGAATATACTAGAGTTCACAACCACACTTTTGGAATACCCTAGTATTTGACTCAACTAATGTTAACATATCTCAGACTCTCTACATCCACATATAAGACTAGTTTTCATGTAAGCACATAACCATTTAAAGCATATTATTATATTACTCCATTCCCTTTTTATCAATCACACTATATGTTAATTAATTATTTAATCATTAATTAACCATTAACAATTCCACATTATATCTCATTAGCATCACACCCAAAGTCTAATATTCCATTAAATTGTAACCACATCATTGTGTCCCAGCAAGATCCTACCCCATGGGTTAAAATCCTTTATTCAATCCTTTATTAACAACACTATTACATTCCCATATTCCCATGTATTCAATAAAAACAATATAATAAACTAAGCTCAAGGGGGATCAAAATGGTGGGTAGCTGAACTACCCATCAAGACTTTTCAACCAATAGAAAGTGAGTAGACCCATACTCCCATGAGATGATAAATAAAGAAATAATGTGGCATACCCCATGCATCTTCTCCCCTTTTGGAAGTAGGGTAATAAATACCAGATGCCACGAGGAGTGGGGAAAGTAAAGAAGATAAACAACCAACAAGATTCGACAAAAATCCTATCATTTACACCCAACATGTTTCCTCATCTATGGTGTCCTCCCCGACACCGACATATATAAATCGATGCATCTTACCACTCTAGGTATCATCAGATGCCAAAACCAATGAGTATCTATACCCCCATATATCATAATATCCATCCAGACACACATCCCAACACAAGTAGCAGGAAAACAACATCAAATAATATAGGATCTTGTCCCATAAACAAGGGATTCATACATCATACATAATGTGCTCTAATTGCTCATAGAATAAGTATCTTTTTCTTTACAAACAAGAGGGTAACTGAAAATCCTACGAGGAATTATCATTCTATCAAACATCCAGTTATAAAATATATATAGAATTAACTGATTTATTCTTTTTTTGGTTCTAACTATGGGTAGCGTAAACAAAAATGTTTCATACATATACAAAATTGATTAAACATGCTTACTGCATCCATTTAATTAACATCAAATTACAACAACAACATCCAGATTCATTTATGTGCATGTTTTTCTTTCTCAAAACAATTATAAATTAATTTTGGCTTTACATTATTTACCAATTTCTGTTAATAATTTAACGCTAAACAAAGAATGTGTAGGTATCATACTATATTGAAAAACAAGAGGCAATATAATATTAGCGATATCAACTAATTTATCCTATTCAAAAATTTATTATGTCAATTCCATTTTGATCTACTATTCTAAAATATGATAACTCTATATTTTCACAAAATGAAAATAGAGGAAATTAATCCCTTACCTAAAAAGGTTCTTAACATTTTCTATATAAGAACAATTCACACAATGGATCTGGGTCACCTCCTCCTATGACAAATCCTTCCTTTCGAGTATGTTGCAGCACGACCGCACACACCGAAACCCAAGAAATACCATCAGAAGCATGGAGATCACGTGTCGTAATATGTCAAGGAGATATAAGATAATATGATCCCAAAAAATGATGATAAATCGTATCGTATACCAATGATTTATTGATACAACTTGGTTTTACCAAAATAGGGGTTTCACTAGAAGAAAAACAAACATTGAGGGAAAATAATACAAGGAGAAAAGTTTGATCACACAGCTCCAATGGGAAGGAATTCATGTTTATATCATCTCACACCAGAGAACAAAGAAGTAGATATCTCGTCTGTTTAAAATATTTAATGGAGTAGAAAATTAAGATACATTGTATTTTCTAGGTATTTTTGATCTCATTAAACCACATGGTTTGACTAAGTTAAGCATACTGAGCCTAAGTAAAATTAATATAGGAGTTATGGGCATTGAATCATTATTAAATACCTTAATAAAGGAATTTAATGTTATCAATTTAGAAGAAAACATTAAATCTACAAAACTAGGAAAATATGGAAATTTGGAAAATGAAATATGAAGATATTTTGGAAACATTGTTCATGTGTTGTGGAACCGTTTCCATGACACCGTGACTGTGACACCATTTCAGTGAAACTGTTTTAGTGACACCATTTCTGTGACACCGTGACAGTGACACTGTGATGGTGACACTATGTCATTGACACTATGTCTGTGACACCATTTCTGTGACACCATTTCTGTGACACTGTTTCTATGACACTGTTTCTGTGACACTGTGATTGTGACACCATAACTGTGACACTGTGACTATGAATCCATTGTTGTGAAAATGTTTATATGACACAATTTTGGTGACACAGTTTTTGTGACAATATTTATGTGACAACGTGACTGTGACATCGTGATAGTGACACCGTGACTCTGACACTGTGACAGTGAAATCCTTTCTATGACACTGGGTCTGTGACACCATTTCAGTGACACCATTTCTCTGACATCATTTCCATGACACTGTCTCTGTGAAAATGTTTTTTGTGACATCATGAGACTGTTCATAAAATGGAAACAATCTTCGCAGAACTGGAAATTTGGAAACGTTTTGGGGATGAGTCACCTTGACCCCCTAGAAGACATTAAAAATTAGATATTAGTATGGGAATGGTCCAGAGTGGTCTGGACCATTGCATTTAATTACCAAAGTCTCTTTTTTATTTTGGATTGTTCATCTATATCTATATATGTAAAAATATTTCACTTCCATGAAAAATATTTTAAAAAATATTTTTACAATTCTTATAGAATAATATAAATACACTTTTACTCATTCTTAAATTTTTCATAAATAGTTTGATCGGAATGTTTTGTGGGTTTCCAAACGAGGATTATTGTGAGTTTATTAAAACAAAAGTACAAGTAGAATGTTTTTCTAGAGTATCTATCATGATATGTTTCATACTTTTTTGAATTATTAATGCCATTAAGAACTCATTTCAATCTTACAAGGTAAATTTCAATGAAAATATTTTATTTTAAAATATCATGACATTTTAAAGAAAAATTAAATAGAAAGGATATTTTCCTAACAAATTTTTTTGGAATCTCTACAAATATATTTACTTCAAAGGTCATATTATTTTATGTTTATATTATTTGAAAGATATATTTTTAAATAATAATATCTATCTTAATTTTGTGGTCATTTTATTTATATTATTTCCGAATATTTATGAAACCAATTTGTTTTTATGGGTTATGCTATGAGGAATTTTTTATAAATAGAATTCATTTTCATAGGTTCTGATAAAAAAATGATTTTATTTTTTAGAGAATAAAGATGTTTTGTATTAATTATTTGAATTTTGTGACCGATATCTAACTCTAATTCAGTGGTTTATGATTTATATCGCGTGATATTGATATTCATAGTTAATGAAGTGAACCTAGTTCAATAATACACGATTGGAATGAGAGTAATCTTGGTACAATAATTCATGACTAGAATAGGATGTGAACCCAATTCCGTAATACAGTGTTGGAATGAGGAGTGAACTCAGTTCTAGAATATACTTTTTCACATATTACAATCTTGGAAGTGAGAATTGACTAATATGGAAATGATTTTCTAAGTGTATGTGTATTTCGTACTTTAATTTCATATATTATTCTCTAATGGGATATGTTCTTTGTTTCTTGATGAACACTTATGAATTATTACATGACACAATGTCATGATCTTTGATATACAAGATTTGATTTTCCAATGTATCTTTATGTTTTGTGTATTATTATTATGTTTTTATTGACATCTCTTGTGTTTACCCATACTGAGCATCTGAGCAGACCATTTCCATGTGTTTCTTTTACCAATGTCAAAAAGAACGGTTTTAGGTTGGAATACTAATGTGGTGATATTTTTGGGAATCATTAAATATATTGCATGAGATAATAGGGTTGTGTTCTATATTTCAAAAGTCATGAAACTATTATGGTCTTTGGGTGTATATTTGTGTAATGTAATGGATATTTTTCTAAAAAGAAGTAATATCCATATATGGAAATCCTATTTAAATGTAGTTGGTTTAAAATAAATTGTCTCGTTAAAATATGGAAACGAGAATGAGAAACCATTCGTAAGATTCCTAAGGATAAGTGTAATTGTAGGTTACAATCCCAAATTTTTTAGAATAATCATGAGTGGTAAAGAATTAATCCTAACAAGTTGTATAATGGAAGTAATTTCGCTTGATTTTTGGTTTTACCAACATGGTTGGTGTTTTCTACACTATTCGTTTTTGGATTTAGTCAATTGATGGGACCCAAATGAATGGTGTTAATGATGAATACAATTGTTAATGCACTTATTTTCCTCCTGAGATACTAGATGTTATGGTTGTTGGAATTCCAAATCATATCTCTATAATCATAAAATATCTGAACCATGATGAACTAATAAATGAAAAGTGGAGGGAATAAATATAATGATCCCTTCATGAGGAAACTCCCACATTCATTCCTTAGGTATTATTATCCACTTATTATTGAATAATAAATCAGTTCCAAAGAAAAGATGCTTTCCTTCAATTGGTGTTTGAAACAAGAAAATTTTATTTAGGCTATTTATCATTTTTTATGAAAATAAAACAATTGGTGGACTCTAATAAATAATGTAAAGAAGCCAGATGAAATTTACTCAATGGAATCGAACGTTTTCCAGAACATGTTTTTCAATATGTACATTTCTTTAATTCATCATAAAAATATGGAGAAGGAGTTCCTTGAGATTAAGAAAATGGATGATGATTATATTGGTACTTACAAAAAAATTTACATTATTCATGAGTTATGGTAATTGAATTATCATCCAACCTGAAAGTAAGTATTATATATTATTTAGTGGATTGAAACCAATTATTAGAATCTTGTTAGATAAATGAATCTTTATTATCAATGAATAGGTTGTGCATTGTGCTGTCGTGGTGGAAATGGAGGATAGAGTTGCATATAAATATCGTGTTTTTGAAAAGAAAGATAAAATGGTGATTAATAATGAATATAAATACCGTGGAGAAAATAAGATGAAATTTCATTTAATTTTATATTTGTACTGAAAAAAAGAGGAAAATATCCTAAGGGGACTATTAAATATTTTTATGTCTATAAAGGAATGTAATTTAGAAATTGAGTAAAAATGTAATGGGGAGATATTGACTAATGATATGAATATAGAAAAATATACACCGAATTCACCTAACACATTTCAATAAACCATGTGCAATGAAATGGGAATTATGATTACCAATTAACAAATACAATGGTTATTGACGATGAAAAACATCAACATCCTCTTAATACCAAAGATAGATGAAAATAACAAGTGATCTGTATTAGTGGTGTGGTGTACGAAATCCAAGTTAGGGAATGGTTTAGTGTCAATTTATTATAGAATAATGATATATATAATGATTTATCCCATGTTGATTTCAATAAGTATTTGGAATTTATATGTTGAATGGTACTAGAAACTATGAAAATTGACTGAGTTGGTAAGGTGGTATTTTTATAGAACACAAAATTATGCGAATGATAACCCTTAATATTTTCCATTATTTAGATAATAAATAGATAATGAGATTTTTTATTTTTCCCAAAGTAAGTGGGATATTAATGAATAACTATTAAATGATGAAAATGTTGTTTATGATAGAATAGATTGAAATTATATAATTTTCACATTTATTGTATGATCAAAGAGTTAAAATTCAAAATAATTCATGTTTTTAGAGTGATTTCATTGTACTTTTGGTTATTACCAATTTTGAAGATAAAACACAGTAATGTTCTTTATATTATTGGTGTGTATGAATAAAGTGTAAATCATGTAGTTTTTTGGATTAATGATAAGTTTAATTTTGATATTTAGTAAAAAAAATTTGTATTTTTTGGATTCTATTATTATTGAAGTTCCACAAGGGTTACTATTTATGAAATTGTATTTGATTTACATTGGATGTGGTTTTAGAGATTATTGTTTTAATTAACCATATGACTATTTATGGATATTAGATAAAATTTTCTAACCATTCTCATTATGATTATTACATGAAGTATAATGAATAAATTATCATTCGATTATGGATCTTATGATCCACTAGTTCTATAGGAATTAAAATTTCCACCTCATTTCTTAAGGTATAAGGTTAAACAAAAATTGATGATGAAAAAAGAAATTGATGAATGGTACTTCCATAATTGATGGAATTAAGGTAAGTCTATCTTCATGTCAAAATTATGAAATATTAGGGAAATTATCTTGAAACAAAAAAATTATACTTTTACAAACAATTATGATGCGACAAATGATCCCTAGTATCATCACATATTTATTGCTCTAGGATCGTTAACATTATAATGACCATGATCTCTATCACTCTCCATTAGAACATTATGGTCAGTTTTCTCATATATTTCCCCCATTCCTCTTTCCACCAATTTTCTCATTTGTATAGAACATGTTATGAATTAATTTGTATAACGATTATGTTATCACTGTTAATTTTTAATGAAATATTTAGTATTCATTTTAACCATATGGGTTTCCAAAAAGATATTCTCAAACATCCACATTTCATTTTCAATTTAAATTTCATATCTCATGGATGTGATTTATGTTTAAAAAACTCTTACTAGTATCAGAATGATAGATTATCAATTGGTTATTCCACTAAAAATCTACTATGTTCATTATTTGTTCCATGTATTTCCTCAGAAGAAGTACATACCTAATACTTCACATTTACTAAACTCATAGGTCGTACTAGTAGAGCAAGATCATTCTTATGAATAGATTTTGATAAAAATATTGATCATAGAGATAATGATATATAATACAGGAACACCCACCTAGTCATGGGTTTTCAGAAAAACCACCAATTTGAGAAATCTACATTAGAACATGAGGATACAATGGGAAATAATTATTCTCATTTGTCTGTATTAGAATGATGAGTTTCTGGAATGAAATTCAGTTTAAGGGGGGTAGAATATCAGAACCATATTTTTATAAACATTTTTCCCATAAATTAAATTTCCTTGATGTATGGGTTATATGATGAACCATTTTAATATTTACTTAAAAAATACCTACTTATTTTGTGTTTCATGCAATACTAAGTTTCTAGGATGTCGCATTGCAGTAATATAATTCTTTAAAATGATACAATTATATATTATCGAATAAATTACTAGAAATAAATAGTATTAGCCATAACATTATATATATATAATCAATAAATTGTTTTTACACTCATCATATATCTTTGATAAACATAAGGTAAGAATAAATCCAAATTTACGCCTAAAAAGAAATAGTTTTTTAAAGACAATCTTATCACCTTTTGATGTGGAACTTTTTATAGAACTAAATTATTGAAATTTTATAGATTATATATTGAAAATTAAACTTCATTTGTGAAATTAAAATGTCAAAATTAGGCCAAGTTGAATTTTGGGTATTTTTCTGAAACATTTCATATTCACATAAATTTTGAAAGAAATGATTTTTATTTAACAATATATTTTCATTTAAATTCATTAAAAGGAAAATTATATTTCAGATTAGATTTAAATAGTATATTTTTTATTTAAATTTAAAATAAACTAATTAATTTTTTGAAAAAAAAAATTATTATTAAAATATTATAAAAACATTTATTTTCTTAAAATGATAATTTATTCGAAAATCTAATTTTCATGGTCTTTTACCTGTTTTATTTTACCTTAAATTGTGAAACATATATATATATAAATTTTAACAATGGATTCCAAATAAGGATTCCAATGTTCAAAATTTACCAAATATTTCCCATTTTACTTTTTTCCAGTATGAACGGTAACCTTGCTAAAATCTTCCCCACAGTATATAATAAATAAAGTAATTTATGTTAAAAATAAAATGATAAGGACTATAATATGACCCTAACACATGTTAAAATTTGTTAGGTCCACTAGGCTGGATACCCTGAGAGGGGGGGTGAATCAGGGTATGACTAATTAAAAATTAATGCCCATTCTGATCTTGTTTCGCTGTTAAGCAAAACACTCTTCTCTCTTTTCCCTGTTGCACGATATAAACAGAAAGTAAAGCAAGCACAGGACACATCAATTTTACTTGGTTCACTGCTAAGGGCTACGTCCAAGGAGCATACGCCGACAGGTTGCCGGTCGTACCAAATTCCACTAATCTTCACTAGCTGTGGATAACAAGGTTCGGGCTAGATCACTTCTATGCCCAGGCTCACTGCCTTTACAATGTTTAGGGTCATCTCACTGCTTTCCCAAGGGTCACTCCCTGTTTCTCTCTCTCTGGCTCACTGCCGGTGGAGAGGATCACCTTCTTCCTCTTCCTGAGCTCACTGCTCTTGGAAGGGATTCACTCACAGTTTATAGACCTGTAGGTCTCTTCATTTTCATGAAGGAATGCATCTTCCTCTGTATGTAGATGCTCTGTTGAAGTCCAACTTTCACCCGCAGATGAATCTCACTTTGCACCGGATGTACCGGGCAACCTCAATTTTTACGCGCAACCCTTACGGTGCCTTGCGCGCAATTTCTATGATTTGCGCGAAATTCCTTTTTTCGCGCAACCTCCAAATATTACGCGCAGCCTCGAAACTGCCTTGCGCGCAATTCACTGATTTTGCGCGAAATCCACTTTTCGCGCAATCTTCCTTTTACGCGCCAACACCAACTTTCTGCGCAGCCTTTGCTTTTCGCGCAATCTGACTTTACGCGCAAACTTTAAGTTTACGCGCAACACACTTTCTAACTTCAATTTCGCGAACCAGAGCTCGGGTATTTTCTATGTCTTGAACTCTACTGAATGGAGGAGGGTCACTTCATATTTATAGGAAAAATCGACCCCGCGCGAAAAACCCTCCTTGAGCGCGTAATCCGCTTTGATCGCGAAATACAAATCTTCCGCGCACAACCATTTTCCGCACACTGCTCCATAATTTCGCGCACCTCATGCCTTTGCCATTTTACGAGCTTCGGACCTCGTAACACCTCTTGCGTTAAATACTTCATCCGCTATTTCGCGCGCCACTTCAATTTTCCGCGCACGCCTCCAAAATTTCGCGCGCCTCATGCCTTTACCGATTTTCAAGCTTTCGGCCTTGAAACATCTTTTGCGCGAAATACAATTTCGCGCAACCCGCTGTTTTGTGCGCCACACTTCAAGATTTCGCGCAACCCGCTAGTTTTGCGCGCCACGCTTGATTTTTCCGCACACCTCCTTCATTTCTCTCTCCTCAACCTTCGCCAACAACATATCACTCCATTTTCCATTGGCGATTTTCAGGCCCAAAAATTTGGCAAACACTGGAAAACGGCGCCACCTTGTACTACTCTTTTGTACCGCCTCCAGATCGTCCTTTCCTTTGTCAAAGTTCTTTGTCAACATGGAATGTCAACAACTTCTCGGGAACTCGACAATTCTCCATGGAAACCTGCTTTGTCAACAAACACAATCAACCCAAAAATACTGCAATGTTACCTTGAGGGATTTTTGCCCAACAATCTCCCCCTTTGGGTTTGTTGACAACTCTTCACAACTCTGCTCAGAAATATTTTCTGCACTTTGATACCTCACTGAGTCTGCTTCCAGCTGCTACCACCATTCGCCTCTTGCGATTATGATAGCGTTCAAGGATTCACTTAACATGTACTCTAAGCCCACATGAGCATTGCTCGGCGTGAGAAACAAGAGTAGTATGAAAAGTTCATCAACGAATCACTTCATGTCAGACCCCAATTATCGATTCCACCCTGATACCAATTCTTAAAATAAAAACCAGTTGTTGAACCACACTGATACCAATTGGTGAATTCTTAAGTTGATACCACTTGTTGATAGCTGGACACCGTCTCACACCATTCCAACACCACTGTTCTGCTTTTATCACGATCCTCAGCTGTCGTGATTTCTATGATTTGATCGATCACGTCTAGCATCGTTAGATTTCATACACTCCCCCTTTCTCATTGCTCCCCCTTTCTGGCTGCTCCACCTGTCAGCTTCTCCCTTGAACAAACACTTTTCTCCCCCTTTGTCAAGCACTTTTCAAGCACTATTTTCTCCCCCTTTGTCAAGAACTTTTCAAGCACTTTTCTCCCCCTTTTTCAACGAACCCAAAGGTCACGCCTTCATAGTCTGTGACATAGTAGAGAACACATATCAGCACATTAGGGAAAAACACACCATACCACTGGGAGATGGGGGGTGGGGGACCCACATCCACACTATTTCAAGTGCGGGGAATCGACTGAACTCCCAGAGCCAGTCGATGCCTCTCAAAAGCTTCCTTGGGTAAGGCCTTTGTCAGAATGTCTGCAACCTGTAGTTCTGTAGGCACGTACTCCAACTTTACAATTCCCTGCAAAACCTTCTCCTTGATAAAATGATACTTAATCTCAATGTGCTTTGTCCTTGAATGATGGACGGGATTTTTGCTAAGATTTATAGCACTTGAGTTGTCACACTGGATTCCGATCGGAGACTTCACTTCAACTCCCATATCTTCAAGCTGCTGCTTCATCCACAATAACTGTGTGCATGCTTGAGTGGCCGCAATATACTCAGCTTCTGCGGTGCTCAATGAAATGCAATCTTGTTTATTGCTTAGCCAAGAAATACACAATCCACCAAGATAGAATGCACCACCTGACGTTGATTTTCTATCATCGGCTGAACCGGCCCAGCCTGCATCAGTGTACCCCAATAACTCTGTCTGAGATTTGCCATTGTATGTCAAGCCGAAGTCCACCGTGCCCTTAATATACCGAAGTATTCTTTTTACTGCGAGCATGTGACTTTCCTTGGGATTACTTTGATATCTCGCTGCTTGGCATGTGGCGAAAACAATATCAGGCCTTGTTGCGGTTAAGTACAACAGACTTCCAATGATTTGCCCGTATTCTGTGATATTAACTGCCTTGCCATCCTCATTTTTTGATAATTTCATCCGGGTAGCCACTGGAGTCTTCATCTCCTTGGAATTTTCCATTCCAAACCTTCTCAGGACCTCCTTGGCATATTTAGATTGAGAAATGAATGTTCCATTCTTTCCTTGTGTGACCTGTAGACCAAGGAAAAACGTTAGCTCTCCAATCATTGAAATTTCAAACTCATTTTTCATGAATTCGGAAAACTGTCTGCACTGAGGTTCATCTGATCCACCAAATATTATGTCATCGACATAAACCAACACCATCATCCTTTGATTACTGTCATTACTGAAATAGAGATTGTAATCAACTCCTCCACGCTGAAAACCAAGCTTCTTCAAGTACTGATCAAGCCTTGAGTACCATGCCCTTGGTGCTTGTTTCAGCCCATACAATGCCTTCTTCAGCCTGCAAACTTTGTTCTCATCGTCATGAATGAGAAAACCATCTGGCTGCTCAATATACACCTCCTCTTCCAGAACCCCATTCAAGAATGCGGATTTGACATCCATCTGGAACACTTTGAACTTCCTTTGCACTGCGATGGCTAGGAATAATCTTATTGTCTCCAGCCTTGCAACCAGTGCAAATGTCTCATCAACATCAATTCCCTCGATTTGGGAGTACCCCTTGCACACTAGTCGTGCTTTGTTCCGAATCACTGTGCCATCTTCATTCATCTTGTTGCGATAGACCCATTTGGTCCCAATGACATTCTTGTCCGCTGGCCTCGAAACAATCTCCCATGTCTGGTTCTTCTCAATCTGATCAAGCTCTTCATTCATGGCCTGAACCCAGTTTTCATCTTCAGCTGCATCAGAAAAACATTTCGGCTCCACTTGAGACAAAAACGATGCTTGGGCAGAAAATTCTTAAGTTTCATACTGACAACGGTACGGAATTTACAAACAGTCAGGTTGAAAACTATCTCGAGAAACATGGGATAAGGCATCAAGTTTCATCAATGATATTCTGCCTATCAATTTCAGCTCGACTCTTTGGTTTTCTCACAGACACCGACTTGACACTTTCCTCTTCATCATCAGTATCTTCTTTTGAGTCAGCTTCTGCCACTTCTGCTCCCCCTGGATTGCTTACCTCATCATCACTTTCATCCAGGAACTGTTCACTGGATCGTTGAGTATTCTGCTCATTTTCAACTATAGTGACATCATTTCTTTCAATTATTTTTCCCAGCCTTTTGTTGAAACATTTATACACTTTGCTTTTCCCAGAATAGCCAAGGAATATCCCTTCATCTCCTCGTGCCTCAAACTTCCTATGATGTTCTTTGTTTAGAATGAAACACTTACTTCCAAAGATTCGAAAGTACTTCAACGTTGGTTTCTTTCCGTACCACAGTTCATACGGAGTGTTCCCTTGCTTCAGACATAACAGGGACCGGTTTGAAACATAGACCGATGTCAAAACCGCTTCCTTCCAAAATTTCTCTGGCAGGTCCTTATCAATAAGCATTGTTCTGGCCATGTTGTTGATGATCCGATTTCTCCTTTCAACTACTCCATTCTGTTGGGGAGTTCTTACTAATGAAACTTGATGCCTTATCCCATGTTTCTCGAGATAGTTTTCAACCTGACTGTTTGTAAATTCAGTACCGTTGTCAGTACGAAACTTCAGAATTTTCTGCCCAAGCATCTTTTCTGATTCCCTCCTGTACTGCTTTATGCAACTGAACACCTCTGTCTTATGGGTAATTATGAATACCCAGGCCATTCTGCTATAGTCATCAATGAAAAGAACATAGTACCTTTTCCCATTTATAGCTCGTGGTGAGATAGGTCCACATACATCAGCATGCACCAATTCGAGCACTCTAGTTGATTTCTGTTCCTTTGGCCTGTATGTCTTTCTGATGATTTTCCATTGTTGACAAGCATCACACGTATGAGTGCGATCACGTGATAGTTTGGGAAGGTCTCTAGCAGCATCACATTTAACGAGATCCTCCATAGATGGTTGGCATAGATGACCGAGTCGCTTATTCCACAGCTGGTTTTCTTCCTCTCTGGATAAAAGACAAGTATCTTCTTCCCCACCTACAAGATAGAGATTTCCCTTTGACCTTTTTCCCTGCAGAACAGCTGCTCCATCTTTTCCTTTCACAACACACATCTTTTTGGTAAATTGGATAGAGTGCCCAGAGTCACATAGTTGACTGACACTGAGTAGGTTATGACTGAGACCCTCTACTACCAAGACATCAGCACGTCTCATCTCTTTTCCCCCAAACTTGGCTTTCCCTGAGCCAACAATTTTCAGGCCTTCATCATTTCCAAATTTGACAACTCCTTCTTTGTCATATTTGATGCCTGTAACAAGATCCTTGTTACCCGTCATGTGGGATGTGCAACCACTATCAAGGATCCAAACACCAGATCGATCTGATGCTTTAAGGGCAATCTGCGCCACCACAGCCTTCTCATTTTTCTTCTTCTTGGTCCATACTTTTTCTTTCACACTCGGCATGGATTGAGGCTTCTGTTCTTTCTCAGAGTATGACGGACCACCCTCATCTTGCAGAGCTGCAAATCTGTTCTGAACTTTTAACTCACTTGTTGGTTTATTGATCTGCTGCTTGCGAACATTTTGATTATTCTTTGACACATTTCTCTGAATGATTGATGTGCAATACCTAGCCATGTGTCCAAATCCTCCGCACCAAAAACAGTGTCCTTCAAAATGTGTTCTGGAAAACCGTTCTCTGTTTGGATGTCGTCTCTGCTCATGTTCCCTTCTGTATCTCTTGGCTATGGAACACACAAACTGTGAATGTACCATTTTCCCACAGCAATAACACCTGATATAGGATGCATTCCCTCGTGATATTTCAGCACTGTGATTTCCCCTTTGGGATCTCTGAATATTCTGATTCTGTTTTGTTCCCAAATCAACCTTCACTTTCGGGATGAGTGCTTGCGGTCTGACTGCAATTGTCGCCAATTTTTGTTCTTGACAAATCCCAGAAACGATCTTAACATCTGAGCTCAATTGCTGTTTCTTTCCTACTGAACTGCTAGGCTCCGCTTTCATCTTCTCTGTCTTCTGAATAGCCTGCTTTTCAGATATCACATTGGGGGTCAAGAGTTTATCTTGATCCTTGAGTTTTTGTCGCAGACTGACCACTTCTTCTTCAAGATTTGTGATACATCTAACCTGCTCCTTTCCTGTGTTTGTCAGACAATCAATTTCCTTCTTTTGTTCCTCAATTTTAAGCTTATACTCAACAATATTTTCTGAGCTCTCTGGTGTTGAGGATTTTAGTCTTTCAATTTCTTCTAACAGCTCAGACTTTTCTTCATCCTGTTGTTGCATGTAGAGTTTGGCATCACGAACCACTTTATTGGCTTTCTTCGTTTTGGCTCTCCAAACATCTATCTCCTCAAGAGCTGCTTCCAATTCAGCTTCCATATCAATTCTCCCTTCAATTTCTTCTTCTTCTTTAGCATCAGCTTCTTCTCCCTTTTGAGAACTACCAACAATTGCCACCAAGGCATTTACCCCACGATCTCTGCAATTTTCTATTTCCTCAACTTCTTCATCCTCAGACTCATCTGAACTTTCAAATTCTTGTGAGAGAAGATTCTTTTTCTTGAAGAAATTTCTCTTGAATTGTTTCTTCCCTTTTACAAAAGCTGAAGACTTCTTTTTGGGAATTTCAACGCCATCATCATCATCATCATCTTGAAACTTCTTGGGGCATCTTGCCGCAAGATGACCAACCTTTCCACATATAAAGCATGCTAGTGGAAGTTTACCTTTAAACTTTCCTCTTCCTCTTTGTATATTCGAAGAAAGGAATGACATCACCTCATCTGTCTCTTCTTCTTCATTAGAATCTTCAATGGTGAGCTTCTTCATGGCCTTAAATGCCACCTCTTTAGACTTCCCCTTTTCCACAGCCTCATTATCATCGTTCCTCATTTCATATGCAACCAAGGTACTGTGCAAATTGTCCAATGTCAGCTCTTTTGGATCTTTATCTTCTAGTACTGAAACTTTCGGATTGAACCGAGGTGGAAGTTTCCTCAAGATGCGCTTTACAATCTTTATGTCTTCAATGACTTCTCCAAGACCTCGCATATCTTCCACAACAATGTTTACCCTATCAAAGAATGCGTCAACAGACTCATTCGGGTTCATTTTCAGATCTTCATATTTGTTCCACAACACCTGCAGCTTTGCCTCTCTGACTTTTGTGTCCCCTTCATATATATTCAAAAGCTTTTCCCACATGGAATGTGACGTTTTGCATGACATCACCTTTGTGTAGATGGGATTGGAAAGGGCTCCCCCTAAGGCATTGATTGCTTTGGAATCAGCATCCAACTCTCTATGCTCAGCTTCTGATAAGGCACCACTATTAATATCAGCTGTGATACCATGCATAGCTGCTGAAAACACATCCATTCCCAAGGATCGGAAATAGTGTTGCATCCGATTCTTCCATATCTGAAAATTATATCCGTCGAAGATCGGAATCCCTTTATGATTGGGTACCTCCATTGAGAGAAGAACAACTTTCAACCTTTCGCTCTGATACCACTTGTTAGGTCCACTAGGCTGGATACCCTGAGAGGGGGGGTGAATCAGGGTATGACTAATTAAAAATTAATGCCCGTTCTGATCTTGTTTCGCTGTTAAGAAAAACACTCTTCTCTCTTTTCCCTGTTGCACGATATAAACAGAAAGTAAAGCAAGCACAGGACACATCAATTTTACTTGGTTCACTGCTAAGGGCTACGTCCAAGGAGCATACGCCGACTGGTTGCCGGTCGTACCAAATTCCACTAATCTTCACTAGCTGTGGATAACAAGGTTCGGGCTAGATCAGTTCTATGCCCAGGCTCACTGCCTTTACAATGTTTAGGGTCATCTCACTGCTTTCCCAAGGGTCACTCCCTGTTTCTCTCTCTCTGGCTCACTGCCGGTGGAGAGGATCACCTTCTTCCTCTTCCTGAGCTCACTGCTCTTGGAAGGGATTCACTCACAGTTTATAGACCTGTAGGTCTCTTCATTTTCATGAAGGAATGCATCTTCCTCTGTATGTGGATGCTCTGTTGAAGTCCAACTTTCACCCGCAGATGAATCTCACTTTGCACCGGATGTACCGGGCAACCTCAATTTTTACGCGCAACCCTTACGGTGCCTTGCGCGCAATTTCTATGATTTGCGCGAAATTTCTTTTTTCGCGCAACCTCCAAATATTACGCGCAGCCTCGAAACTGCCTTGCGCGCAATTCACTGATTTTGCGCGAAATCCACTTTTCGCGCAATCTTCCTTTTACGCGCCAACACCAACTTTCTGCGCAGCCTTTGCTTTTCGCGCAATCTGACTTTACGCGCAAATTTTAAGTTTACGCGCAACACACTTTCTAACTTCAATTTCGCGAACCAGAGCTCGGGTATTTTCTATGTCTTGAACTCTACTGAATGGAGGAGGGTCACTTCATATTTATAGGAAAAATCGACCCCGCGCGAAAAACCCTCCTTGAGCGCGTAATCCGCTTTGATCGCGAAATACAAATCTTCCGCGCACAACCATTTTCCGCGCACTGCTCCATAATTTCGCGCACCTCATGCCTTTGCCATTTTACGAGCTTCGGACCTCGTAACACCTCTTGTGTTAAATACTTCATCCACTATTTCGCGCGCCACTTCAATTTTCCGCGCACGCCTCCAAAATTTCGCGCGCCTCATGCCTTTACCGATTTTCAAGCTTTCGGCCTTGAAACATCTTTTGCGCGAAATACAATTTCGCGCAACCCGCTGTTTTGCACGCCACACTTCAAGATTTCGCGCAACCCGCTAGTTTTGCGCGCCACGCTTGATTTTTCCGCACACATCCTTCATTTCTCTCTCCTCAACCTTCGCCAACAACATATCACTCCATTTTCCATTGGCGATTTTCAGGCCCAAAAATTTGGCAAACACTGGAAAACGGCGCCACCTTGTACTGCTCTTTTGTACCGCCTCCAGATCGTCCTTTCCTTTGTCAAAGTTCTTTGTCAACATGGAATGTCAACAACTTCTCGGGAACTCGACAATTCTCCATGGAAACCTGCTTTGTCAACAAACACAATCAACCCAAAAATACTGCAATGTTACCTTGAGGGATTTTTGCCCAACAAAATTTTATTAGATGAATATTATTCAACCCTTAACGCTTATATGTTACAATTTTAAGGTTTAATGGAAACTATTATATGAAAATAACTTATATAAAATTTAAATAAAGAATTTACAATAATTTATTTTTTTTCATAAATATCTCTAATTTGTCATCACAGGGTATAAGGTATGTAAGGACTAAATATAATTTTAATGTTTTATCATTTTATACATATTTTCATTATATAATGTTTTTTACTATTTGGAAACATAGCTGAGATTATGATATTTATAATATTTTATTCAATAATAATTTAATGGTATCACATTCATGTATTAAATAATAAAACATTTTTATTATAGGGTTTCCCAAGATATATATTATAATATAAATATTATAAAAGTCAAACAAATTATAATATTCTTTTTGTTATTTATTTTAATTTCTAATTTACATATATGTATTCTAATTATGTACACAATGGTGATGTAATAATTATATTATTAATTGAAATATATGATAATTATTATAACTATTAAAATAAACAATATTTTAAATAATTAATGTGATAAAAAAATGATAAATTACCATTACATATTACAGATATATTAATGTATTTTTATGTATTTATATTATTTTCCTAATATTTTTGAAAGCCCAAGTAATGAATATTGAAGAAATTAACACTAATGAAATATTTTCAGAATAATATTTTATTAAATTATTTAAAAAACAAAAAAAATCATAAAAAATAAAAGAAATTATTAAATAGTATAAATTTATAAAAAAAATTATTTATTGTCCAAATGACATCATACAATAAAAAATTACAACATTTTATTATTAAATAATTTTATACCATATTTAAAATTATAATTTGTTAACGAAGTATTAATAAACATTATAAGAATCAAGATAATAACAAAACAGGTATAAAATATATTGGTTTCTAATATTAAAACATTATATTATCTTATCTTCTAATACATGGAAATTTGGTTGCATTTGGATTTATGAATTAAATTATTATAATTTAATCATTTCTATAATTATAAAACTATCCCACACCTTCATTATTTATGGAAAAATACTCCCTCATTTAATCACTTTATTTCTATGCTTTAACCTTTATCATAATATAAAAATATCTCTTATAAATTCCCTCTATATATATTTTATATGTTCTAGTGTTCTCAAAGGACCATCACTAGTGTCCTGAAGAAGATACACAATATAAGTTCACTAAAGAAGATGTAATCGTCATTATCAATAATTTCAAAATTATTTATTATTCTAATTCCTCTTCATTTTTAGATTCCATAATAACATCAATATCATATATATTCTATTATTTATCATTATTATGTAATAAATGTATTCCCGGTTTTATCGATCCTATGAAAAAAGGAAGCACTACATGTTCGTACATATGGATTACCATCTCCACGTCATAGTGTATTTTTTTCATCCCTAATTGACATTTATTGTTATAATGATTGAAATAATAGATATATTATATTTATAATATTATATTAATTCTGGAAAAAAAGTATATTCTATCCTCTTCTACACCTTTCATTATTAATGGAATGTCACTGTCACTTATGCGATTGTATGAACTACAATCTTCATGATGTGATGAGATTCATTTTCAATGATAACCATTATGGAATTATTATATAAATTTATACAGTGAATAAATTTGATATATATAAAAATAATATAATTATTTATATTATGGGAATATATTCTATGCCCAAGAACCGGGTAATATATGAAAAACATGCATGTGAAACTGAAAAAAATAACACCCAAAAGAAGGATAATAACAAAATAATAATTAAAAAAATGTGATGAATTGACCTAAGGAGATGTTATATGATATAATAAATATGAATATTATTTAGGTATATATTAATTAAATTCATTAAACCATTATATTTTAGGTTTACCTATGTATTATGAAATCCAAACTTAAAGTCACAGTTATTTTCCTCAATCTCTTTTTTATTCGGGATTTTTTTATATATGTATCTACCGGGAACTATTTTTATTCCACGAAAATGTTTGTCAACCTATTTTTATTACTCTTATAAAAAAATTTAAATCCATTTTTTATGATGTTTAAAATTATTCTAAATTATATGAAAGGAATTTTTTCTCATTTTACAAACGATGGTCTTTATGGATTTTATAGAAACAATTATAAGAGGATTATTTTTTAACTTATTCAAAATGAGTTTATTTTCTTTCTTTCTTATTTATTTATTCCATAATATTTATCTAAAAATATTACAGGATTATTTTAAATTAAAAATTTCTCCCAAAAAACGATACATTGTATTAAAAAATATTTTTAAAACATAATGGGAATTTTGGTCAAAATTATTAATGTTGTCTGAAAATATTCGTTTCTATCTAATATAGAATTATTTGATGTTACATATGCTTTAATGAAGATATTATAAAATAATACCTTCCTTACTCTTTTTTGTTAGCTAATGTATATGATGGAATGATATTTTTGTAATCTATTTCATTCCCATGGTTTGTGATATGATCGAATAAAATCTAATGCTTTCGCTATGGAGTGCGTCTATCTTTAGAAGACGCATATACTGTTTTCCCACATTCCTAATTTCTAAAGTTTTATGGCATTCATCGCCTTTTCATGGTCGTTTTCTCCTTTTTAGAATCAGGATGATGGGATATCGGTCCCTCCTTGCGTGGATTCTTCCTAAGAACTCGTTACCTAGTCTATGTCTCCCTCATTGATTAGGACATTGTTCATGAAACACTTCGTTGTTCCATATCATCATGGAGACTGGTTAATTACATTACTTCACTCAAGACATTCGAAGCGGTCTGGTCAGGGTAACAACCTTCAGTCGAGGGAGTAGTCACATTGGAAATCACTAGTGTGTCTAGACGGTGGAACACTGGAGCATCTGGGTTTACTTCTCTTATTATAGGGAATCTTGAGGGTACGGATGCCTGAGGCACCCCATATCAAATGCAGGGAAGTAAATTTATTAAGAATCTCCCTAAGGTTTTCATACGCTTCCCATGTATAACATAGGCTATATTGCATGTTTAACATCTAGCGAAGACGGATTAGATTGATTAGAACACTATCAAGTGTGGATTAGATGGGTAAAACCCTTAGAGGGAATAATAATGCTGGGATTAACATGTGTTTAGTAACCCAATTGTTTCTAGGATCAGCAAGAAAGAGCATGACATGATATCACTGGAATGTGGTGGCCTGGGCAAGAATTGTAATGGATGATGGATGGTTGAGTGGAGTAGTGGAATTGAATGGAACCAAGATGAAGTGGATGATTATGTCAGGTTTGAACCTCAAAGAGAGTTCCTACGTATCCTTGTACCAGGGAATCAATTTCTGTGTAGTTAGGTGGGGTGATGGGACAGTTGAGGAGGCAGCCTGTATGGATGGGACTCGTAGGAAGTGGAACCATCAGGATGGTGTAGGACCTTCCAAAAACACATAGGATTGAGGTAGAGACCATGATATGATATGAGTGATGGGATTCAGCCTCAGGGAGTCTTCCTACATATCCCCATGGAATGGAATCAAAGTCCACATATTTTAGGAAGGTGGACTAGAATCGGGGTGTGCACAGAGGACATCGACCCGATGACATGTAGTGGCTTACATGTGGTTAATAGCATGAGGATTATCTGATGCCACTAGGATGGAACAACAATGTGGGTCCCAAAACATTAATGACAATGGCATACCGTTTATTACAGAGTACAATGTCCTACCACTGGATAAGGATTACAAATGCTTACTTCTGATTGGGGTTGAAAATAACTTACATTTAGTTGGGGTTCAATGACTTATAATCGATTGGGGGAAGTAAAGGCTTACCATATATTGGGGAGGAACCACATGGAATAATCCTATGTACCACATCTAGGTGTCAAGGATCAAATACCATGCAGTTCGAATGGTTACAGTTTAGTATCTTTCCATACAAAAGGGGTGTACAGTTTAACATCATGAGGGACAAGGGTGGGCCAATGTGAAGTGTTTCATATCGATTGTTATGTTGAGATTGAACCTCAGGGAGGCTTCTTACATACCTTTCCTTGGAAAGGATAAAAGATTGAGTAGTTCAGAGGAGGTGTCAGTGAATCAACGTGAAGTATGTTAGGACCAATGATTGTTGGGCTTGAACCTCGGGGTATATTTCTATGTACCTTTCCTTAGCAAGGATCAAAGCCCACATAGTTCATAAGAGGTGTTGGTAAGCCTATGTGAAGGGGGTTGGGACCCATGGTTATTGAGATAGAACCTCAGGGAGGCTTTTTATGTACATTTACATGGAAAAGATTGATGTCTATGTAGTTCAGGAGAGGTGTTGGGGAACCAACGTGATGGGGGTTGTGATCAATAGTTGTTGGGATTGAACCTTTGGGAGGCTTCCTATGTACCTTGTCTTAGAAAGGATAAAAGTCCACATAGTTCATGAGAGGATTCGGGGAACCGAATTGAAGGGGGTTCGGACCAATATTTGATGGCCTTGAACCTGAGGGGGGATCCTACATACCATGCATTGGCAAGATTCATAGTCCACATAGTTTATTAGAGGTGTTTTTGAACCGACGTAAAGGGGATCAGGACCAATGGTTGTTTGGATTTAACCTTAGGGAGGCTTCCTACGTTCATTCCCATGTCAAGGATCAAAGTCCACATTGTTCAGAAGTGGTGTTGGTGAACCGACATGAAGGGTTCGGGACCAATGGTTGTTGGGATTGAACCTTAGGGATACTTCCTATATTCCTTGTGTTGGTAAGGATTAAAGTCCACATAGTTCAGAAGTGGTGTTTCTGAAACGATGTGATGGGGGTCGGGAGAATTTTTTGTTGGGATTTATCCTCATGGAGGCTTCCTACATACCTTGCCTTCTAAAGGATCAAATTTAATGTAGTTCTAGAGAGGTGTTTGTGGATTACATGATATGGTGGCCTAGAGGCGATGTCATGGTCAATGCTTACTCAATTCCCATGTGAGTGATGATCACTGTGAGAAGAAAGAGGCAGAAAAAACCTGATGATCACATCATAGTAGGTGATTCCATAGGAGGTTAAGGGGGTCTTACACATTTTTAGTGACCAAAAAAGTAAATAGGGGATTAAGCTTGGTTTGAATCCTAGGGATATGTAGATTGAGACTTATTCTAGGATGGAGGCCTAGTGGGGAAGAAGCCCATAGGGAGAGGGATATGATAATTATGGTCCTAGGGCCCATAACCACTATGGTCTTTGGAATGGAAGAGGAAATGAGGAGTAAGGTTACTACTTCCTACAATAAAGTTATGGGGCTTAAACCATGATGTTTGACCTTCAGCACAGATATGTGCCACTCCAGCAAAGATGATCTCATTCCATGTGAGGATGATCTCACACTCATGGAGATGAGCGGGCAGAGAGAATGTTCGAGATGGGGTTCCAAGTGTAGAGTGAGCGGGGTGAGGTCATAGTTTAACGACATTTCTTGAGAAATATGGTGCATGGTAGTTTAAATCCCTGTAGCTTAGAAGATTCCCAATAAAGAAACATGGGATTATGCATGGTAAGCAGCCCTTGGAGATGGAGATTTTTACTTACTCCATGATGGAGGCCCGATGTCGATAAATCCCAGAGGGTGAGGGATGGGGTAACGAAGGTCCTAGTGCCCATATATCCTCAAGTCTTTAGAATAGAAGAAGAGAGGAGGATAAAGGATTCTACCTCCCACAATAAACTCTAGCGGATTACACAATTGTAGTTTTCCTTCCCCGTGGACATGCGCCACTCCCGCAAGGAGGATCTCATTTCATGTTAGGAATATATCACACCCATAAAGACAAGTGGGCTTAGAGAATATCCGAGATGGGGTGCCCTGTATAGAGTGAATGGGGTTAGGTCACAATATAACATCATGTTTTGTGGATGATGGTGATTGGTATTTTAATGTACTGTTGCTCGAACGGGGCGGGTCTACTCCGTACCCCCTAGGACTTAAATGACTGATACTTATTCACTATTGGGGAAGGGAAGGCATCAGCAATGTCGTAGTGAGGGGGTGTCATGGAGTGATCCACTCAGGGGCCCAAGTTAGTGTGTCTATGAAAAGAATCAATAATGATTAGCATGCTTAGGTAAAACTAAGGAGAGGTAATGGTGAATGGGGTTTATGAAATGAAGTTTCTTGGGTGCCGCTATGGAGCAGCAATGGTGGATGGGGCATATGCATGGAAGCATCTCGGGTGCCGCTATAAATAGATAATGGGGGATGGGGATTACGCATGGAAGATTACCAGGTGCTAATAAAGATTGGAAATGGTTCATGGGTCATACACATGGAAGCTACCTAGGTTCCACTAAGGAGTGGAGAAGGTGGAAGGGGCTTGCGCATGGAAGCTGCCCCAATGCTGCTATGGAGATGCAACATTAAATGGGGCTTACACGTGGATGTTTCCCGTAATGTATTCTATGTGTCTGGCCATGAGGGCATCCCAACTCATTATAGGGTTGAGGTGTATAATTGGGGCCAACACGTATGTGCCTGTGAACAAGTCGGAAAATTCCATGGCTGTTGAAATCAATCCGAACAAAGGGAGATGAAAAGTGTGAATCACATGCATGACATTCTGAATGGGGTGAGGTTGGCATGACGATGGAGGATAACTGTTAACCATGATTGAAACAAAAAATCCATATCACATTATCTAGAAATATGTAAAAACAAATGAGTGTCTACTAATGATCGATTTTGAAACATAGGACCTGACTCGAAGTGTCATCTAATGTCTTCTGGTGCACTAGCCCATGACGGTAGGTGAGCCGAGTGGGATTGAGACTAGGCCATTAGGGAGTACCTTCAGACATGAAAGAGGATGAAGATATGAATGAAGGAAATGAAAACCGTGAAGGGGAGTGATGGAATGTCTGAACGAATTCAAATTCTCTTGAAATTATGCCACTATAATAAAGGCATGAGGTATCTTATGATTTTCACATAAGCCATTGCATAATTGGAACAGGAGGCGTTAAATTATTTAATGGTAGGTCATGATACAATTTATAGTTATGTAGAGATGACTCTTTGCCTCTTATTCTTGGCACATATGGAATCTATCGTTTAGATCAAGAGGTATCCTATTTTCGAACATAGGGTGTACTACAGTTTATAGTCATGTAGATAGGAATGTTGTCTTCTAATGAATGAAGCATAAGTCATCTCTTTTTTGGATCAAGAGGTATCCTACATTTGTCACATAGAGAGTACCATATTTTATAGTCATGTATATAGGACACTTTGCGTCTTATTCTTGGTGGATAAGAATTCCCTGTTTTAGGCCAAGAGGCTTCCTATGTTTTTCACATAGGGTGCACTGCAGTTTATAGTCTTGTAGAGAGGATTGTGGGCATCTAATTCTTGGAGCATAAGGAATTTCTTATTTGGAAGAAGAGGCATACTATTATTGAAAGATAGATAATGATGTAGTTTATTGTCATCTAGAGAGAAATATTGGAAAATTATGCTTGATGCGTAATTCATCTCTTATTTAGAGAAATAGTAATACTATATTTGTTGTATAGGTTATTCTTCTATTTAGTGTCATATTGAGAGGAACGTTGGAATCTTATGATTGGTGTTAAGGTGTAACTTTCATAGAGAAAGTGTTATACTATATTTGGTATATAGGGTATAATACAGTTTATAGTCATATAGAAAGTACTATTATGAATAAGGAACCAAGATAATGCTGGCGTTGGGACTTAAACAAGAGCAACCTTTTCTGGTTCAACCTGATATAAATTCAAGGTGTTTGGGTTTTGATCAGTTTCTTGTGGAATGGTTCGACTCTAGGTACTCTGGTAATGGATGATGAGAATCTGAACTCACAAAATGTAAAATGATCTATTGGGACTATGTCTACTCAAGGTGTTTCATGGTGTGTGGATGAGTATCTCAAAACATGGTATTCCATAGGTGGAATGTTGGGGAGCATAAGAATTCAATGGAAACTCTTGACGTCCTAGCCTGAAATGTTCACTGTGCGAGTCTGTGTTTTTCATGGATATCAATGACGGTAGTAAAGGGACAAGATTGGAGGGTCGGGACTGCATCCCAGAACTGATCCCAAGCAAGGGTTCCAGGGGCGCAGCCGCCACGTTATGGACCAACCTGATGGGTTTCATGCAAGATTACATATTGTGGCACTACTGCATGTAGGATTGGTAACTGTTACACTATTGCATTAAAAATGATGTTTTCATGCAGTAGGTTAGTTTAAAGAGAAAAATGTAAGAATTTTTTGCAATGTGGGAGGTGTTCATGAAATTGGAAAAGTGCTTGCAAAACTGGGAATAAAGTCATTGTATATCACAAAAATGATGCTTTGCATGAAAAATTTGGAATGTTGGCCCATTTACACACAAATTTGTGATTTTTCACACAATAAGGGGGGTTTTGTGCACTACAATGGAATATGATGAGGACTTACCCACATTAGAGTGTCGGCCAACCTCTGGTGGCCCTCTCTAGAAGAAAGGGATGCACTTGTATTTATATGAGAATCCTTGAATGTCGGTGAACGTAAAATTCGGTTCTACTTTTTGTCATAAAGACATTTTGCGCACAAGATTCCATTTTTTCATGAAAGATATTATTTTTGTGTGCAAATCCATAATTTTCGAAAAAATGTTCCTGTAGGGCCATTTCCAACAGCATGACTTCAAACGTCCATAAAATCAGTTCTGTAACTCTTTTCCATCTACATGACGAGTCATGTCAAAGATTTTTAAATGAGATACGCTCTAAGATCATGTTTGAAAAAAATTCATTTACTTACATAGACACATTCTCTAGTGAAAAAAATATTTATTATATAACCCATTTTTATTAAATTAATATGATATGAAAAAGGATTTATGTTCTAAAGGAATACATATATCTGATTTTTATTATGTGATGGGTGGGACCTATATTTCTATATAATGTATTGGGTAATGATTTATGTCTCATGGGATAGGCATGGCCAAAATAAAAAGTCTTCTAGGTTAAGTAATATAGGACATTAATGGGAGTAATTGCAGTTTAGAAATATGGGACTATAACTAGAGAAATATCAGTTTAGTAATATTGTTCTCAAATGTATATTGAAATTCTTTTAGTAATGTTATTTTTCTTCTACTATGGTGTGGGAAATAATACTTCGAAAATAAGGAAATTATTTTTTTTTTGTGTGTGGGAAAAAAATCGATATCTTATGTAAGGATCATGTGAGATATGTTCTTTGATTATTTATTGACATTTATGATTTATTGTAAAACAATATATCATGATCTTTTGATATACATGATTTGATTTTCCAATGATTTATTTATTTATTATTTTCCTTATTATTGTGTTATGATTGATATATTTATTTTTGAACCTTACTGATAATATGAATTATCCCTTTTCATATGGATCATTCCCCTACTTTATAATGATAGGTTTTATGTACGAATACTAAATGGGATGATCTTAGTGGGAAACATTTAAGATCTTTCACGAGACATGATGTTTTTGTTTCATGTTTTCATGGGCACTTAAAAATCATGGAATTCAGGGGTTAATTGGGTAATAAAATGAATATTCATAAAAAAAGTTGTAGTATCCATTATGAATGTCTAATATCTGTATATTTGTGATCGAAACTTCTAGAAACTTTTATGTTCTTTAGTTTTATTTTTGTTCCAACTCATTTCAAGAACACAACATTTAATAAATTTCATTTATTTGTTTTACTCAGTTTTTTTTATATTTTTAAATGGTCTATTTACCCCCACTCTAGTCATAAAACCTCATAAATCTAACATCTATGTGATGATGTAATAAAAAAACAATTAAAAATACTTCACGATATGGTAGTCTTTCTTACTCATGAATGATGTAATTATTTTTTAAGGATATTATTGTAAGAAATTATATGATATATTAAAATTATATAATGATTAAAATTTCATTAATATCATATATAAACATTAATTTTATCTTCATTACTATCCATTATTATAGGATATGGATATAGAAAAACATTTCTTCGTGATGTATAGTCTTATTCACACACAAATGATGCATTTTTTTCAAATTTTATATAAGATGAAGTGGGTATAAGTTATTAATTTATCTATATAATATATATCAGTATATGGGAAATAATAAAAAATTTATATCATTGTGGTTTAAAACTATTTCACGGTGGTAGAGGAAGAAACAAAACAAAAAACTCAGCAAGGAACATTACATCTTCTTCAGACCACCTCTTTATGATTTTATGTAGCTCCCCACTAGACTAGATTTATGATCAAAATAAGGCCTCTATGATGTTGGTATTATGTAAATAAAGGATATGGTTAGGTATTTTTTTATATGAATATGATAGTAGGGGGTTCCCATTTATAAGTGTGGGTGAGGACACATAAGGAATTTATATAATGAAACATATATCCTCATGTTTTAAACATACTTGAACTATCCAAAATTGCTCATTGTCTAACCATTGATCATTAAAGGTTAATTTATTATCCCAAAAAAATAATTAGACATGTTTTAGGAGATTTCAACCATAATATATTGAGTTTTAGCTCTATTAAACCAGTTTTAACATTAACCATTATAATAAATTTTTACTATTTTTACTATTATGATCAAAAACATTGTTTAAAATATTATATAATGTTAATTATATAAATAAAAAATATCTAATTCATTATATCTAATTCAATTCAAATATTTGGATTTATTTAGTTTATAACTAAACACACAGATTTGATGAAAAAATGTTTTTCCAATGTGAAGGATTCAAAATTATAAAACATTTTTTGAATAAAAATATATTTAATATTGGTTAAATAACCTAAAATGGAGTAAATATAATAAAAATTTTCTAATGAAACTTTTTTTGGATAACATTCATCTTTGTATGTACAGAAATGTTATGGAATTGTTTAATAAAAATCGTTATTTTTTCATATTCATCGAAAAATTAATATTTTTAGAAAATTATAAAACAGTCACACTAAGCCATTTTGAAATGATTATTCCAAACATGAAATTAATTTTCCTATTAGATTCTAAAAAATAGGAAATAATTATATTTGTTATTTTTCGAAAAAATCTAAGGAAAATCATTTTTTAGATGAAATGTATTTTCATAGTATAAAATTTACACATTAAAAATTGAGATACTATTTTATAGGAATTTATCAATATATTTACATTGAATATTTAATAAATTGATTAATATTACTTATTAATTAAACATTAATTGATATATTATAATCTGCGTAAATAATAATGGTTCATGATGTCTCTATATTTCATGTCATTTTTGTTATCAATCATAGGTTTCTTTAATTAAAATAATTATGGTACTAAATTCCTACACCATAAAAAAAATATGTACTTATAATTTGAACTCGTAATTAGTACGAAAGTTATTGAAATTTGAAAAAAAAATACAAAAACACAGATTGTAAGAAGGGTTAAAAAAACATCGTTATAATAAGATAGAACATGAAATAAAAATGTTATCTATGATAACACATAACAAGGATTCCATATAAGAAAAAAAATAACGGGTTGTTAAAATATTTTATTACTATAAAGAAGTAAATAACTATTGATAATGTAAAATATTCATGGTCCAAATAATGTGAATGATTAAGAGAATGTCTAATTTAAAAAATCCATGAATTTGGGATTGGTGAAAAAATCATCGTTTCATAAAAAATTATGGTAAATGTATAACATCAATATTTCAAAATCCTTTCAAAAACAGTTGAGGGATTCATTTACTATCAACATGGGGAACAAAATAAAACATTCTAAATTAAATTTTTTTATTTGTTAATAAAATTCGTATCACTTTTTTGTACTTCAATCAAATTTTTCATTCTTTTATAACATCAAAATAGAATATCCATGGTGAAATATTTTTACGCATGAATGAATAAAAATATCCTTTAACTAATAAATCATTCCCAATAAAAAAAATATTTAATTGATTTCAAAAAATAATAAAATGACTAAACTAATGTTTGAAAACATCCAAAATAAATAAAACATCACTTGATGAACTAATAAAAATTAAAACATAATGTCAACTAACAATTTGACGTCTATTATTCAAAAAATAAAAACACCTACATTCAAATTAAATATAGTACCATCAATATTATAGACAGGTTTAACCTCAATTTCTATCTCATTCTATTCATCATAAACAACAAAATGTGTTATTACATTATTCTAAAATAATATATAATTTTAAAATAATTAAAAATATATTCAAATTTTATTAATCATGTAAAAATCATAAAATTTAACAATGTCTAAATCCAATAATATTTTTTCCAAAATCGAAATAATATTTATCTATAAAAACCATTGAGAGAAAAAAGTTCATATTATCCAATATATCACATATCCTAGTGGTTGGTTCTGCACACTTATTTACCACTAGCTATTGTTAAAAGCCCCGCTAACTAGTCGAATGTGATTGGTTGTCATTGGGAATGTGGGTAGTTCCTTCTAAAAAATAATATTAATAAATTCCTATAATGTTCAAAAAATTATGATAAAAACGTCATAAATGTCATTCTTCTTTATATCCCTTTTAAACCAAAATTATATTCTATATGACTTGCTCTTTCCACAAAATTAGATAATATAAATTGACTATAATTACATTAAAATAAATGAACATATTAACTATAATGGTTATCAATAACATGAAAAATATTTCTAGAAATTTTAAATAATTTTTAGTAACATATAATTTTAACTAAAACCCATACTAACAATATTGTTTATAGTATAATAAATGTATCCCAATATTATATTTTTCATCCTGTATTTTCATCACATAAAACCTCAAAAGGGGTTTCTAATGCATTTAACTTATTATAAACCATAAAATAATAATACCATTATGGTATCAAATAATATTATGTTTTTATTAGATGAAAAATATATTATTCCCAATTTTTAAAAAAACCATAGATGATTAATAATTTTTATAACCAAAATAACAATGATGAGAAATAATTCTAAATCATAATTCATGAATCTCAGTATAAAATTGTTAAATTGTTCTACTTTAATAATGGTCATAATATAAATCATTCCATGATTTAGGATTTAACAATAATGAAAATGAATTTACATTTACGTGTCCCTTTAATAAATACGACAAACTATAAATGGGCCTCTAGGATTAAATTCATTCTTATCTATTAAACTCTTTATTTTTATTAATTAAATAATTAAATCATTCCATTATTTTTAACACATAAAAAATATATTTCTATTATGTCACACTACTGGGTGTTTCTTCCAATCTTTCTAACATGTAATAAATTGAATATTAATTTTGTTATCAATAATAACACCTTAAATTCAAAAATATTAAATCCATCACTCATTATATGTGTTTGAAAATTAAACTATTTTCTAGTTGTTTTTCACAATTCAATGTAACTCATTATGAATTATCATATGATTTATAACTAAATTTTTTTTAGGTTTGGAATATCATTAGTAAAATAATTAAATTTACCATAAAATTATTTCTTTTCATGTCTTCTCCTATTTACCGACATTAAATAATAAAAAGAAAAAATATAATAATTAATATATATATATATATATATATATGGGGGAATATAGAATCCATGAAGAAAGAAAATATAATTGATATTTAAATTATAACATATTAGTCTATAGGTTTCAATCAATTTTATCCATATTAACATTTCCAATTAGATTTACTAACCTAATTTTTCATGTCCTTTCATAAAGTTTCTTATAGAGCTTTGGAATTTCTAAATCATATCCATCGGGAGTGACAAACAAAGTGTTTTGAAATTCTCATTAACATGAAATAAGTGAATAATTAACTTATGAAAAATATTTCATACAATGGATAATACCCCTAGGAAAAGCAATATTATATCCATATCCACTTATTGAACCCATGTAGGGATGTAATTTCTTAAAAACCAAACACTCTATTCTTCTTTAAAATTCATGTATATTTGACTATACATAGACTAATCCTTATATATTTATTATGAATATGATTAATTTATTCTATTATTGGATATTATATTTAGTTTTAACATTATATGATACCAACTATTCATACCCAATCGTTTTACACATATTATTACATGATTTTTTAATAGAAACATAACCCAATGATTGTGAGGCCCAATGTATTTTGAATACTAGGTTTATAATACATCAAGAAGAGTCTAAATCTAATATTATAAATTTTATTATCTATAATGAGTTCCTAAATAATTTTTATATACTAAAACAACATGAGAATACATAGGGAATACATACACAAACTAGGTGAGCTAAAAATCATATTAAGTGTATTAACATGACAAGGAAACATAACATGTGAATCAAACATATAACATGATATCATAAAATATAAGGCTCATTAATAATCACATGGGGTAATAACATAAACATAATAGCATAAATATATAATTTTAATATAGAAAAAATTGAAACAACCTATAACAAAACATTATGATGACTTAAGGATTACTATCTATACAGTATCACAAGGTGGATAGATTCCCACAATGGATTTGGTTTAAACCATAATCTCATAAAGGTTGTATCATGAGACTAAATGATTACACGATTCATTGGATAACTATCAATGCACACTGATCATAACATTTTAATGATATTTTTTTCTACCAAATGAAAATAAAACATAAATAAAAAACATGAAAATTATCCAAGGAGAGAAAATGAGTTGTATAACCTTGTATTATATCACAATCAATAGTAATTTCATAATTAGGTAATTTATGATTTGTTCGAAAGGTGTGATATACCCTATAAATGAAATATTGAAAAAGATATGTTTATATGTGAGATACATATATAAATAATATATAAGAAACAAATAACATAAAGTTTCTTCATCATTGATTAAAATGTCATTAAAGTACTAACTAGAATATTTCCGGAGAAAAATAAAACATTCATATTGAAATCACGACCCCCAAATATAAATTTGTTTAAAAATATTATATAATGAAATTTATTAAATACTACAATGGAAGAATTTAAGGTAATATTTATACAAATTGAGTAATCATAATGATTGGTAATTCTATTCATGCTGAATAATATAAAAAAAATTCAAATCATACTCTCTGAAAAGGATAAAAATTATATTATTCAAAAAAGGAAACCGTACTCATTTAAAAAGAATCATTAAAAATTAAAAAGTGCATAAAAATTTCTTTAATGAATCATTTATAAAATAAAAAATTCAATCTTAAAAGAATAAAAATTAGACAGAAGAGAGAATTGAACTCAATTTTTCAAAAATGAAATTCTCATCCATTTGAAGTATAAAAGATATAAAAATTATAATGTCACATGAAAATTTAATTAATAAAACTAGCAGAATAAAATTACACTTTTTTATTAAATAATTCATATAGTTTTCTGTAATAGAAATTAAATAATTTATAATCCATATTTTTTTATAATTAAAAGATAATCTCATTCTAATTTTGTATGTGATGAATCATAAATACTATGGTGGAAGTAAATTAATTATAATATAAAATTTCATAATATAAAATGTATTAATAATATAATATACAAAGGGGACTATATACACAATTAAATGAAATTGGGTTCATAATTGAACATGTTCTAAAAAGAAGTATATTTTTATACAAAATCCTTACATCGATGGGAGAAAAAATGGTTTTCCAAAGAAAAGGATTTCACTGGTATAGAATTATTTTACAAAAAACATTCAACCAAATTGATTTTAATAATATATATCTTATTAAAAATAATTTAAATGATCTAATTTAAAATTCATACAATTTTAAAATGATATTTTAATTTTTAGATACTTTAAACATAATGGATTTTTTAATAAAAGTTAGTAATTTTCACTATTATTAAAAAATTAATCATTTCAAAATAATATCAAAATATTCATTGTTACATATTTTTTTATGATAATTAAAGAATATAAAAATATATTTTTCAAAAATATATTTTAAAAAGTGGAAAAATTAATATCATTACTTGGTCAGGAAAAGAAAGGGAAATAATATATTAAGACAAAACGTTTTTCTAAATGATAAAATAACTTCATTATCAATTTGTGTTCTTATTTCATAGGAATTTATAAATACATTTATATTGAATATTCAAGTAATTAATTTTTACTATATACACTTACCAATTTAATGGCTACAATATAATGGTTATAAATAGACATCATTTTCTTAGGCACATTGGTGCATGTCATATACACTATAAATAAAATCTGTATTTTTTTAAACACGTCGGTGTTAAAATTATATATATTTTGATGAATTACAACATCCATTAATTATTCTCATTTTTATACAAAACCTCTCATCCTCCCACTTATAAATTCATAATAGGTCAATATATATAATTACACAAAATAAATTGAATTCATATGTTGGTGTATATGGGGTGTTACACACCCCAATTCAAGTAATTTTTTGTATTTTTTGTCCAAAATAATTAATTTATCCATGTTTATTTTAATAAAATTATAATTTAAGGATAACCATGTAAACACATGATTCATTGTTTATTTTATTTTATATTCAATAAAGGGAGAGTATGGGTATAAAAAAATACCCATGAAATTTTAATATAGTCCCTGATAAAATGATTTAAAATTATATCAACATGAAATTAATTTTTTTAATATGAACATAAAAATGAAAATATAATTATTTGATTAAGGTGATCATAAATACTTGGTTAAATTTTATTTAAATTATAATAAGTTACCACACACTAATTTACATCTCAATGGGGTCTATAGAATTTACCTTTTTCTACTAAATGCTTATAGTAATGTGTATGATTTTACCTATTTGAATGATATTTCTTTAGAGATCTTATTGAATCTATGGAATTAAAATTATTTATTTGAATATATGCAATATTAAATGTTATTTATGTTTAAATATATATTTTTATAATTATTAATAAAAATACATTTATTCTATTTTTAAAAATTATTTTATTTTATTTCATCAATTCTATCCTTTACCGATTATAACCAAGAATCAAAATAATAACGTAAAGTAAAATAATAACTATATTCTCGGAAACTAATAAATCCGAAATATATTTGTATTGGTGTAATATATTCTAGTAACCATGATGTGAAATGTATGACTAGATTATATTATATATGTACTTATTGAATTTTAGACAATTTTATGTCATGATTTCTTTAATATAAGAAATAAAAAAAATTGATTCCTTTTAAATAATATTGATGATAATTATATCCTTGTTCCAAGGGATAATTCACACAAGAATTTTGTAACACTAAAAGGCCCCGACCTTAAAACTTAATTAATATTGAATTAAATGAATAATTCACATTGAGAATCTTTTTGGGTTTAGAGTTTTAGATAATTAAAACATAACTATTACATCTCAAAAGATTACAAAGTAGACACTTCCACTATCTTTCCATAAAATAAAAACTCTTAATAATAAACATGACTAGTTCCATGTTTTAGATAGCATGACGTTCCCTTGATCTCATCCTTGACCATATTCCACATTAAGTCCAGTGAAAAACATTTCAAAAAAACATGGGGTGAGTATAAAAAGCTCAGTAAGGGATACACAAAGAATGAAAACTGTTAGTTATTAAAAACAACAAATAAACCATGTATACTTTATCAAAGTAATACCTTCACCTTCATGAAGTAGTAAAAACTCTTCACTGAATAAAATATCATTACATACCCTTTTGTAACCAAATGATTACCATAAAACCCATATAAAGAACACATAACATATAAAGGTAACTTGGGACATAAACATACTTTAGTGGCATAACCATACAGTCAACTTCCAAACATATCACTTAATGGAATAGCCATACGGCCAACTTCGATACATACTTAATGGAATAGCCATAGGGCCTACTTCCATACCCAATGCATTGGAGGTCATAACGTAACCACCCGTCCTGGTATTCACAGCACCACCTGTCATATGGTTTATCACGTAACCACCCGTCAAATTTCCAAGTACCATTATAAAATCATAAGACATAATGCAAACATAATGGAAAGAAAACATTTCCACACTTTGATCACAATATATCACTCAAATATATTGACATAAAAAATCCATTATAAAAACCATTTTAAATAAAAAAATACATAAAAGAGTATATGGTATTTATTTCATTTTAAAAAAACATTACGGCTTGTTTTGGAAGCCAAAGACCAAATAATACTCGCGGTGGCGGAAAAGGTCGTTGTCACCGCGTACGTTAAAAGAAACATTCCATTTTTCATTTTCTAAAACAATTCATAGAAAAAGATTCCTTTTGTATAAAAGTAAAAGTCAAAGTGGTTTATACACCGTATAAACGAAATTTGTGTATAAAACGAAATATGCCTCAACGAAAGGAGATTGAGACGATATCCCATACCTCAGGTCCGTCTTGATTCGATCGTTCTTTAACCTCCTAAATAATAAACTTAAGTTAATTTCTACTTTCTTAAGAAACATTTTCAAGTTCATTATTCCTTTTATATCACTTATTACCATGTCATGAACACTATGTAATTACTTAAGTTATTAACGGTCGTTTTAATAATCATTGGTACTTGAGTCAAAAATATGCTCTTTATAATTACAAGTTGATCATGTATCCATTATATCCAAAGTTTTACTCGTGATGTAGATATTTCATATATCATATATATCCATTATATAAATGCATTTATAATATTACATAACCATTTAGAGGTAAAAAATGAAATGCACCGTTCATGGAGACGGTAAGCCGTACATACGCATGAACGCTACTTTCATTTCTATGTCATATTAATGGAATTAAAACTAAATGAGAGGTATGTATATTTTAATTCCATAATTATATTAATAATTTAGATGTAACATACATCATATATATCCATTATATATATGTACTTATAATAGTAAATTACATTTGGGGATAAGAAATGAAATGCACCGTTCATGGAGACGGTAAGCCGTACGTACGCATGAACGCTACTTTCATTTCTATATCATACTTTAATGGTAATAAATAATAATTACATAGAGGTATATTATAATTCCATTATAAAATCATATATAATAACTTTAAATCCATCCTTTATACGTCCCACATATGTCATTAACGAATCAAATCACTTTGGGGGGCGGTAGTCTTCACTTCCTAAAATGAAATTATCGTGTTTACCCATAATGGAAGACAAAAAGGTATGCTCAAAATGAAAAATACAGAAGCTTAAGGAAGACATAAACATATTATATATCATATATAAATATATTGTCATCTTAATGGCCACCTTTGAAGGTGATAAAAGAATTATGAACAATCATCGTTTCAGAAGGCAGAAATTTGCCATCCACGGAAACAGTATGTTCTTTAACAATTAGATGTAGGTGTGTGTAAGTTTAGCTCGAATAATTCTTATAAAAACATGCTAGTATATTTAATATACTGTATTTGTTACAAAATAAAATAATAAAAAGAGTTTAGGGGGTTGGAGAAGCAAAATAAAACAAAAGGACCCAAAAAAAGACATTACCTTAAAATATGGTAACTCCCTTTGGATTGAGCTCAAAGGCTTCCTTGGGAAGAATTCTGCCCAATGTGAGGCTTCAAGGAGTAAGAGAGGGATGTGTATAGCCAAAATGGGTAGGTTGTGGCCGCCCCAAAGGCTTTGGAAGTGTGGGTACAGAGGTAGAGGTGGGGGCCTTTTATAAGAGGAGAGGAGGGGCACTCTTGGAAAGTAAAGAAAAGTCACTTTATTTTAAAATGATATTCGAATTTAAGAGGTCCCACATTGATATAATTCGAGGATAAGGTGATAAGGGTTCGATATATACACATACAATCGGTTTTGGACATGTATAGATCATATATATTACATTATATTTTCATTTTATTTAAATCCATTATTAATGAGGTAATCGCTGCATCATCATGATGTTGTAAATAATTTAACATATATAATTTATAAAAATTATAAAAAATATATCATGCTGTAAGAAATCTGTTTAGCTTTCTAATGAATATTTATAGTCTAAAATATCATTTATGTAGTCAAAAGTAAAAATATTTTACTTAGGTGATACATTTTTTGTTACATTTAACATTTTTTAAAAATAAAAAGATAAAAAGTCACTTTCTCACAAAAGTGATTCCATGGGGCCCCCATGTTTGGCACAAGGAATACCATGGTCGGCCATGAGACAACCTGTAGTCTTAGGACACATTTTTTGGTCATTTTGTATTATTATGATATTATCTTATTATCTTTAACAACCCGATTACTCATTAATCAAGTTAATTAAAGATAATTACCGTCGTTACAATTCATAATGTCCAAAAACAAAAGAGTCATAATTACATAATTTGGACCTTCAGATTCATCATATATGATTCATTTTACCAAATTCCAAACACATAAATTGTAATAATTAATTAAAAAAAACTTCCCGTTGTCAAAATAAATAGTGGATTTTTTAGAAACTATATTTATGAAAAGTTTGGCACTTGTTTATGCCTAATTCCAAAGTGAAATTAATCCCAATGACCATCATTGAATTACATGGTAAAATTATATTCTAATTTTACTTTAAAACAAATTAAAATGTTAATATAACCATATAATTAAATTATATGAAAAAGCAGTTTTGATGTAAATTGCAGTATTTTTCACTATTCATTGAAAAAAGAACATTGTCAGAAAAATACAAAAAAATAACCCAAGGTAAATTTCAATGTCCCAATCATAAATAATATGTTTATTTTGAAAAATAGAGCTTATAAAATTGTCAAAAAGTAGATTTAAAAGGGGTTCGGCATCAAAAGGTGGTTAATCGACCTTTTAAAGAATATTAGAATGTTTACGCTTAAAAACTGGATTCTTTGCATTTTTAATCCTCTAACATTTATTTTAAAGAGTAAAAATATTTGACAAACATATATAATAATTTTTTAGTTAGTTCTGTTCATTCCCGCCATTACAATGGCTAGGCGTTAACTACCATTTAAAATAATATTATTTTATTATTAGAGTGCAACGTAAGATTCCCAAGAAACTTGTTGTTGCGTATCAGATACGCTATCGAACATAGCAACCCCTTTAAAGTAAAATTAATATATAATTCGTAAATATTAATAAATATGAAAATTCTTTATTCTTTATTTACCTGGGATGTTACATCCTTCCCCCTTTTGGGAATTTCATCCTCGCAATTTTATTCACTTATCAAAATAAGTGGGGGTATTTATCACTCATAGAATTTTCAGATTCCCACGGTGCCTCTTCAACCATATAGTTTTTCCACAAAACCATTACCTCGTGGATTACCTTATTTCGCAACACTTTCTCTTTTCGGTCAAGAATCTGGACTGGTTGTTCTTCATAAGAGAGGTTCTCATCCAGCTCAACTACCTCTAGGCTCAAAACATGAGATGAATCAGGCATAAACTTCCTAAACATCGAAACATGAAAAACATTATGTACCTGAGATAAACTCGGGGTTAAAGCCACTATGTATGCAACTGATCCAACTCTCTCCATAATTTCATATGGTCTAATGATCCTTGGACTCATCTTTCCTTTCTTACCAAATCGCATCACACTTTTCCATGGAGAAACCTTGAGAAAAACATGATCACCTACCTCAAAAGATAGATCCTTCCTCTGGTTATCTGCATAACTCTTCTACCTGCTCTGAACTGTTCTCATGTGTTTCTGAATCAACTGAAATTTTTCTGCCATCACTTCTACCAATTCTGGTCCCATCAGATTCCTTTCACCCACTTCATCCCAAAATGTTGGAGTTCGACACCGCTTCCCATATAATGCCTCAAATGGTGCCATCTGTATACTGGAATGAAAACTGTTATTATAAGAAAACTCAACCAAAGAAAGATGTCGGTCCCAACTTCCCTGATAATCCATCGAACAAGCTTGTAGAATATCCTCCAATTACTAAATTGTTCGTTCTGACTACCCATCTGATTGAGGATGAAAAGTTGTACTAAAATTTAATTCAGTACCCAACAACTTCTAAAGGCCTTTCCAAAAGTTAGAAGTTAACATGGGATCACGATCGGAGACAATCGAGAGAGGAACTCCATGTAACCTGACTATCTATTTAAGATACAAACGGGAATGTTGATCTAGTGAAAAAGTATCTTGTATAGAAAGGAAATTAGCAGATTTAGTCAAGCGATCAACAATTACCCAGATTGCATTATTCCCTAGAGATTTCCTCAGTAATCCCACAACAAAGTCCATGGATATGTTTTCCCATTTACACTCTGGCACTGGTAAAGGCTGAAGCATCCCTTTCGATAATTTTCGCTCTGCATTAACCTTCTGACAAGTCAAACACTTCACAATAAAATCAGCAATATCCCATTTTATTCCATCCAACCAGTAATACTCTTGCGGATCTCTGTACATCTTAGTACTGCCGGGATGAACTGAAAACGGGGAACTGTGAGCCTCACATAACAACTCATTCTTCAACTCTGAATCACAAGGCACACATACTCTCTTCCCAAACCTCAAAACATAGTCATTATGAATGTTGAATTCAGGAAACTTACCCTTCTGAACCAGCTCTACCTTTTCCTGCAACTCACTATTTCCCGCTGTTCTTTCTTAATTCTGTCTGATAGGGATGATCTCACTGATACCTGAAACAAAACAGAAGAAATTACTGCACCAAAAACTTCTATGCCAAAGTTTATCAAATCAAAAACCAAAGTATCTTGTTCCAAAAGTAGCATGGTTAATAAAGCATTACTTTTTCGACTCAAAGCATCGACCACTTTATTTTCTTTTCCCAGATGGTAGTGAATTGTACAATCATAATCCTTGATTAATTCCATCCATCTCCTCTGTCTCATGTTCAATTCTTTCTGAGTGAATATATACTTTAATATTTTGTGATAAGTATATATTTCACACTTTACTCCATACAAATGATGCCACCAAATTTTTAAAGCAAAAACAACAGCAGCTAATTCCAAATCATGTGAAGGGTAATTTACCTCATGAGTTTTCAACTAAGGTGAAGCATAATAAATTACCTGATCATTCTACATAAGGACACAACCAAGTCCCTTCAACAAAGCATCACTGTATATATCAAACTCACCATTCCTGGAAGGATGTTCCAAAACTGGAGCATTCACCAATCTTCTTGTCAAATCCTGAAAAAAATCATGACATTCTTTTGTCCAGATAAACTTTACACCCTTCTGAGTTAGCTTAGTCATTAGACTGGATAACCATGAATAATTTTCAACAAACCTTCAGTATTAACCTACCAAACCAAGAAAACTACAAATCTCGGTTACATTTGTGGGTATTGTCCATTATTCAAAAACTTTTTTTAGCAGGATCAACAGTTATGCCATATTTTGAAACAGTGTGACCCAGGAATGAAATTTGTTGTAACCAAAACTCACACTTGCTGAATTTTCCATATAGTTTCTTTTCTTTTAAGGTTTGGAAGATAACCCTTAAATGACTTTCATTCTCCTCTTTACTATTAGAAAACACCAAAATATCATCAATGAAAACAACCACAAACTTATCCAAGAACTCATGGAAAATTATATTCATAAGGTCCATGAATACAGTAGGTGCATTGGATAACCCAAAAGTCATTACTACAAATTCATAATGGCCATATCTAGTACGGAATGCAGTCTTTAGAATGTATGATTCTTTTACTTCCAACAGATGGTACCCCGACCTCATGTCAATCTTCGAAAAATACTGAGCTCCCTAGAGCTGACCAAACAAATCATCGATATGAGGAAAAGGATACTTGTTCTTATCATTAATATTATTCAGGGCTCTATAATCAATGCAAAGTCTCATTGAGGCATCTTTATTTTTAACAAACAATACAGGAGCACCCCATGGTGATGTGCTAGGTCGAATGAAATCTTTATCTAATAACTCCTTCAATTGCTTCTTTAACTCTAAAAGTTTAACTTGAGCCATTCGATATGGGGGTTTTGAAAATGTATTAGAAACATGAACTAAGTCAATAGTAAATTCAACTTCTCGATCATGAATAATACCAGGCAACTCATAAGGAAAAACATCAAGATACTCATTTACCACTGGCACATCATTAATCTGAATAGTTCCTTGTTTTTCAACAATATGTGCAAGGTAACATTCATTTCCATCTTTTATTAGTTTCTAAACTTCCTGATAAGTTATCAAAATCAAGGGTTCATTCTTGTACACAAAATGAAAAGCTTTCTTAAAAGAAACCATTTTAGATCTGCAGTCAGTCTTAGCATGATAAAAAGAAAGCCAATCCATGCCCAAAATAACATCAAACTCTAATAGAGGAAGAAAAATAAGGTATACTGGTAGATTCTTTCCACACACAAGGATAGGAAGGTTCTTATAATTCCTTTTTGTCTCAACGTTCCCTCCGGGTGTTTTTACCATATGTTCAGGATTCATATCTTGAGATGGAATTTCCAATTTACTAGAAAACTTCTCAGAAATGAAAAAGTGTGTAGACCGTGAATCAAACAAAACATTGGCATAATCTGAACAAACAAACAGTGTACCTGATACCACTTCATTCGATGGCCCAACATCTATTGAGGTTGTTGCAAAGGATTTCACCGCCCCTTTCTGCTTGTAGTCTGGATTCTTTCCCCCAGTTGAGTTCTTCTTTAGACACTCATTTGCATAATGACCCATTTCATTACACTTAAAACATCTAACCGATGGATTTTCATTTCCTGCTTGATCATCCTCCTTACAGTTACAAGAAATATGTCCAGAATTACCACACCGAAAGCACTTAACAGACTTGGATAAACATTCTCCAGGATGAATTTTACAACACTTCTCACAGGATGGATATTTGGTTTTCTTACCTCCTTGCTTCTTTGATGAATTCTTCCCTTTATCCTGCCAACTGGACCTCTTATTCTGTTGTTTGTCATAGAACACATGATCATCGACAAACTCCATTTCCACCTTCTCCACATATCGAACAAGTTATTCATAACTTTTGAACTCACGAAAAGCTAAATCCCTTTAATACTTTGGCTTTAACCCTGAGTAAAAATGGTTTATTTTACTATCAAGATCTCGTATGAAGTTTGGAGCATACCTTTCCAATCGACTGAACATTTCTTCATAAGCAGCCACTGAATCATCCTCCTGCCTCATCTCTAGGAACTGTTTTTCCATCCTAAGACAAACCACCTTAGGAAAATATTTCTCAAGAAACATACCTTTGAATTCGTCCCAGTGAAGATCCTCAATCTCATCACTATCCCTGATATTTTTCACCATCGACCACCACTGATTAGCTTCACCTTCAAAACTGTAAATAGAATGACTAACCTGTAATGTTCTGAACTCCCCATGACATCAAAAAATTTCTCTAGTTCTTTAATCCACCCTTCAGCTTTCACGGGGTCATATGATCCTCTTAATGATGGGGGATGTTGCCTCATGAAATTTTCCACTACTGACATGTTCCACTGTGGTTGATCTGGCTGATCTCAGGCATGGATACCACCACCATTTATATCCTGAGTCAACTGTTCCATCACTGCAACAAACTGTTCAGTTCTGATTACAACCATCTCAGGTTGCTGATTTGGAAGGTTGTCTTCCTCCGGATGTCATCCCAACATAGATGCTTTGTTCCCTCTAAGTAAAAACATTCTGAACACAGAAATATCTTAGATGAAGCAAAATGGTAATATTTAAATGCTATATCATTTCAATCCTACCATAAATTAACTTATAATTTTACACTTTTCTAACTCTTAAAGTTGTCTATACCGACCTCTGATACCAACTATAAGGCCCCGAACATAAACCTTACATAATATAGAATTAAATGAATAATTCACATTGAGGATCCTTTTAGGTTTTGAGTTTTAGAGAATTAGGACATAACTATTACATCTCAAAATATTACAATGTAGACACTTCCACTATGTTTCGATAAAATAAAAACTCTCAATAAGAAACATGTCTAGTTCCATGTATTAGATAACATGACTTTCCCTTGATCCCATCCTTGACCATATTCCACATTATGTCCTGTGAAAAACATTTCAAAAAAAAAATTGGGGTGAGCATAAAAAGCTCAGTAAGGGAAACACAAAGAATGAAAACTGTTAGTTATTCAAAACAACAAGTAAACCATGTATACTTTATCAAAGTATTACCTTCACCTTCATGAAGTAGTAAAAACTATTCACTAAATAAAATATCATTACTTACCCATTTTGTAACCAAAATATTACCATAAAACCCATATAAAGAACACATAACATATAAAGGTAACTTGGGACATAAACATACTTAAGTGGAATAACCATATGGTCGACTTCCACACATATCACTTAATGGAATAGCCATACGGCCAACTTCCATACATACATAATGGAATAGCCATACGACCGACTTCCATACCCAATGCATTGGAGGTTATAACGTAACCACCCATCCTGGTATTCACAGAACCACCCGTCTTATGGTTTATCACTTAACCACCCGTCAAATGTCCAAGTACCATTATAAAATCATAAGACATAAAACAAACATAATGGAAAGAAAAAATTTCCACACATTGATTACAATATATCAATCATATATATTGACATAACAAATCCATTATAAAAACCATTTTCAATACCAAAATACATAAAAGAGTATATGGTATTTATTTCATTTTAAAAAAACATTACGGCTTGTTCAAGAATCCAAAGACCAAATAATACTCGCGGCGGCTGAAAAGGTCGTTGTCACCGCGTACCTTAAAAGAAACATTCCTTTTTGTCGTTTTATAAAAAGATTCGTAGAAAAATATTCCTTTTGTATAAAAGTAAAATTCAAAAGGGTTTATACACCGTATAAAAGAAGGTTGTGTATAAAACAAAATATGCCTCAATGAAAGGAGATTGAGACGAAGTCCCATACCTCGGGTCCGTCTTGACTCGATCGTTCTTTAACCTCCTGAATAATAAACTTAAGTTAATTTCTACTTTCTTAAGTAACTTTTTCAAGTTCATTATTCCTTTTATATCACTTATTATCATTTCATGAACACTATGTAATTATTTAAGTTATTAACGGTCGTTTTAACGATCATTAGTACTTGAGTCAAAAATATGCTCTTTATAATTACAAGTTGTTCTTGTATCCATTATATCTAGAGTAATACTCATGATGTAGATATCATATAAAACATATATATCCAGTATATAAATGCATTTATAATATTACATAATCATTTAGAGGTACAAAATGAAATTCATCGTTCATAGAGACGGTAAGCCGTACGTACGCATGAACGCTACTTTCATTTCTATGTCATATTAACGGAATTAAAACTAAATGAGAGGTATGTATATTTTAATTCCAGAATTATATTAATCATTTAGATGTAATATAAATCATATATATCCATTATATATATGTATTTATAATAGTACATTACATTTGGGGATAAGAAATTAAATGCACCGGTCGTGGAGACGGTAAGCCGTACGTACACATGAACGCTACTTTCATTTCTATATCATACTTTAATGGGGAGAAATAATAATGATATGTAGGTATATTATAATTCATGTATAACATCATATATAATAACTTTAAATCCATCCTTTATACGTCCCACATATGGCATTAATGAATGAAATCACTTTGAGGTGGTGGTAGTCCGCACTTCCTAAAATGAAATTATCGTGTTTACCCGTAATGGAAGCCATAAATGTATGCTCAAAATGAAAAATAAATAAGTTTAAGGAAAACATAAACATATTATATATCATATATAAATATATTTTCATCTTAATTTCCACCATTGAAGGTGTTAAAAGAATGTTGAACAATCATCGTTTCGGGAGGCAGAAATTCGCCATCCACAGAAACAATATGTTCTTTAACCATTAGATGTAGTTGTGTGTAAATGTAGCTCAAATACTTCTTTTAACAAAATCCTTGTATATTTAATATAGTGGAGTTTTTACAAAAGAATATAATAAAAAGAGTTTTGGGGGTTGGAGAAGAAAAATAAAACAAAAGGACTCCATTGAAGACATTACCTTCAAATCGGGTAACTACCTTTTGTTTGAGCTCAAAGGCTTCCTTGGGAAGACTTCTTCCCAAATTGAGGATTCAAGGAGTAAGAGAGGGATTTGGAGAGACAAAATGGCCAGGGGTTGGCTGAGCCAAAGGCTTTGGAAGTGTGGGTAAAGAGGTAGAGGTGGGGGGCCGTTTATAAGAGGAGAGCAGGGACACTCTTGGAATGTAAAGAAAAGTCGCTTTATTTTAAAATGATATTCGGATTTAAGAGGTCCCACATTGATATAATTGGAGGATAAGGTGGTAATGGTTCGAAATATACTCATGGAATAGGTTTTGGACATGTTTAGATCATAGATTTTACATTATCTTTTCATTTTATTTAAATCCATTATTAATTAGGAAATCACTGCATCATCATGATGTCATAAATAATTTAATATATTTAATTTCTAAAAATTATAAAAAAATTTCATGATTTAGGAAATCGTTTAAGATTTATAATGAATATTTATAGTCCAAAAGATCATTTATGTAGACAAAAGTAAAAATATTTTACCTAGGTGATACATTCTTTTTTACATTTAACATTCTTTAAAAATAAAAAGATTAAAAGTCACTTTCTCACAAAAGTGTTTCCATGGGGCCCCCAAGTTTGGCACAAGGAATAACATGGTCGTCCATGAGAAAACTAGTATCCTTAGGAATCATTTTGTGGTAATTTGTTTATTATTATGATATTATCTTATTATCTTTAACTACCGGATTACTCATTAATCATGTTAATTAAAGATAATTACCGTCGTTACTATTCATAATGTCCAAAAAACAAAAGAGTCTTAATTACATAATTTGGACCTTCTGATTCAAAATATGTAATTCATTTTACCAAATGCCAAACACATAAATTGCAATAATTAATTAAAAAAAACTTCTCGTTGTCAAAACAAATAGCGTGTTTTTTAAAAACAATATTTATGAAACGTTTGGCACTTGTTTAAGCCTAATTCCAAAGTGAAATTAATCCCAATGACCATCATTGAATTACATGGTAAAAATATATTCTAATTACACTTTAAAACAAATTAAAAAGATAATATACCCATATAATTAAATTATATGAAAAAGCAGTTTTGATGTAAAATGCAGTATTGTTCACCATTCATTGAAAAATGAACATAGTCAGAAAAAACAAAAAATTAACCCAAGGTAAATTTCAAGGTCCCAATCATAAATAATATGTTTATTTTGAAAAATAGAGCTTATAAAATTGTCAAAAAGTGGATTTAAAAGGGGTTCTCCATCAAAAGGCAGTTAATCGACCTTTTAAAGAATATTAGAATGTTTACGCTTAAAAACTGTATTCATTTTCATTTTTATTCCTCTAACATTTATTGTAAAGAGTAAAAATATTTGACAAACATATATAATCATTTTTTAGTTAGTTCTGTTCATTTCCGCCATTACAACGGCTAGGCGTTAACTACCATTTAATATAATATTATTTTATTATTAGAGTGCAATGTAAGATTCCCAAGAAACTCGTTGTTGCGTATCGGGTATGCTATCGAACATAGCAACCCCTTTAAAGTAATGTAAATATATAATTCGTAAATATTAATAAATATAAAAATTATTTATTCTATATTTTCCTGGGATGTTACAAAAACAACATGGATTTTCTTGGGGAATTTGAATGTCTATGGATAAATATTTAAACCACATGATATTCATATAGTTGTTTGAAAATTTAAATATAAATATTAAGATAACTAAAAATTAAGTTCATTGAAGATGAAATTGATTTACCATGAATAGAATATGAACAATCTAATTTTCTAGAATAACTGCAATCAACATTAGAGTGGCATAATTGTTCTTTAAAAAAATATTATATTTTTAAAGAAAATGATGACCTAAATGAATTAAAATATGAATTTTAATATAATGGTTATAAATTTATTTTCTAACATGTTCATAGAAAATATTAAAATTAAGAGGAACCATGATTATATTTTTATATCATAGGATAATGAATTCAAATAACTCATATATTTTTTTAGAAAAAACATTCTATGATAAAAGGATGGGTTTTCAACATAAATAGGAAAATAAGAATGTTAATTTAACATGAATAACTAATATTAATTATTAAATAATGGAGTCAATAAAAATATGAGGGAATTAATTATGAAATAAATTCCTTGTATTATGGATATATATAGTGAAAAAATAAAATATTAATAATTGAAAAAATATAAAATAATTTTTTACCATCTATAATCAATAAAACATGGGAAAAATATCATTTCTATTAATTAATTTATATAAAGGTTATAAATATATCAAGCTGAAAAATATAATAATTAGATGTATAATTGTGTTTCCGGGACCAAAAAGGAGCTACATGAGCTGAAAAAAACTGCACAATCAAATTCAAATAAATAGAATCATCTTTCGTTTACTATAGGAAGTCAGATTATATGGTTTATAAGTATATGATTTATATTATAGTTTATATAAATACCATATGTTTTTTATGAAATCCTAAAATATATTTCAGGTTGCAATGTTAGGGGACGTTCTATATAATATTAATATGGATGACATGAGAAAGGTATAGTTCTTAAACAAATACTTTTATCCACAATAACCATTCCGATAATGAAGGTATATGTGGATTCAATATCTATTGATGATCAATTTTTATTCAAATAAAAATAATAATAATAATAATAATGTCATCTATCAATAAATAGATTTCTTATTACGGTTAAATAATATTATAAAGTCAAAAAAATTATAAATACGAACTCAAAACATTCATATAACAAATATTTATAATTAAAATATTATAATAATACTCTAGAAGATAAAATATACACAAATACTAATGAATATTGAAATATTTTTGAGAAATATATAGAATTTAATTTTCCACTATCTAATAATTTGTATGGTGTGATGTTATTGCTGAAGAAGGTGGAGAATAATTTAATGAAAATAAATTACATAGATTAATAATAAAGAAATTTAATTTTTAAAATTAATGAAAAAATAAACGGTAGTGAGAAAACATTTTTTTAATAGTGAAATAATCCAAGGTTAGGCTGTTATAAGGATGGGTTATAAAATCATGATGAATCCTTTATAAAAATGAAGGGTTTGACTATGTAGGCCAACCACCAACATATTCATGAGATGATTGAAGATAAAACCCTCACGATGATCTTTGTTGTACTAATTTTGGAATTAAATGGGAGAAATTATACATGGGGAGTTATGATCCATGAAAAACTATAGATTTATGTGGTCTTAATTGATTATTTTTATATATTTGGATACATAACGATTCGAAGAGTATATATCCTGATGTAAATGTGGTGAATAATAATTTAGAAATTTTATTTTTGAATCTATAAATAATTGTAGAGAATTCCCTCAAATTTAATGTCTATAAGGGAAAAATGATCAAAATAGGATATTTTATGGTTGATATATTTGATAAACTATTATACACATTATTTCAATAATTTTTGTCAATTGATATGGTGTTTGGTATTCATTTATGGTTTGTATAATTTTTCAACCAGTAGAGTTATTATTTAATGAAAAATTGAATAAAATTGAATGGTTTTTTTCATTAACAATTAAGTTAATATTTTTCACTTAAATTATATCATTTTTATGATATCAATTTTGTTTCTTATTTTTAGTCCAAACCAATATAGGATTATATATAGTGATAGTAAATAATTAATCATCATTGCTTCATTAGACAAATTTAAAAAATTAGTGAATAAAAGAAGAAGAAACATTGTCTTTGACATAAAATGTTTGGTTTAAGGGATGTGTATACAAAATTATGTGTATAACTAGATTAACTGATTATATTATAGATATATCATATCATTTAATAGTAATATTTCTAAATGAAATTTTCCATATTTTCCTGATAATTAAGAATACACATTATATATTACTCATGTTAACAAGATGTTTCAATAGTTAATTATTTGGATAGTATTTACATTTAAATTACTATCCTTAAAATCATACCATTATAATCCAGGAAAACTCAAAAAAAATTTGTAGAATGACCTAATACATATGTAAATTGAATATAATAGTGTTTAAAAACTAATATATTGACAACAATCATCCTAGTTATCTCAGAAAATATATTATGGGTTTTTTATATCAAATCATAATAAAAAGATGAATGATACAATGAATAAAAGATATTGATGTGCCCAAAATTTAGTTTTTATCATGAAAATTGAGATATAATGTATTTATGGTTTTTTTCTATATAGTATTCTTAGTTATACCACTTCTGAGGGCCTCATTTTAATTTCACAAAAAAATATTCCACATTAATTTTATTTCTGGTTACTTGACATCAAAGAAGTATTATGGATAAAGAGACGGGTCATCCAATCTCATGTGATCAAATAATCTCCAGTATAAATATTGTTCTTCCATTATTGAATAAAAAATCATATATATAAGAATTATATCTTCATATAAGTCTATAAAATATGTTTTATTCTAGAACATGACATTTTATTGGATCCATGTATCGATTCTCATTCCAGTTTGTGAAAAAGGAATAGTGTTTTGGGGATAATAAACAATATATAATTTATATAATAAATTTTTAGAAAAGTTTTATTTATTTTTATGATTAATATTATTGGATTGATGAATTGTAATTATTTTTTAAATTCTATTTTTTCTAAATTAGATATGTTAATTTTGAAATTGTTAATATTAAATATTATTATATTTCCATTTTGGTGTGTACATTTGTATCAATGATTATGTTTATATAAATTAAGTTCTATTTATATCCTTTAATACAATATTTTTCAAAAAAATAGACTATTGGATAAGTACTCAAAAAACAATAATTCATCTCCAACAAAATGATTCTTTAATGGGACTATAACTATGATGATAAATTGTTAAGGAGGATAATGTGGGAACTTATGTATTATTAGGATGGTATATTTTTTAAACTCCTGAAGAGAATCTAAAAACATATATAGTAATGTAATGAAGTCAGATATATTAGTCGTTGAATATTTTTAAAAGAATGATGTGTTTTCCTAACTTAAACTATTATAATTACTCAAGAGTTCCACGTTAATGTTTTTCAATTTTAAAACATTCAATAAAAATAACATTCCCATTTTAATAATTTTCTATATTCAATCCCCTTTAATTTAAATTTATCTGGTAACAAATTAAAAAGGGGTCTCAGGAAATATTTTATAGTGTTTTTAGGTTACAAAAATCAATTTGTCAATCTACCCTCGCTAGACTAAATGTGGATTTTCATTATTATTTAAATTATTTTAATATCAATCCTTAGAAAAATATATAATCATTTAAAACATAGTTTCTTTAAAAAATAGTGTCACTAAACTAGGATCAAAACAGCATGGCATATGAAGACATCCTAAAATCACACATAAAATGTTTTTCTACACTCATTAAAAAAGATTAATAAACATATATTTACCCTAATAAACATTAATCAAATGAGAAAAAAATAAAATTTTATTTGTAATTTTTTATCGTTTTTCATGTCTCGTGTGTATAAAATTAAATTCTTCAGAAAAAAACGTTGTTTTATATTTCATATACTTATATTAGAATATTTATAATTAGATTCCATTCCTTTATCAATCATTATACATTCTCAAAAATAAATACTAGAATATACATATTAGTATTATAATTTTAATGTAATTGTGTATAAATAATTATTTTTTCTTTTGCTATTCTGTATTGAATATAATTTTTTTAATTATAATAAATATTTCAAAGTTATTGATACAAATTAATATTATCATTAAATTTATCTTAAATATGGTTAAACTAAAAATATCTTGATAACCATAAGATTATCTGTAAAATAGATTGATAATAACTCTATACAACCTTGCTTAGAATTATTTTTCATTCATAATATCGACATCAAAGTTGAAAAAATTATTTTTTTAAATCCTAAAAAAGAAATTGGTGAAAATAACATATTATTTAATAAAAATAAATAAGGAAAACTAATTTTAAATATTCTCATAATACGAGTATTGAAATTGAAACCTTTTTTTAAATTATCATCTTAATTTTTTTTCATATGAATAAATCTATTTATGAATTTATGTAATAATTAAAATCTCATCTCATAGCCTTAATCATTGAATATAACAATCTGGGTAATATTTTTCAATTTATTTAATTTCATAACAAAACATTTAATCTAAAATTTGATTGATTAGTTATGAATAAAATCTATTAAGGTATGGGTTTGTACCCAGATAATTAGATTTAAGTAATAATATTTTTTGGTTTTTGTTACATTCATAATATTAACTTATATATAAATAAAATTTATCACAATTAAAATATCATAAAAAATAAAAATAATTATAAATTTAATAAATTATATCATTACTCTTAAAATACAACTAACAATAATTTATTCAATATAGTGCATATAAATTAAAATATAAAATATACATTAAGAATTTCATAAGAGTTATGAAGAACCCATGAAATATTTTATGATGTATTTTATTTTTTTCAATCAAATATAATAATAAATATAGTTATTTATGGTTTTGTTTTAAGTATTTTAAATTTTTTGGAATTTAATAATGATACTTAAAGTTGCTTGATGTGGACTTGTTATAATTTATCAATAATTGATATGTTGATGATTTTGGATAAATAAAAAAATTCCAGATATAATATATAAAGGTTTCTATTCTAGTTATGTATGTATTTTTTTAAAAAAACATATTTTTTTTGAAATTGATCTGTGAAAAATATTTTAAATATTAATGAAATGTATAAGGATTTCTCTTAGTGATATGTATGATGTGATCTGGGATAATTTTGAAGAATTAGCATAGTCACTGAAAGTCAACATAATGAGCCTCAAATTAATTTTAACATTTCTTATAATTTACTTAAGGGAAGTAACATTACTCTGGTAAAATTGGGTACTAATAAGATAGTAAGATGATGTTTTTAGACTAGAAAAAATTATTTTACAATGGATAAAACTATATATTGGTACATAAAGTACATAATGTGAATATGTAAGTGTAAGCATGAGTTTACAAAACAGAAATTCTATAATATATATATAAAAATATGTTAAATGAAAAAGCCTTATGATGATACATTAGGTTTCTCTAGTACATTAAATCTAGAAATTGTTAACATACTTTGTTATATAATGATACATTACATTTTTTTGATTATATTTATGGATTTATCAGATTTCACACAATATTAATGATATTAAAATAAGTAAAAAATTTGAAGAGTATCATATGTGTTTTTATTTTTAATATATTTTATCTAATAGTTTGTAAAATTAATTCTTCTGTGATAAATATTTGTTTGATAAAATTATATAATATTGGGGATAAAATTTTCATGATTATAGGTTGATCACAAAATTTTAATATCAATTTTACTATCAATGAATGGTAGATTATAAAACCGAATATAATGGTTGTGCTTTTATTATGGTATCCATGTTGTGTGGGTTTATTCAATATATATTGAATAATGTTCTTATTGAGAAATTAGATTTTATAAATGTATCTAGAATTAGACAAAGTGCATTCAAACATATTAATTTTTACACTCTGAGTAAATATACATTAATAGTTTTGAATATTAATAAATTCATTACCAAAAATAAATATTCTTTTAGGTGGAATAGTATATTATAATATCTTAAGGGGAATCATCCATCAAAATTGTCATAGAATTTCTCTAATATGACGTGATACTTGAAGTGACTTGTTGGTATTCTCCAAATAATTATTCTACATATAGATAAAATCATTTTATTTTAAACAATTGCTATATTTTGTCTATTATAGGAGGCTTTTACGGCATTGAAGCTTATACTAATGATGTTATCCATTGCAAATATTCAATAGATGTGATACTTATAATATACACCAAATAGTAAATTTTCATGTTACATATTTCATTGGATGACCAAATTTTTAGATCTATTTATTTATTCATAGAATTAATAGTATTATTAATACATATATTGAGACTTTTAGTTTGATGTATTGATGAAAACCATGATGAAAAATGGTTATAGTGAGTTGTGATATGTTAGGAATGTTATGATTGATCTATAAATAATTAATTAATCAATAATTGATTATTGACTTCAATTATTAAAGGATATATATATATATCTATCTAGGACTTCTATAGGAAGAAAAATTCTTCATTAAGTACACTACCAACGTAGTATCATCATTATGTTCATTTATATAATGTAAAAGAAAAATATACATGAAAAATGATTGATAAAACTTGTAGTGTCCCAAAGCTTGACGCACATGGACTTTACAATACATTTTCAGAATACATAATACATAAAAAAACCAACACTCAAGGACCATAATAGTTTAGTGTCTTTGGGAACTTGGAATATAAACTCTTAATCAAGTTGAAAGATCTTCAACATCTCCCGTAACGATCTTCCCATTTTTGTTACCATACCTAAAACATTACATTAAATCCTGGGGAAAATAAAACATATAAAGGGTGAGCTCAAATGCTCAGTAATGGAATACATAGAGAATATAAAACATTCCATAAACATTTGAAAATAAAAAACTTGAACATAAAATTTAAACATCAAAATCTTGAGCAAAGACATAAATCTTTGAAGTAAGTAAGGAATATATCATAATGGAACATCAATCATGATAAAATATAATTGGAATAAACCATGTAATTGTGGCAACCATTCAGCACATTTCATGATATCCATAGTAGCCAAGGCATTACTGCCAAGACCATCTTAGTGGACAAAGTCCCTTTCGGAATCGAGTTCACTCCTCATTTCTGTCCTGTAACACTGAACCAGATTAACCTACCATTCTAGCCATGTCTATCTCATGAGATATAAATCATTACCCAATGCATTGTAGGGTGATATAGGTCCCACCGATCTCATATTGAATTCATTCTTTTGTGTGCCACAATATAAACATAAATCATTCATCATAACCCAAGAATAAAATGGGTTTCATAAACATTATTCCATCATAACTTAATCCATGAAAAAAAAAATTGGATATTATTTCATCATTATAAAAGTGAAACCATTTAAATCAATGAGACATTATACTTGAAACATACAGATGTGAAATAATTATGTTTTAGATGAAAATGGTTTTGATAAAACACTTGAAATGAATTCTTGAGGAAAAAATCCTTTTTTCTTCAAAATCATTTTCTTTTCACTAAATATCATGAAATTTTAAAAGAAAAGGATTTTGTTAAAAATAGTCATGAAATATTTTGGAGGAAGCATCATAAAAAAGGCTTTATAAAACTGTAAAATTCCTTTCATTCCGCATACGTTAAAAAATTCTTCTTGTAATTTTGTCGGAAAAGTCAAAAAGTACCTTATATGGTAACCAAAGGAAAGAGACCATTCATACAATGTCTTAAAAAGTCAATAAAGGGTAAAAATAAATTTAAACATTCATGGAATAATTGTAAACATTTTAATAAAACATTTTTAGAAAACATGGACATGGATGAAAAACGTAACCCCAGTAAATACATATGTATAAACAATCTCAGATAAGAATGAGATTGGAAAGGTTATCCCTTACCTTAGGTCTGATAAGATTTGTACGTGTTCGAACCTCCTGTATATTGATTTAAATAATTTCATTAACTTATTTCAGAATCATACTAATTTTTATGATATCATATATGGTTCACTTATGACATTATATTACCAGTTCTTTTGTAAATTTCATGTTAAAGAGCGTTTTGGGTAAAATCGTTTCATTTGTCGTCCATGTTTTGACATGTAATTATTCATATGATTACTTAGATCATGATTACGTAATTCAAGAATATAAAACATGATTTATATATAATATATATTCAGAATATTCATATATATAATAGATCAATAAATGGAAATAAATACACCGCTCATGGAGACGGTAGGCCGTACGTACGCATGAACATTGTTTTCTATTCCTCATTGAATTGAATGGATTTAATTGGTAGACATACATACATATATATACATAAATCATGTATCATTATTATTTCATGTATTTCAGGATTAATTATTATATATTCTTTATAATCATTCATGAATGGTTAATCATTGAGAGTGAATCTCATCGCGTCGTGGAGACGGTAGTCCGTACGTACGCGCGAGCGATGATATCGTTCCAATAATTATTTAATTGTATTGGAGTAGATGATACAATATACCAGAATCAGTAGGATGTTATAATAACTATTTATAGTTATTCTTTACACCATTATACCCATCCAAGTAAGGCGGTGTTGGAAAAACAGATTACACCACTGCGTGGAGACGGTATTTCGTATGTACACAGGCGCGGTGATTTTGTTTTCTGTAGGATGGATAAAAGGTGAAATGGGGTTGTTTCATATTTATAATAACATATTAGTATATTAGTGATACTTATGTTATTACTTTATAATGAAAAAACTATAGAATAAAATGTTTGAAGAAGAAATAAGCTTGAAATAATCGGTAGAAAGATTACCTCTTCTTTGACGCACTTCCTTTAAACTTCTTCTTAGGGCACTAGGGATGGTATTTTGAGAATACCAGTACCTCTATAAGGTTTCTAGGGAAGTGGGTATGTGAAATGGGAAGTGTTTGGATGAGATTCAAGGCTCAAAATTGTGTGAGGAATAGAGGTAAGAGGTGCCCTTTTATAAGGGAGGAGAGGGGTACCTTTGGAATCCTCAAAAATATTAGTTTAATATAAATTCAAACCCCACATAAAAACCCAAAAAAATGACTCAATTCAAAGATTATATGAGATAGGGTTTTAATCCCATCAACCAATAAAATTTAGACATGTTTTGATCTTATTTTAAACCTTATCATTTTGATTTATCCTTATTTAATATATTTAAGTTTATTTGGGGTAATAAAATTATAAATCTTAAATGGCTATAAATAATCACTTACATGTTGTTAATTTTCCATAATTGGATACTTTATGATAGTTTGTACTATATAAATTTCAATTAATAATTTGTAAATATTTTTTGGATTTTTAAACAGTTCAATAATATGTTATTTTTATAAAATAACAATATTGTCAATTTTGACACTATTAATTTATTTGAATTTAAATAAAATATACATAGAGGATAATTTCGAACATAAATTTTTAATAGATTCATAACATGTCAAATATGTCTAGAAAATTCGTGGAGAACATTAAATATTTCACATAATATTTATTTTAATATTTATAAAACCATTTATTTGGTATATCTATTAAACAAATAATTATTACAACATTTTTGTATAATTATTTAATATACTTTTTTGTTGCATAAAAATTAAAAATAAAATCCTTTGATGATGATAAATATAAAATATTTTATAAAAATAATTTTACTCAAATTTAGCATCTTAAAATAACAAAATGTAAATTGTTAGCTTTATTAAATTATGAAGGTGACAACTTTGGAATCATTTAAAATAAAATATTATAAGTGTCATAATCGCCATAATAAGGATCCAAATGGTAACAAATTCGTCAAGTGGATGATTAGGGTTTATATATAGACTACTAATAAGTTTTGTGTAGATTTTTGGGCATCTTGATATGTATTACTATTTCAATAAAAACTATATTATTGATTTTTCACTAAATAAATAATTTCTGCATCATTAATGTATAAGATAATAATGTAATTAAATAACTCTTAAATATTACAAATAAATTAACATAATAAATAAAAACATTTTATCTTTCAAATGAGTATTTATAACTGAATTTATATTTTGTATAAAATTATATTAAAAATACTTAGTGAGACATATTTCACGTTTCTTTAAATAAAATAAACTAAAGGTCTTAATCACCTCCATGTTGTGTCTAATGGATTCCATTTAGACCCAAATATGACTTAGGATGAATTATAATCATCCAATTGTATTAAGTAAAGTATTAGGATAATTTTATAATATTATATTTACCATTAATTACCCAATTTACCATTTACTATGGTAAACAAAATTTACCATTGTTACTATTCATAATACCCAAAAATAAAAAGTAGTCTATTAATAAAATTTGGACCCACTGATTCCAAATATGGAACCCATTTTTCCAAATTCAATACACAGAAGTTGCAGAAATTAAATTAAAATTAATCCTGTTGTCGAAAGAAAATGGTTTTTTTGTTTAAAACATTACAAAAGATTGAATGTATTTAATCTATGAATTCAATGTAAAATCAATGCTAATGACATACATTATATTAAATGGTAAAAATATATTCAATTTATAATTTAAAACCATCCAATATTATAATTTAACAACATAAGTTATTACGATGAAAAAAGTTTTTTTTAATTAAAATATGGCGTGTTTTACTATTCATTAAAATATGAAAGTTATCAAAATAATATGAAAAATTTATACAAGGTAAAATTTTATATCCTGATTCCAATCAATAATTTTATTTTGTAACATTGAACTTATAAACATGTCAAAAACTAGATTTAAAGTGGGTGTACCATCAAAATGCAGCAAAACTGCATTTTTTGAAAAATACTTATTTTACTCGAAACATTTATTTTGTTCTTATACCATGTTCTAGAAAATGTGTAAGTTGAATAATAATGTTATAAAATTCAAAAATTTAGTTAATACTATTCATAATGGCTAGTTTATAATAATATTATAATAATATATCATTGTTTAGTAAAACCTAGTATTGCGTACAACACACACTATCGAGTAAGGTTGCGATTGCGTGTAATGCAATCCAAGTTAGGGTTGCGTGTAGTGCACGACTCCTTTGTTTTTGCATATAAAAAAATAGATTTAGTATATATATATATATATATATATATATACTCAATGTTTCTTAGAATAACTACTATCAAACAAACATAAAATTGTGTGTAACACGATCCAAGATTAGTGTTGCGTATACTGCTAGCTAAAACGGTGTTGCGTAAAGCGCAAGATAATCATGGTGTAGTGTACAACAGATTATATGAAAGAAATTAAAACAAATATATCTTATAAAATCTCCATTTGTTACATTATACCCCCCTTAAAATGAATTTCTCCCTCAAAATTCGTCGGGGTTATAAATCGTTTCCTATTCATAGAAACCCACATCGTAAAAAGGAATACTACAACTTAATTTTAAAAACTAATGTATGATCGTAACGATTACCCAAAGTAACTCATAATTGGGTTTCCATATAAAAGAACATAGGTGAAAATATGGATATGGAAGAGAAATCTAAACATCAAGTTATGATGGAAAGTGGTAGAGAAATGGCTATGAAAAAGCCAACAATTACAAAGCCATAAATTTGTGATGATCTAAGGTACCATCTGATTCATCAGATATAAGGACACTAGGGCAACATTTTTTTTGTATTCAAGATCATTTCGTTAATGTTGATGAAATTGGAATTAGAAGAAATATGTTCCTGATTTTGGTAAAATCTCACTGTTGGCCGCTCGTTAGAAAATTTCCACTTCATCTCTTAAAGAAATGAAGTTGAATTTTTCATTCCAGAAGTGTTAGCAGATCATATGATAGAATTAAAGTTCATTCCATCTGTCTCAAACAAATAGTTTGTAAAAGTTATCAAAAATACATAAGTCCATCTATAGTGAGATTAATCATATGTGATTCCAAAAATGGACTTATACTTCATCAATCATACCGCTTAATAAAATAAAACTAGTTTCTACTAACTAGGGACTTCCTGTAGGCCTGTGGTAGGTGATAAAGGCCAGTCGCACTTTGGTTGTGGGTTCGATTCCCATAGCCTTGTCCGACGCGATGGTATGCCGCCCGTCATGCAGGTTGTCCTTTTTTTCTAAAAATTCATTATTATAACTTTCCATCATTAATATCGAAAAAGTTCATTCCTTAAACAATACTAACTTATGTCCAACATAATCCATTCCAATATGCTTATCCAAAATACTGTTGTCTAATCTCATATTATAGTGAAAACGATTACCAAAGAGTTCATATAACAAGCATGTTAATACCATCATTGATCCCCATATATCATAAGATATGTCTTGTTGGTCACATTCCAAACATTCTAAGAACTTAATCATGTATTCTCTTGAAAAAAATGAATACCCATTGAACCATAGTGAAAACATGAATGCAGTTAAAAGTTAACACTTTCCACATACAAAAATCCTTAAAATTATATATACTTAAACCATGATATCACTTAGTCCTTATAACAATCATGAGCTCATGAATACTATCAAACATTTCATTTTCTCTTTATCCCCTCATTATGCGCATATCATCTGCATTCAAAAATATTTGAATCACTTTTCATGGTTACCAGTACCGTACAATTTTTGAAAACCACAATAGACTAATACAAAAATATTCTAATACACCATAAAAGTACCTCAACAACATTATTCATGAATACCAGTACATGAACACTTCAATCCATCCTCTTCAATGATTGTCCTGGAATAAGTCCTTCCTCGATTTAGAAGTATCTTTTTAGGCCAGGGCATTGAGTTGGGTAATTCCCATGTTATCCACAAATAAAACATTGAACTCCATAACAGTCTGTCACTCTATGACCCTTTTCTCCACACATATAACATATGTCCCTCCATTTGAGGTATTCCTCAAGGTTCTTCTTCCCTTCTTTAGAAACCTCAATCTTCCTTTCTTTATGATCCTCAGCATGCGAACATGCATAAAAGTATAGCTTCAACTTATTTGATAAATTAGGAATACCACTAAATTTTACCTTATTAATCATATATCGCGATGACTGATTCAGAATAATCACAATATCTTTCACTCTAGGCATTACGCAATATTGTTTCTCAAATTCACCAATTTTTCAATTGGATTAAATGTTAACCGAATTCCTTTTGGTTCCCTCCATTGACTAAAAGACAAAAATAATTCTGTGAGAGGCAAAATCATACAAGGAAAATAACATAATCAAGGGGGTGTACCTTCGACATCTAACATCTTAGGTTTAATTATAATATGGTTACCGTAATTATATGAATATAACCTATACATATACTTAACTTTAGGGACATACCTAGACATACCTTATAAATATCTCTAGGGATCTCACTATAGTTTTCGCATCCTAGTTTCCAAAGGATGACTAAACCTTTCCTCTGATACCAACTGTAGAGACCCAAAGCTTGATGTACATGGACTTTACAATACATTTGCAGAACACTTAATACATAACAAAAAAAACAACACTCAAGGACCGTAATAGTTTAATGTCTTTGGAAACATGGAATATAAACTCTTAATCATGTTGAAAGATCTTAAACAAATCTCATAACGATCTTCCCCTTTTTGTTACCTTACCTAAAACCTTTCATTAATTCCTTGGGAAAATAAAACATATAAATGGTGATCTCAAATGCTCAGTAAGGGAAAACATAGAGAACATAAAACATTCCATAAACATTTGAAAATCAAAAACTTGAACAGAAAATTTAAACATCAAAATCATGAGCAAAGACATAAATCTTTGATGTACGTAAGGCATATATCATAATGGAACATCAATCATGATAAAATATAATGGGAATAAAACATTTAATTGTGGAAACCATTCATCACATGTCATGATTTCCATAGTAGCCAAGAAATTGTTGCCAAGACCATCTTAGTGGACAAAGTCCCTTTCTGAATCGAGTTCACTCCTTGTTTTAGTCCTGTAACACTGAACCGGATTAACCTACCATTCCAGTCATGTCTATATCATGAGATATAAATCTTTACCCAATGATTTGGAGGGAGATATAGGTCCCACCCATCTCATATTGAAAATATTCATTCGGGTGCCACAATATAAACATAAATCATTCATCATAACCAAAGAATAAAATGGGTTTCATAAACATTACTTCATCATAACGTAATCCATGGAAAACAATTGGATATCATTTCATCATTTGAAAAGTGAAACCATGTAAATCAAAGTGACATGATACATGAAACATACACATGTGAAATAATGTTGTCTTATATGAAAATGGTTTTGATAAAACACTTGAAATGAATTCTTGAGGAAAATATCCTATTTTCTTCAAAATCATTTTCTTTTCACAAAATTTCATGAAATTTTAAAATAAAAGGATTGTTTAGAAAATATTCATGAAAACATTTGGAGGAAGATTCATGAAAATAAGTCTTTATAAAACCGTAAAAATCCGTTCATTCCGTATAAGTTAAAAAAACATTATTCTCGTACTTTTGTCAGAAAAGTCAAAAAGTGACTTCTATGGTAACCAAAGGAATGTGACCATTCATACAATGTGGTAAAAAGTCAATAAAGGGTAAAAATGACTTTAAAAATTAATGTAAAGATATTAAACATTTTATGAGAACATTTTTAGAAAACATGGACATGGATGGTAAACTTAACCCCAGTAAATACTTACGTATAAACAATCTCGGATATGAACGAGATTGGAAAGGTTATCTGTTACCTTAGGTTCGATAAGCTTTGTACGTGTCCAAACCTCCTGTATAATAATTTAAATAATGTAATTTACTTATCAAAGAATCATATTCATTGTTATGATATCATATATGGTTCACATATGACTTTATATTACCCGTTCTTTTGTAAATTCAATGCTCAAGAACGTTTTCGGAAAAATCGTTTCATTTGTCGTCCGTGTTTTGACTTTTAATTATTCATATGATTACATAGATCATGATTAATTAATTCTAGAATATAAAACATAATTTATATATAATATATATTCATAATTTTCATATATATAATAGATCGATAAATGGAAAGAAATACACCATTCATGGAGACGGTAGGTCGTACGTACGCGTGAACGTTGTTTTTGTTTCCTCATTGGATTGAATGGAATTAATTGGATGACATACATATATATATACATATAAATCATGTATCATTATTATGTCATATATTTCAGGATTACTTATTATATATACTTTATAGTCATTCATGAATGGTTAGTCATTGAGAATGAATCTCATCGCATCGTGGAGACGGTAGTCCGTACGTACGCGAGAGCGATGATATCATTCCCATAATTATTGAATTCAATTAGAGTAGATGATACAATATATCAGAATCAGTATGATGTTATAATAACTATTTATAGTTATTCTTTACACCATTATACCCATCCAAGTAAGGCGGTGTTGGAAAAATAGATTACACCACAGCGTGGAGATGGTATTCCGTACGTACGCACGCGCAGTGATTTCTTTTTCCGTAGGATGGATAGAAGGTGAAATGGGGTTTTTCATATTTATAATAACATATAAGTATATTAGTGATACTTATGTTATTACATTATAATGAATAAACTATAGAATAAGAATTTTGAATAAGAAATAAGCTTGAAATAATCAGTAGAAGAGATTATATCTTCTTCGACGCACCTCCTTTAAACTTCTTCTTAGAGCACTAGGATTGGTCTTTTTAGAAGACCGGTACCTCTATAAAGTTTCTAGGGAAGTGGGGGAAGTGAAATGGGTAGAGTTTGGCTGAGCTTCAAGGCTCAAAATGCTGTGAGGAAGAGAGGGAGGAGGTTCCCTTTTATAAGGGAGGAGAGGGGCACCTTTGGAATCCTCAAAAATATTAGTTTAATATAACATCAAACCCCACATAAAAACCTCCAAAAATGACTCAATTAGAATATTAGAGGAGATAGGGTTGTAATATCATAAACCAATAAAATTTAGATATTTTTTGATCTTATTTTAAACCTTATCATTTTGATTTATCCTTATTTAATCTATTTGAGATTATTTGTGATAATAAAAATCTAAATTTAAAATGGTTATAAATAATCACTTATGTGTTGTTATTTTTCCATAATTGGATACTTAATGACATTTTCGACTATATAAATTTCAATTTATAATTTTTAAATATTTTTGTTATTTTTAAACAATTTAATAATATGTTATTTTTATAAAATAACAATAGTGTCAATGTTGACACTATTCATTTATTTGAATTTAAATAAAATCTAGATGGAGGATATATTCAAAATAAAATATTTAATAGATTTATAACATGTATAATTTTTCTAAAAAATTCGTGTAGAACATTAAACAGTTCACATAATATTTATTTTAATATTTTTAGAACCATTTATTCAGAATATCTCTTAATAAAATAATTAGTACAACATTTTTGTATAATTATTTAATATACATAGTTATTGCATAACTATTAAAAATAAAATCCTTTGATGAAGATAAATATCAAATATTTTATAATAATAAATTTACTCGAATTTATCATTTTAAAATGACAACATGTAAATTGTTATCTTTATTAAATTATGAAGGTGACAACTTTGGAATCATTTAAAATAAAATATTATAAGTGTCATAATCACCATAATAAGGATCCAAATGGTCAAAAATTCTGCCAGTGGATGATTAGGGTTTATATATACACTAATAATAAGTTTTTTGAAAATTTTTGGGCCTTTTGATATGTATTACTATTTCAATAAAAACTATATTATTGATTATTAACTAAATAAATAATTTCTGCATCATTAATGTATAAGATAATAATGTAATTAAATAACTATTAAAAATTACAAATAAATTACCATGATAAAAAAACACATTTTATCTTTACAATTAGTATTTATAACCAAATTTATATTCTGTATAAACTTATATTAAAGATACTTTAATTATTAAAGTTCAGTGAGACATATTTCACTTTTCATTAAATAAAATAAACTAAAGGTCTTAATCACCTCCAAGTGGGTTATAATGGATTCCATTTACACCCAAATATGATTAGGAAGAATTATAATCATCCAATTGTATTAATACAAGTATTAGGATAATTTTATAATATTATATTTACCATTAATTGCCCAATTTACCTTTTACTACGGTAAATAAAATTTACCGTTGTTACTATTCATAAATCCCAAAAAATAAAAAATAGTCTATTAATACAATTTAGACCCAGTGATTCAAAATATGGAATCCATTTTTCCAAATTCAATACACAGAAGTTTTAGAAATTTAATTAAAATCAATCCCGTTGTCGAAAGAAAATGGTTTTTTTAAACATTGCAAAAGATTGAATTTATTTAACCTACAAATTCAATGTAAAATCAATGATAATGACATAAATTATATTAAATGGTAAAAATATATTATATTTATACTTTAAAACCATCCAATATTATAATTTAACTACATAAGTTATTACGATGAAAAAGTTGTTTTTAATTAAAATATAGCGTGTTTTTACTATTCATTAAAATATGAATGTTATCAGAATAATATGAAAATTTTATCAAAGGTAAAATTTTATATCCTGATTCCAAAAAATAATTTTATTTTGTAATATTGAACTTATAAACATGTCAGAAACTAGATTTAATGTTGGTGCACCATCAAAAGGCGGCAAAACTGCATTTTTAGAAAAATACTTATTTTACCCGAAAAATTTATTTTGTTCTTATACCATGTTCTAAAAAATGTGTAAGTTGAATAATAATTTTATAAAATTAAAAATTTAGTTAATACTATTCATAATGGCTAGTTCATAATAATATTATAATATTACATCGTTGTTTAGTAAAACCTTGTATTGCGTACAACACACGCTATCGAGGAAGGTCGTGATTGCATGTAATGCAAGCCAAGTTAGGGTTGCTTGTAGTGCATGAATCCGTTGTTGTTGTGTATAAAAAAATACATTGAATATATATATATATATACTCAATGTTTCGTAGAATAACTACTATCAAACAATGATGAAATTTTGTGTAAAACGATCCATTATTTGTGTTGTGTATACTGCAAGCTAATACGGTAATGCGTATAGCGCAAGATAATATTGGTGTAGCGTACAACAGAAGATATGAAAGAAATTAAAACTAATATATCTTATCAAATCTCGGTTTGTTACAAAACTTTTGTAGCAACCTTTTTTGTGCGATATAATGATATAGGGACACTATTTACAAAGTGATAATTCAATTGATTTTTTTCCATTACAATATTAACACCATAAATTAAGGGAATCATGATGTGTTTATAAAGGATAATCTTAGTCATTAGGTTATTTTTTCCTAATACCATTTTGAATGGGGCCAAATGGGTGACACAGTATGTGTATCCATACTCCCAATTAAATTCTTTAGGAATTTAATTATACAATACTATATTTTTATATTGTTTTAAGGAATAATATCTATTTAGATTTTGTTTTTCACAATGATTCCATTTATTATTATTTGTGGGAATATGTATGTTAATTGAATACTTAATAAAAAATATTCTCATTGTATTTAAAAACCTAAGTGTGGGAATGTAAAATATTTATTTATCCATGGTGAATTCAAATGGATAAAAATATTTATTTATTTGGATATTTTGGAATTACTAATTATTTTTTTCTATATTAGTTAATATATTATTTATTTATTTATTGAATTAATAATTCATCGATAATTATATGAGTAATTCAATAGTATTATTACAGGTTCCATAAATACAGAAGAAGGATATATAATGTTTAAGTGTCTACTATAAAAAATAAATAAAATATTATTTTAATAAATATTAATATACCATTTTGAGAAATGATATTTATTTATCAAATGGTGTAACAAATATAAGTTATCTTATTAAAATAATTATAATCATACCAATATGATTAATCTTGTGTTTCAAAAGAAATAAAGTTATTATTAATGGGACTTTATGCAATTACTAATTCTTTTGCAAGATATGTGGACAACTTGTAAAATAATTTCCTTATATAATAGGGTGTCATAAAAAAAAGAACCCCTATATAAAATTTATTAACCCAAGGGAGAAAATATCTATAACACTCCCAATACCTAATATCTAGAATCACATTCCTCCATCTCAATTAAGAATAAATGATAAAAAATATAACAAATCATTAAGGAATTATTATCTTGATTATGGAGAACAATACATGTTGTAAAATCATTTATGATAGCATCTCGATACTTCTATGGTGACATGATATGGTCCAAGGAGAACATGTGGATCACAGTTGGTTAAATTATACTCTAGAATCCTATATCATTGGAACAATCCAATATGAAGATGATTTCATATTTGATAATGAAAATATAATTGTAAGATAATTAATTAATTGTCAACATAAATAAATTATAAATTATTTGGCATGATATTTTCTATGTAGATTTCGTGATTTTTATTGATAAAATTTTGATGATTATCCAGATGAACATGATGAAGTACTATTCTTCATAAATTTCCCAACTACATTTGTAGTACCCCTATTCCATCCTGTGGTATAAAAACAATAGCATATATATTTATTATTATTTTTTAATCATTGATAAATTTCTATATTTATTATTAGTATTCAATTCTATTTTTCCATTCATCTAAATGTAATGATATATTTTTCATTAACTATAATATAGAAAATAATATATTAATAATAAATTATTTACATAAAACCCATCTCGAGTTTTAAATGATTTTTTTTCGGAAAATAAGGAACTTCATAGAATGCAACTCATATGTTCAGATGTTTTATATTGGTTATTTAAAATTGGATAATATTGAAATTAGTTTAGACACATAATTAGACTCAAATAACATTAAAATTCTTTAAAATAAATGTGATTAGTGGGATAAAATATCACATGACTTGATGAACCATGAAATCTATAGTTGGAACACATGTAGTATAGTCCCTATTCTTTCACTATAAAATCAAATATAATCCATTATCAAATATGTGTCATGTGTTTATTACAATACATGGAGGGAATGAGATCAATGAAACCTTCACGTCACATGGATTATAATAGGAATAAATTCTATTTATCTTAGAAATATTAAAATAGAAATTCTTATCAACTCCCTTGATGTGTACTGATGATAGATAATGGGTGGAACACATGGTGATTGACTGTACATGTCGGGCATAACAAACATATTCATATGAGAAGGAGAATAGTTAATTCAATGATAAAATCAAAATTACCATATGTTCATGTGACATTAATTGATATCACACAACACATGACATGTTTTTACAGATGTTAAAATTTTAATTAAATATCCACCTTGATTTAGAAACTACCATTAACATATATTTATTACACACTTTATACTCCATGTCAATTAAAATCACTACATGTCAGGTAATTTAACACATGTACATGATATATAAAGTAATAGTACATGATATCTAGTTATGTGTCTCGCATCATAATATTACATCATGTGTGTGTGGGAAATAAATGATCGTACCTACTGCAAAGTAATTCAAAAGGTAATGGATATGGTACCTCCAAATTATCATTTTATACTTAAAGAAATTTGTTTTAAAAATTATTATTATTTTCATAATTAAACTTGAAAGTAATATCTTGTATTTTTCCAATAGATATTTTATTTATTAATGTTACTAAATAAATAATATTATGAATTTACTAAATCAATTGTTTTTTTATCATAATTAATAATTGGTTTATGGTGAGGTGAACAAATATTTGATGATACATAGGGGGATATCTGAATTGTTTTCATTAGAACCAATAAACTATTCAATGATTTATTCCACGATGGTCGACAATTAGTTTATCACCCTATCAATTAATTAACCACTAAAAAGAACATGTTTTTTACAAATTATTTATTTTATTTCTTCAATTTTCATGATTAAATATTTATTGGAATTATTTTAAATATTTTTCCACAAACACAATAAAAACTCTTATAGGTATTGAGTTGATTTAAGCCCTATTAGTGGTGGTGGTTACACTATCCCCACACTCTTAACTAGAGTACATTTTTAAAAACTTCTATATAATTAATCATATGAAAAATGATTTCTCTTAAATAGGAAAATATTTCTATGACTCTCCAATATGAGTTTTTCACTGAATGTACCATGTATCATACAAGTTCAATCATTTTTTATAATATCATAAATAGACTTGAAAGATTATTTTTCACTATTATCCGTAGATATAGTGGGTAGGTATCATCATTTAAGTATTCTAATTGGGGTTTTATAGAATATAGTATGAATAATTGTTTTTTATAGACATGTGAACATATGGCTTCTAAAGACACATCACTAATGAGGATGACCTTTAGAGTTCCCAGTCTATATCTAGTATACCTTCTCAAGTATTTCATTTCCATAATTAGTTCTAGTTATTTAATTCCCAAAAAAATTAGGGATTCTGTCACAATAAAAATTTATGTTGAGATTTTTTAAACACCTTTTACATTTCATTACATGTGTCTCTTCCCACATATAAGAATATAATTAGAGATGATTATTTAATTGAATCATAGGGATTGTACACTGGAACATGTAATACTGACCTATATTTTCTTCAACATAGAGCTGTCTCATCCACCAAAATTGGTTTCATGGATATTAGAAATGTATTAATTTAGTTATTGAAAACAAATTCAGTTTTAATCATAGATGTTTCTTTATTCAATTTTCCCCACGAAATGATATCATTTTGATTAATTTCATTAAAGTGTATCTAATGATCCATTATATGAGAAATAGTGGGGGATAAATATGAAAATTTTAAATGAAATACCTCTAAATATATTCCAACTTGTGGTTTCTAGGGGATACAAAAATAGGTATTATAAATGGTGGGTAAAAATGGGAACTTAAAATGTGACCTTGATATTAATTTTGATTTTCATTGAGGAGGAAGCTCCATGATAATTATTCTTCTTATTCACATGGGTTAACGCCTAACCCTTTTCTCTCCTAGTAGCCATTATGAACCCAGCATACAATGAAATTTTAAATTATAGACAAAAGGGAGAGGTTTATAGGTTATTCATAGTGAGGGAGGTGAAATAATAATGTCCTCTAGTTAGTGTTGGATCAATATAAGTTTTTTCTTGCTCAATATGATTATCATAATTTTTTACAAGATCAATTAATATAAAATATTTAAACAATCAAGACATTTAGATCATGATAATAAATATAAACCATCAATGTTATAAGATTGGACATGGAGTATTTATGTGAAGACTCTCCAATAGAGTCTAGGCACTAAAAATTATATTTTAGTTGATGATGTCAGAGTTTCTAATGATTCCTGAAGTACTATTAGAAATATTTCAAACTCTATATAAGTTATATTCTTTATTTTTTTCTAATCAATAGAAATTATATGATATTATATGGCGGTACTTCCAACACTCTTCTAAGATGCCCCTTGTACATGATATACAACATCAATTGAAACGACACTCGAGTAACCCTTGGATAAAGAAAACAAGGATAAAAATAGTAGATCAATCCATAATGGATTACATTTAGTCCTCTTTAGGTTTCAATCATTTGGTGTATGATAAATAATAAAATATTTTTTAATAAATACATAAATTTCAAATCACATGTGGCTATGATTTTGATAATTATCGATTGTTCTAAGGGATGAATATTAGGTTTTATAGTGATTATTCATTCCCTCCAAAACATGTACTAAATTTATAATTATCTGTGTGAGTATTCTCTACACTGATCATAGTATCCATAGTCCATGAACCTATCATAGATAATGACATAGCTCTATTGAAGCTTTAGGATATAGTTACTAGTCTCAAGTATATGGAGGTAGGAAAATATCAAGAGCATAAAAATACTATGATCCTTCACCAAATGAACACATATTTGGAAAGAATCAAATTTTTTTTATTGGAGTATATTATCAATCTCATCTTGTTATACCTATTCTAATATAACCATCATTTTAAGAGAATAATATTAAAGGAAAATATAATTATTTTTTCTCTCCTCGTTTCAAATGTTCAAATAGATTTAACATCACTGGATTCTGAGTATGGAAAATAAGGTGCAAATACTTTAAAGGAGGCTCTATGTAGAGTGGCACCCAAGGTCTGCGTTGGGGGCCATTATCCCTCGTCCCCTGAAGCTTTACCTGATATACCACCAGTTGAGGTGGTGAGTCTTCCACCGAGGCAGGTTGAGGGGGTTCCTGTGGTGAGCATTTCAGCGAAGGAGCTTTGGAAGGCGGCCTCCATTCATGATCATTATCTGGTGGCTCTCTTTGGAAGCAACATGGCCTCTTTGAGCTGTTTCTGAAGCTTTGTAATCTCGTGGGGTCTATCTCTTCCAGTAGTAGTTTCAGATTTTTTGAGGGTTCCTTTATGAATTCACCTTGATTATAGAGAAGATTTTGTTAAATATTGGGATATAGTGTCCATGATCTGTGGTTCTTGTAATTTTTCATTGACGAGGGGGTCCTAGGATTGTCACTATGGGCACGAGTCGTCGTCAGATGCGGTGTGGTTATCTATTCCATGATTACCTCTCCCTTTGCATAATCTGGAAATTCTGAAGGAAGTGGGGAACTCCGTTGGTTCGTTTCTCTGTGCTTATGCCAACACCAAGTGTCTTCAGGCTGCTTCCAACCCACGTATATTTGTGTAAATGGACTTAGCGGTGAAGCAACCTTCCATGGTTTTGATTAAGTCCAATGATGGTTTCTCTTGGAGGTAGAGAATCTTCTATCAACATTTTCTACGGCTTTGCATTGGTTGTGGTTTGCATGGTAACGTAGAGAAGGATTTTCAGAGGAAGCGGAAGGTTGCAGAGTCTTCTCGACATTGCCCGGATGATGAGTTGGTTCAGAACCTGCCCGGTTAGGGTAGAAGGGTGACGTAAGCGGTTACTGTTACCCAACGTCCTTTTTCAAATTCAAATCGTTTGGGCGGTCATTATATGTTGGAGATAGTGGGAGGGGGAAAATCACCTGGCATGTCCAGTCTGTGGTCAACCTCTCTCATAAAGCTTACAGACTTTATTTCCTGGTCTCTTGGACTGACCATACAGGATGTATTTCATTGCTTCTGCGTGAGGAGCTTCTCTTTGCAGGATTTAGAGGTTCACATGACCTTTTCCTTGGGGATCCCATTTAGATCAATGACTCTACCGACCTATCCCATCTGTATCTCCTCTCAACTATCACTGAAGATGATTCTAATGACACTGGTGAGTAGCCTTACCTTGTCCCCTGATGGTGAGGGGGAGAATAATGTCCTGTCGATGGGTGTTGGGAAAGAATTTATGGTTTCACATTTTTCTCCCCAATGACGTCTTGTTTTTTCCTTAGTTCAAGTAGAGTTGGGGGAAGGTTCCATGTATCCTCTTCAGTTGGGAAGGAAGCCTCACATAGAGGATTCAGTTAGTTCTTTTAAGGAGGTGATTCTTTCTCCAAAATGGAGTCACTGTGACGATGGTTATGCTGGACCAATTACCCACTCGAAGGCCATGGATAAAGGTATTTTTTCTCCTTCTCAGTTATCTCTTTCTCCATTTCAAAAGTCCCATAAAGGCTTGTTGTAATGATTTCTCTAATTATCCAGAATGTGAATGGATTTGGATCCCAATGCAAGCGTGTGTACTTGGCATCAGAAGGTAGGAATCCGAAGGTGTCTTTGTTTTTGATTCTGGAACCGAAGCTTGACTCATGAAAATTATTTGGGATCACTAAGAGGATGAGTTTCTTCAATTCCTTTCATGGTGGTTTTATCAACTCCTAGATTTGGATTGGATGGAAAAGCAGTATCAGGGTGGAAATTCCGAATATTATGCCCCAGTGTATTGACACGAGGATTGATGTGGGTGGTTTCAGGATCCTTTTCTCATTTGTTTACATGAGTACTGTTGTGGGTGGATGGAGGGAACTTTGGAACCATCTAGAGGCAACACAAACATGCTTCTTACCGTTGTTTGTGGGTGGGGGTTTCAACACCATTGCGGATGTTTCAGAGAAACGTTGAGGAGATTGATGTAATCAGGAAGGTATAATGGAGTTTTAGGAATGAGAGGCACACACAGTCCTGTTGGATTTGGGATTCGTTGGGTCTAGATATAAATGGATCAACAATTGTAAAAGCCCTAACCACATCTCAATCCGGCTGGACAGATGTCTCACAAACATGCAAGGTTTGGACCTTTTATCAAGATCCTCGATCACACATCTTACACGTATACTTTCGGATCATTCTCACGTGCTAATTGAAGTCATACATGAAGCGGTGATTTTGTTTCTCTTCATTACTCTAGTGAATGACATTATGATCCTACGTTCATGTTGATGATGAAGGTTTCTTGTATTAGGGAAGAAGGGGGAAGTCCTGTGGAGGGTTGGTGAATCGTCTTAAATGTTTGAAACATGATATCAACGGTTGGATGATCAATCATCCAGGTGTTTCAAATGGGGTGGCTAGCATGCAAGATGAGGTGGGAAGATTGGAATAAGCACTCTAGGATGCATGGGATAAGAACATGTTTTTTATTTTATGTGATAAAGAGGTTTCACTTAATGAAAAAATATTGGAGATGGAGAGGATATACAAACAATGGTCTCATGTTAGATGGTTATGAGAAGGAGATCGAAATAATGCCTTCTTTTAGGCCTACAATAAAGAGAGGAGAATCATGAGGATCAATCTAACGCTAAAGGACGAGTCCTACATGTCAGACATGAATATTTTTGGGAATTTGGATTTGGATAACTTTGAGGGTCTCCTGGATGGTGGGAATTCGCCGAGTTTTGAGAGGGACTCTTTGGACTGCCCAGATTTCTTGAATTGTCTACCTCTACTGGTGAATGATATAGATAATGCTTGCCTTTCCTCGATACCTCTGGATAGTATGATCATGGAATCATGATGAGTTTTCCGATGGAGAGTGCTCCCGGCACCGATGGCTTTCCGTCTTCCTTTTTCAGTGCATCATGGGATGTCGTGGGATCACATGTTGTGGATGCGATTCAAGACTTATTTGGTGGTGGGTCATTGATCAGGGGTGTGTCTTCATCAAGGGTGGTTCTTATTGCAAATATTAAATACCCTAGTATCCTCAATCACTACCCTCCTATTTGTCTATGCTATGTGTCTTATATGATTGTGGACACGGTCATTGGAGGAGACTCTCTAGAATTATTCCCAAGTTGATCTCGGTGGAGTAACATGGTTTTATACAAGGTTGAAGCATACAAGGGGCGGTTGGCATTGCATGTGAACTGGTACATGACCTCAACAAGGATACAGTGGGATCCAATATCATTTACCAAGTTGACATGAATTAGTATTATGATATAATGGAATTGAGTTTTATCATTCAGGTTATGAGAGGGTTCGGTTTTAGGGAACAGTTTTGTGACATTTTTTTCAGGAGTCATTCATCCCCCTGGCTTTCAGTTTCATTGATTGGGAAGTGTTTTGGTTTCTTTAAATCAGTGTGAGTTGTTCAACAGGGTGACCCACTTTCTCCATCTATTTTTGTCCTAGCCTAGGATGCATTGTCCAGGAATTTTGCTAGAGGCTTATCAGAGGGCATGATGAAATCGTTCTATGGAAGAACAAACACTGGGAGAATCTCACACTTGATGTTTGATGATGATTTATTTCTTTTTATGAATGGAAGTAGTAGATCTTTGAAACAACTCAGAGACATCATGTTAAGATATGTCAGGCTTAGTGGACAATCTATCAATGCTTTGAAGATGCACATGTTTATTTCGGATAAATGTTCCAGAAGAAAATGTAGGGTTATTGCGGGGATCCTTGGTTATAGGAAAAAGAAGATTCCTATTCTGTACCTCAGGGTACCAATTCCATGTGGCAGAATGAAGAAGCTTCATTTCACTGTAATTATTGACTGTATTTTGTAAAGGACTTTTAATTAGAAGAACAAGTTATTGTCATTTGGAGGACGGGTTATGATCATTAACATTGTATTTCTGTCCATTACCATGTATATCTTTTCTATAATCAATCCACCGAAAAAAACTGTGGAGAAAATAAAAAGTATTCTTACTACATTTCTATGGGATTCTAGAGGGGAAGGGTGGTTTCTTTGGGATTCGTGTAAGTGGTTGGCTCATCCAGTGGATGAAGGAGGTGTTGGTCTCTACGATATTCAGGACACCATACTGGGACTACAAGCCAGATTGTCTTGGGAGGTCATTGTGGGGGAGACTCTTTGGGTGAGATTTTTCAGGATGCGGTATGGTGGGCAGGGAGGTTTTAACATGCAAGGTGCAACTGGGCTTGCCTAATTCTTATTTGATCATATGGAACAGTTGTCATGCTATGTCAGGTGGGTTATTGGCAGGGGATATAAGCAACTGGGAGGATAACTGGACAGGTGAAAAGCTTACCTTCCCTGGTTTCCCATATCCTACAATTTTGTTTAGAGAAGCTAGCGACAGGTATGATTTTATTCATTCAACCCTTAACTCAACTCAGTTAAATCTGTTTGAGGTCATCATGATGAGTGGTGATCTAGATTTTTGCTGTTTTACGGAAGCCAGCTCCGGTAGGTATAATGTACGGGGCTACAAGAGAATTCCTTAGAGAGACCGATCTAGGGAGGATTGGGGTCCGGTTTCCTGGTGAAAGGAGATTCCAACTCGATTGAATTTCTTGGTATGGAGGATCAGGAACTGAGAAATATCAACAGAGGAAAACATATAAAAAAATGGGATCTACATGGTCTCGTGATGTTATTACTATTAGCACTCGAGGTCAGAGACGACAGTTCATTTATTTTTTCAGGGACAATGGTGCATTATTCACTCATCCTTCATTCCCCAATGGTGAGTCCCAGTCTCTACAGGAGTTTATGTCGGTTTGGTTCTCGAGTACAGAAAGCAGGGAGATGGAACAGACTATGAGGGTTATCATCCTCATTTCTATTTGTTGGGTCATATGGGAGGCACGTAATCATGTTAGGTTGGGATATAATAGGTCCCTTCTTTATATCTATTTCCAGATGAAGTCTCTCATTGTGGAGCTGGCCTTGCTTATCAAAGGTGGGTTATCATCAGTTGCAATTTGCAACCTTGTGAACCATCACTGCATTCAGCACATGGGGAGAGGATGTTGGGTGAGCTGGCAACCCCCGAGATATGGTTTGATGCTTATCATTGATGGGTCCTTTATGGAGGGATTCATTAGTGGTGGGGGTTTACTTCGGGATTTTTGGGGTTCTTTCATTAATGCCTTTAATGCTTTTTATGGCCCAGGAAAATCCTTGGGTGTGGAGGTATGAGCTCTTCTCTATTGCTTGATGCTTTTTAGGTGGAGTGGTTTGCTGGTGACGGAGGTGGAGTCAGACTCTGAGGTTTTGGTTAAAGCGTTACAGGGAATCCATAGATACCTTGGGATTTGATTTTTCTCATTTGGAGGTGTAAGTCAAAGATCATGCATGGGATGATTATTCAGCATAGTTGGAGGGAATCTAACTTTACGGCAGATTCACTTGCTCTCTAGGCCAGACAGGAGGATACTCTTAGGATCAATGATGGCCTGAATTCTCTTCCCCTTGAGTGTTATACTACAGTTCAAGGGGATTCCCTTGGACATCACCATTTTCATCCTCCTTGAAGGGTTGTTCTTTGTTTTGCTAGTAATAAAAAATAATTTTCATTCAAGGAGATTATCTGTTACAAATATTTACACAAAAATGTTAAAGAATGTTCTTATCCACACTAGTCTAGCATTGAAATATGAGTGATCCTCCTCTAAAATGAGATCTAATGGATCATAAAAACTCAATATATTTGTTTTTTATGTTCTTTGTACAATTGTTTTTATTTACCAGTAAACCGAAAATGGATTTTCTCGAAAATGAATATAAATTTATTTGAGATATCATGGTTAATTATTTACTGGATCCTTAACATTAAACTGTAAAAAAAATTTATTAACAAGAATCCCTGAAAGAATTAATTTATATTATATGATGAAGTAATATATTATCTCAAAATTATTAATAAATTATGTAAAATTTATTTAATATTAAAAAAACATGATATTTGAATATATGAGGCAATTTATATATATATATATAAATCTATTGAATAAAAATATTAGGTCCATAAATCCTTGTATTTATCAATTTTTGATTCACCCATGGTTAAATGAGATTAGCCGACCTCTATCAATGTGTATTCAATTATTTGGTATTTTGATAAAAAAAATATGTCGAAAGAACCTAGTTATTATCAAGGTTTAATATCCTCCTCTGAAATTATTTCTAATAGTTAGCAATTGTTGTGGAAATTTATGCCAATAATTTTAAAAATAGGGAGTCAACTCTATTGATCATGTATTAAGAGTTAAAGTAATTTTAAACCCATCAAAAAAAATCTTTTTTGGTATCCTTACAATCCCCCATCTAAATTATAATAAGAAAAATATAGACCATTTTTATTTTAATATATATGAAATAGGATACATAAAATGAAATTGTTTGGGATATTTGGATTTCATAAAATAATGGGAGACTAATAAGTGATAATTGATGTGTCACATTTTTTGGATGTCATGTTTAGATATGACAATACTAATTTAAATAATATAAAAATTGAAACTCAAATAACCTGAGCAATGTTATCATTTATAAGAATAGATCATATTCTAACTAAAAACATTTATAGGTGTTGTATAAATTTTTATATGCTGGAGTAATATTAATGTATTTATACTATACAATAGAATCCCATATTCATATTCATCCACCCCCATTAGTGATCGTATGATAAAAGGATTCCTACAAGAAACACATCGATGATGATTCTACAATCTATTTGATTATTATTTTAGAAATATCAGTAGAGATTAGTAAGTGAAAAATTTTCATGGATGCATATGACATGATGTATAATATTTTATATCTTGAGTCATATAAGGACAACAATAAGATATATTGTATTTTGAGTGTACTATACTATAATAAAATGAATTATAGTTACAAATAAAGTAATATTTTTGACAAAATCATCATGTACATTAACACATTAAAAAATTAGAAATCATTTTTGAGATTAAATTATAAAATAATATAAAATTATCTTATATCCCAAATTTTCCATATTCATTTAGAAAAATAGAAAGAATAATTTAGAGAATCTACTCAGGAATTGTTTGACTACACTTATATGAGAACATAAAGAATGGTGGGAACATAGTTCCCTAGAAAAAAAAATGTGAATAAAATGGAATAATAATTAAAAAATACAGTTAGTAGTATAATGTTGAGTATCCTTTGATTTTATTTTTCAATGATTGTTTTATTTTTTTCTGACAAATATTTTGTGGTTTTTTTTCAGAAAAATCTATCACTGAAGAGGTTTAATTTCCTTATCACACAATTCCATATGATTATTTACTGATATTAAATGTATTATAATCATATTCAGTATTCAATTTATGTTTTGGAAAAACTATGAAAATTTTTACAAAGACAATTTTATTCTGTATATTTCCGAACAATGTCAGTTCGTAAAATGTTTGATATAAATAAATGATGTTGTATATCGAGAAAAGTCTAAAGGTATAATTTCATTGTGTTAATAGGTTTGTAAGGTTACCAAATAATTTCCCTTATACACATTGTGGCATGTATGAGAATGATCAAACATGATCCTTATAACTTAGTAAAGGAAGAGTGTTGGATCTGGGTATAATGGAAGCAATACAGTAGAGGGATATATTTTAAAATTTCATTTAATAATCGTTTCCAAAAACCAAGAGTGTGGATAGTTCATATCAATTTTAAAATTAAATTATTTAATATATATACATAAAAATACAAAGTCTTATAAAATTTCATCCTTGATTATTTTTTGTCAATCTAAAAGTCCCTTCCATATTTCCTTTTTTGTGTTTTTGAGGATCCCTATGTAGAATCCCTCTATTCGTGATCCACACGTGCTCCAATGTTCTCCATGAAACACCACTAATTAAATGGGTTCTAGTGTGTATAATTGAATGTAATTCATTTTTTATTGATCATTCATTCTTTGGTCATGAATAAATTCTCTCATGGGATTCACATTCATGGGGGGGGAGGTGGATTAGTCGAGGGAGAATTCATTATGCACAACAATCCTCTATTCCCAAAAAGGGAATTGGATCAAATGATTTACACAATAGACATTCCCATATATTTATTGTGTTGGGATTTTGATTACAAAATTTATTTTCATAACCATTAAATACAATTATATCCTTTAATGAAATCTCTTTCCACATAATAATAATATTCTTATTATTATTTTTTGGTGCATGTAAATTTATAAAATTTATATATACTATTTACCATCTTGTAAATAATTATTTTATCTACAGACCATACCATGTTCTGTTGGAACTCCTCTTGAATTAGTTTAAAACATGATAATATATTTTATTTATAAATACATATTTTATTCAAAAAATAATAAATTAATATTTAATAAATATTATTTAAAATTATTAAACAAACATTATTCACAATCCAGTTCGTAAATATTTATATAATTTATGAGGTCAATATAAATTGAATAAAATTATTAATTAGTCCTATGAATAATATTTATTCTATTAATTAAATTCAAATGAAAATTAATTGAGACCAACATAAACACATAGTGTGTGACCGTCTAGTATTCCTTCTCATTTAAATTATGCACGATGCCTAATCTATAAGAATAATATCTTTAAATAATCCAAAGAACCTAAGAGAAATAACATAATGTAATAAAATAAATAACGACATTTGAACACTCATAGTGTAATACAATACCTTTATCATAATAACTCATCCATAAGGTTGCATTATCATTTCATCAACCTATATGCTTGATAGATCATTTTTTACTGTTTAAAATAATCTTGTTATTACACCATGTCAAAAATATTTATGGTAATTTTTCTACTTCAATTAAACGGTCGTGATATAAAATAACATAAATATGGAAATGAAAATAATAATTCCATGACTTATCAATTAATAGTATTTACTTCATGATGCATACAATGTACCCTACATTCTCCCAAAATACAGAATTAAGGTTTTAATCATAAAATCAAAGTTCATGTGTTGTGACATGAATTAATGATATTCCTAAAGTCTAAAGACCACTACACATGCTCATAGAAAAGAATACCCAATTAACCCAACACATGAAGAAGTATTATTAGAGGTTTTGTTCTCATGATCATTAATCTTAGTGAATTCCAATTTCAAACTTCATATGAAGAAGTCTCATATTCTTAAGAGTACTCCCACCTTACGATCAATATACTTTGTATTCAATCATATTTTGTTTTCCAGCTGCAAAATTATATTTACAATGTTATCATAGAACTTATAGGTTCTCCTCATAGCCTAGAACTAATATGAACTTATCAATATGAGATATAATCTGTGAAATTATTACATTAATGTCATATAAAAAAAGAACAATATCTAATAAAATTTTGAATATAATATTTATAACATAAAATATACATTTAATAAAATTAAAAATAGTTTTTTCAAGGAATGATAATATAGAAAACTCTCACTTGGACTAGGTCAAAATACATATGAAATTTTTCCTTGTATACCTCACATAATATTCCTGTTTTTAATAATTTAATACATTATAAAATGGTCCAACATGTTATCGTATGTGGAATTAATATTCACATAAACCTCACCACTCAAAAGAAATCCATCAAGAGATCATTCATCTAATATATGTAACTAATCTACTGATGTGACCTTGGCTCTTTTACGAGAGACAATATTGCAGTATTATATCAATTGTTTTTGATCATATCTTTACATCTGGGTAACACATCATGTACTCTGAAAAAACTACCCCCCAACTGCTTCTTTAGCTACCTTATAAGACACAATATACATAGAATATATTATTGAAAATCCGACCATAGCCAAATTTGAGCTCTTCCACCTCAAATAACCTCCATTCAAAGGTACAATGTACCCCATATGTGATGTCATGTAATGTTGAGTTGTTTGGAAACTATTATCTACAATTCTTCTGATGGTAAGTTCCTCTTCAACTCTATAAACAATGAACATGATCATCGTATGCCTCATATTATTAAGGATAGTCTGGACTATCATCTAATAAAGGTTACCAATATCAGCTTGATATCTTTATACCCCACATAATTCATAGTTGATATATATCCGATTACAAATCATAACATGCTCGAGAAACCCAATCCTAGATGCCTATGAAATCAATTCAATTATGTTTATTTCTTAATGGGTTTAAGGAATCATTGTTTTGTAAAGATTAATTCCATGTGATGATATCAATAATCCCCACATAGATACTTTCTTACTAAATCTCTTTAGTATCATGTCAAGGTATATACATTGACATAGGGAGAGGAAGAAATTGGTTCTGTCACAATGGATCTTGATCACATTAATATATACTAAATCATCCAGGCCATTCAAGGAAATAATTTATTCAACCACAACATAATAGACTGTAAGACGTATATTTCATTTACCATATGTAATATGACACCAACATATATTATTACGAAAATGACTGTACTACAACTAAAGTATTTCTATACACAAGGATCAAAATAATTCTATATAAAACCAAATTTTATTATGGATTCATAAAAATGAATGTTCCATGACCTGGATACTTTGCATAATCCATAAATAGGTTTTTTCAAAAGTGCATATCTTATTGGAATCATTAGTAGTCACAAACCCTTCAGGCTGTGTTATGTAGACATCTTTGTGACAGATTCCATTAAGGAAGGTCGTTTTGAAATCTTTTTTCCATGTCTCAAACTCATGGTAGGTTGAAATGGAGGTATAATTATGATTTATTTCATCATTGAAATAGGTAAATAATATTTATTAATATTTAATTACTTGATGTTATTTTGAACCATTTGCAACAAGTCGTGCCTTATCGGTACAATTTTTTCTTCAATATACCTTTTTTTCATAAATAATCATTTGCAACCAATAATTTTCATAACCAATGAGGAATAAACCAAATCCTAACATCATTTTGGTACATATAATCTAATTTAGAATTCTTGGCTATTTTCCACAAGGCGATATCTGTTAGACATACTTCTTCCATTTAGGATAGAGGATCATTATTATCAACTAATAATGTGTAACCATTAATATTAACTTGAAAAATATACCATTCAAGTTCTTTATAATCTATTGTAATCCTACAATGTTATTGTGTCTCTGGAGCAGTTTCATCTTCCATAGGGATTTTTGGAATCTGATCATGTACCATTTCCTTTGGTCCTTGAGCCTCAACATCAATGACGTTTATCCTACTCCCAAAATCTATTTTGGTGATATTCTTCCTCTGAAGGAATGTTAATTTCCCCCCTTTATCCCCTTTGTTAGATAGGTCATGTTGGTAGCATCCCATTATTTCATTGAGGTATCCTATAATGGTACACATTGTTCCATGGGGTTAATTTTTGTTACCTGAATAAGAGTTTCCAAATTCTTCACATACTCACACATGTAAATTCAATCACCTGGGATTTATTCCACTCCAAAATTCATATATAATACCGTTTATCAATTTAGTTGGTACATGGTTCACTATGTGTTCCTCTGTTTGTAACACATGTCCCTAAAAGGATAACGTAAGAATCATCGGACACTATATTGACCTCACCATGTCTAACAAGGTGTGGTTCATCCATTTTCATACAATATTCCACTGAGTTGTGTCATGAGGACTGTGTTGGGATAAAATCCCAAATACTCTTAATTAATTAGTGAAGTTTGGATTAAGATATTATCTACCATGGTCTAACAGTGTTTCATATTCTATTTACCAAGCTACTTATCAACATTGTTATTGTATTCCTTTAATTAATCAAAAGAAACTGAGTTTTAACTAATTAAGTAAATATAAGAATATAGACTAAAATAATCAACAAATTTTTGAAGTATGAGTACCCCATCCTTTATTAAACATGAAAAGGTCCACACATATCAGTATGAAACAATTCAATAATCCCTTTAGCCCATGCACATTTCCCTCTAATTCTACATGAAATTGTCCACACAGATTATTATGAAATAATTCAATATGCTCTTTATCCCCAGATCTTTTCCCACTAAATGGGGGTTTAGTCATTTTTCCTTGTAAAAATGTGTGTCATACACCATGTGGTTTTAAATTAAAAGAATATAAATATCCATATTTATGATAATTTTTCAAGAATTTTTCATTTATATAGGCTATCTAGTGATTCCATTTTTGGGTGTCGAATGAGTCTTGTGTTGTAACATCATTACTTATTTCTATTGCATAGTTCATCTAATCCAACATGAAAATACCATTATGTAAATGTGCCTAACCATAACAATATAAATATTTATTAAATAATAACAAATTATTTACAAATTTATAAATGAATTCATCCATTTTTAGTCTTGATACAAGAATAATGTTTTTGGTAACTCAATGAACCAAATCACAACCATTTAAATCAATGATCATTCTTGTCATCAATGTGATGTGGTAGTAAGTGATTGAAACAAACATCATTTTTCAATATGTTTTATACTTATATATCTACTTCTCCTTTGTAAAATTTTCTAAAACTACTTTGTTCCCATATATGAATAAGAATGTGAGAACCACATGCTATATCCAATACCCAAACATTATAAATAGATAAATTGCACTCGATAACTAAGGAAGCTGAAGATTACCTTTCCTTATTTAGTTGGATTCAGTTTTTCTTCTAGTGGCCCTTATTGTTTCCTACGAAATAGAAAACATCATATTCCCCTTTCCTCCCCCAATTATATTCTTCTTATTAGAATAGAATGATGAAACATTGGGTGTACTACTCTTTGTTTTACTTTTCAATTTTTTAACCATAAGGTTAGAAAAATTTTCATGCTTCATATCATTATCTACATGGTGAATGAGGATATGATGATCAGGAAGATACTTACCAATGTTGTTCATATTAAAATTCACAACAAAATTGGAGAATTATTTATGGTGTTATTCTAGAATGACATCGTTTCACAGTTTTTTAGGGCGTTTGAAATATAGAACCTCAAGGTTCTCAATGTATTTAGGGATCATGAAAATGTGAGGCATATATAGGGCCCCCTTGACATGAATATTCTGAAAACGTTACATGGAAATATCAGATCGTTCATGTCATGATATCTCGTGGTAAAGACTATGGTGGTTCCCAAGTATGGTATATAAATCCGTGTTTTCATGAGAAATCATGTGTTAACTAGAAGTAGATGAAATCCTCAAAACATTAAATGTTTACCACATCGTTTATATGTTTTTCATAGAAGATGATCTCTTCATCACATGCCTCTTGATCAGGAGGACGAACCCTTGAGGATTCTAATGCCTTGTATTTATATTCATGGCATAGAACTAGTTGAAGGCATCTAAACCACACATGGAAGTTACTACATGTGAGGAGAGTTTCTTTATGAATTATTGATCATAAGGATAGTGTTTATGAATATATATTCATTTTATTCTACAATTAAAATAGTAGATTATTAATACTATTATGTAATAATTCTTTTTTGAGAAATAATAAATTAATTTATTTTGTTTAAGCTACCAAAAATTTATAAATTCCCAAAGTCATCAGTATTGATAATGTAATGTCTAGTTGCTATGAAATTATAGTGGAAAGGATGCATATTACCATTCTCCTAACTCCAACAAGAGTTTTTAAGATATTATGAAGGTATTTAGGTAACAATATTTTTCTAACACTCGGAGTGCAACTCCTTGATAAGTTGAGTGGACTCTGAAATCCATAAATCCTGACTTTGAAGTTCTCTAAACATGCTTCCAAATCCCCCAAATTATATAAAGGGATACTACTCTAAAGGTAAAATGGATAAGTAAACCTAAAACCGTGATTATAAATCCCTTATAAAAGTAATCTACCCAATAGGGATTGGTAAAAAACATAGTTCTATTGAGTTTTGTTTCAAATAACGTATTAAAAGGAATAGTCTAGGTTAATACTAGATTGATATTTTTTATTTTATTTAGAAGATTTTTTCAACTTATATTACAGATTACATGTATTTATAATATTTAAGTAAATGTCTACTAAATTAATTATCCATTTTTGGATATATCATTTATGCATAATCCATTTTATTTAAATTTTTCCATGGAATATTAAGCCATTAATTTATGTGATTATATTCTTGAATCAGTAAATATTATTTCAATTACTAAATAGAAAATAATTAAATAATTAAATTACTCGAACATGATCTTATGTTATTTTGTATTTAATGAGAGTACATTAAATCAATTTATGACCTAGGGGAAATAAATCCTTAATCTGTCATGGCATGAGCTTCATTATTCCACATGTCATCCTATGTATCAAAGAGTTGGCATCATTATGGTTCCTTCTTGAATGATATATACATGCCTTGAGATTTTTCATTAAATAAAAATATTTATTACCCACACACATGTTTGGGGAACTAAAGGATTGGATAAAGCTTATTATATAAATATCATTATACAGATAGGTCCTATATAATAATAGAGGGGTGGATGAATCAGAGTCTATATTTTTATTTAATATTAAATAATTTGAAAACTGAAAAATAAATTTAATTAAATAAATGCATACGCATATATAGGATTAGATCATGATCAAGATTGGTCATAAATGCAACAGATTAGAAAAAGGTAACCAATTTTCATTCATTATATATTCGTTCATTTTTATTAGGTTGAATGCACATGTATTAATTAATTAATTAATTAATTCCCTTTTATCTTACTGATCATCTGAACGTAATGGAATATACCATTAAATTTTGAATTCAGGGAAAATAAATGGCCAAACCATTAATGTAATATTTATTATAGTATAGTAATTGAGAATTTAAAATTCATTAAAATAATTATCAAATTTAAAAACACACAACATTGTTCTATTTAAAAAAATAAGGTCTTAATGATTTATCTTTCCAAATTTAGTTAATATTCTTTCATTAGAGGGAAACTATATGGTGTTTACATCCAATTACATATCAGTTCACCAATCAAACCTGGTTGACCCTGATCCCATCACCTGAGCCGGTCCGTGACATGGCCCAAAGGGTGTTCCTGATCCCCAAAGTCTAGGAACCTATGAGGGGCATCAAAATTTAACCATTTGGAATGATTCGTCCCATGAAAAAAGATAAAAAGATAAAAAACTGAAGAAAAAAATAAAAACTAACATCAGAAATAAAATAAAACTGAACATACCTCTTTGTGACCTTATAGGTCACCAACCAACTCAAACTCAGGCCCGATCAACCACTGAGCTACTGAACCATGAACCCGAAGAATAACTAATGCATCAACATAAAGAATATGATATGTGTGATCCCTGAGATGACTAGTAGGGATTCCAAATATAACCCCGGAATCCATGAAATACCATTCCTAAAACAACATAATTGGAAAAGATTAAAATACTAATATAAAATTAAGGTTTTCACATTTTAAGATAAAAAATATATTTCTCCCATTTAAAAACCCAACACACACTACATTCCATTTCCAAAATCAGTTTTTATTTTATAAATTCAATCCAAAATAGAATATACCAATGGTGGGATACAATAAAATAACTAAAAAGGGAAAATTGAAGATAAACGAGTGAAACAGAATTAAAATAGAAATGTAAATAATCTAGAAACCATGGTTTATCCTAAACATCTCCAGATGTCTCATGGATGTACTCGGTTTCGGAACCACCTACCGTCATATGGTGAAACACCTAAGTATATAACTAACTAACCTTACTAAATTGGCCAATCCGATGTAAAATACCACCAATCATAACAAAAAATCCAGGGGTACCTACCCATATAATCATGTTTGATCAGCAACTGTCACACTATCATCTCAAAGACGCCCAGGAACCCATTGTGGTTTTTTTAATTCTTTGTATGTATGATGACCCTTGCACGCGTGAATCCTCTCACCACATTTTCCTTCCCCAAACACAGATGCTTCCTATGCATTCACCCATAAATGAGTACCCAAGAAAAGATAGCCCCATATACTTATATATATATATATATATATATATATATAAAATGATAAACATAAATTGTCGAATGGGCCATCACATTATTTGATTATAAAAAATGCTTTATAAAACACTGATAGTTGTCAATTGGGAATTTTGTTTTACATAATGAAATGCATTTATCAAAATATTGCACATACTCCATTCATACAACTCTTAATACCAATTTTGTATATATAAATCCAAACATGCTCTACGTTATATGTTTCAATCATTTCCATAAAAATCATTACAGGTACTATGCATAATTTCTTAAAAAAACAAACAACCCCATAAACCACACACACAACAAAACATACACTAAAAGAAAAATGATCATATACCAATAGATTAATTTTTAAAACTAATTTAAAGAGTCACATGAAGATACAAACAACATTTCAAAATTAAGATTCGCTTAAAAATGTGATTTCTATAAAAAATTCTTATTCAAAAAACCAATTTTGTTTGAAGGCGCGTCCATGTGTATACCTATTGTGCATGAATGGATGCACCAAAATCTAATGGCCCATCAAACCACCAAATAGACATGAATAATAATTACCACAGAAACACTAAATTCCATAAAACTAACCACGATGGGATAAACATGTTATATATAAATGTTTCTACAAACAAACACAACTCAAGACACCCAAAAATACATTTTTCAAATCATTCAACAAGAAAACACTCCCGCCAATATATTCCATCATAAAAATTCATGAAAACCTAATTAAATATGTGGAAGGTATGCAAATCATGTTTTTATATTAATTAAAAATATACATGGAGTGAAAATATTATTGGACAATTTAAACAATACCCAATCATTATTTGGAGAAACAATGAATAGGAATAACCAATGACTACTTGAAAACATAATTTCCACAAAAATATATTGATTTGAAAAAATAATAATATGTTAGGGAGAAGCATCTTAAACACAAAAATTTTGAAAAGAAAAATATTTAATATGAATTCAAGTATTAAAGGAGAGCTTCGGAATGGAAATATGTGAATGCACCAACCTCATACACGTGCGAAAGTGATGAATCTTCAAGAAATGTTAAACCACACCCTACAAACTAACCACACACTCTACTCAACAATAATAATGTGTGAATTACAAATGAAGGTATAAATGTTTCATTAATTTGATAAAAACACCAAATGGAAAGAAATATATCGAGAAAACGGGCTTGTACTGCAAGGAACTAGATGGATAGTGGCATCTATGATGTGGCACAAGGAGGCGGTCTGGTGCCAGAGTGGATCGGGCAGAAGGGGGTTACGTCTCATAATAGAGAGGCTAGGCTGAGGGTGGCCAGAGTTGGATGGCCGAGAGGAGGGGAGTCATATCGTAGCTGAGGGAGGCTAGAACGATGAAGGCAGGGGATCAGAGACCCGGAGTGGTGTGGCCGGGTGTTGGGAGTGGTGGATGGCATGATGAGGGTGGGTAACGTGGGCTAGTGGGGTCGGGTGCATCTTGGGGGCAGAGTAGAGGTTGTGGGCCTGCAAGCGAAGGTGGATACAGGATGAGGGAATGATGTAGGGACGAGGAGGAGGGGATGGGAGAGAGGTGGTGAAGGAGGAGAGGGAGAGGCCGTAATTCGGGAGTTGGGGAGTGACCAGAGGGCCGATGCGGATGGGCATGAGGTTCGCATAGAGGGGGAGTGCTACAGGTTGGAGGAGAGGGGAAGGGGGGGCGCTGGTTGGGGGTGGATTAGGGTTTCATAGTTTGTTTTTCATTTCATAATAATAATTATAATAATACTAGAAATGATACTAATAATAATATTAATTAAAAAGATAATAATAAAAAAATAACTATAAAACTAATAATTATAACAAAATTAATAAAAATAACATTGATAATAATAATAACAATAAGTGAAATATTAATAATAAAAAATAATAATAAAACTAATAACAATAATAACACCTCTTTAATAATATTACTATTAATTACATAATAACATTATTATTATTAAAATATAGATATTCAACTCCATTTATCTACAGAAATCATTATTTATTAAAAACATTAGACATTTACGTAGGCACCCAGTAATTCTATGAAACTACCGCCAACCATCCATTAACTACACAGAGGTCTAAAACCCACTAAAAATGTTATATATATAATAAAATTAAATCCGGTCCTAGCCTGGAAAATGGAGCGAGGACCGAAAGCCAATAAATAATAAAATAAAAATAAATTAAATGTCAGGGTGTGACAATTATCCTCACGACAAACTCATTTTACACCTATAAAGTTACTCAACTGAAAGATAGACAATAAAAGAAATAATTTCTGATTGAAACTGAAAGAAACCACAAACTAACTGAACGAGAGAACAAGAGAGTGTTCTCCCCACCACAAGAACGCAGCTAGCGTGGAAAACTAACACTGAACCATAGCACGCACCCCGAGATGGGGGTGGAGGGGGCGACGCAGGATGTCCCAACCAATCCAACCTAAAATCTATAGCACGAGCGAGAAAAACCTCTTCTAAATCCTTGAACACTAAACCCAGACCAAAAACCCCCAACACTAGAGAGAAAACTCTGAGTTGCACTAACCCCATTTATTGAACCCGACCATAACCACAAACATTGATTTTTTACCACATGAATTTTCCCTCCAAAGAAACACAGCTAACCAAGATAAACCCATACAGGTCCCAAACACACCTTTAAGAAAAACACATGACATGGAAAACCAGGATCAGACAAACAGAACTGTTGGAATACAACAGAACAACTCCATCATTACTTCAGGATGAAACAATGAACTCAAAAAAAAACATCAGAACTTTAACAACAGAAAAACAAGAACCTAAAGACTTTAAATGTTTCCACTCCAACACAGAACACAAAATTCAAATAGAGACCTCATCTCCCCAGAAAATCCTAACTGGGCACAAGCTTCTCCCCATGACTTGTGGTTCAAGCTCTGATGGATGAATAATCCACTACCTCACAGTCAAGAACTAAGATTTCTCCAGTCATAGCATCTTATTCTAGAAACCCTACCTACAAAACTTCTCTAGTTGATCCAGACACCCGCAACGATGGCATGTCATCAGAGTGATGCGATAAGACGGCTTCACGTGCCCAAACATGCCACACTGGTGGCACACCACTGAATGGTCTGACAAACCCAGAAACACTACAGAAGATTCTTTAGAAATAGTTTCATCTAACACACCCTACTCACCAAATTGTGAACCCTTTAATTAAACTAAATACTCTCGATTTCCTAACATCTACGCTCCGGAGGCCAACTCAGCTAGGAACGCCACCTCACCCAACTTCTCATAATTATGGTCCTTAGAAGGGAGGAACCACTTGGTGATCTATGAATTAATACCCTCAATGAAGAGATAAGTCTCCATCAAGTCCTGCGATGATACCTCCAGAGAAAAAAACACAGGATCCTTGAAATGGTCAACATATGCATTCACTGTCCATTGGCCTTGTTGAATACGCATTAGCTCTTCGCTTTTCATCATCTTCACCTCTTTAGGTATAAACCATCGAATGAAGAGGGATTTATAGACATCCAAAATCATCCCATCTTACAGTGATGGAGGGGAAAAAACTCCCATTCGTCCAAATCCAGACCTCCCAACAGACCAAAAATGGCACGCACTTTGACAGCATTGGGTGTTCCCAATACCTAGAAGACTCGTTCGACTTCTTCAATCCACTCTGCTGCTTCTAACGGACCCCAATCACCGCGATGGATATGAAATTTTTGATAAACTCTACAATGTGGGCATGAATTATCAGAATCTATGAGGTCTATTCTAGGATTCATTTTATATACCTCATATAAAACAAAGATCCAAAACAAATATCAAGCTGAAGAAATATCATTGAAAGATCTTTCAGCAAAAAACAACCAGCTCAAAAACTAAACAAATACAAAAAATAAAAAATAAAATTTTCATTTTAGATTTAAAAACCGCCATTTTTCAAGGACACTTTTGAAATATGAAACCCAATTTTCAGACCAAATTCAATTTCTAAAAAATAATTTCCTTTTTTAAAATCATTATTAAAACAAGGTAATGCCATTAATTCCAAGTACAAACCCTAGTAATCCCTTAAAAAATTTCAAATGTCTTCATCCACTTACTTTCACACGCACCAACATTCACTTTTCCTACATTCCATTGCATGTGAAAACATTTATGATTAGTTCCCGAGGTTGCACCCAACCAATTTACCTACAAGTTCCAATCAAACACCATATTTTAGACCAAAATAATTCAGTTTTAAAAAACATTTCACAAATATAAATCCATTTAACAGAAATAATTTTCATTTTAAAACCCCTTTTTAATTTAAAAAAAGCACTTCCATCAACTAAAACCACGATGGCACTCAACATGCATCAAACTACCAGAGTGAGGGATTATTAGTCATGCATGACCTAGAGACATGGTAGTGGGTCATTCCCCATGTAAGCATCAAAAACATGGAAAAACATAAACTGTGTACTCAGACTCTATATGGGACACTAAACCATGTGAAGTGATGATATAACATCGGCATGCCTCTGTTGTCATCCCTCAATCTAAAACAGGCAAGAGCAAAATAATTAATCAAATCAGGAACTACCCACGAAGACTCAAGGTTTGGAATTGGAGAGGGTTCATGACATCCTTCTTGTACATATCTCTCCAGTCCAGAAATTACTAATCTCCTTCTACCGGACCCCCCCCACCAAATAACAAGGGGTACCTCCAACACCATTTTTTCACGATTCAACCCGGGTCGACCCTGAACCTGTCACCCGAGCCGGTCCGCAACATGGCTTGAAGGGTGTTCCTGATCCCCACAGGCTGGAAACCAGTGCCGGTCATCAAAATTTAACCGTTGGAAATGATTTGGCGAAATAAAAAAAGATCAACAGATAAACAAAAATGACGATAAAAATAAAAACAAGCAGTTGAACAAAAATAAAACTAAAAATACCTCCTTGTGACCTTCTCGGTCACCACCCAACTCAGAATCAAGCCTGCTCTAACACTGAGATGGTTAACCAGGAACATGAACAAGAACTGAACATGTAAATGAAATAATATGAAAGGCATGAGCACCGAGATGCTCTATAGGGAAACCAAATTTACCATAGAATCCAAGTATTCCATTTCCTAAAATGGTCCAGTTACATGAGTTTCAAATAAAAATATAAAATTAAAGATTTCACATTTTAAAATAAGTAACATGTTTTCCCAATTTAAACACCCAACACATTCTAGATAGCATTTCCGAAATCATTGGTCATTTTATTAATTGAATCCAAAATAGAATATACCAAAGTTGGGCTATAGTAATACATTTAAAAAGTGAAAACTGAAAATAAACTATTACAAAACAAATAAAAAAGAAATTTAAATAATCTAGTAACCATGGGTGATCCTAGAAATCACTAGAATACCCCTAGACATACTCGATTTTGGAACCAACTGCTAGCATATGGTGAATCTCCATGTTTTAAAACCAACTAGCTTCCATATGCTCACCAATCCAGTGGAAAATAACACCTGGACTAACAAAAAATCTTGGGGGTACCAAACCGTCCAATTGGGGTTGATTAGAAACCATCACTTGATCATATAAAAGAAACCATGGATCCCATGGAGGTTATATTAATACTGTGTAAGTAGGGAGTCCCTCGTATGCATGACTCATCCCACCACACTTTCCTTCCACAAACATGGACGATTCTTTAGCATTCAACAATAAAGGGTTACCCTAGACAATAGCACCCCATAGAGTAATATATATATATATATATATATATATATATATTCTTACTTTTAAAACATAAATAGCTCCAACGAGGCCGTCACATCATTTGATTATCAAAACCAATTTATAAAACACTTGAAGTTGTCAACTAGGCCTTTAATTCTAAATAATAAAAGGCCTTCACTAAAATATTGTACAAACTATTTTAAACCAACCCTAAACACAACTTTTTTATATAAAAAACAAAATGGGATTCTAGGATCCATGTTTCATGAACTAATATAAAATTATTTAGTAGTAGTATATATAATTTTGTAAAAACAAACCAAACAATCCCTTAAAACACACACGCATAAAAACTTACACTAAAATCCTAACAGGAATATACCCATGGATTTCATTTTCAAATTAATTTCAAGATCCACATAAAGAGACCAAAAACATGTTATAAACCATAATGGCTTAAAAAACCCATATTTAATGAAAAATAATAATTCAAAGCATCATCTACATTTGAAGGCGCATCCATGCGTGCACCTCGTGTGTATGCATGGATGTGTCAACATCTAATGGAGCATCGATACTCCAAAGAGACATACAAAATCATTTTCAAAAAACACTATGTTCCATAAAACAAAACAACACAGGACAAACATGTTCAATAAGAATGTTTCTATAAACAAACACTACTCAATACATCCAAAAATATATTTTTTCTAATATTTCCACATGAAAACACTGCCACCAATCTCTGCCCTAAAAAAACAATTCACACAAACATAAATAAATATGAGGTAGGTATGTTAATCTAATTGTGATATTAAATAAATATATGAATGGGGTGGAAATCATGTTTGATGATTGAAACAATTCCCAAGAATAATTTGGTGCACAAATAAATATGCATAACCAATAACGGCTTCAAATCATTATTTCGTCGAAAATATATCAATTTGAAAACATCTTTATAATTTAGGCATAGGAATCTCTAACATGCGATTTATGAAATGAAAATTATCTAAAATAATTTATGTATCAACAAAGATATTTTAAATGGAAATATGTGAATCCACCAACCTCAAAAACATGAAAAAGCAACGAAACATTAATAAAGGAAGAACCACACCCCACAGACTAAACACACACTCTACTCAGTGAAAATAATGCGATAATTAAAAATTAAGGTATTCATGTTTGGTTAATTTGATAAAAAAACTAAAAGAAATGAAATATATAGAGAAAATGGGCTTGCATTACTGAGAAATGGATGAAGGGTGGCCGCCAGGATGCGGCGCTTAGAGGTGGTAGGGTGCCCAAGAAGATCAGACAGAGGGGGTTCTGGTTCTTAATACAACGATTGGGGTGTGGGTGGTTGAAGCTAGCTGGCTGGGAAAATGGGAGTCAAACAGGAGCTGAGGGAGGCCAGAATGACGAGGACAAGGGTACGAAGGACCAGAGTGGCGTGACCATGTGTCTAGGGTGGTGGTTGGCGTGATTAGAGAGGGTAGCTAGGGATGGAAGGTCGGGTGCAGTGCCGGGGTTGAGTGGAGGTCGAGTGCATGCGGTCAAAGGCGTGTGTAGGAGGAGGGTCGGAGGTAGGGGTGAGGAGTAGGCGAAGGGAGCAAGGCAGTGAAGGGGGAGAGGGTGAGGTTGTAGAGCAGGTGTTGGGGAGTGGCCAAAGGGCTGAAGCAGCTGGGCCTGGGTTTTTCACAGAGGGGGAGCACCAAAGGTAGGATGGGAGGGGAAATGTGGGTGGCCTACAATGTGTAGATTAGGGTTTCATAGTTTTTTTCATTTAATAATTATAATAATCATAATACTAGAAAAAATAAAAATAATAATAACAATAATTAAGATAAAAATAATAAATTTAAATAAAAACTAATAATAATTGTAACAATTACAATAAAATAACAATGATTAAGTTAATTACAATAAATTATATAATAATTGTAATAAAATACTAATAAAACTAATAACTAAAATAATACCTCATTAGTAATATTATTATTAATTAATTAATAACATTATTATTATTAAAATTTAGATATTCAAATCACTTTATCTACATAAATCAATATTTATTATAAAGGTTAGATGTTTGTGTGGGCACCCGAGCTGATCGCATGGCTACCGCCAACTGTGCGGTGACCTTGCACAGATCTGAAACCTACAAAAATTGTTAAAGGTCAAGAAACTTTAAATCAGGACCAACCCTGGACCTTGGCACAAGGACTTAATGTCAATAAATAATAAAATAATGATAAATTTGATGTCATTTTGTGACATATCATACACTTTAGTTGATCTATATCCACGTCACATGTCTGGGGATTTAGTGTATGAACTCGGCCAGACTACATGGTGTATTCATGCCAGCTACACACCGTATATCTACTTGTGTACCTGTTTGGCTCGGTCAAGATGTACTATGCGTTAAAATCACACTCTATTTGTAGTTTCTCAAAAAAATTGGATATAATGGACATGGGAATAGGTCATGTGCTCCAGCCGCACACCATGTAAACTAGATTTACCATTCTATGATTTTACACATCCCAATGGAATCTCAAGTCATTATTAATTTGTAATTGAATCTCATAGAAAATGAACCATTGAATTAATCTTGTTTAATATTCCGATAATATGTTAATTCAAATACATTTAATGAATTAATAACTAGAAATGAAAATCTATCCTTGATTTCTCATAAAGAAGCAATATAATAAATAATAATAAATTTATACACAAACACTTGGATACAAATTGTTTCACCATGGAATAATGGAAGCACTACGGTGGAAGGTGATATATTAAAATATCATATAATAATTGTTTCCTAAATCCTACAACGGTGATCTTGCTTGTATTGTTTATAATTAATTTATTTAATATCTGATGAAATAAATATCTGGACATCGTAAAATTCTTCATTTATGATTGTTGATCATTCGAAAAGGATCTTCAGGATTTCCGTCATTGTGTTTGGGAGGTTCAAAGGGTTTAATCCCTCTTGTAATGATCCACACATTCTATAATGGTCACCGGGAAACACCACTCATTATTTTGGTGCTAGTGTTAAGAATTTAATGTCTAGTGTTGTTAATTCATGATCACTCCTGCATTTGTCTTGAAGAGAATCTCTTCTTGGTTTCTCATTCTGGAAAGTGATAGAGCAGTGGTCAATAGAGAATTCATTGTGAAATAAAATTATACTCTCAAACATGGAATTGGCTTCAAATTCATTACACAATAGATATTTCCATCTACCTAGAGAATTGAGATTTATGTTACAAAATTTAATTTCATAAAATCAATTAAATATAATTATAACCATTAAATGATAATCCCATGAAACATAATAATAATACTATTACTTTTATTTGGTTTTCCAACATGCACAAAATTGATAAATAATATTTATCAACTCGTAAATAATTATTTTATCACCAAACACAGACTTGGTCCTTTTGAACTCCACATGCATTTATTGAACTCATGAATAAATATTTTATTCTCTCAAATAACTATTTTTTTGAAAAACTTGTAAATAAATATTTATTAAATATTCATTAAAATAAATAAATATATTTTATTCACAATATGATGAGTAAATATTTATTTAATTTAAGAGATAAATATAACATGAATAAATTTATTCTGCGGTTTTTAATATAACATTTCTTACATTAATTAAATTCCAATATAATTTAATCAAGACCAAAAAATAGTTTGTTACCCTCTAGGTTTATTATTCATTAGAAATAGGTAGGCTTCCTTAATGTCCATGATTTTATTCAATTATTATGTCAAGGTAACCAAGGTAAATAACTAAATGTAGCAATAATGAAAACCACATAATAGGAGTCACAATGTAATAAAATCACTTTATCATAATATATCATCAAGTTAGTTGCATGACGATGTCACAAACCTATATTATTGATACATCATTCTATGATTATCTAAAATAAACTCACTGTTACACCATGTCCATAGAATTTTGGGCTATGGTTTTTTTAAAATCAATGGGATATGATACCAACTTCCATAAATATAGATGGTAAAAATCCTCCCTTTATTTATCCACTAATAAAATGTTATTCAGGTTGAACCCAATGTACCCTACATCCTTCCAACATATAGTGTGAAAACTTTCATCTAAAAATATAGGTGTCTAGGTCGTGACATACATTAAGAATAATCATAAACAATAATGAACGTTACACATGATCATAGATTGGAATATACAATGCCAACAGAACAAGTGAAATTATTATTGGTGGGTCTATTATCATAATATCACTTATTATAAATTTCTATGTGAGTACTCCAAGAGAAGAATTATACTCTTCTTACGAGTACTCACACATAAAAATCTATATACAACGTGTCCTATCATAATATGTTATATATCTATAGAACTATATCAATAATTTCGCTATAGAACAATAAGGTTATCATTATAGAGGGGAACTAATATGACCTTATCAATGCAGAAAATAGTCTACGATATTATTACATTTATTTCATGAATAAAAATGAACAATATGTAATAAATTTTTAATTTAACATTTAATAAATCAAATATTCCTGTAATAAAAGTTGAAACTATTGGTTCTAGACACCTAGTCTATCAAAAAGTTCCACCACACATCCGATTGATATAACTTATGATGAATAATGTACCTATGGATATAATTTCTAATGATAAACCAAAAATAGAAGAAATATATTGAGTGAAATACAATGTTATATGGGCTTGAGTAGATTGAAGCATACTCGATAGTAATGGTTGGAGATAATTAATAAAACCACATCATAATTACAAGATGTAAAGTTGTAATGGATCCCTTTTAGTATAAAGATATCCAAATATACCCTTGGAAGATAAATGTTAATCATATTGATTGGCCCCAACACATTACACACATCAATCCATAAAATTTCTATAACTGAATCAAACACGGGAAAATATTGAATAGAATCTGATAGAGAATTCTAGTGTTTAAAATATATGGTTAATTATATGAAAAATATTGGTTATTGTGGGTTATATAGAATAGTATAAAAAGGGTATGTTATTATAAATGAATCAGACAAATATACAATGTAGATATTTTTTCTTCTTTACAAAAATTTTCAATGTCACTATTTTTGATTTTTATTCCAATGATTATATATATTTTTGAGGTCTAAAAAAAATTATAAGATCATTGACTTAGATATTTATGGATATTTTTATGAATATTAGTGAATTTAAACATTATGTGGTTTTCAAGGCCATGTAATGAACTATTATTTGAGTAGGGAATTTGAATTTGGAACTCATTCATGATTAAGTATTATTAGATGAAGTGTTACTATATAATGTTAAGTAGGACTGATGTGATAGTTTTGTGGAATGTATCATATATTGTATTTATTGATCTTTTATTATTATTATTTCCATTCTAAATAATCACATGGTTATATAAGAGGAATAATAAAGAGGTGTACCCAACATGGCATCAATAAATAGAGATTCATCAGGAAGAATCCTTAGATAGAGATTCATTGATGTGAGAAAAACTTGACAAAGGCATACTATATGAAGAGAGTTTATAGAATATGATTCATGGACATCAATATTTTTTTATTGTGTTATATATGATGTTTAAAAAAATATTGTATATAGAATTTTGTATAATTACTTTCTTGGAGACAAAAGGAGATTAATTGGAGTTTTCTCGTTGTATTGACTTAATTATATATAGGTTATCCATGGACTGATGTGAATGGAAAAGGAAATAAAATAGTCACCCACAATATGGGTGGAAGATATAAAATTATTTTTGACATTCCTTATATTCGTAAAATTTAATATTATGGGAGTTTTTTATAAATTTTAGCGGATATATACTCTAACATGATTTAATGGTTAACTTTAGGTAAAAGGAATGTATAAAATACCACCATAGATTCAACTCTACAAACCTTTTGAAGTGGTATATTCATTCCTGAAAACATAAAGTGGATTTAGATCTTGTTATGTTCCCTCTATAAGATTATTTTATTCCTTATCATTTATAATCTCAAAATAGTTAAAATCATAGGTTCTCCTATTGCTGATGTAAAAAATTATCATATATGAAAAAATAGAATGATACCCAACATTTTCTCCTGTGTCCTGGTGGTTATGGGACCATATACTATAGGGTTACCACCTATGGGGATGGTGGTACAATATCATTTTATAAAAAATGAATAATCTTGATAATGGAAAATAATTTAATTTTATTCTTATATATTTCTCATAAACTGTTTATATAATTGTGATAGGTCAAAACCCAACTAAAGAAACCGAGAACATGATCAAAATCATTTTCAAGGGAAATATTGTGGTGAAGAAAGCCACAATCCAAATGTAGAGATGCAGTTATGTTGTTATCATTATTTAATAATAATTAATTATTGATAATTAATACTATGGAGTTAATGATATCATCAAAAACATCAAAACACTTAGGGATTCCATGTATTATTTGAATTTATTTATGAATATTTTTTACAAATAATGAAAAAAGGATTAATCATAAAATATATTATTAAGAAGATAGAGGTTATTTGCAGCATGGTGAATTATATAAAATGGTTTCTTTATAGGATATGTGGAAATTTATTTCATTCAGAAATAAGATTAAAGAAGAGATCAATTTTGAAAATAAAATTATGATAAAAATCTATGAACCTGAAAATGAGGTATTAGGCCTCATTAATTCATAAGATAATGTTTTTGATTCTAAAATTTGTGATATAATTATGCATCTTATAACTAAAAATAACTATACAATTAGTGGAATGTAAAAAAGGGTAAATCCCCCTTAATTTTTCCAAATATGGGGGAATTAGACATTTTTCTAGGAAATTACGAATGAATAAATATGGAAATTATATTAATTTTTTTAAAATACTCTATGACAGAATTATAGAAAAAACCCCTAAGAGTTAAGAAACAATTCCCATAAATAAGAAAAAGAAATATTTTGAGTAAATGGGAGGAGTATGATTCACCTAAAAAAATTAATCAGAAGATAAATATCATGATATGTTCAGAACCTTCATGGATCATGCTCAATAAAAAAGTGAATGTTGAAAACGTACAGAGGAATATGGTGAAGAAACATACTAGGGATACCAGATTCAATACAAAAGTTGTCATTAATTGATAAAACATAATACTCAATATATATGGAGGAATATTAAATAATTATAGTGAAAAAAAATGATGAAGATGAAATTTTTATTTAAAAAAATATATACATTAAATAAATTAAGAATATTAGTTTGAATGGTATAGAATAATCTAATTTAGATATAAAAATAATGAAAAACATATTGTTAATGAATAAGATATATGTGATTCTCAATCAATAAGTATCGTGGGAAAAACTACCATAAAAATGATGGGATTTAATTTCCACAAATATTGGGATGTATTGGGTGAACCATCTCATTCTTAAAAAATAATTCATCCAATGAATCTTATGAAATTAAAACATACTAAAAATAATTATGCATCTTATTAATATAAAATTGAATGGTATAAATCATGAAAGTGAAATTTTAGATTGATAAGTAAAGTACGGAAGATATCTAATCCAAACACCGCTAGAAATTTCTTCCCTATGTGATGGAAAATATGATGCTAAATCAAAAAAATGTTTTCCTATGGTAAATCCCATAATTCTATAAAATATAATGATTACGATAGACATTACATGTCTTATAAAATATATAGATACATGGTGTAAAATTTATTTCCTAACATGTCTCTTTGTGGGATTAGGGATGATCATAGGGGGAACCATAATGGTATAAAAGGTGGAAGCTTTCTAATGATACTGTAAGAAATAAAATAAAATTCATCAAAAGTTAAGAATCTTTTAAGAAAATATTAGTCGGAATCCTTAGGAAATGTTTTTGAAATGGGTGAATAACTATATCACGATACAGAAAGTAAATGACAACCAATTTGGGATAATTTTCCAATACTAAATTAATAATGAAGGCTGGGAAAATGAGAGATGAAGGAAAATATTTTATTGTGGAAACTACTATAAAAGATATCAAAATGAATAAACCATGGATTCTTGATAATTCTTGATCCTCGCATTTAACTTTTTCTATGAATTTACTATAAATTAAATATGAACATGAGGGAAGAGAAGTTACTTTTGGTAATGATTTTTCATTATAATAAGAATAAATTTGAAGGATCAGATCAAATATCGAATTATTTTGTCAAATTTTGTTTTTTATCGATGATATTAAGCACACCATTCTGAGTGGCATTTATCATGGTTTGGATGGTAATGAATTTTTCATGAAAAAATATAATTTTATCCACTGATGTTTATAACATAGGATATTTTTTAACAAATATGAAATAAATAATTAAAATACAATCCATATTGAAAATCACAGAAATTTATTTTGACTTTAACACTAAGGATGAAATGGATATATAGAATAAAAAACAAAGGCCTTATATGAAGCATATTTTTACCATAATCTATAAATAAAATGTTTTATGATTTATACCAAAAATGGAAAAGGGGGGATTATGTTGTTTTTATAACTGTCTTAAAAAGAATGTCTATTAGTAATATATATATATATATATGAATATTAAAAAGTAATTTATTTTGGAACTTGATCTCGTACAGTCTGCTCTATGTGGTCCAATGAATTATTAAGTAACAAATGGTGATTTTTACTATATAACCTTTATTGATGATTTCACTTGTATATCCAATGTAATTTTCATGAATAAAAAACCATAGGTTTTTTTAGAATCATTGATTTTTTATAAATTTTGTTGAGAATTTATTGGGGGTACATATGTTGTTGTTGAGGATAGATAATGGAAAAGTGTGGGCTGATAAATCGTTCAAGTATTTTCAATAGATCTACTTTATTATATAAAAATAAAAATATCCATATATTCATCAATAAATGGAGTAGTATAAGGAAAAAATCAAAAATATTATTTAATATGGGATGAATAATTCTCCTTGAATATAATATATCTAAATTTTGCTAAAGATAATCTATATATACAATTGTTCATATTAAAAACAAATTATTATTGCATCCGTAATGATGACCCTTAAGATTTGTGGTATAAAAAAAATGATATATTGAAACAATTTAGGAATTTTGAGAGTCCCTGATTAATAATGATAATAATTTGGAATCTAGGAATTTTTTTTGAAAACGTGGATAAAGGTGTTTTATTAAGAATTTCATCTAATAAAAAATATTAAATGTGTTAGAAAAAAACCATATAATTTTTTTGATTCATTTTATATGAAATTCATTAAAAGGTATCTCACATTTACAAAAGTAGATTGAAAAAATGGGGTGGTGTGATTAAATATAGAATGGTTAAACATAGATAATGTAAAAAATAATGAAGATGAATGTTATCCTAATCTTATATGGGATGATTCTGATTAGACTAGTGAAGAGTAGAGTATGATAAGAAAATAAAAAAATCTACGGGCTTTATAAAATTGGTAAAATCTGATTACATCATCATAAATAAGGACACACCTATTTGTAGAAGATGAAAACTGATATTAGACAATCATAAATCACTTATGTCACATGAAAAACTATAATTAATTTTATAAGTTGTTTAATATAAATGGTGGTAAAAATATATTAATGAAGAGAGAGGCATAAAATTTAGAGGAATTAAATACATGATATTTTCTCATGAATAAAATAAGAAAATATTTTAGGAACAAATTGGGTCATCTTAAGTAAGCTCAATGAATGGAGAAATTTAATGTAAATATGTAATATCTTGTTTAAAATAATACACAAAGGTTGAATGTGTTGATTTGTAAAAAACATTAACCCCTAATTCAAAACATTTAACTATTAGAATTATTATACCTATTGATGCTCATATAAATTATGATGTATATCATACAGATATTAACATATCATTCATGAACAATAAAATTGAAGAAGATGGTTAAATTGAGAGAACTAGTGTCTTTATAAATGATACTGATGGATCAGTGCTGTGTAAGCTAAATAAATCTGTGTATAGGATGGAACATATCCCTTAAACCTGTTCTTCCAAAAAATGATATTTTTTTGAATCAATTGAATGTTTCTGAATGAAAACATGATAGAAACATTAATGTTATTAAAATGAGTAAAGGTACCATAGATTTAATTATTTACATAAATAGTATAATTTTTATAAGAGGTAAAAATAAAGATTGTGAATAATTTTCATATAACACGAATAAGAACATCATGAATTTAATTCATAGGTAGTTGAACTTATTTCTTGTATATCATGTACCAATGAATTACGATCCATCTTACTCTAAAAATAAAATTAATCCAAAGGGTTGTTTTTAATATTTTTAATGGAATATTCAAAGGATGTTTCCATATCTATCACTGTTTTCATATACATTAATAAAGATTAAGATGAGAAAATTGTGAAATTGAAGGACCTAAGAATGTTGATATGATGTTTTATCCATATTTCTAGTTCATGACCATACATTTCGTATATTATAACATTCCATGAAAGGTATCATAGAGATCTTAAGAGTCATATATGATTTCCACAAAGATAATAACTAGGTATGGGGAAGTAAAATATAATTACATCTTGATGTATAGATTATGTAAAGAGACAACCATTATTTTGTTCACTAATTCTTATTAGTATGGAGATTCCAATTATATTAATTTACATAAATAGAAATATTCTCCTTCGGAGAATGTTCTATGGTCTGGGATAATAAGAAATATAATTCTATTTCATTGAGGGAAGTGGATGAATAATACGCTTCTTTTTCTTTTAAATGTACACAAATGGTATATATGAATGATCATATAGATGATTTAAGAGTGAATGTTAAAAACCAAATAATATTTTAAATTATTACCAATGATTTATTGATCTATATAAATATAATTTGAATCATTAAAAATTACATTGTTATTAAATTTAATATCAATAACGATGATGTTTCTGGTGGATATGTTGTCCTTGAGTATATTGATCATGAGAAATGTTTTGTATGAAATTATGATTTTTTTCAAAAAAATGAAATGTAGTATATTGAAGATCTGTTGAGTGGATTTCATAAGAATTGTTTTAATTTTTTTACATATATTATTTTTGAATATTTTTTATTTTTTAAAATGATGTTTTGAAGAAGTTTATATTCCCACTCAAATAATGTTGTAATATACTTCTATAATATTCAATGTACCAAATATTTTTATGATATTAATGATTTTATCTTAGTTTGAGTAGGGTAATTTAGAAAAATAATTAATTTTACAATTTTTGTTTGCGAAAAAAATCTTATTTTAATACGATTCATTTTAATAGTTGATGTTAAAAGATAAAATACACTCGAAGATAAAATTTCATGGAGTTATTACATCCTAAAAGATTTAAAATTGGGTTTATTAAACACCATATTAATATAGTAATATGGTTTTAATAGATATATTAATCCTATAGTAAATGTAGAAATAATTTGGGCATCACATATATAGAACTTGTGTTCAATAATTTTGAAATATAAAGACTACTAAAAGATCTACTAAAATATGAAACACCAAGGAGAGGAAAACATATATATCTAAGGGAAAAAACGTTATAAAGAATGAAATAAAGAGAATATTGAAAATAAATAAGTGAACTAAATTTTAAATAGATGGTGTGATGTTGTACTGGTCTAATTTTAGTGTACATAGCTATGTACGATGTTTTATTGGAATTAGAATGATCATTAAATGAGGTTCTAATGCAAAAGACAAAGATATGATTTCTCCTATATTTCTACTAGATAGTGGAACTATATAAAGTGAACTAAAAAGATGTTTACAATACCATGATGATCATAAGATTAATATTTGATTTAAATGAGTAATATGGAGTAGAATAGGGTTGATATGTTATTTTGAAGCCATTAGACAGATATCGACTGCACAATGTTTTTATTTTCAATATAAAAAATTGTAAAGACATTAACATTGTTGATGTTGTGATGTTATAAAAAAATCATGATTATAATTTTTTTGGAATATATGAACAAAATAAATGATAATGAGTTTTAAGTATGTATATGTGAATATATATTAATCTAAAATTTTATAGGATTTGAATGAGATTTAATGAATGATTTTTTGAGATAGATATTTGAATATTTATTAACAAGGCTCTACAAAAATATTTAAAGGAAGTGTGCCTATATAAATAGTATCTTTCATAATTAGAAGTGGATATAGAAAAGAATTATTATGTTAAACTGTAGAAGTTTTTTCAACATTAGTTCACAAACATGGAATCACTTTTTTAAAAAATTTGAACAATAAAAGGGAGTACTATAAATTGGTAAAATATAGAGGGAATATTCATATAGAGGAACCAAATAGAGATTCACATATGTGAGTTAATTCATATTGAAATTGAGGTAAATCTAAAATAAATCAATGTATTGATTGTACTAAACAATGAATTTATAAACATTCTTTGAGTATATTTAAGGACTCCAATTTGATTAGATCTAACTTAGAAGTTGATATTAAATTTATGGGAGTTAGTGTAATTAACTTTATGTGGATATAATTATCATAATGGTTGTAGGATTTCGTGGTTAACTAGATTATATAATTGATATCTATTAAATGATATGAGTCACCACCGGAAAGACTTAGTCACCCAAACTAGGATTGAACATTGAAAATAATATATTCAATGATTATTATCATATGTATTTATTCATGACAGGTTGAGTTATAAATTTTATAGGATCGATAATATAAAAAGTTTCAGATAATAATATCAAGAGAAATAATTTATAAAAGTTCAGTACAAATTCAGCACCATTCCACTCAGTGGTCTATACATTATTTGGAACTTAAAAATTCATTGGTGAATTTACCACATCCTTAAAAATTACAAAATAGATAGAGGAAACATAAAAAATATGAAGTTATTTTATTTTCATGTGGACAGAAATATCATTAGAAGAATAATTTTAATGATATTAGGAAAAATAAATTTGTTTCATTCAGTTAATTAATATTCATCATCAAATGTGATTGACATAATGGAATAATATAAAAGATGTTTTCCATAAATTTGAATAGAAATATAAAAAACAAGTACGATTATAAACAATATTTTATGAAAGGAGAATTATCACTTTAACTTATAAAATGTATTTAATTTGTTATAAGTGAGAAACTCGTGATTTCATGCTTCAATGGGTATTTATTATTCTGAAATTATTTTATATCGGGTTTCACCCAAAAAAACAGTTTCAGTGTTCGTTTAGACACAATGTGACATCATTTGATTATGGTAATGAATTTATATGGTATTTTACAATAAATTAGTAATTTGATAATACTTATATCGTTTATCATAAATGATAAATATAATATATCCAATTCATAAGGGGTTGGGAAATATAAATCATTATTATGTAAAACTAAAGTTATTTATCAAAATAAACCTTAAATAGTATTTATTTCCCTTAATGATAAAACAATTAGATATTATTAGCATACTCACATTTTTTTATTTAAATAATAAAATATTTAAACACTATTATAACATATTGATCTTTGAAAATTAGTTCAGACCACCAACATGAACTACCCCTGGCATACTCTATAGGTGAATTCACATATAATCATATAAATTAATTTTATAATATAATAATATTTTACTTAATATATTGTGTAAAAGATATAAAATCATTTGAGTGTGTTAGTTAGATTATTTGTTTGCCATGTATTCATAGATAAATAAAAATATATATAAATTGATATCTTTTAACTTACACCACCTTATTCAACCTAAGGATGATAATAATACATGGTAGATTTATGAGGATTCTTGGACACTTCACATCTTAAATTATTACCTTATAGAAATCTTTTTAAAATTTCATTGAAATAATTATCCATAAGATAATTATATTAAAAAATAAATGTAACATAACTTATAATATTATGGGATTTTATTGTGTTATACAGTTGATTAGTAGATTCTAACAATTTATTTAAATATAGTTTATGATAAAAATGTTTTCCCATGTAAAAAATGTGTATCTTTAATAATTTTCCTACACACAATCATGATATTAACATCCCCAAGATTAAATAACATCATCACAAAATGAAATTATTTCTATAAGGGAATCATGTCTTCAATGTCAGAGTTGGAGTGGGTAATCCATTATTAAAATCCCTGATCTAGATTCTAATGTAGCAATGTGATCAACAAATCCCATATTTCATAGTGTAAATAATTATTTTTGAGTCACATACATTGTATAAAAGGGTGAAACCGAAGTTGTGGTTTTATATTCACCATAGTGGATTATATATATATATACATCTGTATATATATATCTATAAATATTAATAAAAACTACAATAAGGAGATGTTACAAACAATTTCATTAACATGATAGTTCATAAAATGTTAAATATATATTCCATATTCCAAAATCATGTTATTCATTATCATTGTTTCTCAAGTATATTTAAAACCCATGGTGAACATTGATGAGAAACCATACATGGATTGTATATTTTGTACTAATGAATCATGGTTCATGAGTTGAGGAATGCTTTATTTCTAGATAGACTCTTTGAAAAGGATTTTTATAGACATCATACTAAAATCCATTAGAAATAAACGTGTCCTAGATTCTTTTTATGAAAAATTAATTTTTTAATTTTATATCATTGCCTCATTACATAATAAAACATTATAGTATATGCGTATCTAGCATGACACAAATGGTTTTTGATAAAATAAAATATTTCCAATTTAGTAAGAAATTTTCATGTAATAATTTATTGATAGAAATAGATATTATAGTCATAGTGTATCCATTTGAAAGAAATGTATTCTGATGTGTAAAATTGTAACAACTAATATTTTTAAAGAGTTAAAAAACAATATAATTTCACTAAAACCATCAATAACGATTCCTTTGGTCTCATACACTAGTGATCGGGCCCTTAGGCCAGTCATAAAGATTCTAGAATGAAAGTACCATGGGGATGTAGGGTGGAAGAAGTCAAACTACACAATTTGTATTAAAAATACAATATGTGAATTTAAACTACAAGGTATATAATGAGATGTCCATTCCCCTAGCACATCATGGGATTATTTTTTCCCACAAGTAGAAAATCCATGATTTATTATGTGTGTAAAATTTTCTATTTCTATATATACCCTATGTAATTTTTAAAAGGTGTTAGGGCCCCTTATTTTGACAGAACCCCCTCTTTTGTTCTCTCACATAGTAGGAAATGCATCAGATATCTCCTCCTTGTGCATCGCTAAGTTCCTATTATTATCCTCCATCCAAACTCCAATCTAAATTTCATTTGTTGTGTGGGAATGCTAATGGTAGTCACTCTATTACCCACACTCCTTTCATCATTTTTTCCCTTAGTGGAATTGATTTCAAGACACCTAATATTCCATATTTTGTTGGAATTTGTTTCCATTCCATTTTCATCAGTTCATCATTCATTTAAAGGATAATATGAGATGAGGGTTTATACATAATTGTAAGGTAGGTTGTGTAGTTAGTCCCTCTAATTTTTTATATTTTATAGAGTATTTAATGGGTTTTTCTTATGGTATCATTCGATGTATTTCCATAATATTTTTTCCCATTCTAGATAAATTAATCCATGCTATAGTACTCCCTTGGAGCCTTCATAAATTGTTATAGATTTTTCAAATAATTGGTTTATAACCCTTTGGCCGTTTTAAATTAATTTCCCACTTTAATATGATTGTTTTATTGACCAACCACCTCGAATGATTTATGGGTCAACCTTTGCTTGTAATTGGCTTGTATTATTTATTTTAATGGATTGAATATATTAAATGAATGTAAGTGGAAATTACAAATCATGTGTTCTAATTTTATAATTAATTATATAAATTATTGAATTCATGGTTATATCATAATAAATTAAGAAAATTTTAATACGAAATTAATTATGATTATTAATATTAGACCACATATATTGGTCACTAAACAATGGTTAAGAGACTTATTGAAAATGGCATTTCACGGTCCCTTACATTAGGTGTTGGGCATGACATCTTACTCTAGTTACATGGATATTGGAAATGAAATTCAAGATTCCTTTGTATTAGGTGTTTGGCATGAAAACTCACCCCACTATCAAAAGGATTAGTAATGAAAATTTAACCCACTATATAAATTTATGATCATGATATCTCTCATTCTTAGGAGATTCTATGCTTGTACCATTGCTTGAGATTTTATATTGTTCGACTATGCATGAATGCTAGAGTTATTCCATGGGTCTATTTAGCACCAATTATCTATGCATATACCTACATATGCCCACACATATAGAGTGTATGAATAAATATTAACACCTTTTATAGTTACTTATAAATTTTTGTACATGTTAAATTGGAATGAAATGTTATTCTTGAAAATGCAGAAGTAGTTAATGTATGCCATGTATCCTTCAAAATCCTAATATAATTTTTATTTAATTTAAGGATAATTTATTATTTGTTCTACATGAAGACATTTATACTATATAAATCAAGTGGATTATTGTACACACCGTTTTTGGTGGCATACTTATTTTATCTAACTCCCAAATCAGGAAACACATGGTAACCAATAAGACTTCATTAATATATTTATGTATAAAGGAATGAGGCAAGTCCTAGATAGTTGATATATTTTTATTATTGCATGGAAAATGGGACAATAGTACATACAATATGATCATAATAATAGTTTATATTTATTTTTGTCTTTTGTGTTGTTTTATAGCATGATATATATGTATTGAAAAGTATCACTTGTATTTTTTTTTTAATTTTTTAAATCATCATTCCATGAAATAATTTTTTATATGAATTATCCTAGGGATTGATTATAATTATAGTTTCATGGATGTTCATACTTTCATGTTTGATTTTTATAATTGTTTCCACTATGTTGTTAGTTATATTTTATGCTTACACTATTTATTTTCTTATATTATTTCTCTTGTGGTAATCTCATATAAGGTTTAGTATCCCAAACATACAACCTTGGACAGTATTTCTAGTCAGTATCTTCTAGTAGATGTGGAGGCACGCTTGAGGAAATGTGTCACACTTGATTGGGGAACCGTTTTACAGTTCCTGGGTAATGAATTCACAAAGTCATATCATAAGAGATTATTTTCTTTTTTCTTGTCATTTCTGAATATTTAATAGAATATAATAATGTTTCATATTGTTCTAAAAATAAATTTCTTGAGGGGGGGGGGGGGGGGTTACCCACATATGGTTGAAAATTTATATTACATAAGATTAAATATTAAAGTGCTTTTTTTCTTACCAAAATTGAAGAAATTTCACTACTAGTTGAAACACAAGATATGATATATTATTATCATTATTATATAAATCATTTATTTTATCATTGGAATATCATATCATGGAGATAAATTATAAGCAGTCATTATATGTAATTCCTGAGTCACATATCATGCATTTGTATAGGCTGTATATGTGGATTGAATTGGTTTCATTACATGGATTTTATGTGGATGTTATGAGTGGATGACTCTTATATCTAGAATATTGATAATGATTATTTCATTTTAATGATTAAATAATTGGTCCTTTAAAGTACTCTTGTCATTGTAGTTTTTTCCTTAGATAACATGACATGGGGACACATTTAGTACTCATTTACAGAACACTATGTTATGGAATATTGTCTCCTTTAGATGGATGATTAGTTGAATTGATTTATTGAATGAAAATTGAAATTTATGAAGCATATACTTCTATAAATTAATAATTTTAATTCTGGTAATCAAATCATTTTACATGAACAATTACATAATGAAACCAAATTTAATGTCTAGGTCTTAATTATATGATGTTCTTATTGAAATTTATAAGGAGTGTGTATTTTTAAAATTCATAATGGATATTAGTCATACTATATTGTGAAATACTTATATAAGACAAAAAACATAAATTAAACATGACCAATAAATTAAATGGTTACAGTTAAATGTGGATTCCAATTGAAAATCAAAGATCACATTCTACTACAAATTACAATTGAAACCCCATATATTGGAAACATAGGCACGTGACATGAGACAATGAAATAAACCATGTCTTACTAGTATGTAGTTATGAGCGTCTCTTTTGTAACACCCCATGATTCCACGGTATGCTTCTCTTTGAATAATACAGTAGCGTGTGTTGTACGCAACTTCGAGTTCTAACACACACCACAACCAATCAAAGTAGCCGTTATGAATAGTAATACCTAATTTTTGAAATTTTATAAATTTTATCTTTCAAAATAGACTTCATTTTTGGATTTGGAATATCTAATTTATCCTACGGTTAAATATTGGAACTTTTCGGATAACTTTTATATTTTTATGAATAGTGAAAATTGCTATATTTTAATTAAAAATAACTTTTTTAATCAAATTATTTTAATAGTGATAAATTATGATATTTAGTGGTTTTAAATTATAATTATAATATAATTTTACCATTTTATCCAATTGTGGTCATTATAATTAACTTCACTTTGAAATTGGACATAAACAATTGTCAATCTTTTGATTGACATTGTTTCTTAAAAACATGCTATTTGTTTTGACAACGGGAATTAATTATAAAATTAATTAATGAAACTTATATTTTTGGAATTTTGTAAAATAGACACCATTTTTGAATTCAGAATACCAATTATATCTTAGGGTGATTTTTTGGTATTTTTCTGAAAAACTTCAATTTTTGATGAATAGTGAAACCACTAAGTGGTAGTTTAAAAACTAATTTTTCATGTAAATGAAACATTACCACTTTCGTGATTTGATTTTAAAAATTCCGACATACATGGCTTTCATTAGGAAGTAAAATGTGGTTCAATGGGATTAAAATAATTTTTTTGGTGAATAGTAACTTTTAAGTTTTATTAATCACGATTAAAGGTAATTAATAAAAGTTAAGGTAAAAATGATATTATAAAAATATGAAAATATCATGAAACTTGTCCTAAAATTATTTGATGATTCATGGCCGACCAAGACAATCCATGGGTCAACTTGGGGACCCCATGGAGCCACTTGGGTAAGAAAATTACATTAATAACGTTTTATTTAAAGTAAAAATAAAATTGTCACAAACATGTGTTGTTTTACTAAAACAATTATAACATTGGTTTATATAACTTATATTTTTTACTATAAATATTAATTGGAAAGATAAAATTATTTCCTACATCATGATATTATTTCTATAATTTTTAGACATTAAATAAAGTAAAATATTTATGACACCATGATGATGGAGCGATTACCTCATTAATTAATGATTTAAATAAAATGAAAAGTTAATTTAAACTCTAAGACATAAACTTTTCAAAAACCTATTGGATGAGTATATTTCGATCCCTTATCACCTTACCCTCGCAATATATCATTTCAGGACCTTTAAAATTAGAAAACCATTTCATAATAATGTAACATTTCATGACTTTCCATGAGTGCCCCTCCTATCCTCTTATAAATGGACCCCACCTCTACCACCTTATTCACACAATAAAATCCATTTGGCTCGGCCAAACACTTCCCCAATACTCTTTCAACTTCCCTCTCTTACTCCTAGAAGCCACAATTTGGGGAGAAGTCTTTCCAAGGAATCCTTTAGATCAAATCAAAAAGAGTTACCCGATTTTAAGGTAATGTCTTCTCTTTTGTTCTTTTGTTTTATTTTGCTTATCCAACCCCTTAAACTATTTTAATTCCTTTATATTATAAAAAACCAGTATATATAATATTATATGTTGTTTTTATGATATGTATTTGATTTACACTTACACACACCTCTGTCTAATGGTTAAAGAACACACTGTTTCTGTGGGTGGAAAAATACTGCCTCATGATACAATGATTGTTCAATATACTTTTAACACCTCTAATGGTGACTGTTATGATGACACTATTTATATATATGATATATATTGTGTTTATGTTTCCCTTATTCTTCTGTATTTCTCATTTATGACATACATTTATGATTCCATTTTGGGTAAATGCGATAATTTTATTTTAGGAAGTGCGGACTACCGCCCCCTCAAAGTGATTTGAATCGTTAATGCCATATGTGGGACATATAAAGGATGGAGTAAATGATATTATATATGATATCATACTGGAAATATAATAACCCTTTATATCATTATGATTTCATTCCATTAAATATGAAATAGAAATGAAAGTAGCGTTCATGCGTACGTACGGCTTACCATCTCCATGAACGGTGCATTTCATTTCTTACCTCTAAATGTTACATAATATTATGAATGAATGTATATACTAGATATATATGATATATATGATATCTAAATCTTGAATATAATTCTGGATATAATGGATATTTTACCACATTATCAAATTTTAATTATTAGAAGTTTATTTTTGACTCAAGTACAAAAGATCGACAAAATGACCATTATTAACATAAATAATTACATAGTGTTCATAACATGGTAATAAGTGATATAAAAGGAATAATAAACATGAAAAAGGTTATTATGAAATTATAAATTAACTCTAGTTTATTATTCAGGAGGATAAAGAATGGTAAAGTCAAGTCGGACACGAGGTAAGGGAACTTCTTAACCCAATTTTTGTTCTTTGGGTTAATCTCCTACATCCAAATTATGACATGATACTATTATGTCCTATCTTGTATTTGTGCATTATTTATGTGTACTTATAGTGAATACACATAATAGATCTATTTTATTTAAAAAAATGATCTTTGTAAGGGACTTCGTCTCTATCTCCTTTCATTAAGGCATATTTTGTTTTATACACAACTTTCTTTTATACGGTGTATAAACGCCTTTGACTTTTACTTTTATTCAAAAGGAATATTTTTTATATGAACTGTTTTACTAAACGACAAAATTTAATGTTTTTTTGTCTTACGTATGCGGCGACAATGACTTCTCCACCGTTGTGACCAATATTTTAGTTTCGGCTTCCTCTACAAGATATAATTTTTTTTAAATGAAAAATAAATACAAAGTTTTAATTTTCTTTTATTTTGGCATTGAAAATGGGTACGATAATGTTTTTATTATATCAATGTGTTGTATTGATATCTTGTGATTGAAATTTGGAAATTTTATGTTTCCTTTATGCATGTTTTATGTGATACGATTATGCTATGGTTTATGATATGATTAAACCTATTCATATGAGGAATGCATTGGACTTAATAAGTGACAAGTGGAGCCCTCTACAGCTCCTCGATGCATCGGTAGGTCTCATGAGACAAACTAGTGTCTTGGAATGAGGCCCTGACAAAATCTTATTTATAGTCTTGGCACGAGGCCTTGGCTACGTGGTTATAATAGTCTGGTATTATGCATTCCATCTTTATAAAAGTGGTTATTGATATTTCATGTGATTATTCGACTAGTAGAATATCTATGTGAATATGTAAATGGAATTATTTCATTTTATTTTTTCCATATTATATTTTTGTTCATATTTAAAATGATTTTGTTTTAGCTATACATTTCCTTAAATGTTAATGTTTATTTATCAAAGCTTCTGCTATATTATTATCCTTACTGGGCATCTAAGCTCACCCCTTCCAATGTTTTAATTTTTCCAGGATGTGAAGAAGTAAATTATGAATGACCTGCAGGGATAGTATGAGGGGATATGAATACAAGATGGTGTTGTAGTTTTGTTTTACTTTATGATGTAATGTAAGACTTATGAATGTATCTAGTGTTTCCATGGCTACTAAACTAATCAGTCTTTTGAGACTTAATCTTTTGTGATCATGCCAATGTTATGCAATAATGAACTGACTCTGTGTAACTTGGGTCGGGGCGTTACAGTTGGTATCAGAGGATGTTTAGTACTAACCTTGGAAGCTAGATTTAGATAAACTCAGGTTAGAGCACATAGCCCAATGATAGAATTTGAGGATCAGTATAGAAGAACTTACTATAATTTTGGTATTATAGATATTTTGTGAGTTTTCCGAGAAATACATCCCTATCTGGATACGAGAAGGTAGAGGCGGCTCTGGCATAGATGTACCTAGGGGTAAAACCCGAAAACACTGCTTTGAGCTAGACTCGAATGGGAACTGGTGCATGACAATGGGCCTTGCTGCAATCTTGGTTACGACACTCCCGGGGGATATGCTTATGATAATTCTCATTTTATTTACAAACCATTATGAAGGGTTTATGAGTATATACTTCCTCAAATATAACATTTTTATGATTATAGTTCAATTTATGTTAAGTGTTTTACAAGTATGGAATTATGTATTTTTATTCATAAACTAATCTAGTTTATGCTATTGTTTAGAAATGGTGCCTAGTGGGAGGAACGTAAACCATATCAATGCACGCACTCTGTTTAGGGATTTCCCTCCTGCTCAAGATAATTATGGTGGAGTTTGAGATACAACTGGTGCTGATCAACTTATCACCATACCCGGACAACTCACTCAGGTTATGAATAATAACCTTACTCGTATGGAGCACCCTGATCCGCAATGTGGATGATCAATGTCAGAACGCTTCATGAGGCAAAAACCACCAACATTTAATAAGGGTACAAATCCATTAGTAGCTGAGCAATGGAAAAACTCATTAGAGAAAATATTCCACGCCTTAGGGAGTAGTGAAAGGGAGAAGTTTGTCATATCAGTTTACCGCCTCACTAGAGATGTCGATCAATGGTGGTCGCTGATTCAAAACACAAAAGAAGATGAAGAAATATCAAGTATGGAATGGAGGGAGTTTAAGGAAATTTTCTTAGAAAAATACTTTCCATGTGACCATCGAGCAGATATGGAAAGGCAATTTCTGAGTCTAAGGTAGAAGGAGGATGAGAATGTCACAAAGTATGAGGCCAACTTTACAAGGTTAGAGAGGCACACTCCAGATTATATAGGTAACCCAAGAAGTAAGATTGATCATTTCTTTTATGGGTTAAAACCATTTCTCTATTGAGCATTAGTCTCACAAAACTTCTCGTCGTATGAAGATATTGTCTCGTGTGCTATCAAGATGGAACAAAAATTCTCTAAGTCTTATGACTTTAAAGAAAAGAAAAAAAGAAGAGATCTTCTGATCAATCTTTAAATGGAAATAAGGGGATGAAGGGAAAATTTGAATATCATTCCTGCAGTAAATGTTGGAAGAAACACCCCGGTACTTGCTTGAAGTGAATGAGAGTCTGTTACAAGTGTGGTGAAAAAGGCCACCAATCTCACGATTGCAAGGGAAAAAGAGTTGCTGTCAATATGGAATGCTATAATTGTAGAGATATGAGACATTATGAATATGAATTTCCAAAGAGTCAGGGGATCATACCTCAGAAGAGGCCAAGGGATCAAGCCCGAGCTTATGTTATCACTACTGCTAGGGTTGAAGCTTCGAAAGGCGTGGTGGCGGGCAATTTAATGGTTTCCTCAAGTTTAGAAAATACATTATTTGATTATAGATCATCGCATTGTTTCATATCATCCTAGTTTTCTAAGAAAATTAGATATTTATAATTTGATTTAACAAAGGAATTTTCCGTCAAAACTCCTAAGGAATGTATCATTGCAACAATGTTTTGTGAATCAGTCCTCGTTAGAGAACTTAAATGTTTGTTATCTATTGATCACATTGTCATACCTATGATTGAATTTCATATAATCCTCAGTATGGATTTTATTTCGGACTATGATGAAAAATTTTATTGTAAGAAGAAGGAGGTTACGTTTTTTATGATGATGATAAGGAACACCTTATTTTTAGAGTAGAATCGTCACCACCTAATTCTTATTTAGCTCCACCCCCAGTAGCTCAACTAAATTCAATTATTGGTGAGGAAGGGAATTAAAAGACTGAGGGTGAGGAATGGAATGTTAAAATAGAGGATGTACCTATTGTTAAAGAATATGTAGATGTGTTTCTGGAAGATTTAACTGGACATCCTCCAAAACGAGAAGTTGAGTTTTCCATTGATTTAATTCCTGGATCAAGTCCTATATCGAAGACCCCTTATAGAATGGCCACCATGGAATCAGTTGAACTAAAGAAACAACTAAAGGAATTGAGTAATAAGGGATTTATTCTCCCTAGTGTTTCTCCAGGGGGGGCCCTATCCATTTTTTTTAGAAAGAAGATGGATCTATGAGGTTGTGTGTTGACTACAGGGAGATCAATGCTATAACAATAAAGTACAAGTATCCCCTACCTCACATTGATTATTTATTTGACCAAATTCATGGAGCTCAATACTTTTTAAAGATTTAACTTCGATCTAGATACCATCAGTTGTGTGTGAAGAATAAAGACATTCCGAAGACAGTATTTCAAATAAGGTACAAGCATTACAATTTTACAGTAATGCCTTTTGGATTGACTAATGCACCCTATATATTCATGGATCTAATGAATAGAGTTTTCAAGAAATATCTTGATGATTTTATGGTGGTATTTATTGATGATATCTTGGTGTACTCCAAAAGCTACGAAGATCAGGAAAATCACTTGCGCATTATCATGAAGACTCTTAGAAGGCATGAATTATATGGGATGTTTAGCAAGTGGGAATTCTGGCTTCATGAGATTTCTTTTCTAGGCCATATTTTCTATAAGGATAGAATTTCCGTTGATCCTTATAAGACCAAGGCAATCCATGAATGGCCAGCACTGAGGAGTATAACTGAGGTACATAGCTTTATTGGTTTGGCAGGTTATTAATGACGTTTTGTCCAGAATTTTTCCTGATTGGCTAACACATTATCAAAGATCACACGTAAAGGGGTTAAATTTGTCTATAAAAAAGAGTGTGAAGAATTTTTTGAAGAACTGAAGAGAAGATTATTCAATGCTCCTATTTTGACTCTACCATCATGGAATAATGGGTTTGTTATTTATAGTGATGCATCAATGAAAGGAATTGGTTGTGTCCTTATGCATAATGGTAGGGTTATTGCCTATGCATCACGACAGGTAAACATTCATGAGCCCAAATATCCTACCCATGATCTCAAGTAAGCTGCTGTAATCTTTTCCTTGAAGATATGGAGACATTATCTCTATGGTGAAAAATAGGATATATATATATACCGATCACAAGAGTTTGAAATATATTTTCTCACAAAAAGAACTCAACATGATGCAAAGGCGATGGCTTGAACTAATCAAGGATTATGATTTCACGATACACTATCACCCGTGGAAGGCAAATAAGGTTGCAGATGATTTGAGTAGAAAATATTATGGAGTTCTGAACATGATGAGAGTGGAAAGGGATCCTATTTTCATGGATCTAGTAAAGATAGATATGGGAATCACCATGGAAGGTGAAACATCAAAACTTTTTCAAATGGTTTCCAAACCATCTTTACTAGAAAGGATAAAGTGTTCTCAGGCCGATGATGAAGAGTTGAAAAAGAAGATTAAAGCTGTGAATGATGGGCGATTGAGTGACATTGTGTATGGAGATAGAATTTTGAAATTTGGTAGGAGACTTTATGTTCCCGATATACCTGATTTATAGAGGGAATTGTTGGTTGTTTCTCATAGTTCCAATTTCTCTAAACACCGTGGGAGCACCAAAATGTATAGATATTTAAAGAGACATTTTTGGTGGGACAACATGAAGAGGGAGGTTACTGATTTTGTGTCAAGATGTATGGTTTTTCAACAAGTGAAATCTGTAAGGCAACTGCCTAGTGGAGTATTGCAACCTCTTCCCATACCTGCGTGGAAATGGGATAATATTACGATGGATTTTGTCATGGGACTACCAAAGACTCCTAGAAGGAATGACACAATATGGGTCATTTTGGATCATCTCATGAAGTCAGAACATTTTCTTGTTCTAAGAGAACATATACAACTTGAACGTCTTTCAAGACTATATATTAATGAAGTTGTGAGACTTCATGGAGTACCCCTGTCAATTGTCTTGGATTGTGATCCACGTTTTACATCAAGATTTTGGAAAAGTCTTCAGAAGGCCTTGGATACTGAACTTTGTTTGAGCACTGCTTACCACCCTCAAACAGATTGACAATCAGAACGATCTATTCAAACCTTTGAAGACATGTTTAGATCATTCCCACATGACATTCAGGGTATGTGGGATCAATATTTACCTATGGTAGAATTTTCTGATAACAATAGCTTCCATAAGTATTCCGATGGCACCATATGAAGCGTTATAAGAAAAGAGATGTCGCACACCAACCTATTGGGATGACGTTGGTGAAAGAAAACTTGTAGGCCCAGAACTGGTGGATGAAACGATGGAAAAGGTCAAGGTAATCCAAAACCGCATCAAAGCAGCTCAATGTGTGCAGAAGAGCTTTGCTGACAACCGAATGAAGGATTTGGAATTTCAGGTAGGAGATCATGTTTTCTTGATGGTATCTCCATGGAAGGGAGTTATACATTTTGGTAAGAAGGGTAAATTGAGTCCCAGGTACATCGGACCTTTCGAAATTCTAGAACGAATTGGGGCTGTAGCTTACCGTTTGGCAATGCCGCTAAGTCTCTCCAAAGGTCATGATGTATTTCAAGTATGAATGTTGAGAAAATACATTCCTGACCTAACGCATGTACTCACCTATGAGGAATTATAACTGGAACCTGATATGTCTTATTGAGAAGAGCCCGTTAGGATTCTTGATATAAGAGAACATGTGCTGAGAAACCGGACGACTCGTCTTGTAAAAGTTCATCGGAGAAACCATAAGATGGAGGATGCAACGTGGGAACCCGAGGAACCTATGTTGAAGAATAACCCCAGTCATTTTATATAGTGATATTATAAGAAATTTCGAGATCGAATTTATTTGAAGGAGGGTAGAATGTAACACCCCAAGATTTCATGGTACACTTCTCTTTGAATAATACAGTAGCGTGTGTTGTACGCAACTTCGAGTTCTAACACACACCACAACCAATCAAAGTAGCCGTTATGAATAGTAATACATAATTTTTGAAATTTTATAAATTTTATCATTCAAAATGGACTTCATTTTTGGATTCGGAATATTGAATATAGTCTAGGGTGAAATTATGGAACATTTTGGATAACTTTTATATTTTGATGAATAATGAAAATTACTAAATTTTAATTAAAAACAAATTTTTTAATCAAAATAATTAATAGTGATAAATTATTATATTGATTGGTTTTATAGTATAATTAGAATATAATTTTACCATTTTATCCAATTATGGTCATTAGAAATAACTTCACATTGAAATTGGACATAAACAATTGTCAATCTTTTGATTGATATTGTTTCTTAAAAACACGCTATTTGTTTTGACAACAGGAATTATTTATAAAATTAATTAATGAAACTTATATTTTTGTAATTTTATAAAATATACACCATTTTTGAATTCATATGATCAATTATATCATAGGGTGAATTATTGGTATTTTTCTAAAAAACGCCAATTTTTGATGAATAGTGAAACCACTAAGTGGTAGTTTAAAAACTAATTTTTTGTGAAAATGAAACATTACCACTTCTATGATTTGATTTTCAAAAATCTTACATTCATGGCTGTCATTAGAAATTAAAATGTGGTTCAATTAGATTAAAATAATTTTTTGGTGAATAGTAATTTTTAAGTTTTATTAATCACGATTAAAGGGAATTAGTGAAATTTAAGGTAAAATGATATTATAAAAATATGAAAATATCTTGAAACATTTCCTAAATTTATTGGATGAGTCATGGAGGACAAAGACAATCCATGGGTCAACTTGGGGACCCCATGGATCCACTTGGGTAAGAAAATGACATTAATAACTTTTTATTTAAAGTAAAAATAAAATCGTCACAAACTTGTGTTGTTTTACTAAAACAATTATTACATGGGGTTATATAAGTTATCCTTTAGACTATAAATATTCATTAGAAAGATAAAAATATTTCCTACATCATGATATTTTCTATGAAATTTTTATACATTAAATAAATTAAATTTTTTATGACACCATGATGATGCACGATTACCTCATTAATTAACGATTTAAATAAAATGAAAAGATAATGTAAAATCTAAGCCTTACAATTGTAAAAAACCTATTGGATGAGTATATATCTAACCCTTATCACCTTATACTTTAAATATATCATTTTTGGGACTTTAAAATCCGAAAATCATTTCATAATAATGTAACATTTCATGACATTCCAAGAGTGCCCCTCCTCTCCTCTTATAAAAGGCCCCCAACTCTACCACATTATTCACAACATAAAAGACATTTGGCTCAGCGAAACTATGCCAAAATACTCTATCATCTTCCCTATATTACTCCTATAAGCCTCATTTTTGTCAAAATTCTTCCCAATTAAGCCTTTGGCTCAAATCAAAAACAGTTACCCGATTTTAAGGTGATGTCTTCTCTTATATTGTTTTTTTTATTTTGCTTCTCCAACCACTTAAACTATTTTAATTAATTTATTTTGTAACAAAACCAGTATCTATAATATACTAGGTTGTTTTTATGATATGTATATGATTTAAACTTACACACACCTCCGTATAATGGTTAATGAACATATTGTTTCTGTGGGTGGAGAAATACTGCCTCACGAAATGATGATTCTTCAATATTATTTTAACACCTCTAATGGTGACCATTTTGATAAAACTATTTCTATATATGATATATATTATTTTTATGTTTTCCTTATTCTTCTTTATTTTTCATTTATGACATACCTTTTTGATTTCCATTATGGGTAAACGCGATAATTTCATTTTAGGAAGTGCGGACTACCGCCCCCTCAACGTGATTGAATCGTTAATGCCATATGTGGGACGTATAAAGGATAGAGAAAATAATATTATATATGATATTATAATGGAATTATAATACACCTTTATATAATTATTATTTCATTCCATTAAATATGAAATAGAAATGAATGTAGCGTTCATGCGTACGTACAGCTTACCGTTTCCATGAACGGTGCATTTCATTTCTTACCACTAAATGTTACGTAATATTATGATTGAATGTATATACAGGATATATATGATATATATGATATCTAAATCATGAATATAATTATGGATATAATGGATATTTTACCACATGAACAACTTGTAATTATAAGACGTTTATTTTTGACTCATGTACCAAAGATCGACAAAACGACCGTTGTTAACATAAATAATTACATAATGTTCATAACATGGTAATAAGTGATATAAAAGGAATAATAAACAGAAAAAGGGTTCTTTTGAAATTATAAATTAACTCTAGTTTATTATTCATGAGTTTAAATAATGGTCCAGTCAAGTCGGACATGAGGTAAGGGAACTTCTTAACCCAATTTCCGTTCTTTGGGTTAATCTCCTACTTCCAAATTATGTCATGATATTATTATGTCCTATATTGTATTTGTACATTATTTTTGTGTACTTATAGTGAATAAACATAATAGATCTATTTTATTTAAAAAAATATATCTTTTTAATTGACTTCTTCTCAATCTCCTTTCATTGCGGCATATTTTGTTTTATACACAACTTTCTTTTATACGGTGTATAAACCCCTTGACTTTTACTTTTATTCAAAAGGAATCTTTTTATATGAAGCGTTTTACTAAACGACAAAAGGTAATGTTTTTTTGTTGTACGTATGCGGCGAAAATGACTTCTCCACCGCCGTGACCATTATTTGAGTTCCGGCTTCCTCTTCAAGCTATAATTTTGTTTAAATGAAAAAAAATACCACGTTTTAATTTTCTTTTATTTAGGTATTGAAAATGGTTTTGATAATGTTTTTATTATATCAATGTGTTGTATTGATATCTTGTGTTTGAAATGTGGAAATGTTATGTTTACTTTATGCATGTTTTATGTGATATGATTATGATATGGTTTATGATATGTTTAAACCTATTTATATGAGGAATGCATTGGACTTATTAAGTGATAGGTGGAGCCCTCTATAGGTCCTTGATGCATCGGTAGGTCTCATAAGACAATCTAGTGTCTTGGCACGAGGCCTTGACAAAATCTTATTTGTAGCCTTGGCATGGGGCCTTGGCTACGTGGTTATGATAGTATGGCATTATGCATTACATCATTATGAAAGTGGTTATTTATATTGCATGTGATTATTCGACTAGTAGAATATCCATGTGAATAAGTAAATGGAATTATTTCATTTTATTTTTTCCACATTATGCTGAAGTTCATGTTTAAAAGGATATTGTTTTGGCTATACATTACCTGAAATGTTAATGTTTTTTTATGAAATCTTCCGCTATATTGTTATCCTTACTGAGCATCTGAGCTCACCCCTTCCAAAGTTTTAAATTTTTCAAGATGTGAAGACGTATATTATGAATGACCTAGAGGGATAGTGTAAGGGGATATGAAGACAATATGTTGTTTTAGATTTGTTTTACATTATGATTTAATGTAAGACTTATGAATGTATCTAGTGTTTCCAAGGCTAATAAACTAATCGGCCTTTCGAGACTTGATCTTTTGCAGTTATGCCAATGTTACATAATAATGCACTGACTCTGGGTAACTAGGGTCAGGGCGTTACATCTTTGGATTATTGTGGCATGTTATGTTTTCTCATTATCACATTGACCTATCATTGATAGGAAAAATAATTACGAGACATTATCAATAGGATGTATATGTACATATACTATTATGTGTCTATTATCCTATTTCCACTAAATTCTTTTTTGATTCATGAATTTGGCATTATATAACTATGTCACCCCAGTATCCTTGAGTTGTACACCAGGAGGGAAGTGACTACCTTGCTCTGGAGGTGGTGGGCATTGAGACAGAAGTACTACCTCATGTCGTGCCATATGTGAACCTTATTATTTTCATTAATTGGCCACTCATGCCCATTTTTGATAGTATATACTTTATATGATGGATTCTATGAGATTCTTTCCCTACCCCAACTATGTTCGAGTGGATATGAGAATTCCATAAGTACCACCCACATATGTTTTCTAGTGATGTTGGACCTCAAGATGTAGAGACATTTATTTAGGCTTTACATTATCTATCAGAGCTTCTAGAGTCACCTCCAAAGGGGAGTTTCAAGATCACAACTTATATGTCACATGGTTCTACAAAGGTATGGTGGGATGTCATTTCCAAGGAATACCGACATCAAGATATGATATTAATGTAATTTTAAATTATATTATATGATTACATCATTCCATATACATTGCTGGTTGTTTGAGCGAGAGATATCATGAATTTTCACCCAGTTATAATATCTGAAATTATATATTCTTATCATTTTTCAAATCTACTGCAATTCATACTAACTCTAGCTGGCGATGAGATTATTTTTCTGAGGTTATTTGAGGATGGGCTAGTATACGCAATCCAATCATTCATTAATTCTTTTTGGTTTCATATTTTTCTATGGTAGTAAACTAGGTACTCCTTGATGATAAGAATTTGGGGGAATATGAACATTTGAGTCTGGGATGTCCAACACCCAAAAAGTCTGTAGTTCTTCAATATGAATGAATCATCACTTTGAGGTTTCTCATATATGAAATGGAAGTACGAAATATCATACTAACAGGTTCATTATATTTCATCTGTGTAGTTACATGGGACACATAAATCCCTAAATAAGAAGATACACAGTTCAGGGAAGAGGTTATGTTAAGATGTTCCATATTTAGTGTTTTAAGATAAAATTTTCTCTAGTGTGGAGTGAGAAAGGATCTACACCTTCTCCAAATTATGGAGTGGTGATTATATCACCACTAAAAGAAAATATCTATAATACCAATAAGAATAAATAATGATGATTAACATGAGGTAGTGGTAATATGACTTAATATTATCATCATCAGTATAGAGGTAAAGGTTAGCAATGTATGGTTGTACCAAAGGGATGTGGTACATTTTGGTAACATCTACTACAACTTATGATAGATAAGAAGACAATGAAAACATCTACTATTTATTGAACTATTTTGGAATCCTCTATCTTAGTGTCTTGTTTTTTTATCATATATTATTTAAAATACTTTATATTTACAAAAAATATAAATAGTCTAGGGATCAAGGTTTTATTTTTTTCATGATGAAGATCAATACCTTGTTGGGAATTTTATCAATGAGTGTTCACCAATTCAAAGAATTTCCACATGATATAATTGGTTATCTATTAACTTGGAGTATTTTTGTAATTGAAATTATATGTTAGGTGTAATTATTATGAAGAATTGGTAGATTCCTTATAATTCATATATTTTCAATAATTTCCTGAGGGTCAAGTTCACATCCCCTAACAATGGTAGACATAGTTTTCCTAGAAAACTAGGATACTCGTGCATCTAAAACTGTACCTCATCATTATCGGATGGTTACACTGCCAACAAAGAATAATAATTTCTTTATACATGATAAATGTATAATAAATTCAATTTTCCATCTTCAAGTGGATATTTTATCGGATTAATTCCCAAATAACTTTTTAGGGATACTTTGACTGAGAGAGGTGGAAGTCATTGTTGATCTACTTCCCATAGTGGCACCAGTGTCCATTCCCCCTTAAAGGATAACACCCAGGGAGATTCTAGATCTCAGAAAGTAGTTTAATGACCTAGAAACTAATGTCTTTATTAGTCCTAGTACCTCACTAAGGGGTGTCCCAAACATTTTTTATAATAATATTACCAATATCCTCATACCTTTTATGAACTACTGACGTTTGATCCAATTTAGGATTAAGAACCGATATCTACATCTGATAATTTAAGGCCTCTTAGACTAGATCTGAGGAGATATGGTATTTTTAAATATTTATTTATGGTTTATCGATCAAAAAGTTCAGGTTATATATGTAGAAATTGATCTCACAACTCTTTGGATTAGCTGTGTTCTTTACAAATATATAGAATTTATTTTTAGACTTATGAATGCGCCGTCAGTTTTCATGGCTCTGGTGAATTATTATTTCAACCCATATGTATATTATTTTTCCGTAAATTTTTTTGGAATATATATTGATTTATTCTCACAATCATTACATGAATTAGAATAATCATGTGCTCATGATGAATAAATTAATGTGGGAATAAATTTAGACAAAGCTCACTAAATTCCACTTTGGTATTGATAATTTACACATTCAGGGTAACATTGTGTTAGAGTAGAGTGTATTAGTAGACTTAGAGATGGTGTGATTTGTTTTTTCTAAGTAGTATCCCGTTAAATGATTTGATATTAAATGATTCTTGGGAATATCTTGATATTTCAGACACTTCATCAAAGAATTTTCAATCCTAGAAGAACCTCTTACATGAATATCTAATTATGGTGTGAAAAACATATGGTCAAAACCATTAAAAGGATATCTTTATAAATAGAATAGTGGCTAGCTTTAGTTCTACTCCTGTTTCTTCCATATCTAGGTAATATCTATATAGTTTATTATGATGCATCAAGAATTTTACGGGTTGAAATTATGATGTAGGATAGGTGATTCGTAGTGTACATGTTTATTTTCTGGTTTCCCCATGATAATAATTACCTGAATAAATATGTTGGGTTATACTCCTTTATGCATTATTTATGTTGTTGGTGACATTATTTACTTGATGTTAATTTTGTGTAGAATATATAAAAAATCACTCATGTATATATTTACACAATGTTAACTGAATATTAGGGAGAGAATATGGGTTGTATATATTCAATCCTCCAATTACATGATTCCCTATACACTGAAGAAATTCAATAATGTAGCAGATGCATAGAGTTAAAAGATGTAGAAACTGGTGATTTATGAGGCTAGTAGTGAGTGGAATTATATGAACATGTGTTCATAGGTTCATGATGAGGTGCACGAGGATCATGGTCTTAACATATTACCCCTCAGTAATTGTCTTCGGAAGAGTAAGGGATGTTTCATGGCCATAGGGGACATCCCAAATACCCGAAAAGATATAAATATTTAAAAATGAGTTGATGAATAAATGGGGGATTATTATAACTTTGAAAAGTAAAAATTCCATCCCAAGAAAAAAATAACCTAAAAAATAATATATGGTGAATGGGAATAATGTATTATAACTCAATGTTATACCCAATGAAAACAGCACTAAACTACAACCATAAAAAATATTAATGTAAAAATCAAAAACTAAAAAAAATAATTCAATGATGAAGAAGACATCCATAAAAAACTCAAAAAATTATCAAAACTCAAACTGTACTAGACATTCACAAGTCATCATGATTTATAACTAATGAAATTTTAAACCTTATCTTTTCCCATGAATCTATTCAAATCATTTGTAAAACCAAAAAGGATACCAAGAATGTGGTCAATATATATTTTAAATGGATTTTACCTATTACATCCCTACTCATGGAACTATGATTGAATTTGATAAAGAATGTTTATAAAAAAATTTATGTAAAACAGTACCTATCAAATCAAAATCCATTTCTATGAAAATATATTTTCTATACTAAAATGATTTGAATGGAATGAAACCAAACAAGCCTTTCATAACTTTTCTGAAATCCATTTGGAATATTTCAATCCATTCCACCAATCCATACATTACTAAATATATGATACCATGGAACTCTTTATACTAACATGAGGTGAGACATCCTTTAAACAATTCATCATTTGTAGAACCATTTTGTTAACGGTGACTTCATTCCATTATCTATACCATTCTTTTGAAGTCAGAAACATCATTCCCTTATCATTATAATATTTAAATGAATAAAAACCAACTATATATTCTGAAACTCATGGAAAAACAATTATGAAAATGCATTTCAATAAAAAATCATTTATTAAAAGCATTTTCCATTAAATTTTCATGCATCAGTAATGAAAGATCTTTTTGAAATCAACCATTTTTTAATTATGTATGAAATTTCACATTCCTTTGAAAAACTTATTTCAACCATTTTATATCCATTAATAAAAAGGGATTCCAACAAACATTGCACATTGGGATCAAAATTCAACCGTAGTTATTAAATAAATCTGGAATAATTCATTATTGTTATAATAAATAGGATTCAAGTGTGATTCCACCTACCTCACAACATAAGTATAAAATAAGAACAAAACTAATTCTTCTACAAAATGGTTCAAAACACAAAAAATAATATTTATATCTTATTCACTATCATCCATTAAACCATAACACAACATTATTAGAATAAAAAATAAATTAATATATATCAAATAGATTAGATATATGAATCCATGGGTCGGATGAAGAATCAAGAAAAGGAAAACCACCAAGAATGAGCACTTGCCAAGGAATATGAACCTCCAATGCACTTAAAATAAAATGTAGACTTCTAACAGAGAGTGTCATTATAGACTTTGTATGAAGTTTAATTAAATTTATTGTTGTAATTAGGAAAAACGAGATGATAATGGTCTCATCTAGTTTAGATCCACAATTTGAGAAGGACCACCAATATGCCGCATGATTTTTCTACAGATTTTAGATAAACGTGCACTAAACAAGACAATTATACTACCTTAAACCAATTCTCACATGGTTGGATCATACTATTAGAAAAACTATGCACCAACCATGTTGGTTTCTTTTGTCCTACAATTTCAAGGTTTCTTTTGGGTGGCCGCATGGTTTGGCCAAACCATGCACTAACTATGCGCCTAACCATTGGCAATTATTTTCCCTTTCACTGTTTCATGGAGTAGTTTCTAATTTTCTATTTACAATGATAAAAATCCACAATCAAAAAATAATAAAAATATTATAAAAAATCTTCCAGAACATCGCCAAATAACATAATAACTTTATATACATAAAATACATAAACAAAAGGTTAATTAATTGAAACTAAGGGTACTTAAATGTCTCCAAAATTATTCTTTGTATCCCCAAAATGTTGTATTCTAGCATTATCATGAAATATTTTGGGCAATTTTTGGATCATTTTATTCTCATGTGCTCAGGTTTCTTCATGAAACTACCATGTCTCCATAAAAACCACACTAGAATGATTATTTTCCCATGAAATAATTTCTCTTACCAATCCACAATCCACACTAGACGAAGTCACAATATAGAATCTGGCTATATGACAAAATGATATCCTCAAATCACATTATTAGTATCAGGATTATAATTTTTCAATTGCGAGACACGAAACACATTATGCACATAACTAAAATTTAGTTGCAATGTTAATTGAAATGCCACATCACCAAAAAAAAATTAATGTTCCTATAAGGGACTACATATCTATGATATAACTTTACTTACATCCCAAAACTAATATTCCATGGCCTTAAAGAGATTCTCCAGAACACAATAACTCTCACATCAAATGGAGATGGATATCGAAGATGATCTATATATGATTTATAAATTTTTTTAGTCATCTCAATTCTCTTTCAAGTCAAATGAATTTTTTCTATTATCTCTTGAATAAAGATGTATCCAACCAGTTATTTCTCACCTATTTCAACCCAAAAAAGTGTACAACAATGAGGATTCACATAAAATGATTCAAAAGGATTTCTATATATTGAGGTCTAATAGCTATAATTATACAAATCCACTAATGTTATGTGTCACCCTAAGAGCCAACAAAATTCATTACACAATATCTATGGACGTACTTTAATGTTATATTTCCCTTTAATAATTCTTATCCACTCATGTATGATAAATCTTATTTGTATTCAACTAATTCCCAATTAATTTCTATATGGATTTCTATAAATGTGATATAAACCTTAGATATTGGTAAAATACTATCAAAACAGATACACTATTGTTATCTAACACTTTTGGGATATATATTTCAGACATTTCCACCAACATATAAGATTCAAGAATTTATATCAAATGGGATGAATTTTTATGATAATCCACGATAACCCATATTGAATCAGGTTTACTAACCATCCTTAGGATAGAAGTTACAAAATCCATATTGAATTTTCCAATTATAAATAATGAATTGGTAAATATTATAGTATATCAATTTGTCTTTGGTTCTCGACCTTAACCTCTGATAAGAGAGGAATCTGATAAAATATAATCCCCTGTAATTTACAAGAAAAAAAAACTAAAAAATTACTATCATTTCCTTAAATATATTTTTTATTACAAGAAACAGACAATGTTGAATGGTTTATGCATGAAGAAGTTATTCCTCAAAATCCAATGGTATAATCATACAATCTCGAAAACACAACACAAAACACTCATCTAGATTCCATCCCTTAAAAAACTCCACAATATTGAGTATTGAACCAATATAAACACATTAATAATATAATTTTTGGTACACATTAACATTTTAAACCAAATCAGAAAGCAATGAAACTGTAAATAAAACCACAACAATACCTTGGGATTTCCAATCCATGAGCATGTGTATAAAACATTTATCAGATACCACTTGTCTAAAGAATCTTTTTAAAACTAACTATATGAATTTATAATAAATCCATATTCTACTAAATGCTTATAATTATATTTATACATAAAGTAAATTTCAAAAAAATTAAGATACTACCTCTATGCACATTGTCTCAGATTCAAATAAATTTATGATTAAATGGGTATCAAGATATTATAATATAAAAAAATATTAAATTTCTCACCAAATAGGTAATGATTAAAAGTATACAAATCATATAGAAAAACACATAATTCTAAATCATGTGTTGGGTATTTCTTCTCCTGAAACGATAACAGTTATGATCTACAAAAAACAACATGATCATGTTGCGTGAGAATACATCCCAAACCTAATCATTAAGCATCATAATAGATCACATAACCATATCATAAATATGATAATATCAATATCGGTTCTATTGTATGGAGAACTTTTACCTCTTCAAATTACTTCTGAAATTAATCACTCTATTTAATTGGAACATATTTCTTTTTCAAATAAGTCATTAGTGAAGCTTATCATGAAAATTCAAAAACCATGTTTTTTAATAACCATATATTCTATAGGAACTACATTTCTTGATGAAATTATTTGGTTCATGTTAATATATCATAGGTTCTATATTTTCTAGACAAAGAAATGCCACATTCATTGATAAAATGGGAAAAATGTACCTCTTGTGTCCAAAACTTTTACTAGGATGTTTTCCATAAAGATAATGATCATGAAATTTTCAGAACACTATCGCTAAGTGATCCTCATGCTCATCCATTTTACAAAAATACACTAATATGGTATCCATAGAAACCACAAAAAAAGAATCAATATACCATTGAAATATCTAATTCATCAATTCTATAAAGATATATGATGAATTATTTAGAACGAATTGTACAAACACATACATGTAATGTCTATATATACAACTAAATGATATTGTGTAAATATCCTCCTTATGAAACATGCAATTTTTAAAATTTTGAATGGTTTTCAACTTAATATAAGAATTCATATACCCAAATATGATCGATTGGACAATCAATTAATGGAATTGGATGCCAATTCATTATCAGAACTTGGTAAAGATTAACAATAATCAACACAATTCCTTAGAGTTCTATCATCTTTTCTAATAAACAACTCGGATGATTCCTATAGTTATTTACATGGTTCAATTAACCCTTTTAATTCTGACACATCTAACTTTATTTCAACTCCATTAATTTTATTGTAACCATTTGATAAGATATTAGGATATATATTACCTACCCCTAGAAGGAGATCATTTGCAAACTCAAATTCTCTTACAGGTGGAAATCCAAATATATTATATGTAAAACCATTAAAAACATATTTAATTCTATTATAAATCCACTATTATCAATCTCATCCATCAATGAATATTTAAATGATACCATCGGGAAAGATATAGTTCAAACCACTAGTGTCAACAACCATGTTGCACCTTCCATTAAATAATTGTCTCCTCTAAAAACATGCTTGATGCCTGATTTTGTAGTAAACCAAACCCTTTGGGAATAACATTCAATGTGTTTTTCAAATTTTGTAAACTAAAATATACCCATGATTTTATCATAGGCATCCATCACTTTCATATAAAATTTTCAAATCAATTCAAATCCATCAATAGTTATAAAATATGTTTTCCACCTAAATATTGGAGATTCTTTTTGTCGATAGGAGTTTGATGTTTGAAAATTGAAGGAATCTTATCAACATGAGAACCCAAAAGATTAAAATAATAATAAAAAATAAATTAATATGATGTAAACTTATCAATAAAATATTTCATAAGTGTATAATTCAAATGGATCATAACACTCACTATCAATGGTTCTTAATGATCTTCCAAAATCACTAAATCAGATGAATACAAGTGTTAACTATCTAGAATATTCTTTTTATTATCTCGATGATATTTCCATGGTTTAGTAGTCATGGTATTCCAAGAATCACCACATCTATCTTTATTATATTTATGATAATTATTATACTGGCCTCATACTGTAGAATCATTTAATGTCTCCAAAACCTGAGATTTATCCCAAGCTCCCAATCATTGAGCATTGAGAAAATATTGTATAATATTCCACATATAGTTCCAATTATGAAATTTTCTATGTGGTTATGAAAAATAACTCTTACTGTGATCAATATAAGCACATTTAAAACTTCCAATCTTTCCATTTTGTTTGGGAGGAAGTCTCAATGCTCCAAAAGCCAAATTATAACTCATAAAACTAACTTAAAAATAGGGTTCCCTCTTATAATTATACATATTATTAGAGTACCCATTGTTTTCCATATTCATAAACGTGATTTATCCACCCATAGATAATGAGATGTCTCCCCCATCCATTTTTTCTATAATGAATGTATCAACATAATCTATTATACAAACCAAATAAACCATTTAGTGAATTTTTATCTCAAATTATGATTCAAAATGTGTTCATTTAATGATGAATATTTTGAATCTTTGGGAGAAATTGTGACTAAATTCATAAATTTATCTTCATACTCTATCAATTACTGGTAACCTTTCTTCATTTTGAGATGGTTTGTCATTTTGGAAATCATTAACATGTGAGGATAGATTTGTTTTTGAAAACATCTTTAAAATCCTCCAACAAAATGCTTTTATCCACTTTATTAAAAATTGGTAGATCCCACCACATGAATTCTAGATACTCTAACCCATAAATTTATAACATAAATTTTAGATCAAATGGTTCCCCATGGAAATTTGTAGATTTTATACAACATATTAATCCACACGTCAACATTTATAAGTTATGAGTAACCCCAAAATATGGGTGGATTTGGCTTCTAGAATAGAACTGAATGATCAAATTTCATTGTTTCTCCCCTTATCTTATCCTTACCCATGGATTGGAAATATTTTAAAATACCCTAAACAAGCTATTTGAATACTCATGAGTTAGGTGAAACCAAAATCTCAACAGCCTCTTCTATTTGAAATCTTATTTTCCTAACTGCTGAAATTTTATTTAACAAAAAAAATACCATTTAATCTCAATATTTTACGATTTAGGGAGTATATATTTCAAATTTACAACGACACAAATATCACAACATGGGTTTCCAATATTTAAAATTAATAACATTTAAACCATTTATGAAACTTTTACCAAGATCTTTCAAAATAAACACATATGAAACTTTTATAAATATGATCAATTTTTCACCAAACCCATAAATCATTACTCAAAATTAAATAGGAACTCCTAGTGTGACGTCATTTCTATAAATTCATTTTATTCTCTTATAATTGGAAAATCCCATAAAAATGTTGAAACATCTCCTTGGTTTGTCACAAAAAACTAATGTACCAAAAATACCTATTAATTTAATGTTTAGTATAAATAGGTTAGCTACGCATATTTATGATCTACATTTCAATTGTTGATATTCCAAATCCTTTCTACACATTCAACTCAAGGACTAAACAATGATGATTGTTAACATAATGACCAAACAAACCAATTCCATTCGTAATATCTTGTTTCTCACATATTATCTTCGGATGAGGTGGAGTGTGTTTCTTGGAATTAGGTGATATCTTCATGAAAAAAAGGTTGGTAATAAATTATATGGACTACACAGATAGTTGGGAGACGATTTTTCCTTTTTAAAATAAATAACTCAAACCATGAGTACAGTAGACAAATAATCAATATATGCTGTATTAGAACAATTTACTAATGTTGGGTCATATTTTTTAATTATTACATATCTATTTAAATAGTTTTTAAAATAAAAAACACCTATTAAAAATATGATTACTAACTTTTTATTCCACATGTGTTATTAGTATGTTTTTGTAGATAAGATTACATTTTACAACACATATAGAATTTACTAATTTCTTATGAATATAAAAGTTACATTATTCATTAAGATCAACAGATTGAGGTATGCATCTAATTATCATACATACCTTTTATTAGACCAGGAGTTATATTTAGGTCTTGACTTTTATATGGACAAATTTCTATATAATAAAACTAATATCAGTACCAAAAAATTAAACTAACTTTTACAAGGATTATCATATTGAAAATTGATAACGAAGTCAATTGGACTATCCTAAATTTTTAATCAAAACACATAAATGTGTATCTAATGAATAGAATTAATTTAACACTTTGATGGTGTTAAAATAATGGTGTCAGACATTCAGTTATGCCAGAGCATTATGAGCTATCAATATTCAGTTTTATGAGTTCAATGTAACTAACTAAGAAATATGACCATTTGAGCATCATCTATAAATATCAAGTCATTTAAAGATTTTTGTGCAAATACATTTCCTCCCTAATTTATTATGATGAATAATTAGTTTTAATATCTCATTATTTTTCCTTTTAATTTTTTATATAGTTATAGTTTTAAGGAATCCTTGGCATGTTTGATTCTTTTATAACATTTTCAGTTGTATTTTTGAATGATCATTATTAAGATTGAATTATTCTAGGGAAAATAAGTCAATAAATATAATCCATAAGATCAAGGGTTTTTAGGTACATGAAGAATGATGTCCATCATTATATCGATGAATTTTGGATATAAGAAGACATAGCTATTCTAATCATCGTATCCAAGAAATTACTATTAAGGAATGACATCATTGATAGTAAGTATAAAAATGTCGATACCTATAGTTAATGTTATTTCCTACATTACTCATAAGTTGAACATTGTAAAATATTTTTATAATATATTATAAGTAATTATTAATCTTATTATCTATTATATTGTTTCCTTTTTTGATGTTATGTTTTCACCGTGTTTGTTATAGAACATTAGTCAAGATACTCATATTTCTATTATATTTACTTTTTCATTATAACATTAATTGATATAAACATAAATTGATATTAAAAAATTCTATTTTGATTCAAATATTTAATTTCATATTACCTTAAGTATACTAGTTTTAATTTTGTAACACTAGTAATCAGACTAAGCCTGAGTCTGATAAAATTACCTTAATATGTTTCATGTTTTGTCTTAGTTCAATGATTTTGAAATACACTTTTACATTGAAACTCACCCCCATATTGTAATTATAACCATCAATAACAAATCATGTGATCTTAAAATTGGAATTAGATAATGTTTATTCTACTCAAATACATGACTATTTTTAATCTATTTACTTATTGCATGTTTTCCATGTTTTTATATAAACATCTTCTTTATAAACATGTTACCTTAATGTGTATTTTTATAAAAAGAAATTATATTCTTAAAGATGTATGATATGAATATTTTATCTTATTATAATTTCAACCACATTCAATGAACAATATTTTATGGAAATGTCTTTAAGTATTGAAGATATATAATTAATATCTTTTTGATCATCACTAAAGAAGAAAATTTCAGGATTCTTACCGTAATATACATGAATCCTGATAAATAAGATTTTTATTTTAAATATTACGAGAAAGTGGAATATCAACTAAATTAAAAATTTATAAGTACTTTACTGTGTTCTCGTACAATATGTATTCATAATTAGATGACATCTTTTGAGATAGTGAACATTATGTTGAGTAAATTTGATGATGCACATTTTGGTACATATATTGTTAGGGAAACTAGAATATCTATGTGATTTTATCATAAAAATGAATTTTTATCTTCTACATGGAGTTCTAGTTTCCATGATTTACTATAGGTTTGTGAATTTTATAAATAGTTTATAATCTGTCAGGAAAAGTACATGATTAAGAAATTTTTTTGAAAATATTAATAATATTTTTAATAATGACTTTGAACAAAAAGAACTTATGTCGATGATACATGGATGTTAAAGAATATTACACATGATGGTCTGATTGGAAATCTCATACAATATAAGAAAAAAATTCAATGTTATTTTGAAAATGTTAAAAAGTGAAATGGTGGTGTTTCATTTTCTATAACAATGATGTACCTTTTAAATTGAAATACGCTAAAAATGTTGCTTCTTTTTTGAGAAACAATAATGTTTTTTTTCAATCAGATTGAATTATATTAGAAAACATAGGGAATTAGGTATCAAATATAGAAATAATAATGAACAATATACATTGGAAGAAATATTTCAATTATAGATATTAGAAATTTCTTAAGGAAAATGGAGACATGGAATATTCTGATGTTAAATGTTTTGAATGTAACAAAGCTGGGTTTATTCATCTTTTATGTTATATTATAAAATGGAAAAATAAAAGGGAAATAAATTTTGATATAAATTCCAAAATGTATTATAATTATAAATGAAATCAATTTTTGAGATAATATGCACATAATGTTCCTTTGGTGGATATTATTTTGATTTTTATATGATAATGAATGTTATGGGTTGAGGAAAATTAATCTTTTATAAAATGTACACATAGTAAATCAATGTCTATTGGAAAAGGTACATAAAACTCAATCTCTGACTAACATTTCATTAAAATATAATTATCTTGGTGTGAAAAATTCTATATATTCTAATGAAAAATCTTCTACAGCAGAAAATAATACCCTTTCATGTTATGAGTAGGTTTTATGTTTCTGACAACTCAATGAAAAATTAAATTTGTAATATTTGAAAAAAACATGATAATTAAAATGAAAATCATTATAAGGTAGATATAATAATTCATTTTTAAACAAATAAAATATCATTTATTTCAGAAAATCACTATAAATATATTTTAGAAAAATTTAATATTTCCAAATAATTTGAATTCTTTTTCCCGGAATAACAGTGTTTTAAAAACAAAACATAATTATATGATTAATACTTATGAGGATAAATATTTACCCATCAAACAAAAATAAATAATTTTTAATTTGTTGAAACATTAATCCAAGTATTCCACTGGTGTGGAAAACATTGAAAATATTTTTAAACAAATTAGACCTCGTGGTAATAGTTTCCCAATGGGTTTCACATATAAAAAACCAATGTTTAGTATCAATTTATTTGTCTCTATTTATTAAAAAAAATCCCCATGTTCCAAAGTGGTGGGTATGTGAAGAAGAATTGTTCATTAAATAAAGGTCAATCTCTTAGATTTTAGAAGTCATATTTTTCCAACCAAAATTGGTAACCAAAATATTATTATTTTTCAAAATACCAAACCAATTATGGTTTTGTTCTAAAAAACTAATATTTTAGTTTTTATGAAAATAAATTTATTTACAAAAAACAAAAATAGATCTTACATGGATAATGGATTTTCAATGATCATGACTAGAAATAATTGTTTATTTGAAAGGATAATCAATTTTAATTGTGAAAAATGTAACTTTCAGAGATAATACTCAAGTTGATATAATCGAAATAGATAACATTCATCTTATTGGAAAATCCCTTATTAAAAATATTTTATTTGTTATAAGACTTAAACACAACATTATTTGGATAAGAAAATTATTTGATAAACGTTACCTTATAATAATCACAAATGATAAAAGGTTAGTACATATTTATAAGGATGAATTTGTCTATTCTTTTAATCATCATAAAAATGTTTACAAAGTATCATGAAAACCATTGGAGGAAAGGCTTATCATGTCTTAGTGAAATGGAAGTTCATTCACAGTTATGGAATAGAAGTTTGGGAAACAATATCCTTATAAATGTATCTATGTTTATGATGAATATACTTTATAAGGATCTACTCGAACATAGGATTGATAATTCAAAAAAATGATGTCCCTTATTAATATGGTATAAAATTTTAGTCAATTCTGGAATCTATTATTGATATCTTAACATATAATTCTTTTTATTTAGTGCATATTGAATTATTTGGTGCTATTAAAACTAGAATTAATGGTGGAAAATATTATTTATAAGTTTTTGTTAAAGATTAAACTTTATATGAATGTTTTTATTCATATAAAAATAAATTTTAAACCTTTTGTAACTTTTAAAAAATTTAATATAGAGTAAGAAAGGAGAAAAAACTAAACATGGTAATAATTACTAGTTATCATGATATAGTATTTAAAATTTATGATTTTAAAGATGAAATATTATAATGATATTAAACATAACACTTCAGTACTTAGATCATCCAACCAAAATGGTGGATTTTAAAGAATAAATAAATCTGTTTCAAGAAATAATATGAACCATGTTGAGTGGATAATAAGTTGGGAATTTTGTTTCTCCTGAAGTGATTATTACAATTTACTATACTATAAATAATTTTTTAATTAGATTTTTTAATAAGACTCATTATGAGTTTTGGATGAAATAAAAACCAAAAGTTTCTTACATTAGTATTTTTTGAAAAATATTCATCCAAAATAAAAAATATGATTAACATAAATTTTCACCAAAAATATATTGAATGAATATTTTTTCGTCAATCCAATACATCTAAGAGTTGTGGAATTATTAATAAAAAATATTATTCTTTGCATAAAATATTGAATGGTAACATTCTTGAAACCGATCACTATGATTTAAAACAATGACATCCTATATCTTCATATGTGATTTCTAAAATTGAGCTTCAAACATTTATAAAATATTATTTTCATAATTAAATAACTCAAGGATGGATTTTTAAAGTTACTCTTATGGATTATTTTATATCTATAATTTAGGAAACAGATTCTAAAAACTCATTAATGAAGCCATTTCATAGGAATCATCCTAGATAATATATCTTTGGTAATGTAGATAACCTATTTATGAGTAGATCTTCCTTCAGGAATGAAATTGAACATATATCTTTCTTATCAAAATTTTAACCCAAGAATCTTGATGGGGCCTTAGATGGTGAATATTTGATTAAGTCAACACAATATTAATTCAATGAGCGTGGAAGGAAAAATTTAAGGAATGTTTTTGAATGATCATTAGAAAAATAAAAACTTTGAGAAAATGGTGTTTTTTAGAATATATATTCTCAAAAGGGAATAATCATTACAAATAATGAAATACTTGTTACTAAAGGTAATAATAAAAGAGAGGTAATACATAATAAAGAAAATATTTCACCTATAATAATATTTTAAGCTATTCAAATACTTCTATTATGTGTAACATTATTTAATTTAAATCTATTTCAAATAGATGTGAATTGTTTCTTTCATAATAGAAAAGTTCAGTTGGATGTTTCAATTGTAAAACAACTTTTTTTGAAGATAATAAATATCTTAAACATGTTTATAAATATTTCAATGTAAATTATAGACATAAATAATCTCATGGAGCTTGGTATAACTGATTTTCTGTGTTTTTTCCAAAACAATTTTGTTAAGGGAGATGCATATCCATCTATTATTATATTACATAATAATAAAAATATTATGATTGTATAGATTTATATTGATTGAATTATATTTTAGATCAACTAATTTTTATAAGATATTCCTTTATGGATCTCTTAATGTTTATGTTTGAAATTTGATGGATTTGTGAGTTAAAATATTTTCCGGGTTTTCAAATTTCACAAAAAAAAGTAAATTTTACATCCCAACATTATTATATAAAATATATTCTAAGAGAATTTTTATGTGATAATGAAGAAAGAATTAGTTCTCATATTTTTACCTCCAATACTTTTTATCTTGATATCATTGTGAAATATTTATTTAAAAAAATTAGTTGTATAATAGGAGTATTAAATTACATAACTGATAACCATCAATATTTAATATTTTTAGTATTTTTATGTGAAATAAATCAAGAAAATCCAATGGAATCCCGTTTAAAATATTTAAAACTTATTTTTTATGCCATAATAGAAATATATATTTATGCAAATTCTAATATTCTGGAATTGTTTTTGAACTAATGTTTATAGATACTAACTTTGGTTGATATATAATGAATAGAAAGAATACATTTGGAACTTTCCATTACATATGAGATTATATAGTTTCTAATTCATGTAATAAATAACACTCTCTAATACTTTACACTGATCAATCTAAATATGATATAGTTGGATGATTCTGTTCTCAATTATGGTGGATGCAACTCACACTTACAGATTATGGCATGAGTTTTACTAAAACTCAAATAATTTTTTTTAAAATCTATTAGTGTTTATAAAAACAATATTGTAATGGGTTTTTAAGAATAAAAATTTATAAAAACTAGGTTCATGATTTTAAAAAAAAATTCCTTTCTCAAAAATTGTTATAAAATTTATAGAGTCAAAACATTGTAACAAATTTTTAATATTAAAAATATACCATATTCTGTATAGTTTTTCCAAAATATCATATTCAGTTCTATAATTCAAAACTATCACAATTAATATTTCTACTGAAAATACATTAATAAATTTTTTAATACAATCATAATCTATTTAAAAAACAATGATGAAGAAGTTATTCTTATTGATTACCCTTTTTACACCAAAAGTCACTCTTCTATTAGTTTAGTTTTTTCACATATTCATTGTTTAGTTTTTAATTAATGTTTTTTTTTATATGTGTTGTTTTTTAAAAAAAATATATTTTTAAAAAGAAGCATAAAAATTTTCAAAATCCAAATCATTCTGAATCAGATAATGTTTTAAATAACACAATATATTGAAATAAAAATTTAACAAATTATTTAGATAGATCATTACTCTCAATGTATATTTGTTTTATTCTCAACTATATATTATTATTTGGAATATGAATTATCAATATATGTGACTATATAATGATGAGTCACCCTTTTTTTGACATCAACTATCAAATTTTGTTTCTCTTCAGTTGCTGCAGCCATAAATTTCTCATTTGGGATGTTTTATTTTTTATATAATCTTCATTTTCAGTATCATATCTGATATTAACCTTAGAAGAATTTTTTTCTGGTACATATTCTGGGGAAGGATTGGAGAGAGGTCGTGGTTTAAAAAATGTGATTTTAGTAACAAGAAGAAAATTTCTTTTCAATTGTGGGAGTCAATAATTGTCGAGAATATGAATAAGGATTTTGACATATGATATGCAGATGTTGTTTAGGAGTAAAATGATCCAATACAATTTGTTAAGGAAGATGGTTAGGAAATTGTTTCATTGAATATTTTTGTAAAAAGTAATAATTTTTGTTGTTAGAGAGTTGTTTATTTGGATGGAGTTCCCATAGATGGAGAAGAAAATTTTCCATCTCATATGTTAATAGATAATCATAGAACATTTTACAAGGACAAATCAATTGATTCGTGTTTTTGTAATATGATAATATTAGAATTGTTTCGCAGTTTTCTTTAGAAAAAAGTGTTATAGCCATGTAAATGCAAGTTTACCAGATTTTTAGAATCGGAATCCAAGATACATTTATGGTATTAGGGGTTTTTTAGGATTACTTTGTGAACGTAAGAATGGTATATCTATTTAAATATATCATTATTATAGTAGAAAACATAAAAAATTCTATAAAATAAAATATTATTTTCTTTTCTTTCATTCATTAAAATAAATTTCCATTTTTATGGAGATATTAAAAACAGATAACAAACTACATCCAGTTCTGGTAGATATTTCTTATCTTAGTGAGGAAACGATGTCATGGATAGTGATTATTTTTTTATACCAAGAAAAATAATATTTTAGAAAATCATGATGTTATTATGTCGTAAGAATAACCACTATGAATGGTTGAGGATAAAGAAAATCAAACGAAAAAGAAAAAAGTGTCTACTCCTCCAACAAAATAAAACTAATGAAAAAATATTCCCAATGATTATTTTAATGAGACGGTGAAACATATGGTTCAAAAAAACCCAAGGATCTAGTGTTCATAAAAGACCGTACATAATCTAAAGAATTAATGATTCAAGAATAAGTGAAATTAGATTAAGTGGTTATAGGGAATATATAATAGAAAAATATTTTCAATAGAGATAATTTGAATAATATTATGAAAGGGGTAGAATGGGATTAGGAAAATATAGTTATTCCAATGTACCATACGGATAAAGTAAATCCTGAAAAATATTTTTTTAATAAATATCTCTTTTTCATGAAGAAATTCATTTTATAAAAAATTATGGAATTTAAAAAGTTATTGCGAACCATTCTAAAAAATTCTTCAGAATGAATTGGAACCTATAAAAGCTAGAAAAAGAGATATATGAATAATAATGATGTTATAATAAGATATTGATAATGAAGTTGAATTAGAAGAAGAAGTTGTCGTAGAAGAAAGGGATGATAAAGAATTGGAAGATAATGAAAAATATGATGATGACCCAAATCAATATGGCAAAAGAATAATGGAATCAGCATCATCCTCAATAAATTTAACAAATAAGAATTTCTATGAAGAAAAGTTGTCTTGTTCTCAAGAGGATAAATCTTCATCTAAACATAATGTTGAATTTTCATTAATGAGAGAAGAAAAAGATCCAAATTAAAAAAAATTGATGATAAATCCATGATTGAAAAGGATGTTGAGATTTTTTTCAATTTCTGATGATAAAATTATTTTTGTAGAAATAGAAAAAAAAATTCAATGAAATATAATAATAGGAAATTACAATGACACAAGAAATAATATACTCAAAACTAAAAAAACCCAGTTTAAAATCATAAAAATCAAATATATAATTGTGTAGAAATGTCTGGATTTTTTTTCAATTTTTGAGGTAGTTAAAAGTTATAATTAATTAATTTCATTAACATGAATAATTATGTAAGCTTCTCCCGAATAGTTAAAACGACATATCAGAATCAATAATGTTAAAACTGAATCAATGATTTCTATTAAAAAAATCGATACTATACTTAATGGATAATAATTAAAAAAGAGTAGAATTAGTTTGCAGGGAAAAATTTTCTAACACTCCCAATTATGATTTGAAAAGTTACAAACTCTTGGGGACATATGTTGTAAATAATAAATTCATATTTATTATAAGAAAAAATTCTTGTAATTTATTCATGTTATTTTCACATCTATGTTTTGTGTTATGTTATTTCCAAATAATGGGAGGGTTTTGAGTCAAAAGTAACACATCCAACATTTCCATTCCTATTGTTTTGGAAATAACAAACACTTTATTGAAATGTGATTACTAAATCTGTTCATCCAATATGTTTTTAGTATTTTAATCTCGATAAAATTATCTTCTACCATATATAGAAAATGATATAATGTATTATGAATATAAAAAATGAAATAATTAATTATCATTATCATATTGATGTATGCATCTAATTATCAAACAAACCATCAATCAGACCATGATTTAATCATTTTTCATGTATTTAATACTTACCAAACTCATGACCATTGAACTAATAATGGTACGTATATAATTAGATGACTATAATAAGGATTCTTCTATTGAAAATTGATATGTAATTCCATCGTACTATACTATAGTTATATTTGGATTGTATGGACTTATTTCTAATGAATGCAATAACTTTGAAATTGTAATGTTGCTAAAAAGTCATTGTACCTTTTGAAATTTTATAGAATTATTAGATTTCATGAACTAGCCGTTTAAGGCCATTGGAAAAACTCATAAATGTAAACATTGGATTTCCATCCTTAAATAATGGGTCATATTAAGAGTTCGGTGATGATTTATTTTCTACCTCAAGTAATCTATAGATTAATTAATGTAAACTAGTAATTCATAGTCTTATTAATTTTTTAGTGAGTTATAGTTCTATAGAATCCATATAAAGGATGTTTCATTTATACCCTTTTCAATTAAATTCATGTACAATCATTGTTTTAATCATGGCCTTCTATGGACATTAATATGGTGAATCTAATCCTTTGGGATCTGGGAATTCAGGGATATGAAAGTAGACATTAATCATTGAATCAATGGCTTCAAGGAATAAGAATACAATGTTATTTTTATCATCACATCGAGATATTTCTATATAAGTAATTATATAATTGACAATAATTATAAAAATATAGATACCATTTGTCATTGTTATTGACCACTATAGTATAATGGTTAATAGAGTTCAAAATTTTAATAATATCATGAAATTAACTTTTATAATTACCAAGTATTATATTTCCCGGTTTTTACTAGTTACGTTCCATTTTTCTTGTTATAGACATTTAGTCATCTTAATCATCTTTCTATTTTGTTTCTTTTTATATTAACAACTCTGATTACGATAAATATACATTGACATTAATAGGATCCATAATGATTATGGCCTTTACTCTGATGTAATTGGATGTTGTTTACTTCTGATTTTCATACTCTAATATTCGGACCATGTCTAAGTCAACGACAATTACAGTAAGAGTATTTGTTTTTTTTCTTGTATAATGATTTTCAACCATGTTTTAAAACTATAATTCACAACAATCTTGTATAAAAATCAATCTAATATAAATATTTTGATTATACAACTAAAAATCAATGTAATACCAAATAAAAAAATACCAAACTACAACGTTAATTCATATTAATGTAAAAATCAGGAACTAAAAAATAACAACTCAAATATGACAAATATGACCAGAAATAGCTAAAAAAATCGACGATCAATATATGATATTCATTCCCAAGAAATTAGGATGCATCGCTAACAAATGAGATAACTTTCCTTTACCTATTTCTATATACATAACATCTTAAAATGTGCAGTGGTTCCCATGAAATGGGTGATTATATAATAAATTATTTTGTATCCCAACATAAACCATAGAGAATAAACATGTTAGAAAATTTATATAAAAAATATATTAAAAAAATATAAAAAAATTTCTATTAAAACAAAAACCATTTCATTGAAAAACAAAATTCCATACCAAATCAATTTCCACTAAAACCAAAAAGAATGTCTTTCAAACCATTTCTCAAATACATTTTTAATATCGCATTCCATTCCACACATCTATACATGCATGAAATCAAGGACATTACTATACTGATGGGTATTGATTCATCCATTCAACAAATCATCACATGGTGAACCATTGTGACAAAGGTTACATCACTCCCTTGTCCATCTTATTCATATGATTGGGGAAACATCAAACCTTTATTCGTCCTATATGAACATAATGATATGTTAACCATATACACCAAAATCCATGCCAAACCAACATTGATGACCAATATCAATATAAAAATCCTTTTATTTAAAACGTTTCTTACCTATTTTTCAAAAATCGAAACCAATAAACCATTTTAAAAATAGTTCATTTAAAAATATGTAACCCATTTCACCTTCCACATTATAATCAATACCTATCATTTCCCAAGAATCATTGAATATTATTTCTATCAAACATTGCACTACAATAACATAATTTATTCCATTAAAATCATCCAATTTGAAATAAACATTTCTATTTATAATCAATAGGTGTTAAGAGTTTTCCACACACCACACAAGTTATGTGAAAACTAATAACTTCAATATTTTTTTTAAACTGTTTGAAACTCAAATATTCATCATTTAATATTATTCCATATCATCCACTCAATAATAAATAATCATTATTGTCATAAAACAATAGGATTGTCTCTAAAACATAATAGATACATGAATATAAGAGAGGGAAGAAAATAAATATAAGAAAATAATTATGATCAATAATTACCAAGAAATTAGGAACCATAATACACATAAAATCACCAATAGATCACTCATAGGTCAAGAGTAAGGTTCTCTCATTCCATTAAAATAATTGGGATTAATGTTAGTGTTAGAGTTGTGAAAAATCGAGAGGTTAAGGGTCTTATTTTTATTAAATACATAATTATCAGACGGTGACCTATATATTGAACCATTAGACCACACAAATTGGAAAACATTACATGAAACATGTGGGTTATACTTCCTTAAGACACAAATATAATGGTTGGATCACACGGTTAAAAAAACCATCTTGCAAACATAGTAATTACTTTTGTCTAACCCAACCATTGTTTCTCATGGGTTGTTGAACAATTTTTCCACATAGTGCACGAAACATTAGCCTATCCAGTTGGTTTAGTTTTTTCATCTGTAGTTTCATAGAGGTGTTGAATTCTTTATACAGACCATTCTCAAATCATGTTCCAACATAAAATCCGAAAATATTAACTTTAAAATATCCAAAAAAACAACCCAATAAGATTATATAAATAAAAAATATAAATAATTGGTAAATTTCCAAAAACCAAGGTTGATACAATGTGAATAATTTTTCTCAGATTCAGAAGTGACCACGTACCCTCTAGATTAGGAAATGATGCTGAATCACTCATATATAAAGGAATAATTAATAAGGGATAGTGTTTTATATAAGGATTCATCCTTTTGTTAGACCGTGGATAAGGATGATATGCTACACATACATGGTTGTGTCTGGGTCCCAATAGTCATCTGAGAGGAACTAGTATAGGAATATCATGTTTTAGATTAGGTAGTATGTCTCGAAATCACCATGATTTATAGAGACAAAATCCACCAGTATTAAAATCTTAGACCTAAATAGATGATAAATGGATTTATTACTCAGTGTTCTGTGGGTCAACAAGTGATGGTGGAACACTTGTGGCATATATAACTCTTGAATACTTTTTCCATCCCCTAGTGTAAATGGGATGATTCCAACATTTATTTTATGATAGGTTTTCATAGATCACCTCTAAGACTTGATACATTTTGGGTAGTCATGCATCGGTTGATAGGGGACTCCCATTTTCTATCTAATTAATAAATCATCTCAATAAATGATTTAAGGAGGAAATATGATTGGGAGGTCATACTCCATCATGGATCATTAAATTATATTGTATAAGATGGGCAAGATCATTTCATTTCATGGTTATATAAGGGGTTGTAGAAGGCCTTAGGTAAAAGGTGATTATGAACACAACCTTTCACCCTCATACCAATGGTCCATTACAGTACACAATTAATGTGTTATAGGATATATCCTACACATGTTTCCTGTATATTGGTAGTACTTGGGGGAAACAATTACCTCTATTTGAGTTATAATACAATTATATATTTTAGACTACCATCGAGATGGATCCTTACGAGGCGATATATGGTATTACATGATTGTTACCACATTGTCAGTTAGTGGTCGGGGTGCCACCGCTACTTTATCCATGTCTCATTTAAGTGATTTAGTAGCTGGTGTAGTTAATCATGATGTGCAAGATGATAACTCAGTCTATGCAGTAGATATATTTCCTCTGTTATTAATGACCTCATGTGTTTGATGTCGATCATTGGGTTTTTTATGTGTATTTACCAGGTTAAACCATCGATGGATTCTGAGATAGGATAACTTGTCTACTCAATTTGTTATCCCATCTGAGATTATGGTGGGAATCATACCAGTGGAACAAAGGATATCACATCTTTAGATATACAAGTCTATGAATCACATATTACACATCTGAGCTTCCATGGTATTTTTCGGCCTTCATCCATGTTTAATAACCTATTGAATTTGAGTTTGGTGTAGATGTTTCCTTATGGATTACATAGTTCTCATTGTTGATCGAAGAAAAAATTCCATCTGATCTAGGTTAGTTCCTCTAGTATGGGTATTGTGCAATCACATCTACATATAGGATAAGGCCTTTCATCGAGAATCCAATACACATGATTATTGTCCAAAACAATTCATTGGCAAGAATTTACCACCATATACAGAGTAAATTTAGGATTATTTTTTATGGATGGGTGGTAATAATGATCTAAAATATCAGAGGTGGTTTAATCCTTTTAAATTTAGTAAAACCCTCACTAAGTTTTCATTTTTTATTAGAACATGGTGACTAGTCCCTTATAATGATTGGTTTTATTCTAGTTGGAAATTAGTAGAGGGATAGATGATGGTTATATTAAAAATTCACGATAAGTATTACAAATACATAACATGTATTAAACATTTATGACATGTAATCGTATGGAAATACCCCTTTCTTGTCCTTCAGTGGGTTTTTTCGTTGATGGGGAAAATGAGAGATTAACACAATGAGTAAAATTTACAAACCATGAAATTATTATCGGTCTTTTTTTTAATGGGTCAGGGCTTTTAATCTTGACCGAACCCCCACCACCCTTCTCTTGCATAAATGGATCCACACATCTGTGATCCCCCATGACGTAGACTAGGTTACACATATTCTCTTCATTCCAAACACTAATTGGACCACTATTGGATGTATATTCTCTTCATTCAAAACACTAATTGGACCTCTATTGGATGTATTAGATAGGAAACAATAAGCTCTATGTTCCATATCATCATTTCATAATTATTATTACCCTCAGTATAGTTGTTTTTTTTGTGAGTATATATGACCTATTTTATGGGGTAATTAATTTTCTTTCCATATTATTGAGTTTTTCATCATTTAAATGACTAATAAAAAATGATTATCTATCCATCGACAAAAGGTAGATAGTTCATTAATTTCACATAATTCATTAGATGTTTCTATAGAATATGGAATTGTACCTCACCCCCAAATGATTCCAGGGTTATCATAATTTTATCTTTTATAGATAAATTAATTCATGCTATGATACTCCCTTGGAGAATGTTTTAAAAAATAGGGGATTATTTCCTCATTGAACGCCACCCATTTGGATGTGATAAATTAATATCCATCCTGAATATGAATTTTTAATCGACTAGAAACCCACTACATAATTATGATTGACCTTAACATGAAACTGTTTAATTTTTTTGAACTAAATGTTTTGAATTAATTAAATAAATGTTTGTTTAAAAATCATGTCACAATTGAAAATAAGATATTGAATTATAAAACATATTATACCCATGGTAGATTGGGTAAAATGAATAAATTATTAATAGTTAATACCTTATGATTAATAATATTAAACTATAGATCATGGTCTTTGACAATTATTAAGGGACGAAATGATAATTGAGTTTCATGATCCCTTGAATTGAGTGTTTTGCAAGGAATATCACATCATCTACATTGATAATGGGAAATATATTCCATGTTCTAATGCATCGTGTGATTGGCATGAAAACCCTCCCCACTATATTAGGAATTTGGCATGATGAGTTACCTCACTATATTGAGTGGAAAACATGACATCTATTATTATTATTATATTTAGGGACAATATCCATGTTGGAGGTTTTTTCTCATTAGATGATGCATGGACAACTGATTTATGCCACAGGTCATGCTAGAACCTATTATCAAAGTGTATTCTTACTTATTTCCTCACATATAGAGTATATATAAAAATACACACATTATTTATAGTAAATTATAAATGATTCCAAATGGTAAATTGGGATCATACTTATTTTGGCCTATGTAGATGTAAGTAAAGTTTAACATGTGTAATAATGAAACCTTATCTTACTTGTATTTATTTAAAAATGTTTTATTGTCTATTATACCTACACATTATTTTAATATAAACACAGATTTAATTATTCTAGACACTATTCATGGTGTCCCACTATGTTTATCTCACACCCTACCCAGACTGCATATGGTGCATGAGCAGATTTCATGATTGATGGTGTGCATAAGGGTAAGATCTCTATCACATATGCTTGATATTTTTTTCTTATATAATGGAAAATGGGGGATAGGGATCGAGCATATTCCCACAATTCTATAGGATATGTATTTTGATAATTTTTGATTTTTATAGAATTTTTCAAACTCCAATACTATGTATCCCCTATATTTTCTCCAATTTTTATATCGATATTCCATGTCATAATTTTTTTATCTGGGTCAGCCTACAGATTCATTAATATTATTTTTTCTTGGATCATTACACTTCCACTATTGATTATTATCCTTGATTATATCATGATTTTTTTGATTAATGGTTAAAATATTTATTATCTCTACTTAACACTGTTATACTTTGACAGTGGGGTATAGTGTCCCAACCATACCACCATGGACCCTCAATTATATTAAACAACCTCTATCATATGGATAGTGGTTCTTAAGAAAATGTGATACACCAACTGAAGGCATAATTTTATTGGCTTCTTGGTTGGGATGTTACCCACATAGTGGATTGTGGGAGTGTTACTATTTTCTCAATTAGATATGATCAAAATCATATGGAATATAGATGGTTATCCTTATATTAAATTTTTCCTATAGATTAACAACAACCTATTTCTAATAGAAAAAATCTACATAACTATAACTATATGGTCTCTTTGATCAGGTCATCATATATACATTGTAAGAGTTGAATATTTCATGATGACATAATTATGATAGTTTTTTTCCAGTTTAAAATTCATGAATTCTTTCTAAGTTAATGTGTGAACACATAGGGGATGAAAATTGTGAATAATTGACTTTTTATAACTAATAGTAACCTAAAAATATATCTCAAATTCCATGAAATGAAATAAATATTATAATTGCTTATGTGCAGTAACAAACATAGTGAATATCAAACCAAACTAAGAGAACCACAAAAGATATTTTTTGAACTATTTGACGCTTCAAGAGAATGATAAATTAGATATGTTTTTGGTAATTATAGGAATGATAATAGTAGTTATCATGGGGATATAAAAATTAATTTTCATTATTATTGACTAGTTTGAACCAGAATCCCATTAAAGATAAGTTCATAATGTTTTTATGATGATTATAGTAAGTGGTTTCTATATCGTTATAAACTGTGTTTCTCACAATGTATGATGTCTCTTAGGAAGAGAGTTACAAAATGATTTATTATAGATTTTTCAGTTATCCCATGAAAGTAATGTATTCTGATAATTTGATGGAACATTAAGAGGGGTATTTTATAATCTTTCACTTATGACACATGGAATAATGTTAAAAATTAGGGATATAACCTATTAATGCATTTTTACATGGGGTGATGTATGAGTTAGAAAAAAACCACTAAATCATGTTAAGACTAGATGTTTTATCCAAACTCAATAGAATAAAGTTTATTTTGTGATGTTAAATAGTTATATTGTTAATAGTTGGATTTAGTGAATGTACGAGTTTATTGGATTTCATTTCCTAAAACCGACTACCACTACCAAAATTTCGACTATTTGTGAAGTGTCAATTATGATGGGCCCATCGCAAATAGTTGGTTAAAGAAGACTATTCCTGATTGAAATTTTGATCAGCTGTAAATAGTTTATAAGATGAAGGTATTGGTGAGTGTCCCTCACAAAAACCATTCGCAAGCCGTGTGCGCGTTAGCATGGGAAGAGTATTTGGGATGGGGACTAAACCCCCATCGCAAATACTCTTCCTGAGATTCTATTTTTTTAGATGGGGTAGGATCCCCATCACAAATAATTTGATGCCACTATAGTTTTAGAAACAAATATCGTCACAAATAAAATCTTTTACTACTACCTCAATTAATAACTTTTGAGCTATTGGCGATGGGACACGTTGCAAAGAATAATATTTGCAATATGCCATCGAAAATAATGTGTTAAGTGGTAAGTATTTCTAATGGGACCTAACACAAATACTCTTTTTTAAACATTGAATCCATTAATAAATGCCTAACTATTTGTGATGGGATCCGTCACAAATGATCTATCCAATATACCCACTTTTTTTCATTCAAAACGTTTCTAAACTTATCCCACATGATACGCTATATTATTATTTTATTAAATTTCTAGAGTCTTATACATTATAGGGGTTCAATTTTAATGTTTTATATATGTTGGAAGATTCAATTTTATCATTTATTTATTTTTTATTTAATTAAATATATTACTATTAGTAATAATTAATATTGATTAACATTAATCAGATTTAATTACAATTAGTTAGTTTTTTGGATGATTTTTTAGAACAATTTAGTTATAACATCCATTAATGTTTCTAATTAAAATTAAACAGTTTTGATTTTGAAATAATTATTTTAATTTTCTATAATTAATATTTATTAGTAATAAATTATTCTACATTTATATGAATTAAAGTTAATTATTGATAATTAGTGATAATTATTAATAATTATTAATTCTTAGTAATAATTATTATTAATTAATAATAATTAGTAATAAAAATGTATCATAATTAGTGGTAATTTACAAAAATTCTTATCATTAGTAAAAAATAATGGAAATTGGTAATAATTAGTTTAAATGAGTAATAATAAGATGTAAATTATAATAATTACTAATAATTTTATAAATTAGTAATAGATTCTTACAAACTAAAAAAATTAGTAAAAATTAATGTTAATTGACAATAATTAGTAACAATTATTGTATGTAATAATTAGTTAAATGATATAATAATTACAAAAAAATATAAATAACTTCAACAAAATTGTAATACATATTGAAGGAGTAATAACTTTAAAAAATATTAATAATAACATAAAATTATTAATAATTTAAAAAATAGTTATAATTTCAAAAAATTAATAATAAATAATAAAATTATAAATAATTACAGAAAATCAATAACAATTATTAAAAATAAACTATAATTAATAAAAATTGTAATAATTTATAAAAATTAGTTTAAATTTTTCAAAACTAATAATAATTTGGAATAATTGTGGATAATTATCAAAAATTATCAATATTTATCAATATTTATCAATATTTATCGATTATTATTATAATTAGAAATTATTATCCATAAATAAAAAATAATTAAAAATAATTAGGAATAATTAGTTATAATTATCAATAATTATCAATAATTAAAAATAATTGATCTTAATTAGGAATAATTAAGAATAACCATAAATACTTAAGAATAAATAGGAATAATTAATATTAATTACAGTTAATTAAAAATAATTATTGTCAATTTATAATAATTAGAGTTAATTAGGAATAATTGTCAATAATGTAGAATAATTAGAAATAATTAGAAATATTTAGAATCAATTTTCTAAAATATGGAATAATAAGAAATCATTAGGAATAAATAAAAATAATTAATGTTTATTAGAAAAAATTACCCATAATTAGTTAATAAAAAACATTTTTAAACAATATAATTACATGAAAATATTAAAAAAATACAGCAAATTAAAAAAATGGTAAGAGTTATCAATAATTTACAATATTTATGAATAATTAGGGATAATTATCATTAATTAGAAATAATTATCAATAATTATCAATTAGTAGGAATAATTATCAATAATAAGAAATAATTGTAAATAATTGTCAATAATTAGAAATAATTAGAAATAATTTGTGTTAACATAAAATAAAATGCTTTAATTTGGCATAATTACTAATAATTATGAATAATTACTAATAATTAGGGGTGATTAGGATTAATTAGCAGTAATTACGAATAACTTCCAATAACTAAGAATAATTATCAATAATTAGAACTAATTAGAAATAATTACATATAATTAGAAACAATTACTTCTAATTAGAAAAATTTATTGCATAGTTATAATTAGTGTTCATTGGAAAGAAATAGGACGAATTATCAATATTTAAGAATAAATAAAAATAATTAGAAATAATTAGTAGTAATTAAAAATATATAGAACTAATTAGAAACAAATTGATATAAATTGTAATAATTAGTAATAAATAGGAAAATAATTAGGAATAGTTGGGAATAATTAGGAATAATTTGGAATTATTAGCAATAATTAGGAATTATTACTGATAATTATTTATAATTACAATTAATTTAGAATAATTTAGAATAATTTAGAATAATTATGAATAATTGTAACTACTTAGAAATAATTTTTACTACTTAGTAATAATATTTAATAATTTGGAATAGTAATAATTATTTAGTAATAATTAAGAATAATAATGAATGATTAGGAAAATTTTAGAATAATTATAAATAATTAGGAATAAATTTAAATAATTTGGAATAATTAAGAATAATTAAAAATAATTGGGAACAATTAGGAATAATGTAGAATAATTAGAAATAATTAATAAAAATAAGGACAAATTAGCAATAATTATTAATAATTATTAATAATTAGGAAAATTTTAAAATAATTTAGAGTAACTAGAAATAATTAAGAATGATTAGTTATAATTATGATTAATAACCAAAAATTAAAAATAATTATGAATAATATTGAATAATAGACAATAAATAGCAATAATTGGGATAAATAAGTAATAATTAAAAATAATTAGAAAAAACTAGCAATAGTTAGAAATAATTAAAAATAACTAAAAATAAATAGCAATAACTAAGGATAATTAAAAATAATTATCAATAATATGTAATACTTATTCATAATTAGGATTAATAACAATTTTTTTGAATCATATTTTTATTAAATAAAATTATTTAAAAAATTAATTATTTTATATTTTTTAGAGAAATATTTTACAATAATGTAGAAAAAGTCTTTATTAGAATCTCTCAATTGGATAAATAATCACATAAATACAAAAACATCTAGTATAAATCTAATATATATTGATGGTGTTGAAACATGCTTATCATTTGAATCATTAAAACTATAATTTATTTCAAAATGTAAAATTAGGTGTTAATGTGAGAAATGTGATCTTTGTCATGTCCCGTCCCCCGGGGCCTCTGTCGTGACTACCCCAAGCCCGCCTTCCATAGGGCAGGGGTTGGCGACTAGCATCAAAGGTTTAATTCCGTAAAAATGGGAAGACATTATCTTTATAACCTATAGACACACACATAAGAAATCACACAAATGGATATGAATACACCTAGTAAACTGTATAATAAAAAGAGTGTTGAATGTAAAAGGGTACATAATACATGCCCAATAGTAAAGGTACAATTGAAACTGAATACAATATAACTGAAATAAAGATAGAAAAGTAGCTACTGGGTAATCCTCTGGGATTCCTACCTGAAGGGTAGGTACAGATCGCCTCCTTTTCACTCCACATCTGTCCATCTCCTATGCGCATCGACTCGTCGTATGGTCCACCTCCAGGTATTGTCTAGTCTTAGTACTCTTAGCCTCAGTCAGCCTTTCCCATCGTCTTCATTCAACACAACAAGGTGTGGGCATAGCCCTTGTAGGTGTTAGTATAATGATACTTAGTAGGGACACCGAGACCATCAAGGTCTCACAATAATCCCCCAAGGATAAACCACAAAGAAAGAAATCAACAGATAACCCTACATAGGTATATGCCCATACATATACCTAAGTTATCAAGTGATCCATTTCAATAATGAGGAAAACATAGAAAATATGACTCATCCCAACCATGATATTATTATAGAGGTAATATCAAGATACCGCTCCAATCACATTGTTGAAACATCGGGTTCTAGAGAACTCCTCATCTATCGAGTACAGTGGGACTGCGGTGACACCAAGAACGCTTCCCACTAACCTTGGACTGTTTAGGTACTCCTCATGTCAAGTACCGTGGATCTGCCAAGCCACCAAGCGCGCTACCCACCGTGGGTTGTCCACGTCACCATGTGTGCTCCCCCTTGTAGCCTGCTAATGTACAGCTCCTGTCGAGTACCAGGGGTCTACTACGACACCAAAGCGCTCCCCACTGTGGGTCTGCCACAACACCAGGGCATTCCCCACTGGTCTAGTGGAGTCACTCTGAGTCAAGACGGTCAGCAGTCGTCAGGTCTAATCTAGCTACTAGGTCTTCTTACTAGGCTCTCTCGTCTCTGGGAGGATCCGCTCCATGAGCTACTGGTCGATACTCCAACTATCGAGAAGTCTCACGAAAAGTATCTCAAAGGTCTGCCATGTCAATGGGGTCTCAACGCAACAGATGACTCGTCAATTGGACCCCAGTTTGTGTGTTATTTTCCATTTAGTCTCATGGGCCTGGTTGGATTTGTGCTCGATCCAAATTGATTGTTTTCCAACTATACCGAAATAACCAGTAGGGTATACTCAAAAGGACCGTCTCTCTCCATGAATTCCAGCACAATTTTTGGTTCTTCAAATAGACTTATGGTGCCAAAGATATGGCCGAAGGAGCATAAGTGGTTCGTAGTGGGCCCGGGTCTGGTCTGACACAGTAGGACCGACCCAGCCCGACCTAGTATGGGATGATCGGGTTCGAGTCAACCAGGCCAGACCCGTTGGGTCGGGCCTGGCCAATTGGGTGGGCCAGCTCGTTGGGTTCGGCCCGACCCGCTAGTCCCAGGACAGTTTGCCGCGACGAACCGTAGAGAGCCGTGTGGGCGTGGACCAACCATAAGGGCATGGACCACTCGCTGGAAATCACGAGGGTGGTTCTTCCCCGAGGGCACCGTGTGGCTGGCTCGGCATATAGGGCACCGTGAGGGAGGCTCATCTCGGGGTGTGAAGTTGGTTCGTCTCGGAGGGACGTGGGGGTTCGGCTGAGGGAAGCTCGGCCCGGTGGCCGCGGTGTCGCGGCCAAGGCTGGTTCGGCCAGAGGGAGGCGTGACCAGGGTCGGTTCGGCCGTGAGGAAGGAGCATCCGGGATGCCGGAACAGTTGGGGAGGCACGGCCAGTGGGATTCGCTGTCAGGACAGCTCGGCCTGGAGGCCGGGGTGGCTGGAGTGTGGCACGACACAGATCAAGGTGGATTTAGCTGGGGGTAGAGTATGAATGGGGTAGCCGGTGGCGGCACGGAGCTGGTGGGGGTTGTGGTGTCCTCAAGTGGTGGTGTTGTTCCAATCGTCTCCTTTGCCCCCTTCCTCCATTTTGAAGAACACCTAAAATAAACACAAGGGTTATGGAGAGAACCTTCCATGTAAGTTTGGCACTCACTCACCTCCCTAGAGCTTTATTAAGAGGTTCACAAGAACAAATCACATCAAACCCTCCAACAATGATTATTCCTAACCCATAAAATAAATGAAGGGGTGTACTTGTGAAGTGATAAACAAATAGCATTAAACCCCTACATTGTTCTTTGTTGGATGTCATTAGCACAAGAAGGTGGATATCAATTCGTTGTAAATGAACATGTTCTACATTAAAGGAAGTTCTGAGGAAGAAGGTCGAAGTCGAGGTTGTTCTTCATAGTCGAAGGCATTCCTCGTTGGCATTTTTCATCGGTGGAGCTTTTTTCATTGGTATCATTCTCCCATGTTCCTCCTCTCCCAAATTCCACCCAAAATGAAAATGCATCACAAGATATAATATTGTTATATTTATTAAGTCATTGGCCTAATATTCAAAATAAATTAATTGATTAAGGGAGAGTTGGCACAATTAATAAGGTGTGTTGGCACAATTAAAAATTTGGAGGTGTTGAAGAGGATCCCTCCACATTTATTAGGTATTTGAGGGGTTCTCACAATTAAAGGTGGTTTCTAGGGGGTTTAATCCCGGGTGGCCCCCACCACCATAACCTCTAATGGAAGTTTTAGGTCTGGTTGTCCCCACTTCCAAATTCCACATTGAGGTTTAGTTCTGGTGGACCCCACCTCCAAACACGGACATAGTTTTTGGAAATAAAAATATGTCACACACTATTTTTTTCATTCTTACATGAAAACCCCAAAAACAATCATTCAATCGTGACCCACTTCCATCGAGATGAAAGTCTTCATATGCAAATACTGGCAATGTGAGTTCAACGGTTCCCTCAGATTTCAATTCCGAGAACTGGTTTAAAAGCTTGGAAAACCCACTCACATGTTTACTAAATGTACACAAACAAAAGTTCTCAAATTCATCTTGGACACATTGGTGCTTAGAATCATGCGCCATCAATCTTCAAAGACTCGTAAAAATATCATATATTTAAAACAATTACATGGAAATTCAGGTCTATACATTGTCCCCACCTCAGGGTTTTACGTTCCCATAAGCTACAACTCGAACTAAGGGAAGATGTGGGGGTAATGAGCACTCATTTGAGCCTCCCTCTCATAGCTGTTCTCCTAAAAGTTCCTGTGATGTCAACGAACGCACACCAATGGTATTGACCATCCATGAAGGACATACTACTATCGATCCTAAATCACTAATGGAACCTCCATATAAGTCTTCCCATCGTCGGGGTCCATCTCTCCATGGACGATGATGTCAGAAGGGCTGTGCACGTATCTCCTCAGATGGGATACATGGAAGAATTCGTGCACCTGGTGCAACTGAGGTTGAAGTGCTAAGTTGTATGACACCTCACCAACACTGCCAAGGACCTGAATATGTCTGATGAACCTCAGAGATAAATTTCCATCTCATCCAAATCTCTATAGATCATGTCAAGGGGAGACCCATAGAAATACATGGATACCATCCTCGAACTCCAGAGGTCTCCGTCTCCTATCGTCATATGTCTGTTTCCTAAATTGTGCAATCTTCATCATATCCTGGATAATATACACCTTCTTCTTGGTAGCCCGTGCTATCTATGGTCCCACTACTAGTGACTCCATTGGTCAGTTCAGTACAAAGGTGATCTGCATGGTCTCCCGTACGACGTCTCGAAAAGTGACATCCCAATAGTGGAGTGATAGATATTGTTGTATGAAAACTCCACAAAATGTATGTGATCCTCCTAGTTGTGACCAATGTTGAGGGAACAATCACACAACACGTCCTCAAGGGTCTGAATAGTCCTCTTAGTATGGCCATCCTTCTGAGGATGGAAGGTGGTACTCAAACGAAGCTATGTTTCGAAACCCTCCTTCAACCCCTTCCATATCCGGAAAGTAAATCGTGTGCCATGATCAGAGATAATCATCGATGGTAATCCATGTATCCGCACAATTTCTTGCACATAAAGGTTTCCCAAGCTCTCTACAGAACCCTGCTCTCTGATCAGTTGAAAGTGGGCCTACATGGTGGGACGGTCGACAATCACCCAAATCGAGTAATGTCCCCATGATATACATGGAAGTCCTTTCATGATGTCCATGGATATCTCATCCCACTTCCACTCTCGGCCCTCGTAAAGCTAAACCATGCCAGCTAGAACCTGATGCTCCGCCTTCACTTGCTAACAAGTGAGGCAAAGAGAGACAAACTTTGCAACTGCATTCTTGATTCACGGCCACCAGTGTTGTCGTAGGAGATCCTGGTACGTATTTTCCACTTCTGGATGTACCACTATAGGGGATGTGTGGAACTCCCTCAACACTTCCTTCTGAAGTGACACCAGTACCATAGTACGTCCTTTGAAGAGGACGACATGCTCCCCACCTTCAGAAAATCCATAAGGTGCATGTCATGTGGATATCTTAGCACGTCGTGTCTTGCAGTCAGCGTCGCAATTCTATGCCCCCCTGACTTTCTGATGAAGTGGGAGAGTGACTATGAGATACTATAGAAAAGCTAAATCATTTTATCCACAAAAAATATCTACAAAGCGTCTAGCTACTCCATCACCTTTCCTTGAAGATGTATACCAGATCGCTTACTAAGTACATCTACAAAAACGTTTTCCAACCCAGATGTATAGACTATCTCGAAGTCATAGTCTCGGGTGAACTCAATCCAATGTCTCTATCTCAGGTACAGGTTATTCTGAGCGAAGATATAATTGAGAATCTTGTTATTATAGTACACAGTAAAACATTCGCCCATCATATAGTGTCTCCACATCTTCATGGTGAAGACCACTACTGCTAACTCCAGGTCATGGGTAGCATAGTTCTGCTTTTGGTGTCTCATATGTCGAGAACCATATGTGATCACTGCTCTCTCCTACATAAGGACACATCCGAGGCCTATCCCTAATGTGTCACAGTAAACTACGTACCCTACTCCATCCTCTGGAAGCCTCTAGATGGGGGAGAAAGTCACCCTCTGCCTCATCTTTTGAAAGCTCTACTAGCATCACTCCGACCAAACAAAGGGTTTACCTTTCTTTGTCTAGGCAGATAATGGTGCTGTAAATCTGAATAAGTCTAGAAAAAACCCCGGTAATATCCATCCGAACCCAGGAAACTCCATAACTCTATCACACTCCTGGGTAGCTCCCAAGAATGTATTGCCTCAATATTCGCTAGATCTACTGCCACTCCAGCCTTCGAGATGACATGTCCATGAAAGTGGACCTCTCGGATCTAGAATTGGCACATTGAGATCTTACCATAAAGCTGGTGATATCGGAGTGTGTCAAGTACTACCTGCAAATGATAGGCATGCACCTCCTCAGTAGTCGAGTAGATCAGAATGTCGTCGTTGAAGACTACGACAATGTGATCAAGGTATGGATGAAAGATATTGTTCATGAGTCCCATGAACACTTCAGGAGCGTTGGTTACACCAAATGGCATAACCATGAACTCATAGTAGTCGTAACGACATCTGAAAGTCATCTTCTGCACATCCTCCTCTTGAAATCTGAGCTAGGGATAGCCTGATCTGAGGTTTTTCGATGAGAACCACCATGCTCCATTTAGCTGATCAAAGTGGTCATCATTCCTTGGAAGTGGGTACTTGTTCTTCACAGTCACCTGGTTAAGGAATCGTGGCTACCCATAGAGAAACACTGGGCCTAATGAATCTGTTCCCCTATAAGCCCTCCAGATGTACCTGCAGCTCATGAAGCTCCCTGTGAGCCATCCGATATGCTAGTGTAGATATCAGTTCCGTCCCAAGGCACATTTCAATGTAAAAGTCCACATCTCTACTAGGAGGTAGACATGGTACATCATCAGGGGAAACATCCATGTATAAGTCCACCACTACAGAATAACTCGGACTCTCCACATCAATATCTCTGTGGGTAAGGCAAGCCAACTGATGAGTGATCAGCTGCATTCTCTCCTGAGCAAGTCCATCATATTCTTTTAAGGAAATATTCTCACCAGTGAAGGTAAAATTGGTCTCATCCATGTAGACACACCGCACTTTGAGCCTAATACATTCAATCTGGGCATTGACTGTAGATAACTAGTCCATACCCAAGATGGCATTGTAAGGCCTCGACACCGCTACTAGAAGACCCAAGCCATAGCTCTCTCCTCATAGAGTAAGCTCACATTGCCGGCACCAGTGCTTAAACGTTGAATTTTCTCCCGTAGGAGTCTCTAGTCGTAATGAGAGAGCCAACAGATCCATCAGAATCTCCAAGAACCAAATGAGGGTATGGGAAATAAAAGAATGATTGTCACTAATGTCTATAAGTACTCTAGCTATGGTAGAGTGGACATAGATCGTATTTCAAAACATCTCTGAATCACAGTGATAGTAAGCCTCAGCTGCCTGGAGCTGAGCTCTCCCTTTTCCACCCTCTCCCTACGGTCAGACTGGACCTCCTGATGGTGGTGGCGGTAATTTCTCAAATCGTCTCCAACCACCCATTGCAGGACTAGCTCCTTTTCTACATCCTCCTGCTTCATGCGGACCACCTCGATCGAATCTTTGTCTCTACCTGGGAGGTCCTTTGACCTTCTGCTAGTCATATGAATGGTAGGTCAGACAGTCATGATCCATGTGACCCTGCCCACCACATGGGAAACACTACACGCTCCTAGCATGTCTCTCTCCACTTCGGGTGCCCCACACAGATGATCCTGAGTCATCCGGTCATCCACCTATAGGTATGGTCATCTTGAACCTCTACGACATCTATCTGATGCCATCTGCAAAGACTCTAATACGTGTCGACTCGTGTTATATCTCATGGATGGAGACTTCCCATCAAAGAAACTATAAACTATTAGGGATCTTTCTAACACACACACCAGCGTCGGGATGCTGTGTGAGATCACTGAAGTCATGATCTCCCTCCTGAGTCCCAGCTCGAAGGTCTGGGACCTGAAGAACGAGTCCCACACCATATGTTTCAAGTATCAGGAGAGTTCTGTGAAATTCTCAAAGTACTAAGAAATATTTCGGTTGTCCTGTTATATATGAAGTAGATCCGGAATGCCCACTGTGTGAAGAGTCACTTGAACAAACTCTACTCGAAACATGATCTTGAAGTCTTCTTCGAGAATCGTTACCTCATCATGAACTTGGAGCATCAAGATCTACCATCTACCCGCTGCATTCTGTAGATGGCCGGTATTAAGAATCACCATGAAATCTATTGGTGTCCCTACCAGTCAGAAAAATCTCACCACAACCTCCAGCCAAACCTCAGCAGTCTTTGGGTCCACCTCTCTCCTTATCTTTGGTGGCCTCTGGCACTGGAACTTGTGCAACGGGCGTAATAGGAATGCACTCTCTACTGTTGGGGCTGGTGGAATCGGTGGCCCAATGGGTAATGGTACCGTTGGTTCCTCTGCTGGTGTCACTAGGGGAAGAGGGCCCTACACCAAAGCCTCATCGCTCGGTGGGCTATCAGTGTGTATAACTCTTGGAACGCTTGCTGGCTGTCTGCGTGGAGACATCCTGAAATAAGAAAGGTGCACTAAGGTTAAATGGTTATACTTGGTGAGCTGACCTGTTGATCTGAATTAAAGAAAACTTTTTAAAACACACAAGCAATCAGTTTTTTCATGCACTGAGTCAAAAATTATAAGTCAGGGTCCTGGTGTATGGATACGTTAGTTGCCACACCAACACTAGAATCCCCTAATTGATAACCACACTCACAACACATGACACTATTTCTTCATAGAAAAGATCATTTTCCTAAGTTATATGGTATAACTGACTCCTCAGATACCAAGTTTTCACGACTCGCCCCTAAGGCCCATGTCGTGACTACCCCAAGCCCGCCTTCCATAGGCTAGGGGTTTTCGACTACCACTAAAGGCATAATTCCTTAAAACTAGGAAGTAATTACCTTTATAACTTGTAAACACACCCACAAGAAAGCACACATATGGATATGAAAACACCATGAAAACTGTATAACAGAAGGAGCATTAAATGTAAAATTGGGTAGAATACAAGACCAACAGTAAAGGTACAAGTACAACTGAAAACAATACAACTGAAGAAAATGGAAGAAAAGCAGCAAATGGGTCATCCTCCAGGATTCCTACTTAATGGTTCGGTACAGATCTCCTCCTTAGCAGTCCACGTCTTTCCGTATACTCCGCGTATCGACTCACTATATGGTCTACCTCCAGGTACCATCTAGTCCTTGTACTCTCAGCCTCATCCAGCATTGCCCATCGTCTACATCCAGCACATCATAGTGCGGGAAAAACCCATGAAGGTGTGAGTATAACGATACTCAATAGGGACCCCGAGACCCTCATCGTCCCGCCCAAATCCCCCATGGATATACCATAAAGTAAGAAATCATTTGATAAACCTATATAGGTATATTACCATCCATATATCTAAGTTATCAAGTGACCAATCTTAATCATGAGGAAAACAAAGATAAACTAACTCAGTAAAACCATGATTTTTTTCAAGGGGTAGTATCAAGTAACTACTCCAATCACATTGTCAAAACCTTATCAGATGGAGAATTCCTCCCATATCAAGTACAGTGGGCCTGTCACGACCCCAAGCTCACTTCCCACTAACCTTAGACTACTGTTGTACTCCTCATATCGAGAATCGTGGATCTGCCACATCACCAAGACTGATCCACACCGTGGGTCTGCCGCGTCACCAAGTGTGCACCCCCTCATAGCCTATTGAGGTAATCCTCTTGTCGAGTATCGTGGGTGTGCCGAGACACCAAGATGCTACCCCCTGGTCTAGTAGATTCACTCTTAGTCAAAAATTTCAGCAGTCTCTGCCATCTACTAGGTCCTTGCACTAGGATCGATCATCTCTGGGAAGAACCACTTTACCAGCTACTAGTAGATACACCAAATGACATGAAGTCTCACAAAGAAGTGTCTCAGAGGTCTTCAACGTCATAGGGGTCTCAACACAATAGATGACTCATCAATTGGATGCTCGGACTGTGAGTTATTAACCATTTAGTCCCGAGGGGGGGGGGTTGATTCATGCTCGATCTAACCTGACTATTTCCAAACAATACCCAATACTCTAGTAGGGTTTACTCAAAAGGACCATCTCATCGGAAGAATTCTATTACTATTGAAAATTCCTCAAACGGATGTCCCTTTCCAACGATATGGTCGAAGGAGTGTAGGTGGATCGTAGTGGGCCCAGGTCCGGCCCGACATGGTTGGATAGACCAGGACCGACCCAATCTAGGTCAACCCAGTTTGGGTCGACCCAGCCTAACCCGTTGGATCTAGCCCGACCCGTTAGGGCGGGCCAGCCCGTTGGGTTCAGCCCGACCCACTAGGCCCAACCCAGAAGGACGCAAGGGGCCGTAGAGAATTGTGAGGGCGTGGACCAGCTGCGAGGGAATAGATTGGCCATGGGTTAGCTTGAGGGTGGTGCTGCCATGGGGGTGCCGAGTGGGTGGCTCAGCCCAGAGGGAGCCACGAGGGAGGCTCGAATCAGGTCTAGGGACTGGTTTGGATCCATGGGCCATAGTGGCGCGAGTTGGGGAGGCTCGGGCCGAAGGCCGCGATTGCGTGGCCCGAGACAGTCTGGAAAGCGTTGGCATGACCTGGTCCGATTTTCCCAGGAGGGTGGAGTATCAGGGAGTCTGGAACAGTCGGGGTGGCTCAGCCGGTGAAAGGCGCGACCAGGAGGCCGGGGTGGGCGGGGCGCAGTGTGGCCAGGGCGCGGTGCGGATCAGGGCTAGTTCGGCTGGTGGTGGCATGGGGTCGGGGCTGTCGGTGGCGGCGCGGGGCCAGCATCGGCCGCGAAGGCTGCAGGTGGCGGCACTGTTGCCTTTGTCGCCTTTTTCACCTTCCTTCATTTCAAAGAACTCCCCCAATCAACACAAGGGATTTAGAGAGGATGATCCATATTAGTTTGGCCCACACTATCCACCTTAGAGTGGTAGAAAGAGGATAACAAGAACAATGCACATCAAACCCTCCCACAATGATTCTTCCCAACCTATAAAAGAAAAGTAGGGGTGTACCTGTGAAGTGATAAACAAATAGCATTAATCTCCGACCTTGTTCGTTATTAGTTGACATTGGTGTGAGAAGGAGTAAGTCGATTCGTTGTAGACGATCATGTCCTACGTCGAAGGAAGATCCGAGGAATAAGGTTGAAGTTGAGGTCATTCTTCTTAGCCGAAGGAGTTCCTCATCTGTGTTCTTCGTCGGTGGAGCGTTCTTCGTATGGAGCTTTCTCCCATGTTCCTCCTCTCCACAATTCCAACCAAAATGAAATGGGGGATCATGATATTAGATTATAATATCAATTAAGTCCTTGGAATAATATTCAAAAGGTTTTAATTTATTAAGGGGGAGTTGGAACAATTATTAAGGTGTGTTGTAACAATTAAAATTGTGGAGGTGTTGAAGAGGACCCCTCCACATTAATTAGGGAGTTGAGGGTTTATCCCTATTAATGAGGGGATTCAAGGGGGATTAATTCCGGGTGGTCCCCACCATAGTAACCTCTATTGGGAGGTTATGGTTCGGTTTTCCCAACATCCAACTTCCACATGGAGGTTTAGTTCTCATGGACCCCACCCCGCAACACCCACATCGGTGTTGCAAATAAAAATAAAAATGTCACACAGTTTTATTTTTATTTTATTCTTACACGAAAAACCCAAAAAAAAATATTTCTCTCTCGATTGACTCCCGTCAAGATGAAAGTCCTCATAAGAGAATATCGATGCTCCGAGTTCAATGGTGCCCTCATATTTCAATTCCGAGCACTGGTTTAAAGTAAAACCCGCTGGCATATTTACTGAATATACCTGAAAAAATTCATAAATTCATTCCGGGCACTCCGGGCCTCAGAATCACATGCCAGAAATTTTCATGGACTTGTAAAGTTCAGATATATTTAAAAAAATACATTTAAATTCTGGGTCATTACAATCTTAGGTCATTTGACACATTGGAATACATAGGAGGTTATCTACTACATTTTGGTTTTTTAATAGATTATGTTTTTTGGAATCCACATTTTGAATTATGTTCCATTGAAGATACTAATAACTAGGTTCTATATCCATAATGGTTTAAAACATTCGTAAATTATGTGGAAGGTCCATATTATTATTAAAATAAAACACGAGATAATGTTGATTTAACTCCTGATTTAGAACCATATCAATTTTATGAGTTGTTGAGGTCCACTGAGGATTCATTATATCCTATTTGCAAGATAAAGAAATTTGATGTGGTTTTAATATTCATTGCTATCAATGTAGATAATGGAATGTCAAATAGCTATTTTGATTAGATTTTACCATTGGTTGAAACACTGTTACATGAATTAATGGTTTGGCCTATAAATTTAAAGAAGAGTAGGAGGCTGGTTTATAATCTAGGACGTGATTAACTGAAAATCCATGCATGTTCGAATGATTTCATCTTATATTACTGTGGAAATGATCCACTGTTTAGTTTTCTTACATGTATAAAATCGATGTATAAAAAAGATAATCTATGGATGGTTGGATGTATTACTTTAAAATAGTTGACGTATTTCATACATAATCCCAGATTGAAGTGTTTATATATATCATATGAAACAGTGTCATTGATTTCATGAAAAAACAAATATTTCAATTGGTAAAATCTAAAATCATTCATATAATGGTGATTTGAGATATTTTATTGACCATTTACATCTATATTTTTATTTAGAAGCATTATGTATGTGATTGGGTGTTTCTACGTATAGTTTCTTTCCATTTGGTTATTATGGTAGTCAATCTTAATATTTACCATTCTTTATAACTCTGTAAAATTTACCTCCCTATATTATGATGAAGGATCCGTAAAATATTCTTGAACTTATTAATTCTAGGACATGTGGAATTTAATATTGATTTTTATTTGAAAAATTTATTAATGTGTTTACTTTATTGTATAGTAATAGTGTTTGTAGATATGATGTAGATGTGAAACAGAACTTCTTACCTAAAGATGCATTGATGTAGAAAATTACTGAATTCCAATAATATGACATGTTATCTTACTAGAGTTCACATTTCCCAAAATCATTTTCATTCTATATGAGAGAATGAAAATGTATATGTTCATCAATTGAAGAAAACCTTGTTCTTTGACTGTGATCAATGATTTCTTCCAACCAATCATCCTATTAAGAGGAATAGAAAAATTTTCAGAAAAGGCACATTTGAAAGCTGCGGTCATCCATAACTAATCATAGATATGGAGTTAAATTAATATTTCTCTTCGGTACATACCTTTAAATTGGGAATAACTATAAACCAATAGAAAATTTATGTCTTCCAGAAAGAAGATAATTGGTGAAAATGAATCATTTATTGGGATTTCCAATATTAGTTTAATTTTTTGGTCATTTATATGTTATATGTATTTCATATGGATATGGACAATTTTGATAATATAGTTTTTATAGTTTTCGATACACCTGGTCAGACCAAATATTTTGTAAATGCATGAGTAGAATATGCCAAAATTTATAGGCGACTAGAACATGAACTATTTGAAAATGTGAGATCATAAAAGATAATGAAGACAATATAAGATCTTATAATTTACAAAGAAAATAAATTAATATTTTGTTAGTGGATTCCATATTTGTGACTTCAAGATTGGTTTGATTCCAGTTTTTCTAGATGTGTCTATAATGGTCATATTATTAGATAAAAAATTAATGAATGTCATGTTGTTATTTTAATTCTTCTATAGATTATATTAAGAGGTTTTTAAATATTATGATATCGTAAGTACTAATAGACATATCATATTTTTTCCAAGACATTTGTTTAGGGATAAAAGACTAGGTTACATTAGGTAGTCTGTAAAAAGATGTTGGTTTAAATTTATGTAAAAAAGATAAAATAATCCCACTAGATTTCTTTAACTCAATGAAAAATTGTAAATTACATTTTCAAAAAGAAGGAAAATGTGGAGGTCTGATATAGTTCTAATGGATATTCGTATTTCAGATATGCATGATTAAATTGACGAAAAAATTGTGTAACAAAGAATTGTTTGAAAGTTCAATTAGATAAGCTTATTTATAGGAGGAAAATATCCCAGGTTTTCTTTTATAAATTTCATTCTGAATATCCCTCAAAACATAATTGTGGGGTTCGTAATTAAGGAATTTTTGATGATTAAATGAAAAATAAATTTTTAGTTTTTACTCAACCTGAACATTGTTTAGGTAGAGTTCATGGATGATGCCTTTTCTGGTGTTGAACATCACGGATCTTGTACATATGTTTTTCTCAACTGTGAAGTAAAAAACCATTGGTACTATGAGTTCTCCTATCATATATTCTATAATATTTGATACAATAAATTATTGTTATTTTATTTTTAGATTAAATGATAATCATATCAGGAAATAGTTTCCACAAATTACAACATCTTCTCTTGAAGCACATTTGTTAAATTAATATTATAATTAGTTTCAAAAACTAGTAAAATAAATTATTCATGTTTTAAAAAACAAAATCAATTTATTATTTTTTATATTTTTATTTTTTTAAAATTTTCAGGTATCTCCATATGCTGATAAAATTTACTATATATTGGGTGAATTGACTAACCCACAATCCAACGTTGTTAAATCACATAATGCATATTTATTAGATAACTGATTGAAATAGAACCTATGCTAACTAGAAAAGGATATCTATGAACACTAATGATGTTATAAGTAGAGATTGATAAGTAAGATGGATTAGAAGGAGAAGTTGATGTAGAAGAAATATATTATGATGAACATGAAGATAATAAGAAATGTGACGATGAACAAAATCAATCTAATAAAGAAACATTAGAATCATCCTCTTCCTCAATAAATTAACCCTATAAGAATGTTAGTGATGAAATATCCTCTAGTTCTCAAGAGGATCAATTGTCATCATAACATGAAGTAGAATTTTCATTAATCAAAGAATAAAAACATCAAAAAAAAAAAAATTGATGATAAATCTTTCATTGAAAAGGATTTTAAGATTTTTAAATTTACGATGATAGGTTCATTTTTGAAAATTTTGATAAGGATGTTTCTAAGAATGATTAAAAAAGGAACATAAGGTGACACCAGAACCAATATAATCAATCCTCCAAAACCTTATTTACAAACAAAACATTAATATGATATAATATTTTGGAAAGGTTTTGAATTTATTTTCAAAAAATTGAGGAGTTTGTCAGCTATAATTCCATACATTTCATACCATGAAGAAATATGTGAGCTTATCCAGAATATTCACAATGACAGATTAGAATCAATAAGGATTAAACTGGATCAATGATTTATATTAAAATTAATGATACTAAACATAGTGGAGAATAATCACAGAGTATGATAATTATTATTAAATGGAACATTTTTTCATACTCACAATCACGTTTTGAAGAGTTACAAACTCTGTAGGAGTTATTTTGTAAATAATAAATTCATATTCCTTCTATGAACAATGTACTGTAATATTTTCATGACATTTTACCAATTATTTTTTCTGTATGTTATTTTTAAATAGGGGGACATTGTTGCGTTCGAATTAACCCTTCCAGCATTTCTATTTCTATTGTTTTGGAAATAGTAGACATTATTAAAATGTGTTTAGCGAATTTTTTCATTCCATTTGTTTTTTTATTTCTCCCTAGAAAATCTTATCTTTTACCATACAAAGAAGAAGTTATAATGTATTATGAATATAAAAATTAAATTAAATATTATGATTATCCTATTAAAGTGTATAGATATTTATGATACTTATATTTAATTAAACTTTGATTTAAACTTTTTTTCTTTCCATTAATACTGACAAAACTCATGACCATTGGAAAAATAATGGTACATAAAAAATTAGACTGACTATAATATGGATTATCCTTCTAAAAATTGATAATAAATTCCATCGTACTATTCTAGAGTTATATTTGGACTACATGGACTTGTTTCTAATGAACATATTACCTTTAAAATCGTAATTGTGTTAAAAAACATATGACATTTAGCTATGTCATAAAATTGTGAGATTTCAGGATCCAACAATCTGAGGCCATTGATAGAAATCTGAAATATAAACAATGGATCCCCATCTATAAATAACAGGACATTTTAAGAGTTAAATGCTTATTAATTTTCTATATCATGTTTTCTACAGATTGCTTATTATGAAACAATATTTCTTAATCTTATTAATTATTTAGAGAGTTATAGTTCTATAGAATCATTATAATGAATTTTTCAATTAGGTCATTTTTAATTGAAATAATTTACAAGCATGATTTGTAACACAAGTCATCTAGGGATATAAATATAGGTAATCTAATCCAACGGGTTGAGGGATTTTGGGGATATGAAAGTAGACACTAATCATTGTATCGAAGACTTCTATGGATTAGAATACATATATATTATAATAATCACATGGAGAGATTTCATTATAAGTAATGATATAATTTAAAATAATTATAAAAATTTGGATACCAATAGTAATTATTATTGGCCATTATAATATAATGGTTAATAGAGTTCAATTTTTTTTATAATATCATGAAATTAATCTCTAGCGTAACAAGATATTGTGTTTCTTTTTTTTACACATTACATTAAATTGTTCTTGTTATATAGAGTTAGTCATCATACTCAGATTTCTATTCTATTTTTTAATAGTTATAACTATTATTATGATAAATATACTTTGATGTTTATTTGATCCATGTTGAATTTTTTTTCATTGCTCTATTAAATTTTAATGTTTTCTAATTCTAATTTTCTTACTCTAATAGTCGGAAAAGTCTATGTCTCAGATAATTATGTTAATAGGATTTGTTTTTATCCTTTCATAATGATTTTAAACAATGTTATTAAACAATATTTCACCCCCATATGGAATGTAAAACCATCTAATCTAAATACTGTGATCATAAAATTAAAACTCATTGTAATACTAAATGAAAACAATACCAGAAGACAACCATAATAAGTATTAGATATAAAAGAGGAAACTAAAGAAAAATAACTCAACTATGACTAATATTACCACCACTAACTCCCAAAAAAATGAAATATCGATACGTATAATCTGTTCCCAAGCTATTAGGATGAATCACTATAGAAATGAGATACATTTTATTTACCAGTGTCTATATAGATGAAATATGATAATGCACAATGTTTCACATTAAATTTGTGATTATATAACATAGTATTATACATCCCAATATAACCCACAATGATTGATCATGTTATAAAATTTATGTAAAAAATTTTTGTAAAAAAATATAAAAACAATTCTATATAAAAACCATTTTTAAAAAAAAAATTCCATTCAAAAACAATTTCCACTGAAATAAAATAACATGTCTTTCAAACAAATTATTAATTAAATTTGGAATATTACATTCCCTTTCACACATATACACATGAATGAAAATTGACCTTTCTATATTGACGAGTGGGGATTCATCCATTCAACAATTCATCACTTGGGGAACCATTAGGACTAAGGTAACTTCACTCCCTTATCTATCCATTTAATTTCATGGGGAAAAACATAAATCCCCTATTCGTCCCACATGCATGTGAAGACATGATACCACATATGCCAAAATCCATGCCAAACCAATTGTGATCACCCATTTAAATATAAAGAAGGTTAATTTAAAATAACATTCTAACCTATTTTCCAGGAATCAAAACCAAAATACAATTTTCAAATCATTATTTTAAAATCATTTAACCCATTTCACCTTCCAAAATATAATCAATTTATATCATTTCCCAAGCATCACTAAATATCATTTCTAACAAACATTTCCCAATAATAACACAACTTTATAAATGAAAATATATCAATTTGAAATAAATCATTCTACTTATAATAAATAGGATTTGAGAGTTATTCCACACACCACACAAGTTATGTAAAAATGAATAACATCAATATTTATTTTAAAAAACTATTTCAAACTAAAAAATACATCATTTTATATTATTAAATATCATCCACTAAATCATAAATCATCATGATTGACATAACACAACATGATTATATATGTAACAGAATAGATCAATGAATCTATGCGAGGGAATAAAATAAAAATATGAATATAATAATGAATAAAGAACTTACCAAGAAAAAAAGACCCACAACGCACTTTAAGTCACAAATAAATCACTCAAATATCAAAAGGAAGGGTATATCTATCAATTATAAGAATTGTCATACATGTTTGGGTTATAATAGTGAAAAATTAAGAGGTAAAGGTTCTTATTCAGATTAAATCCACAATTTACGAATGATGATAAATATATCCCACAATAATTCCACATAGTTTGGAAAAAATTTCATGAAATGTGTGGGTGATACTTCTTTAAGACATAAATATCATGGTTGGATCATGCGGTTACAAAAACCATATTCCAAACATAGTAAATTCATTGATCTAAAAATTCCATGGTTTCTCATGGGTTATTGCACGGTTTTTACACATGATGCATAAACCATGATCATGTCCAGTTAGCTCTATTGTTCCTTCTATAGTTTCATTGTTTTGTTGAGTGGTTTCAATTAACCATTCTCAAATCATGGACCAACATAAAATCTCAAAAAACATGCTAAAATCCTCCTAACCATCCCAAAAAATAACCTAATAAGTATATATTCATAAAATAAATAAATAAATGGTTAATTTCTAAAAAACAAGGTTGAAACAATTGGAAGACTATTCTCTCTGCTTTAGAAGTGACCATTTCCCTTTTAGACTTGGAAATGATGAAGATTCATTCAAATATCAAATTAAAGGTCCTGAGGGATAGTGTTCTAAATAAGGATTCATAATTCGGTTAGACCATGGATATGGATGATAAATTACACATACATGGGTGTGTCTGGGACCAAATAGACGTATGTGATGAACTGATATAGGAATCTCATTCTTCAGCTTAGGAAGTTCATCTCCAAATCACCAAGATGTATAGAGACAAACTCAACCAGTATTGGTATCCTATAAAGAAATCGAAGATAGATGGATTTATTACTCAGTGTTCTACTTGTCAATTTGTTATGGTGGAAAATTTATGACATATATGACTCTTACATACATTGTCTATTCCCAAGAGTTAATGGGATGATTCCACAATAGATTTTCTAATAGATTTTCATAGATCACCTTTAAGTGATGATATATTTTGGGTAGTTATTTATCAGCTGATGGTTGTCTCCCATTTTCTATCTAATCATGAAATCTTCTGAATAGATGATTTGTATATGAAATGCGTTAGGGAGGTCATACTCCTTTATATCTCATAAAATTATATGGTATTTGATTTAGATGATAAGTAATTTTCATGGTTTTGGGAGGGGTTATATAATCCCATAGTTACAAAGGGGATTATGAGAATGAACTATCACCCCCATACTAATTGTCAAATAGAGTGCACAAGTAAGGTGAAATCTGATATACTCTATACATGTTTATATTACATTAGGGGTTATTGTATAAAACAAGTACCTCTATTTGTGTTCTAATACAAATATATATTTCAGGATACTGTGGAGATGGATCCATACGAAGATATATATGGTATTCCATGATTGTTACAACAATGTCAGTTATAGGTAGGGGTGACATCACAACTTTATCCATGTCTCATTTAAGTGACTTTGTAGCAGGTGTAGTTAATCAATATGTATAAGATAATAACTTGGCCTATCCAGTAGACATATTCCAACTTTTTAATATGATATCTTCAGTTTTATGTTGAGTATTGGGTTTTCTTATGTGTATTTAATAGGCTAGACGATTGATGGATTTAGAGATAGGATAAATTGTCCCCTAAATTCATCATCCCATTTGAGATTGTGGGGGAATCAAACCAGTAGCATAAAGGATATCACATCCCTAAATATACCAGTCTATGAATCTATTATTTCAAATATCTGAGCTTCCTATGTATTATTCAGACTTGATCCATGTTTAATAAACTATAGAGGTTTATTTAGGTGTAGATGCTTCCTTGTGGATTGCATAGTTCTTTTCATTGATCAGAGAACATATTCCCACTTATTTATGATAGTTCATCTAGTATGGGTGTTGTGGCATCAGAACATAGTATTGGATAAGACATGTGAGAAATAATACAATACACAAGATCAGTGGACAGAGCATTTCATTGAATACATTATTCCACAATCTACAGTGTAAATTAGGGATTATTTTTTATGGATGGTATATTGTAATGAACTAGAATATCAGATGAGGTTGAATCCTTTTAAATTTAGTTAAACCCTTACTGAGTTTTCTTTTTGGCTTATAACATGGTGACTTATCCTTTAGAATGTTTGGTTTCTTTCTATGAAGAAATTTAATAGAGGGATAAATGATGGTTGTAGGACAATAACATGACATGTATTATAAATATTTGAAATGTATTAATAATAAACTACGTGTAATAGGATGGATAGACCCCCTTCATATCTTATGGTGGTTTTTTTTCTCAAGAGGTTAAAATGAGGGATTTAGAAAATTTATAAAATTTAGACATTGTGATAGTATTGTGGGTCCTTTAATCAATGATACATAGCCTATTATTTTTACAGAACCCCCACCACCCATCTCTTTTATAAGAGGAGCCATACATGAGATCTCCTTTATACCCTTTCCTAGGTTACACTTATTCTTCTCTTTCTAAAGTCTAATTAGACCACTTTTGGTTGCAATAGATTGTTAACATTATGCTCTATATTCCTCATCATACATTCCTTATTTTTATTATTCTTAGTAGAGATATTTTTTAGTGAGTTAATATGACCAATTTTAGTGTGTAATTCTTATTTTTTCCATTTTATTGAGTTTTTAATCAATTAAATGACTAATACTAGATGAGTTTCCATCCACGGAGATAAGGTAAGTGGTCTAGTAATTTCCTATAAATCATTAGATGTTTCTATAGAATATTGTATTGTGCCTCACCTCAAACGATTCCATGCAAAACCTTATGTTTTGTTTTCCTTTATAGAAACAAATAACCACGCTCTAACACACCCTTAAGGAATTTTTGAAATATTAGAGGACATTTTCCCTATTTAATAACACCCATTTGGGTGTGATGAATTAATATACAACCATTAAATGACTTTATAATTGAATTGAAACCCACTAAATAGTTTTGATTAACCTTAACATGGAATTGTTTTATATTTTTGAACAAATTGTTCTGAATTAAATAAATAAATGTTAGTTTAAAATCAACATCAAATTCTATAATATGATAATTCATTATAGAGAATGTGGTACCCAAGGCTATATTGGTTAACATAAAAAAATATTAAGAGGTAATACATTATGATTCTTAATATTAAACTATAGATCGTGGTCATTGGACAACAATTAAGGGTCTTTTTGATCAAAGTGTTTCACGATTCCTTGCATTGAGTTTTGGGCATGGAATATCACATAGTCTAATTTGATGATGGGAAAGATGTTCATTGTTCACTTGCATCTAGTGATGGGATTTAATACTCTCCCCACTATCTCAACTGTACTACATGATGAGTTACCTCACTATGTTTAGTGGAAGGCATGAAATCTATCATTATTATGAGATTTAGGGGCAATATTCATGTTGGAGATTTTTTCTCATTAAACATTGCATAGACACCGGAGTTATGTGATATGTCATGAAAAAACCTATTATCTAAGTGTATAATATCATATTTACTTAGATGTAGAGTATATATATACATATTATTTATAGTTATGTATAAATGATTCCAAATGGTAAATTATGATCAAACATATTTTTTCTTATGTCGAAGTAAGTTAAGTATGACATTCATCATACATTAACCTAATACAACTTTTATTTATTAAAACATGTTTTATTATATGTAATACCTACACACTATTTAGATATATACACCAATTAAGTTATTCTAGAGACAATTGGTGGTGGCCCACCATGATTATCTCATACCATACTCAGACTACATATGGTGCCTGAGCAGGCATGATGATTACCGACGTGTATAAAGGATACCACTTTAACAAATATGATTGATTATTTTTTCTTATAGCATGGAAAATGGGTGAAGAGGATCCAGCGTATGCTCATTATTCTATTGGATATGACTTCTGTTATTTTTTTTATTTTTGTATTGAATGTTTCATACTCCAATACTTGGTATCCTTTATATTTTCCCCATTTTTAATATCAGTATTCTATTTTATCATTTTTATATGGATTAGCCTACATATTCATTAATATTATTGTGTATTGGATCATTACAATAAAACTATTGATTATTATCCTTGATTATTATGTGATGTTATTTTTCATTTATGATTCTGCTATTTATTGTCTCTGCTTATCACTGTTATAATTTGACAGTAGGGTATAGTGTCCCCACCATACCACTAGGGACCATCAATTATATTCATCATCCTCTATCGTATGGGTAGAGGTCCTTAAGGCCACATGACACACCAACTGAAAGAACCATTTTAGTGGATTTTGGGTCGACATGTTACACATATTGTGGTATGTGGGAGCGATATTGATTTCACAATTATATATGATCGACATCATATGGAATATAGATGGTTAGACCTATATTAATTTACGTCAATAGCTGAATGGAAACCCATTTACAATAGAAAAAATCTACATTACTATAACTATATGGACTCTTAGATCAGGTCATCATATATACAATAAAATTGATACAAATATTTCATGAGAACATAATTATAATTGAATTTTTTTACAGATTCACAATTCCTAAAATCTTTCTAAGATAATGTGTGAACCCATAGGGGATGAAAATTGTAAAGAATGGTATTTATATAACTAATTATTACATGGAAATATATCACAAAGTTCATGAAATGAAATAAATTTTAATATTGCTTATGTGCAATAATATACATAGTGAATATCGAACTAAACTAGTCAAACTGCAAAGGTTGTTTATTTGAACTATTTTACACTTGTTTTGAATGTGAAATTATAGATGTTCCTGCTGAGTGGTGGAATGAAAATACTAGTTTTCAAGGGGATACAAAACTATGTTATCTTTGTCTTGGAACTATTTCACCAAGCATAAAAGTAATAATTTGTTCATAAGATGCCTATTATTATTATAGTAAGTGGTTTCTATGTCGGTATATATTGTGTTCCTCATAATGTATGATTTCTATTAAAAATTGAGTTACAAAATGATTGATTATAGATTTTTGAGTTATCCCATGAAAGTAATGTTTAACGATAATTTGATGGAACTTTAATAGTGGTATTTTATAATCTTTTAGTTTTGATGGATGGAAAAATCTTTATACTAAATGATATACCCTTTTAATGCGTTTTTATAATGGGGAGATGTTTCGGTGAGAAAAAACCACTTATACATGTTAGGCCCAACAGTTTTAGCCAAAAATATATAGAATATTTTTTATTATGAGAGTTTAACCAATTAGAGTGTAAGTAGTTTGATTTTGTGAATGTAAGAGTCTAGTGGAGTATATTCCCTAAAACAGACCACTAATATAGAAATTTCGACCATTATTCATGTGTCAATTACGATGTGAGTAAGGCCTGTCAGAAATAATCAGTTAAAGAAGACTATTTGTGATGGGAATTTTGATCAGTCGTAAATAGTCTATAAGAATAATGTATTTGATATAATCCTTCACAAAAACCATTCACAAAACATGTGTGTGTTAGTGTGGGATTAGTATTTCTGACTAGGACAAAAGCCCTGTCGCAAATACTCTTCCCTGAGATTCTATAATTTGGGATGGGGTGGAATCCATGTGGAAAATAATTTGTTTCCATGATAGTATTTGCGATGGATATCATCACTAATAATATAGTTTAATATTGGAACAATTAATAAATTTTGAGTTATTTGAGACTGAACCTGTTGCAATGAATAATATTTGAAATATTCCATTGAAAATAAAGTGTCGGCTGGTTAGTATTTGTTATGGGACCTATCAAAAATACTATTTTTTCTGTTCCATCAACTAAAAAATTCCTAACTATTTGTGACATTACCCACCAAAAATGATATTTCTAATATACACTCCATTTTTTAATTCAAAACGTTTCTAAACATCTCCCACCCTCTCTGCTCAGTTATTTATTTGTTTAAATTCTTTAGAGTTTCAAATGTTAGAGGGGATCAATTTTCATATTTTATATTTGCCGAAAGATTCTGTTTCAAGGTTTTTATATTTGTTATTTAATTACATTTATTTCATATTAGTAATAATTAATTTTGATTGATAGTAATTAGATTAAATTAAAAAAGTTAGTTTTTTTAAATATTTCTTATAAATATTTATATATAACTTCGATTAATTTTTTAATTTAAATTAAATATTTTTAAATATGAAAAAAATATTTTATATTTATATTAATAGTAATTATTATAAATAAATTATTGTACATTTATAGAAATTAATGTTAATTAGAGATACTTAGAGATAATTAGTAATAATAATAATGATTAATAATAATGAGTACTAATTAATAAAAATAATTTATGAAAAATAATCATAATTAGTGGTAATTTAAAAAATTTTGATGTAATTAGAAAAAATTAGTGGAAATTAGAAATAAATAGTTCAAATGAGTAATAATAAGTTGTAATAAGTAAAAATTATTAAATAAATTATCTAAATAGGTAATGGATTGTTACAAAGTAATAAAAATTTATAAAAATTAATGTTAATTACAAATAATTACGAATAATTAATATATTTAATAATTAGTTAAAAGTGGTTATAATTACAAAAAATAGAAATATCTACAACAAATTGGAAATATATACAAAAAGTGTAATAATTACAAAAAATAGTAATAACTAAAAAAATTAGTAATAATTACAAAACATAGTAATAATTTTAAAAAAAGTAATAATTACAAAAATTTATAAATAATTCCAAAAAAATTAGAAATAATTAATAGAAAATAGTAATTATTACAAAAATATTGCAATAATTTTGTAAAATAAGTATAAATTATCAATAATAAGTAATAATTAAGAACAATTAGGAATAATTATCAATTATTATGAATAATTCACAATTATTATCAATATTTCACAATTATTATCAATAATTATTGATAATAATTAATAATTAGAAATAATTATCCATATTTAGGACTAATTATAAATAATTAGAAATTGTTAGAAATAGATAGGAATAAATAGAAATAATTCTCAAAAATTGTCAATAATTAACAATATTTACTATACATTTGTTATAATTAGGAATAACTAGAAAAAATCAGAATAATTACGAATAACTAATATTAATTACTTTTAGTTAGAAATAATTAGTGTCAATAAGTAATAATTACTGTTAATTAAAAATAATTATGAATAATTGTCAGTAATTGAGAATAATTAGAAATAATTAAGACTAATTATCATTAATTCTCAATAATATGGAATGATTAGTAATAATTAAAAATAATTAGCATTTATTAGGAATAAATATCATTAATTAGATATTAATAATAAATTAGTAAACAATACGATTAAATTAGTAATAATTAATAATAATTACAGATAAATAAGAAATATTGGCAATAATTATCAATAATTTTCAATATTTATGAATTATAAGGGACCATTATCAATAATTAGGAATAATTATAAATAATTATTAATTTGTAGCAATAATTAGCAATAATTATGAACAATTATCAAAAATTAGGAATAACTATCAATAAATAAACATAATTAGCAGAAATTTAAAATAATATTCAACAATTATAAGTAATTATTAGTAATTAGAAATAATTACTTATAATTTGGTGTTATTAAGAACAATTAGGAGTAATTCCGAATAATTTACAGTAACTAAGAATAGTTATCAATAATTAGCAGTAATTAGAAGTAATACGCTTTAATTAGAAATTATTACTTTTAAATTGAAAAAATTAGTGTTAATTAGTTATAATTAATGTTAATAGGAAATAATTAAAATGAATTATCATTAATGTGGAATGGAAAGCAATAATTAGAAATAATTAGTAGTAATTAAGTGTAACTAGAATTATTTAAGAACACATAGAAATAATTAAAAAAATTTAGGAATAATTAAGAATAATTAGCAATAATTGGGAATATTTAAAAAATATTTCTGATAATGAGTAATTATTAGAATTAATTTAGAATAATTTGGATTAATTTAGAATAATTAAGAAAATTTTGACTACTTAAAAATAATTTGACTACATAGCAATAATAATGTATAATTTGGAAAAGATAGAAATATTTAGTAATATTTTGGAATAATTAGGAATAACTTGAAACAATTTAGAATAATTATAAATAATTAGGAATAATTAGAAATAATTTAGAATAATTAAGAATAATTAACAATTTTTAAGATTAATTAATATTAATTTGGAATAATTAGGAATAATTAAGAATAATTAGAAATAATAAACAAAAATTTTGACTATATAATAATAAATATTAATAATTACGAATAATTTCGAATAATTAGGAATAATTAAAAATATTTTAGTGCAATTAGAAATATATAAGAATATTCTGAAATAATTAGGAATAATTACCAATAATTAGGAATATGTTAGAATATTATGGAATAGTTGAGAATAATTATCAATAATTTGGAATAATTAGTAATAATTAGAAAGAATTAGATATAAATAGAAATAAATAGAAATAAATAGAAATAATTTGAAATAATTCACAACACCTAAAAATAACTAGCCATAATTATGAATAATTAGGAATAATTATCACTAATATGTAATACTTATTAAAAATTTGGATTAGTTAATACTGAATATCAGTGTTTGGATCATATTTTATTAAATATAATTATTAAAATGTTAATTATTTTTTATTTTTTAGAGAAATATTGAACAACAAAGTTGAAAAAATTCACTATTAGGATATCAAACTTGGATAAATCATCACAACAATCGAAATAGTTCTGGTATAAATTCAATATATATTGAGTGTGTTGAAACATTATTATAATTTGAATCATCAGATCATAATTTTTTTCAAATGGAAAAATGAAGTTTTAATGTTAGAAATATGATCTTTGTGCATTTGACTCATTTGAAAACAAAGGGGGTCATCTACTGCATTTTGGTTTTCGAATAGATATTGTTATTTGGAATCAATAGGGTGAATAATGTTCTATAGAAGATACTAATAATTTGGTTATAGATCCATAATGGTTTTGAACATTAGTACATGATGTGGAAGGTCCATATTTTCAACAAACTCAAACATAGGATAATGTTGATCTAACTCTGGAGTTGGAACCATCTAAACTTATGAGTTGGTGAGGTCCACTTTGGATTTCTTATGTCCTGGTTGCAATAAAAATAAATTTGACATGTTTTCCAAATTTATAGCAATATAGTCAAATAATGGAATTTCAAATAGCTATATGGATCAAATGTTCTCTTTGTTTGAAACAGTGTTACCTGAAAAAAAAATGTTTTGCCTATAATTTTAAATGAGAGTTGGTGGATAGTTCATAATCTAGGAGTAGCTTATCTGAGGATTCATGCATGTTCATAAGATTGCACCTTATTTTATTTTGAAATGATCTATTGGATAATTGTCTTATATGTTGAAAATTGAGGTATAAATAAGATCATCTAGGGATGTTTGGACTGATTATTTTAATGTAGTTCTGTTATTTCCTACTTACAGCCTGATTGAATTGTTTATTTCCGTTAAGGAACACAGTGTCATTGACGTCATCGAAAATATCATTATTCAAAAGGTAAAATCTTAAATCATCCCTCTGATGATGATTTATGAAATTATATTCACCATTTACAGCGGTATTTTTACTCAGAACCATGATATATGTAATTGGGTATTCTTAGTTATGGTCTTTATCCATTTGTTTCTTATATTAGACAATATTATTGTTATCCTTTCGTTATAACTCTGTAAAATTTACCTCCATAGATGACTATGAATGATCTTCAATATTTTTTTGACCATACTAATTCTAGGACATCTGAAAAATAATATTGATGTTTATTTCATTCCATTAAATGATAAGTTAACATTATTGTGTAGTTAATGTTTAATTACATATAATGTTGATGTAAAAGAAATTCCTACTCTATGATGCATTGTTATGTAAAATTAGTGAATACCAAGAATATGGAAAGTTATCATAAGAGAGTACACATTTCCCAAAATAATTTTCATCCTGTATGAGAGAATGAAATGTGTTTGTGCTCAAAAATGAAAAAAACTTTTTTTTCAATCATTACCGATTTATTCTAACCAATCATCCTATTAAGATGAGTAGATAACACTTCTTAAAAGGCACAATCGATAGAGGTGGACCCCCAAAACTAATCTCAGATATCATGTTAAAATATTTTTTCTCTTCATAACCTCCCAATATATTTGGAATAACTATTAATTAATAGAAAATTTGTCGATTTAAGAATAAACACCATTGGATAAAATGGAACATTTTTTAGGATTTTACAAATTGGAAAATAATTATAGGTATGTCAGATGTTGTATTTATTTTATATTGATATGAACTATTTTAAAAATATATTTTATATAGTATTGGATACACCTGGTAAGACCAAAAATAATTTAAAGGCATGATAAGTTCTTTCCAAAATTTATAGGAAACAATAACATGAACTGTTTTAAAATGTCATCTCATAGAAGATAATGATTAAAAAAGAAGATTGAATAATTTACCAAGAAAATATATTATTATTTTATCATTTTATTCCATATTAGGGACTTGATAGATGGTTATGATTCCAATTTTTTAATATTTGTCTTTAATGGTCATATTATTAGATTAAAAATTCATGAATGTAATGTTATAATTTTATTTATTCTACTAATTGGTTTAAGATGCTTTTTTGAATATTATGATATGGTATGTGCTAATAGATATATCTTATTTCCTACAAGTCATTTTTTGTGAAAAAATACTACGATGCACTATATAGTCAAAAAGAAGATGTTGGTTTAATTTTATGTTGACTAGAAAAATCTTCCAAGTGGATTTCTTTGACTCAATGGAGAATTTTATATTACCATTTCCACATTAAGGAAAATATGGAGGAATTATATAGTTCTAATGGATTTACCCATTTCATAGAGTCATGATGAAATTGAAGAAAATATTTTGTAACAAAGAATATGTTGATGGAACAATTGGATAAGATTATTTTTATGATGATTTTTTTCTTTTTTCTCTCATTATTTTCATTCTGAATATCGCTCAAAACATAACTACATGGGACGTAATTAAAAAAACTGTTGATCTATAAATAAGAAGTCAATTTTTAGTTTTTCATCAATCTGATCATTGTTTTGGTAGAGTTCAATAATGAGGTCTCTTCAGATGATGAACATCACTGAGATTATATATATGTTCTGATCAACTATTATGTAATCAAAAAATTGGCACTCTGAGTTCTCCTATAAATTATTCTATAATATTTGTTTAAATTAATTAATATTATTTTACATTTAAATTATATTATAATCATATCAAGAAATTGCTTCCGCAAATTAGAACATATTCTCTTAAAGAACATCTGTAAAATAATTTTTCTAATTTGTAAGAAAATCTATTAAAAAAAATTATTCATTGTTCAACTAATAAAATCAATTTATTAGTTTTTATATTTATAATTTTTTTTATGAATTTGTAAGTATCACAATATGTTGATAAAATTTATTACCAATAGTGTGTATTGAGAAACAAAAAATCTATAGTGGGTAAATTATATAATATATATTTGGTAAATGGTTTTCGATTTCAGACACATGCTTATGGGGAATTGAAAAAAAATGATTATTTGTGTTTTTTATAGGATCTCAACATAGCGAAATTGAATAAGGTTTTTATGGCATGTTGTATAAAAAAATGGAACTTTTTTATCAAGTAAAAATTATATAATATTGTATAAAAGTCAGTATTTAGGTTCTAAGATAGGATTTCATGTTCATTTTAGCCATAGAATTGTTGATATTGAATATAAAATCATTTTTGCAGTAAAAGAACCATTTTTATTGGCTCCTTAGGCACATTAAATTTATTATAAAAAATATTGAGCTAATTAAAGAGAGTTACATGATTACAAGAGAATAATAAAAATGAAATATGTGGAATATATGTTTATTCAATGAAAATGTGGTTATGTTGAAATGTATGAAATTGAAAAATTTCAACAGAATACTCTAAATATATATTTTCCACAAAGAGATATTAATATTGATGATGGCACCCCACAGTTAAGGTTTATTGGTGAGGATGATGATATTAATGGACAAAAATAATATAAAATGACCAACGATTATAAAACTAAAACTCCTATGGAAAATGAAGATACTGAGGAGGAATATGAAAAAAATTAAGACCCTCAAATACAAATATGATTTTAGAGATGAATATTGACATAGATAAAATATGTTTATAATCATTTATAATATATATCTATTTATAATATTTGTTTTCAATTATATGGTAATAACCAACCTTTGTTGTTTTAGTTGGTATGTGATCTATTTCATGTGTTATGGGATGATAATATAAATAATGATTAGGATGATGTTGGATTATCTGACCCTTAGACTGCAGATGGTTTAGTGATGAATCAGAGGGGTTGTGGTCTTGCAAGATTAATGATTCCTGACAATATTTATGAGCGACGTCCATGTCTTATCTTCAATCCATGAATGAAGAATAAATTTTTGTGTATATTTTAGTTATTTTTCATTAATCATCATTAATTAATTTATATACTTATTGTTTACTATTTTTCTGTATTGTAACATATTTTCACATATTGTTATTAAACATTAGAGTGCTATATTGTGAAATTTTATTTTTGGGGCAAGGCATACATAGAATCAAATTCCCATTGCTGTCTCCTACTGTGTGTCTGATCATTGGATGGTATATAAAAAAATAACATCTATTTTGGAAGTTATTTAATTAAAAACACTATTATATTAATTATTTTAAGGATTATATTATCCCATCGATGATAGTATGTGTGAATTTATTGGTGAGGAATGGGAGTGTTGTATGCATGAGCGTTGACAATAGTTTTTTCATATTTTGCAGAGGATAGATATGAAAATATCGTGATTCATAGATATTGATCAGTCTTGCTGGGCCCCTCGACCAGATTAAATTTCATCTCATATTTGGAATGGATTATGTTGACACTATATATGATTCCATTTTTTGAGAAGATAATAAGTAGGTCGAAAGAACCTTGGGAGACAAGAGGTGACACATCAAGCTCTTAGTCATGCATTCAGTAATCTTACAGAACATATGTTAATTATATTTTTAATAAATTTAAATGACATTAAATGTAAGTTGTTCAATTTATATTCATACAGTCTGTTAAAAAGTATGATATTATGGTGTTTTACATTTATAGGAGGATGTATAATGATCCTTTCAATGGATAGATTAGAGGTGATCACCGACATTAAATTTTGGTCCTTATTTTTTCTTTTTGAATTTAAAAATTAACTAAAAATAATATATTAACTATTTTCAATTTAAATTGAATTAATGGAGTCATAAGAGTAAATTATGTCTCAGACAGAAATGAATAGTATGTACAAGATTGAGTAGTATACTAGTGAAATATTATTTTAGGATTTACCATGGATTCAGGCTATCTAGTATATCTTCATTAAAAGGCGATTTGTTAATATCGACTCATAATTTATGCATGGAAGTTATTATGGTACTATTGTGATATCGAAATGTATCATGAGATGAGATTGTGAAGAGTAATCATCTTCTAATGAACAATATTTGCACCAGCTACGAGCATAGGGTGGGCATATAAAGGATGCACACATAGAGTAGGAAAGACTATATCAATAGATGCAGGAGGAGGATGAATAGATGCATTAATCGTAGTAGAAGCAAAAGCATGAGTAGATGATAAAGTACATGTGGTGTCTGAATCATGGTTTTGGGATTGGTATCCCTCCTACAACTCTTCTGGATGATCCCTTAAGTGACCTAGTTTCTTTTTATGATAAAAAATTCAAAGTAAAACTTTTTAGTTTATTTTTATTAATACAAATATTTATATTTAAATATAGTGTGTTTTTTATATTTTTATTTATATTGTGTTTTTATATAATTTATTTTGTGTCATATTTTTTTAAATAATTTTTTTTATATGCAATATTTTTTAGTTATTATATTATATTATGTATTATTTTTTAGTTATTATATTATATTATGTATTATTTTATAATTTTTTTAATATTATGTTTTCCAAAATTTTATTCATCTAATTATATTATTACTAATTATATTATTCATTTCAATTATTATTATTATATCATAAATTATTATTCTATTATTTTATTATTTTATTATTATTAATATTAATATATTATTTTCTTAAATTATATTAATATTTTTTTAGTTTTTTGCGATTGCTCCATCACAAAATTGTTTTAAAAAAATAGTGGATAAAAAAATTTAATGGGATATATTCTTATCAAATATATCATTATTTGTGATGGACAATTGTAAAAAAATGTTTTTTGGACACCAGTTCCAATGACAGGAGAATTGATATGGGACCCCATCACAAATGACCATTTGCAATGGGGTCCCTTATCAATTAATCGATAACAAAATGTTCAATTTATATTTCGTTACTTTAAACATTACATTTCTATATATATAATTATTTTTCATATTAATGTTGTTATAACTAGAAACAAATGTCCTTTTCTATTCTACGTAGTATGTGATAATATTTTAAGGGTACAAAATACACTGAATGATCATATCAGTTACCTGCTATAATGAGAACCATGATGTGTTGTGAATGGATTATTAATACATGTTTTATTACTAGAAGGAATCATCTGGTTGGGCATAGATGATTTATACAATTAGTGGTCAGATACATGGAAGATATTGAGACTTATTCTTATGATGTTCTCCTTTATAAATATCTATGAGATGATGTTGTGAGAATATAACCGCAATTATTGAACCCAAATGATATATGTTTAATTGCATTTATCAAAATAAATATGTGTTAATTGGAAAATAGACTTCATCTTATCATTGATGTATATCTTGAGTTATATACTTTATCATATTGATGAAAATAATGAATAGATTTTCCCATGAAGAGGTATGATATTTTGGGTGCATCACAATTGATATATAAATAATAAATATATCAATAATATATTTTCAATTCTTGGTATAATGGAGTCCAATATCCCTATACAACTCTTTATAATGGAATTTTTTAACTAATTCCATTCCCCAGGAAGTTATGTTGGAATGTTCATTATCAGAAATTCAATATAATAGACTCAGATATATGGGTTTATGACACATGTAAAGTGATATTATTGATGATAAATCAATATTCATACAATTTATTCCCAAATTATAATTTATATGAGGCAGTAGTCATTGATAAAACAAAATATTCATATATGGGTTCTTATACATGTTGTTTCAGGACAATATATGGAATTAAGCATATAAGTATTAATTCTATGGAGAAAAAGAACTAAAGGGTGCATACAGAATCTCTAATAAATTCAATATGAATTTAATATTAGTATTTAATATTATTCTCAAGTTCAACGAAATAGCATATATTTGGTTTAAATTACAATATATATTAAGACACCAATTTTACATTAGAAAAAATATGTTGGATGAATATTAAATATTTTATTTATTTTAAGGTTATTATTAGATCAGTTATACAAATAAATATTTTTTACTTCTATTTGGATAATTCAAAAGGTATCAATTATATATTTATTTAGTTACATTAATATATAAAAAATATTCATACACTAGTTTAAATAGGATAATATTTATTTATATATTTAATGAATAATATTGATTTATTTATTTAATTAATTAAAATTTAATTATTCCAATATTAATAAATACCAGTGTTTTACACTAGATAGAGTTAAGGGTATGATGGGAATGATATATAAAATATGTAAGAAATAAATATTTATTTAATTTTGATGAAATAAAAATTATTTCTCCTTTAGGGATTCATAACAGAGAGTAATAATTATAATTATTAAAATATAAGTGAATTTTTCTATGAATTAAGTAATTCTGTAAGGGATATTACTAAATTATAAATATATAACCATGGTATATAAATACATGATAACTAAATTTTTTATTTTTTGAGGATTTTTAGAGAATAAAACTCTTATAGATATTCTCTCAACACTAAATTTTTTTTCATAAATCTTATAGGAGTCAAGAACAAGAATACCCATCATTTCCCTCCATACCTAAATAAACGAAATGTATTTCACAAGTTTCAAAGGATTCATTTTGTGATCAACCGTGACTAATAAAATGATTAGAATAATACATGTTATCACCCAAATATTTCTAAGATGATTTTGAGGGGCTTATAGGGGAATTTATCGATCAACAACATAAGGGTATCACTCATTAATCATATAAAAAAATGACATTATAATAATTAATATAATTATTTATCCATATATATATTTTATAAATTATATTTTATTAACATATATTCTGGGATTCAGTTCTTTTTTCATCATATTCTATATAATAATGCAATGAAGTTGATAAAAACCATTTTATTGGGAATGGGCCTAACTACATCCCCTCCAACCTAGTCCATTCAAAACAGAAGTTATATTTTTTATGATATTTGAAATTTAATTCTATTGAATTTAACAGAAATTGTTTAATTTCATTATTGTCAAAAAACATGAGCCTTTATCAGGATATTTTTTGATCATTTTTAAATTGGAAATAATGTTTCCAAATTTAATAGTTGTATTCTCCACTTTACAATTAGATTTAATGATAATTAGATTCTAATAAAAATAATTAATAAGTTTAATATAATTTTATAAAAAATTAATAAATAGATATTTTTCATTTTTGGTTTTCCTCACTATCCATGAGTGTGAAAGAGATGTTATTACCAATGATAATATTTTACTATTATTCATGATTTTTGTTATTAAAAACAGAATATTATTGCGACCATAGCAAGGGATGTAATTTGTTAGGAAGATGAAAATGTATTTTTCATGCTCTAATTAACACATTTACCATTTTGAAACATAAGAAAGTGGTTAGGATGCATGTTGTGTTGCTACTTATGTATTGTAAGTATGAGACATGGAATGAATGCAGAAAATAATTATGTTAAGATTTATTGAAATTCCAGAGAATATGATTATTTTTTTCACATATAAGATCCTAAGTAATGTAATTTACTAAAGGAATTTAGTATAATCGCAGAAAGAATTTCAACTTGGAGATATAGTTTATTTATTTATATGTGATAAGGATATATTATTACATTACATTTTATTTACATTGAGATATTAATAGGTGCATAGGATATTCTATACTTATCAAAATGATCTCATAAGATTCAACGATGGTGTATACCCTTATTTTCTATTCACATTAACAATATATTTGATATTTTCAGCTCAATATCAACCCAAATACATTAACAAATAATTAAAACATTTTTTTTATCCTTGTAAAAATTCCAACCTTCATATCATCAATTTCATTTTAGTTTCTTACAAGAGCGACTCAGATATTAAAAGAGTTTATGAATATTTTAACTATTCCGAGAAAATGATTTAATAAGAAAAATTATATAATTTTTGAGTAATTAATCCCATTATATTAGTGAATCATATCCATTTATTGTGGCATTTTATTTTTCAAAATCAAAATTAAAATATATTTGATTTAAATACATAAAAAATTTATCCCTTATTCTCTCCCTGTTCTTGGTAACAAAACCCATATTATAAAAACATAAAAAATTTAAGATGAATATATATCATTACTTAAATGATAAACCCTTAATGTCAATTGAATAATAATATAAAAAATATAAGAAATTATATTCTAAATTTTAATTTTTGTTTATCATTTATCACCATATTCTTTTGATAATAAAAATAACAAACAAGTAAAAATTAATTAATATGGGAAAAATTATTTAAAATTTTTAATATAATAATTATATGAATAATAATTTCGAAAAATGTTGTATTAAAATGAAATTTATACTTTTATAATAATATATGATTGAATATTTTACCAAACTTGAAAAATATCTTAATGAATAGAAATAAAATAAAAATAATATTATATCTCTTAATAAATATCATCATTCATCGATCATAAGGTAAATTGAAACATTTGTCCCATATTATCATTATTTTTACCTTATCATTGTTTGATATAAATTGACATCCTTTTATTGAGTAATATGTTTAAAAACAGTCAATTTGAAACCAATTTGATTCATCTAAAAAACCCAATGAAAATATAGTACATTATAATTATTAATTTATTTCATATTTTTTCAATGTTTTTATCAATATTTTATCCAAAATTTCAAATAATTTTTCAATGAAAATTAATGTTTATTTATGTACATTCCAACTATTTTGGAACAAAACCATATAATAAAGTCATTTTTCATCATCCAAAATGAATAGTTAATACAATTTTAAGGTTATATGAGTCAATATTTTTCTAGTAAGGATAAATTATTCCTAATCAATATAGTATTGAAACTCAGATTCAGAATCAACTGTACTGTTAACATTTTTCAAATTTTCCCCATCAATTTTTATGAATACAAAATAATTTTCTAACTTCCTTTGAGAAGAAACAACAAATGAAATGAGATATATGATAAATCCTACGATAAATAGTTTATTTTTTATATCATTATTTTTTCATTTCACATTGGATATTCAATTATCATTGACTATATATATGTATGAAATCATTCTAAATTTTTTCAAATTTCATTATCATGTTTTGAAATATCATAAATATATTTCAATAGAATCGTTTTATATATAACCAACAGAAAATTTTTAAATAATTTAATTTAATGGACTAATATTAATAAGACATTTCACTTTTCAAAACATGGTTTATAGATTAATAATCCTTAAACATATCCAAATTATTTTCTTAAACTATACTAGAATACATCTCTTCAAAATAGATCATTAAAATAAAATTATCTTCTAATTCCTCAAACTCAATACAAGTATCATTCAACTTATTTATATTTTCATATAATTAATTTTATTAATATTTTCATTCATGAAAATCATTTAAAGTAAATTGATTCATATATATTTTATTACAAGTCTCTACTTTAAATGGAGAGGGAATATCTTCATCCAAAAGAAAGGGTAATCAAATTTTAGGCTTATCTCCCCCATAATCATTTATATCATCCAAGAAATTTTATAAACAATAATCCACATATTGAAAAAATGAATCTAAGAGTTATTATTACTATTAACAAAGATGAAAACATCAATGATTTTATTACCACCACTAATACATTTTATGTTCCATGACCATAAATAATAATTATAATTTCATTATTAAAAACTTGTTCAGTGACCAATATTTTCAAACTTTTTTAGTACATAATTTCATCCAAACTAGAAATTAATTTATTTGGTGAAGGAGTAATAATATTTAAAAACCTTATTAACTTCTAAAATGTTTACCTCATCTTTAATATATATTCCTATAATGTATTCTAGTATCTTTCCCATTAGGTTTTGGCTTATATATCATCAAAAAATCCATCATAATCAGTAACATTCCATTTTTAAAATAAAATAACCTTTTTAGCATAGAATTATAAATATAGTTAATATGTCTTAATACTCTATCATAGTATGTTTTAGGATGATGACACTATGTATCATTTCATTAAATTATCATTATTTCTCTCTTCTTAAATAAAGGTTTTAACAATAATTTCATCTCAAAAATAATTATGCAATATATTTTCATATCAATAGTGATCCATCACTCACTTAATATATCTAGAAGGATTATTCATCTTCCCATTGAATATCATGTAGTTATTTTATATAACTAAAGATAAAAATTTCTATATTTTTCAATCCAATTGTATAATATATGTGTTATTTAAATCCATTAAGGCCTTTTACAAAATCCCCAAAATTGTAAATAACATATTCAAAAATCATTCTTGAAAAATAAAAAGATTATCTTGCCTTTAAAATTAATCTCCCTATCATAATCCAGTAAATTATATGAATAATAATCTCCCTTCATGTATATAATGAAAACGTTTTAAAAGAATGATATATATAAATGAATACATAATTTTATTAATCATTTTCCAACTATAAGTCAAAAAAATTAGTCTCAATTCGAATAAATTTTTTATAAATTATTTTTACATCCATGAATATAATTTTAATCATTAGATTAAATCTCATAGTACTAAACACATAAAAATTACTAAATAAAACTTTTTATCCAATAAGTAAAGATTACTACCTTTCCTTGTTTAATATTCCTCTCTAATTGAAATTTACCAGTACTCATAGTAATATCACTTCCATTATAAACTGTTAATGTAGATTCAATTGAAATATTAAAAAATAGTTTCTATTTTAAAGGTAAGGGTATGGATTAATATTTTAAAATGATTCAATATTGTCCGACAATGAAAATAATTCATGAAATAAAATAAAAAAATATAATGACATTCATCATCTAATAATAATTTAGATACATAGGTGATAAAACAATATATGCATTTGTGTGAGAATAAAAAATAAAAATCAAATTCAATAGAAATATTAAAATAAAAATAATATTATATAAAAATTATTGAATAAAAATTTTATTATTTATAATTAATTTTAATCATATTTAACTCATTATATTAGAGTAAAACAAAAAAAATTCTATATATGATTAAATTAAACATTTCATATGATTAAAAATGAAATATATCTACAAAATAAAATGATATAAAATCATATGGTTTTCAAATGATTAAAAACATGAACAAACATTATAATCGAAAATTGAAAAACCCAATAAAATAGAAAATCATAATTTTTTTTATAAAAAATCACTTTAAATCAAATAATCTCAAATCACATTTAATGAAATATAATATATCAAAATCCTGAGGATTAGTGAGTATATATTCTTGATAATGATAATTAGTTATATAATCATGTTAAATATCATCTTTTATAAAATTAATCCTTGATAAATGAATCCTTATAAAAAATTTATTTGATTTGAAGTATATTATAGTATTTTTAGGAATGTTCATAGCACACATGCTATTACACTTGATTGGAACATGTTAAAAAGCTACACCCAAATCATTTTAAGTGTATTTCATCAAAAAACAAATGAGTTTAAAAACAATGATGATTAAAATATTATTATTTTTCTATTTAATGTTAAAATAAATATTTAATTTTTTGTTATAAAAGAAAACAATCATCTTCATATGAAATGATTGGATATGTAAGAACATTTTAGTCTAACCTAAAACCACTAAAATAAATATTTGAATGTAAAATAAAAAAAATTTAAAAAATTAATAAACAATAATTAAAATTTCTCTTAAGAATCATATTAATACTTTTTATATCATTCAAGTGATATTATTTAGTATTTCTATGAAATTATGTATAAATACCCCAAAAACAAGATTCTTGGTATGACTATAAAAATATCAAAATAGCCCTCATTATAATTCTTCCCAACTTATTATAAACCAGAATGAAAACATCGTCCATGTAAATATTAAAATTAGAACACATTTGTGTATCATATATTTAACTATTTTCAATTAAAAAAATTATTAATAAACCATCATTTTATTTACATTGTATTAAAACATTCCAGAAGTCTCTTAGAGTGAATTGAACAAACAAATTGAACTTAAGTACACACAACATGATCATTTCAAACTCTTGTTTCATGATATTTTAATATTAATTATATAACATATGGATATATGAAAAAAAATCACATTAACATAAATTTAACTAATAACATAAAAATTTAAAATGTTTCCATGAAACAATTAGTGTAAGACTTATCTATTATAATACCCTTTGAAAAACTAAATTGACTACTATTTTAATTCTATGAACTAGGTTCTTGTCTAAAAAAATTACAACATTTATTATGTTTTTTAGAAACTATTAAAAATAGAATATAAAAAATAGGGGTTTTCAACAGAACCTTCAGCCAATATGGTCCCTTTATAAAAGAAATGTTTACACCCATTTTTTAAAAGTATATATTTAATATATAATTCATAATAAAACAGGATGTTAATGGATTCTCTCTTATAAATAGGTATCATTATTTCTTAATGATATCTTCCATTCTCATGATTATAACCATTTATATGTAATGTATCCATATTCACAGTATTCGCATCCAAATTTTATTAATTGTTCTATTATTTTTATGAAAAATTGATAATTAAAAGTAATCTCAATTAATAATTAAAATTATTTACTGAAACTAATTTCCCTAATCTTACATAGAAAAATCCTTATACAAACACTCAAATATTCCCATACATATTTTGGATTGATATGTGAAATGTAAGTGATAATTTGATTTATATTTTCAAAAATTCCATTAGTCCAAAATCTTTCATCTAAATTAACAATAAAAAATAAAATGGATTTCATTTTAATGTTCTAGGTCATATAGATAATACATTATATATTTTTTTATTTTCAAATATTAATTAATATATTCAAGAAGGTTATTTTAACTCATCATCATACATATTTAATTATAATGAGATAATAAATTCTATAATTTTGAAATGGATTTTAAGGTAAATCTGAAGAAGTTATCTTATAATTAAAAGGATTAATTAATCATGAATAATAGGAAGCAATTCCTCATAATTGTTTTGGATTTAAGAATATAAATTTCATTGATGGGTGGGGTACCAAATTAATCCTTTTTATCTCTATTTATGATATCTTATGACTTTTAATCAATCATATTTTATTGTGATCTATCTTACTAAATAGCTCTCCCACATTGAAGAAGGAAATTAAAAAGGAAAATTGAAATATAGGGGTCACCTTTAAAAATCATAAGGTTATTTCATGGTGTGGTTTATATTCCTCTGAAATAAAATGATATATTATAATCACCATTAAGAATACAATGAGTTGGTAATATCAAATTTTCATGATTCAAGAATAATAAGTCTTATTGTATCCTAGAAAAATGCAACACTACATATTATAGTCATGGTGGTAATGTTCCTTCCCAATTGATGATTATGTGATACAAATATATGATTCTTCCACAAATTTTCTTAATAATTAGTATATCCTTAACATGACCATGTTCTTTAACAAAACCCATCACTTTTTTATGATCACATACCGAAATTTTTCTCTCTTTATCATCCTTTTCCTTTATATTTTGACTTCTTGTATGTACATTATTCTTCTTATCTATTTACATTATAATTAATCAATTTAACTATGTGAAAACAACATGACACAATACTATCTTAGAAATAAATTTTTTATATTTTATTTGACACCATATTCACCAAAATTTTCCACATAAAAAATACATTTTCCATTACCTTTTACATGGTACAAAATTTTAGATAAATAATGAAAATATAAAAATAATTAATTAATATAATATAAGGAATTAAGTATTCCACATTCTATTTAAAAGATGCATAAAAAATAACATTTTAATTTTTATTTGAAATTTAAATTATGGAAAATTACATATTCCCCACTTCATCACATTCTTAATGATTCATTATTATTGAATTAAAAATATTATCTAGGTAAATACAGTGTAGTAGAAAATAAAATATTATGACTGAGTCATTATCCCATACGTACAACTAATTTTAATAATTTAAAGTATTTTTTTACGTTTTGATTCTTATTTTCCTATTTGAGGAATCGAAAATATTGTATTCTAATGTATAAAACAATTATCAAACAACTTTAGAGTCATATGGTAAAATAATTATCTTTAGGATGTTAGTTATAATATTTTGATTTTTTCTAAAAAGTATTCAATGGTTTTGACCCTATGAATTCAACATAACCTATAGAGTTCATGTATCCTAAAACATATCCCATCCCACCAGCACACATTTCAATGAACCAATCGTATGTTTCGTGTACCATAAAAACTATTCTCTCTACCTTATGAAGGTACTCTATGATGTTCATTGTCCCTAGTGTGGTTCCACTTTACCAAAAGATGGTTCCCTTTAATGTGATCTTCTACAATATATTATATTTATGTACACTATAATGTATCATTATTAAAGTTATATCCTAGGAATTTTTCCTTCACTTTTCCTGAAAAAACAATTATAGTGTGTACCCTATAAAATTTTGTACTAGTGTGTACCCTTTGAAGATGTCTATTACATTTCAACCCACTTTTCCCATCCTTAGAGTAAAAAAATATTATACTAATCAAATTTAGTGATATATTATCTCTTCAATAATCATTAATTAATGAAAAAAATTCACTCTATGTGATTTCCATTGTTATTATTGTATATAAGATAAAATAAAAAACATTAATCATATATTCTTCAACACTTCCAATACCTTTTTCTAACAATATATATAAATTTTTTGGTCTAAAAAAACCAACATACACAATAACATACAAACTTATCTTGGTCCTGAATATCCCGCATTTTATTGTATTAAAGATGAACTAACATTAAAAAATTTCAATCTTAAGCAACATAGTAATTAATCATCATTAAATAATTCAAAAATAACATACTTAAAACCGGTTTAATAAAAAAATAAATAAGAAAACCAATTTTCGATAAAACAGTTATTTAGATTCATAATATCATAGACATTGATCTAATTGATACAACATTGGAAAAGAATGAACTATTCTATTTTTTATACCAATATAAATATCATTTGACATACCAATACAACGTCAACTCTTCCTCCAATTCCCATAAGTATTCATAGAACGCAGAGATGTTGGATTGCAAAAATAAATACCAAAAACTATTATAATAGTTCATTGTTGAAAGATGAGATCCTAAGTTTGAGATTTTATTAACATATTTCATATTTTAAACTTTATATATATATATATTCTCTCTTTTCATAATAAGAAACATTACTCATTTCACAACATGACCACTTTAATAACAACCTATAATTTGGTTCTGCCATTTATGAGATCCCTACCCCAAAAGGCTAAACACATATCTATTGAATAATACCCTTCTAGAGTTTCTATAGAACATTTCACCCACTATTCTCCACTTTTATTGATTGATTAATAGTGTACAAATAAAATGTATTTTTGTATTAAATTTTCCTCCCCTTATAACATAAAACATATATAATGAAAAATATTTGAGGGGGATAAATTTTTATACCTGATATCTAGATAAATGAATTTAGATCACAAATATTGAAATACGACACTATGTTCGGTAAAAAATATGACACACAACACTGAGCTTAAATGAATCATGTAATATTATTATTATAATATGTCCATTATAACATAGCTGTTAAATTATCAGGTATGAATATTATAAACACAATTATGAAATTAATGAAAATTAAATACTTAATAAAAGTGCACTGATTAATTCTATTTAAATAAGTACTCGGTATTTAGTAAATTTACATTATGGTTGAAAAATATAATTGTTTGCAAAAATGATTTTTATTACTTTTTCTGATAAAATATTATAATTAATTTCTAAAATTCTATAAATTACATTTCATTAAAAGTATATGTATTTTGGAATCATCACACAAAAAAAAATTTATATTATTAATAATTAAATTATTTTCATGAGATTCACTATTATTATATAATTTGGTATAATTCAATTTTAAGCATAAAAATCATTTTTATGAAAAAAATTATTTTTTTATAAAAGTGGTCTTCCACCGGGTTTTGCACAATTATTTTAAAATTATTTTACATCATATTTATTAACTGAAATATAAATTTTTTTTTTATTCATTATTTCAAATTTATCATAGGAAATTTATTTTAACTCTATTCCAATGAAGATTGTTTCGGTGCGGATGTGCGTCAGGTTACGCTGTTCCGCCAGGACGCGTTCGCGCTTGCACCCGTCAACCCGAGGGGATGGGCGCGCGGCTTGTGGTCCCGCAGTCCCGCTTTCCAAAGGCGGGCGGCATCCGTCCCTTATTCAGGGGCGTCTGCTCCTTGATCGAAACCGGGATGATGGGATGTCGGCTCCTCCTTCCTTGGACGTCTCCTCGGAACTTGTCGCCTAATCCGGGTCTCCCTCATAGATTTAAGACATGCTCGTGAATCTCGTTCCCGGCGCCATATCTTCATGGACACCAGTTAATTACGCTGCTTCCGCCCGGACGCTCCAAGGAGTCTGGTCGGGGCAGCAACCTGCGGTGAGGAGGCCGGGTGGCTCTGGGTACTGGGGGCGTGTCGTAACACTGCGGCTCTGCACGTCTGTCTTCCGTCCCTAATAGGGATTCTCGAAGGCATGATGGCCTGAGGAATCCCGCACTGGGTGCGGGGAACTGTGTCCCCTGAGGTTTTCCTCAGCTTCCCATGTTTAACACGGGGTATGTCGCGAGTTTAACGTCCAGCGGGGATGACATCGGACCGATCAACACGAAGAGTGGATCAGATGACAGAACCCCTTGCGGGGAACCTCCGACGCTGGGGCCAGCGCATGGGCGGCATCCCAAGTGATATGGAGTGGAGTGAAGTGGCATGACCCCACCGGGATGTGGCGGCCCGGGTAAGGATCAGGATGGATGATGGATTGAAGAGCTTGGACCCCGTAGGGGCTTCCTACGTACCGCGCGTTAGCACGGATCAAAGTCAACGTAGTTCGGGTATACAGTTTAACGTCATGCTGGACGTCGGCAAGCCGACTCACGAAGGGGTCGAGGCCGCCGGGCGGAGGATTGAACCGAACCACCTCGCACAGGGGGAGATGGAACGGCTGGGTGGATCACAGTTTCACGTCATGCTGGACGATAAAAGGAGAAATGGAAAAAGGGGCTGTGGGGAGGCACAGTGGAGATACACACGGGCAGTCTCCCACAGGGGCGGATTCATAGGTGAATCGACGCAAGCGTGAACCCTGGAGGGGTCCACTGATGGACGAACCGACGTGAATACGACCGGGACGACCAGGTGGTGGGCTTGAACCTCAGGGAGGCTTCCTACGTACCCTGTTTAGAAGACAGGGATCAAAGTCCACGTAGTTCATTCTGTCAGGACTTACGCACTTGAGGCAGCCCGGATGTGGAAAAACTCAGTTGGAAGGGACTTGGACCGAATGTAGGAGACACCTCAATACCAGTCACACCCTCTACTGGCTTCGGCAGTGGGGGAGCGCAATGGAGATACACATGTGTAGCCCCCCACAAGAAACTAGGGGTTTGTAATACCCTACCCCCGTAGGGAAAAGCCGCTCCCATTAAATCGTTCCTAAAGAGGGGCAATCCCGACATCCCTGCAGAGACGAGCGGGTGGGGGCCACATCCAAACCGGGGGGGGGACCCTGCGTGCGAGGCACGGGATCGGGTGATGCGGACGGTTTAGCGTCTTGCCAGACGAAGTACAGTTTAACGTCGTGTGTTGAGGACGAAGCAGACGGTTTAACGTCTTGCCGGACGAAGTACAGTTTAACGTCGTGTGTTGAGGACGAAGCGGATGGTTTAACGTCTTTCCGGACGAAGTACAGTTTAACGTCGTGTGTTAAGGACGAAGGTGCTTGGCAGTTTAACGTCTTACAGCGCGGACGATAGGGGCTAGGCAGTTCAGCGTCGTGCAGCTTGGACGTAGTACAGTTTAACGTCATGTTGGACGGATGCAGTTTAGCGTCATGCGGGACGAATGTGCAGTTGAACGTCATGCTGGACAAATGTGCAGTTTAACGTCATGCTGGACGTATGTGCAGTTTAACGTCATGCTGGACGTATGTGCAGTCTCACATCATGTTGGACGTATGTGCAGTTTAATGTCATGCTGGACGGTGGTTGCCGCCGATGGGTCCGTGTCACTTCGCGCGAGCCTGGAGGGCCGCACGGGAAGACAACGCCCGGTGCGGGCACCCAGGATGAAGATCATCGGGCGCCACGCAGGCGGGTACACTCAGGGGGTCAAGGGGGGCGACCCTGGCGGATTGCGCGCAAAAGAAAAGCTTTGCGCGCAAAACAGCAGGTCGGCGCGCAAAATGGCGGGCTGGCGCGCAATCGGGCCAGCCCTTTGCGCGCGGATGATTGAGATTGCGCGCACCGGGCTTCGGGTAGCACGCGGGGGCAACGGCTCATTCTCTAACGAATGGCCACTTTGAAAATGGGGGGTGCGTGCAATCGGGCTGGATTGCGCGCACCCGGGGGGCAATTGCGTGTAAGAGGCTTCTTTTGCGCGCAAAGGCCTTCGGGTTAAGGATTATTCAAAGGAAAGGAGCCAAGGGGATTGCGCGCGTAGGCAAACCCCAAGGCTCTATTGCGCGAAAGAAAGGAGGTTACCTGAAGATCGGCATTGCGCGCGGAAGGGGTTGGATTGCGCGAACGAGCGACGCTTCGGATTCTGGCAACCTTCAAAACGTCGGGGGTCGCCTTATATTTATAGGCAACCTCGGGCGCGGAATCCGGTCTCGGGCGCGGAATTCCCTTCGCGGGCGCGGAATCAGGACCTGGCGCGCAAGGGAGCCGCGCAGGCCACGGGCGCGCAAAATAGCGCGCCGGCCCAGCGCATTGCGCGCATCCCGGGAGGATTGCGCGCCGCGACTCAACTTTGCGCGCGGGGCCTCTGAAATTTCGCGCAAGTCATCCGGGCCCTCCGGAACGTGCCTCTGACTCCAAATATCACTTCGCTTTCCGCATTCGGAGCTTCGTTTGGGAACAACGGACTTTTCTGGCGTCTACAAAATCCCCCCCTCGGAATCTGATCGGCGAGAGGTCGCAACGATCGGGTTCCGAGGGAGACGCCGGAATGCCGAAGTCCTGGGCTGCGCGGGACTTAGGCGCGCAAAAAGGGGCACCGGGCGCGCAATTCGCAGCCGTGGTCGCGCAATCGAGCATTCCGCGCGGCGCAGAATCCCGGCCTCGTCTATAAATAGGGGTCCAGGGTTCCGCATTCCGTACACAGGCCTTCCGCGCGATAAGCTTCAACGCTCTCGTGCGCGAAATTGCCTTTTCCGGTCGCGAAATTCGCCCGATCGGCGCGCAAAACCATCCGGAATTCGCCTGTCTTTGCGCGAAAACCCGGAACTTTGCGCGACATTCTTCCCAATTGTGCGCCGTCCACTTGGATTGCGCGCCAACCTTCAAACTTCTCTACCAGCCTCGTCCGATCCCGCACGCTTCATCCCTTGACCCGCACGACTCCCGAAGCTTCTGAGATGGCCGCGCATCAAGGAAATGAGGGGGATGCCACCATTCGCAGAGCAGAGATGGCGGCGAACGAGGAGGTTTACGGAGCCAAGGAGATTGTTTCCAACAATCAATCCCTGTTCGACTTACTGACGCCGGCCCAGAAGACATATCCACTGTCGGACAACCTGCCGCTCTGGAACTTCGGCATCCTAGATGAGGTTCCGGTGCCAGGGTTCGAGGTTGATGCGCCACGGACCTCGGTGACTCGAGAGGACGAGCTTCCCCGCTATAACATCACCAACAATGGGCATCCTGCCAGGGAGACCAGGCACTTGGACGTCTATGTCCTGAACCTGAGGACGCGAACCATTGACGGGGGTGAGCCTACTGCGGAGAATTCTCCAGCCCTCTACTCGAGCACATATCGCCAGAGTGTCACTGACGACACCAAGGGCTGGCTGAAGGACTGGGACTTGCGGTCTGGGGGAAATTTCACCAGCGAGTGGGCCTGGGCGTTCTGGGTACGCCACACTTGCGATCACTTCGCAGAGGAGCTGCGGTACATCGGCCTATTTGAGGCGGTGTGGACGTCGCAGTTCCACTTCTACCAGCAGTCCGAGCTCGGGCCGGAGCTGTTCACCCGCTGGTCTCCGGATACCAACACCTTCCATCTTCACCATGGGGAGGTCGGCATCGGTCTCTGGGACATCCACTGCATCGGAGGTATCCCGCTGGAGGGCTACCAATACGATGAGTTCCTTCCCCCGAAGAACATCTGGGAGGACAGGTCACGGACTCCCATTCTGACATGGCATCTACTTGACCTGGCTACGCAGCGGCTTGGGATCAAGGACTTCCAGAAGGACATAGCCTACAAGGAGTGGTTCGGCCAGTTCTTGGAGCATGACCCAGCGGTCAAGATGCCAGGCAGGGGGAAGCGGTGCCCGACCGCAGCTTAGAGGAGCCGGAACGGGTCGTACTGGCGGGTCCTGGAGACGGGCGACTACCGCTCATGGGGGTACCGCGTCATCGAGGCCCGGGACCCAAATGTCCGGTACGCGGCATTCCTGGCCGCCTTTCTGAGTGGGTGGCTCCTGCCAGTGCGGGACGCGAGAATGGGCGTTCGCCCGGCGACACTGGCGGTGGCGGGCGCTATGGCCGCCAACAAAAGATACAACCTCGGGGTCCCAGTGCTAGCGAGGCTGTATGCCATCCTGGGACGCATCTCACGAGGGGGGTCGCCACGAAGGATCTGTGGGCCCTTTCAGTTCTTCCACGGCTGGGTGGCTGCTCACCTTGGTGGGTACACGTTTCCGAACGCCATCATTCCTCCGGGCAACGGCCTGCGACCCTCCCTGCTGAACATCGCGGGGGTCGCTCCGATGACCCTAAGTGAGGAGGGCGTGAGGATTCGGATTGGAAATCATGCCAATTTCAACTTCAGTCCGTTCCCCACTCCCGTCGTCCAGATGATCGACAACGGGCAGGGTCTGCTGGAGCAGCATGAATACTTCCTGAACATGCGGGGCGGAGTGCTCGTGGCTCGGATCGACGGGAAGGTGATATGCGAGCCTTACGTGACAACCCGGTTCTCCAGGCAATTCGGGTTCCTTCAGCGGATGCCGAAGAGGGTATTCACTGCTGTCCGGGAGGAGACGAACCCTTGCGTCCTTCGCCAGATGTGGCTGATGTTTGCCGCTTTCGGCTCTGGCGACGTCATCACTCTCCCTCCTACCGGGGTTGACGCAGGCTTGGCAACCGAGTACGCCGAACACTGGGCCATCGCGTACCCCGAGGGGCATCTACGGAAGCTAGTTCGGTGGCTCGAGGTTACCCGTGCAGAGACCGGGCGTCAAGGAAGGAGGCGAGGTGCCGCCACACGGGGGAGAACGGAGGCGCGCCAAGCAGCGGAGCCGGCGCGGGCAGGGACTTCGGCGGCGGGCACATCGCGAGCTGCCGCTACGACCTCGGCGCCCAGAGAGGGGGCACGCGCGATGGTCGAAGAGCGGCCCGGGAAGCAGGTGAGACGTCTGCTCGAACCCTCCCACGATGCAGTCTTCCCGGCGCTGTGGTCGGCCTGGATGACCCTGCGGCAGTCACTGGGGACCGACGCCATCTGGAGAAAGATTCTCAGAGAAGGAATCCATCTGCCAGAGGTCGGGCGCCTCCATATTGCCGACAGGGTGGACTTCAACCGGCAGTATGCGTATCTGACGGCCATGGACGATTACGCGCGCCAACGTGGTCAGCGTGCGGAGCCATCCCTTCTGGTGAAGGTGATGCTCGGTCTAGAGCCCGCTCCAGAACAGATGCCGCCGGAAGAAGACGACAGTAGCAACGACTCCGAGGAAGAGGAGGAGATGGGGGAGGATGAAGGCTCCGAGGGAAGATCCCATCAGGGGAGTCCGCGGGAGAGCGACGAGGTGGCCGGCTCTGACAATGTTGATGTCACTGAGCTCCTCGAGGTCCGCTTCTATCCCTGCTCAATCTGCTTCATCCATTCTCTTATGCAGCTTCTAACCCATTTCTCCATCTTTCTCAGGAGCGCACGGATGTTGGTCAGGCGTCCTCAGCGGGAGTAGGATGGGTGCCAGCAGGACAAGGCGGGGGCCAGGCACCCATTATCGAATTGACAAGCGCGGAAGGGCCCCCTGCTGCAACTGTTCCTGCGGCGGCCGGGGTAGCAGAAGATGATGCTCTGAACTCCCGTAAGTCTCCTTACTTTACTGCTGGTGCTTGCCGTTGACGATCCGTGACTAACCATGGCATGCCCCGCGCAGCGATCTCAACACTGGAGGCTCGTCGGGTTGCCGAACCCGGGCCATCCACGAGTGGACCGGTGGCAGACATGCCGCCTGCTCCGGAACAGACTTCCCAAACCGAGCCGGCCCCACCAACTGCTGCTCAGGGGGCTGCGGACGCCGGCGGTGCTGACATCGGAGAGAAGTCGGGGGCTGAAGAGGGTGTCAGCGCCGCTGGGGAGAGAGAAGAAGTTCGCCCGGATGTTGGGGAACCCATCCCTCATGAGGACCTCCCAGGGGCGGACCCTGCAGCAGACCTGCTGGCTGCCTTCCCTGCCTATCGGCCTGCCGACCCCGAGGAGATGGACGACTCGGACGCGGAGGCGGTCGAGGAGAGCCGGATAACGCGCCGCAGGGGGTGGAAGTGCATCCAGCGCTTCCTCAAGCGAGACCCATCGGAGTTGCTGGGGCGCATGGGATCACTTCAAACCTGGCTGCGCTTCCTGTGTGCCGGGGGAGCTGATGCTCAACGCCTCCATCTGACGGTTCGTGATTTCATGGCCGAAAAGATGTGCGAGAGCTGCCGACGTGCCGATGTCACACAAAGTCGGGACATGTCGGAGAGCACGCGGGCGCTCCTCGTGGCGGAGCAGGAAGTCTGGCGCCTCGAAGGGCAGGCGGCAGAGAAGGAGGCCTTCGTCGCAACGTGTACCGAGCTTGTGGAGCAACTAGCAGCCCAGCTGGTTGACGCCCAGGTACAGCTGACGGAGGCGGGCCAACAGATGGTCACAATTCAGGTCGAGCGGGAGCGTGCACAGGCCAGAATCGACGAACTGCGTGCTGCGACCGCCGACGAAGAGAGGGCACGCAGAGAGCGAGAAGCAGCTCTGGAGGCCACCATCCAAAGGGTAGCGGCATTAGAAAGACTCATTCAGCACGCTAATCCCTAAGGGCTTTGTTTTGCCATTCCCAAAACATTTGCTTCCGCTACTTTGATCCATTTGTATGAATCAATATATTTATCTGCATCTTTTGGCTTAAAATGCTCAACCACAATTCGTTGTCTTGCGGGAGTGTTAACCAAGCATCAGGCATCCATAATTGGGCCTGGATTTCTGGAGAAAAGAGGGAGGTCATTCCTAGGAAAGGAGACCTCAGACCTAATCAATGTATCATCCCCCCAACTTGTTCCAACACACGAGCGGGACAACGCTAGGGGCGTTGAGATTTTATCCGAACATAGGGAAATGAGAAAAGGTGAATCGCGTGTCCCGAATCCAGACACCCACAACGGTCGGCCTTCCAGGAAATGCCCAAGACGGTAGGCGGACAGTGGATCGACCATAACAACTGCAACAGACGGACCGAAGGTCATCATTCATATTGCAGGAGGCGGACCACATGTCATCATGAATACCGCTTTGGGGGTTCCTTCAGACACAAGAGTGGAAATCCAGATCAACAGGACATGCGAAGCGTGGGGCGAAGTGACGATTTGTTCGGACAGAATCCAACGCTCTCAAAATTGCGCCACCGTGGGGAAAGCGTATTAGGCGGATGCACTAATCTGGCCGTGAGTCACCCCAATTCTCAGACAGCACCTCTTTGACGAGGAAACCGTCGCTTCCCACCATTGCAGTGGGGCATCCCGAGCTGAATCGGGGAGAATATCACAACTGCACCACTCAACCAGAAGCCAGGCCAGACGGCCGGCGACGAGGAGGGGCGGGACTTAACGATCCCTGAGGCTGGACCCGAGCTGAGATGCCCGGGCGTTCCTACGTACTCCATCAGGCTGGAGATCAAGCCACACGTAGTTCTGAGAGTGCAGTTTAATGTCATGTAGGACGTAGAATCCCGTTTAGGGGAGATCTTAGTTTAGGGTTGTAGAGCTCGGACCATAGGGGAGATCTTAGTTTAAGGTCTTAGAGCTCGGACCATAAGGAGAGATCTTAGTTTAAGGTCTTAGAGCTCGGACCATAAGGAGAGATCTTAGTTTAAGGTCTTAGAGCTCGGACCATAAGGAGAGATCTTAGTTTAAGGTCTTAGAGCTCGGACCATAAGGAGAGATCTTAGTTTAAGGTCTTAGAGCTCGGACCATAAGGAGAGATATTAGTTTAAGGTCTTAGAGCTCGGACCATAAGGAGAGTTCTTAGTTTAAGGTCTTAGAGCTCGGACCATAAGGAGAGATCTTAGTTTAAGGTCTTAGAGCTCGGACCATAAGGAGAGATCTTAGTTTAAGGTCTTAGAGCTCGGACCATAAGGAGAGATCTTAGTTTAAGGTCTTAGAGCTCGGACCATAAGGAGAGATCTTAGTTTAAGGTCTTAGAGCTCGGACCATAAGGAGAGATCTTAGTTTAAGGTCTTAGAGCTCGGACCATAAGGAGAGATCTTAGTTTAAGGTCTTAGAGCTCGGACCATAAGGAGAGATCTTAGTTTAAGGTCTTAGAGCTCGGACCATAAGGACCTCAAAGTACGCCACATCGTGGTCCTATCCCCTGGATATGCAAAGATGCACTGAGGGATAGTGTCAAGAGTGTCGAGGTTTCGCCTGGTCAGAATGGGAGGTGGAAAATGTGAATCATGCGGCCATTCACTCAAGGACTGGGGGCACCGGAGTAACGATATGGGAGTACTGCCGACCGTGGCGGAAAAGCAGCATCAATATCGCACTAACCGTTGGTGGAATGAGGCAGCAAACGAGCCTCGACCGCTCAATCGCAGGATTCATATCGATTTGCTGCCTGAGGCCGTTGGGGGTACCGGCCCGAGTCGGTGGGAAAGCACTGAGGCATTGTATCCGAACCATTCACGGGGGCTCCACCCAGGGCGTAGACGATGGGTCCGAATGAAAGGGAGCACGAAGCCTGAAAAGTGGAGGAAACCTGGCCAAGCGGATCCTGACCCTCCTGGCAATAAACCAGAGTACTCTTGACACCGGTGGACCACTGCAAGGGGTCGAGGAACACGCCTTGAGGGTGACCTGAAGGCGGCGGATTCCCCAGAGAACGGGGAATCTCTAAGAGGTGGGGGGCTGGACCCGAAGTTTCAAACATCCGGGCGTTCCTACGTATCCCATAAGGATGGGAATCAAGCCACACGTAGTTCTTGAAGCGTGGCGCAACACAATCGGGCACCAGTGCGGGGAAGAGTGCGGGTCTGACCCTCGCACACAGAAGGAGCGGCATTTGATATTTCTTGTTTGTCCTTAAAGATGAATGGTTTTTCTTTGTGCGGCGACATGCCTGTGATTGAGAAATCTCTGGCGTCGCCACAATAATCAAGCCACGGAAGGCATTGATGAATGGCGTGGTTATTAACCAGCGCCCAACATGAGTGTCCCCTGAGGAGGACATCACGATGCAGTGCCGTTTCTCGTCGGGCGGCCAAGACGATCACAGTTTACGGTCGTGTGGTAGGACCAGACAACACAGTTTAAGGTCGTGTGGTTCGGACCATGGAGGAATCCGCTTATCGTGGTACGGCGGACACGGCGGAGGTGGGAACATACCCAGCCCTGCGGTCACGCACGATTCCAGGAGAAGAGTCTTGGGATAGGGGTCTGCGTATGTCCATCACCCGAGGGGCAGAGATGCTAGCCTCCAGATATACTGGGCCCAGAACGCGATTGTTCGGGCGAATCCTTCCTCCTTATGGGGACGAGGGTCCAGCTACGCATGGCCCTTAGGGAGGATATCCGCATATATCCTTGGTGCTCAGATCATGGGAGCCTCGAACGACATCATTACCCTGGTTGGTCTGCCTAACGTGTAGAGGTGTACTGAAGGTCAGTATGAAAAGAGTGTCGAGATTCCACTACAACGCACAAAGGCGGAGTGTGATGAGGACTGCGAAACCAATGTTCAGAGCCTGAAAGAGACAACATGGCGATCAAGGACGTTGCTGACCATATTCGCAACACAACATCTGATCGCGTCAGCCTAAGACGGGGCAAGCAAACGAGCATCAACCGCTCAATCGCAGGATTTATATCGATTTGCGGCCCAAGACCCGCCGGTAAATCGACCCGGAGCGGTAGGAGAGCACTGAGGCATCGTACCCAAACCGCTAACGGGGATCCCTTTGAGTGAAGGCTCGAACAAGAGGAAGCGCGAGGCCTGACAAGCAACACAGGACTTGTCGGGATTGAATCTGACACTACGAGTCATAGACCGAAGTACCCAAAACATGTTAACAGATTGCCGGAAAGGGTCGGAGGACTCACCCTGAGAGCAACCAAAAGAGGGCAGATCCCCGTGATCAACCAAGAGATAGGGCTGGACCTGAAACACAAGCGTCCAGGCGGTCCTACGTATCCCATAAAGATGGGAATCAAGCCATACGTAGTTCTTGAGAGGCAGTTTAACGTCATGCAGGACGATAGGAGGTGTGAGGTGGTCCCACACACGGGGGGAGGCGTACGGCGCGGCCAGTAGACCAATGCGAATGAGGATATAATCCCCCGCTCACGCGATACGCCTCGCACAAAAAGGAGGGGAACTTGGGCCAGAGGCCCGACGCGGGATAGAGATTCCCGGGAAATGGGGCTGGGCCTGAAACATGTATGTCCAGGTGGTCCTACGTATCCCATAAGGATGGGAATCAAGCCGCACGTAGTTCTTGAAGTGCAGTTTAACGTCATGCAGGACGAGAAAAGAAGGGGGGAACAGAAGGCATCCCCAAACGTGGGGGGCGTACAGCGTGGCGAGCAAACCGATGTGAATGAGGGCATAGCCCCGCGTTCACACCATACGCCGCACACCCGGAGGCAACTGGGCCAAGGGCCCGAAATGGGATGGAAATTCCCAAAGGATGGGGCTGGGCCTGAAACATGAATGTCCAGGCGGTCCTACGTATCCCATAAGGATGGGAATCAAGCCGCACGTAGTTCTTGAGGTGCAGTTTTGCGTCATGCAGGACGAATGCTGAACAGTTTAACGTCTTGTAGCTCGGACGTGGTGCAGTTTAGCGTCATGCGGGACGATGTACAGTTTAACGTCATGTTGGACGAAGCACTTGGCAGTTTAACGTCTTGCAGCGCGGACGATACGCTGGGCAGTTTAACGTCGTGCAGCTTGGACGTATGCAGTTTAACGTCGTGCAGGACGTTGGCACACTCAGACAAAGTACTGCTTGAGGAACCTAGCGTTGGTGGGAGGAGTGACACGCTCACCATCCATAGTCGCTAGAGAGTACGCGCCATTGGGATAGACCTTGTGGACAACAAAAGGTCCCTCCCACTTGGGCTCCAACTTGGGCGGCTTCCTGCCGGGGATCATCGGTGCTCTTAGGGCTAGCACTAGATCACCCTGCAGGAAGGAGCGGAGGCGAACCTTCTTATTGAAAGCTCGAGCCATTCTGCTTTGATGGCTCTCCAGGTTGTGCAAAGCGCGAAGTCTATTCTCATCCAGTGCTTCCAACTCGACTAGACGGGCTTCAGCAACTCTGTCCGGCGCTTGCTGGTCGTAGACCGCAGTGCGCAGGGACGGTAACTGGATCTCGATGGGCAGGACGGCCTCAGCTCCATACACCAGGGAATAAGGGGTCATCTGGGTGGAATTGCGAGTCGTCTTCAGATAAGCCCAGAGGGCGTTGGGGAGCTTGTCCGGCCAACTCTTCTTGTTCTGACCAACCATCTTTTGCATAATGTTAGAGAGGGTTTTGTTAAACGCCTCGATCTGTCCATTCGCCTGCGCATGATAGCGAGATGTATGGTTCGAGCGAATGTTATACTTGGCGTACAACTTCTTCAACTCGGCTGCTCGGAAATTGGTTCCGTTATCCGTGAGGATAGCGTGAGGCACTCCAAATCGATAGATGATGTTGGAGGTCACGAAGTCCGCGATCGAACAGGATTTGACCTCTCTGAGCGGAATCGCCTCTGCCCATTTGGAGAAGAAGTCCGTGGCGGTCAGAATGAACCGGCACTGGCGAGCTGTCGCCGGTGGGTAAGGTCCCACAACGTCCAGACCCCAGACTGCAAAGGGCCAGGAATACCTAGTGGTATGGAGAGGCTCCGGCGGCCGATGCACAAAGTTCGCATGAACCTGGCACGCATGGCACCTCCTGGCATACTCGATGCAGTCATGGATCATGGAGGGCCAGAAGTATCCCAACCTCCGAATCTGGTGGGATAGCTTCGGCCCAGTCTGGTGGGCACCGCATGAACCGGCATGAACCTCTTGCATGACTCGTGGGATCTCAACTCCCTGAAGGCAACGGAGGAGAACACCATCAAATCCGCATTTGTAGAGGATCTGCTCCAGGCCGGGGCTGCTCTGGAGGACAAACTGCGATGCGCGGCGTCGAACTCGCTCGCGCTCGGCCCGATCCGATGGAAGAATGCCATGTTGGAGGTACTCAACCAAAGGCATCCTCCAATCAGGGGCTGATCCGACTGTCATATCTGGGGTACTCGGGGCTCCGGGCATAGGGGCAACCGCGGTGAGATTACTTACCAACGGGCCGCGATCTTCTTCCGGGATAACGGGAGCGATGAGCCTGCGGCGCGTCACGCGGACGATCAGGTTGTCCTGTTCAGGATCCGCAAGTGACGCAGCAAGGCTGGCCAAAGCATCTGCTCGACCGTTCTGCGACCGGGGAATATGGACAATTTCTGGCCGAGAAGGGAATCGAGCCATCAGAAGGAGGGTGCATTCCAACAATGGCACATGTTCCGGCTTCCTGACAACATAGTCGCCATTGATCTGCTTAACGACCAGCTCGGAGTCCCCTTTCACGCACAGACGGGGCACATCGATCTCGAGAGCTAACTCGAGGCCAGTGATGAGGGCATGGTATTCCGCCTCATTGTTGGTACAGCCCTCTGACAACAGGAAAGTGTATGGCAGCACGGCTCGCTCCGGGGTAATGAAGACGATGCCCAAGCCCACTCTGTTGAGCTTAGGATTATCGAGTCTTCTACCGGTGGGGCTCCGGGAGGCACCGTCAAAGTGCATCTGCCAGCATGGATCGGCTCGATCAACCGAGAGAATGGTCTCATCAGGAAAGCCTAGATCCAGCGGCAGATCCGCGGAGGTCGGGTGAGCTGCCAGAAATTCTGCCAATGCTTTCCCTTTGATGGCCTTCTGAGACACATACCTGATGTCGAACTGCTGGAGAATCACAGCCCACCGTGCTAGACGGCCAGTCAACATAGGCCGGCTCAGGATATATTTCAACGGGTCTACCCGAGAAACCAACTGTACCTCATGGTGCTGCAAGTAGTGCCGTAATTTCTGTACGGCAAATACGAGCGCCAGGCAGCTCTTCTCGATGGGGGAATACCTAACTTCCGCATCGAGGAGCATGCGACTGAGGTAATAGAGGCTATTCTCCGTTCCCTCGTTGTTCTTCTGGGCGAGAAGGGCACCCAGGGACCGTTCCAGGGCGGTCACATAGAGGACCAGCGGCTTCCCGGATACAGGCGGCATCAGAACCGGAGGTTGAAGTAGGTACTGCTTGATTTTCTTGAAAGCGGTCTGACACTCTTTATCCCATACATAGGTGGCACCTTTCTTCATGAGCCGAGAAAAGGGCTTACACTTGCCGGCCAGATTCGCGATGAATCGGCGTATATAGGCTAAGTGGCCTTGGAACCCTTGCAGTTCCCGGATGGTACCTGGGGGAGGCATCTGGCTAATCGCCCTGATTTTCTCTGGGTCGATCTCAATACCCCGGTATCTTACCACAAATCCAAGGAACTTTCCGGAGGTGACCCCAAAGGCACACTTCAACGGGTTCATCTTCAGGCAGCGAGACCGGAGGAAGCCGAACACTTTCTCAAGATCTTTGAGATGGTCCTGACGCTGGCGCGATTTGACAACCAAGTCGTCGACGTAGCATTCCACCAGTGTGCCGAGGATTGGCTTGAATATGCGGTGCATCGCCCGTTGATAGGTGGCACCTGCATTCTTCAGGCCGAAGGGCATGACCCGGTAGCAAAAGGTACCTTGGGGGCCCTGAAGGCAGTGAACTCCTCATCATCAGGGGACATCCAAATTTGGTTGTATCCGGAGTATCCATCCATGAAGGAGAGGGCTTGGAACCCTGCCGTGGCATCAATCAACAACTCTGTCACTGGAAGGGGAAAATCATCCTTCGGACAGTGGCGGTTGAGATCGCGGAAGTCGATGCAGACTCTGATCTGCCTGTTCTTCTTCCTGACCGGCACAATGTTGGCCAGCCATTTGGGGTACTGAACTTCCCTCACGAAGTTGGCTTTGATAAGCTTGTCAACTTCGGCCTCAACCATGGCACCGTGGGATGGGTGCATCTTCCTGGGAGGCTGCTTGAACCCGCGATGGTTCGCCGGGAGACCAAGGCGGTGGACGGCTACCTGAGGATCTAGCCCTGGCATCTCGTCATAGCCCCAAGCGAACACATCACGGTGCTGCCTGAGAAAGTCCACGTACTGCTGCCGCTCCTCAGAGGGCATGGCGGCACTGACCAATGTGGGTCTTGGATCGGCCTCGGTTCCAAGGTTCACCTGTATTAACTCATCGACCGTGGCGGGGACGCCCTCCTCAAAGGCTGGGGGTGCGTCTTCCATATCCTCTCCACTCGGGGAGGGATCGTCCACGGGAGAGACTGCGTTGGAAACTGCATTGGGGCTACCAGATCCTGCTGGGCCACTGGTGCTGGCGCGGGCAGTCGCGGTCATCTCATCAGGAGACTCGCGGGCCGTCGAGACCATGGCGACGTCCAATCGGTGAATCGGGAGGACGTAAGCGTCATCCAGACTTGCCCAGGGATCACTTGCAACAGCGACAGGCTCAACCTCACCTGCCAGGATCTGCTTATCCTTGCTCTTTTAATAGTCCGCGTCCAGATAGCGGGCTTCACACGAGGCAAAAGGAGAGGCATCTCCTTGAAGCATGCCTACTCGACCATTAAGGGAGTATTTGAGGCATTGGTGGTATGACGAGGGAACCGCCGCGTGAAGGTGGAGCCATGGCCTGCCCATCAATGCGTTGTATGCAGTGTCCTGAGAGACTACCATGAATTCGGTGTTGGCAACCAAGTCACCGAATTGGGTCTTCAAACGTATCTTGCCGACCGGGGTTTGCTCGGTGCGGTCGTACCCCTGGATCCTGAGGTCGGAGGGAATCAAGTCATCCTCAGACAACCCCAACCTCCGGAGCGTCCGAGTTGGAATCAGGTTAATCCCGGACCCCGTGTCGACAAGACAGCGCCGGACTTCAAGGCCATTGAACTGGCCAGTGACATACAGCGGACGAATATGTCCCTGTATAGGAGGGTCTTCATCCTTACCGGAGAACGAGATAACTGCCTGACATTTGGCGTCCTCGATCGTTTCAGCGTGAAAGGCCTCTGCAGCCGCAACCTCTGTCTCAAACTGGAGGGTGCTTTTCAGGGCTTCAGCGAGTGCCTCGCGCATCTCAGATGACATGCGCAGAGCCTCAAGGATGGAGAGACTTGCTGGGATGTCGGCCAAGTGCTTCAGGACATCATACTTTTTGGCCAAGCGCGAGCCCCTGGTTGCAGGAGGTTGCTCTGCGGTTGGAAGCATGACGGGCCTTGCCGGTTGGATCGGCGGCCGACTGGTACTTGGCGCATCTCGCTGTTCACTGGCTGCAGTCTGAGAAATGGTCACCGTACTGGGGTCAGGAGGTCGGGATTGACCCGTGGCAGGGCGGAGCTGGTCGTGACGCGGCTGAGGCGGTTCTGCCTGGTCCCACACCACAAACAGCGGCGGAGGCGAATCCGTCATCCCCGAATGGGGGGGGGGCGGCGCACGTTGTGCTCAGTTTTGAGCCTGCTGCCTAGTCTCAGTGGCGTGCACGGCCTGGCTGGAGGTACCAACGGCTGTGCCCCGGCGACTCCTGCTGCTGCGGTTCTTCCGACGGTGGCGACGACCGGGGACACTAGGGAGGTCCACCTGGTGTTCTTCAACGTCGGGAACCGAAAAGGGATTTACCAACTCGACGGTGTTAACCGAAGCATACCCAACACCGTCATCGGACGAATCATCCATCACCGGGCGGATCCGAGGAGGGACCCCCATCTCCGGGGGCATGAAATCGCCGAGAGTGCGGGAGAGTGGCAGAACCGGCGGGGCGCGCTCTTCCTTCTTGCGCTGCCGCCGTTTGCTCCTCTTGGAAGAGGCAGGCTGGGACGACGATGCCGAAGCAGCACCCGCAGATTCTGGGGGCTCAGGCTGATTCAAGCGCGCACGGATGATTCCATGGGCGCGAATGGTCGTCTTGCGGGCCATCCAGTTATTATACTTCTGGGATCCGCGGTTGGAGACCAGCTGTCATTCGTCCTCGTTGCCACTATCGTCATCTGATCCCACGAACACGCCCGCCACTTGTGCTGGAGCTGGGCCCAACCTGATTACATTGTTGTTAATCTGGTCTTGGAGCCAATCCTTAAACACATAGCACCACTGGATGGTGTGCCCCAGGGCCCGATGGTAAGGGCAGTAGCGGGGGTTATTCGTAAGATGTGCCTCCTCTGGCTTCCAACACTCAGGCAGTCGCACAATCCTCTGCTCCAGGGCGCTCCGGAAATAACCGGGGACCTGATCCTCGTGAAATGAGTAAGTCAGGTGTCGCGGACCCCTGGGAGCGTGGTATTGACGAGGGGCTGGAGGGGCCGGCCGAGGAGTTGGACCCTGATTATCTCGCCTGGGTTGTGGCGGTACATTACGCGGAGGGGCCGGCCGGTTCTGAGGCTGCCGCTGCTGGGCCGGGAACTGAGCCCGTGGAGGCGGATTCCTGTGAGGCTGTGGAGCTGGCCTCGCCGGCAGCAGCTCCAACGGCCTGGGGGCCTCTATCTGGGAAACAGCAGCGGGCTCAGCCCTGCTGACTCTCCTTGCAGGAATCATAGGAGGCAGCGGGTGTGCCTGGCTGGCCTGTTGCAGGGCTTCCTCAAGACGTTGAGCTTTGTCTGAGAAGTCCCTGAACCCTCCGGGGTAATTTTGAGTGATCAGGGAAGGGACCAGCTCGGTCTTGACGTTCCCGACGCACATTGTCAGCAACTGCTCCTGAGTCAATGGCATGTCAAGGGAATACATGAGACCCTTCCATCGGGCGACGAAGTCCGCGACTCGCTCATCAGGCCTCTGCTTGCACTTGAAGAGGTCTGAGATACTTGTCTTCCGGGTCGTGGAACTGAACTGGTAGAGGAACTGTCTACGGAGGTCCTCCCAGCTGGTTACCGACCCGACGGGGAGCTGGCTGTACCAGACAAATGCTGGCCCTTCCAGTGTCTGAACAAAGCAGCGAAGCTTAGCGGCCTCTTGCTGCGCCGGAGTCCCCAACATAGGCCCGCACCTCGAGTTGAAGTGGGCTAAATGCTGTGGCGGATCTCCAGTCCCGTTGAAGGGAGCGAAAGTGGGATTCCCGAATCCCGGAGGCGCCGGCATGTCATCCACCCATGCTGGGTAGGGCTTGCCGTCCGGTGGGATCGCCACCTGCCGAGTCACCAAGGCCTCCAAGCGGGCAATGAGTGCCGCCATCGGATCGTCCGGAAATGGGTTCTAGTCCTGGCGAGGATCTCTAACCACGAGCGCATTGCATGGCCCTTCAATCGGGTCGTCGACCGGGTCGACGAACTCAGCAGCTCGTGGGATGGCGGGCGGAGCGGCCCTTGGGGCAGCGGGAGGAATCCGAGCGGGGTCTCTCAGGTAGTCACACCGCTCGGGAGGGTGTGGCGAAACATATCGCGCCCTCTTGCCGTAGGCAATGGCCTCTCTCCTGTCGGCAAACACGGCGTAATCACGGTTTCCCGGGAGAGTCTCGTCGAGGAGCGGTTGTTCCGGTCCCTGCTGTCCTGGCCTAGGATCACCGTAGTCAGGCCGTCGTTCTGCAGCGCGCTCGGTGAGGAGATGGTCAACCAGCTTCTTCTGTTCGGCGAGCTGCTGACGTAGCGTAGCCTTCTCGGGATCCTCCTCTACCCTCTGCATGGAGGCAGATGGGTCGGCGGGCTTTATAGCCTCGCTGTGCTCTTTTCCTTTGCTGACGTTTCGGCTCAACGTCAGTGCTTCAGTGGGTGCGGGGAGCCCCAGGAGGTTCCTCTGATGACGAGTGACTCTCACCGATGCCTCTGACGACGGCTTGTCTTCGGGGGGGAAGCCCCCGTCGAGAAGTTCCAAGTCGTTCCCCTCTCCCGACAGGTCAGCCATATTGACCGTTTCTGTCCCTGGGGATATACCCTCAGGGCCACCCAGCGAATCGGGTTGTCGGCGAATCACACTGAAGCGTAGGGAAGCGTACTGCCCCCATCCACGGATATACACATAGGGAGTGGCTTCCTCGATAACTTTGCAGAGTACTTGAAAACACTCAACGCATCGTTGTTGGAGGGCCTCGTGGTGCTCAAATGACCCGGGGTGCCGAGCCGCGGGGAGCATGGCCAGGTCAATTTGACGGCACTGCTCACCAATATCCTCCAAGTGCACTTGACTCCCGGGGTATGGCATTTGTAGGTGGTGAAGACCGGAGCGAGTCTCCCGAAGAGTTCGGCGGAAGCATTCGAACTCATCCGGGGTGAGCGATTCGGGTGCATCAAAGCCCGGTCCTGCGACTGGCCAAAACTTCTCAGGGAAGTGGCCCTCTGCAAGGACGGTCCAGAAGCTCCCCGACTCAAACTCGGGACCCAGATCTCCTTGGTCCTCTTCAATGGCTGGGAACGGACGGGGAACCGGCAGTGGTGCCGAGGCGGACCGCCGGGCTGACGGGCTGGCCGGCGGTGAATAGGGCGAACAGGCCGATTGGCCTCCATATCCCGGGCCGCCCTCTGAGGGTGGCGGTGCCCTGGCTACCACATCACGATAGGACGGGCCAGCGAGCGAACATCCTGCCGTAGCATCGGTGCTCGCCGAGGGTGCACCAGATCGTGGTTCGACCGTCGGTCCCCAGAAAAAGTCTCCGGCTTCTCCGATCGAGACGGAAGGCACTTCCGTAGGGGCCGGTACCAACCACAAGCTTGATCCTTGGGGGTCTACCAGGCCCTCGTTACTCCGGATATACCTTCGGAGAGAAGCAGGGATCACATCGATCTCGCTCTCGGGGAGCACGAGGCTGACGTGCCGCATTCCTACCCCTGCCCTTGACTGGCGGGATTGGGGAAAGGGCTCTGTCGCCGAATCGTATTCCGCCTCTGAATCAGAGAAGCGAACCGGTCGGATCTCTGTCCGGAATTCCGTAACATTCTTCCCTCGGCGTCGACGCCTTGCCTTCCTGCCCCTGGGTGGTTCTTCGGGGCAGGGCTGATCTCTGTCCTGGCGTCCTCCGGCCGCACTGGTGCTGGGGCCAAGAGGACTGGAAACCAAGGTGCAAGGGGCACCGGGACAGATATCAAAGGGGACGCGGGGAGAGATGATTCCGGGAAGGCCTCCGGGCCGGGATCGGAAGGTGGGATGACCCATGCCTCCTGGATCGGCCACACGGAGTAGATCCCGCTGGTGAATAGCGCTACCGCGAGGTGGTCCGCGGTGGCTACTGCCTGCACCAGCAACCGGGAGAGTCGACCCAACCTGCCTTTCGGGCGGTCGAGGCCTCGATCCAGGTCGGGCATAGAAGTTCCCCTGCTCAGGATGCGCAGGGGCCTGGCGACTGGAGCCAACAGTGGCTTGGGCCAATGCGGCCGCTGTTGCTAGGGCCCCAAGGTGGGCATCCTCTTCCGCTCGTGCCCGACGTTGGCGTCGGGACAGACGAGTCGGGATGAGTGGCGCGGGCAGGTGGAGAGCCCGCTCTTCGACTTGAGAGGCCTGGCGGCGGTGTCGCCGTGGCCTGGTGGGAGTCCTTACCGTAGATCCCTGGAGCGAATCCCGGATAGGGTGATCCCGGGCATCTTCCACCTCATCCGCATAGGGAAGGTAACTGTCAGAGCGCTCCGGGGATAAGCTCCCGAAGCGGTTGGACGTTGAGGTAGGCAGCGGTGCCTCCCTGCGCGGCCCTCGGGGGCGGTGGTGGTGGCGAGGTGCAGCCTCTTCAAGGTCTAGGTGAGCCATGTCCCTAGTGGGGATGACTCCCTCTTCCTCATATCTCCGCACCAGGGTGTTGATCACCCTTCTCTGGATGACCTCCGAGGGGGAGAGAGGGCGTGGTCGTCCCGCAATTGCGGCTGCTGGGACGGCTGTGGAACGGGCGGGACCGCGCGGAGTAGCTGCGTCGGTGTTTCCCCTACCCCTGCGCCAGTGGGCGGGCGGTGATCGGGCACTGGATCGGGCGACCTGATTTCTGAAAGCAGGGAGAAGGACCCAATAACACTGACAGGAAAAAGGAATCGACAACCAACCATTAGCGCCACGACGCCTTCCGTGGGGGGAACCCAGGCCCTCGACGTTGCGAGACGGAGTGCCCGATGTCCCTTCCCCAGCCCCTGGCGGGTAAGACTGAATGCTTAGCCGGGCAACATGCTGGTCTTCCAACACCTCTGAAAGCCATCGGTCTTCGTATTGAGGAGAAGAGATTCACGTCGGGTTCACCATTTTTCTGTTTTGGTGCGGATGTGCGTCAGGTTACGCTGTTCCTCCAGGACGCGTTCGCGCGTGCACCCGTCAACCCGAGGGGATGGGCGCGCGACTTGTGGTCCCGCAGTCCCGCTTTCCAAAGGCGGGCGGCATCCGTCCCTTATTCAGGGGCGTCTTCTCCTTGATCGAAACCGGGATGATGGGATGTCGGCTCCTCCTTCCTTGGACGTCTCCTCGGAACTTGTCGCCTAATCCGGGTCTCCCTCATAGATTTAAGACATGCTCGTGAATCTCGTTCCCGGCGCCATATCTTCATGGACACCGGTTAATTACGCTGCTTCCGCCCGGACACTCCAAGGAGTCTGGTCGGGGCAGCAACCTGCGGTGAGGAGGCCGGGTGGCTATGGGTGCTGGGGGCGTGTCGTAACACTGCGGCTCTGCACGTCTGTCTTCCGTCCCTAATAGGGCTTCTCGAAGGCATGATGGCCTGAGGCATCCCGCACTGGGTGCGGGGAACTGTGTCCCCTGAGGTTTTCCTCAGCTTCCCATGTTTAACACGGGGTATGCCGCGAGTTTAACGTCCAGCGGGGACGGCATCGGACCGATCAACACGAAGAGTGGATCAGATGACAGAACCCCTTGCGGGGAACCTCCGACGCTGGGGCCAGCGCATGGGCGGCTTCCCATGTGATATGGAGTGGAGTGAAGTGGCATGACCCCACCGGGATGTGGCGGCCCGGGTAAGGATCAGGATGGATGATGGAGTGAAGAGCTTGGACCCCGTAGGGGCTTCCTACGTACCGCGCGTTAGCACGGATCAAAGTCAACGTAGTTCGGGTATACAGTTTAACGTCATGCTGGACGTCGGCAAGCCGACTCACGAAGGGGTCGAGGCCGCCGGGTGGAGGATTGAACCGAACCACCTCGCACAGGGGGAGATGGAACGGCCGGGTGGATCACAGTTTCACGTCATGCTGGACGATAAAAGGAGAAATGGAAAAAGGGGCTGTGGGGAGGCACAGTGGAGATACACACGGGCAGTCTCCCACAGGGGCGGATTCATAGGTGAATCGACGCAAGCGTGAACCCTGGAGGGTTCCACTGATGGAAGAACCGACGTGAATACGACCGGGACGACCAGGTGGTGGGCTTGAACCTCAGGGAGGCTTCCTACGTACCCTGTTTAGAAGACAGGGATCAAAGTCCATGTAGTTCATTCTGTCAGGACTTACGCACTTGAGGCAGCCCGGATGCGGCAAAACTCAGCTGGAAGGGACTTGGACCGAAAGTAGGAGACACCTCGATCCCAGTCACACCCTCTACTGGCTTCGGCAGTGGGGGAGCGCAATGGAGATACACATGTGCAGCCCCCCCACAAGAAACTAGGGGTTTGTAATACCCTACCCCCGTAGGGAAAAGCCGCTCCCATTAAATCGTCCCTAAAGAGGGGCAATCCCGACATCCCTCCAGAGACGAGCGGGTGGGGGCCACATCCAAACCGGGGGGGACCCTGCGTGCGAGGCACGGGATCGGGTGATGCGGACGGTTTAGAGTCTTGCCAGACGAAGTACAGTTTAACGTCGTGTGTTGAGGACGAAGCGGACGGTTTAACGTCTTGCCGGACGAAGTACAGTTTAACGTCGTGTGTTGAGGACGAAGCGGACGGTTTAACGTCTTGCCGGACGAAGTACAGTTTAACGTCGTGTGTTAAGGACGAAGGTGCTTGGCAGTTTAACGTCTTACAGCGCGGACGATAGGGGCTAGGAAGTTTAGCGTCGTGCAGCTTGGACGTAGTACAGTTTAACGTCATGTTGGACGGATGCAGTTTAGCGTCATGCGGGACGAATGTGCAGTTTAACGTCATGCTGGACAAATGTGCAGTTTAACGTCATGCTGGACGTATGTGCAGTTTAACGTCATGCTGGACGTATGTCCAGTTTAACGTCATGCTGGACGTATGTGCAGTTTAACGTCATGCTGGACGTTGGTTGCCGCCGATGGGTCCGGGTCACTTCGCGCGAGCCTGGAGGGCCGCACGGGAAGACAACACACGGTGCGGGCACCCAGGATGAAGATCATCGGGCGCCACGCAAGCGGGTACCCTCAGGGGGTCAAGGGGGGCGACCCTGGCGGATTGCGCGCAAAAGAGGAGCTTTGCGCGCAAAACAGCAGGTCGGCGCGCAAAATGGCGGGCTGGCGCGCAATCGGGCCAGCCCTTTGCGCGCGGATGATTGAGATTGCGCGCACTGGGCTTCGGGTAGCACGCGGGGGCAACGGCTCATTCTCTAACGAATGGCCACTTTGAAAATGGGGGGTGCGCGCAATCGGGCAGGATTGCGCGCACCCGGGGGGCAATTGCGCGCAAGAGGCTTCTTTTGCGCGCAAAGGCCTTCGGGTTAAGGATTATTCAAAGGAAAGGAGCCAAGGGGATTGCGCGCGAAGGCGAACCCCAAGGCTCTATTGCGCGAAAGAAAGGAGGTTACCTGAAGATCGGCATTGCGCGCGGAAGGGGTTGGATTGCGCGAACGAGCGACGCTTCGGATTCTGGCAACCTTCAAAACGTCGGGGGTCGCCTTATATTTATAGGCAACCCCGGGCGCGGAATCCGGTCTCGGGCGCGGAATTCCCTTCGCGGGCGCGGAATCAGGACCCGGCGCGCAAGGGAGCCGCGCAGGCCACGGGCGCGCAAAATAGCGCGCCGGCCCAGCGCATTGCGCGCATCCCGGGAGGATTGCGCGCCGCGACTCAACTTTGCGCGCGGGCCTCTGAAATTTCGCGCAAGTCCTCCGGGCCCTCCAGAACGTGCCTCTGACTCCAAATATCACTTCGCTTTCCGCATCCGGAGCTTCGTTTGGGAACAACGGACTTTTCCGGCGTCTACAAAGATAAATTTTTAGTGAATAGAAAAAAAAAATCTTTTATAAAATATGATATCATTTATGATATCACTACGAAAAATAAATGCCACATGGATTAATGAAACTTATAGAATAAATAATTCATTAAAAAATAATTTTAATATAATTCAAATTTTTTTTTAAATTCTATATATTAAAATTTATTCCATAATAAATATGAAAATAATTTACTGTGCAGACGTAAAGCCTGCAAAACACTAAAAAATTCAATTATGTTATCCTAAAAAATTATTTTTATAAGACATCTCATTTTATTGATATTAAATAATAATTTTTATTGAAAATTTTTATTTTTATAGAATATTTTCATATATATATATAATATGTGGAGGATCCAAATGCTTGTGAAATTCTTTCACAAGACCGAGAATGCCAAAAAAGAAAATTAAATAAGTTTCCATGACATATATGTGAGTTAAAATACATGTTGAATGATTATAATTTAATTTTTGTGATCTTAATAAACTTATATTAATATATAAATATATTTATAATTTATATAAATTATTTATCACCTTATGTTCTTATGAAATTCTAACACTAAAAAATAAGATAAATGAATGTAAAAATATTTAAAGTGATTTAATTTGAAGGGGATAAATTTTAAAATTAATTATATATATATATGTTACATATCAAGGTTATTTTAAATAATTATATTTGAATTTATATTTTGTCTTGATGTATTTGAAGGGAAATTAAATGATTATTGTCAATATTGAAATAAACTATATTTTTATCAAATTAATTTTTAGTTAAATTATTTTCAAGATATCGAGATAGTTATAGGGGAAAATGGGTATAACATAATGTTTAAAATTTTCTCACTTATACATTTATGAGTCAATATTTACATTATAGGATAAATTATATATAATTAATATTGAAGAATATGTTACAACAGTTAATGATAAAATAGGGATATTAAGTTATAAAACCAAAATATATATTATAAAATAGCACTTTGACATGTCTAAATTTTAAATTTTCTGTATATTTCTAATATATCCTACCATATGTTTGAATTCATGATATTATAGAAGTACATGGATATATAATAGTGATATTATATTTTAATTGAGAACTTCCAAAAATACTGATAACCATAATTATAAAAGAAAACCTCCTCTGTCAATTTTTTAAACCTCATGGAGCTATATAGCTTGACCAATCCCTAGCTATATGGAGTCATTTGTGATAAATAATAAATTTATCATAATTAAATATTTTTAGAAGTTCATAAAGTTCCCCTCTCCTTAATTATAAAAGGACACCCATTTATTAACATTAAACCACATTGAAAAACCTAAATCTACCTATAACTACCCAATAAATATATAAACATCCATATACTAGTTATGGACGATCTAGTATCCTTAAAATACTATATACAAATTCCTTATGAAAGTATCCAATGATTGTCACTACAAGAAGGGGTGATTGTCCTACCCATATTCCATAAATTTATTCACTATACTTCCTCTTCTAGATGTTATCTTAAAATAGTAAATTAAGTGCCCTTAATATACTAATGTATTATTGTGATTATTAAACATTCCGTATCAACCATAGTCTCCACATAGCGATACTATTCATTTTACATTACCTTATATTATGTATGGGAATTATGATAGTGTTAATAATTATTCATGATATTTATAACATAAATATACGTATTAAATAAAAATATCATATCCCACTTCTTACATTCTAATCCATTGGTAAATGATAAATTTTCTCATGAATACCTGTGAACTACCACTACTATAAAGAGACATCATTCGTTGTTCATTTATATTTTTCAAAGATTGTAATAAGGACATATTTGATTAATAAATATGATGTATAGGATATAAAAATTATTTTATAAATTGTTAATTTTACTCACCTCTTTAATATTTCATCTATTAAATAATGTAAACAACATTCATCCAAACACATGGTCTACCATCTCAAGGAATAGTGTAATACATTTTTCAACTAATTAGTTTAATGAATTATTGTAAATTAATTTATTATTAATATAAAATAGAATTATATCATTATTATAAAGTTTTATTTGATGTAATCTTGATAAATTTATAAATACTAAAACTACCAAAAAAAGCACACATAAAAAATGAAATGGTTTATTACCCAAAATAGTATTTTTTTAATAAATATTTTTTAGAAACAAGTGTTAAAAAAATTATATGCTTCTAAGAAATGGAATGATATATTTGATTATGTTTCTATTATATATTTATAATTAATATATATTTATTATATAATAGTATTGATTAGGTGTGATAGAATTTATACCTGAGTAAAGGGTTTTTCATCTATATTTTACTTATGTGAAACATTTTTCATATTTACTAGTTATTTATTTTGTCTGGTGTATATAGTACATACATAATATATTATATAATGAATCCATTCCATCATGGTATTTAATGTTTTATTTGATTTTATGTCATTAATGTGGATTATGATTCGAAATATACATTGGTGTTAAGGGATTATTTCACCATCTCAACAATATTTGGGATTATTTATACTTAAGTCTCAAATGTAGACACTATTAATTCTATATCCACACATTCCATTTAATGTTTTACATAATTTTCGTATTAGTACAATTTTACAGTTTAATGTAATTTTAACCCATGTTTTACTTCTTAAAAAATTTATTGAAAGGAATCTTTATGTCTATTTTTTAAAATGTACTTTTTGAATTTTCTGGAAAAAAGAGTAAAATCATTGTTTTTAACATTTAAAATAGGAATGAATTTTACTAAATTCAAGAATAATATTTTCACAGAGTATTCCTTTTTAAGTATGTAATATTTTTTAAAGAGAAATTTTTTCATTATTAAAAGTTATTTTTTTTAAAAAAATTAATTCTCAAATTGAAATGCTGTTTTCTTAAATAAGTTTTTGAGACATTTTTTTGTATTTATATTTAAAATGTACAAAAACCCTTGTTTAAATTATTCTCAACTAGTGATATCTTATGATTATAACATCCATATTATTTCATTATATGGTTTATGAACTGATTGATTATGGATGTAATATTTTGATATAATTCCCCACATTACATTAGATGGAATAAAAATATGTATTTTTATTGTGGAAAATATTAAATTTAATATGATTATTTCAAAATGAATTTTCATTTTTATTCCCCATATGAATTGTTATGTTTATTTTGATGAGAGGTTCTCTCTATTTCCCCTCGATGTATCAGTATGTATCATTAGACAAAATAGATTGGGTATTGGTAGATGCATTACCCATATGTGTAAGATATCATGGAACAAGACCTCAATTGTTTTTTCATATGATTAGAAGTATATAATCCATCATTATGAATATTGTTTAATAATGGTCGATGTGATTATTTGATTATATAGAATATCTGAGGATAAGATTCAAGATCATGATATAATTTAGATGGTACTGTTTTTTCATTAAATACATTATCCATATTCTCTCAATTTATTGATTAAATGTAATTTTTATGTACAATTCTATACTGGTTATTCCTTATTTATTATTCATTAATTTTGTGGAAACAATAACTTTACTAATAATTATACCTTACACCCTTCACGTTATTTTTCCCCACAATCCCAAAAAAAACATTTTAGGGATATGGTTGAGTGAATAAATTTTATATCAGACAAACTAATTTCTTTTATTTTATATTTTTAATTTAATGTGAAATTTATGTATTATTATATTATACTAATACTATTAAAATATTAAATCCATTGTAATGTGATCAATTGTTTCTTATGCCAATGGGATAACCTAACCACCAGCTTTGGGATTTTCATTATGGGTCATTAAAGATGGTATCAGAAATTGTTTAGTAGGAACCACATGTACTAGATTTATAAAAACATAGATTCATGAATATAAACATATTACTACCTTTTATGATATTCCTATTTTTTGGATAACAACATATGGATTTGGTAATGAAAATTGTTAAACTTTGTTAATAATTGGGATTGATATATTGAAAAAAATATATCAATATATAGACTTATATTGAATATTATTTCATTATTATTTTATTGATTATTATGATTATTGTTGTTTGATTCTTATACATGTGTTTTCAGTTTTAGTCAATGTGTGAAAAAAAGGAACTAGGTTAACATTTACTTTGATAGACAATGTGAATGTTAGAAACCAAATTTGAAAATGACTAGATTAAAGGATGTTATTATTTTTTGTAATCATTTACTAATATATTTTATTATTAGATTCACCTTTTCCATCAGTCAGACTCATAAAAGAAGGCATGTTTAGAGTTCATTGGCAGCTCAGATGGTGCAGACCACAGAAGTAATAATATTCAATTACCTATTTGATGATAATGTGAGAAGAATCACCCATGGGAATGTTATAATGGAATGGTATATTGTCTTGGGTGTGAAAAAGAAGGGAATAATTAAAATAATTACTGATGAAAAATGAAATTATTTATTAATGAAATGGATGAGAATAATTTTCTCCCAAATGTATCATATATGCGTGAATAATTTAAATATTTAATGTATGAGAAGTATTTATATAGATGTCATACGTGTGAATAATCATGAATATAATTTTTAAATTCATATGAGTAATCATTGTACTGATGATAATGAAGATACAAAAAATGAAATATGGATACACTAAAGAATTGAGGAAAATGTTGAAGATGCATTTTTACTTCGTTAAGAATGATGTGGACTGATTTATGTACTTTTTTATACAAATATATAGATTATGGTTTAGATTATTTTATCAATGAAATTATATTTGTAAAAATCATGATATTTATTATGCTTTCATTTTAGTAATTCTTCTTTAATGTTTTGTAAGCATGTAATTTAAAGTAAAAATAACACAGAGAATTGATTTTTTTTCATGTTGATATTTTTTAAAACACAATATCTATGAAAGGTAACAGTAAATATATAATAGATATTGAGATAAAAATTATAAAAAGACAATTCAATGAAATTATTAGTGACCTTGGAAATGGGTTGTTATTTTATGAAAATGTAATTAATGATATAGTTTTATCCATTTTTTGTATTTAGGAAATACATTTTATAATTTGATATTTTATTTATTCATTAAGGAAGAAGATTATTTATAAAATCATGCATCTTCTCATTATTTTTTATGGTAATTTAATTTATTACATTGTTTTAAGGATATTTGGGATAAAATTATTCAAATTTATGGAATGTTACATTATTAACTACATTGTGTTATATAAGGATATATTGTGTATATATTTTATGGAGTATGAATATGGTTAGTAATATTTTTGAACTATCTTATGGATAACTATATATAGATGTAATTAATGAAATCTTTAGAAATAATTATTTGTGATTAAAATATATTTTATCACAATGGAAAACATTTAGATCTTATGGAATGAATTATGAATCTTATTATTCCTAAAAAGGTATTTAAGAATGAAAAATTAATCGAGAATACCCATTTTTTAGAGTAATATATTGATTTAAAATAGATCGAATCACAATCAATGAATGATAAAATTCTTATAAAAATAATTGAAATAATGAAATATTATTTCTCATGTACTTCTCTGGATTGAAAATTAAATTCCTTCGCATCAGTTAAAGGACTTTAAAATAAAAACATTATCAGAATAATTTTATTACAATGAAATGTATAGACTTTTAACCGAAAAACAATTATAGCATTGCAAACATTAATATTATCCTGAACGAGTTCAATATCATACGATAAAAATACATAGGCATTAGGTTTTTCATCTATATCCATGTTTTCACTTCGCACTAATGTCCTCCTATTCGTAAACATTGTTTTTGTTTGCGACTTGCTCATTTCCTGCTATCACGTTTAAGAGTTATTTTTAGTAACCATTTTTTTGATATCGTTCTCCCCAATGAAATTTTTTATATAAAACCATTGACTATAAAATAAAATTTCAGACTGAGATGACATAATTTATTATATCTAGGTATAGAATGTAACACCCCATGGTTTTTAAATAACACTTTTTTTGATCTCATATGCGACACACAACACTGACTTTATATGAATTACACATTATTATAATTCATATATGAGAGTTATTACATAGCCACTAAAGTTTTGGATTAGAATAGAACTAAATGAATTAGGAAATATATATAATGTAACAAATCATACAAATTCATTTATTACATCTTATGAAATAAGTAATCAATTTTCCTTAATGATATTTTATACTTCAGAAATTAGTTTTCCTCATGAATGATTTCTATTTATATTTTATTAAAATGAACAATTAATTTTAGGAACATATATAAATTATATTTAATTAGAATAATATTATTTTTAATATAATAATTTCATAATCATCATGGGGTGATTTTTTTTGAAAAGGTATATTTTATAGCGATTAAAGGAAAATACTGATTTTTATTGAAATATATATTTTTCTTTATACATTTGAGATGTTCAATTTTATGTAAAATTTATTTAAAAGTAAAATTATATCCAATATATTATCAATAATTCAATTAGGATAATTGGAATTAATTATTAAATTTAATTTTTTATTAAACCATTTATTTAAGTAAATAATATTTTTTAAAAACTACGGTATTTTTTCAAAAAGTTGTTTTCATTATGTTTATAAAAATTATATTTTCATTAATTGATATTATGTATGGGAATTTTATTCCATGATAATAAATTTAATAATAAATTTAGAAATCTTAATATATCTTATGATTACATTGCTGCTATTTTTTTGATGATGTTAATTTTTTATTACTAATATATAAAATACTATTTTTAGGAATTACAATATCTTTTATGATATTTCAAAAAATAGAAATAATATAGTTTTTTGTAAACTTTTTTAATAACTAAATAATATTAAAAAAAATTAATATCAACAAAAAAATTAAAACATAATTAATATAATTTATTTCACTGTAAATATGAAAATCATTTACTGTGTTAATGTGGATCATGCACTGCACTGGAAAAGTAAATATTTGTTTTCTTAAAAATAAAAATTTGGATGAGACATGTCTTTACAAAACATGTATATTAAATATTAATCATTATTGGTACATTTTATGGTTGGATATTAATTTTATGTCTTTTGAAAAAGTGACAAACCCAAATGCTTGTGCAAGGCATGTTCATGGCCAAAATGTCAATTTTGTTCATCAAATATGTCTTCTTTAAGTATATGTGTTAAAATAAAATTACTGAATGAATATAAATATAAATTATGATCATAATTATATTTTATTATTTATATTAATTTATTTCTAATTTTTATAAATTTATTTAATTACCTTATATTTATGTGGAACACTAATATTGAAAAATAAAATAAATGATTTAAAAAAAATAAAAGTTATATAATTTGAATTATCTAATGTACCTCTTGATTTTTAGAGACATATAAATTGTATTATGTAGGTTTTATGGAATTATATTCTCATTAATAACTTTTCTTGATGTATTTGAAGTCAATTTAATTGAACAGTTTCAAAATATAGAAAAATAATAATTTATCAAAATAATATTTCCATAAAATATTTAAAAATTGTAAAATTATTAAAATAGAGACTGGTTTAAGACACAGTCGAAAATTTTATACCTTATGTATTTATAACTTAATATATACCATATATATAAATGTATATTCATTTAATAGTTAAAATATGTTATAAGAGTAAATGTTATATTAGGTTAATTTAGGGGATAATAAAAAATATAATGTTTAATGTTGCACATAAACCCACCAAAGTGTTATTTTTTGTTGATAACTAAACTATATCCAACCCTAGGTTCTAATTCATGAACATTTTGAAGTATTTTCTTCTAGAATCGTCTAATTATACTTTAATTATTTTTGAACATTGAAAATTTCCCTCACGTCAATTATAATAGGAAACCTCCTCTATCAGTTCTTCACATCACATTGAGCCATCTAGCATGACAAATCCCCGCCCATTTCTCTTCTTAACATACTTATGAATATTTAGGGGATTTTATTTTCTTTAATAGATCAATCATATGTTCTTTAAGAAAGTGACTAAAGAAGGACACCCTAGGAATAGGTAGTTATCCTATCTAAAAAATTTCAATTTATTCCTTCATCTACATATTATAAATATCTAGATGTTATAAAAAAATAAAATCATATGTATCCTCTATATAAATTAATTTTATAATTATTATATAACCACTATTACCAAATACCTTTCCCATGAAATTGGAAGTGAAAGTATATATTGTGATTATGTACGACTTACTATCTCAATATATTGATATTTATATATTATATCTATAACATAGTCATACTTATTAGGAAATATTTTAATTTATTTCTTCTTACCATCCAAACCATTAGTAATATTAATGTGGCTCGTGTGTATATGTGGATGAATGCCTCCACATAGTGATGTTATTTATTTTAATTTCTATTTTACATGGGTGGAAATAAAGTTGAATTTTATGAATATTAATGGTTGAGAATATATAATTATTATTCTTTTAAGGAAATTTGTTATTCATATTTCATTCATTTTATCAATAGATAAATGAAAAAAGAGTGCATGTGTACGTACATCATACTGTCTCCATGAATGAAGTAAATCATTTTTCTAGAGATTCCATTAATAAATTAATTTAATTAAATATAGTAGGAATAAAAATGAAATTATAATAATTATATGAAAAAAATCTGGATATGATATATTCTTGATTGATTAAAAAATACTAAAACCACCAAACTAAAACATAAATGAAAAAAATTCATTTATTAACCGAAATAGTGATTTTTAACAATGAATTGTAACTATATTTTTAATAAAATATTACATGTATGCCAAAAATGTTATGATATATATGATAATAGTTATTGAATACATTTATAATAAATAATTATTTGTTATATTGGATTTGTGAACACATACGAACGATGTTTGACTAGATGTAAGGGTTTGACATATCACATTTATTTTTGTGAGATATATACCATAATCGGTAATTATATAATTTTTGTGGTGTATATTTTCTCATCCATTCCCTCTGATGATACCCATCATGGGATGGAAATGAATAAGGGATATTTGGATCCCCATGTCCTGCATTCAGTAGAGGCCATGTTGGTGACTGGCACCAAAGGAATTCAATTCTCACATAAAATCCGAGGCGTTACCCTTTATAGTAAAAAGATTAGAGGATATGTTGTATCGTACAAATAAATCCATGAAATATATGAAATAATTCCAAAAACCAACCCATATTAATGAATAAAATATAGTTGATACAAAAAAATCAAAAGTAAAATACCCAAAGGAAAGCTAAATCATCGACTAAAAATAAGTCCCAAAATTAGATCTAGTAAAGCCCAATATGGTCCACATAATCCTCAAGGAAAACTGAAAAATATTTATATACCCATAGGGTGAGCATTCATGTATACTCAGTAGGAATCCCAATGTCTCTCATGCACATGTGAGCGAAACATACTTATGCTCCAATGAGAAAATAATAGAACAAACAACACATAATAGGTATACTAACAATCCCAATGTCACCAAGTCATTCCCACTAATTAATGAATGTAATGTAATTCAAAATAATTCACATCGATTATAGGGTACCTTGAACCACTTTCCACTAATTATCCACTCTTTCCTAATGGAAAATGTACTAGCAGTCCCACCTTTTTCAAAAGTACCATATCAAAACCAGCCTACACACACCAAATCCTTACAAACCACATTGCATCTCGCCCATAGATAGTTGGACCAAAAATCACACCACATGCCGCCAGAAGACACCTGGTCCAAAAATCACACCACATCCCTCACACAGACACCTGGCCCACAAACGACCACAAATACCACCCATAGACATCTACACCACAAACAATAACAGATTCTTCCCACAGACAATTGGATCAAAAACCACACTACATACCACCCGTACAAACTAGATCCATAAATAGTATCTCATCCCTAAGACATCTAGGAAATAAAAATACATCTCATCTTGAACACACATGGGATGTCAAAACACGTCTCCACCCAAAAATACCACTAAATGAACAACACATCTCAAACTGAAAACACATGGGAAAGAATAACCAACCATCACACACATAGGCATCACAAACTAATATCATCACCAAGAATCTTGGGATATCACTTCCTGGATAAGGTATTAGGGATTAGTGGGTAGCTATCCATCCATCCTCTCACTGGGATATTTGGGAAAGACACCCTCCCTCGTGACTGTGGGGGTGTTCGGCATGTAGTCCTCAATAAGGGTGGGTGAATTTATAAATAATAATGAAAATAAAATTATATACATATAAGGTACCAAAAAGTCACCCCAACATATGGATTTTAAAAAAAACATCAAAATAACAACACTTCCACCATTCCTTCTATCCTTACCTGCACAACAACACCCAACAATCCATAATTCTAGTTTTTTTTACAATATCAATTTACCATTATGATTATTTATTCACACCTAATTTCATCATTCCTTTAACTAAACCAACAAAATTCAGTTCAAAAAATTATTAACCAGTTATATATTCACTTATTCCATTGATATCAATGAAACAACGAAGCACAACACACAATAAAAAATATATAAAGAGTCATACATAGAGAAACATAGGGTGAATTACCCATAAAAATTATCACCATCATTCTACAAAGCCATCCATCCCAAAAAAACTATCCACACACAACTACATCCAGCAACACATCACCACCATGCCTAATCAAATACTTTATACACAACACATCTCATCCATTTAACAATAAATCTATCTCTCAAAATAATATTCCATTATATAGAAATGATGATGCGTCATCAACATGTTCATCCATAACACCACTTAGACCAACCCACAAAACACAACCATGATCACAGACATACCAAATCCTAAACCATAAGAATCCCACACATCACAACATAGATCCATCAAATTTCATTTTTCCCACACATTCATCCACAACCGTTCCACACACTCATCATAGACCATGACATAGCACATTTTCAATATTAAAAAAAGAGATACATATTTAATTCTAATTTGATATTTAAGGGGATTATCAAACAAACCATGTCTCGAGGTATGTTTTAAAATTGAAGAAAAAAATAAGCAACCCATTTAGTGCACAACCATGTGCCTCCAATGACCTTAATTTTTAGATGGGTATCAATCCTATATATATCAAAATATCATAATCATTAATTCAAAACTGAAAAGGCCTGAAAAATGAATCCTTGTACTACATTAAGTTTTTTAAAAAAATTATATTTGAGTAGCCATGTTGAACAATGATCCATAGATAAAAAATGTAAATATATTTCACATTATGCATAATTTGTGGTAAACAATAAAAAACCTACATAAAAGTAGCTTTTCAACTCATATGTGAACCACAGCACGAAGAAGATTGTCTAAAATAGGAAATCTCACCACTAGAAATGTGGTTCATCCAATTCTGAAATGCAATATTATCAATCCTTTTCCAAAACATCCAACTCAAAACTACCCTTATCATGACTGGGAATCCTATGTGATGTACACGGGGAAATAGATAAGAATGTGGATAAAACTCACCATAGATAGATCATGGTTCGACAACGAACTACCAGAAGGATTGATAGATCAAAGATGGATGAGTGGGTATTGAAAAAATCTTTATGTGCCCTGGGTTCATCCGAAATGAGATGAGGTAGAAACATCCTGCAATTGAATGAATATTTGGCTGAAAATTATTTCAAACAAAATATGAATAGGGTATTTCATGATGTGTAATACCCTTTCAAGTCATGTAGGACATGGGGTTCAGTTTTTTCTAAACAACACACCAGCTCTCAATTTATTTGGTTTTTCTAACCCTATAATATTACACATTGTGAAAATTTCTAGACATTGTGTGAAATAGAGTTTCACATTGTGTATTAGCGTCAGAAGATGTGTAATCACCTAACATTTATCCTTTATCATGAAAACATCTCCAAAATCCTTATGTGCATCCCATGTACATCTTCAACCACCAAAACCTATAATGTAATGGACCAGGAGGACAGAAATCATTACATAAGATACCTCTAAAATTATTCTCACCCTCGAGAATCATAAACCCAATACAAAAGAAATAGGTTTCCAAACAACCACCCCGTGAGATACCACTCAATGTTCTTTCAACACCTGAAACACATCTGACAACCCAACACATTAACATTCAGTGATAAAGCACCCACTATTTTACAAAAGCGGGTGTGGAAGCCTCCAAATCTAAGAACACCACCTCTGATATCTGTAAGAATATCTTATCACATCAACTCAAATGACCACAAAACACACTACTCAATCACAGAAAAAACTCCATCTGAAAATACGAATAAGGGAATTTTATCATCCATGTCCAGATACTATCTGCAACGGGCGTCACTAACTCACCCACATATATTTAATTGCATCGTTATTATTGTGTCTTGATTAGGAACCAGGTACTACCCTTTCCATATATCATGAATTTATCACACATAGCACCACACATAACACTACCAAGGGAAAAAATCAACTAATTTAAAATAATACTAAAGAATTACATCATAAAAAATAGAGAAGATAAAATCTAAAAAAATCAATGAATTGGGAATGAATCTAAATCTCTCACTCCCAAGTACTCTCCTACTAACAACCATGAATCCATAACACACAAACCAAAGGAAAGGTATTCTCATACAACACATCCTCTTGATGATTGTGGATCTTCATAAATTTACCATCTTCCTCTATATCAAACTCTACCTAGTAAATTATATCGAAGTCATATTTAATATATCAATGAAGATGAGAGAAGTGAATGACATTGTGGATCCTCTCCAACCATGGTGACAACACCAACCAGTACACAACCTCTCTGACTGACCCCAACACCTGAAAGGGTCCAACTTAAATGGGAGAATACATACTCCCACTGCCAAAGCTATGCTACCAACTTTGAGTGGAGACATTCGACAACACATGGTCCACAACCTTGAACTGCCTGTACCAGTTTCTCCTATCTACATACATCTTCTGCCGGTCATGTCCTGCTTTCAAAATCTCAATAATAAGATAATCTTTCTCCATCACACTCTACACCATATTTAGACCAAGAATAGCTATCTCCCCAACCTACATCCAACACAACTGATAATGGAATAATCTTCCAAAAAAACACCTAAATTGGTGCCATGGTGATGGAAGTGTTTTATATATTATTATAAGAGATGTAAACTTAAAAAAGAATTCCCTCCCAAGATCCTATAAATTCCAATATGCTTTCCAGAAACATATCTTCCAATTTTTGGATAGTCTCCTTTGTTTCCCCATCTTTTTAAGGATGGGAATAAGTTCTATGGAATAACTCAGTGCCAAAAGTATGTTGAAATCCCCTCCAGGATTTTGAGGAAAACTGCACCTCATGATATGAGATAATATATCTCAGAACGTCATACAACCACAACACTTCGTTCACAAACCACATAGAGAAGACATTCAATACACCCATCTTCTTAATTTCCAAGAAGATGGCTAGTATTGTCAAATTATCTACTATCACCTATATAACATCATAACATCATTTTGATTTTGGTAACCATATTGTGAAATCCATTATGATGTCATCAAACTTCCACTAGGGAAAATCCATGGGGTACAAATATCTATAGGAAAACGGTGCTCATCCTTCACCTACTCAAAAACTGAGAACCATTATAAAAACTCTTCCACATCCTATTTTATCTTTGTCCACTGAAAAAACAACCTCAACCCATGGTACATCTGTGAAATCCAAGGGTTTACCACCAATGGCATGTTATTTAACTCGTGATAGACTCCATATCACATTGAAACTATAATTTATATATTTTCGTTCAACAAAATCTAGTTTCAAACATCCTTTTACCATCCATATAAATAATCAATATGTAAAAATTTATCGCACATCACCTCTAGCTTTATGTCTCCCCACATAGACTCCTATAATTGCGGCATCAGATAATACTACACTATAATCTAAAATTTTTATTCCACCATCCACCATTGAATCCAATTTTATGGTTACTAACTCCTCTATAAACTTCTATACATCCAAAAAGTCATGAACAACCAACTTTTTGAATTCCTTATCAATGCATCTTCAATGACATTCCCATTTCTTCAGGTATATGAGATCGTAAAATCATAGTCTCAAAGAAACGCCTTCCACCTCAATATAATTCAAGTTTAAATTTCATTTTAAAAATAACTGACACAATCTATTTTGATTCTTAAAGACCACAATGCTCTGCCCAATGAGGTAATACTTCCAAAATGTTAGTTTGAACACAACTACTAGCAATACCAAATCATGGGTGGTGAAGTTTCTCTCATGGGGATGTCAATTAATAGACCCATAAGAGATCACTTACCACTACTAAATTAATAAACGCACCAAGAATAGTTGATATGTAACATAAAACATGTCAAATATTACCCCTTCCTTTAGAAACTAGGGCTTAAAAGATCCATACAACATACCCTTCAGAGAGTTGAACACTGCCTCACACTTCTCACTCCTCACATATGAATGGTTCTTCCTAGTATGATCTATCCACATAGTAACATCTTTATTGAAATGGGGTTAAAAACATTGATAATATCCTTTTCGAACATGAAATTTACATTACACTACCACATTATTGGGTTCTCCCAAGAAACACCCACCTCGACCTTCGAAAGGGTCTACTGCAAGACCGTATGGTGACACTGCATGTCTATGTAAACATAAATCTCATGTCTAGAAAATAAACTTTAATAGTGTTCCATTGTGTCAGGGGAATATAATAACCTATAAGGTAGTTCTAAGATTCTCGACATTCTCCTCCTCTAAATTTGAATACTTAACGATATCATCAATGAATACAATAATGAACTGATCTAGGAACTTAGGGAACCGAGAGTTCATAAGCCCCGTAAACATAACTAGTGAATACATAACACTAAAAGGTATGACAAAAAACATGATGTGCCCATACATACATATAATGGAATTATTCGGGATATTTTCCTCCAAAACCCTTAACTTGTGATAAGCAGGCCGTAGATCGATTATAGGAAACCAACCTACCCATCTCAAATGGTAAAAAATTTTGTTTATCCTTAGACGGGGTAATGATTCTTGACCATCAACATATTAAAAATATGATTATATATGAACAACCTCAAAACACAATCTGAAATATTTGAAAGCCACATTGAAGCACCACATGACCACCCACTAGGCAGGATAAAACCCTTATATGTTAGATCATCTATATAAATCCTCAACTCCTACAGTTCAGATGGTTCCTTATAATAATTATCCATCGAAATTGGAGAAGTACATGTCTTCTTTTATATCTCAAACTAAACATCTCATTGAGGGGTTAGCATCACAACCACCCTTGGGAAACATCGAAGAACATATTAGTGACTTTGGGAACCTCCACCATCACAATGTCTACTGATTCCACAAAAACTTCATCCAAAAAGTAAAGAAAGAGGCTCTGCATACCAACTACCCTCATGAAACTCCTTCTCTAAAAAGGAAACCACACTATAATCATATACATCTGAAAACAAAACTCTCCCACAAAATTAATCAATAGTGGAATTTACAAAATACAACCATTAGATGCCTATAAAGTCATCGTACAGCTACATTTGTAACAATAAGAGATACAGATAGGACAAATGTGGTCCCATCGTCATATTACATCCCTAGCACAAATCAACCAATCTATTCTGGCCCATGACATGTATACTCACTGATGGGGGTATGAGAAGATTCTAAATAACTTGACTAAGAGAATGGGATACAGATACTGCAGTAAATTATTGATAATATCCTTATACAAACAATTCTTAACAATCAGTACTAAAAAACTGATCGTACTTCTGATGATCTTATCCTTGCTCAAACTACTCCCTCTGCTACATGAAATTGGCCACACCAAACTCTGATGCCTCTCTACTGATCAAAATATCATTATCCTTGCATTATTCATGATTCATGATCATTAGGAACATATTGGGGTAGTCCTTGATCTTCTCCATCTCCCCTTGGTATAACATGTTCATTATGCCAATACTGCTGAAACAACCTGACTGGAAACTACAATAGATAAGGCCACATAGCCGATCCACCTCTACCAAATTGATATCGAACAACCAATGTGAACTAATAATGAAGAGTACTATGAACACCATAAAAATAAAATTCGTTGCCACATTCATACGAAATGAATATGGACAAGATGGTCAAAAATGAATCTTCTGAGGTAGTAACCCTGCCAGTCGAGTCCTCGGAGTTCCGAGCAGCTGATAAATTCCACCAGTAACCTTTCCTCTCAATGAACTCTACTAGTAAACCTATAACAGTTCAAATCCTTGATAGTAAATCCTATCAATAACCTATTACTTATTTTGAATGTATAGGTTAACAAGTAATGTAAAAGGAGTAACTACACCATGAAAGGAATGAAGAAGGGTATCTTCGAGACATATCTCAAAAAATAATCATATAAAAAGAAATTTAGGAAAAAATGAAAATGATCCATGAACTTGTACTATGTATATCATAAAAACATACTCCCATACTGATGGGAGAGTATCTCATGCATATTCTAAACCATAATGGCTGAGGAAAGTAACTCTTCTCAAAATTCAATCTTCAGGTCGTCCCAAAAAACATATGCCTCCCTCCAATCCTCTAGAAACAATATCCACCACTAGAGGATGGATCCTAGAATCTGGATGACTACTAATGGAAACCAATACTATTTCAAGGCCCTAATCAAACAAAAGGTGATCTAATTCTCCTTGATCCAAATTTCTATCTCCCTACCTGAAACACTACCCTCACACATTTCCAAATCCTGTCATTGGAATGTACCCAATATATTATTCCACGGGTCATCCTCCACAATAGGATCAAACCTCCATCGATCAATCAGATAAGGCTTCTAAGACACAACTACCAGAGAAATACGTAGATGAGGTCCCGATTCTATATCTAAAAAGGAAGACAATGATGTTCTAATCCCATGTAGTATGGAATTTATGATTCAAATTTACTTGTTAAAATCCTTTAATAAATTGTCATCCATTTCAGCCTAACCTCCAATGGCCCGATGGCCTTCAATTTTTATTGATATTTTATTATCCACCTTTCAAGGGGTGAGGTGGAACCCTTGCAAGGCCTGTAGGCAAAACTATTACATGGCATGTTGGCCTTAGAGGAATTCATTTCCCGTAGGCTTCAAACATTACAAACAACCCAGATTAACTACTTGTAACTACTCCTCCCATACATCTTCATCGTGAAATTAGCTCTCCACCTTTGCATGGCTGTTTCACTATGCTTTTCCATGCATGAACAGGATTGTCCTAATAGCAGGTGACATACCCTCTCATTCTTACAACCCATTTAGCTTCGGCTATGCGGAATGCTTTGTGCTCCTCCTCATTATGAATCTTTTCTTTGTACGTTGTCTGGTTTTCATCTGCACTTATGGTTTCCCGAAAGCCTTGAGGTGGCCCGAAGGCCTTCCAGACCCGATGGTCAGGGAGGCCCGAAGGCCTTAAATGACTCGGGGACCAAATCGGTGGCCTGAAGGCCCAAACAAGGGAATATTTCCAGCTGATACAGTGTCAAACATTGCCTGCTACAGTTCCAGCTATAATACATGCTATAGTTCTGCACATTTCCTTCTACAGTACCTGCTATGAGTCATTATGATGAATATACTGTTCAATGGTCTATACCCTACAAATGGTGTAACTTCATTTGGCCATTCATTAAGATCAGAGTCCTTGCATCTGATCATGAGGTCCTTAAAATCATGAGCCATATATGGTATTCCCAAGCCTATGTCATAAACAAAGATCACATGATAATGTTTCCCTACCAACCCATGCAATACACCCTATGACTAACTCAAAGCAACACCCTATCTATCAACCATCACATCTGATACCATTCTTTCAGGACCCCCCCCCCCAAGATACACCTCTAAGGTTGTAAATGGAAAAAGGATGATAATTACCCCTGAGTCCCACCTCCGGTAGGCCCCAGGTTGGCTACTAGAACCTAGGGTATTCAAATATCACAAAAAATGGTATTCTATACCCTTTATAGTAATAAGATATTGGGTTATAATGGATCAACCAAAAAAGTCCAACACATAGATGAACTAAATCCATAAACCATCCCATAGGCATGTTTAAAATATGATTGATAGAAAAAAAACTCTTTTCAATGTAAAATAAAAAAATTGAGTAAATAGACTCAACAACTGAATCAAATACATTTCTGGTAATGGACAACACTATCTATGTAATCCATATAGAAACCTAAAAAAAGTCTTATATACATAGGATGAGCATATAGGTATACTTAGTAGGAAAACAAAATTATCTCATGAAAATTGGAGGGAATCATACTAATTATCTCGATAGAAAATATCCAAACCAAGAAGAACCAAACATGTATACTATCCATCCCAAAATCACCAAGTCATTCTCACTATATAATGCATGGAAGGTAAGGTAATATAATTCACATCAATGATATGATACATTACACCACTTCTAACTGATTATCAACTCTTTCCTAATGGAAAACATCATCACACTCCAACCTCTTTTGAACATACTCGATCACAACGTATGATTAAATGCATGGGACTCAAAACTGACAAGGCATCCCTTAGACACAAACTTGGGAGAAAAAACACAACATCCAGACTAGAATCAGTTGGGAACAAACCACACGAAATCCCTCTCACAGGAACCTGGGCCACAAACCAAACCATTTCACACCCCTAGAAACCTGGACATCAAACCACACCACATCCCTCCCATAGACACATGTTCCACAAACCACACCACATCTACCTTGCAGACTCCTAGTCTAGAAATAATATATCATCCCAATGACAAATGGGTATGCACAACACATCTCATCCAAAAAACACCGTGTAAAACAAAAAACAACTCATCCTGAAAACACATGGGAATGCTCCACACTTATCAGTCCGAAAACACATTGGAAAACACAACCCACATGTACACACATGGTCCTCAGAAATGAAAATTTTCCCAAATAATCTTGGTCCTCAATTGTCTCAAAGAGGGATCAGGGAAGAGTAGATGGAAACCATCCATGGTCCCTCTAGAATGTGGGGGAAAGAAACACTAACCCATGAATATAAGATTTCTCAACATGTAGATATAATATAGGGTTGGGTGCATATAGAAATAAGAAGGAAAATAACATTAAATGAATATAAGGTACCCAACACTCAGCTCAACCTATGGGCTTTCAAATAATATCCAACTCATAATACTACTACCTTTTATGATACATCCATATGAATAACACTACACAATAAGCCACAATCCTGATTAATTTTTCGAACCAACTCTATTAAAAATTACCATTCTTTATTCACAACTCATTTATTCATTATATTAACCAAAAAAACCCATGTTAGTTTAGAAAATCATTTAACCATTAATTATTCACTAATTCCATTAATATTTGGGAAAATACCAATTATAACACAAAAAAAGTTACAAATCAAAATTCATACGTAGATAAACTCTAAGATAATTACCCATACCAACCATCACCATCCATCATTAAATTCACCCCTCAAAAAAACCATCCACACACATTCATATCCAACAACACCTTACTGTGAAGCCCGATCACATCCCTGATGTACAACACTTCTCATTCATTCCATAGTGAAAAAATATTTCAAAATAATATTCCATTACATAGAAAGGTTGATGTTTTATCTACATGTTCATCCATAACCCAACTCATGACAACCCTCAACACACAATCATGCTCGCAGACATACCACATCAAAAAACAGGGAAAACTGACACAACACAACATAGGCACCTCATATGTTATTTGTATTATTCATATAACCACAACCATTCCACACATCTCATCATTGAAAATGATGTAAAAAATATTAGGAATTTGAAAAGGGGTAAATTATTCAATTCAACACCATTATTTAAGGGAGTTATCGCACAATCCATGTCTTGGGACATCCATTCATTATATATATTCATGTGATTAACCAATTTAGATATGTAATTGTTCAATAGGATACAAACAACATGAAACAAATTTATTTCACAAACAAGGTCCCCAACAACCATGATTTTCAACAGTGTTGAATTCCAATATAACTCACAATATCACTATCATAATATCTTAACTGAAAAGGCATGAAAAATGAATCCTCCTAAACCTTTAAATATCTTTTAACTGAATCTTATCATTGATTATCCTGGCACACAATGATCCCTAGATGAAAAAAATTAAATCACTCCCACATAACATGAAATTTAATAGAAAAAAAGTAAACCATTCCTTGAATAAGCATTTAAACACGTTTGTGCACCCTTGGGTGAATAAGAATGCATGTGTGAAATAATGATACCACTAGAAACATGGATCAACCAATTCAACACAAAAATAATACCATATTGATTTTAAAAATTCAAACTAAGGACAACCCATATTAGGGTAGTGAATGATAGGGGAAGAATAATTGGAAGTAGATGAGAGGAAGAAGGAAACAAATCATGGATCGATCACAGATCATCAACGAAAAATAAATGGTATTGATAGATCATTGAGGGAGGGTGGGGGTTGAAGGAATCCCCGAGGTTCATATGGTTCTTATGGAATGAGTTGAGTGGTAGAAAACAATTTAATGAATGATATTTTAGCTGAAAATAATTTTATAACAAAACCAGACTAGGGTATTACATAACATGTAAACCCATTTCAAATTATGTATTACCTGAGGTTCGGTTTCAGCTGAAAATTGTGATTCCAATTCTTTTTCAAACCTTGAAATATCACACACTGTGAAACTTTTCAAAAAATCTGTGAAAGAATGGTTTACATCCTGTAATTGCATTACATGATGTGTAATCCCCCTATATCCTTCCCTTAGCAACTGAACCACTCTAAACCCCTTTATAGTCTCCCTCGAACATATCCAACAACTAAAAACCAAATGTTATTGACCTAGAGGACCCATACCATTACATATATACTTCAAATTTGATATATTATTCCATAAATATATATTTATTCAATGTATATAGTGTTTAATTTTGTTTAATTTATTCCATAGGGATTGTGATTCAAAATATGCCCTGAGGTTGATGGTTTATTTCATAATCTAATTATTATAATTGATTGTGTATTCCTAGGAATCTGATGGGGAATAATTTTTATCAATATCTATATTTCTCACAATATAGTTTAAAAAATAATATTAACACTCTACTATGACTATTTAAATTCATTTTTACCCATATATTCTTCTTAATGAATGGTTAAAAAAGAATATTATTAAATTTTATTGAACATGATACTTTTTGATTTTTTCCAAAAAGAATTTTTGAATGGAATGAAATTATATTTATATGGTATGAATGGATTTATTTTAATTCATTAGTAAAATTTTCATTGAATCTTCCTTTATATGATTACATGGTTCAATTTATAAAAAATCTTATTAAACAGAGTAGTTTTAAAAAATAAGTTATTTTAAATGTTAAATGTTAGTTTTCTACAAGATTATTATGAAATTAATTTTCAGGGTATTTCAATTCATCAAGGTAAAAAAACGTTATTTTAATTATTTAAAACATTAGATATGTTATGATGATATCATATTTATTATTTCTATTTAAGGTTTTCATATATTATGTTGGAAATGTAATATTATTATATCAATCTTTATATTAGTGTGGATGTTTTTGGATTTTGTTTATTGATTTGGTAAATTGTTAAAATTTCCCATTAGAGTTTTAATTATACTTTTTGTATTGATTATGTTTTACCAAATTTATTTTGGTAGTGCATTGGAATCAGCTTGTGATGGGTGAGGCCCACAATTTTCCATCGTTGAATTAGTAGGACTAATGAGAAAAAAATATTCGGTTTTAGATGAGACCATTCCAATTTATATAATATGTTTTTGAATGGGGACTTAGTGGTATGTTAACTATGTAAAACATTATGTAAATAATAATAATTATTTCTTTATTAATGATCCATGTGATTATTTATTAGGTTACAATATCCATGGATACATTTCAGGATAATGAGATTATTTTTATTTAATTATTGGAATATTTTATATTTCTTCTTGATTATTCTTATGATATTCATTTATTTGTCTATGTTTCAATAATTTACCATTCCAAATAGATTTTTCCTTGTTTAGTCATTATTTATTCTTCAATTCACATATCCTTATCAAGAAATATACCACACCCCTTTCTTATATATCTTTTCCCAAGAATTCTATCAAATATTTTAGTGAATCACTAATATAAATATAGATTATCCGAAAGTAAATAAGCTTAGTTATTTAATGTTTATAAATTTATCTGAAATTCAATTAGATTCTTTTTCAACAAGACTATAAAACTTTTCAAACCTTTAGAATGTGATCTATAGTATCTTATAATATTGTAATAAATAAACTACCAGATTTAGGATACTAAGGTCAGTGGTCATTACAATGAATGATAATAATTCTTCTTCATCATCTAGAGATTGGTTCTACACTACCCTTTTAATTGAAAACCACCTTGTCCAATCATGTTATTATTAATAAATTATTCCGATTATGAGTTTATAACTTCTTCTTAAAAACTAACATATGAAATTTCATGATATCCTTATTAATTATTCGTTTAAAATACTCTTTGTCAAAAGATTTTTGTTATTTTCTAAAAATTGAATTTAGGGTCCCAACCCAGAACTCACATTACTCATGTCCTAATCCGAGGATTCACATGGCCTCAAGAGCACCTCCATGAATGATGAAGGATTTTGAATAACATCACGGGAGTTAAGATAGAATATAGGGGAGAGTATACCCTATGATTATATTTATATAGTTTTTAAACCTAAACAAACAATAGTGATAAAAGCATATATGAACGGACATAATAACTAAAAAATAAGTGAACAAATCAATGATTAATAAACGACAATAACAAAAAAATCCATTATAGTAGTATCAATATATATATTCACGGATAGTAGGTATATCAAAAATTAGAATATGGTAATAGTCATTCAATTATGATATAAAAATTATAAATGAACAAGAAGGTGCTCCAGAATAATCTTCGGTGTATGCTCGGTTCTCTACTTCTATGATCAATCTATAGGAATGTGTATCAACAACCACTAACAGGGACCTTTCCCTTGTCAAAACCTATTGAAAGACGGTCTTAATGTGTTCCAATTGAAATATAAGTATGGTGTGAATTAAAAATTACATTAAGAAACCACCATTGGTTACTATAATTAATCTGATTCGTGATTACAACCAAACAATGTGAACTTATAAATAGAATAATAAAACAAATAAAAAATAAATCACCATCCTACCCTGGTTCCTTTACAAAACATGGTTGATCTATATGCATCAGAATAATGATTTAAGGAATGTCTAATAAATAAATAAATAAATATATATATGTTTATTTATAATATAAATTATATTGTTATATGTTTTATCCATCTATATGAGCCATGTATGTACAGACGTAACGGTCTATATACATGGAATACTAGTTTCTCGCTAGACTGGGGCACTACGTAGACATCTTTGGACAATCTAAATTGCCTATAAGATCATGAAATAGGGTACTTTATCTACATATAATTATGAGTGTGAGAGGATATTCATATCACTCTATTTGGTGAGTGTGCCATCATGTCAATACTCAAAAAATGGATATTTCATTTTAAGATCACAATAAAACTAGTGTCAATAGTGTGAGACATCATGGCCAACACCCAATGTAAGGGAGCGTGATACTACCCGGACGAACGGAACCCTTTCCATCATTTTATACCCTCTATTAGTGAGTAAGTACTTACTAAAAATATATACCAGAGGAATTACCTTCCATGCGTCTCATTTATCAATCTCAATATATTAAAGTATTTAAATTTCATTTTACTATTTTTGATCCAATGTGCACATGCATTGATATGACACCATTATATGTTATTCAGTTTAATTAATCATATTTTTTTAATAAGTTATACCATAAAGAATTATTCATTACACATATTAAATATTTCATACCAAGGAAACATGACAATTCAAACTATAATGCTCATTATGTGACATAGGATGTGATATTGTAATGTAAGGAAACCTCCTACATGTGAAATTCCAACTATAGGATGATACAAATATGTAAGAGTTTAAGTGGTCCATATAAAAATTTATATATCAAATCCAATTCCATATTATCTCTAATATAATTCCTCAAAATTTGTTTTTTGGAATTTATAAATTAGCTATAGATACCACATCGATGTAGCACACCCATTGGGCATCAATAAATGTGATAACCAACTTATAATTTCCTAAATATATATCAAAGGGTGTGTATCAAGGTGTAATGATAAATATTAAAGTATGTACCAAAATAAATGGAGATTCTCATTAATGTAATGCGCTTTAAACAAAAACATAATTATGTGATGGAAAAATCATGGGAAAACAATGATACATCCTATCTCAATAGAATAGAGGAATCCTTTATTGTTATTATCCTCATATTTGGAGTAGGATATAAGTGATTTGGGAAACAATCCAAATCCATAAAAATTTGGAAAATGAACTTTCACCAAAATAGATAGGTAAATCCGAAGATAAAAATGAATAGGATGGGATATAAATGGAAAATGTACTAATATGGATACAATGATCCCAATAGATCATGTTTTAGACATTTGATGATAAAGTTATCTTAGAGTCTAACCTAGGGGATTTGGGATCTCATAAGTAAAGTGACACCAAAACCTCATTTTGAGGAATAAATGGAAATAATAAAGAAGTCATAAATGTTGTGTGAGGGAAAAAAATTTAATTTCACAACAAAACATAAGGGAATATGTTTTGGCCTCATGGTTGGCCAATCCACACACCAGTAACTGATACACTGGGGAACACCGCATGATTAGGAACAAAACTTATCTAACTATGTGTAGAAAATATTAAATGGCCAAAGCATAAACCACTACAACATCACTTGAAATTCAAGTTGGAGTCTCATGGTAACATTCCAATTGAACATCCTACAGGTCTACACTATCTACAACCACATTGTTTGGGTAAAAAATTCGGTATGGGTGGCATGGGATTCTATAACCATGTCATCCAAACATTTACACCCATTACGGGGTTCTAGGATTCCTACGAGGCTCATATGAATCTCATACCACCATGACATGTTTAGGAATGATTAATATGGCCATTTAAAGAGATTCAATGAAAAAAGGATTTTATCGTCCAAAAAAGGTGGGTCATTACAACATCCCATCCTTAAATAAAATCATCCCCATGTTGGTCATTGAAGGGTAAATTTGTTACATTAGGAATAAATTTTGGACATTGAGATCGTATACGAGCTTTCCTTCCCTAGGTCTCATCATGTACCCATATTTTCATCCATAATACCTCTACCAAATAGAATGACCATCCTCAAAGTGCCTACAGACACAGATCAGCAATAAAAGTAGGATACTCCTAGAAGGAATCATCTACATCCAATTCATCCTCATCAAGATGAAATACATGTTATGGTTATGGATTGGATCATTGATGCTAAGATACATGAAAAAACATCTGTCATAGACCACTATCAATAAAGAATAACTATAAGGTAATCCACCAGTCCAAGACATTTCAGTACCTAAAAGGGTTGAACAAACCTTGGTGAAAGCTTACCCTACATCTAATAATATCTTTACCCCATCAAGGGTGAAAATCATAAGAAAGACTTGTCTTATGACTTGAACTAAAGAGTTTTACATATTTTATTGGCTTATGACTACTGTCTAGAATGATCTATCATTGGGTTGTTTCTGGTCTTTTGGACTTACTCTATCTTCTCTTGGATGAGACACAGTACGAGAATAGCTACCTCCCCTAATCTAGCTGACACAGAGTAATGAGGAATGGTCTAATATAAAAGTCTTCATATGAATTTATCTCAACGTTATCCAAACTGATATTATTATAATAAAAATCAACGAGGGGGAGGTGTTTCTCCATGGAACCCCCAATGTCAAGGACACATGTATAATGTATTTCCTCTAGAACATGAATATTATGCAACATATGTTTGAAAAAATGTGGTTGATAGTCTATTTTCCTAATCATATATAAAGAGAAGGCCTTCTATAACCACTTATAGAACCATTTTAATATTTGAATCTATGTCAGAAACAATAGAATGGGTAGCTCATTGAGTATCTAAAACCTCCCTAACATAAAACCCTCCTTGATCCTGTACAAATAAAGTATCTCACGTATAAAATAATTTTGAAACATTTTGTTGAACAATAAATGAAAATGAACACATTATTATTTCAACAATGTGATTTGGGTAAACCTATTACGAAATCCATCAAAACATATTCCCATTTCCACTTGGTAATTGATAAGGGATGTAAAATCCCTATTGGATGATAATTATCCTCCATAAAATATTCACTCGTGGAAGAATAATAGATGAATATAGAAATCTCCCAATTTATATTAGGCCACTAATATTGGGTATTTATATCTTGATACATTGTGGTGACACCGTGGTGAACCACACCTGAAGATGCTTGATATTCCCACAACATCTTTTATACCATGTCTTCCGGGACCCATACACACCCATGGAACTTTCTGGTATCTTACCCATTCACTGTACAACCTAAATATGAATCCTCTAGTTAGATGATTTCCTTTAGGACAAGGCCTTAATGATCACATATTTTCCACATTTTTACTCTTTCAATGAGAGTAGAGGTTAATGTTAGGCTAAGAGGATAGTCTGACCATGGTCCTATTACAAATCAATATGAATCTCGGGAAAGAAGTTCATAAGATTATATTCGACACCAGATTTGGGAATATATCGAGTCTATGTCTTTCATGTAAAATAATTAACAATATCTCCTTTACCAGGTGTGTAAACAAGAAAAAAATCAAATGACTGCTGGTGCTCAATCAACATAAAATTACCAAGAATTACATCAGGGTGTGTAAATATTACCATGATGACATTTTGGTTTTTGAAAAACAGAAAACTCTCTATAAATATAAATTGTTTCCTATAGTGTAAGGCATTTACAAAAACAACATTAAAGAGTTCGTGCATTGGGGAATTCCTCTCATGGAGACTAAAGTGACGAGACCCATACGTGACAACCCTCTCATCCGGCATCTGAATGGCTAAAACCCCAGTACCTAATTAATAACAACATATAATGTAGATTTTATGTACCCTTAGTATAATCTGTATCAATTTTGATGTCAAACATCCCTTCAAATCCTGAATGGCCTCATCCCATGCTCCTTACCATACAAAACTCATATTTTTCATTCTCAATACCATAATTAGTGATACAATACATGAGAAATCATATATGAATCATATATAATATTCATCCAGTACCATGAAACATTGGATATGAAATATGTTCTTAGGATGCTCTGAAGAAACTACATCTCTCACTTTATATAGGTAAAACGAAACTCCTAACTCCGAGATAACATTGCCAATGAATCGGATTTTTTAAATCCCAATGTTATTTGTACTGAACTGAGAATAAATATTATTATCTCTCATTATATTTATCACTATCTCACCATGATTTTATTATATTATTATGGAACATGAATACACCAAAATATCATAAAAATTACTATCAATAAAAAAATCAAAATACAGGTGAAAACCTCGATTAATGATAGCCATGAAGACTTGATTTTAAATCATGATGCCAAATGTAATATCTAGGAATCATATAAACTATGAAAACAAATGAAATATTTGTGAGGTATGTTTGTGGACCAAAAAAAACATGGTGATTTCGAGACATCAAATCCATCATTGAAAACACACACTCTCCTCTTAGCTGATCAAGGAGTTCATTTATTCTTGGAAGTGGATACTGATTCATTTTTGTGATATTTTCTAACTAATGGTAATCCAAAAATATCCTTAGGGTACATCTATCTTCATGGAAAATAGAACTTTTTAACCCCAACAAGAAGTGATAGGGTTTATAAAAACTCTATCCTCTAGATCCTATAACTGACTCATGAGCTCTAGAAGCTACCTAGGTGTCATTCTATAAGGAGGAACGGTATTGGTTTTTATATTGGAAGAAGATAAAGGTTGAATTATACCTATAAAATAGGTGGTACACTAGAGAATTCATTAGGAATAACATCATAGAAATTATCCACTACATGAGGATATACATTGGGTTGTAACCCTTATCATATAGAAGATGTATATTGATATTTGCTCTCACATAAATGATCCACCCCTTGTTGGTTCATGATCGTAAAGAATGAACATAACATTCTACTTTATTCATGGGTCTGCTACCCTCTAGTGATGTAAAAATCACCCTATGATTACATCAGTCAATGTTGGAATGATAGCGAACTACCAACTCAATCCAAATTATCACGTCAAATCACTGCATATCGATAAAGAAAAGATTCCATATGTAAAGGTATCTTCCTTTAAAAATGTGTACATATTTACAATGGATGAGACACATTAAACACATACCTAATAAGTTATCAAGCATCACAACACCAAGAAAAATTTCAATCACATGTCCTAGATTTTAAATTTACTATCAGATATAAAATATTGATATGTGAATGTTTCAAAAAATATATACACTATCATAAAGGATTCTAGAATAGTATCTCATAAAGTATATGTTTTGACACCCCACTCCTCCTTCATTGGATGGAATGCATGTAACTATCCTGTAATGCATCCCTAAGACACTACCAGACTTCCCTATAGAAGCCCAATCTACTTGCAGAGGAAATTATAATTATGGTTGCCTCTACCGCAACCACCACCCCAACAATAGCGGTTGATAGATTCATAAATTACCCCATGGAATGATCTTACTACCCCACTCTTAATTATGGAGTACATGTAGATCCCCAGTCACTAGGCCCTAAAGTTATAGTCCCTATGATTTTTTGGATATTCCCCATTCCACCATAGCCATTTCATTCCATTAGATCATGTAAGCATTGAGGTTTCATGTGTCCCTTCATCCATTACTTTTGAAATATTAGAATGTTTTCTTCATGACTATTTCTACCTCTGTGATTAGAATGAAGATGTCTCTTTCACATAGAATAATAACCACTAGTAACTCATGGTGTCGAACTACCCTGACTAACACCATCATCTCCCCTCTAGTTTCTTTCTATAGAAAGGGTTTGTTTGATGATTTCAGAAATGGTATCCAACATGAATATTTTTTCCAATGATCAGATTATATATACCATCACATATTATAGTCACCTGAAGGTTATAAGTTTATCACTAACTGAAGTAGGATATAACCATTAAAGATTAGAAAGAATAGGAAGAGTATTCCATAACTATCACAATCCCCTACTTTATGTTCATGAATTACCAAACTCTATCAGACCTCCGTGTTTGGGGAAGTAAGTATTCATAAAATATGGTATACAAATATTCCAACACCCTATCATGTTTTCGGTCCACCTAGGTAATCACATGTCACTCCCTCTTGGATTAATCACACAACATATACATAGTTAATTCAACCATCCATTCTAGAGAATCATCTTGGTCCTCGAATATATAAATAACGGATTTGATCTATGACTCAGCAACATGTGCCGCCCCCCCACCCCAAGGTGGGAGGAAGATGGTACATAAACTATTTGGTCAACTCTACCATTATTTGTGCAATTCGAAGAACTCCTTTCACATATTCAAACATAAGTAGGAATCCATCTTGAAACTGGGCATCAGTACCCATATCTGGTATAGGAAGAGCATCTACAGGTGGAACTACATGTGGAATCCCAGGTGGATCAAGTCCCACAAACAATGCTTCAAGGTTATCATATATATTAGGGCGTTAAACCATATGAGTTCATTGTGGAATAATTTTACATCTCTAAACACACACCTCTAAAGGGATTTATGAAAATGGAAAATGATGTAGGTAGAAAACTAAGACATGATTGAATCCTTCCTATCAAAATGATCATGCCTCACTAATTTTTCGAAAATATATTTATAGGTAGAATAAATGGAAATAGCAGTCATAATAACCAATGAGATTCTCCACTACACACAAATAACGCTAGGTTTTGGTCAAGATATTTGTTTCACATGAATCAAACAACCAATATTACCGTATAAGTCATATTTATTTTAAAAATGTAATTGTTAATAAATTTTTCCACATTAATATTGGTTAATTACAGGGATTTAAATTCATAGTAAGTATAATGATATTAAACTTATGAACTAAAATACTACATACACGTAATCCACACCAAAACAGATTCATTTCCTTATGACCAATGTTCTATGGATCAATGTTCCATAATTGACTGCATTATGGATAAGCATTAACTTATTGAGGAAAACACTATTTTTTTAAGGAAGAGACTTTAAATATGATTTTTTTTATAATCCCAACATAATGTGTTAGTACAATTCAATAATTATTCAACTAAAATTCAATATACAACTGGAAAATGCATGCTAAAAATTGAAGTGACATAGAAATATTCATGTAATATTAATCCTATTGTGCCTATGATGATTAATGTAAAAATAAAAAAAACCTATTTCATTATTAATATGATAATAATTAATTATCTCTATAATAAAAATATCAATAACATAATAAGGCATGTGTGTCACTCAATGGTGAAGTGATATCAACATTAACATCCAAAAACAATAACTGAAATTTCTTATCCCAAGTAATTTGGGTTTCCCTTGTATATACGATAGCTATGTCTATGCACACAGTTAATTCCATATTATGTTAACTTTATGTCACTTCTATATTACCCAAATAGTAATAAAAAAATGTAAAATAAAGCTATGATGCCACTTTGTAATGTTTAGAACCTAAATCCACTTAACATGTGTCCTGAGCCAGTGGGTCACATGGCCACAAGTGTGCCGCTCATTATGACTGAGGAAACTGAGTAGTAGTGAGCTTATAAAGTTGGTGGGTTGGGGATATTGTAACCTCTTATCAGAGATTCACATTGGTTATCCATAAACATAAAACCATAAATAAATAACTTCTGAATAGTTGGAATGAACTAAAAATCAACGGAAGAGTAAATAACTAAACATGATAACAATACTGATGTCTCTGTGGATGTTTCCATACATTAATTCATGGAATATATATATATGAAAAAGAGAAATATGTGAAATTACCCGAAATTGATATATAAAAATGTAAAATGATCGAAAATTTAATCCACTAGCATGTCGATCGTATTCCCGAAACTCATCTCATATGGTGTATCTGTATGTAATCAATTCAACAACCAGTAACTATGACATTTCCCTATTAAATATCTATATATAGATAATATTATTATGTACTAAAGGAATCCAATGAAGGGTGTGGGCCAGAAATCATTTTACACCACCACCAACAGTGTCTATTTGTAATCTAAGTAATTCTCATATCCTAACAGTGTATCGGTATAAATATAATGAGAAAATAATTTTGAAATAAATCTACAGTCTTCTCAGGATCCTATAGGGTTCTTGATTGGGCTATGTAATTTATCACATGGATAGGGTGAAATTATAAATAGTAATTATATATATATATATATTAGTAATAATATATATAATATTGTTATTAATTGTTTCAAACTAATTGAACCAAGTATATACTGGAATAATTGGTAATATTCCATCAATACTAGTTTCTAGACGGACTGACAATTAACCCATTCATCCATGATAAATATTGCAAGCCTATAAGCTCATGAAATAGGGAATTTTACCTAAATCTGATTATTAGTGGGTGATTTCATTCTCCTCACTCGAGATGGTGAGTGTTCCATTTTATCAACACTCTAATATGGGACGTGTCACATCAAACCCGCCTTCCAACTAGTGTCAATTGTCCATGAATTCATGCTCGAAACAAGATGTAAGGGAGACTGATACCACTATTATAAATTAAACCCTCACCATCATGTACAACCTATATAAATTCATAAATAAATATTTCAAATATAGGCCTGAGACATTTTCTCACATGCCTCTCATTTAAAAAGATAAATTTAAATAAGGATTTACATTTCATTTAATTGGATTTGATCAAATGTGAATGGGCATGGACATACCACCATTATATTTTATTCTATATAATTAGTCCAATTAATTTAAATATGAATAACCATCATTACATAGCCATTACACTAAATCAACCCATATAATCTATATAAATATCACTACTCAATTAAAAAATCGTGTTGACTCACATTGGAGGTGACAAGGTAAAGTAATGAAACTAGCAACATGAGAAATTCAAACTTTGTGTTAAGACAAATACATATGATATTATATGGATCCTATAAACTATAATAAATCAATAGATATTCCATTTTAATTCAATTCCTAAACTAGAAAGGTGTTTCGATTAATTTATGAATTAGCTACAAGGGCCAATTCAATATGGCACACCCAAGGGTTGTCCATAAATATATTAACCAACATATAAACTACCAAAAAGGGATCAAATGTTTTCCATATATGTGTGATGATATGTTTGATGAGATGAAACATAAAAAAATTGGACCCATGAAAAAATATAGCATGCAACAAAATGAAATTGATATTATATAACCAATCTTATTTAAAAAATTATGATGACACCAACGTCACAGACATTGACGACAACTCACTTGATTATTTCCTCAGATTCAGAGTAGAATATGTGAAATCTATGAAAAATTATTTCAACCTAAATTTCGGGAAATGATCTTTCACATATATATAAAGATGTATCTAAAGGTAATATTTAATAGGAATCTAGAGAATTGTAGTAAATACCAATATGGATCCAATTATTATGACAGATTGTGAATCATACATCTCATCATAATGTTATCTCAAATTCTAAGATAAAGGATTTGGGATATCATGAGTGAAGAGAAACCAAAGCATAAATTGGGGGAATAAATGGATAAGTTGGAAAAAATTAAAATATAAGTGAGGGAATAATTGTAATTTAACCCAAAACAGAAGGGAACATGGTATGGCCACACAGTTGGCTAAATCAGGCATCAACTGTGCACCAGTCACTGCTACATAGGAGAAAAACCCACTATTGGTTTCACAAATTATCTATCTATGTATATACCATTCAAAAAAGAAATATAAAAAAATCTACTACATTGCACGACCACACACCTTGGATAGTACAGTTGGAGACAAACTGTGTGGCCTAATGTACTCTATTTTCATTAACCCCCAGAGCCTGGGGAAACCATAAAATGTCGTCTTTTCTTTATATTTTATGGATTCGGGCTCTGAACATTCCCCAGATACTCCCAAGACCTCTGTTACATTATTTTTCATAAGTAATAGATCTATTTAATTTAATTAAAATAAATACTCAATGATTCATACCTTCATGAAAATATGTATTTTTACATGGAAAACTGTCATTTTTTCATTATCCAATTCATTATTCTTCATATCACATTCCTTAAAGATCTGTGATCCTGTCGAAATTGGTCCTCTGAAATTTTATATAGGTAGAACATGAATGTTCAATAATTAAAAGATCTTTTAAAAAATGGGAATATTACAGTACTCACATATCCACACCGTCCATTGTAATAAAATAATCTAGCGTTCTAAATGAAAAAATTGTGTCCACTTCCATGACAAATAGATTTTTCAAAACATCCACCACATGATTTGATTATTTTGATACATATGCAATGAAAAAAATTATATGATTGGAATGATTAAGTCAATTAATCCAAGGAGTTAATTTTTTCCAAGACAAGTCCCACTTTCTCTCTATCAATGCTTTGACAACAATTTCATAGTCAAATATAATCCATGTGTTTTTCAAATTAAATTTGACGACATAACTAATTTCAAACACCATAACCCATAATTCATCCTCATATCAAACTTTAGTTGGAATGTTATGATGAAAGGAACATTTGTAACATCCATATTGTGTGTGTTAAACACCTCAATGACCAAAGGGCCAATGCATTACAGATGATACAACATAATATATATCCTTAATCAACAGGTTTATTGGATGAATCATGCAGTCATGCATTACGAACTTTGGTTTTATGGGCATTCCTATCACACCATGTAATCTAATGGTATAGAAACACTATAAACTATTAATCTTAGATAATATTTACACCATTGAGTCATCATACACAACCTTGTGTGTTGAAATCATAACATTATGCAGAGGGGTGATTCTCATCAAATAGTATTTAATTTGGATATTTCCATGGAGATGAAAAAATGAATGATACTCCTTCTAGTAGAAGGATATAAATTTGGTCATTGTATCCAACCTTGAGGATAAGCTCTATAAAGTCATCCATTTAATATTCAGCTTCAATTTTAATGAAAAAATTAGAACCTGAATATTCCGAAAATATCTCAAAAAAGTACACATGCCAAAAAAATTACTTCACAATATATTATATCCCCAAAATGTGGTGACATGCTGATAGAATATTTTCCCAACCAATTCCAATTGGTCATATGTCAGAGGTATATTTTTCTATATTTTCCAATGAAGCAAAAATGGATGGTTTTATGATTTTTACCTTGAATTTAAATATCCATGGTAGTGGTTTGTTGGAACCCCCACATTCGAGCATCTAGTGATTTTTTTCATTAAATATCCCATTAATATTGTACTTCCATATTATTGTGTAAATTTTTATTAAGGAATCATTTTGTATATAAATTATAACTTTCATTGGGAGAAAAGAATAAACATTTTCGATTTATGTTACAAACACCAATATATATGTGAAATAATTATAGTGAAGATATAATTATTACATTTAGTGTTCTGAACTACAATGAAGTGCTATAGAAATTGAAAGAATAATGTCTGATTACATTCCACATTTAATCATGCTTAAGTTCATCAAATTTGTGTTTCAAATTAGTTTATATAGTGGATGAAATATTGTATTTATACCCATCCAATAGCATTCATCTGAACCTATCAGATATAAATAAATATGAAGATTACTTAAAAATCAATTCTTATGCGAATTTGTTAATAAGACCATCGTTAAAGATCCTGATGAAATAGATTCATATATTTCCCATTTTAATTGGATTGACACATTATTTCCTTGAAGTAGATATCAATTTTATTATGATCAAACCCATTTGATATAAAATTAATGATCATTTTTTAGAGTTCCTTAGTTAATATTCTACGAAACCTTTATAGATATAATGATTAAACATATTTGGTTGTGATAACTCAATTGAAAAGACACACCAATCCAATCTACAATATTGATTTTCCATTACCGCTTTCCAGTTTATTAACAATGCCCTGAAATATTTCTTTCTGATACAGTATCTTCACCATACAATAAAATAAGGGGACACAAATCTAGTTTAAGAATACGGATACCTTCTTAACTCCAAGGATCCTAGTGATCCTATTTTTCTTTCAAATAAGTATTCCATCAATTGAAATTATAAATTATTTAACCCAACTAAAAACCTTCCAGTAATGTCTTCATAATGTGTACAAATAAAACAGTGGAAGTTATATTTTTCATGAAGACTTACCTAGAGGAGAATATCATCAGTATAATGTTCATGTGATGCTTGTATTCACCATTTCAAGAAATTATTTTCATATAGAATATAACTTGAGAATGTTATTTGATTAATCTAGTAATATAATCTCTAAAATGGAAAAAAATATGTCCTAACATTGGATCACAATGTCTCACACCCTACGTTAATTTGATGAATCCTATAGGGGATCCATTATTAATAATATAAAACCTTATAAAGTTGATAATAGTTTTCATATATATAATAAGAGAACCTGTGAATCTATATATCTTGAGGATAGAAAATTTAAATCTCCACATAAATGAATCAAACACCTTTGAAATGAAAATTTTATTTTGAAAGTTTACATCTATTAATTTATACTTTGATAGATTGAAACATTATGTGTCTACAAAGAGGAATCATAGAATGATTTTTCCTTGGAAAACCCCAATATAATTTATGGTAATATTCTCCTAAACAATTCCACGTATCCTATTAATGATGGTCATGATGATAATTTTTCAAACCATATTACCAAGGGTTTTGGACAATGCTTTATTAGATCATTATTAGGATATACAGCTTCTAATGGTCCTACATATTTTACCTAGAGGTAGTGCTCTGATGATGGATTCTGATTTGGATGTATGGAAGTTGTTCTTGAACATATATCATTTCCAAATATAATAAAGAGAATTATTTTTTCTCCATTAATTTAGGTAATATTTAATAAATTTATATTTACAAGAAGGTTTATGGATAGGGATACCAATGGTCCCACATTTCAAAACATATAGAAGACATTCTATACATCTATGAGTCATAATCCATCCATTTTTTGTATCAAAAGTGGGGATGTTATGACCATGAAATATTTGCAGGGAGCACCAAAATAAAGGGATTTTGATAAGAATTTTGTTTAGGGTGGGTAAGACCTAAAACCCCATTTCTATAACTCCTTTAAAAATTTAATAAAAATATTCAATAAATTCTATTTGCTGATATTTTTTTAAATGTATATATTTTCCTTGTAAAATTAGCACTATCCATTGGGACCTCAAGAAGATTGCACTAATCGATGAGATAATTGATCTCCAAGGATATATTTTTATTAAATTTAGATCCAATTTTTCCTCAAGAATTATAATATTGTCAATGTCCCCCAGACTCACCCATTAATGATTTTTCTTTCTGATATTTCTTTATACTCCTCCAATAATCCCCTTTACGTGATATGGTATTTAGATTCCAACACAGAAGAAATAGATATATTGCATCCTAAGATTATGAATGAAACTGGAACACACTAAGAAGTTTTTTTGTTTATTTATTTAAGTAATTTCAAGATTTATAATCCACATGTGATCCTTATTGGTGTCATTAAAATTCTTAGAGACAAAATTCTATCCAATGGAATCTCTGATGAATGATTTCCAATTCACAATGAAAATCATGGGTTTAACAATACCAAAAAATGTGGGTTTTCATGATATAATAAAATGGTTATGGGCATTGGTCATTAGGTAATTCACTATCCCTTATCTATTCAAAAATAATAATCATCATTACTTAAGGGTATATACATTTTTCAAAGGCCTTATTTTTTGTGCCACATTAAACATGCCTTTATTTTTCCCCGTTGTGTATCCTCTTTATTACTCTTGTAATTATTTCCACGATTGATTTTTTTGTTAACCCACATGTCTGGAATTCATTATTTTTTTCTCCATTTGAATTAATCTCAGTATTCTCATGGATTTATTTTTCCTTATCCTCATCAAACCAAAATACCCAACTCAAATGTGTGATGTTATTACAATAATTGCATGGTTCAATAGGTTTTTATATATAAGTATTAATTCTATTGGAATTATCGTTTTATCACTTTAACAAAATGGCCCGATGGCCTTCTTTTTTAATGATTTTGGATAATTACACTTTCAAGGGATGATGGGGAACACTTAAAATTCCCATAGGCTCAAAGATTACATGACTCGTAGGTCATAGGGAATATACATTATATATTGGAAACTCGTCCCCTCAACTTCTTCATTATGATATCTACCCTACACGTTCGCATTTTTTTTCGGTTGCGCTTTCCGAGCATGCATATACTGGTCCCGGGGCAATTACATACCCTCTCTTTCTAAAAAATTCTCTTAGCTTCTACTCTCGTGAATGAACCTTCTCTGAATCCGCGTAGGGAGTCTGGTTATTGTAGAGTATGTCCATTCAATTAAGAACACAGTAAGGGGTCTCAGAATCCATGAGGTGACCCAAAGGCCTTACTGGCATGAATGCCTTGGGTGGCCTGAAGGCCATAAAGGATCCGAGGTCCAAACTAGTGGCCCGAAATCCCAAACAGAAGAATAGTTATGGCTGCTACAATACTGAAGTATGTTTTCTATAGTAACTACTTCAGTGCCTACTAAATTACCTGCTATAGTACTAGTACAATACTGATATTGTATCCAGAAATATGTCTCACCCCATTTTTGATCTTCGGTCTCTTGGATGCTCTTTTTTAGATCTCACCAACTGCACTGAGGCTCTTGTGCATCATTATATCACTTCATTACCTATTTTTTGAGTACAAAATTTATCTACAATATTTGGTATTAAAAATATCCAAAGGATTCTTTACATATATAATATTTCCCATATAAAAAATATTCGTACTCTTTATTGAACCAGTATTATATTTGTTACTTTGAGTTTGTTGTCCCCTCAACACTAAAAAAAATATCCCAAACTCTATACTACATAAATATAAATTTTAATTACCTATTTATGGCCTTATCAACCTATATGGTACACTTTATAAAATATTTTTAACCTCACCAACAAATAATGTGTTCTCTAATTCAATATTTCATTCATCAATGATTTATAAATTATTATCATTAATTTTTACTAAAAACGAATTGTGAAATGTTTTAAATGGTTTCTAATACCTATCGACTTTTCTGAAGATCTTCTGATAACATTTCATATGTGAGGAGAATGAGCGGTCTGGTCTCAAATAATGTACGTTTCATAATTCATTAACTGTAATTTCAATAATCAAATCATTTTTATTTCATTTTACATATTATTCTATGACCAATTTTTTTTTACTGAAAGTGAGTTGATATGGATGAATATTGAGAGAATATTTGACATTTTTTCAAAGATAATGGTATATTATAAATACTTTTTCAATTCCATGGATACAATTCATAGATTGTTGTCCAAACATTTTATACTAAATCAAAAAATTTCAATTCTGAGTGGGATATCACAAAAAAAAAATTCCCGCCCAATCCATTTTGATTGATAAAAATATTAGAAATTAATCCTTTTTATTAAATAAAATTATTAAAGCCAATATAGTTCTCTTAGAATTCATAATGACATAATTTTCTTGAAAACATCTTAGTATCCCACTCTATACATTTGGTCTTCCTCTAAAATCATTCCATTAATCTTGGATCCATTTTTTAAACAAAACCATTATTTGAATCGTGAAATATTATTATAGTTATGAGAATCTATAAATTTATTTTGGAATCCCCATATTTAGTAGTTTTTAAAATAACTTTAATTTCCATGAATTTAAATATTTCAAAAAATAATTTTCTCTTACAAATTATTTAATATTATTGAGTTGTGGCCTTAAATAGTTACTATAACAAAAAATTACAAGAACATTTAAAATTATTGAATGTGGTATGTGATGGTTAATTCAAAATCCTTCATATTCATTCTTCTTTGATCATTATATAAGTTTCTGAATAAAACAACTCAAATATGATTTTTACTTATCTAATACCTCTTATTCATTCATATGTTTTTATTGGATAGTACCAAACACCATATCCATTTTTTAGAATTTTATATTAATGTTAACATTAATATAATTGACTTCAAGAAATAATAATGAAACCAAATACATCTGATTAATCTTCATTAAATCCATTTCCAAATAAATTTTATTTTTAAAACACCATTTATAACCCCACTTAAAAAACGTTTTTTACCTTTCCCATGTTCGAAATATTAATATGATTTTAATTAAATTCAATTTTAAGCTGGAATCCCTTCACTGTATCAATATCACTTTTTTCATTATTTTTCACATAACTTGTGAAACCATTTTTATTCATCTTTTTTAAAAATATAACTTCACCATCAGCAGAGAAAGTTTCTATATCCAATTATCCATCACAAAAATCATATACATTGAGCATCTATATATTTTATGCATCTTATTAAATTTTTACAAATTATTAACATTTCCATTAGAGGAATAATTTGACTATCTTTTCTTAAAAGAAACACATGTCCTTTTTTCTTTGTATTAACTCTCATCATCATTATTTTCATCTAGAATTGTAAAATTTGCATTAAAAAATCCAATATCCCCTCAACAATTATTTTTAATTGGGATTTAAAAATTATACTAACCATTATCTATTCCCAAACATCTGTTATGAAATATATTATATTTTCAAATTCAAATTCAACATATAATTCATCAATAAAATCAACATATATTTTAAAAAGCTTTTTTCTATTATTTTATTATTTTATATAATTTAATGATATTTCATTATTACCATGTTATTATTATAGAAAAAACCTCTATTAATCATTTCATAGAAATAAAAATGTTAGGATGATCATCTAATGGTAGTGTATTTGGATCATTATATTTATATATTGAGACCTTATCATCTATCATATCTGATAAAATTTCTAGTATTCCCTTCATCATTGATGTATCTCCCAAAATTTCACCATGGTATTTCATCCAAAATTGTAATAGTGCTCATAGTTTTATTTAACCTTGTGAATAAATTATCCACTAAAAGATAAATATTTATTTTTTTCATCAGTATATATTTTACAAAAAACATTAATATTTTCATTATTAACATTTATATTTCCTTTATAAATATTCAAATACATATCATATATTCTTTTTTACATATTTTTAATTATACCTTTAAAATTTAATTCCTTGTTTGAGAAGAATTATTTGTAATTTTATCATGTCCATTATTCTCTATTTTATACACATATACTTATATAATAAGGGTACCTTTGGCATGAAAAATATAACCTTTAGTGGTATCATATAAAACATTAATTTTGGTATATAATAGTTAAGAAATTATCTAATTATTACATGTAAACTAATCCTTCCAATAAAAATATTAAATTGAATATTGAATCACTAAATTTATGTTCTCTATATTAACAATATAAATTCTATGAAAAAAACTATAGTGAGAGCATTGTTTGTTGAATTTAAATTTAGAATTAGCTTTAATACATTATTTAATGGAGTGAAAATCATTCATCTTGATCTTTATAGGTAACTCACCTATATCATATGTTGAGTGGTCCTTTGACAAGTTAAGTATTCAGGGGTGAAATCATGAATGATATATATTTTCATTCATTTTATGATTTATTATGAAATCAAAATTCATCACATGTTAAAGTGATCAATCTAATTACATGAATGACACACACAAATGAAACTAATATAAAATTATAGTAAATTAAATAGGTTTATCTATAAAAACAAAATTACTTGTATATAGTATTATTTGGATTCCCCCATTATCGCATGATCCACTAGAATCGCTATAATGTATATAATGATTATTGTATTTCATAAATTCATAAGAAAGTAATAATAATTGATGTTCTCTCTTGATAATTATACTAAAATATTTTATTGTTGTCTTTTATAATTGAGATATTTATTATCCATTACATATGTTGTTTATCTCTTAATAAAATAAATTCCTCCCATACTTCATCATCACTATTATAAACTTTGTAGATTAATTATATTTTTCTTAACTGCATGTTGCTATTTTGTTAATCTAAAATACCAACTACTTTGTTCATTACCTTGTTCTCCTTTCTAATTTCATGAGTTTTTGGTTCCCTTTTTAAATTTTATCATTCTCCCATTCTTATTATATTAATATATGTGAATTAAACAATTTGTAAAACTATCTTGTGCAAAATTCAATTTTAGATACTATTTAAAGTAATACACGTACCAAAATTATATATCCCTAAAATAACACATTTTGATTTTTCCTTCTATTATTGATTTAATATTTCTATTTAACAAATCTATACAATATAGTTATACTCCATGTAGAAACATATTGTTTTTTTCACACAAAAGAATTGAAAAACATTTTAAAATTTTAATTCAAAATTAAAATATAAAAGAATAAATTCATCACAATTATTTCTCATCTCATTATCCTTCTTCCCCCTTTTTACATGTTATTTTTTAACTCTTCTCTATTTCATTATAGACTGGATGAGAATAATTCAGTATAACTACGTGGTTATCCCACAACTATATATTTTTTTCTTTATAAGATGTATCTTCTTCATATTATACTCCACATTATCACTTTTTAGGAATCAAATATAAAATATTATGATTTTTAAAATTTGATATAATAGATTCACTATATTATAGAGTAATAATATTTATCAGAATTTTAATTCTAAAATATTCAATTTTTCTAAAAAAAATCTAAACTATTGTACCTTATTATGCTCATATATTCGATGATGTTCATATACCATAATTATTGCATATGGTGGATGAATTTTTCAAAATATCAAAATATAGCATGGAATATAAATTTTAAAGGCCCATTGTATGGTTATTTATACCGGAAAATGTTTTTCCTTCCTTCGATGTACCCTATAAATATCTAATAAAAACTTTCAAAGATATTACAAATTCCCCACTGGACCATATATGTTAGGAATTTTAGTGTATCTTAAATAAGTAAATGTAATGTTATGAAGGTACACACTAAGGAAATTTTTTATATTATAATGATTTTTATATACCATATTATGGTACATTATGATATCTAAACCCTATGAGGTTTCCATGCCTTTTCCGAAATTAGTGACATGATGTAACATATTAACTCTAAAACTATGTTATAGCCCATCAATGTATCTTTTTATATTTAAAATTAAACATCAAAAGCTTCCAAATAACCTCAAATAAATTAAATATCCACTCCAATAATCTTCAATATCATTAACTACCAACATATAAACTTAATCAAATTATTTTAGATGGTTATGAACATGTTTAATGTATTAAAAAAAACAACACATTATTTTCAGCCACGTCAAAACACCGAATAATGTTTTCTCTATTATAGTTAAAAAATCATTAGGGATGTTCTTGTCCTCACATTCTCTTTAGGTCATAAAAAATATCGAAAAATATCAAGGGCTCAACAAATAGACCCCATATTTCTTAAGAAATATATAATATTTAGAGGATGTAATGTAACAATGAAAAAATACATTGTTATACTTTAGGAAAAATCCAGAATAATAAACGTATTATTTGAAATATGAAAATAAAATTTAAAAAATTTAAACCACCCAACGAAGATTTTCACAAAATAGACTACACAAAATAGGTTTTAGTAAAAATAGTACTTATTTGTAGTTAGTTTATGAAATTAAAATTTTTAATAATACATTCAACCAAAAAAAGTAGTAGTATAGGTCAATTCATATATCGTTGTTTTAGAATTTTTTTCATGTTATATTTATAATTTAAACAACATTATACTATTGATGGGTTTCCAGAGAATAAAATTTATGTTTTTTACCATTATTTGTATAAACAATGTTAATCTTAGAAACTTAAAAATTATATTTCAGGTTAATATCCAATTGAAATTCATTTAGTATATTCATTATTACAAACTAACTTATCAAAATACATGATGTATCCTAAAATATTACTTTTAATAGTGAAAAAATAAAACCATTAAAATTATTGAAAAATAATAATCAAAAATATAAAAACACTTTCAGTTAATGAATATAGTTCTTTTAAGATTAAAATAAATACTTATAGACATGTTCTGAAGGCATATATTTAACAAAATTATTGATTATTCTATTATAATATCAATGTTACATTCATATATGATATGAATCATCAAATATATTTCAATCAAACATTATTTTAGGTTAATAAAAATCAACTAATTTTTTTATAAATTTCATAAACAATAAAAATCAAATTTTATAAGAATTCTATGATAGATACAAGTCATTTGATTAATAAAATTCCAAAAACTAAAATTTTTAATTTACAAGGTTTCAATATCTAAATTAGAAAAAAATTAAGTTTATATTGATTTAAATATAATAAACATAATTTTTAAAAAAATAATTATTATAAATACATCCAATGTAAATTTAATTTGAATGATGATAAATAATTATCATATTATTCCACCGATATTTAATAAATATGAATTTATTTTTTAATAAAATCTCTATATTTTGAACTGTCCTAAATCTAATTGATGTTTATCATTTTCTATATAATTATTTATTCCACCAGGTTTGTTTTATAAGGAATAGAAACTTGGGGACACAAATATATTATTTCATAAAAAATCACTAAAAAATAATATATAATTTTTTTTTCAGGTATTCTTCCCAACAAAATTGAAACTATGCATATGTTTGGACCCATATTCATTATCATATTTCTTTTTTGATGCTATATATTTTGAAATCGAAATATTTAGGAATTGATATGTTTTTTAAATGTTTACTATATACTAAATGTTTTAAAAATAATAATCATTAACACTACATTATTAGGTTAATATTAAACTATAATTGTTAGCAATATAACTAAATAATAATTATAATAAAATTAATATAGTATATTAATTTACCACTATGTGTGGAAAAAATTATTTTAATATTACACTACTTTTTTACCAGTGAAACAAGTACCTTTTTTTATAATAAAACATTTTATAAAGAAGGATTATATTGAGGTCTCAATCCCTAAAAATAAAACATACAATAAAATGATTCATAGTATTGATTTCGAATAATAAATCATAAATTTGTATTATCATAATGGGACTATGTAGGGTTAATATTTAATAATTTATATTAAATCTCTAAAACATTATTAAGGTAATTTAGTTTTTTTGAAACTATCAAATCATAATATATAATAATAATGTAAATATATTTATTAATGTTATTCTGTTTATCTTTGATAAAGAATTGACACAGTTGTTTCATTAAATGAATAATAATCATTTTGTACTAGAGATAAAAAATGAAAACAACAATATAATTTTTTCAATGAAACACATATTATCATACTAATTTGATGAGTCATTCATTAATTTGGAGTTATATAAATTTTTTGATTCAATATAAAATTTCAATGCAACATTGAAAATTTTTATACATTTATTTTAGGATCTTACCTTTTATCAATTTTTATTATGATTTTATTTTGTTATTAGTTAGAGGACAATTAAGCACGATATTCTCAGGTTTCTAAAATTTATAAAATATATATTATTTAAAATTTATCTATGTATTTTTTAAAGATTAAAATATCTTAAAAAACAATTATTAATTTGATTATTTATTTAAACATATTGTTTATTGATCATGTACATCACTATAATTTCAACTAATATAATTAAATTAACAAAATGAATCAAAAAGATAATCTATATCATTCTTAACATCATTAATATTATAACATTAAGAGTTTTACATTAATTTATACTACAAATATAACTATTTTATCGATATTTCATTTAATACAAATATACCAAAATATAAAGAGTCATATTTTTCATCATCAATCATTAAATAAATGGTAGAATATATAATAATATTTGATATGAGACTCAATATACTGGTAAATATTTAATCTATTTTAAATATTGATATTGTTTGGTGACAAAATTAAGTGATTTGATGAAATGTTATCTATTTTAGTGACTATTACATTCATCTAAAAAATAAAATCTATATATAAATACTAAACAAATCAAATTTATTATATGATATTTTAATTTCAATTATCTATCATTATATAGTACACTATATGATTATGAATAGTTCCCATGTTTCAAAATTAGTATCAATATAAAAAAACTATTGTATTTGTTTAAGCCTACATAACAAATGGGAGTAGTCTTTTTTTAAAATTTAAATCAAACTCAAATAGGTATTCTATACTCTGTCACTCAGGTTCACTAGTAATAATTTTAAAATATTTCATAAAATAAATAAAATATTTATAACCCAAATTATTGAAATAGATAAGAATAGATGTTATCATATAACATTATTTTTATAAATGAAAATTTGATGTTTTAACCATTAATATTCTTTATTTAAAAACAAACATTGTAATAAATTAAAAATGAACTTTGAAATATTAACTAACTGAAGAAGAGAAATGAAAATATTTTCATTATTAAAAATTCTTATCTGAGTTTCATCTTTTACATTGAATCATGTGGGTCCACATTATTTCATTAATTTACCATTATAAAAATTAAACATCACTGTTAATTTATTCTTTTTAAATCAATTCTCTTAAATTAGATATGTAGTGAAATATAAAATAAAGGATAAACAATATATACATTTTTATAGTTTTTCTGGGTGATTAAAATAATTTCTCTATCCACTACAATAGAAATCATCATAGTCTAGGAAATATAATTCAAAACATTTTATTAAATATATAAACTAATGTTTCTTGGAAGTTGAATATTTTTATAAATACAACATAATAGATTTCAATATTATTTTTTATAAAAATTCAGGTTATTAGGAACACAAAATCAATCCAAGAAAGTGAAAATCATAAATAATGAAGAAATAATCTAATTTAAATTCGTTAGAAAACATATAATTATGATGAATAATATTTGATTGATAAATAAATACTTTAAAAAAATTATTCAATTGTTTGTTGTATTTCTTATGTTATATTTTCTTCAAACTATATTCACTATAAAAATATAGTGGTTTTCTATTTATCATTTCAGTAGTAGAAAAATAGAACTCAAAATCATTTCTCATATCTATATTTCTAAATAATCAATCATAAAAATTAGAATATTCAAAATAGAGGAAGAATGATAATAGAATTCTCTATATGAAATGAAATTTCATCTTAAAAGTCAATATCAAAACTAAACTGTTAAATAATAATTTTAATACCCAAATTTGATAATTTCAATAAATATATTCATAATGGTTCTCAAAAAATCAAGTCAACTAAATACTATTGTTAGGAATTATTTTTCCATGAAAATATATTTATAATTGATTATTTAAAATATATATAAAAATAAAAAATTTGAAAATTAAGAATTTGAAAATTAAAAAATTTTTCTTTTAATTAAGAAAATGTCTCAGCAAAATAAATTCATCAAATTTTAATCTTCATATAAATAAAATAATTTTTATTATCCCCATAATATTGAAAGGAAAAAATATTTCATTCCTGAATAAATTTCACAATTTTTTATTGACTTATTAATAAACAAATATATAAACATAAATATGAAAATAATTCCCTTCATGAAATATTAGACTCTAAATATAACATTTTGTGTGATATTATTCCCTATTAAAAATTATATCATGTAATATTGTGTCCAATTTTTATGTCATGACATTTTTTTAAATTTCACCAGTATATTCTTTTGTAATTTGAAATTTGTTTCAAATTATAATATATTTTAGTTTTAAATACAATCCAAAGAATATATTCCACAAATTTAATAATTTTTCAGTTAAAAATATTCACTTTAATGAAATTAATTCGTAATATATTTTTTTTCTCATGACTCATAAAATAATTATTAGTACAATTTCATAATGTTTATTCCCAGTAATTACAATAATATATTTTAAATTGGAAATTTTGAAAATATATTGTCTATAGTATATCAAAAAATTCATGTAATGTCACTAACAAAACCATCACTAATAGTTAGTAATAATAAAACTAAGATAAGTATGATATAAATAGATTAAAACAACAATACAATATGAAGCACTTGACGTGTATGTGATGGATACTCATAGTGTTGCAATGGTTTGATGATTGATTGAAAATAAAATTGAATGCATGAAATAACCCAAACATAACCACCCTTATTATATTATTTTTTTTTATCATTGATTTTTGTGTAACATTTCAAAGAAGTATTTAATTTTATTGATTCAATTAAATGTGCATGGATAGTCGATGGTTAGAACTAATCATGTTGTTAACCATACAAAAAATAAATTATATAATAATATAAATTATCATAGATGGTAATATTTTACAATAACATAATATATAACTATTCAAGTTATTTCGTGTGTCTAGTGAGGGGAACTTGGGTGGTAATAAATTTGGTAAACCCTTGACCCCAACCATGTAACCTACTTGAATTTTTAAAGGTGCATAATTTTTAAACTACCCATTACTATTTCAAATCACCTTTTGGACCTCTTACTTCACTAATGAAAGTCGTACCAATAAGGATCCTAATATGTGTATTCCACCTCTTTGATAATTTTATTCATGGTTTTTTATTGATTATAATATAATTTATCATTCATTCAGGTTTCTATATGGATGTTATACATCATATTAAGACCCCTATTTTTAAGGTCATAAATAGAGGAAATTTTCTCTTAGTTTACGACATGTTTATTCTAGATTAATGCATCATAATTAGAACAAAATATTGTATTTCTAATCTTATTTATTTTATTTTTCAGATTTCATTAAAATAATAATTCTATAACTTTTTATAATAGATTTTCAGTTATTTTTATATATATCAAGTAGAATTTTGAATATTCCTATTTCATTTAATGTTCTATCTTTTTTCAAAAACCACCATGTTTTAAAAAAAATAACTCAATGTTTTCCTTATCAATTAATAGTTTTTGAAATGATATTAAATATAACAAATAACTTTTAAATATTTTAAATAAGTAATAAATTAAAATTTCATGTATATATATATTTTAAATAAGAACTTTATGAATATTTATTTTGTATATGATGATCCGTCAATTCTTGGGTTTCTACATTATGATACTCATAATTTGGTTTTACTATTATGATATTTAGTGGTATTCTAGTGGTTATTTGTGTTTCGTGATATGTTGTTTGGTTATAATCATCGTATACTTAAGAATAAATTATATATTAAAGTATTATTTCAATGTATTTTATCATTCTTGATTATAAAAATGATACTTCCTGATTTTAAACTTTGGATTACAGCATTATGATATGTTTGAAAAAAATAACAGAATAACATTGTTTGAGTTTATCAGAGTGGTATCAAAGGCCCAATTAAATCTTTATGAAAATTCATTCTCTTTAAGTAGTTATTATTATTATTTTCAACTATATTGTAACATTATTCAAGTAGTTTTTGAATATAAATTAATAATTTTCAAAAAAGACTTCTTAGAGAAGTGGGGAGGGATGTTTTATATGTTCGTGATGGTTCATAAAAATGATTTTTCTTATGAAATCACCATTATATTCTATATCCTGGGAATCATGGAATATATGCATGGTAATAAATGAAAAGTATAATTATGAATGGTTCATCATGCCTATATGTGGACTACATTAAAATATAAACAAAAAATTTTGATGATATAGTTATAGAGTAATTTATTGGGTGGCCTATTCTTTTATTCATTGATATTATTCACTTGATATATTATTTATCATAGATTATGATGGTTAAATGAAATATGTGGGAATGAGCCCGTAAGGGACGCTGCGGTTCTGGGGAGCTCTCCTCGTCGCTGCCTCCTTCCCTCAGTTCTCACCGTCTCCTTCCCCCAACATCGGTGGGTTCAGGGTTTTCTTTGGCTCTCCCAGCTTAATTGCCCGAGTCTTCTTGCAGGATAGGGTTTTCGTTGGAGGTGCGGTCGAAGATCAAAGCACCGGTGCGGGCGGTTTGGGTTTTGCGGCGACTATCGAGGTCGATTAGGATAGCAGCGATGGGATCTGGGTTATGGGCTTCCTCCGCTTGCAATGGTTTCATGTTCCCTCTTGATTAGGGTTTCATGGTTGGTGTTTGTTTCTCTGAACGTGTGATTTGATTTTCTGGATCTGTATCTGGGTTTTTCTGGCCGGGGTTGGAAATATTTCCTGATGGTCACTAGTTATCGGCCACGGTGAGATTGACGGCGCTCTTTGTTGGATCTATGGGTGTAAGATCGGTTCACCCAATGACATACTCTTCGGAGTGCTCTGGACCCTTCTTTGTGCGCGTCAGCATCTTCCGCGGAAGTTTTCTCTTGACCATAGGTGAGGCGATGTTGCCGGACGTTGGTGAAGCTCATCTTTGTTCCGGTTGATGTGGTTTCCCTGTTGTTCTCTAGTGGGCGTGAAGAAGAGGGTGGCATGGCCGGGGGTTGTCTGTCACCGGTGATGCTCACCGGCGAGGACGTCTGTTGAATGGCGGTCAGTCCGGTGTGCCCTGCTGGTGACATGATTGGTGGCGCGTTTCGAGGAGTCTGCATAGCATATGACGCGTTATGATGGCTCGTGGCTCAATGTGGGACATGTGGCTCGTGGCTCGAGGAGTCTGCGCGTGATGTATCCCATTAATGTTTGAATTTTGAATTTGAATTCTGCTGAATCGTCTGGTATTTTTGTGAGGTTTCTGGTTTTCCTCAAACCGGGTTGGGGTACCGGTTCCCTCTAATTAGCTTTTGAAAATGGGAAAAAAAGATTGGATGGTAAAATGAAATATGTTTTATAGGTTTCTTGGTAACCTTGAACAATGATTCCAAAGGGTAAATCATATGATGCTTCAAATTACAAGTTACATCCACTATTTATTATTTAATTTAGTGTTTACTTTTAAATCATATTTTTTAAATGGAAATTTTTACAAATAATAAAATATATTTTTTTCCAATTTATTGTGTATATTATATTTATTATTACTTTCAGTTATTTTAGATAGATTAATTTCAATGTTATTGAATTTTCTCATTATTTCGAAATTAAAATATTTATTAAAACGGGTTACTTCATAAGTGTGGTAACATTATTTAATTTTAAAAAATACAAAATTTATTATAGGTTCATTCTAAAAAATTATCATTTTTCATAGTGGACCTTTCTTATGAAATATTTTTATTATTATGTTTGGATTTTATTTGAATACCCAAGGTTTTGGAATAATGTTAATTTATGGAATATTTCAACTTGTGTCTTTCTAAATTTAAAATGGAATGTATGTATTTATAATTTATCTTGAAATTATCATGAGTGGATTTTAAATTCAATAAAAAATAATAGGGCTTAAATTTGTTACCTTTTAGGAATCTTCCCCATTCCTATGTAAATATTTTATGTTTGGTTTTTATTCATGGGGATCTAAATCATGTTGACTCTTTCTTTCAGGTTTCTCTTTGAGTAGATGTTAATGATAGCGATTATCGATTACATAGTGTCTCTTATATTAATATTTTTGGTTTTCATTGTTTTTTTTCAAATAAAGATTCTTCCATTTTATATTCTGTGTTCCCCAATTGCAGTATCCATAGACTTTTACACATATAGCTTAACGATTCATAGAACTAAATATCTAATATGTATATTATAATGATCATGATTCATAATGTCATTATAAGACTATGTTCATAATAAATAAAAAGGGATAAAAAATATAATACTTATATAGTTATCCATAATGAACCTCTAAATACATTTGAACTCCTAAAACAAAAATGTATAACCAGTGGAAAAAAATAAAGAAAAGGGTGAGACAAAAAACCAGTAATGGAATAAAACAAATAAGGATATATAACTTTTGATTAAAAGTTATAACATGATATCATAAAAACAATGTCTCGTGAGTAATTAAATAAAATAATAACATAATTCATTTGGATTTATAATTTAATGTTAACAAAATAAATGTTTAAAAAACCCACAACATGAAACAAACATGAGACAAGGAGAACTCCCATGTCAAAATATCATGGTGTAAAACATCCCCAAATGGATTAGGTTTACTCTTTGATCACATACGTGAGGTATGAGGAGAATAAAACAATTAATAATGCTTTGGAGTTATATCTAGGGGAATTTATCATAACATCTACATTACATAAGTGTTCCATAGAAAGGAATTCAATCCTTTGGAATCATATAGTTATTACATAAGTATATAAAACATGTTGCATAATCTTGCCTCATATCATAATTAATGGAAATTTAATAAAGAATGAATTAAAAAAATGGAATTAAATTTTCTATTGCCCCATTAAATTAAAGGATAATATGATAGTTATATTTCAAATAGAGTTATATAATAAATTTATAATCATTCTATAAGTATGAATATTGAGATAATATGAGTTAAGGATAGATTGGACCTAACATAAGGAATATGGATATTTGTAAAGAACTGATACCTTGAATCTCATTTTTCATTTGAGATAATTTTGTTCATGAATAGTAGATTTAGGTTAATTATTTTCGTTTCAAATATCCATTTTCTTATTTATTATTCCGTTTGCATCATTAATTAACTTGTTATATTCAATTAAGTAATCATTTAGTTTTGATATGGATGTTTGGATTATAAGAGGCTCATATCTAGAAAATTGCCTTAGAAAGTTGACTATGGTCAAAGGGATTATAATTTTCTCATAAAAATAATGAAAACACATAAATAATTATAATTTATAGAAATAAATTATATTTTTAATAATATCTAATATGTTTGATTAAGGAAATTTAAATACCTTAAAATCATGAAGATGGTAGGTCATACATATGCATGTGTCATGTTTCTATTTTTCAATGATCATAATGGAAAATATGTAAGTGTTGTATAATATTTACATAATTAAATTATATCCCAAATATCATATTATTATTTTTAAATAATCATAGATTTACCTTCCTTATGACATAGTAACAAAAGTTAATGGAATCACATCGATTGGAGGTTGTCTATCAAACAAGTTAATGATGTTGTCATTCTTCCATGGATGGTAATATAAGATGGAATATGATAATTTATTTTTCAATAATTATTATTATTTATTTAATATCATGTATAATTATTAAAATCATTAACATAATCAAATTTTATAGTTTATTTTTTAAAATTAATTACATTGGTTCTTGAGGTTGTAGTCATCTATAAAGTCTAATTATGGTTTAGTTTAACATTTGATAGATGTGGAGAAGGATATATTTAATAAAATTTAAAAAATAAAAAATTAATATGTTGGATATTTTTATTTTATTATATATGAATTATTTATATATATATTTTTGGAGAAGAATAAATAAAACAAAGACGCTCGGTTAATAATGAAATCTATTTTCGAACAACTTCTATTCGATTATAACTAATCCCTTCTTAGAATGACATTGTGATAAATTTTTATTATTAGACATATGGAGTTAATTATTGAATGTAATTTGGATGGAATTGGACACATCACAAGGTTTTGATATTGTAAATAAGAGGAGAAATTGTCTTCCCATTTATAAATGTGGGTGAGGACAGAAATGGAATTTTTCAAAATAAAAACCCACATTTTAAACATGAAAAAATAATACTATATTGATCTTTCATGAACCTCAGATAATATATTGTCAAAATATTCCTATATAATAGTTTTTGGAATGTTTTAATGTCATTTCACACGTATATTATTATTTTAACACCTATAAAACTCTTTTTAAACTAATAGTAGTAATTAATTTCTAATGTTCTCACTATTCATTATAGCCAAAAAAATATGATAATTATTTTATTTAATATTTAATGTCCATATTACAAATACATAATACATTTTTCAAAATTAAATTCATAGAAGATTCATAATTTTATTTAATATTAATCCTATAGATCAACAACAATTGTTTTCCAAAGATATGTCCATTATATAAATAAAATGTTCTTAAAACCAAATTAAACATGAAATTGATTAAAATGAATTAAAATTAAATAATAATAACATTATAGAAATAATTTTAGTTTTAAACATATTAAAATAAAATATCGCATTTAATATTATTAAAATGAAAAATAATTTTTTTAATAAAAACATATATTTTTACATTACTCATTAATGAATTAAAATATTTAGAAAAATAAAAAAATTATTCATAACATAAATGTCCTATGATAATTTAAAAAAATAATTTCATTTTTAAAAATAATATTACTAAAAGTAGGAAAAATTAAATTTATTATTATTTTCACAAAAACTAATAAAAATAATATTTCTGAGAAAAATAATTTTTTTATGTCGACACAAACTTTATGAAAAATTATGTTGTAATTTATAAATAAAATTTCATCATCCACCATAATTAATTTGAAAAATTGAAAATTTATTATCCATAACACCATGATTAATGGCCCTCTAATAATAGTATTGTCTAAATAGTATTATTAAATTATATTGAGGTTTGTTAACACCCAGTGTTGCATGTTTGAAACACAACCAAACAACGATTTTTCTACAAAACTTTTAGGTGTTACATTATTACCCAAATAAATAGTATATTAATATAAATTATTATAATTTATAAATGTGAATAAAATTGTGGGTACATCAGTTTCATTACTTCATCCTGTTTCAATGATTCCTATTTATATTTATGGTTCCACCATATTACAATATTAAGGCGAGTCGTCTTTTTTCATAGAATATTATATATATGTTACAAGATTATCACAATTTTTTCTTTTTAAGAGTTTTAATTTACAACTAGTACCACCATTGAATTTAGTATGTGTGATGGATCTTCTATTGAATTTACCAAGAGGGGTACATGGAATAAACATTGTATTTAAGAAAGTGTTTGATTTATAAATAGTAAATTAACATCACATTTGAAACAATCATGAATTTTGAAGGGTCCTATATACCCAATGATTATATTTAACTTCTTCAAAAAAAATGGGAACTCTACCTTGACGATATGCGGAGAAAAATTTTATAACTAACTTCAAACACTAAGTCTCATTGATAATTCTATCATTATTATATAAAAATCTTCATGAAGTCATAATGTGACGCTGAATGGTATTTGACCTTTAAATCATTTCATCTAACATTTCATGTTACTGCATCTTACATTCACTAATGTCATCCAAAAATGAAGGTTTTCTGTATCTCCTCCCATGAAGGGATTCATAAGGACACATTTGGATGCTAGATTGGAAGACATTTTTTTATAAGAAATGTACCAGATGAAAATGTGTATCCCATACTACAATGAAGTATATCAAAAATAATATCAAAATTATTCTAGTTTATAAAATGTATATTCAGAATGGACATTAATTTTGAGGTGATAAACTGTATCAAAGTTGAACATAGAATTTAGATAATTTTGGATTCTCTTATAGAACATGGTCTTAAATATTTGATCTTGACAAGATATAATTGATAGTGGTGTTCTATGAAGCCTTACTACATATCTTATTTATATAGTTTCTTAATGATCAATTTTGATGTCCTCTCTAATTAAAATTATATGTGAAGTCATTATAATACAATCCATCACCACATATGTTGAATTTTTTCCTCTTGATGTTTTAGGAATACCATAGAAAATGTCCATAGTGATGGTTTAACTTCTCTATTTGGGAATGGATAATGGTTTCATAATACACATATAGTTATTCCTTTTAACATTCACTTTCTTACATACCAAACACTTTCTTCTGTATTTCCAAATATCTTTCTTCATGATTTCCCATAAATAGTTCTTTAAGGTGTATTAGAACATCTCCATGCTCCCTCAAATATTGGCGAAGGCTGAGATATGTGAATCATTCAATATATCATCCATTATAAATTGATTTAGGGGTTCACATTGTCATTAACCAAATACTACATCTATATCGATACAATTTTTTTCTCAATGGATTTCCCTTTTTTCTATCTTCATCATACATCAAAATTTTAACATCATTTATTTGAGATTCTATTAAATTGTCTCGATGGGATTATTGAGTAATAATTTGTGATATCACTTTTTATTTAATTTATTTCATGATTAACATATCCTTTCTTTGAATGTCTAATAATATTGGACCCTACTCAATTATTATCAAGGGTTTAATTTTTAAATCTATTCTATTTTGAGAATATATCTATTTTTTAACTTTCCAATCATGGTAATGGATTGATCAGTCATAATCCTTAACCATATCTTTCAATCTTTAGTGGAACATATTTTTATCCTATTATGAGAATATAAATTTTGGGCTCTAATGGTATGTATGTATTTTACACATATCCCTAGGGAGATAATACCACTATATTTTTAATGTAAAGATCATTATATCCAACTCATTATCATGTGTGGGATAGTTTTTATCCTTAAATATTCATCTTCCTTATGGCGTAAGCTGTCACATTACCATTATACATCTACATAACTCCAAATGATTTTTATAAATAATTGTTATATACCATGATAGGTATCCCCCTTGAGGGACTAATAGGGGTAGGCGTAGTGATCCTCCCCTTGTAATAACCTTTAATTATATGTTCGCATTCAGTAGTATAGAAAAACATTACCCTCTTTTATTTTTTCATGGTTACTGTATTTGAAATTGTGGAGAAGTTTCTCACTAAAAATATGTAATACCCAGTTAGTCCAAGGAAACTACAGTTATCTATTACAGATCATGGTCAATCCCAGTCCTCACTTCTACTTTCCATAGGAAGGTCCATAGATATCTATTTTTTAATTATAATATACCCCAAAAATTTTACTTCCTTTATCCAATACACACATTTACTACTCTTTTCATATAGATTCTCATTTCTCAGAGACATAATCATATTATTCAGATAGTAACCATACACCTCATTTATTTTTGTATAAATAAAAATTTAATCTATAAATACAAAATTAATTATTTTGAAGAAATCCCTAAATACTCTATTCATTATTTTCATAATTTTTCTTGTATAATTATTTAGTATTGAGGAAATAAAAATATAGTCATATTTTTCATGGCTCGTTTGGAATTTGGTTTTGGTAATATCATTCTTATTCACTATTAATTTTTTATATCCCTACTGAAGGTTCACCAATGATAAATATTGTGTTCCATGTATTTTATCAAAACATTCATCAATGCATTGGAGAGGATAATTTTTCATTTTCATGATTTTATTTATTTAATGAAAATCAATTTACATGCATGTTTACCCAACAATATTCATGACTAAATGGATTGAATCACCCTATTGTAAAGCACTTTAGTGTATAAAACCATTTTTTGTATTCCCATATGAATAATTCATTATATATGACAACTCAATATTTTCCATCTTGAAAGGTTTCATTAAAATGGTTAGAGTTCAAGGTTTATATTCAATCACGATCGTTACATGTATGTCACATAGAAGATGATAAATTCATTATGGAATACATTATTATAATCCCTTAAAATGGTCATGTCTCCAATCATGATTCTATTCTTTGTCATGATCATTTGTGATATATATTATTTCTCAAAAGGTAATAATATCTACCAAATGAACTATAATATTCTAAGGTATATTCATCGCCATATTTACAAATATATAATATATATAGATTCCTTAAGATATTATTAATAATCTACAAATTGATATAGTTTATGTTGTTTTTATATATGGATAACCAATACATGTTTATTAAAATTTCAAAATAAACTAAAGGATGTATGGAAACATTTTCTAAAGGAATTAGTCCTAAAACATTGATTTTGGAGGAGATATATTCTTTGTATGAAGATATTTCTCCATATTTTGTTCCCATAGATATATCAAGCCCCATTATTTGAGTTGGTTCATCAATAGTTATAGAAAATATACAAGATATGAATGATTGTGTAGGAAAATAATCAAATACTACATTTACTATTATTGATTGAATAACAAACATACCTGACACCTACATTTATTTTGAGATCCACCATAGTAGTGGTGGTATAATATTATATTCCTTTCTACCTATTCCATAGTTGGACTTTCAATGATTTTTTTGGACTATAATTGTCTTAGAGAAATTGATTTTTATAATTCATGTGTTCCTTTTTTGGGATACACTACACCACATGTTGAGTATTGATCTAATCCTTCTTTTCATCATCTACATTAAAAGTATTAATTTTTTATATTTTTAGTTGATTATACTAATTCCATAATTTTACATATTTAAATAATCTCATTGTTCTTAAAATATAGTTTTCAGGATGATTTTAACAAATTTTTGACAAGTAGGATGTCAGAATTTATTTATTCCATGGTACTTATATATTGATTCCTGCATAAAAAAATCTGTTTTACTTTTTTATTTCCATTACCCCAATTACATTTAGATTCTCAAGTCTTCTTCATAACATTGAAGGAACAATACACATTTCATTGTTCTAAAACTCTCAACTAGAGAAATTATTTGGTAGACTCTCATTTGACACACTAAAAAAATTTCCTCCTTACATTTGTAGTTGATAAAAAAGTCGACTATTTATTATGAAAGACATGATTATTTCCACAGATATTCCAATAATAATTTCTTCTTCTTTATTTGTCCAAGAAATCCCACTCAATATTAATATGTTTAGGATAGGTAATATAATTATTGACAAATGTTTTCATGAGCTCTTCCCATTCAGTGGAATAAATATCCACTTTTAACAATGTTCTATTGATCAATGTCCTCCCCTGATTGGATTCACCCTAAATGTGATAAATATCCCTCCCATAATTATATTTCCCCATGAAATTTAAGGATAATAATATCAAATCTATAGTGTTAATGCATTATTACATGATGACAGAATTAAAATATATAGAAAATGTAGGAGGCCTTTGTAACATAAAATAAATGACTATAACATGATCATTATTTGGAGGAGTATGGAATTACTCATGATTCATATTATTATTAATATAATGATATAGATGATATAACACTTATAAGAATTTCTATTTTACTGATTTTATAGGATATATAATATCATAGGGGAAATTATCACACTTCCTATCAGGTTGGTTGTTAGGTAGGATTGTCTTATTTCCCCAATTCACTAACACTAATAAAAATCAAGATAATGATACATTAATAGAAAAATGGAATCATATAAACCTATAAATTACAAATTATAAATTATAAGTATATACTAACTTATGATTCTTATGGTTTCTATATAGGTTATCCTTATTAATGTTTCTTATTAAATTTTATATCCTCTCATTATTGTATGGTCCTCCATAATGGTCTATAATGTTTTTTTTGAATTTACATATCATATAACCTATGAGTGTCAAACCATGTGTTTAAAAAATCTTTTTTTGCATTCTCTATGTGATGATAGATTCCAAATAAATCCACCCATATTAGTGTTATTCACCCTATATACAACTGTCATAAATATAAATCAACATTTAGTATCCAAATGTGGATTTATGTTCTTGGAACCCACTATATCTATTCTTCACCAATGTTCTAGGTTATTTTCCTATAAATAGAACTATCATTATTCATATGATTAGAAATGTTCCCTAGGTTCTTAACTATGAATTAGCGTCCTTGTTTCTAAATTATAACGATAAAATTTCAGTTATACCCACTATAGTTACCCATTCATTTTAAACATTTTTGTACATTATTTTTCCTTATAATTATCCAATAATTACATTAGAATGATTGTGATGTATAGTTTCTTTTAAAAATTAGGTTCATATTAAATAAAAATGAAAATAAAATATGGTAACCATACTATATTCTCCAAAATGAGAACCTATACTCATATTTTTTCCTATAAATATTAGGATAAAATGACACATACATAATATAAAATGGTGATCTAAAATTAATAATAATTCAATAAGCATGGTATAAAAATATAACAAGTGAGTTAAAGTTATAACCAGTTATAATAAAAGAGAATACCCATGATAAATAACCAGAAATAATAACATAATGAAAAATTAATTATAAGTTAATTTTTTCATAGAAAATGTTGTATAAATATATAATGTGACATCAACATGAGTGTTGTTTAAATTCATTAGAAGTATCACATAGTAGAAAATGTCCCATAATGAATTAAGATTACTCTATACTCTAATACATACCATTTAATAAAAATAAAACACTACAAAAAATAGGGAAATAGATGGTTGGAACAAGCATTAAATGATCATGATCTATGTGTTGTAGATATTAGAATTCAATCACTAAAAATTACTTAGTTGTAAACCTTTGAAATAAAATAGGTTACACAATCTTAACTCATATAAAAATCTATGGAAATATCATAATGAAGAATATTAATAAATGAAAATTAGGCATGTATTACTATATAAATAGATGGGAGAATCCTCATAGTTTATATGGGAGGTAATTATATACAAAATTTACAATCATTATAAAACATGTATATGAAGGAAATATGTTCTAGAGAGATATTGGTTATAACCTGACGAAAATAGTGGTTTAGAGGGTTCCCCTACCTCATCCTGATTTTTAAGTTTCAATCATTATCATACAAAATAATAAACATATATTTATTATTAACATTATCGAGATAATTTTTCATTTTTTTAATTTTATTTCATTCATTAACAATTTATATTCCATTACATAATCATTTAGGATCAAGTCTTATGTTTTGACAATTTTTGGCTAATTTTTCCAAAATCATGTTGGAATATTGATGAAGGTCAAATAGATTATTATTTATAAATCTATAAAATGATAATAATTAAATGATTATCATTTTTATAAATAACATTTACCTTCATAAATTACCTTGTTTTATGTGTAATAAAATTTTACAACAATGAAAATATAGAGATGGTAGGTCACATGTACACATGGGTAGTATTTCCAATTTAGAAGAAACCCAATTGAATGAATATAGGTATATTTTTATATTTACATAATTTTAATTATATAATAAATAATATATTTTTTCATTAATTCCACATACATATACTATCCATGTGAAATGGTATTGTAAATGAATCTGTTCATTTTTGGAGGTAGTAGTACATTGTTCACATAATTGAGGTTATCATTCTTTTATCGATGGTAATATAATAACGTGTATGATATAATAAATTTAAAAACAATAATAATTCCACAAATAAAATATATTAGTATTAAATTGATAGTAATTAAATTCACAGGGAAGTGATACTAGAAAATGAATTACATCAATTTTCTTGGAGGCAATCCACTTTGCACAATAATAGTGGTTTTGTTTCCCATTTGAAGGAAGTGAAATATATATTTATGGTATAAAATTAACTTTATAAAATATTAATATATATTATAAACTAATTTTACTATAAAATCATTATTGAGTATGATTTAATGGAGTTTCATGAAAAAATAAAAAGAATATCCTCAATTAAGGATTATACAACTTTTTTAGACCACCTATTTTTGATTATACCAAAATAATTACTTGATTATTACTAGTAAAACCATGGATTCAATGAAATGGGAAGGTAATAATGCTAGTTATTTGGTTTTAATGGATGAAAAATTTGTTTTTATGTTAAAATGTGAGAGGATAGGGGTTCCATTTTAGAAGTTGTATAAATGACGTGCATGGAATTATTGATGTTTAATAGTTATACCCATGTTATAGACATTATAAAAGAAAAAAATGAATCTTTACCTAGAAATATGTGATATTATTTATAAATATGTTCACGAAAATGGAGTTCAAAATTTTTCTATTCTATTTAAACAAACTTCTTTATAGTTTAACCCTAGACAAACCAGTTTTATCCTCAACCGTGGTAATTATCCTTTACTTTTTTAATTATTTAATGATAAAGATTTAAAAATTTTAACTAATTATATATTATTAAATATTAATATTAAAAATATGGTATCCATTTTTAAAAATAAAATCTATATATGTGGAAAAATATAAGTTACTATTGAAGACACTAACATGATGAAAAATGGGTTTTCCATTGAAAATGTAATCATAAGTATTAAATAATTATGATATTTAAGAATGAAATTATTATCATAGGATTTATGAGGTTGTTTCATAAAAAAATGATTATAATTCCAATATTGTTTGATGAAACTATATTATTAAGGGCCCTTTGTTACATGGGTTAGTATGGTATACTAGATATACAAATGTCCAAACCAATGTTGTAGGTTTTTAACGATTTTATCTATCCTTTACTTATATTATTCATTGATTTAATATTGGTTTTTTGGTTTAATTATGAATTTCCAAATAGGTTATCAATTATTATGTAATTATTTTGTTTTACATTGATAGTGTTTGGGATTTTATTGAGATCACATGATTTGTTTTGGAGTTTTTTTTTATGTGAAAATTTTAGTTTTACCAGAGCTAAAAAAATTTATATAATTGTTTGGTAAATCATTTAAGGGATGGGAAAATGGCTCAATATTGGCCTCCCAATTTTAGTTTCACAATTGGTATAAATTTGACCAAACCATGCAGTCATATTGTGCATAACCACTAACACTATTAATAAAATCCTCATCAATTATGGGAATTTTTTTTTAAAAAAAATTGAGATAAGGTATAAAAAAGAATAATAATAGTGATCCATGGAAAATTAAGAGCATTAGAAATGGTTAAACCCATTGGAAACCCATATAACCCGGATCACCCCATTATGGTGAAGAGAGACCAATCTAAATAAGTATGTAATTCAAATTCATTAGATGACTTTTGAAAAAATAAAAATTAGTAATGTTGATCAATTCTCCCCATTTATAAAGAATAATCATGGGGTTATTAATAAGGCCATTGAAACTAGAGTATACATAGAATATTGGCCTGGGGAAGGGGACAAATTCATGATGTGAATATTGAATTTTAGTATAATCCATTTCGACAGCTACAACATTGATATTTTAAAAAAACAAATATTATTGGAGGCCCGTTAAAATTGTATTAGTTTAATCCTAGATATTTTCTTGGATCAAAAGTATAAATTAAATGAATGGAAATCTAATCCCCTAGGATAAAAAAAAAATATGTCGCACCATATGACACCATTTTTTCCTGAACCGTCTATGTGGATGCTTTTAAATGAATTATGAGGAAACCATTTTATCCATTGAGAATGTGCAGAACTAGGGATAATCAGTTATGAGGTTTGTAAAATAAAAATGGGTCTATGGAATGTAGAATCAACCACGTTCTTGAGAATTTGAGTCATATTAATAAATAGGTTTTTGTTTTTGAAGTTAAGGGGTTTCCTTGTTCTTGTGATATCATTGTGGAAATATTTATTTCATGATTTCCAGATATAGTAGCAACACACTAAGAGGATGAAATCAGATTCCTTTTTATTAGTACCATAAGTTCACATTCCCGGGAAAAATAGTTTGTGAAATGAGTTACCGAATGGATCTAATCATTAAAATTTTAGAAGTAGTTCCATAATTTAAATTCCCTTTCTACTTCAAATAATATGTGAGATATGTTTTCTTTCTAATTATCACTACAGTAAATTCACCTATACATGAGATCAATTAATTTATTATTGATATTCCCATAAATGGGTAAATCATGGTTCCCAATGTCCCATGAGAGAATGTTTAATTTTCTGGTGATCTTGTAACACCCAAGGACCTCACCATAATAATCATGACAATTTAGAACCATTATAACTCTAAAATTGTATTTCATGTATATGTATCTCAATAAATATCATATGGGAATAACTTATCCATGTCAGAGATCATCACAACGAGATCGAATATGTCACTTTGATTCTAATAATGAATATCTTGGAAAATTACTTGATAAATACTTTCTTTCCTAAATGTTATATCTAGTGTTGTGATTTTTGAAAAACTAATATTTGTTTTGTGTGAGTTATCGAGCCAAAAAATAATATCACCCTACCAATGATCCAAATAATATTTAATTAAAGATTCGTGATGGGATTTTGAATAATGATTCAAAAAGAATAATAAATCCCTATTGGAGTTCCAATTTCACTCCCAGTGATGTCCACTGTAAACCTACGACATTGTGATTGACCAATTAGAACCTCACATTATAGCTTCAAATACAGACAAATCACCATGCCTTAGAAATTCCTAATATTGATTCGACCCGCATTGAAAGGACTATCCATCCTAGACCATAAATCCTAGTTGTTTTTAATATTTATTCATAATGAAATATGAATGAACTCTGAATTATTTCAATTATAGATCGGACACCTTTAGGTACCCTGAATGATGAATGAAAATTCATACGAATTGAGTAGAGGATGATATTTTTAGGGTAATTCTCCCCCCAAATGATAAGAAAAATTATATAAATTCATGACCAAAAAATACTTCTTGTAATCAACCCTATCAATGTGAAGAATATTCTATCTAGTCGAGGATATATGGGAACAAAAATGTTCTATAATAAATACATTTCACATATAAATAATTTTCTTAATGGATGTTAAAATCCTATTTGAGAATTTCTTATAAAATTTGATGATAATCATATTCGGGATGTAACATGGAAAATAAATTTAAATTATTCCCCTAGGTTCTTGCTGATATCCTGAACGTATCTTATCTGAAAATTGAAAAATAAATGAATAATTTATATAAAAACATGAGATGAAAAATTCTACAAATTTTTGACCTACAATGATTTTGATTGATGCTTCCAATAAATATTCTTTTTTTGATGAAGTGACTGAATTTATATTTAGTAAGGATGAAAAATTCTAGGGATAATAGGTCTTCTTTCTTTAGGAAAAAAACATTGAAAATACTGTATTTGTATTAAATGAAGGATATTGAAAATGTAGAGGAACAAAAGTTCCAACACAAGAGGCCAATATGACTAGAGGAGAATTCCATGAAAGTGAAAACCTTTATAATAATTTTCCCTTCAATACAATCATATTATTTTTCCATTTCTGACATTATTTAAATATTTTAAATATGAGTTTCATAATTTATGTCACTGATCACATATTGATCTAGACATATCGCACCCTGTATCATCCTCAAATTGACTAAAATGTGTTGTTCTTCAGATATCCATTAGGGGTGTTTTAGGGGTAATATTTTCATGATGAAATTATCCACAACATTGTTACATATTAAAAGTTTTGTAGTGCTGGAGAGAATACATGTCCTTAATATTTGGATCGTGCAACCGAGTAGGGTCACATGCCACACAAGGATAGATACAACCAATAAATAAATCCTACATTGAACATACCAGATCACCCTAAACCAAATTCCCAAAGGATCTGTAAAAGGAACCAAGAAATACATCTGGACCTAAAACACTTTCAAAGTTCTGAGTACATACTTCCTTATAGATCACCTTCTCATTTGAAATAGTTAGAAACAAAATGAGATCAGAAACTACATTAGGAATGTAATTGAATAGATCTATATGGAACATTCGGTATCCTCTCTACATGCATGGGATGAAACATTCAAGATGATATTTAATTTTTATATTAGCAAGAACTCACACCACTTCATGATCACCAGTGTATATTCTACTTTCTATGAGCATATATGTTATATATATTCACTTCTTTTCTATTGTCTATTCATGAAATAATATTTTATTTTTATCTCTTTCCTTATACCATTTGATTATAGATTTATCATTTGTAAAAATTCATCATTAAATTTCTTTTCATTTGGAATGTTTTTTCTATATGCATAAACTCTTAACATAGTATTGTTTCATTCATTTTCAAGATTTGACTAAATATGAAAAAAAAATTGATTTTGGTAACATCCTTGTCCTGGAATTGGGGGTTTTCGATCTTCTTGATCGATGATGGTAGATCAACATTACTTGTTGTTTTTTACAAATAGTTGGGCCCAGTGGTCCTTGTTACTTAATTTGTACCTCAAATAATGTTATGAAAAGTATCAAGTTATCTGTTTAGTTATAACTAACCATGGTTTAGTATTGATCTAAAAAGCTACTAACCCAACCTATATTTTAGATTGAGTTGTAACACAAGGAAGTTATGGCTATTGAACCTTATATTGGCATTCTATAATTTTTTATAATTTTCCTTGGTCAATATACTTCTTTCATTTTCACTTAGTGTTTAAATAACCAATAGTTTAATTATTTTTAATTAGGATATCAACTCCACTATAGATTGATATTGTTATCATATAGCCTCACTCCATGTGTGGATGTTCTCAGTTAACCCAAGGTGGTGAATAAAATTTCTAGAGATGGGCCCTTGATGGTTGATTCCCCTATTCCAATTTATCTCAGTGATGGTCCTATACCCTTTGAGGTGAATTTCATTCTTCTCTCTAGTGTTTCCAACCTGATAATTTTATGATATATAGATTCTAATAATTTGATAATTTATTATCAATATGGTTGATTGAATCTTATTTCATATTGTGTGAATTGGGTTTCCATTGTTCGTATTTGGTTAATGGTTTGATGGGGCCTCTTTTCAAAATTTATCTCATATTTCAGTCATACCTATCAATTCATTCATTATATTAATCTGAGTTTTCCATCTCCTTGTGATGTACAATTTTTATGAAAATTTGGATAATTTTATTTTTTTTATAATCATGTTATTGATACACAATTTGACTGACTATCTCATTTTGACCTCAATAGTTGATGGTTTCTTGGTTTCTTGTTGTGTTTCTCCATGTTATTATTTGGTTTTTCCTCACATGATGTTTTACTGTAAATCACACAAGGTCAAGAGACCTATGATAGGTAATCGAACTTTTATTTTGGATGTTATTTATTTTTAATCAATCCTATTAATGATAAGGATAATTGAATATCAAATTTATTTTTTAGTGGTACATTGAACTATTATTCCTTTGTTTCTGTAGTTCAAGATTTATTTTTTATTGTGTCTCTCAAAAACTTATGAATCCATTGACTTTTCTAGTGCCTAAATATTTGTTCATTTTTAGAAGAATAAATTGGTATGTAGAATATAATTATTACACCATAACAATAAAATTGCATATTATTTTATTTATTTATTACATTGAGACATTTCATTGAATTTATCAGTGTTGTCTCTGGGAAATTATAATTATTTATAAATATAATATTAGTCTCACAGTTAGGACCATTTTAGAACTAATGGTGTGGCTAAAATTTCAATACCTATATTTCCTTAATGATTGGTATTTAAATTTTTTTTTTCATATTTTACATAACCATGCAACCAAATTGTCTTTATTTCATGGTATATTCAGTAAGGAATGCACAATTTTCAAATGGTTTGTAAATCATGAATGAATACCATGAAAACAACATATATTTAAAAAAAATTGAAATACCTAAAAAAAAATTCCTTAATATTTCCCCAATCATACATTTATATTCTCCTATGACATTTACATTCATGAAGGATCCCATTGGTTTGATTCCACGCCCCACCATCATTCGACTCATTGTTATTTGTCTTGGGTCAAGTCCAATAATTTAGGGTTTTGGATTATATAAATCCAAACAATGATGTCGTCTCAACTAGAACATTACATGGCATGCCACATGAATTATGGGTGTCTCATATCACTATGATTGTAAATCAAGTACTAGTGTATTATTTAATATACCTCTTTAATGACATCACCCTTATATAAAAATAAAAATATACACTAGAATAAAAAATAATAAACCAACCACAAAAGTGATAATCAGTTCATAAAATCTATTAAAAAATCTATAACATTGTAATAAATAAATAAATAATGGAAGTTTATATAAACCAAAACAAATAATAAAAATAAAATAAGTCAATTGACTAATCCCAAGACCTAATAAAAATGTTATCTTAAACAATTCAAATGATCATTTTTATCATCCATTATCCCTACACAACCCCAACATATCCCTTGCTGGACCAATTGAGTAAGAGATAATCTAAGAGGCAATGTACCTAAAAATATAGGGGTGAGAAATAAAACAATTAGCTCACCAACCATTGAATATAAGAAATCTATTTTATATTGTAACTGATAAATGCTAGTTTTAACGTAATGCAATTAAAATTATTCTCCATAGAAAACCAAAGATAAAACATATATTAACTTCTTCAAAATTAAAATTATAAATATAAATGGAATATATATATATATATATTAATGATTTGGAGATATAATTACAAGTAAAAAACACTCACACATCACACAAATTTCATAAAGGATGTCCATATCCCACCAAGGGGATATACCACCAATCAAGCCATACTTATTCAGTACACGGCCCAGATGTTGAGTGGTCATGAAGCCCATTACATGAACCCTTAGCCCAATGGGAAAGAAATCACATTACATTGATCGTATGTGATCCAAAAAAATTCTAAAGATCACGAGAAAAAAACCTAGTACTCTAATAATAATGTTTTTGAACTGTTGATGAGGATCCTAGGGTAGCACTAAGGGAAATATACATGTTATCAATAGTCCCATTCGTCTATTAAAATATATTTAAAACCTCTAATAAGTGAACACCTAATATGAAAAATAATAACCACTACAATGACTATTGGTTATCATAAATTGGGTTTCCCTAGGAAATAACTCACTAGGAAGACCACGTAATAGACTAGTTATCTTTCTTATACAAATTACATATTATCTTACTAGTATTCAAATGAAGTAAGAAAATGAGGTTACCAACAAATAAACTCCATGATGAGAACCTGAATCAATCCAATGAATCATATGTAAATATAACCCCACTGGTAACACCCTTATATGAAACATCCCCTTAGATCATCTCATAGCCTCTATATACATGAAACATGATCCATTAATGGATAAAATTAAAAGGGGTATAAATAGTGTTTCGCCACATTGACTTAAAAAATATCAATCAATGCTCCAAATAAGAAATTTATTAAACATTATTCAATGTACAAGACATTTCAAAATATTTATTATATCATCTCAATGAAATATTCAGAAAAAATCATTATGAAATTTCTTTAATACCATTTTATAACACTCAATTCCATTAAAAAATTAAAGTAATTCAATTCCATTTAATGGTTTCAATATTTCACCCACTTTATTCAAAACACCCCATTTAATTTTATAAATCCCATTCGAGAAACATTAAACACCTTCCCCCCACATTATTTAGAAATAACGTTTTGTCCACAATCTGTTAAGAAAACCTCTCAATAGTGGTCAATATCATTTTTAAACTAATTTTTCCTTTTATAAAAGAACTCTAAATGTAACATGTTCCATGAGAAGAATAAAAAACATATTAAAATCACATTACACCTCTCATGAAACACATAAACGATAATTATTTTTACCTAGATTCATGTTAAATCAACCATGATTATAATAGAATGAAAATTTTGTAAAATACAAATAAGAACATATCTTATTCGAGACGTAATTAATTACAAATATTCACCTTTAGTAGAGAACAGTCAACTTGGTTGAGAAAATTTCTAAAAAAATCCAAGAAAATCAAATGCACATGATCTGGTCAACAAAAACTACAAACATTATCTGCCATAACATTTACTGTTTTTAGCAGATTTGAAAATCAAGGAAAAATTAGTGTAATAATTATAGAAGAGTCTTAGAGGAACATAACAATGGATAATCCATTTTCAAAAAATTCAGGTTACCGTTAGAAAGAATGGGATAGATAGATGAAGACACATTAGGGTCTTCATGGTATATTCAATTTGGTAGTATAAGTATAAGAGTTTTGTTGATTTATAATTGAGAATGAGTGTAAATATAAATTCAATTTTTAATGAATTTGGCTAGAATCATGGTTGGAAAAATATTCATAGACTACATTGGGGACACTATCTTGTACAAATAGTAATGTATTGTTATACCTATTAAATTCTCAAGGATGAATGGGCCATGAACCAATGTGGTAATTGGAAAAATGAATGTAAAGAGGAAACTCAAATACTTATTGCTTACTTTACCAACCCAAATGAAATATGTGAACGAGTATCCATATAACCCAAAGGCCCCTAAATGTTTTTCCATGTTCATGCGTGGGTTTTAGTCAAACATCTTATATTATTAGAGATTAATAAAAAAATAAAAAACAAACATAAAATATGATGGCATAATGGTAACCACACAGTTTCCCCTAATCTATTCACACAAACCATGCATAGATGAATAATTTCTTAACTTTAAAATTTTTAGATCATAAAATTCTTGAAATATATAATACCCTTAATAATATAAAATAAAATAATATAAAATATTTAAGACCATTATGAGTTTTGAAATGATCTCCACCATTCCTATTTCTACACCAACAAAATTCTTAGGTCAATATAGTGGACAACATAAAAATAAATCCCAATAGTTGACTAAAGTTAATCTCCAGGGACAAAATGAACCCCTAAAACAAAATATAGAGCCTCATTAAAGGGGATAAATCCTCAAATATCATTAATAAATCATAATATAGAATCAATCTATATCCAATAAAAGTGAATCTCTATGGAACCAATGACCTACCATAGGTCTCCCCACTATTTAAAACCATTCAAAAATTCCAGACACACTAGAAACCACTTATCTATAATTAGGGATAACATAAATAAACATTATCACTATTTTTATCCATAAAATGAAATTATACATGTTATAGAATAACAATAATCCACTAAAATGTGCTCTAAAACATAATTGTCTCACTAAATAGAATAAAATTTCAAAGAACGGTTTTGCCATATCACCAAATTCATGGTATACAAAAATAATTAGGGATATTCCACATCAATTAATGAAATGGAACAACAAACTATTATAATATAAAAATGATATATCTTAGTCTCAAACACATATAATTCCATACCTTAGTGATTCTAATAGAAAACTCCACTATTTGGATTCCACAGTCCAACAAGAAATAAAATTATACCATCAGTCATCCATTTACATACACAAGATTCCCAAATGTCTAAACCAACATTTGATCTACATGTATATAAATATCCCCAAGTATCCTAAATGAAATATACTAGATAAAAATAATTTAATAAATAGAAATTAATACTCTTAAAAATTCACAACTCGTGGGTAGATGCAAAAAATGACGCAACATAATGCCTTGCATTTGATTTTCCTAAAACCATAAATACTCCAAACTAAGAAAATTATAAATCAAAAAATATGTTTTTATCTGAAAGATACATAACTAAAAAACCTAAGGACACATTAAAATATATCCACATTAACAACGTCAAATATCCCAAATGAGATATCAAATATAAGACTCAAAGAAAAACTGACCCTCTTTATTATAACTACCATGAAAGGCACCCAACCCAAACCACTCAACCAATATGTTCCCCAAAAAATTAAACATTGGAAAACCACATTATATAATTCCATGGAATTACACTAAGAGGATAATAAGACACATTCCATTATATTATAATCCAAGGGAGTTTTGAAACTCTATGAAGGAAACCCCCTCCCCCCATACAAAAGAACTCCAATTCCATACAAAACCTTTTTGGGAGGGTTAAGAGATTTCAATATGAGACAACAACATAAAATGGTTATGTCTCAAAAATCAAACCAATCTATAAAAAAATAAAAAATCTTTCAAAACCATCCATTTATCAATTAATGTATATAATAGTTTGTATTATCCTAATAAAATCATTTTTAAGATCTGTAGTGGTTCAATAGAAAATTTAAATAATTCTATTTTCCTTCAAAAATGAATTATTGTTTTTAGAGATTTTAAAAGTGTATTAATTTTAATGATGGTAAATTTAATATTGTAAAATTATATTTGGGAAGTAAATTTTGATGTATTGAATGGAATTATAATATTTGGAATGTTTTTTGGTATTCTGAATGAAATTTTTATGTCTGTTTAACAAATAAAAAAATAATTTCCAAATGATATTTTCCCTTACACCTTAAAAGGGAGTTGTATAAGTGTAAATCATGTTTTTAAAAGTATTATGAAATCTATATTAATTTTTTCCTCCTATAAATAAGGGAATACTATAAAATATGTTATATGTAGGTGTATCAATTGGATTCATAAGGGTAGGGAGATTATATTTAGGATTTAAAAAAGTAATCCCATATGGGTAGGATAATTTGATTACATTTTACGAGTGTGTATCATGTATAATCCAATTATCAAGTAAAGGAAATCTAAAATAACATGGTATAAATATAGCTTAATTCCTATATAATGTAAATTTGATACTTTTATAAGTGTATCTTAGCATATATTAGGGCAACATAAGGTAATTTTACCACTATGTTGGTGTAGGAATAATTATCATCTGCTGTGTAAGGGTAAACCCTTCATTTAAAAGGTTGAGTATGTTTATCACCCTAATTTTATATAGATATGCTCTTATTTTGAACGATGAGTTTATATGTAACCATGAGTTTTTATCTTATATTATGTTAATATGAATATCAAATAAAGGTATTTAAATATGATGTAATGGTTGTCTTATTTTTCAAAACCTAATGTAGGTGTTACTGGCTATAAAAGGGTAAACACATAGTAACCTTACCTAGTTCTTGACTCATGTTTACTGGTAATATTGGTCTTACTTAAAATCCTATTTTACATCATAAAACCTTCTATAACGTGTTTTCGATAGAAATTAATTTTAATAAATGATAAATTAATGGCTTTTTTGGTTTATGATATTTCATTTTGATATTTTTCCCTCCTTCAAATGGTACAACTTAAACAGGATTATATATATAAATAATTTTAATATGATATAGAATATAAAATTTTGATGATTTATTTAGGGAGGGAAGTGGCTGAATATTAAAAATGAGTTCATATCTCTCTAAATATTGATTTCATCCTAGTTTCCCTCATGTACTATTGACTTTAACGCTTTCTCTAGATTCTTGATATCCATATTTAGCTTATCTGTGGTTCGTCCACATGCACAAAGCCTATGTTTCAATATTGAAAAGATCTTATTCCCCTTCCACTATCTTGGATTCCACATGTGATGTCTTCTTCCAAGAGGTAGTGGATCAGATGTTTCTCCATATTTTACATTCAATGAGTGAAATTATCATGATTTTGTTTCTTTTATTAAATTTATACGATTAACCATAATCAGGAAAAAAAATTTAAATTATTTGTATGTTGAATAATTTAATATAATACAAGTACTATAAAAAAGGAGTATAATTAATACTGAGTTAATCAGTCGATGATATATTTTTAATTCCATACCGTGAAGAAAATTTTAATTTATATTATTGGATGATTGTGGCTATTAATTCATGAATTTTCATGAATAGAATCTATGTGTTTTTATGATTTATAAAAATTAAATATAAATTTTTTTCTTTAGGAAAATGGTTAACCTATTTAATTTTATATTTGTGGATTAATTATTTTAAAAATATTACATTCAATGGATTGTTAAAATTTACCTAGAATATTAGAAATGGATTTCGGAGATAAATATTGTTGACAATAAATTTTAAAAATTTGGTTAATTATTTATTATATGAATCATATAATCATGTTTGATAGTCTGTATGATTATCAGAAGAAAGATAAAATGAATATTTCTATGTGTTTATATTATTATTAATTAATCCAGAAATTTTCCAAGATATAAAAATTAAAAATTGCATGACTTTTCACAATTATCATTTTATAAAAACAATTCAATAAATTATATAGTGTTAAATTTATTCAATAATGTTGATTATAATTATGATTATAATTATAGATATTAAAATAATCATATTGTGTTTTTCACATGTCATAATTTAATTTAATTCATGTAACCATCAATATTTCACGTGGAAATAATTAAATTTCATACATGAAACACTTGAGATGATTGAATTAAAAATTTTGAGATACATTTTATTTCATCCCACTTTTAATGTAATGTGTTTTTTTATCATTATAGTTTAATAAATAGTGTTGATATGATTTTTTGTAAAATATGTACTTAAATATATTATTGATATATTTTTTAAATACCAGAATGCAGAAATTATTATCATTGGTTTTGGTTGATAAAAAATTACCCTTAGGAATAATGATGGATGGAATAATTAATTATTATCATCTGAAAATTTATAATGATGAAGATTATGAGAATAACTGTTAAATTAATTAGTTAATTAAATAAGGAAATAAAGATTTATAGATTTTAAAAAAATATTTGTGGGAGAATATTTTCTAATGTTGACTGATAAAGGCATAATTCATTTGTTAGTTTTATCCATAGTTTCCATTGATATTTTATGTGGAATAAAACATTTTTCTTATTTTTTCTCTATATATTCATTAAATTGATTTGAAAAAAATTTGATGACCTTATACTATTGATGAACGGGTACTGATGCATTAAGCTACAATAGTGGAACATAGTTCCAGATATTGTAATGATATGGGAAGGAATTCTTGAGGTAGTGATAGTGTAACATTGTTCCAGTAATGATGATTATATTGTCAGGGATGCCATATCTGATTTTCTTTATTGTAGGGTAGAGTCCCCAACCACAGTAATGCTGATTTGTTGGATACATTACTACATTGTAATATGATACATGTGATCTCATATTTAAGGATAAAATGGTTTCATAGTAATGGGTAAGTAGATACATACTTGAATTTCAATTACATTTGGAATCCTAAAACACCCCATATATTTTTTATTATTGAACCCATTCCATGAATTATTGAAATAGAAATAAAATCTCTGGTATATTAATTTTAAAAATCTAGTGTTTGGGCTATTCTGGGAAGAAATAATATCTCATTTCAAGAGTTTTACAAAATTATAGTTTTGTCATCGGTAACTCGGTGTCATTGGCGTAGAATTGGTTGATTAGAGTCGGTAGATTAGTGTTTGTAGGTCAAGTCATATATAGGTCAGAGCATCGATAGGTCATGCCATTGCTAGGGTGGGTGTTAGTGGCTCTGAGTGTTGGTAGGTCTAGGCATTGGTGTCTTATGGTGTCAGTAGGTCAAATAATTGGTAGGTCAGAGAGTCGGTAGGTCATGCTTCAGTAAGTCATGTGTTAGTATTTCAAGCGTCAGTGGGTCACACCGGTGACTTGCTGTGGTTGGGTCGCATCGGTGACTCATTGTGCATGGGTTTCATTACTGACTCACTACCAATGAGTAACATTCAGTGACATGTGTATGTGGAACAAGCATCAGTGATTCATTTCATTTTTCCCCAATTTTTCCAATTTCACCCCTCTTGCAATATATTTGGTGTAAATAGATTTTAAAATATAGTTGGTGAATTTATAAAGGTGTTTCATGTGATATTGATTATATATATAATATCATAATGTTCATGAGTCATGAAAATTTTCAAACCACATGGTATTGATGACAATCTCACTTTAAGGGCCCATGAAATCGTTTCCCTTCTGTAGTTATTTAATCTGGCTCTTCTTAGAGGAGATCCTCTCTTCATTATGTACTGCCTTATTCTCATGGTATTCCCAGAACCTTTTTTCCCCGAGGATTCACATCCATATTATGTAATTGGTCGATTATTCCCTTGGAGTCTTTCACGATTCTTTGTTGACCACCTTTTTTGGTGAAAGGGATAATCATTGGTTTCCTTTTGTTCGAATTAGGTATTTCCATTGTCTTTATTTTATTAATGTGTCATGTTGGGTGGGTGTACTTCTGTCCAAATGAGAATACATATGTATAAAAATATATCAAAGAAAATAAAAGTAATAAAAGATGGGCTGGTAAGATGATGATGACGATGATCATATTGTTTTATAAAATGTTTGGGATCCATGTTGTGTTTTGTGTTGGTGTAATGACTTTTGAAAATCATGGAAATTGGCGGCCTCTATTTGCACACATGTACGACTTTTGGATATTTGTTGTTGTTAACATGTTGAATGAAAATATGTTAATGAAGTTGGATAACCAAAAATAATTGGTTAATGAAATGGATACCTGGGGATAAAACAGGCACTATGATAATCCATGAATTATTAAGTGGAATTAAGGGACCAGTGTTGTAGAATCTGAATAAACATTCCATGTTTGGTGTGGTTGTGTGATGTGGGTTGTTCATTAATGCCTTATTTTTTATTGTTTGTGTGGGGTTGTGGCTGGGAGTGTGGTTGTCTGTTTGGATTGGTCTAGGTGTTGTAATGGAATCTCATGTTGATGAATTGATTTATTTCTCATTTGATGATCTTGTTATGTAGTGGGACTACATCTGGGTAGTTTTTGGGAAGTAGGGTTGCAACTTCGGGTTACGCTAGATTTATATAAATTGGTGTGCTTTTGTCAAGCATTGGGACTTACGAGATTGGTTATGATGAATTATGTTGTGGGGTTTGGCGTTAAGATTTTGGTTTTCATGGGATATGATGGATTGGCGAGGATGACATTGAATAATGATGTTTTTTGTGTCAAAAGTTTCACCCATGTTCCCATGTTTGGGGTTCTATTATGACTTGAATGGGAGTTAAATGGATAGAATGTGTGAACATGGTTACTTATCCTTGGTCATTACTCCTAGTGTGTTGTGGTTGATTGTGCGGCAGTTAGATGTATTTTGTTTGGTAGTTTCCAGGGTAGGGATGGAATAAAACTATGGGTTTTAAAATAATTAATGATAATCCGTTAAATGAATTAAAGGGGGTGAATTGGATTTATGGTAGTTTGTTTGGTTTTTCATTTACAGGTTTCAGCGAAGGTATATTTATGTGTGATGATTATTGTTTAGAAAACCAATATGTTGGGCTGAGTGTTTTGTACCTAAATATATATATAGTTGTAACTCTTTGTGATTTCTATATTCACCACATCTATATTGAGAAATTTCTTCCAAACACCCTTATTGTTATGTTGAAGGGTTTACATTTCCAACATGCTGATGGGATGAGGGATGGATGGTTACTGTCTCCTCAATTCTCCCTCTTCTAGTCATTGGTAGCCTAAGAATATTTGGAAATGTTGTGGTGCCGTTGTAAGGCCCAGGAGTATGCAGGCGAGGTGTGCCCCCATGTGTCTTCTAGATGAGGCCAATGTGAATTCTCAAATGGTGTGGTATGGTTGGGGCACATGTGTCTGCAAGAGGGACGTGGTTTCTGGACCAAGTGTGTGTGGATATGTTGTGCTAGTGGGGATTCTGGAAGAGTGTTGTTGCATTAGGACATTCTCCATTAGGGATGAGGAGTAAACCAGTGGGAAGTGGAGTCTGGTAACCAAATATAGATATTCTTATTATATGAAATTATTATTTTTTTCAATAGGTGATGAGTTTTCTTTAGTGAAGATGATTGGTTAGTATTCTTTGATAGGTGAAATTGGTTTCCCTTTTTTTTCTCATAGGGGAATTGGTATGCTTCTCCCACATGTGGATGAGTGACTTTGTTTTTTCTCTATTTAGTATACGGTTATGCTCACCCTAGAAATTTAAAACAACTTTTAGGTTTCTAGGTTGACTATGTGGACTATGTTCTGCATTACTGCCTTGAACGTTGGGGATAGTTGTTGTGTCACCACTTAGAATTTCTTTTGGTATTTACTTTGGAGACTTTTTCATTTGTATCAGTTACACTTTAAACAAAAATGTGGGTTGTATTTTGTTTTTCCACATCTTATATATATCTTATATGATGTTTTTTGAGGATGATACATCATATCTATTGATCATAGGAACTATAAAAGGGTAATTCCTCCCAATTCTATGATATTTCTATACCCTTGGTGATAGTCACCACCACAAGGACTATAGGATGTATAACTCACCAGTCATTATATATTTTCAATTTTGAAGGAGAATATCATGAAACATTTCCATCCCATCCATCATCATGGAGCAGGTCATGGCATAATGGTATCAGAGGTGATGGTTGAGAGACATGATGTATTTTTGGGTTATGCACTCAGAGAACTTCATGGGATGGTAGAAAAACAATGTTAGGTGATCATGGTTCATTACATTGTTATGAGAATAATTTCTAGGACATGATATTTACCCCCCCCCCCCCCCGATGTCCCGATGTAAGGACTCTGAGCCTACCTAATGACCAAGTGATCCTACACCGTTCCTAGGGTAGAGACCCTTGGAAAGGTATACATATCATAATTAATTTATATTTTGTTTGTTTGGTTTGTTTCATAAAATTAAATTAACAATGGGTTAAAATGAATCATAAATAGAAATTCCTTACTAATCAGACATAGGATTTCCCTTTTTTACATTTCATTTATTTCAACTCCTGGACTTCCGCATGTGGCAGGAGTAATGGAAGGTTATTTGGATGACCTAACTGACTAAAAGATGGTTGGATTTGTAGGGGAGGAGGATCAGTGCAACACGATTATAAGTGATTTCCAACACAAGACTCTAGGAATGTATGAAGGGAACATTTTAGATACTAAGACATTTAGTTGGCATGAGGACATAGTGATCGCTTTCATCTTGATCTGAGCTTTGACAGATTATTGAGTTCCATTGGTAGTTATTCCGATGAGGAGAGATGTGTTTTAATGGTGGAGGATCTGCCGAGAGAAGAGGAAGGAGGTTTATGTTCTGTGGGTCTATTTGGATAAGGAGTTCTGAATTTAATTTGTTTCTTCTTCAAATAAATATAAAATGAATTAGTAGATACTCTCTCTATATCTGGGGAGTATGTCGATACGGGACATGGGGATCAAAATCAAGGATCTACTTCAGTTTTCTCTTGATCTCTTTCCAGAATAGGAGACACAGGAGAGACACATAGAGGAGGCACTATGTTGTTCTTTCTGGTACACATATAGTCCCTTCACATTGTTGACATATTTAGAGGTCTAGATAATTGATGAGGTATTTGAGAGGATGCACCCATGAGGATGTTTACTGTGAGACAGGTGTGAACATTGATATTCAAAGTGAAAGGCTACCAGAAGCAAGTCTCACACACATGGACCTTATAGGGTTCAACAATAGGGGATCCTACCACAACATTTTTAGTTTCAACCATCTAGTCGTTGTTCTTTTCCCATATTAAAGGTACTAACATGATTATATTGTTGAGTTTGAAGAAACCTTTATAGTCAGTGACCAGTTTGAGCTCAATATTGTAGATGTGGGAAGGTTTTATCTCCCGCCCCTGCATTAGTTTTTGGACAGGATATTTTAGCTGCAAGGACAACAGGATCCTATACCACAGAGGGGAGGTGAGGCAAGAAGAGGCTGACATCAGGGTGATCCAATGGGGCCTTGACCCAGGTGTGGTCGGGTAGGTGGCTGATGGAAGAGGGGAAGTTGTGCTATGAATGTTTATTTTCACACTATAGAAGAAGCAATTTTAGTTGGTTCAGAGTCCATTCGAGGTACAATTTGTTTTCTCAATACTATTGTTTACACCTTATTTAATTCATGAGCATGACACTCTTTTGTTGTAGCTGGTATGTCCCATTCTACGGGACTTGAAATATACAGTCTTTTAGTACCCATGGTGTGGCATAAATATGTTAGAGGTCAGGAAATCTTGCTTAATGATTTCCTGGAATATAGACTAATGTTGTGGCCACATCAGTCAAGTGCGGATACCGTTATACTAGATATTAATACATATGGTGTTATACATGGAATATACTATAGGTACACAGTGAATGCTATTATCAACTGATTCAGGAGAGGATTATTATTTTAATATATGGAAGGATAATGTGTGATTTTTTTGGTGACCATAGTAGTCTTATTAGTTGGTGACATGTGTAGGCTCTTCATTACTTGTTGGACAAAATATAAGTGGAAATAGTGGATGCTAAGATTGTGAGAGATCCATGAGTTGTGGGGGATTTCATGGATTTTTATTCCTATGGAGGTTGTGACTCTACCCCCTCAACATGATGTTGATTTAGGGATAGACATGCAACCTGATCCTTCTATGTTTTTGATGACCCTTATCAGATTGCACCTTATGAGTTATAGAATATTAGGATTCAGATTGATGGCCTAATAAATAATGTATTTATCTGGCCCAATTTTCACTATATGGTGATCTCATTTTCTCCCCAAAGAAGGTGGATGGTGGTCTATAGGTGCGTATAGACTACCATAGGTTGAATTACATGATAGTGAAGAACTGTTACCCTCTACGAATGATATAAAATCATTTTGATTGGATATGGGGAGAAATTTGGATCTCTATGATCGATCTGTAGTGCTAATATCATTAATAGAGGGTGAATGAGGACGATATCATGATAAATGTTTTAGGTTTAGGTATGAGAACTTTGAGATTGTGGTTCTGATATTCAGTGTTATGAACATGCCAAATATTTTTTTGGGACAAATAAAATCAATCTTTCAAGAGTTCCTTGACAAGTTTATTTTTGTATTCATCGACAACATCTTAATCTACTCAAGGTCATAGAAGGATAATATAGAGAAACTCAATTCTGTGTTGTAGAATATTCGACACAACCATCTCTACAAACATTTTTCCAATTATAGGTTTTGGACATGAAAAGTACACATAATTGGACATGTGGTGCCTCATTAGTGTGTAGAATTTAACACATCGATGTTTTAGGTAGTAGTTTCTTTTTTATCAGACATGAATGTTTCAATGGTTTATATTTTTATTGGTTTGGTAGGAATTTACTGGATATTTGTACCCAATTTCTCTCATGTTGTAGTACTATTGACAATTATGACCAAAAAGGACTAGGCCAACATGTGGACTGAGGAGTGTCAGGAAACATTTAACTATTTGATGTGGAATTTAGTCAGTGCTCCAGGTTACTGGTTTCTAGATGGAGGGGTGTTGTTTGAAGTTTTTTTCAATGATTCCCTCCATGTATTTGGATGCATGAGGATGAAGTATCTTGGAGTGATCTCTTATGTGTCTAGGCAGTTATGTCCCCATAGACGTAACAATTACACCCTTGAACTAATGATAACATCAGTCATGTTTTTTCTATTCTTATGGTAGAATTACCTCATTGGAGCGAGATTTGTGGTCATCATAGACCAAAAGATCTTGAGGTATATCTTCTTCCGGCCAGATCAGAACAAATGATATCTAAGGTTGGTGGAGTTTATTGAGGACTACAATTACAATATCATTTACTCCCTAGGGAAATGAAATGTCATTGATGATTATTTGGGAAGGAAGTCATAAAAATTTGTATTTTGGGAATATTCTTATGCCTGGATGGTGGTGGAAGAGTTTCATGCCATGAACCTAGATGTAAGGGTGGATATAGGTAGCTGTTATCTATTTCAGATGACAGTGTAGTTAACTCTAAGGTAGTAGGTAGAGAGGTATCATTGGGGAGAGTCAAAGTGGACGGTGATTTGTGATTACGATTACTAGGGTGATGCTCTAGAGAAATGGGTAGAGGATTGTCAGAATCGAATTTTTTTCTCTAGAATTCTTTCTGTTCTATTGGAGATGTGTAAGGGAGTTATTCATGAGTTTCATAACTCACCCTTAGTGGTACACCTAAGATCATACAAGATGTACTGTGGCATTGGATAATAGTCTGGGTGGCTCAAGATGAAGCGAGCAGTAGTGGAATTTATGGTAACGGGCCTAGTGTTCCAGTATGTGAAGGTTATGCACAATGTTCATGGTGGTTTATTGTATCCCTTATATGTCCCCGAGTGGTTGTAGGATGACATCTCAATTGATTTAATTATAGTATTCCCTAGGGCTTAATGATGTTGCGATGCAATCTGTGAATTAGTGGATCAGCTGATGAAATCATCTCACTTTTTAGTGATTAAAGAGTCAAGCCTAGTGGATTCCTTATCAAGAAGGAATGTAGACAAGGATGTGCAACTACAATGAGTTCTATGATCTAGCATATCAAATTGGGATAAAATGTTTACATAGTGACTCTATAGGGGATTCTGTCATGAATTTGGCACTCAGTTACACATCAGCATTTCTTCCCACCCTCATAATGGTGGGTAGACAGAGAGAACCATCCATATGAAAGATGATATGTTATAGAAATGTGTTATAATAATTAGTGGATCATGGGTACATCACATAATATATGTAGATTTTTTTAAAATTAATATCTATCACTTTTCCATCATCATATCTATGTTTCAGGATTTATATTGAATCCCATGTCATTCCACATTATGCTGGATAGTGGTTTGGGAGACAGTAGTTCATGGCTCTGAGGTAGAGAGGAGCCTGATAGATAAGGTGCATCATGTTTGTGACATGATGAAATAATCAAATGATTTGAAATGGTTGTATTCCGACCACATGAGTAGGCTAGTAGAGTTCAATGTTGGGGACCACATGTTCTTGAAGGTTTTCCCTCAACGTGTGTAGTGGAGGCTAGGTAGAGGGTGTAAGATTTCTCTTAGTTTTATTAGACCTTTAGAGGTGTTACAGAATGTTGGATAAGTGACATACCAATTAGAATTTCCACCAATGTTGTATAGAATCAACGATTTCATTCATGGCTTACATCTTTGTATGTATCTACAATATTACTCCAACATCCTTGACTGGGGAGAGTTAGAAAACAAGGATGATGAAACATCAATTGAACCTCTAGTAGAGATTCAAGATCATCATGAAATGGTGTTGTGTGGAAGAAATAATCTTTTGGTACTTTTTCTGTGGGGTAATAGGGGCATGGAAGAGAGTACTTGGGAGTGAGAAGACCATAAGTGTGCCATGTACCCAAATTTTTTATTATTGTGTGATTTTTCTATTATTTATTGCTTGATTCTTGTTTATATGATTATTTTTTTCCTTGTTTTGAAATTTTTTATAAAGACCAAACCATGAAGATGGGAGAATATGATTCCTAATCAAACACATTAACTGAGATGCGATAAATCATGTGCGGGCGATTTAGTGCCACCGATAGCTGATAGTATCATCAAATTAAAAAATTAATTACCTAATTCATTTTTTCGGGAAATTGGTTCTTGTGTAGGGAACCTATTTGTTGGTTGGGTTTGTTGATGTAGGGTGAGGTGTTAATGAATGTTACGTATTCACTCTTAATTTTATAAAACATAGGGTAGTTTATCCTAGAGAGGAATCTTATGGGGTTGTTATTGAGACCGTTATTTTTTCTAGGTTTGGTTTTGAATTCTCGAGGGAGAGAATAATTGGAGATTTATCAGATGCAATGAAACACCTCTGTTGTCCATTACATTAGAAAAATCTTGTGTTTAGGGTGTTTTGGGATGCAATGGTATATCATTTCTTGAGTTTTAAAAAATTACAATATTTCGATCAATATCACAATGTTGGTGGATTAATATTGGTACCTTAGAATTGATAACATATAATTAGTAGAATATATCATCAGCAGGTTCGGGTGTTTGTAGTTTATGGTATCAGTAGGTTAGGTTTCTAGTAGGGTGGGTGTCGTAGGTCTGATTTCAGTGGTTCAAGCATCGGAGGGTCACATCTATAAATCGATGTCAGTGGGTCATTTCAGTGACTCATTGTTGATGGGTCGCATTAATGACTCATTATTAGTGAGTCACTACTGATAAATCGTGTCAGTGACTCACCAATCCATGAGTCCATTCTAGTTTTTCTAGTTTCTCCCCTATTGTGTTTTATCTGACGTAAACTCAATTTAAAAAGTAGTTTGAAAATTTCTAATGGATTTGCAAAGAATATTGAATATATGGTTAATATATTAATGATCATAAGGATTTAAAATAGTAAAACAACACAGTATTGACCACGATACCACTTTATTGGATATTGATATCGTTTTCGTACTAATCACATGGGATATGGATCTTCTAATATATGATCTTATCTTCCCCATGTATTTTTTATTCTCTCTGTGTGCCAAAAAACATTCTTATGTAAGGAGATTTATCGCTAATATTGAAGTCAGTAGAGTTTTCCATTATATTATTTCATACTTCTTGTGTGACTCCATATTTTAGCGCAATGAATAATCATTGGTCACATGTTGTTTCATATAAGGATTTCTTTAGTCTCCCTTTTAATTGTGTATCATGCAGGCTGGGTGTACTCATGTCCCCTTTTGAATAATGATGGACACAAATTCAATAATGATAATAAGAAGTAATAAATGAGGGTCTCATAATATGATAATGATGATCATATTTTCTTATATTTTATTCTCGATCCATGATGTGTTTTGTATAGGTTGCATGCCTTCTGATAATCTAGGTTGTTGGTGGCCTATGTTTCTGCACATGTATGACTTGTGAATATTTGTTGATGTTTCCTTCATGAATGACAATACATTTATGAAATTGGTTAACAATGTATATTCAGTTAAATAAATGGATTCATCAAGGTCGAACTTTCTCTATGATAACCCCTAAATTATCAAGAGTAATTAAAGACCTAGTGTTGCTAAATATGAATACACCTTCATTATTTGGTGTGGTTGTGTACTTTGTGATGTTATGTTCAACCTTATGTCTATGATGTTCATGTGGTGTTGTTTATGGGTGTGTGGATGTGTGTGTGGTGTGGTGGAGGTGTTGTAATGAAATCATAGTATGATATATATTTTTTATTGTGGAATAGATGATCTTATTATGAAGTTGGACTGTATGTGTAAAGTGTTTGGGATGTGGGGATAACACATCAGGTTGTGCTATATTTATATAAATGTGTGAGCTATTTTCATGTAATGGGGATTCCGAGTATGGTTGGGGTAAAATATGTTGTGTCTTTTGGTATTAATTTGGTGGTTTTTTTGTTAGTGGATGGATTGGGTGGGGTGACATTGAAGAATAATTCATGAAGTGTCATAAGTTCCTCCCATGTTATCAGGAACAATATTCAGTTATCGCTTGAATTTGTGTTAAATGGATAGGATGTGTGAAGTGGGCTTATATACTCTGTTTCCTCTTCCTGGTGTATTATGGCTGGCTGCGTAGATGTTTCTCGTGCTGGGATAGGTAGTTTCCTGGATATGGATAGAATAAAAAATGATTTTTAAAAAAAAGAATGATAATGGTTTAAAAGAATTTGATGGGGGTTATGAATTCGGTTTAACTGTGTTTGCCTGGTGGTGCATTTAGAGGTAGTAGCAAAGGTATGTTTTTGTTGGATGGTTATTATTTTGATAAACCATATGTTATGTGGAGTGTTTGGTACCTATGTATATAGTTTTAGTTCCTTGTGATTTCTATATGAACCCCACCCGTGTTAAGCTCTACATGATGTTCAACCCCATTTTTATGGGGGGGTTTCCATTACCAACATTTTTTTGGGAGGATGGATGGATGTTTATAGTATCTTCTGATATCCCCCTTCTAGGATTTGGTATCCTAAGACTATATGAGCATATTATTGTGTGGTTGTGAGAGCTAGGTGTTCGCGGGTGAGATGTGCTTCCTAGGTGTCTTTTGGAGGATTTGGGTTGTGTTTCCCAGGTGTCATTACGAAGAGTCCCAAGTGTTTTTAGTAGTGTGTGTTATTTTTTGGGCACATGTGTTGGTAGTTGAGACATGGTTGTTTGGACAAGGTGTGAGTGGACAGGTAGTGACAGTGGGCATTATAGAAGAGTGTGGCAGTATCAAGATGTTCACCATTACAGATGAGTGGTTAACTATTGATAAGTGGTGTAGGGTATTCAAATATCAGTGTTCTTATTAAATTAAATTCCATGATTTTTGTTACGTGGTGATATTTACATAGTTAAATTGGGTGGTTAGTATTCCTTGACTGGTGCGGTTAGTATCTGTTTTTTTTCAGAAACATGCATTCATATGATTCTCCAACATGTGTATGAGTGAATATTGTTCATACCTAATAAGTATACTTGTATTCCCACCCAACACATGTAAATCTACTTTCAGGTTTCATGGAGGACTATGTGGATCATGTTGGGCATCACTAACTTAGATGTTTGGGATAGATTTGATGTTTTTGCTTAGCCATTACTTTGGATTTTGACATTGGATACTCTTTATTTTGTATCAATTACACTATAAACATGAATGTGGGTTGTATTATCATTTTCCTAGGGTTTTAAATATCTTTCATTGAGCTTTTTGAGGTTGATACATCTTATCTACAAATCATTATTACTATAAAAAGAGAAATGACTAATATTATTGGGGTATTTCTATACAATTGTTGTTGGTCACTTCCCCAATGAATACTGGTGGTGGGACATTGGAGACGTTATCTCTTTTTCATTTTGATAATGGAAGGTCATGAAACTTGTCCGTCTCTTCCCTCATCTTGAAGAAGGGGGGTTGCAATAATTATACATTATATCATCAGTAAAGGAAACAAAATAAGGGTGACCACATATTCTCAGTAATCCTTACATAAAGTGGAATCTATTATGAATAAAAAACTTATTATCAATATGAAAAAGTAAAATATTTGATAATATATTTCATTTAGTCAATAACATGGGCATAAAATGTCAAAATCAATATGGAAAGGTAAATAACTAAACACACATTCCATTTAATCAATAAATTGATAATGAAAAGGATCAAGAAAAAATATAATGATGAAAGTATCATTGTTAATAATAGCAAAATTCTAAATGATGGAATTCATAATTATTATATTTAATAATTTCAGAAATATATCATGAATAAATAAAATATTCAACAAATAATGGAGAATAACGAAAAACACATTCCATTTTTTCATTACCTTGACCATGAAATGAGTCACAATCAATATGGGAAGGTAAATAACCAAACACATATTTGATTTTATCAATAAATTGAGAATTCAATGATTCTCAGGAAAACATAATGGTGAAAATACGAGGGATCTAAATAATAACTAAAATATTATTGAATGAATTATTAATTACCAGACTTTTTGATATCATGAATCATGGTACCTCTATAGTCAATACCTTGCACCAAGATAGGTTAATCAATGGATAGGTATACTATAAAAACACATTTAAATATGGTTGTACAATTTATTCATCTTATCAGACTAGAAATGCATAAATGGGATATCTATAACTGGGAACCACTGAAAAATTTATTTTCAATGTATTCCTGATATATCAAATGATCGATGTAATTCACAAACAATATTCTTTTTAACAATTTTCAATATTGTGTACTTAATACTCAATTAATGAATTTTTCCTAGTTAATCATAAAAAATATAAACTAAAATTACCTATATAGAAATCAGATATGGTTTAAGTGGTAATAATATCAATGGTAAAAAAAATTAATTTTTTGGAAATTAAATTTATAATGATCACATGAATATGAATATTTCAATTAAATGTTAATCGTTTCAAATATTAATCATGAAAAATAATTTCAGTACATTCCATCGTTACAAAAATCATATACCTCGTGGATGAAATAATAGAAGGTCAATGAATAAATACCATTAATATAAATATAATCATGATATAACATATCAAATGGGTATTATATACACCCCTTAAAATAATATTTGTGTATAATATGACATGTGTCCTAATGAAAAAAAAATGAGATAATAATCCCTTATAATGATCATGACGTTGAAATAAGAAATAATTAATGATGTAATTATGTCTTCCATGAATGAAAATACACATCGAATATGAAAACATTACACATAAAATATTCAAATTTCATTTCACAAAAATATAATAATACCCAAGACATTGATGAATTAGTAAAATCTAATGGAAAGAATTTGAGAAATGAAAATACTTACCACATGGTAACATTCATGTAAAATACACTTTGTTGAAATAAAATAAACTGAAATAAGAAATACAAATTATTATTTATGATTCATTATATAGTATTTAATTGGTGGTGTATGTGCACCATGAAAAATAAATTTCTTCCACAGTGTTATTATTTTCATAAATGAAGGTAAATTGAGACAAATTCCCTTGTCTCATGATCAAATTCGATTCTATGTGTCATAACCTTCTATATAACAAATTTTGGTTTATTATAAAACTTTTAAAAACCATAATACTGTTTCTAAAACCATATATGGTTCACTTATATTATACTATCACCCTTATATTATTAATTATTTTTACAATCCCTATTTCAAGTGATATTTTTTTGTTTTTCTTAATTGATGTGGATCACTAATTTTGGGACATTTACATTAATCATGGTTCCATAATATCAATAATTTTATAAATAAATTATATTTCATATATATTTTTTTATAGTTATTGAAATAAATCTATAAAATTTATTGATAGAAACTCGATTACGTTGTTCATGGATATTGGGCGATGTATATAAGCATAAAATCTATTTCCATTTTTCACAACGGATTGAATAAGGGAAAATAAATTTTATTTCACCTTTAAATAATCATTATTATGTTATATATATCATTTTTATTAATCAAATACATCCTTTTTTCAATATATTTATGAATAAAATGAGAAACATTTTATATTTACATATAAAGGCAGTAGTCCAGAATTATGCACGTGTGATGGTATTGCTTTACAATGGATGGTATGGTAATAATATTGATGTGAAATTATATTTATAAAATATTTTTGAGGTCATAAATATCACATTTAGTAATTATATTATTTCTTTATAAGTTAATTTAAATTCATAAGAGGAACAAATGAATTACATCACTTCGTGAGGTGGTGGTTTTCCATATATAAAAACAATTTTATTGTATCCCCACAAAGAATGGAAAGTAATTATAAAATAAAGATATTATTACTCAAGAATAATAAAATAATGTCATATATGTCATATATTTATGTTAAATATATCATTATATCCATCCTTGAGAGGTGGTGATGGTAAGCAATCAAAAATGGTCTAATATAAAGTATTTTTTCTTATACACGATCGACATATTTGTTTCCAACATGATATAAGGGGAGATATATTTTGGTAGTGATATTATAATAATAATATATAATTATATTTTAAATATCATTATTATTATATAATAATTATTGAATAATACTTGGATGAGGGGGTAGATGAAATAATAAACACCTGATTAAGAACGTTGCCTATTATTTTGGTGACTTCTTTAGGTTTTCCCTAAAATCATCAATAGGTAGAGATTACGAAAATCCCAATGACTATACAATGTTATTAGTGTAACAAAAATGGTATTTGTTAGGGTAATATAATATAAAAAATGTTTTTGAAGTCTGAAGAGGACTGGAAAGTGGGTAACCATTTATTAGTGGGGGTAGAGGGTACATAAGGATGTTTTGGAAAGAAAAAAACTGTAAAAGCATTTATCACATGAAAAAAGATCTAATATTGGTAATTATAAATCCTTAGATATTATAAAGGCACAATATTTCAACAAAAATGTATTTTGATAACATTTTGGTCATTATAATCCTTTATCTTCATAGTTTTACACATGGTAAACTTGTTTTCACCATAACCATGGTAATTATTATTTTTTGATATTACTATTTATGTTGATTTTTTTTAACTTTTTTAAGAAAATAAATTTTATCATATAAAATGAGGAATGAATTTTTCGAAATATAATTCACCAATGTCGTAGAATTTAATTTAAAATAAAACCCACTAACGTGATGAAAAACTATTTTCTAAAATAAACCTCCAAAGTAATAAATTTTTTTACATCAACATTTTACAGGAAATTTATTTTCATATCCTAAATTAGTAAAAAATTTATATAATTTAACAAATTAAAATTTATAAAAAAATTAAATATAATTTATGCTTTTAAAAGATTTAAAAGAAACGACACTTTTCAATACTAATTAGTATTTTCACTATTCATTAAATTATTAATATTTTATGAAAATTATCTAAAACTCAAAAAAATCATTTATATTTTAGGTATATATTTTAATATTTAAAATAAATTATCTAAATGTTTAAAACATTAATTTTAAATCAGTTCTCTATTGAATGACTAAAATAATTTTTTAAAAACTGCAGTTTTTCAAAAACATTCTATATATAAGAAATGAATATTATTTTATTTCTAACCAATATATTGCCATTTTATTTATTTTATAAATCTATAAATAATATAATTTTCTTAATTTATCTATTACCATTTATAACCTCCAAATTAATAGCTCAGTAGTATTTTTAATGTTTTAATAATGATATTTTAATAGAGTATCGTATTTTGATTAAATATAGTAATGAATTCATCACAAGATATCAATGTTATTTAATTTATTTAAAATTAATGATATAATAAAATCTTAGAATTTCAAATATATACATCTTTAAAATAGATTATTTTTAAAAAAAAGTTATTTTCAGGTCGTTTAAGCTTAGTGTTGAATGTCACACATTTTATCAAATAGAATGTTATTCTTTTATAATGTTTTTTTGTTACATTATCCCCAACATAAATAAAATCAATCATCTAAATTTAAATCTTCACTCATATCTAAAGGGCTTGATATTTTAAAATTACATTGTTGAAACCACACAAAATAAAAAGTGTTCACAAGATTCCTTTTAAAATAGGGAATTAGAAATATAAATTTTTTTATAGAATAATGCAAAACATGGATTCCATGTAGAAGAATTTATGATAAAATTCATGATACAAGCATAGAAAAAATAATAATTAAAAATAATAATTTAGGTTCATAGATTTCATTTACTGCCTAAAGTTGAATGATCAAGGGAAATCAAACAACAAAAAACCGTAAATATGAGATGAGTTAAAAGACTGATTATTCTTATGATATGACTATAAAAAGATAACATTGTGGTTTCAAGAAAATTTTCCAAATGATCGTTTTTTAATTTAATATGTATTCATGTAAGATAAAAAATATAATTAATTTACAACTATTATTACATCCTTTAATCATATTCCACCACAATATCATCATTCACTCCAAATGATTAGTATTCAAGATGAATTGTTATGCATGAAGAACTAAAATAAAACCCTAATAGATTACATGATTCAATTGAATCACATTGTCATAATTTAAATAGCAAAATTATCATATTAACACAAAAGGTTGTAAATACCTTTAAAAGTTTTTCCATTATATTTAAATTTGTTTATCCTTAAATAGACATTTCACTAAAACATATACTGAATCAAGGGGTTGTTTTCTATTATTTTTTTCCCAAAATATCCTTAATCATCATAAACTACTATAACATAATAACACAAAATAGGTATTTGTACCTTTAAAAATATTATCAAACATTCACTTTTCAACAAAGGAGAATTTATGTATATGAATGTTTATTCATGGTCGTCATCATTAAAAACATTCATAATGGTTTGTAATGAATATTTTAATTTTCCAAATCATATCCTCAGAGAGTGTTTAAATCGGATATTTCTTTTCCCCATTTTTATGTAAAAGGTAATTCTCATGTCAATCCATGTTTAACTTTTTCATAATTATTACCCTTAGGTACATTTATTCATAAATAACATAAACATTTAGTATCTATAAATTGATGTCTTGATAAAAAAATTACATAATCTACTTCTTATCATTCTATTAAAATGTTCTTCAATACTAATCCTCAAATTATATAACAGGGTTATGATCCCTAATTTATGTAATCCAAAATCTATCAATCATATTAAATATATTTATAATTATATATATCACAATGTCCTGATTATATTGGGTAATAATATTTATTCCAGGTATTTAATTTAAATTTATATATTTTTTGAGTCCTTTAAGCTCGTTGGTTCTTTCCGCATATGATATCGATCATAATGCTCATCTTTTATAATTCCAGGGTGTTACATGTGTTTTTAGGGATGGAACATTCACTGATATAACTTGTTGAAGTTTGGATTTCAAATATTTTTTTAAATATGTGATTATTTCATGATATTTAATATTCATTTTTAATGGATGATGGTATATTGTTTTATATTATCACCATCTAACTATAGGAAGTTGTTTGGTACCCTGTACTATGAATGAATGTTTTCTGAGGTATCATGGAATACATCCTATAACAACCCACATTATTATGATATAATAAATGAATTAATGAAATAATGAGGATTGGTTTTTGATGTTACATTAATGATGAAAATTATTGGAATATAAAAATTAACCAGTTGTTTTTTCGACACTTATTATAAGTAAATTAAAATATTAACATTAGAAATTATTTTTTGATAGATAATTAATAAATTAATTATAATTATTTTTGATGCTAATATTATTTCGATACATAGTAATTATGAATTGTAGTTTTTATTATTGTTCAACGATGTAAGAATGAAAATATAAGGATATGTAGATTCATATATTGTTGTTGTGAGCTTTATATAAGTCATGTATTTTTTTATGAAATATGATACCCCACCCATGTATGTAGGGAAAATAACACCTACTAGACTATATGAGTTTTCTATATAACATCTATTATAGTTTGTAATATGTGGTTAACTACCCCCTCTAACTACACACTCTTCTCTGGGTAGTATTCTGTGGTGGCATGCACTTTAGTCATATTTCCCCAAATATGTGTATAGTGCTATGTATTGGATTTTTATTATTTGACACAGGTATAAACCTAAATATCATATCATAATGGTTATTATATGTATTTTTTATGTGCTTTGTGATTTAATGAGGTATAATACATAACGTACGAGTTGTGGTGGACCTCATAATACTTTTTGGTGATCTTTACGCATACCTGTGTCTATACAGAGATATTAGATTTCGTAGATTATTCATAAATATGTATCTATATATTTATAATCCATTGTGTAATTGTTTGTATGTCATCTATGGGATGTGATAACTAGAGGTATAATACCAAAAATCTAAGATATGGTGTCTCTATGATATTATATAGTTATTATATGTAGATTTAGTTGGGATAGTGAGATGATGTGATTAATGGAGTGTATGTTTTATTCTTGGTGTATTTGTGATAGATTACTTTAATAGGGTTGCATTGGGGATGGATTTAGATAGATATAGCACTCAGAATGTGATTTTGTGTAGAATATGAAAACTAGTGCGGAAGTCGTAGTGTGGTACCATCTTTTGTTATTATATTATATGATCTCATATATATGATATTTATTGATTTATATCTATGGTGAGGATGATAAAATAATAGAATCCCTATTTTGGTGATGAGTTAGATTCATTTGTTTACTCATTAATAGTTTGTATATTTCATTAAACAAAAGTCATTGGTGGTTTAATTCATGATCATTTTTAGTTAAAATTTTATGTTCTTTATAAAAATATATAAACATATTTTAGGTTAGAAGGTTCTAGTTAGGGACTGAGATGTGCTTTTCTACATCATGGGGTTCGTAGTTATTTCTTGAGATTCAATGTTGCCTCTAGTACTTATATTTTTCCTTTTTTATTCCCTTTAAGTTATATTAATTTTTTATGACATTGAATTCATGTAGTAAAGATCATTGTTCACTTTTTTCATTTTTGAGTTTTTTTTTGTTTCTATCTTATCTCACATGTGTATCAATTCATAAAAGTAAATACCTATAATTTTTTTGTATATTGTATCTTGTGTTCTTATCCTTTATCTGTGGCCTATTTTTGGTGGGGTTTAGTAATCATTATCTACCATCTAAAAACTAAGACCCACGAGGGGTACCTTTGGGGGGAGGGGTTTGGAAAAAGACCACATTTTTTAATTAGTCTGAAATAAATAGTGGTTCTAATAAAATTAATTATTCCAAAAAAGAGGAAAAAATTACAACCAATTTCCAAAGTAACAATGTTTTTTAATTTGAAAAATCCAATATTTATTTTCAAACAAACTCCAAGTATTTTTGAAATTAAAACACGATTAAAAATTAATTACAATGAAAACATGTGTTTTTAAACAATTTAATTTTTTTACTTTTCTGGATCACATGAAAAAAAACCCAAAAAATCGACAAAATCCTTCCTCAAAATGAAGTATTTTTAGAAATTATGAGCACACTATTTAAAAAACAATTATTTTATTTAAATCCATGAAAAATATTTTATTTTGATTCAACAAAAAATCACTTCACATTTTACACTATAAAACAAACTAATAGTGAAATAAATATCAAGAGTATCAATATTCCTTTTCAAAAAAATGCTAACCATTAAATGTACCAAATTTCAATTCAAAACAATTCCTTATGGAATTAATTTAAAATAATAATATTTTTCTCATTCCATTTAACTTTGAAACATATAGAAAATATCATATAAAAATTCATATCCTTATTCTTGATGAAAAAATAAACACACAAATTCTAATATATCTAAAGAACTAACATAGCCATTTCGTGATTTTCTATTACCATACATAGAAATACAATAATCATGGGGTCTATAAAGGAAAACCTATCAGGATGGAGAACTATTATTGATTCGATCACATCATTCAGAACCACATTCTAATCATCAAATTGTATCTATAATGTGTTTAGAATCAAGAACATAATTACCTCATGGTTTTTTATGTCACTACATCCTCCTGAAAATGTGTACCCCTCCTGGGATGGCAATTTGAGAAGAGAGATAATGGCCCCTATGTCCCTCCTCTAGTAGGCCACAAGTTAGTGTCTATCACCGTGGGTATAATAAACACATAAATTGGAGGCATTACCCTATAAGAGAACACATCCGAAAGAGAGAGATTAGATATACACAAACTAACTCTGTCTCATATTAAAATATAAAATAGATCCCAAGTACACATATAAATTTTCATGAAAATACTAATACAACTAAATGGAAAACATTAATATCCAAAAGAAAGTAAAATAGAAGCGACCAAAAATCCTGAATAGGTCCTACAACCCCAAGCTAGTAGTAACCAGCTTGATCTCCAACCTACTCCAAGAGACCTCAAAACTAATTTTATATACCTAGGGTGAGTATAATAGTCTACTCATTAGTATCCTCCCTAGTGTATCTCATATAAAAGTAATGAAAGAAAAAAAATTGAACAATAAGTGAAACAACCTCGTCACCTAAATAGGTATACTATGATACCAGCCTCAACAAGGATTCTATCACCAAGTATTACCTCAATAGTATATAATATAATAAACAATATAATGTTTACCCCGCTACCACTTCCTCCCTAGTTTCCCACTTTTCTCTAATGTTTCACATCCTAATAAGATCTCTCCAAAACTGCGGGCCCACAGATACATAGAAGAAGCACCAAAACATGTACCTTGTCAAAAGGACCACTATGTCCATGTAACCAAAGTAAAAAATGTAGCTTTTGTGTGCCATGACATCATGCATAGTGTGTATTACACATTTGGAATTATACCTCCATCCATTACAGCCCATACCACGAGTAAGGATCCTAAAATCATGACACCATATACACATTATGCATATTGCAGTCCATATGAGACTATATCCCCAAAATATGTGGGTGAATAACCACAAGAAATTAAATCCCTCTACACACATATACAGAGAAATCATTGCTCCGCAGATACCATAAAACGTAATTACCATGATATGTGAGTGGAGAAAAAGGTGGTATTCAACCATCCATCATCCCACCAGGATATTAGGGAAAACACCCATAGTGATCAAAATCAATAGGATGTTAGTTTCCCTAATTTCATTGGTGGAGTCGTACATAGAAACTCAAGAAGTTCTGAAAATACTACATCTCACAGAGATAGTATGGGAATACCCTAATCTTAGACTCAACTGAAACTAGCGTCTATCAGATTCTTAGTGTAGAGACCCAAAGCTTGACATACATGGATTTTACATTACTTTTGTGGAATATTTAATACATAACAAAAATAGACACACAAGGATCGTAATAGTTTAGTGTCTTTAGAAACTTGGAATATTAACATCTAATCATGTTGAAATATCTTCAACATCTCCCATAACGATCTTCCCCTTTTTGTTTCCTTACCTAAAACCTTTCTTTATTTCTTGGGGAATATAAAACAAAAAAAGGGTGATCTCAAATGCTCAGTAAGAGAAAACATAGAGAACATAAAACAATCCACAAACATTTGAAATAAAAAACATGACCATGAAATTTAAACATCAAAATCTTGAGCAAAGACATAAATTGTGGAAGTACTTAAGGAATATATCATAGTGGAACATCAACCATGATAAAATATAATGAGAATAATATACGTTATTGTGTCAAAAATTCAGCACATGTTATGATTTCCATAGTAGTCATGGCATTGCTGCCAAGACCATCTTAGTGGACAAAGTCTCTTTCTGAATCGAGTTCACTCCTCGTTTCAGTCTTGTAACACTGAACCAGATTAACATACCATTCCATCCATGTCTATCTCATTAGATATAAATCATTACCCAATTCATTGTAGGGAGATATAGGTCCCAACCATCTCATAATGAAATCATTATTACTTGTGAAACAGAATAAACATACATCATTCATAATAACCCAACGAATAAAATGGGTTTCATAAACATCATACCATCATCACATAATAAATATAAAAGAATATCATTTCATAATAAGAAAATTGAAACCATGTAAATCATAAAGACTTTATACTTGAAACATACACATATAAAATAATTTCATCTTAGATGTATAATGTTTTTGATAAAACACTTGAAATGAATTTTTGAGGAAAATATCCTTTCTTTTTCAAAATAAATTTCTTTTCACAAAACATAACGCAATTTTAAAAGAAAATGATTTTCTTGAAAATAGTCATGAAATATTTTGGAGGATGATTCATGAAAATATGGCTTTATAATACCATAAACATTCGTTCATGCTGTATAAGTTAAGAATAACATTATCGTCGTACTTTTGTCAGAAAAGTCAAAAAGTACCTTATATGGTAACCAAAGGAAATATTTTGTCCATACAATGTGTAAAAAAAGTCAATAAAGGGAAAAAATTACTTTAAACATTCATGGAAGAATATTAAATATTTTATGAAAACATTTTTATGAAACATGGTCATTGATGATAAACATAACCCCAGTAAATACTTATGTATAAGCAATCTCAGATAAAAAATGAGATTGAAAATTTATCCCTTACCTTAGGTTCGATATTCTTTGTATGGATCTGAAACTCCTTTATAATGATTTAAATAATGTCATTTAGTTATTACATAATCATATTCATTGTTAAGATATAATATATGTTTCACTTATGACTTTATATTACCCGTTCTTTTGTAAATTCCATGTTAAAGAGCGTTTTGGGTAAAATCGTTTCATTTATCGTATGTGTTTTGACATTTAATTCTTGAAATTATTACATATATCCTGATTTACATAATTCCATAATGTAAAACATGATTTATATATAATATATATTCATCATATACATTTATATTATAGATCGATAAAAGGAATGAAATACACCGTTCATGGAGACGGTAGGTCGTACGTACGCCTGAATGTTGTTTTCATTTTCTTATTGAATTGAATGAAATTAAGTAGATGACATAAATATATATACACATAAATCCAGTATCATTATTATTTCATATATTTCATGATTACTTATTGTATATACTTTATAATCATTCATGAATCGTTAACATGGAGAATGAATCTCATCGCATCGTGGAGACGGTAGTCCGTACGTACGCACGAGCGATAATATCATTCCCATGATCATGGAATTGTCTTGAAGTGTATGTATAATATTTCGGAATCAATATCACTTTGAAATAATCATATATAGTTATTTATTTACACCATTATACATATCCAATTAAGGTGGTGGTAGAAAACAGATTACACCATAGCGTAGAGACGGTATTCCGTACGTACACACGCGCGGTGATTTTGTTTTATGTAGGATGGATAGATGGTGAAACAGGGTTGTTTCATACTTATAATAACATATCAATATATTAGTGATATTGATGTTATTACTTCATAATGAAACAACTAAAGAAGAAGAAGTAGAAGAAGAAATAATGTTGAAATAATCAGTAACAGATATTACCTCTTCTTTCGACATGCCTTTTTGAAACCTCCTCTTAGGGCACTAAGATTTGTCTTTGAAGAAGACCAAAACCTCTATGATGTTTCTAGGGAAGTGGAGAAGAGAGATTTATAGGGTTTGTCCGAGATTGAAGGCTAAAAGTGGTGTGAGGAAGAGAGGGAGGAGGTGCCCTTTTATAAGGGAGGAGAGGGGCACCTTTGGAATAACAAAAAATATTATTTTATTATAAGGTAATATTAGGTTTTTAATAGCTCCAAATTGAGTTATTTCGAAGCTAAGGTGGTGATGGGTCTAAATAATCTCATCCAATAGAATTTAGACAAATTTAGGTTTCTATTTTAACCTTATCATTTAGATTTATCTATATGTTAAATAATTGTTTTTTACCGTGTCTTCTTTTCTTCTTACACTATATGGTTAATAAACATACTACAACAAGTCAAACGAACCCCAAGTTGTTTATTATTAATATATATAACCTTATCTAATTAATTTGGCCTAACTTTATATTTTTAGGAATAAAATATCAATTAATAATATAATATTGGTTTTAAAAACTATTTTATGTCAATTTTGACAGTATTTGGTAATTGATTTTTGTGAAAATCATAACAGAATTATTAGTTCGAAAAAAGTTAATTAAATCAATAATAACATTTCATATTAACCTAGAAAATTAATGAAATTAATAAAAAGTTTCAAATTACATATATTTGGGTATTTATAACATCAATTATGTCAATATTTCATTAATAAGATAATTACTTTATCAACATTGTGTCATAAATAAATTAAAATATTTAATGTTTAAAAATTAAAAATAATACACAATTATGTAGGAAATATTTTTTATATTTATAATGAATATTTATAGTCGAATTTATCTTATTTATAACCCTATATTAAAAATGATTTTGTTATTAAACTTTGATTTTAACTATTTTAACCCTTCTTTAAATAAATTAATAATAAATGTCCTAATCTAATACAAGTGGGCATAAATGGTCATATTTTATTCATAAGGATGTTTTTGGTAGAATTACACTTATCCAAAATAATTAGGACATGTGTTAGGGTAATAATAATATCAGGTTTACCGTTAATTACCCTATTTACTTTTAACGGTGGTAAAAAAAAGTAAAAAGTTATTTTTCACCAAAAATTATTTTCATCTCATTGAACCACATTTTACTTACTGACATCAACCGTGTCTCTCTGATTTTTGAAATTCCATTCACAAAAGCGGTAAAATTATGTTTTATGTAAATTTGAAAATTATCCTAGGAGGTGTGTAAAAGACGGTCAAAAGTTCAATAAAATTTTTATATATCTAAAATTATTATAAAATGACTCAAATGAATTACATTTTTAAGAATCCGGGTTTTTGGAAATGGGTCAAATTCTGACCCTATTTAATCTTTTGACTGTTTTTTAGATGTCTGGAAAAATCTGGGCAGTTTCTGAAAATTTCCAGACTACACGCCGTGTATGAGATACCAGAGTGATCGGCCGTGTGCTCGCGGAGTACATGCCGTGTGAAAAAGGTGTAGAACATTCATACAACACGACATGTATTTATAGACATGATGTGTATCCCTTACCCGTGCGAGGCCAGGTACATGTCATGTGGTTCCCAGGTGTAAATTTCCATCTACACGGCGTGTAGCCTTCCTTGACACGCCGTGTACCCTTGCCCCGTGTAGCGGCCGAGACCCTGGCCGTGTGTTGACCATGTGCACACTCCAGACTGTGTGCCGGACGCCGCTTATGTCGGAGTACGGAAACACGTAAACATGCCATGTACATGGGAAATACACGAAGTGTACTTTTTTTTAATTGATTGACCGAGGCATCATCACGCCTCATTCACAGTTTTCTATTCTTCTCCCCCTTTGGAAAAACAGTCCGTCTGAAAGACCTCCACGAACACAAATCCTTCTAGATCCTCCGTACTACCTCCGTTCTTCGATCCGTCGGAGGCAGTGAGACCGCATTGGAATGTCTAACCCCACGCACCCTTCTTCATCCTTGATTCCTTGCCTGTTTCTCCATAGATTCCATCCGAACGGAATTTCCGGATTTGACGGAAACACAGATCTACCGCAACTCAGTCTGATTCAGAGGCTGAAATCAAAGGAGTGTCATCATACGAGTATAAGGTGGGTGGCGCATACCTTCTTTCGTGTTTTCGTAGACAATTTGGGGTTTCAACCTTTGGGCGTGATGTCGGGTGTTGAGAAGAACCCTACTTATTTGTTGTTAATTAATTATTTTCATTGTGGGATGCCTCTGGGTATTCCCTGACCCTTTTTGTGATTGAGCAAGGTCGGGTGAGAGGTCATAGCTCATTTTGGGAAATTCCGCCAGGGGTGCGGAAATGAGTATGTTTTGGACTAGCAATTAACTGCTGTTTTTAGACTTCTTTTGTTGTTGTTGAATTAAACTACTGAGTTTGATTTGTTAAAGCAAGATTTTAATTTGTGTAAGGTGTTCAGACCATAGGTGCTGGTTTGGGTTAACATAGGTTGGTGCAAAGTGACTGTTTACTAATTGTCTGTTAAATGTTATGCTTTCAAGTATGTTTTTGCAATGTGGTATTTTCTTGTGTTGAACTGCTTGATTGTTGGGCATGGCCCGGGAATATGTTGTTGAGTGACAAGGATCACAGGTTGGGGCCTTTGGCTCAGGTTACTTTGGGTGGTTGCTACCACGAGATTGGGCATCACGGACTTTAGTTGAGATAGTTGGACTGTCAGGTTGGGCATGGCCTGGGTTACTGGATGGTGAGACCATCAGACTGGAGTGACAGGTTCACAGGGACACAAGGTGTCGGAGATGTTGTGGCTTGGGAACTTTTTGAGGTGATTACCTCTCACAAGGTACTTTTGAGTAGTGTTCACACAAATAGACTCCGAGATGAGGTGGTATAGCCACTCACTGGGTAGACGCCCCCGGTAGATGCGGTTAGTTATATTTGGTTAGGGGGTTCTTGCCATAGGAAGCCAAATGGATGTTGAGGAGCCTTCGGGAGACATCTTTGAGGTGGTCAGGTTAGGGGTAGAGGCTCACCGTGATTTGAGGGCAGACATCGCTGTCCCTCCAGTTATCTTTTGAGGACATGTATCGATGTTCCTCTGGATGTTGTGCCATGGGAAGGCTGAGCTTTTGAGCTTGGTTATGACGGTTGGGCATGACTTTGGGACTTCGGTACTTGAGACACATGGTGTCATGTGGCACGAGGTGCCGGGCTACAGATCTGACTTTCTGGCGTTGGCCGAAGCAGGTGACACTTCATGGTGGTTGATGACCACTAGAGACGTCTTTGTTTACTTTTGGGAATTGCACTGTTTATTGTTTTCCTAAATAAACATGTCTGGGAAAACACATATATTAGGTATGAACCTCAGGGTAGTATCCTACTGAGACTTATCTCACACCCTACACAGGCCCTTTGGGACGCTGTAGACTTTATGAAATTGCGTGCAGGTAATGGGTCAGCCTCAGTAGATGGACTTTAGTGTTGTTGACATGGAGACTGGCACAGACCCGGAGGTCATTCCGTATGAGAGTTATTTGTTTAGTATTCTTTTCTTGCATCTTCATGTTTATTTTATATTGTAGCTACTTTTTTTTAGCCATTGGCGCCATGATATATATATATATTGATTTGTATGACTTGTTTGGATGCATTCTTGGTTGTATTAGTAGTTATTGCAGTTGATTGCTGGCATGGAGTTCTGTTTAGTTTCCGCTGTTGTTGTTTTTATATTGATTTCGCTGTTTATTGTTATTGAATGTGCGTCCGCTGTGCGGGTCTGGTTCGAGTCTGCCGAGTCATTTATTTCCGCTGTATATTTTAGTTTATTACTTGAACCAGTACTTTTAATTCCTTCATGAGGGTATAGCCTCCCCACTATACCTTACAGACCCTCGCTGCTATTCGGAAGCCTTCGACGTTTAGGGGAGGTGTGCCTAAGGTAGTGACAACTGACCCGTTCGGCACTATATGGGTGCCTGGCTAGGTCCGGGTCATTACAAAGTGGTATCAGAGGTGTTCTTGACAAGGATTTATTAGAATTGTTTTTCTGGTTACTAATGAGATTGAGACATTTCTTTTTATTTCTGTTGGTTTTACTATTTGGGATATGGTAGACTGGAGATAGGTTGTGGTTGGAACTAGATTTTTGAACTTGTTCTTGGGTTCCTGCAACCCCATGTACGAGGGATGGATTGAGTTTTCGGGGGTGGGAATTGCTATTTTCTTTTTTCTCAGATTACAGTTGATATGATTTCCACCTCGGTGTATCACTAGATGTGCGATGTTATTGATTATGATACGTAAACCTTTCCCGGTATGGCAAGGGTTGATTTCTTGGCTTTTGATAGGCACATTTTAGGGTATTTCAATTTCATAACTGCACGTATGCTTTGTGATGTGATAATACCATGTGAATAAAAATCAATTGTCATGCTAAGTATGCTCTGAAATGTGAATATGTACAAATCCTAATAAAATTGCTTGTTTATGGTGATGTATATGACATGATTTGTATTTTTTAGAATTTCATGTGTAGGACATATGGGTCTTTCACTAATGAGTGCAGGCAGGTACTATGGTTGAGGCTGTGTAACTGTCAAGATTGGGTGACTTGGTCGTCGGGACTAAGGCAACATTGGTTGCAGGACGGGAAAGACCTGAGGTACTATTGATACTTGGCTCTGTTGTGGGCGGGTAAGGAGGCTGTGAGGTCGGGATTCCGAGGGTGTGGGTTGTGGTGAGAGGGAGTAAGGGTAGTTGTTATGCATTGTCTTTTACTGCTTTCTTTATCTGCGTAGAATATATTGTTATATAGATGTCTGACCATTTGTGGTCTTCAGCGGGTTACTTCTTCACGACACGATGGAGCGACAAGCAGGAGAGGATATGGTACCGCAGGATTAGGTTCAGAATCTGGTGAAGGCAGAGCATGAGCCGCAGGTATAGGCTCAGGGGCAGGATTAGGTTCAGGATCCAGTGCAAACAGGGCAGCAGCCGGGTTTGGCAGCGTTCGGACCATGGATCGATGAGCAGCTCCGAGCTAGCCTATTTCGCGTCTTGGAGGTGATTGACAGAGGTGCGCCAGGTACAAATCCTTCTATGGCGTATCTGACGTAGGAATTCTAGTCACAACACCCGCCGCTTTTTCAGGGTGAGGGTGGTCAACAGGCGACAGAGAACTGGATAGAGAGTATGCACATGATCTTCGAGCAGCTCGAGACGCCTCTAGGGTGGAGGGTCTAACTGGCGATGTACATTTTGAGAGGACAGAAGAAACGTTTGTGGGATGTGCACATATAGGTTCGTTGGCATGTGGGACTGGCGTGGAAGAACTTCAAGGACAGGTTCTTCAAGCACTTTTATCCAGAGATGCTGAGGGTAGAGAGTGCTCGATAGTTCTTGAGTCTTCAGCAGGGAGATATGTCTGTCATGGACTACGCAACTACTTTCACAGAGTTGTCTTGCTTTGCACCTGATATGGTGAGCGATGATGCAGGTAGGGTGAAGCGCTTCGAGGAAGGATTGCGACACGCCATTCAGGTCCAGGTGAACATCTTCAGGCCGGGTTCTTTCTCTGAGGTGGTGAATCAGGCGCTCATAGCAGAGGGAAACGAGAGAGAGAAATCTTGTTGTGGCAGGGTGAAAACCCCAGATGATGGTTCAGATAGAAGGAAGCAAGGCAGAGATGAGTTCCAGCTGGAACGGCAGGCTAAGGACTCAACTAGACCAACTCGTGGCAGTTCAGCGGTGGTTTGCTTTCAGTGCGGACAGCCGGGACATGTTCGGGCTCAATGCGATAGGCCTCCAAAGGAGTGTCGGGCGTGTGGATTGGTCAGAAATCTAGAGAGGTTTTGTAGGCAGCCTTCTCAGACAGCCATCATACAAGGACCCAGACAGACTGTGGAATCAAGAGTTTGTTCAGGTTCGGTATCGGAAGAGGGTGGATGAGGTTCAGTTGCACATGGATGACGTGATAGGGAAAGTAGGACCCAGCTGAGGGGTTCCTGGCTAGAGACTAGGGCAGCACCGTAGGGAGGTCAGTCATCAGATAGTCAGGCTTGAGGCTAGGTGCATGCTTTGGAGCTTCCAGGGATTGATCAGGCTGGAGAGACGACGACGGTGGTTGGTACACCGCGGGTGTGGTCGTGAGTTTCTTTACTTTCTTTTTCCATGGCCTCTTGAGGTATGTTTGGGTGAGTGCACAGGCTGCACATGATACTTGTGGATAGACTAGATGATATTTAGTGGGATTGTCATTATATTAGATGTGTTTTATGTTTTATTTATATATATATGAGATGCATGGCATCAGGAGCATAAAGGATGCAGGTTACATGAGGTGTCGTGGGAATCGGGGCATCATGGATGTGGGTTACTTGAGGTGCATGGTACCGGGTTTGAATTGAGCATCTATTAGATGCAGTACCTCAGGGAGGCGGACGCCAATGCAGTGAGAGTTATGTTGGGTGTTAGAAGTGACATGTGAGCACCGAGGAGCTGCAGGAGTGAAAATGCGTCATGGAAGGACCATGGGTCCGGGAAATATGTTGTTGGGCATTGTTTGTTTAATTGTTTGCTTTGAAATTTGTTCAAGTCGAGACCGAGTAGGCGATTACTAAGGTGGGGTGACCATTTTTAGGAATTTAGCGAGAACATTGAGACCAGGATAGTCTGGGTTGTTTAACCAGGATGGGCATGTTCGATGCCATCTACTGGTTTCGTTTGCTAGCTCCAGGGCGAGATACGCTAAGGTGGGGAGTTTATAAGAACCCGAGTTTTTGGAAACTGGTCAAAGTCCGACACTGTTTAATCATTTGACTGTTTTTTAGAAGTCTGGAAAAATCTGGGCAGTTTCTCGAAATTTCCAGACTACACGCCATGTACTTTAAGTACACGTCGTGTATGAGATACCCGAGTGACCGGCCGTGTTCTTGCTGAGTACATGCCGTGTGAAGACCGTGTAGAACTTTCCAACTACACGGCGTGTATTTATAGACACGCTGTGTATCCCTTACCCGTGCGAGGCCAGGTACATGTCGTGTGGTGCCCATGTGTAAATTTCAATCTACAGGGCATGTAGCCTTCCTTGACATGTCGTGTACCCTTGCCCCGTGTAGCGGCCGAGACCCTAGCCGTGTGTTGACCGTGTGCATGGTCCAGACCGTGTTTCGAACTCCGCTTTAGTCGGAGTACGGAAACACGTATACATAGCGTGTACTTGGGAAATATACGTTGTGTAATTTTTTTTTGATCGACTGAGGCGTCGTCGCACCTCATTCCCAGTTTTCCATTCTTCTCTCCCTTTGGACGAACAGTCTGTCCGAAAGACCTCCACGAACACAAATCCTTCTAGATCCTCCGTACGACCTCCGTTCTTCGATCCGTCAGAGGCAGTGAGACCGCATCAGAAAGGATAACCCCGCGCACCCTTCTTCGCCCTTGATTCCTCACCTATTTCTCCACAGATTCCATCCGAACGGAATTTCCAGATTTGACGGAAACACATATCTACCACAACTCATTCTGATTCAGAGTCTAAAATCGAAGGAGTGTCATCGTACGAGTACGAGGTGGGTGGTTCATACATTCTTTTGGGTTTTCGTAGACAATTTGGCGTTACGAACTCTGGGAGCGATGTTGGGTGTTGAGTGGAACCCTGTTTATTTTTTGTTAATTAATTATCTTCATTGTGGGATGCCTCTGGGTATTCCCTGACCCTTGTTGTGATTGATCAAGGCCGGGTGAGAGGTCATAGTTCGTTTAGGGAAATTTGGCCAGGGGTTCCGAAATGCGTATGTTTTGGACCAGTAATTAACTGCTGTTATTAGACTGTTTTTGTTGCTATTGAATTAAACTGGTAGGTTTGATTTGTTAAAGCATGATGTTAATTTGTGTAAGGTGTTGAGACCATAGGTACTGGTTTGGGTTAACATATGTTGGTGCTAATTGACTGTTTAGTAATTGTCTGTTAAAAGTTATGATTTAAAGTATGTTTTTGCAATGTGGGATTTTCTTGTGTTAAACTGCTTGATTGTTGGGCATGGCCCGGGTATATGTTGTTGAGTGACAAGGATCACTGGTTGGGGCCTTTGGCTCGGGTTACTTTGGGTGGTTGCTACCACGGGATTGGGCACCACGGATGTCGGTTGAAAAAGATGGACTTTCAGGTTAGGCTTGGCCTGGGTTACTGGATGACGAGACCATCAGACTAGAGCGACAGGTTCGTAGGGACACGAGGTGTTGGAGATGTTGTGGATTGGGAACTTATTGAGGTGATTACAGCTCATCGGGTACTTTTTAGTAGTGTGCACACAGATAGAGTCTGAGATGAGGTGTTACGACCACTCGCTGGGTGGAGGCCCCCGGTAGATGTGGTTAGGTATATTTGGTTTGGGGGTGCTTCCCATAGGAAGCCACGTGGAAGGTGAGGAGCCTTCGGGAGACAGATTTGAGGTGGTCAAGTTTGGGGCAGAGGCTCGACGTGATTTGAGGGCAGACATCACTGTCCCTTCGGTTATCTTTTGAGGACAGGTATCGATGTTCCTCTGGATGTTGTGCCATGGGCAGGTTGAGCTTTCGAGCTGGGTTATGACGGTTGGGCATGCCTTCGAGACGTTGGTACATGAGACACATGGTGTCATGTGGCATGAGGTGCTGGGCTGCAGATCAGACATTCCGGCATTGGCCGAAGCAGGTGACACTTCATGGTGGCTGCTGAGCACCAGTGACGTCTTTGTTCACTATTTGGCATTGCACTGTTTACTATTTTCTTATATAAACATGTTTGCCTAAACACTTATATTAGGTATGCAGCTTTGGGTGGTATCCTACTGAGACTTGTCTCACACCCTACACGGGCCCTTCGGGACGCGTGTAGACTTTATAAAATTGCGTGTAGGTAAAGGGTCAGCCTGAGGAGCTGGACATTAGTGTTATTGACATGGAGATTGGCACGGACCCTGAGGTCGTGCCATACATGAGTTATTTGTTTAGTATTATTTTCTTGCATCAGCATGTTTATTTTATATTGTAGCTACAGTTGGTTAGCCATTTGCACCGTGATATATATATATAAATTGATTTTTATGACTTTTTTGGATGCATGCTTGGTTGTATTAGCAGTTATTGCAGTTGATTGCTGGCATGACGTTCTGTTTAGTTTCCATTGTTGTTGTTTTTATATTGCTTCCGCTGTTTATTGTTATTGAATGTGCATCCGTTATGCGGGTCTGGTTCGAGTTTGTCGAGTCATTTATTGCTGCTGCATATTTTAGTTTATTACTTGGACCAGTACTTTTAATTCCTCTGTGATGGTATAGCCTCCCCATTATACCTAACAGACCCTCGATACTAGTCGGCAGCCTTTGGCGTTCAGGGGAGGTGCGCCTAAGGTAGTGACACCTGACCCGTTCGGCACTGTTCGGGAGGCTGGCCAGGTCCGAGTCATTACAACATTGGACTTATATAGGTATTATTTATCAATTTTGATCTAAAATAAATTTAAATAAAAAAAATAATTATCTAAATAAAAATTCTGTTTTTAAATAATTACCCAGTGGTTTCACTATTCATCAAAAATTGAATGTTTTCATAAAAATACCAAAATTTCATCCGAGGCTAATTTCGATATTCCGAATCCAAAAATGAAGTCCATTTTGAATGAAAAAAAATTATAGAATTTCAAAAAGTTGGTATTACTATTCATAACGGCTAGTTCATAATAATATTATAATAATATCTCGTTTTGTGAAACTCGGTATTGCATACTACACATGCTATCGAGGGAGGTCGCAATTGCATGTAATGTAAGCCAAGTTAGGGTTGCGTATAGTGCAAGACTCCTTTGTTGTTGTGTATAACAGAATCCAACCATATTTCATTTATACATAGAATATATATATATACACTCAATGTTGCGAATAACGTAATCAAAACATATTTCATTTATACATTAAACAAAATATATACTTAATGTTGCGTAAAATAATTTACACAAAACGAACTTGAAATTGTTTGTAAGATGAGCCAATAATAGTGTTGTGTATATTTCAAGTTAATTCTATGTTGCGTATAGCGCAAGATAATCATGGTGCAGTGTACAATAAAAGACATCAACAAAATTAAAAAGAATAATTATCATAAATTCTCGGGTTGTTACACTTAGTTTTCATTTATAAGTCTCGTTATCCAATAATCACACAACCATTTAAAGAGATACATTTGATTAATTTGTACATATTAATCAGTTCTATATTATGTTGAATTATTATTTTACAATTAATCAACCATTATCATTTCCACATTATGTTTCATTATAATTTAAACGAAGATCAATTTCTTCCAGACATACCAAACCATGTCCACCATTCCATTATTCTTAAAACCTCACCATTGCATCCCAGTAAGCTCCAACCACATGGTTTAAAATCATTTATTCAACCATTTATTAATAGTATTATAATTTTTTCAGAACTACCATGCATTCCAGAATAGCATAATAAGCTAACAAACCTAAGGGGCTCAACACAATTATAAAGTGAACTACCCATCAAGTCTTTTGCACCTATAGACATAACATAGTCCAATCCATCCTCACAAAAATAATCACGGATAGCACATTTCATACCCTGAGTGTATTATCCTATTTTCGAAGGATTGTAAAAAACCTATTTTCTTCATTTATTGGAAAAAGTATTATAGATAAAAAAACAACAGATTCAATTGCAACCAGTTTTATAGCAATGTTCAGCCCTGCTTCAACCCATTCCATAATTCCATGTGTCCTCCCATATACCCATATACCGAAAATGATGAATCATGCCACTCTAGGTGCCAACTACATCAACAACCACTAGGACATCCTACAACTATATAACACAACAACTCTCCTGGCTCATCCATCCCAGCCTCACACCAAAACACAAGTATCAAGAAACAAACCACATACCAACTCGTCTCTTGGCCCTGAACACAGAATTCATAATTCACACGCATCAAGAACTCATAACTCCAATGCATAAGGGACTTGTACATTAAAATAAATAGGGTAACTTAGAACCATTCAAATCATTATTCCTACAGCCCAACTGGTTCATTATTTTATGTTGAATTAACTGATTCATTTAAACAAGAATAACATCATCCATTTGATTATCATGAAAGTAAAAAAACAAAAACTAGATTCATTAAACATAAATTTTTATCATTTTTTGATCAGTTTATAATTAATACTATATTCATGTTCATTTATTATTTCCATCAAGAAGCCATGATAAACTAGAAATGCATAGATATCACATGATCAAGATAAACAAGAGGAAATAACATTGTTATGCAAGAAAAATTAATTCCATAATCCTGTTAAAATATTTATAATGTCAATTTCATTGTGATGTAGTTGATAAAACATTATAACACTAAGAATTAATGTAAAATAATATTGAATCCCTAAATTCACTACCTCAAAAGGTTTTTAATGATCTTGTCATGAGAAGATGTGAATAAAACAGATCACTATAAACTCTGACAAAATGACTGCATCCACCCAAGGACGCTGAAACAAAACCCCGTCAACCAACAACCTATAAAGGACCATTAAAAATAGGGATGTCACATTCCATAACATGGAATAGTGAATGTGAGGAATCAATTCAAATAACCCACAACTATAGAGATTGAACACACATTCAATCGATGATGGATTGACACTTCCTTCTTGAACCAAAACAAGAGTATGGAGGTAGAGAAATCATACTCCAATGAAATAGAATAATCACATGTCCCCGCAAGAAATAAATTCTCTATGATCTGCGTATCAATATGAAGGAGAATAAAAAAAAGGCAGAACATATCTCATCCATTTGAAAATTTAAACGGAGCAGTGGTTTGGATACAGTTTAGATTTTTTATTAAAGTATCATCACATCAATACTATGTGGTTTGAATGAGTAAAGTCACCCAGAACCTTAGAAATATTATGATAGGATTCATAGAAATTTAATGATCCTAATAACTTTTTAAAAACGCTTTGAATGTACTTAATATCAAAGAAAACGTCAGAGGGGTAAATTTGTAGTATGCTGGAAACATAGTTCACATTTGTCTCGCAGATGACATTGTTCACATATGTCTCACTGAAACATGAATCACTGACATGTGTCTCACTGATATATAAATCACCAATATATGAATCAGTCATAAATGACTCACCTACTGTTGACTCTACGATTTATGACTCACTGATAGATGACTCACCGATAGATTACTCACTCATAGAAGACTCACAAACAGATGAATCATAGATAGGTGACTCACAAATAGATGACTCACTACATATGAATCACCTAACACTTGAAACAATAAAACACCAAAAACACCAGATTCTAAAAAAGGAATGGACTATAGAGGTCCAAGCCATTATATTTCATTTAACACAATGAAACAACACATGTGGAACCCCTTTTCTATATCCATCACAAACTACCAAATATAATCCCTTAGAAAAGCCAAGATATTCATTTTTGGATCTATAGACACAACCATTGGTGTAAAGTTCCATTATAGTAAATCCAACAAATAATAATCAAGAATCAAATGTATCATCCCAAATACCAATAGAAACTTGTGGATTTGGGAATGAATTATTCTGAAATACTATCCACACTCCAACATCCAGCATCTCAAAATCCATATTTCTAAACTAAGAATTCCAAATTCAAATTTCGGTTCATTGAGAACATTATTACTATATATAAACTAGGTTTTGATATAATTTTTTAGCAATCTTATATGGGATTCCATCTCAAATAAAACCAATCATATCCCACTATAGGCACCAAGGGAAATGATGATCTCCATCGTTTGGACATAACTTTTTCGTAACCATATAACACACCTATAGAGAGATTTATATATCATAAATTAATATATATAATTATAATAATTAAAATAAATAAACAAACCAAATAATTGATAATCAATACAGAACATCCACCTTTAAATATATAACTCATTTACAAATGTATTAATAGTAGAGGAATATTAAAAAAAATCGAACAAATAAAATAGGAAAAATGTAAAATCGTATGAACGAATGTAAAATGAAATCTTGAATTTCCCCTGTGAGATTATAAATGACCCATAGTCCACAACTTACCACAATATCCTATTTTATGGACCAATGAAACAAGAATAAATCTACAATGTATTAAGAACTAAAAAATAAATGTGTTAGGTATATAGCCCTAAAGGCCTCCACCGACTAAATCCATGAAATTTATTTTAAATAATAACAATAAAATTATAATTGTAACAAAAATAAAGAAATTTGTTTTTATCATGGAAACATGTTGATAAATAATATCAACTGGTTACACATTAACTTTTTAAAAACCATGTCTATACAATTATAAGTTAATAAATAATATTAATCCTAAAATGATATTATACAAAAAAATTGGTTAAAATATTTTACATGAAATTTATATAAAATAAAATAGATAGACCAATGATTTATAAAAGAAACATTAATTCCATTTTATTTTAAATCTACTATAAGCTTTTTTTGAATTCAACTTTCTCCTTTTAATGAATATGCCATTCAAAACACAAGATTAAAATATTTGAATGAAAAGTTAAAAACCACCATTTTCTTGTGATTCATTCAAAATAATTCATAAAATAAATTTAAAATAATATTAAAACTAATAAAAAATACATGAAATAATGATTTAACACAATGGTTACCTTGATATTACTTCCATAAGATAAGGATAAGTCAATAAACAATATCTAACTGTTATGCAATTATTAGTGAAGATAAGGATGAAAATTGGATAAAGAATTTAATCTTATAATCGATCCTAAAAAGGATCATAGAATCTCATCAAATTATATATTAATCTAATAATGATGGCCTAAATTGGTGGTTAGGATAGTAGGATTACACTAAAAAATCCTTCTTTTTCCATTGTATCATATTAGACAATATGAAGATTCTTATAACCTCCCATGAAAACATTACTAAATAGAGTCCCAAAAAATCCCTTAATAACAATCAGTCCCTAGAAACTCAGATTCATCAGGAAAATACACTTTTGGTATCACATGTTTTACACTATGTATTTAGGTAATATAATTATCCTATTGTCATGCATGGATTATTGTTGCATCACGAAAAGATGATGGTAATGAAATTATCCATTTGATTTACAAACGTATCAATTTAAATAATTATATATAAATATCACCTCCCCTATGAGTCCATTTCATGATATATCCCCTAAAATCATCACCTAGTCTCCACTTATATGAAGAACCACCAATCAAATGAATTCATTTAAATGGTAGAAAGAGGGACTCTCTGAATTCATTTAAAAAAAATTTCCCACAAACCAACATACATTTCTTTTACAAAACATGCTTGTAATTCCAATCCAACATAGCATATTTCAAATACATCCTCATTGAACACATGATTCAAATATTATTTAAACATTATCTAAACCCCATTTTGGTTTATGGACATCCCATAAAACTAGATTTGAATTATTTAAAATATATGTAATGGTTTCAAAATATCCCACACTGGATAACAAACCCCAATAATATTAAACAACCTATTTACATTAATTAAAAAAAATATAAACACACCTAAAAAATTTTTGTAAATAAATTTGTGAAAAAATAATAAAAAACATAAGGGTAGTTATCCACGTTTATTTTAAAACCATTTTCATTATTTTTATATCATTTAGGAATTTATAAAACCTCCAAGCATGGATGTCATTCCATAAAAATCAATAAAAATTATCAAAATATCATTCCATCACTAGTATAATAAATTTACGAGCATAAATTTTCATATAATGTTATTTATAATAATTTATCCACAAATGACATGAAATATAAATGAACATCATTGAATGAGCAAATTTATACATGTGAAAACATACTAGAGTATGTCTTCATTAAGTGAGATTTCCCAAAATTGATATGAAATTACCTATAAAAAACCAATTTGAACAAATTCACTTGATTAGTCCCAGTACTAACCCTAAAATTGGCCATCAAAAATATTGTCTTTATATGAGGAATGTAAATCTATGTTAAATTAGATAGTATAAAGGAAGTAGTTTATGGGAGCTTACCATGGGAGATTGATAATGAAATAAGGTGAAATCAAAATAATAATGGATGAAATAAATATATAACACTACCATAGTGTGAGAGTAATATATTGTTGAAGGATGGAGTGAAAGTGGAGGGTTGGAGTGTTAAAATATTCTCTGATATTAAATACGAGCTTTTAAATTTTAAAGAATCTAGGAAAACCTCATAGTTTGGCACCATGGTTTTACAAACCCCAAAATAAAATTTTAATATATAATTCTAGGAACAACCCACTATGCATGGTTAAAATGGTGTATATTTCATGGTTGGACATTTAATTCACAAACTATTCCAAATGGAACTGTAAAATTCCTTATCCAACATGCATGCATACTTCTGCATGGGTTGACATGTCTTGGGCATGTTTTATGATAGTATAAATACTCCCCAAATTCCCTACAAGATTTATCCCTAGTTACTCATGTTTTATATTCAACCATTTGAAATAAATTATTATAATCCATTAATAGTAGAAAATTTACTGAAATGAAAACTGTTTAAGGGTAACCACAAAGTTTCCCCTAAGATATACATTAAAACTGTGTTGAAAGGTATTTTTTATATTAGATTTCTCCATGAAAAAAATTCCTAAATACATGAAAACCCCAATAAATAAGAATAATATAAAATAAACATTTCATAAAAATAGTGAGTTAAAAAGGGGCCTTTCAACTCATTCTCCTCATTCACTCTTATTTATTCTTTTGTCTTAACTAGATTCCATGGTGCACGAATTGTTAGGTGATGGATTTGATTAACGTTGTGTTTTTTGGGGTCTAGGTGAAATTGTGAACAACTTATTACCGATTATAGATATGTTATCATGAGTGACATATTTCTCTTGGAATAATGTAATTTTCTATTTGAGTATGGATTTAGACACTAAAACCCTAATTTCATGGATGTTTTCTTTATGTTATGGTTTATATTTGTTAAAAACCGAGTAATGTGATATTATTTATCCTATAAATGATTATTTTTTGATCTTTTAACTATATTTTTCATTATTATATTATTATTTCTAGATGATATAATTTTATAAAACACCCATGGTTTATGATAAAATGTTTTAAGATTTTATTTAATAAATTCATGTTCTAAAAAATGTGTTTAGGATTAAATAACGAATTCAAAAATTTTTATAAAACAAATAACATAAATATTTAAATTCCATTTTAAAATTCTGTTGGAATTTTTAAATAGATCAATATTTCATGCCTCATATTCGGTCATCAGTGTGGAAAATAATGTATATTTTTTATTGATGATAATTTTATTTTATATGGATCTTGTATTATATGAGGAATAGTTTTTAAAGAACATGAAAAAATGTATGAGGATGTTTTGTTACAAAAACTAGTGGCAATTTTATAGAATACATGGGATGATTTATTATGTTTTTTTGATGACTTGTTACTCTATTTTGAATTTCAGGATGAAAATTTCAAAAAGGCTTGATGTAACTGTGAAATAATTTCATAGTCACTTTAGTGGACCATGAACAAGGAAGATTGATATTATGAAGGATAAAGTGAAAAATAGTTGGATTATTGCCCATTAAAATTAGCAATATCATCTAACATTTAAATAATTTTCTATGAACATCATATATGGTATGGCCAATTATAGTAATTAATTGTGAACACTAGTTTGGGAATGTTCAATCAAAATAAGTAAACTTGAACAAGGATGCATTATAATTCATATGAATCTACAATAATTAACCTACGGAAAATTAATGTGGGATGAAAGGGTTGAATATATATAATGTGACTATTAAAAAATCACTTTTAATAAATTTACCATCACTTGTAAATATAAAAAATGAGTATAATATTTTAAACTTATTCAAAATTTGAATGAAATATATTTTTTACTGATGAATAGAAATTAATTCGTATGAATTGTATACATGGTGACTAAAATAACTGGATTATGGAATAAAGTTATTCAACGTTTTTCACATATATTCAAATCATGATATTTTATGGGTTTTCTTAGGAACTATAATTTAATTAGTATTTAAGTAATATTTCAAAGACATATTTGTGTAATAAAATATTAATATTTTAATATTAATATTTTAATATTAATATTTTAATTATATATCTTGACCAATGAATAAATGTTATTTTTAGGTTTGTATGTTTTATGTGGATGAAATATATAAGGAATCATGTTTTATTATGATTAAAAATAACATTATTTATATAATTTATAGAAAATATACGATGATTTTTAATCGAATTAAAATAGAGAAAATCTAAGAGTATGATATAAAGTGATTGTATAAATTAAATGCCTATTATATTAAAAAATGGAATGATGAAATATGAAGGAATATATTACTCATTTTTAATAAATAAATAATGAAGGAAGAAGTTAAAAATAAAGATAATATAATGGAAATACGTAAGTAGTCGACCACATGAAAAAAATAACAATTTTATTGTCATGATAGATACATAAAGTTTTTAGGAAAGACATATAAACTCACTAACCTAGGATGATGATGATTACCAAAGAGGGAGATATGGATAGGTAGTAACATTGAATCACATACAAATAATGGTAAAAAATATTATGATACACTTTTGTATCATTAAAAAAACATCAGTCCTTATATGGAAAAGAATATGGAGTCTTTAAGAGTTAGTGAAACATCCCTACATATATTATAAATGTAGTAACTCTTGGTTAAGAGTCTTAATTCCAAGAAAGAAAAATTTATAATTATATATAGAATTTTTTCATGAAGATAGAAATCTATCGATGTATCTTGGATTATCCATAACATTGAATGAGAACCAAATAGGTATATTTCATCTAAAATTTATTTTTGTAATACAAAGATAGGGAATGTTCAGTAAGGAAAAAATGAATAATGGTTAATCTGAAAATTTTTAACAAAAAAAAATATACAAGAAGATATTAAAAATATCTCTATAATAAATGAGTTTAAGATTGAATGAATGAGTGGTATATGGTTAAAAATAGTTTATATTTTGTTAAGTGTCTACCCCTCTAGGGTTCTTTCAAATTAGACTTGTGACAAAATAGTATTAACTATGTGACATAGAATATTTTACAATATTATAATTAACAGTATTGAATGTTAGATGACCTGATGATATGAGAAAAAAATCAAGAGGCCCACATTAGTTGGTATGGACACTAGTATAGACACAAGACTTATAATATGTGAGATTATATCTTAGGGGTGTATAGTAAACTGAGTAACAATTTATTTTTTATTTAGGAGTTCATTAGGATTCTATATGTACCCTATATTTTTATGTATCCCCCATTGGGTGAGAACTATTAATCTTTAATGATATTAAATTGAGGATATAAATATAGTGATTAACAATCTAGTCAAGATATAATGCTATAGAGTCTAAAAATACAATACACTAAGGAATCTTGAGTATGGATATTAAATTATTACTAATGTGATTGGATTTAAAACAATTGTTTGGTGGGGAACATTATTTCTCAATATTAGATTTAGTACATTCAATATATTTCTTTTCCATGAATTTTATATTATAATGGATGAGTATACTATTTATTCATACCTGCCCCCAACAGGTTAATTTGTATAGATACATGTTTATAGAAATGTAAAACTTTTTTCATAACCTATATTTTTCCATGGATAAAATGTTTATGGAGGAAAGAGTGTTATTTTTAGTGACTTATTGTAATATGAGGATAATTATAGTGAATGAGGATTATAAATTACTTTGTTCCTTATAAGTGGTTCATATAATCATTTGGAAACCATGGTTTACTATTTTTTCAATTATTTTATTACATTATTCATATATGACGTGTTATAGATATTTAATCATGTATTTTTATCTTCCACGTGTCCTGATAAACCTTATTATTATAGATGCACGTCTGGATACATGTAAATAGGTTTTGGGGAAATTACTCACTTATTTTTTGATTTCTAAATATAACCCTTTATACTAACCATTAAAAATTATATGCAGCAATGAGTGTCCTTCCCCAAAGAATTAAACACCCAATATGAGGTCTCTATATCATGTCAATACAACCTATATAGATATTAACACAAACCATGTATTCAATATTTGATATTTTTTCTTTATGTATTTATTTTTATTTTTATTTTTATTAAATTTGTTTTTATATAAAATATTTATGCAATTAATGTATATTTTAAAATTAATTTTTTACACCTCAAATTATACTTATAATTATATTACAATAGATCCAAACTAGAAGGATATTTATTTTACATATATTTTTGTTGATAATCCAATTTATGGATACCTCGCTTCACAATTTTGATCTATTTAAAGATTTATAATGGAATTTTGTAGAGGTAATTTATCCCGACATAATTATGTGGTAACTATAAACACATTTAATTATCCATTGGTATTCTTGAGAGTGTTATTGAGTCTTTGTTGGGGTACAATTTGGGAAATGGGGTATTCTCATGTCAGATAACTATAAAACAATGTCATATTAAGTTTGAGATGTTGGATACTAATAGATAGAGATATATAATATCATAAATTATTTATTAAATTATATTTGTTCATGAATTTAATTTCTATGATGGAATGGTATGAGGAATCTCATGATGAAATGAGAGTGGTATTAAATATATGTTATTTATGTCCCTTTAAAGGGGGTTAGAGAAAATATCTTCTTTTGAATATGGTTATTGTGGAAGTATCCTAGATTAATGTGAGGGAAATGGTTTATTTACTTGATTAATCTTTTTTCCACTTCATTTATCTAGTTTTCGATCATGTAAGTGATGATTTCTCATTGAATGGTAAAATTTCTCAGGTATAATTATTTTATCCATGTTATACCACTCTAATTACAATATTTTTTCTAGTTAAGAAATTAATTTGATCACTTGATTAGTCAATATTTTTTCTGAATAGTTAAAATATAAATGAAATTTTTTATTCATTTTACTCATCTCTGAAGATAAAAATTCATATTTCACATGACAAGTCTAACAAACCAAATCTGGAGAAAAACTCAACATCCCTGGGAATTATTTTAAAACATCGTCTATGAAATTTTATACACACATAAAATACTATGAGGGATGTTTTTATTTAGGTTATGTGTTGTATGTTGTTATTTGGGTATAGAAATATAGAATTTAGGTGTTTGTTTTTTGATTTTTTAAACATATTTTATTTCCGAGTAAGTTTGGTACCTAAAAAATTAAATTTATTCATTGGTGAAAGATTCTTTGATTTAACTAGACATTACATTTATTCATGGAGTTATTTTAAAAGATAAAAATATCTAATAACCATAATCTAATATATATATATAATTTTTTGAAATTATACATAACAAAATAATTATTATATCTTATATACTTCATTATAATTCATTATAATTCATAAAACCAATCAATGATATTGTCTATAAAATGTGTAATATATTTTCTGGAGTTAATGATGAAATTGATTAAAAAATATATATTTTATGAAAAAATAAATACTTAATTATGTCATAAATTGTAATAATTTAAATGTAGTAAAATTTAAGAAGACTCTGTAAAGATGAAATTTGGATTCTTATAAAAATAGATGATTATGTATAGTTTTTTCAATGAGTTTTCTTGGCCATAGACATGGGGAACCTATAGCCACAACTATTTTCTACCATGGAAATAGGATCACCTTCTTCATGGGGGATGTTTGACCATAATAAGAGTTCACTCTAGATAACACCTTGAAAACTATTGAAAATGAAAGTGTCTATAATCTCTTGAAGACCATAAATGTTTTAATAATGGGTGTATGGTGATTCATTAGTAACTATAAATATATAATAAAAATTATTATTTATTTTTTATATTAAATAATTAAAAATTTTAAATTATTAAGTTTTAATTAAGAATTTAAATATATTTGGTAATAATTGTTAATTATTAGGTAAAAATTATTAATAATTTTTCATTTATTTTTAATAGTTTTTAATAATTATTCACATTGTATTGTTTGAAATTTAAAATAATTTATGATTATTATATATTTTATATTATTTATTAAGTTTAAAATTTTAGGTATAAATTATTAATTTTGTTGTATTAATTACATATTATTAATTAATAATTATAAATTAGAAAAAAAAATTAATTATCATGAATGAAAATTTAATTTTTTGTATTACATCTTATTATATATCAAACAAAAAAATTTAATAATTTATAATATTGGATTGTGTATTGTTTTAAAAATTAATTATTTATTAATAATAAATTATTATTGATGAATTATCAATTATAAATTATAAATGAATAATTAATATATTTTTATTAATTTATTAATTAAAATATCTTATTAATGAGTTATATATCATAGATTAAAAATAATAATTTATTAATTATTATTACTTCTAATTTTTTAAATTTTTAATTAGTTCCCTATCTTCCATTATTATTTATTAATTATTAAAAAATCAATATCTAATGAAAATATACAATTTTAATAATTAATAATTAATATTTTTTGTTACGGTAAATTTTATTTAATTTTTACTTTATAATTAGTAGTAGATAACTATTATTGTTTATTATTTTTTTATTTTTTATTGTATTATTAGCTTACATTTAATAATTATTACAAATTATTAAGGAATTAAGTATTATTAATATTTATTATATATAATTTACAAGTAAATATATATAATTAATTTTTAAATAATTGATATTAATAATTAATAAATATTTTTAAATAACAATTCATAAGAGTTTTTTATTTTCATTCATTAGTTATTTATATTTTTTTTCTAGAAACTAGGTTAATAATATTTATTGGAATAATGGAAAATGTTAAATCGTTTGGTGGAGTGGTTATCATTTTGAGAGATAATAATGATTGAGTTAGAGAACTTTATAGAAGTGTTACCTCTTAAAAAGATGATCTTTCAGGTATTAAGTATTTTCTAGATTATTCGAGAAAAAAATATAATATTATTTATATATTGAAAAAATTAATTATTAATTATTAATTATTGATTGTGTCACAATCCGTCCCTCTGGGCTTGTGCCCTGACTACCCCATGCCCGCCTTCCATAGGCCAGTGGGTGGAAACTAGCACCAGAAAGAAGTGTCCCTAAAACATGAATGCATTACTTTTAAAATTGTACACACACAGACTAGATACACAACCAAAGTAAACCACATAGTAAAACAACTGATGTAATTGTGTGTACTAAAAATAAATGGGCTAGAATAAAAACCCAAGTGAAAGATACTTCACAATCAAAAATTGAAAACATCTCCTGAGATCGTCCGCTAAGGATCCAACCTGAAGGGTAGGTACAACGCACCTCCACAAATCTCCATGTCAACCAGACAGCTCTGTGTACCGCCTCATCCTTGCTCCTATAATCTCAGCTGAGCTGTTGGTCGTCTGCACAAGGAACAATAAGGTGGGCGCGAAGCACATGTATGGGTGAGTATAAAAATACTGAGTATGCACCATGAGACCCCCAATGGCATCTTATAATTCTACAAAGGAACACCACAAAGTAAGCTCTCAATCCCAATGATCAAAGAAAAAGACTAGTTTCAATCTAGTTATACAACATAGACAAATATGAAATATGATTCTGATCCACACGTGGTCTATATGCATGTGATCCATGATGGGCTTCTCTAAGGATGGTGCTTGAAAGGTCACTATGATGATGATCCAGACATCGTCATTATGATGTTGATCCACATAGAGTCACTACGAATGATGATCCACACAGGGTTGCTATAATTCTAATTCACAATGGTCTGCTCTAATGCAGGTCCTTATTGGGTTGTTATGATCCTGATCCATATAGGGACTCAAATATGGTGATCTATACGTCTTCTCTATAAATGCTGGTCCTCACAGGGTCTCTATGATTTTGATCCACGTAGGGTAGCTCTGAATGTTGATCCACATAGGGTCCCTATGATGTTGATCCACACTGGGTCTCTATGATGTCGATTCACGTAGGGTACCTATTAATTTTGATCCACATGGTGTCACTATGATGTTGATCCCCACATGGTCACTATGAATGCTGGTTAACATAGGGTCACTATGATGTTGATCGACACAAGGTCCCTATGATGTTTATCCACACAGGGTCTCTATGAATGTTGATCCGTATAGGGTCACTATGATTTGACAACTATCCAAAGTATTCCACAAAGGAGTAACTAAAAGGTCCACCTTTCCATAAGGGTTCCAATGTAATAGATGGCATGTCAATCGGACGTCCGATCGAAGTGTTATATGCATTTTAGTTTTGAGGGACCGGTTGGATTCAGGTACGATCCGACTCGGATGTACCCCATCATTCTCCAATGCCTAGGTGGAGTACCCCAAAAGGTCTCTCTATCTCCAATGTTCCCAACACCATAGACGATTTTTCAAACAGATGTCTGTTTCACAAGATAAAACCTTTTAACCGTATTGCTTCTTGAAAGGGTCCGGGTCCAGTCCGGTCGAGTCGGACCTTCCTGGCCTTGGAAGACCTGAATTGGTTCTAGTCGACCCGAACCTGCCCAAACTGGCATGATCCAGCCCAGTTGAGTAGGGCCACAGTGGGCTCGACCAACTAGGCCACAGAATGGCCCGACCTACAAGATGGCACGATCCGCACGATGGTCGCGTGGTCCACAACCCAAATGGCTCTAAGAGTCGTTCATCTCATAAATTGGTGGCACCTCTTGGCCTTCCTTTAGACCATATGGACTAGTTCCCATCCCTTATCCATAGCATTGAACTTGTTTCTATCCTTCTATTGCGTGTAATGGAATGCCCCATCCACTACCAATGTGGTTGGCCTTCACCGGATGCCCCCTTTGGTTCACTGCAGTGCCGCTCTCCCACTGTGGATGGTAGTTTCCGACTGCTGCCCTCATCCGCCGACGCTGGCCCTCGGTTCTTCCATGTTGATGTTGCACCGTCACTTCTTCCATGGGGCTCTGACGACATCCATATCTCTGTTTTGACTCCAGCATGTGCCTACAGGCCTCTTGAGAGGTGGTTGTTCCTTTTTGCCTCCCGGTTTCTTGGTCCCGTAAAGTTGATAAAACACACACTGAAGAACACAATGATAAAACAAGGGGTAGAGTTTCCATGACTTGTTCATTTGGAATGTGCCCTCCATGCAAGTATCATAACATGGCTGTGATTAATTTTTCTTAAATGAAAAAAAATTAATCATGAAAAAAACCTATGGAATTAAGCATTACAAACCCCAAACCTCTAGATTCGTTGGAGAAATCACAAGGGTGGAGGGAGAAGAGTCCTTTCTTGATAAAGCTGTCGACGTCTGTCGATCCAGGATCATTGCCATCCAAACATTAGTTCATTGTCGGTGGAAGATGTCACAATACATTACCAGACAATCCTCTCTTAATGAAGCCATGTGAAAAACAACTACTTGACCTCCATTTAAATATAGGGGGAGGGTGAGTTGTGCAATGAGGAATTAACATGTTTCATTAATGAATGAACCCTTTAGTTCATAAAAATGCGGTTACAAAACAGCAAATCCAAGCCATTAAATGGATTGACAACCCATAGATCCCACCACCACCACTAAACAGGCGGTGGGAATAATAAAATAACAGTTTCGTTATTTTATAATTATATTACATGTTTAAAAAAATAACTTTTTAACCTGACCTACTATGATCATTGTTAATCCTCCCTTATGTGAATCTTTCCTTTTTAGATTTAACAGTGGCCTCATATTTTTAATCTGAGCCCCAGTTAAAAATATAGAAAACTTCGCTGATGCATTTTCTAAATGTACCTTTATAAAAACACCAAAAATTCATTCCAAGAACCTCGAGCCCCAGAATCTAGCGCCATCAATTTTCACAAATTCATCATAATCCCAAATTATTTCAGAAATATTATATGTTATTTTCTAGTCTTTAAATTCTACCCACCATAGGTATTTTCATCCTCGAAATCTACAACAAAACTAGGGAAACAAATGGGGTTTCTAAGAATGTATTTGAGCCCCCCGTTCCTATGTTCTGTCTTAGAGGTTATCATGTTTTCAACATTCTCACACTAGAGGAGTCGACCACCCTCAATGGAACCACTATGGTTGATCCTATATCTGAACCAAGAAATTGACAAAATTGTCCCCATCATAGCTATCCATCTCACCCCAGTCAATAACATGTGATGGATCATTCACATATCTCCTTAGATGCAACACATAGAAAACATTATACACCTAGTTAATTTGTGTAGAAAGATCTAGATGGTATGCTACATCACCTACTCTACTAAAGATCTGGAAAGGTCTGATGAACCTTAGAGATAGTTTTCCAACCCGGCAAAACCAATATTATCCTCATCAAGGTGAGACCCGTATGAATACATTGTCTCCCTCTTCAAACTCCAAAGGTCACTTTCTCATTTCAGCATAAGACTTCGGCCTGCTCTGTTTAATCATCATCCACTCATGGAAAATAGGATAAAAAATATTCATTGGGATAATGGAAAATTAAAATTGTTTGGTCGAGTGGTTAGCATTTAAAGAGTTAATGAAGATTGAGTTAGAGAACTATATGGAATGGTTGCCTCATAGAAAGTTGATCATTCATGGATTAAAAATATTAATACATTTTTAAAAATTAAAAAATTATAAATATATGAATTATATATTCAAAATAATTTAATGAAATTTAGTAATTATTAATAGTGTTATGGTCCGTACCTCAGTGCACATTCCATAACTACCCCATGACTGCCTTCTATTGGACAGATGTTGGAGACTAGAACCAGAAAGGCATATACCTAAAACAAGAAGGTGTTGCCTTTAAACCTATACACACATAGACTAGATACAGAAAAAAAGTAATCTATGTAGTAAAAATATGAAGTAAAAAATGTGTACTAAATGTAAAGGGGCCAGAATACAAGCCCAACTAAAGGAAAATATACAACCGAAAATAGAAAACATCTATTGATATTGTCCACCAAGGATTATAGCTAAAAGGTGGGTACAAATTGTCTCCACAACTCTCTACGTCAACCAGACACCTCCATGTACCGAATGATCCTTGCTCATATAGTCTCAATCAAGCTACTCGGCATCTGCACGTGACACAACAAGGTTCTCGTGATGACTGTGTATGGGTGAGTATAACCATCCCCAGTAGGGAAACCAATACCCAAAATGGTTTCTCAGTACTCCCGAGATGAAATCCAAAAATCATGATCTAAATCAAAAATCTCATACCAAAAGACTCAGCTCAATCAGGGTATACAACTCAGAGAAATTGAAAGTAATATGTTGATCCACAAAGCGTCATTATGTCACTGATCTATGTTGGGCCCATCTAAGACTAGTGTTTATTGGGTCTCTATGATGTTAATCCACACAGGGTAGATATTATACTAATCTATACAGGTATCTATTAATATTTATCCACATAGGGTTACTATGATGCTTATCCATGATGGGTCGCTCTATAGATAGCTATTGTCGGGTCTCTATGATGTTGATCCACTCAGGGTCGCTATAATGTTGATCCACACAGGTTCACTATGAATGTTAATCCACACATGGACTCTATGACGTTTATCCACCCAAGATCACTATGAATGGTGATCCACACAGGGTCACTATGATGCACAATGTCTCTATGATGTTGATCCCCATAGGGTCTCTATGAATATTGATCCACACATGGCCACTATTAATATTGATCCACACAGGGTCGATATGATGCTGATCTATAAAGGGTCTCTATGATGTAGATCCACATTGGGGCATTATGATGTTGATCTATACAAGGTTGATATGATGTGGATCCCGAAAGGTCCACTACTAATATTGATACCCAGAGAGGGTTCATCAATTAGACATATGGTTCACATGATACAACCTTTTAAGTGTATCTATTCCTAAAAGGGTCAGGGTCTGGTCCGACTCGATCGCACCGACCTTAGTTAACCCGGCCTGGGCCGAACTGACCTAGGAAAGCCCCAGCAGGCTTGGCCCACTGGGCCACTACAGCTCAACACCCTGACTGGCAAGACACACACAAGGGTCGCACGGTCTGCCTTTCAAACGAATTAAAGAGCAGTTCAGATATAAATTTGGAAATGCTAGGTGGTGCCTCCTGGTTGTCCGCAGGACCCACAAAGTGTGGTTACCCTACTTTCGTCGTGGTTTCAATGTCGTAGATTTCCTTCTATGGCGTAATACGACATAATGCCTCCACTTCCAATGTGGCCGGTAGTCACGCGTTTTACCCTTCAGTCAACCATGATGTTGTGCGGTGCCACTCTTCCACTGTGTATGGCGATTTCAAGTCATAACCCTTGTCTCCTAGTGCTTTCATGCCGGTTCCTCACCGACACTAATTCCACAACACTCTGGGGAGGCATTGGAGCTCCGTTTTCACTCCCATATGCACCTATGTGCCTCCTGGGATGTCTCTTTTACCACATGCCCCCAGGTTCAAGGCCCCATCATGTTGTGAAAACCCTCCCTAAATAACGCAATGATAAAACAAGTGGTGGAGGTTCTAGGCCTTATTCCATTGACCCACACCCTCCACATTAGTATCATAAAATACTCGGGATTATTTCATCTTAAAACACTTATAATTTAATCAAGAAAAAATCAATGGAATTAAAAAATAGAAACACCCTACCTAGATATTCATTGGAGACATCGTAGTGGTGGAGGGAGAAGAGACATCACATGATGAAGTCACTAGTTCATGTCAACCCCACATCATTTTAATCAATGATTTTGTATTTATCCGGTGGAATATTCCATGATTCGTTTCCTGATGTTCATCACTAAATGAATCCATGTCAAAAACATCAACCAGACCTACATTAAAATAGAGGGGGAGAGTGAGTAATGAAACGGTGAATTAATGAGGTTCATTTAATATTAAAACCCTTAATTCCCAATGGTGCGATTACAGAACAGTTGAGTCAAGACATTAAATGGTTTGAAAATCTATCGGTTCCACCACCGGTGCTCAAATGTTTGTTGGAAAAATTAAATAATTTTTTTTATTTCATTATTTATTTAAAATTAAAAAAACAAACGTTTTCACCTGACCTACTACGGTCGAAGTTAAGCGCCCCTTATGCGAATTTCAATGTTTCGGGTTTAACGGTTCCCTCATATTTTTAATCTAAGCACCGTTCAAAAGATAAAAAATTTCGCATGAGTTTTTATTAAACATACCATTAAAAATATCAAAATTCATTATAGTCACACCTATCCATGGAATCACGCATCATTAACTTTCACATACTCGTAATAATCCCTAATAATTTCAGGAAAAATTTTATGGAATTTTAGGATCTTTACATTTTCTCCAACTTATAGATTTTTATCCTTAAATGCTATAACAAAACTAGGGAATCAAATGTGGATAGTGAGCATGTATCTGAGCCTCCTACTCTCCTGTGCCCACTTGGAGGTTCTTGTGCTACCAAAAAACTCACACCAGAGGAATTGACTACCCATGAAGGACTAGCTCATGTCTTTCCTCTATCTCAAAATGGAACTCCACAAACATCAACCCATCATTGATGTCTAGTTCACCCTAGCCTATAACGTGCGCTGGGTCATTCACTTACCTCCTCAACTGCGAAACATAGAAAAACTTATGAACCATATGCATCTATTAGGGAAGAGCTAGACAGTCCACCACCTCACATATTCTGATGAGGATATGGAATGGTCCGATGATCCTCAGGGATATCTTGTCAGCCCATCCGAACATCTATAATCCCCATTGTGGTCAGACCCATAAAAATACATGGTCTCCCTCTTAAAACACCCATTTTCTTTGACTCCTATCAACATAAGACTTATGCCTGCTATGTGAAGTAATCATTCACTCCTAGACGATCTGCACCTTCTTCGTGGTAGCCTGCACCAACTCTACACCCATATGTGATGACTCCCCTAGGTCTGTCAATCATAGTGGTGACATGAAAGGTCAGCCATACATGGCCCCAAATGTTTCCATGCTGATTGTGAGGGAAAACTATTGTTGTATGTGAACATCACAAGTGGCATGTGGTCCACCCAACATAGGCTGAAATCTAGGACACAAGATCGAAGCATGTCCTCAAGTGTCTGTATGGTCTTCTCTATCTAAACATCTATCGGAGGATGAAAGGTGGTTGTCAAGATTAGTTCAATTCAGAACACCTCCTGAAATACCTTTCACATGCAGGATGAAAATCATGTTTCATGATTTGGGACGATCGTCGATGGCACCCCGTGAATTCGTACAATCTCTTTTACTTAGACATGTCATATGCACTATATTGATCCCTACTCTATAATTGGTAGGAAGTGGTCCCAACTGAGGATTTAGTCAACAATAAGCCAGATGGTATCATGGCCCCTAGATGTATGTGGTATCTATGTCAGAAAGCCCATTGAGATACCATACAACTTCCACAACATCTCTTCAAGTGGCTGAGTTATGCCTGCTAGTAGATGATACTCATCCTTTATTTTCTAACATGTGAGGCATCGATATACAAACTCCGCCACAACATTCTTCATCCTTGGAAACCAATACTAACCTTGGAGGTCCTAGTACATATTTTCCACTCCCTGATGTACCTCCATTCGGGATGTTTAGAACTCCCTCAATACCGCCTCTTGAAGTGTCACTGGTACCATGCTGCATCCTCTGAAGAGAACGACGTGCTCCCAACCATAAGAAAATTCATTAGGAGCTTGTCCTGGGGATTTATGTTCACATTGGGCCTCACATTATATGTCCCCAAGCTATGCCTCCCTGACTCAATGATGGAGTGGGGAATAACTGTTATAGATTGGAGACACCTTGCTCTATCACTATCCATGATGGATAACTACAACGCAACTAGTTGCTATGTCGCCTCACTCAGCCACTGCAGAGCAGACCTCATCCTGAGTGTGTCCGCTACTATGATCCCCTACATTGGAGTGTAGACTATAAAAAAGTCATAGTCTTGGAGAAACTCTATCCATAATCATAGTATTGGGTTCATGTCCATCTAATGGAAGATATACCTGAGACTCTTGTTATTAGAGTAAACAATAAAATGTTAGCCTATCTTGTAGTGCAGCCACATATTCAGTGGAATGACCGATACAGCTAACCCCATGACATGGGTAGCGTAGTTTTCTTTGAGCTATCTAAACTTCCTTGATCTGTACATGATCACAGCTCGCTCCTTCATTAGGACACAACCTAGTCCAGTCCTTGATGTGTACCTATAAACCACTTAACTTATTCCCTCTTCTGAGAGCCTCAAGATGGGGGCACTCGTCATCCTCTTCCTCATATCTAGAAAACTATTTCAGCATCCCACCATCCACAAGAAGGACCATAATTTCTTTTTCAATGCTGAAAAGGGTGCCATAGGTCTGGAAAAGTATGGTATGAATCTCTAGTAGAACCCATCCAATCCTGGGAAACTCTACACCTCGGTCACACTCTTGGGTGTATACCAAGTAAGAACTGACTTTATCATTGCTGGATCCACTACAATTCTAGTCTCTGAGATAACATGCCCAAATATTAGACTTCCCCTATCCAAAACTATCACTTCAAGAGAATACCATAATGTTATTGCTCTCGGAGTGTCTCTAGGACTACCCACATGTGTACAACGTGATCTTCCTCCAACAATGAGTACACCAAGATTTCATCAATAATGACCACCATGAAGCGATCGAGGTAATGCTGGAGGATCCTATTCATGAGCCCCATGAACACTGTTGGAGAATTGGTCACGTGGAAGGGAATCCACAATAACATGTAATGGCCATCTTTGGTATATCCTCATCTTGAACCCTGAGCTAGTGATGGACTAATATGAGGTCTAACATTTAAAACCATCGAGCTCCCTTCAGCATCTCAAAGAGATCATTAATACTTGGGAGTGGATAGTTTTTCTTCATGGTCACCTAGTTCAGGTTATGATAGTCCACAAAAATCCTCATACTCCTATCTGGCTTTTGGGAAACCAAATTGGGGATGTCCACAGAGAAACCATGGGCCTTATAAACCCCTTCCCCTGCAAGTCCTATAACTATACACGCAAGTCACAAAGCTCTGTAGGAGTCATTCAATATGCTAGTTTAGATATCAGTGTCGTCTCGGGGTACAAGTTGATGTAGAAGTCTACCTTCCTAATATGAGGTTGTCTAGGTACATCATTAGGAAAGACATCAGCATACTGGTCCACTACAACAGGAAAACTCGGACTCCTCACATCAACTTCTCTGAGGGTGAGGATATCCAATTGATTAGTGATCATCTGCACCCTCTACTAAGTAAGTCCATCCTAAGCTGCCATAGTCCCCTTGTCAATAGTGAAGGAAAACCTAGTCTAATCATCACGGGCATGCCACACATCGTTCCTAAAAGAGTCAATCTGAGTACGGACTCTGGATGGCTAGTCCACATCCAATATGACATCGTAAGGCCTCGACGCTGCTATTTAGAGATCCTAGCCGAATATCTCGCCTCCTAGAGTGATATCACACTGTCATCACCAGTGTGTAATTGTCTAATATTCACTCATAGAATTATCAAATCATAAGGATTGATCCAACGACTCCATCTAAATCTTTGTGAACTAAATGAGTGTCGTGGAAATGAAAGAGAAACTAGATCTTGTGTTTATATGTACTTCAGCTATGGTGGAATAGACATAGATCGTACCCCTAATCATCTTAATAGCTCCATGGTTGTAAGGCGCTGCCTCTATTAGTTGAGCCAGCCCCTGTCCACTAGCTTCATGTGGTTGGGTTGTACATCCTGGGGGTGGTGAAGGTAGGACCTCAAACTATCCTCAACCACATGCGGTACGACCTACTTCCCTACCATGTTTTCTGACATATGGACCTCCTCACTCGAACCATGGAGGCTTCCTCGGTGGTCCCTAGACCATTTGGTGATCATCGGTATGGAAGGCAAGGCAGTCGCGAGCCATGTGGCCCTTCACACTGCACATGAATCAAATTCTTCTTCCCTACTAACCCCCTCTACCTCGTGAACATAGCACCTCCTAGCGTACATCATGTTCGCTCCCCTAGAAGGTCAGGCCCACCTTGACCTCTGTGCCATATGTATACTACCTCTCGTAGATATCTCAGCTACCTATCATCTTGTGGTGTCTCTCACTATCACTGCCTTCTCATCTAATAATCTCCCCACCAATAACCCTCTCTCACGCACTCCAACATGCGTCAGGATATTGAGGGATATCATCGACACTCTGATATCATGTCAGAGACACTTCTCAAAGGTCCACTCCCTAATTAAAAGGTCTCGTACTATGTTGGTGGAATACTGTGAGAGGTCAGTGAATATCGCGGAGTACAAGGCCACTGATATGATTCCCTACTGTAAGTATAGTAGCTCCTAGATACACACTATTCATAATGTCACTATTAAGAACTCTGCTCTAAAGAGGTTTTCGAAGTCCAACAAGTTGTGTGTCCCCTCTCCATGTGTCTAGAGTGTTATATTCCACCATCTCCTTGTTGTTTCATTTAAAAGGCTAGTAGCATGGATCACTATCTAATCTGATGGAATCTTAACTAAGAGAAAAACACTACCACAGGCTCAAACCAATCCTCAGCTGTCAGGGGATCTGTCTCACCTTGAAACCTTAGAAGCCTCTGTCTCTGGAACTCATGAAATGTGTTTAGTTGGCGTGCATGGACTTTTAGTGGTGCTTGGGACAACATATTACTTCTGAGTGGTGGTGCTACTAGTACACCACCCGAAGTTGCCAACATAGTAAGAAGGCCCTACACCGAAGCCTCATCACTTGGGGGGCCATCATCATGAACTATATTAGGAATCCTTGCTGGCTATCTATGTGGTGGAATACTGAAATGAAATAGGGGTGCCATGGTCAAATGGTTATACCTGGTGAGATGAATCAATAGAGATCAAACGTAAAACATTTCCAAAATGCACACAAATAGTGTCTTCATGTACAGAGTTAGAAATTAGAATTCAGGGTACTGGTGTATGGATAGGTCAGCTGCTAGACCAAAAATGTACTTACCTAACTAAAACCCACACTGAAAACACATAACACTATTGATATATTGGAATGATCAGAGTCCTAGTTCTTCAGTAGAACTGAATCCTCTCATACCACTTCGTTACAAACCCTCCACATGGGCCATGTCCTGACTACTCCAATCCCACCTTCAATAGGCCAGGGGTTGGGGACTTGCACCAGAATGTCATATTCATAAAATGCGATGGAATTTCCTTTAAACCTATACACAAAAATATTATTTACAAAACATAAGTAAATCATGTAGTAAAACCATTGATGTAAAAGTGTTTAATGAATGTAAATGGGCAGGAATACAAGCCCAACTGAAAGATACTATACAAGGAAAAATAGATAATTAGCTCTTAAGATTGTCCACCAATGATCCTACCAAAAGGGTTGTTTCAACTCATCTCTGTAGTTGTCCACATTATCTAGACACCTCTGTCTTCCGCTTGGTCCTAGATCCTAGAGTCTCAACTGATCCACTCGTCTTCTACACATGACACAACAATGTGCAGGCGAAGCCCATTCTTGGGTAAGTATAACAATACACAGTAGGGACCCTGATACCACCCAATGTACCTCGTTATTGCACAATGAAAAACCAAAATTCATTATATCAATAAAAATGCACAATGAAAATGACTCAACTCAAACCGGGTATAAAACTTAGAGAAATGGGAAATTATGATGTTGATCCACACAGGGTCTTTGTTTCACTGATCTACGACAAGCCTCACTATGGATAGTCTTTATCAGGTCACTATGTTGTTGATCCACACATGGTTTCGATGATGCGGATCCACATAGGGTCTATAGGAATAGGGTTCCACACAGGGTCTCTATGATGCTGATCCCCAAAGGGTCTTTATGAATGTCTATCCACACAGGGTCGCAACGATTTTGATCTATGATGGGCTGCTCTAAGGATGGTCCTCGTTGGGTCAATATGATGCTGATCAACACAAGGTTGCTATGATGTTGATACATATAGGGTCGTTATGAATACTGGACCACACAGGGTCGTTATGATACTGATCCACACAGGGCCTCTATGAATGCTACTCCACACATGGTCGCAATGATGTTGATCCACACAGGTTCTCTATACTAATGATCCAAACATGGTCTCTATGATGATGACCCACAAAAGGACCCTATGAATGCTGATTCACACAGGGTTGCAAGGATGCTGATAAACACATGGTTCCTATGATGTTCATCCAATCATTGTTTCTATGTATTCTTATCCACACAGGGTCGCTATAATGTTAAATCCGTCAACATGATTCCTAAAAGGAGTAACCCTAAGGTACTCCTTTCTGTAAGGGTTCCAACACATCAGATGTCGTGTCGATTGGAAACTCGGTCTATGAGTTATATGCATTTTAGTGCCGAGGTCCCGGTTGAATTTAGGTATGATCCAACCTGCCCATAATCCAACATTATTCAAAACATAGGAGGAGTAACTAAAAAGGAATGTCTCGCTCTAACAATCCTAGCACCGTAGATGGTTCATCAAATAGATGTATGGTTCAACGGTAAATACCTTTTCAGCATATCTGTGACTGAAAGGGTCCGGGGCTTGTCCAACCCGGCCTGACCCAACATGGTTCCTCTCCACATAGCCCGACCAAAAAAAAGGGCCGACCAAGTTGGGGTGGTTTGTAGTGGCTCAACACACCATCTAGCACTTCCAACATGAGGTTCATGTAGTCCGCCTCTCAAATGGCTCAAAGAGCCATTTGTCGCTTAAATTGGTTGCACCAGTTGGCGTCGCCTGGTTGTTTGCAGGACCCGTAGGGAGTGGGACCCCTCCCTTAACCGCGACCTGCCCTACGAAGTAATCGATGGTGTTCCGCCTCCGCTGTCGATGTGGTCAGCCAACGATGGCCTCCAACTTCGGTCATCCAAGATGTCATGTGACGCCGCACTTCCACTGCGGTAGGTGGTTGAAGGTCATTTCCCTTGTCCTCCTGCATTTTTCATTGGTGTCGCTGCACTATCACAATCTTCCCCGGTGCTCTGACGATGCTATAAAGCTCTATTTTCACTCCTATCCATGCCTATAGGCCTCCTTGGATATCACCATCGTCGCCTCCTTCCTGTTTCATGGTTATAGCATGATGAGGGAAACCGCCCTGAAGAACGCAACGATAAAACAAGCGACTGTGGGTCTGAGCCTTATTCTTTTGGTCCACGCCCTCCACCTTAGTATCATAACATGGGTTGGATTAATTCATCATAAAACATATAGAATTTAATAAAGATGAAACCCATAGAATTAAAGAATAAAAACACCCTACCTAGATATTTATTGGAGATATCATGGTGGTTGAGGGAGAAGAGTCCTCACTGGATGAAGCCGTCGACATCCATCGATCCCAGAACATTCTAGCCCAAGCATCTGTTCTTCTCCAGTGGAAGATGCTATGATACTTTCCCAGATGATCCTCAATTGATGAATTCCTATCAGAAATCTCAACTCAAGCTCCAGTTAAATAGAGGGGGAGGGTGAATAACGCAACGATGAATTGATGAGGTTCATAAATGAATGATCCTATGAATTCCTAATTGTGATGTCACATAATAGGAGATTCAAGACATTAAATGGATGGAAACCCCATTTATCTCACCACTTCCACTCAACAGGTGGTGGGAAAAATAAAATAACAATTTTTTTTATTTTTTTATTTCTTTAAAAGTAACAAAAACTAAATTTTTCACCCGACCTAATACGGTCAATGTTAAGCCTCCTATAAGATCAGCCTAGCACTATGGAATCAATGTTGCCCTAGGATTTTTAATCTGATCACCGTTTCAAATGATTAAAAATGCCACCCTTGCCATTACTGAATGTACCTTTAGAAATATCATAAATTCATTCCGAACAAACTGGGCCTTGGAATCAAGTGTCGTTAATTTTAATAGACTCGTGATAATCCCTAATAATATATATATATATATGTGGAATTTTTGGGTCATTAGAAATAGTCAATTATTAAATTAAAATTAACAAAAGAAATTAATTATTTCAATTATGAAATTTATTTTTGAAATGCATTTATGACCATGATTGTTTCCCATGTTTATATCTATATTTCTAATATAATGCCCCAACCATTGTTTTAGGATATAGTGACAGTGTAGGGGAATATTTCTATATTTAATGACCATGTAAATGGGATAGTTTTTAAATATTTCTTTAGAATATACATGAAGTATTTCTTGATAAAATTCCACAAGTATTGTTAATTATAGACCCATGTCCATTGAAAATGTCATTGCAACATCAAACCATAAAGAAATGGGTTGTAATTGAATAAATTATAGGTTATTTTAATTATCATAGTATTGATGATTTACTAAATAAATTTTTTATAACCTATAAATATTAAATAATATTTTTATAGAATATTTTATTATCTCTATTTTATTATTATTATTATAGTTTCATTATTATGTGTGTGAGGATATATCTTAAGAGAGAATTATAACATGAATCCCATAAATATTAGTATTTCTCTATCATACATAATTTTTCTTTTATTTTTTTCTTATCAAATGAAAAATTTCTTCAAAAAAATTCTTTATTTAGAGTGGAAGATGTTATAAAAAAGCAAAGATATGGTTTAATATTGGGTTAAAACACATTATAAATATCATAATTAGAGTTTTATTAAAAATTAATTAATTTTATATAAGGACAGAACATGTGAACAATTATTTACTTTCAGTGAGATTATCCTTCATGGGATAACATAAGATTTGTTTCTCATTCAATATATTGATTGAAATTTATCAATGGTTTCTAATTTGAAAGCATTGAATCATTTAAAATGAGTTTTAAAATTCTCCGGGATGGGTATTATTATATTATAAAGTGGTGAAAGTTTTTTTTTCCTTTTATAATTTTAAAGAGAAACATTTAGTGATTTAGAGGATTGGTAATCAGAATATACTAATAATTTTTTAATTATTTATTCACCAAATTTGTTTTCACATAAGAATATATATTGATTTTTTAGATAACAAGTGATTAAACCTTATGGTATTGGTATTTTATTTATCAAACTAGGATTTGGATTTATATTTGTACACTTATATGTATAAATATATAAACAATATAGACTAAATTACCCAGACATAGCTTCTTTTTCTTTTATTGTTAAATTATTTTGGATTTTATATCTTGTGTTGGAATTATATTAAAGGTACATGGAAATAATATAGAGAAATTTAATGATAACATGTGAACATTTTAGTAAATTCTATCATTGAAAATATATTATGTGACATAGTAAGTTTACATGTATATAACCTATAAGATTATGACAATTTTGAATATAAATTTATTTTATTTTTCAACCTCATTCATAATGTTAGTCGGTTTTATATTTCTTACAGTCCATCTATTTATTATGTCAAATAGATTAGTTAGGTGTCCCAGGAATAATGTTCTATTCATAAATTATAATACGTATTATAAGAAGTTAGAAATAAAAAAATTGAGAGGAGTCTTGAGGAAATTGGAAATTTTAATGAAGTTAAAAATGGATGAAAATATATAAAATGGAGAATTATATTCCTTAAAATGAAAACATAATTAATCTAAATACTCAATTTTTAAATTTTATAAAGAAGATATATTTGAGCATAGAGAATTGACCATGGAGTTGAACATTATTAAAAATACCATACAACATATTAAAGAAAATAATAAAAGGGAATCTTCAGAAAACATAGTCATTGAATTTTAATGAAGATAAATCCATTATATATTTATTTTTATGAGTATATAAGTATGGATTTATAATAAAAGAAAATCACTAATGCTTTTAATAAAACCATGGTTTATTAGAAAGAAAATTGTGTTGAATATATTGAGTCAAAGGCTGATATAATTATTATAAAGTATTATAATTGAATATCAAATGGGTATGAAAGTTATGTCTAAAATGATTAGACAACAATATTAACCAATAAAAACAATCCACAATTGTGAAATATTTGTAAATATAATGGAATAGTTCGAATAAGATAGATATAATTTTTTGAAATTTTTGCCTCCTAGCTATATTGTATATTTTTAGGTATTTTAATCCTTTAAATTTATATTCTATTCCTTTAATTCATGAAATATTTTCCCTATAAAAAATTTTATTTCTACTAAAGTAATTAATTATATAAGATTTTGTTTAAAGATTATATCCATCAGTTGATAAATTGTGGAAATTATAACTCATTCAATGTTGGATTCATTAAAATAAAATGATATTTTTATATTCATATTATTCAAAAAATTATCACATGTGAGTTATATGATGATGAATGTAATATTATTTATTTTTTCATTTAAATATAATATATAGACATATTATTAAGCTCTTTTTTATGAAACAAATTATTTTATATAGTTTATTAAAGGACCATGTATCATCATTAGTAACATTAATATAAAATAAACTATAATGATAAATACGTAAGAATTTTAATCTAATTTAAAATAATGATTTGAGTGGATTTCTTGAGAAAAATGATATTTTATATCTGATTTTAGTGGGTGATAAATATACTTGGCAAAAAAGGAATGTTAATAAAATAATAGCTAGCATTCTTCATAAAAAGTATTTGAATAATTTATGTACTGGAAATTGGGATAAATTATTTAGTATAGACCTATTGAAATTTAATTATAATTTTCATTCAATTATAGTATCATTTAAAAAATTAAAAAAAAATATTAATTTCCATTTTGTTTTAGCGAAGTCCGGTTAAAGAACATTGATTGTATACACCAATTTAAGGGTCAGTATTTAAAATAGAGAATCCCATATGAATCCTTCCCAACATCATATGATGATCCCCTAATAAAAAACCAATGTTCACACACTAATATATATTCCAAAGTTAAATGAATCCAAAACACTGATATATAAATGAATTTATTCCGAAATACACCATAAGAATTATATAGATACAATTATTAAACATCTAAATGTGATTAAAACTTACATTGATAATAAACAGAACTCATAAATATTTAGTGTGTCCCTTACTCATTAGATTCATAATGTCATCATTATTTTTCAAAGAAAGTGAATTTTTTATAACATTGATGTATTATATTTATTTATATTAAATGAGGATTAAAATATTGATTCTTATATATTGTATGATACAATTCTTATTTTTTCAAGGAGGATAAAAAATATCCTAATATTCATATTGATGATTAAAAAATTATAGTCTTTTCCTTCAACACTGAAATGATTATATGACCATATGGATAAATAAATAAATTCATTTTTATTAAATGAATGTGAGCCATGTCGTTGTTTTAAGACATTTTAATTCAACTTTTTCAAATAGTAATGATTCATAATGAAATAAAATATAATATTATAGTTTCAGCTTTAGTGATTGTGAATATTGATTTGTTTTCCTAATTTATAACTATTTAAATAAGTGATTATCTCTAAACAATATTTAGGTAAATTTTAGACAACTCACTACATACTAAAATTAGAAATGATATTTTTCCAAAAAAACAAATTCAATAAATAAAGTATAATTTAGAATGTACATATTACATGCTCTGAATGTATTAATTTTCTTCTGAAGATTACAACATGTCATCATATTTACATAAATCAATATTTTGTAATAAATTTTATCATGATAAATTTTTTTAAAAATTTAGAAATTAAAAAATATTTTACTTTCATGTTTGATTCTTTAGTAGGGTATAAAATTCAATAAAACTCTACTGATCTCTATGTTTTTTGAAGGTTCCCTTATTCTTGTTCTCATGTAATTAATATAGGGGAGAAACTCTAGGTTATTATTTTTAGTGTATACTAATATAATATGATTAATATATTTCAAACAATTGTATATGAAATTAATATAACACTTATAATAGTTCTAGAGTGTTTTTTTGGAAACGGCGAATTTATTCTCTTACACTTACCTATTTACATTTATTCATAGTAGATAGAATAATATTGATATATCAATAAATATTTTTGATCATTATGATATTTCTTTATTATAAATATGTAACAAACCATGATATTATGACATGTTTCATTTAGATTTAATTTAATTTCATTGATTGGTAGTGGTTTAAAGAACCTCAATATTTTGTAATTATTTCTTTTTGATAGCATAAACAATAAGAAACACCGATCCAAAATAAACTGTGTCACACAAGTAAAATATTATCATTTTAAAAAACCAATTATGACAATTCACTAAAATTTTAAGGGGTTAATAGTATTAATTGTATTGTGAAATATATATATATAGGAAATAATCTATATAATTTTTTTAATTAATTATTAGGAATCGAATAATAAAATTTTAGAATTTTTTTTAAAACATTTTATTCATAAATGGTTTTTATGATTAAATAATATAATTAATTTTTTGCAATTATGGAAAATTAATTTGATACAATTTAATTCATTTTTGAAATAACCATTTTAATATTTTGTTATTTTGATTATTTAGGATTTTTTGTCACACCCTAGGCACAATTTTCATTTGTTTATTTATTTCTCAATGTTAAATCTTTTGGATGAGGTTAGGGTTGAGTGTCCTACAAAATTCTTTGGGTATTTGTGGTTATAGTTTTATTCCAACCCTAATCATGGTTATTGTGAATGTTATTTGTAGAATATGGAATGATTGATAGTTTTTGATTCCCACATTGTCTCTATATTGTGTTTTAATCATTCATGGATAATTAGGATAGATTTCATAAGGTCGGGGGGTTTTATTAGATGGAATTTGGACAATTTTTCAGTCATACAATTGATCATAGTTTTCTCAAATTGTGAAACATAAACCTACAATGTTTCAAAATTTTTCCCGTAGCATTCACACTGTTTGTTAACTTTTTACAAAACATTGCTGAATAACTATATATCGCATTACAAGAAAAATATCTTTTAATTTAAAAATATGATTTGCATGATTCCATATATAATTTTTATCTAGATCTGTTAGGTATTCACCATAGGTCCTCTCCTTCATTCTGTTAAATTTTGTGACACTTTGAATGATTTTTCACCAAAGGATAGTGATTCTTCATGATTTTATCATCAAATCCATTATTTTGATCTACTTCTATCCACCCTCTCATTATTTGACTATTTTGATTGGCGTTTACTCTTAGGAATGAACCCCACTGCCTATAAATTACGTTTGTCTCATTTTCTATTGGATCTTGGGATTATGAATGGCCTTTAGGCATTATATCTATCTTCTCTGAAGGTTTTTTTGCATTCACAAACCCTAGAGGAAGTTGTTTCCATTATTTTCCTTTCTAAAATATTCTATTAATGAATCAGATTTTCTAAATGCTTTAAAATAATTTATAAATGTGATTTTTATTCTATTGATATACTGGATTGATTTATTGTAGTGGTTTAATGATGATAGAATTTGATAAAAATAGATTTACATGGGTTTTATTTATGATGCCTAAAAATATAAGCACAAATGGTGTTCGATAAAGTACATATTGTTTTTAAAACATGAATTTAATCATTATTGTGACATTCCTCCATTGTTAATTTTTTGTAAATTATATTTGATGGGTGGTTTTGAATAATTTTTGATTTTAACATCTAGTATGTCTTGAGAATCAAGGTATTTAGTTTTTCAATGGATTCTCCTTTTTCTAAAAGTGTTGTTATTATTTTTCAATTAAATTGTCTTTTTTTGTTTGGTTTGGAATGAAATTAGTTATTTTTTAGATGGTTTAAAAAATATCTCATTCATATAAGGAGGGTTTCATTTTAAGGGTATTTAAATTAGGATGGAACTCTAAGAAACCTTTACCTTGAAAGATATCTTCCCTCCTACATCCCTTTATTCTAAATATGGTTCCATGGTTTTAAAAATGGAATGTGTTATTTCAATAACCCTAATAATTGAACCATAAATTTGATGCTTAATTTTATGCCTATTTGGAATTGAAACAAGTTTTGGTTAGAGATTTAATAGAGTAATGCCCTATTTGGAAATTGATATGTGTTTTTGTTGTTTATTTATAACTATTTTTAATGTTTTTAATTTCAAATATAGAAATGGTTTTTGAAATTTTTTTAGAAATAGTTTGTAAATGTTTTTGGTAGATGAAATGTTATGTAAATCTAAAATCCCATTTGAAAATTTTAATTTTTTGAAGAAAGGGTTGAATTATTATATTATGTGATTACCCAGTTGGAACCTTCAACGAATTGACATATAAATATATATATATATATATATATATATATATTTAGTGGGAACCTCTATATGATTAATTTTCATTTAGTTGTTATCGAATAATGGTGTCTGTTTTTGGGGAATATTAGTGTAGTGACATTGGTTATGTTGTGTCACATGTGTGAGGCCCTAAAACATACATAGAATTATTATAACCATGGGTTCTTGGGAATCTTTTAGAGGATCAAGTGATGCATGATTTACACACCCAATTAGATGGGTTGGTACACCATAGATCACTAAGAGGTAAGGCATGTTTTTACACATGATTGGTTAGTCAAGGGAGGCAGTTGATTATTGAAAAATGTTGTTCACCATATGTCTACAGGTGTTTCCGAAACAAGTACATCCATTGGACTTTCTGGAAATTTTTAGGATCACCCTTGGTTATTATCTGTATTTCTTGTTTAATTTCTACTGCACTTATTTTTTCAGTTTTTCAGTTTTATTATTTTCAGCATAGACCTTCTATAATTTCATTTATGTATTTTAAAAAAATGGAAATATTTTTCTAATGTGGAAATATAATGATCATTGTTTTGATGAAGTGATATAAATGTATTTTTTAAAGACATTAAAACCTTATTTTTAGAAAACTATTTCAAAATAGTGTTAAAAAATTCTTCTAGAAAAGGAAATGTATGGATTATCTACTTATTGACTACTAAGCTATCTATATCACACCCTAATTGTACCATTCAATATCTGTAGAACCATGCTATTTTGAAGTTCTTATTTTCATGTTCAGGCTCTTGGATTGGATGATCATAGGTAGAACATGTTCATTGGTAGTTATTAGTGACCTTGAGGTCACATAAGGATCAGGTTGGTTGTTTCATTGATTTGTCATGTTTAAGTATCAATTTTTCTTCTTTTTTGTTTTATTTCTGTACTAGGATCAACTTATTTACCTTTATATGACTGGTTATTAGTTTCTTCTTCTTGTCCAATTATGATTATTGGCTCTATTGTTTTTGGCTGAAATATTTCCCACTTTTAATTATTGATGCTCGACAATAATTACAATCTTGTGGTGATATGGAATACAATTTGGTCCATGTTGAGGACAAGGTAAGGATTCAGTTCAGATGAAATCACAAGCTAGTTTTTGACAAAAGTTTATCAGAGGAGGTTCTTATAATTTAGGTCGACATGAAATTTTAGATTATGAATTTCATGATTCATGAGGTAGGTATGGGTTGGGCGTCATGAACCCATTATTGCTCTGACTCTAGAGTTATTAGGGGTAGTTTATGATTTGATTAAATTCAAATGTTTTTGGATTTAGGGATGACAATCGAGGAATGGAAATTTCATGTCATGATCCCACATAAAGTAGTGACATGTGTGGAGTCTGATTGAATGGTTCAGACATCTCTTATCTATTGTTTCTTTCTTGGGGTATGTCACATAACCATGTTTCTAGGTTATGCATGAAAAAAAAATCATCATTTTGATGGGTTGGTTTAAGTTTTTTTGGTTTCAGTCCGGGTGAGTATTATTTTTAAAATGAAAAATATTAAAAAAAAATAGAAAATGATTTCTTTCTAGATATTTTAAAATTGATAATATGGGTTTTAAATGTAAATGTTTTGCATTGGAAATTTGGTAATTACTTCAGTTTGTTTATAAAATTAGGTGTGTGACCCCTAATACTCATTATTGAAAGTCACATCTGGTTGGGAATGTACATAAAGTAAATGTGGTAACATATAAGTGCATGATGTATGTATAAATTGATGGAAACATGTGGGAAGATACATAATATTCCATGGATGTTTATTTGAAATTTAAGGTTGATTTGGCCCTTTTTACTATGTCCTAATGTGAGAAAATGATTTTAAAAGTTGTTTTCTTTTAATGCGTGGGTTCTACTTGAGAAAATATATTTAAATATTTTGGATGTTTCCTTAGAAGAATTCCATTTTGAAATTGAAATGAAAATAATGGTTTTTGAGAATTGATTTTTGACTTATCTCTAAGGGGTTTATAGTGTGATCCAATTTTTTTCTCTTTGTTGGATCTTGGGGTTATAATTTTGAAGGATGTTTATTTTTGGATTTTTTTTTGATATTGTTCAGAAAATTCCACCTAGATAATTCTCCAAAATATTTAAAGATTCATGGATTGATTCAAGTTTTTCCGAGATGTTTCCCATGTTTCATGATGATTTAGGTCCCATAGGGGAAATTGAGTGGATTGTGGAATCAGAGGGTGTCCTAAAATTGTTGGGAACTCCTAATATTTTCAGGGTTCGTGATATTCTATGTTCATTTGAGGGTCCATCATTGAACAAATGGGTGATGTTTACCCTAACCTCAATGTAAGTTTGGATGAAGTGGGAGTTGTTTATGTATGTCTTCGTCCAACAGTTCATACCTGAGGATGTGAATTAGAAAGAGAGGGAATATGTAATTAGTATTTAACAAGTCGAGAGGAAATTGAAGGCATATGTTGACCACAACATGGAAATGGTTTTATTTATTAGAAGAAGGCATCACATGATCTGTATATGGTTTCTAATTTCGTCATGGGACGTTATCTATGGATTAAGGATATTTTCCTACCTTCTAAAGACATTTATTAAATGAATTGGTAGATTAATTATTCCTTAATCTATTTGTTCATAGATGGCCCGATGGAATCTTTTCACATCACTCTAAATAATACGGAGATGTTATTAGGGGATGCTAGTGCCTAACTATGTGGCCTGATATTCTTCATCTATCAGAACCCCATCCATAGGACTCTGGGTGGTGATCATAAACAGTAAAGAGTGGATGGTTGTTTGTAGAACCTTAGATTTGTTCATATTTCCCATTTTATGATGGGAACATTTAATGATTAATTATTCCAATTTTTCTTGTTGTTGTAAGTTCATTATTTTTATTAAAAATTGTGATGAAGTCATCCTTTCACTATATAAATGGTTCAGTTCATCTGAATGTGATATTCATAATCATTTTTCCATTAATGGGTGTTTGAACCTTGTATGGGTGGTGTTGGTTTCAATTTTATTAGTAACTGTTTGGATGTTATTATATTTTGGGGAGTTATTCAATGATGTTTTTTTTCCACTATTTAGTTGGGGTTTCTTTTCTTGTGTTTACCCACCCACTGTTTTGATATTCTTTATCCGGTGTAGGGGACATATAGTTCATTCATTTTTATTGTTTTTCCTTATTTGGATGGATTTTGGATCTTGTAGTTGATTCCCTCTTCCCAGAGTTCCAATATGTTGGGTTTCCTTATAGATGGATTTAAATTTATATCTCGGCAATGTGGATTGGTTGTGATGAAAAATTGGATTAACCCATTTTGGGAGATACCTATTTCTTGGTTGAGATGATGGATTTTTGTGGATAATGGGAATAGGTTGAGTTAATTACGATGATCCCAATCTTCCGGGTCGCTCTGGAATGGGATTCATTTTTTAGTTCTAGTGGTGTTATTATTTGGTTTAATGTTTTTTTGGTAGTTTAGTTATTGGGGTGGGGAGAACCCAATAATGTTATCCCATAATTCATATGTTGTGGTTCCTTCATGTTAGGTCGGGTGTGACATGTGGAGTGAAGAGTAACCCTGAGGTTCTCAATTTTCATTGGGCATGATTTCAAATTAGTGTTCAGTTTATTATGGGTAACTTTTTGGGAAAAGAAAGTGTTTGTGGTGGGGAGAATTTTCATATCTCGATAATTGTTTTCATTTATTTTTATATATTTCTAGATAATGTATCTTTTCATTGAGGTTAGAGTTGAGTTTCCACAAAATGTCTTTGTTTTTTGGTAATTTTTCTTTTATTATACCCCTAGTCATGGTTACCAAGAATTTTATTAAAAGATAGTGGCTTGTTAGAGATTTTTGGGCACCCATGGTGTCTCAATATTGTGTTTAAATCATTCATGTATCATTTGGCAGGCTGCCATAGTGTTTTGGGTGCCATTTTATGGTATTGGAAAATTTTTAAAGTCACACATTCGTACTATGGTTTTCCCATACTGTGTAACTTAAACCTGAAATGTGTAGAATTTTTCTAGTAACATTTGAACAGTTTAGAACAACTTACAAAAATGTGAACCCTAACTGTTCAAACTCTTAAATAATAAAAATATTTTAATTTATAAATAACTTATATATTCCTCCACATCCCATTTTATGATCTACTTTTTGGATATCTACCGGAGGGACCCGCCCTTGTTCTCTTTATATATGTGCCACTTTTATAGAGATTTCACACTAAGGGTTTGTGATTTTTCCTGATTTCATCATCAAATCCTTCCCTTTACACAAATCATATCTTCCCTCTATCAATTTATAGGTTTTATTTGTAGGTTTACTCTCTTAGCCGAAGCATAAAGGATAGGGTTTATTTTTGTATCATTTTCATTTCGATCTAGGGAGTACAAAATGTTTATATGTATTATACCTATCCTCTCTGAGGGTTTTGTTGCATAGGCACACCACTGAGGTAGGTGTTTCCATTATTTTCCCCTATGAAATATTCCATTTATTCTGAATCTTTCATAAATTCATTAAAATAATTTATATTTGTGTTTCAAATACTTGTGATATGTTGTTTTGATTAATAGTAGTGGTTCTATGATGACATAATTTGATGAAATTGGATTCCCATGAGTTATTTTTATTATTACTATAAATGTATGCATGCAAGGTCTTCGATAAAATGTCCACTGTTTTAGAAACCTAATATTAATCATTGTTGTTTCATTCATACCATGATATGATTTGGTAAATTATATTTGATGTGGGGTCATTGAATAATGTGTGATTTGGCCATCAATTATGTCTAGTGAATTAGGGTGTTTATGTTTTTGAATGGATTCTCAATGTTTTTATAAGGTAGTTATAAATTTTGAATTAAATGGGATTTTAGGTTTGATTTAAAAAAATATGTGATTTTTTAATTGGTTTCAAAAAGGTCTCACAGACCAAAATAGGGTTCCAGTGGATATGCATTGAAATTAAGATGCCACTAAATGGAATATTTCACTTGAATGATTATCTTCTCTCGATCCTCCCATTTTTCATAAAAATGTTACATGATTCTTAAATGGGGAAGTGTTGTTAAAAACACTCCGAAAATGCTACTATAAATGCACTCATTAATGTTTGGACTGTTTTCCCTTGAAACATGTGTTGGTTGGATATTGGAATTTTTAAAGGGCCGTTAAAAAATTTAGATTTTTCTTGGGTGTGTATTTATAAATTATGTTCCCATTAAAAATTGTAATGATAAAATTGCGGTATAGTTTTTTTTAAATACTTTGGGAATGATTTTTCTAAATGTATTTGGTTTTTAAAGCTAAAATCTAGTATGAAAATGTATTTTTTTAATGAAGTTGTTGAATTTTTATATCATGTGATGACACAGTTGTCTGCTTCGATGAAGCGATATATAAATGTGTATATGTTTTCAATGGGAACCTCTGTTGAAGGGATTTCCCAATATGGGTTATCATATAGTGATGTTTGTTTAGGGTAGGAATGTGTAGTGACAGGATGTATGGGGAGTCACATATGTGATTTCCTCCCCCTTACATTGTACTATTATAATAATTTGTTCCTATCAATATTTAGAGGATCGAGGGACGGTAGCTTTCTAGCCTTGATAAGATGTGTTGGTACCCATGGTTCGCTAAGAGTCCAGGTGGGTTGTACTATAATATTGGTTAGTTGAGGGAATATATCAGGTTATAGATGGAGGGGATTCACCATATGCCAGCAGGTGGTTCAAAATTCAATAAGTCTAGGGGTCCTTTTAAGGATGTTTAGGATCACCCGTGGTAATAATATATATTTCATGATTACATTCATCTGTAGTTATTTTTTTGTTTCTCAGTATATTTATTTTCAGCATATCCCAAGTATTGTTTTCTTTGGGTCATTAAATGAAATGAAAATATATTTTGACAGTGGGAAAATAGTGTGCATTATTTTAAATAAGGTCAATAAATGAGTTTCTTTTTAAAAAAAATAAAAAACCCAATTTTTATAAATGTTTTTAAATATACTGTTAATCGAATTATTTCAGTAAAGGAAACATCAAGATTATATGACTATTTCCAACAGAGCTATCTATCTCACACCATACTAGTATCATTCTATGTCAGTACACCGAGGATGTTTTTAGGACCTCTTTAATATTCAGGAACATGGATTAGATGCTCGTGGTTGGAGCATCTTCATTAGTATTTAGTGGTGAACTTGAGGTCACATGAAGCTAAAGTTGGTTTTAGAATCATTTGGTCTTGTTTTTTTCAGTTTAACCTCGGTTCAGTTGAATTTTGGTACCCTGATAAGTTTGATTATCTTTATATGATCAGTTATTAGTTTTTTCTTCATTTCTAGTTTTTTTATTGATCATGTATTTTGGGGTAATACTTTTCCCACTAGTATTATTTTGATGTCTATTACAATTTTCCATCCCTTGGGGATCGATAAAACCCTTTTGGTCATTCCATGAACTGGGTTGGGTGTCAAGTCGGATGACATCCCATTATGGTTCATGACATTTTCCCTAAAAATATTATATTTCCAATGATTACAGAATAAACTAGTTTTTTATTGGAAGATATATTTTTTCAAATTTTATAAGTACCATTTTTTGTAAAATATTTTAAATTTTAAATTTATTATATTATAATATTTATAATCCAATTTAGTTTTCTATAATAAATTATATAGTTGAATTTGTTAGGAAACCCTTTTTACACTTAGAAGTAGTTTTCCTAAAAAAATTATTATCCATTAATTTTTCATTTTAATAATAAATTACATTTGAACACTTATTGAAATGTGATATTGAATAATTGTCCCATAATTTGAATCATGGGGATCAAATTTAGTAAGTAGGTCCCTTCTATTTATTCCAATATGAATATTAAAATAAGTATTTTTTTTACAATGGTAAATCTTAAATATAGTAATTTTTTTATGAAAATATGGATATGAGAATTAAATAAACATAAAAATTTCCATAATTCTATTTTATTAGTCATTTTATTCTATAATCCTCCAACATTATGTAATATAACCTTTTTTACCCTATGGTTGATATTATAGACTTTGTAATATTTTATATAATGAAAATTTGAAAATAAAACACTACGTTTTTAATAACTATATTATTTTTAATATATGTATAAATAGAGGTCATTATCAACTATAAATTTATTATAGGGAATTAACCATTAATTATTTAATTAATTAGTAATTAAATTAAATTATATTAATGTCAACAAATATGAATAATTTGAATGAATTGTTGATACTCATAAATATTATAGATAACCATTCCATATTAGAAAGGTTTGTATGCTTTGGATTCATATTTCTTTTTTATAGTTTTTTTATTACTGTTAAAAGAAATTAATAGATCTAAAATTTTAATTGATCATATTTTATGAAAATAATAATTTCTTAAATTATATGAAATCAATAAAAATCATAGATTTTTCAAGACGAATGGGATACGGTTAATCACATCTATAATTGTCAATTTATGATTTCTTTTTCATTTTATAATAATATTATTGACCCTTATATTTTATAATTTTAAAAAGGTATTGTAATTGTCAGAAGGGTTAGCATATGGTTAAAAAAATAGGGAATATTTTAGAAGACATGTCCAAATTTTATTGGAAGAATGTATTTAGACATATATACACAATACCATTGATTTAAATATATTTTGGTCAATTTTTACTGGATAAATATTTAAATTATTTTAATATTTTATGAAATTTATAATGTTCCACTCACGTCAATTATGAAAGAGAACCTCTTCTATTAATTCGTTAAACCAATTTTAGCCATCAAACTCGTCCATACCTAATAAATTAATTACATATAAAAATCCATATCCAATTTCATGTGGTTCTTCCCCTCAAAAATAACATCTATATATCCTATAAGAATATATCTAAATGGAGTCTACCAATGAATAGGTAGTCATCTTTAAATATTCATTCATTTTTATTTCTTATTTTACATTCTAATCATGTGTTGTCATCATCCTAAAAAAATAAATATAGTCTAATATATATTTATAATATATATTAGATATTTGGAAAAACCATATTTAATGTCCTTTCAATCCTTTGAAAATGAAATACATCCCTTTTGCGTATGTATTTATTGTTGTCTCCATATAGTGTTGTAATTATTATTATTGTAATCAACACATTAAAAGGATGATTATAAATATTTATATAGTTCTTATATATGATAATTATGTCATAATTATACCTATTTAGTATAATAACATATCTACCTTCTTAACATCTAATATTTTTTGAAATGATAACGTTACTCTTACATATGTGTTGACTACTAGATTGATAAAGCGATGTGATTTTTTTCATTACTATTATACTTGTATATATAAAAGGATATATTTAATTAATGTATATATATATATATATTATGGTATACATTTCATTCAATAATGTTGAAATATCATTTAAATTTCTTTTTCTCCATCCATTTAAATGTGAAAACTGCATTTATGCGTACTTATAGCCTACCATCTCCATGAATAGTGTAATTCATTTTCTATATTTATATATTTTGGTTACTCTATGAATGTATGTAATGAATATATATGTTATTTATATAATTATTAATGTTATTGAGATAATGGAACCATGATCATCATTCAAGGACCAAAAATATCTAACCAAACCATCCGGTTAAAATGAACAATTTTCTACTCGAAATAATGATTTTAATAATACATTAATAAGAATCATGTGAAAAAATATAATAAGTAAATCATATACAATTTTATATGTATTAATTTTTTGATCTGATACATTATAATAAATATATATTTATTAAAAATATATTTTTAACATGTATAATTGAAATTGAACATATTGTAAGGGATTCTCATCACACTTTTATTTCTATGAGACATATGAAATATTCACCATATATATATCGTGTGTGGTGTATTTACTGATTTTTTGATATTTATATGAGAAATTTATTTCTCATAATTATATTTCAATTTTAATTTTAATATATTTCTTTCATGGGGCTTACGAATAAAAATAATCCCAAGTGCTAAAGGTTTATTCCAAAATCACATCATTATTTGGGATTCATTATTTTTAAATCTCACCGATGGAATATTTCACTTCCATGTCCATGTTTTCTATAATATATTTAAAAAATGTTTTTACTAGTATCCAATGATATGTAAATTCATTTTTAACCTCTCAATACATTTAAAATTTATTTACGCCGATTCATCGTGTCTTTTTCCGAATGTGGTGCTTTTCGACTTTTCTTATAGAACAATGAACAAAATGTTTTTTTACATATATTTAATGAAAATAATTTCCATATATAGTTACTCACTGCCTAAATTAATATTAATTAAAATAAATATAATTTAATTTAAAAAATTATTTCTTTATTAGTGGCATATTTTTTTGTTTCAAAATGTTATTTTCAAGCGATGAATTGGTTTTCCTCAAGAAAATTTCAAGTGAACTTTTTAAAGTATTATAATATATTTCAAATCCATTATTGAATTTTATTTTAAAGATATAATCAAATTATAACACCCACCATATTTATTCAGATGGTTTATGATCATTTTTAATAATATAAAGTATTAACATTCTATATGATAGTTCATTCAATATGGAAAGTAATTGATTGTTAAGGAATATTGATTGAAATATATTATTTATTCATATATGTAATTAATTTTAAAAAATAAAGAATTTTCAGGGCCATATATATTCCCATAATGCATCGGTAGGTCTTATTAATTGTTCTACCTGGGTCTTTGGCATATGCCTTGCCTATTTATTCATATTTCATGGCATAAGGCCTAGATGGTGTTTTCAGATGTCTTGGGAAAATATTAAATGTTCTGTTTTTGATGTCCTTTAGTATTCATTCCATAATTGTTAATTTAGATAATAATTTCCTTGTAATTATATGATATTCTATCCATGTATTAGTTTCTATAACATGTGATTATTAATATGGAACTACATGATCACCATGTAATCGTTCAAAATTATTCAGGACATATTAGATTCTACTATACACATACCATTATTGGGAATATAAGAACACCACTAGTTTATGATTCCCTTCCCCAAGATGTCAGGATACATTTTATGATTCATATATATAAGGATATGATAATTCGATTATTTTTTTACTCAAATTAAATATTATGTGTTATTTAATGTTTTAAAATGTAATGTGGAAATATAGTATGTACATATCTTTTTTATACAAATAAACTATTTTTCCTTTTGTGATGAGGTTTATTGTTTGAAAATAAATATACCACAAATTCTAGGCTACTAGGGTTGGGGTTATTAAAGATGGTATCAATGAAATTTAATAGAAACCATGGTGATCTATATTTACCAAAACATGCATTATTGAAACAGAACCCTATAATTGACTTTGAGAATATTCCAAAATCAATAATTCTTATGATTTGAAGAGTGTTTATAAATTTGCTTCCAATTTCTATTAACTATTTTACTACTTTTTAAATTATTCATTATGATCCATAATGATATGAAATAAATTAGATTATTCCATTGTTTAGAAATAATTCTATGAAAAATTAATGGAAACATATCACAACATGTAATCCATTTAAAAAATACCATCCTAGGGATGATAAAAATGATGGATCTGGAGATGATAAATTATAACTATGTTAGGGAATTAAATTCAGGTAATAAATAATAAACATTCTATCATAGAGAACCCTACGGATTTTGAATGAATTGATCAATGATAGACCTATTAATGCATCAAAAATATCTAATATTTTATTGTCTTATAAATATATTTTTATTTACGTAATTGATAATTTCTTTAGATAATATATTTATTACCGTAGGATTTAATGAATGGGGTGAGGTTGTCGAGGTCATTTATATCTCTTAGGAGATGTAGATCATAGTGGTTAATCGAATAAAAAAACAACGGAATATGATGAGATAACATTCATGGATTTGATGTAATTTTTGTAACTATTGTTAGAAAAATATTTTCCTCACAAAGAATAAGAAGATATGAAGAGAAAAATCTTGAGTGTAAAGAAAAAAATAATATGAGAATGTTTCTACATATTAATTGATGTTTTCAATGTAATAAATTTTTACTAAAAACTATGTAAATATTCAAAAAATTATGATTAAGCATTTTTTAATGGGGTGATCATTTTTCATCAATGGGAACTGGTCTCCCATACAATTTATCTATATATAAATGAATAATTTCATGTGATATTAATACAGATAAATAATAATCCATAATTTCTAAAATAAATTGGAAGAATGAGAAGAATATGATGGAAGAGAAAAATAAGAATAAGTTGTTTTTTAGAAAGGGGAATTTTACAACATGCGATACATGTGGAAGGAAACACTCCAGTATATTATTAAAATAAAAATTAGTTTATTTCATGTGTGGAGATATGTTTCACTGGGCATGTGATTGAAATAGAAAGAAAGAATATTCCATGGGTAAATTATTTAACTGTATAAATAAGGAATAAATAATCAAATGATTGTCCCATGAATCATGTAAATTTCCCAATAAACTTTCAATGTAGAAATGATATTTTTTTATAATCACAACATCTGAGAATGATGTTCATAATGATGCAATAGAAGGTAATCATATCCTATAACATATATAATGATTTATTTTATTATTGATCATCCAACTCTTTTATATCTACCATGTTTTATAGGGGAATTAGATATTCCCCTATAAAATTAGTAAATTAGTTACAAATCATGAATCACAAAAGAAATCACATTTCAACAATGAACTCTGTGTTAGTTCCCTATACAATAAAAAATGTTCTCTATTTATTAAATTTATAATCATAGTAATGGAGGATTTTGTTATAATATATAGTACCACCTTTCTCTAAAAATATTCTAGATATTTTTATTAAAAGTAGAAGGTAATTATTATTCATGATGAATTGTGGGATTCCTTATATTTAAAGGTGAAAATTCATCATATTATTCATATCTAGATTCAATCCCATCAATATTTCTAAATGAAATAAAACAGAAAGATAAGTAGAAAATATAAATATATGGAAAAGGTAATCTAAAAAATTAGTACGTACCGATTTTGACTTAATGCATTGATGTATTTTATGAGGAATTTCCTGGATATCCACCGTACCATGAGGTTGAGTTTTCAAATGATTTAATCTATGATGAAAGACCTATATAAAAAATCTTTATATTATAGACACTATAGAATTATTAGAATTAAATAAATAACTACTATATTTTGGTAATAATATATTTTTATTCCATAGTATTTAACCATTGGATCCACTATACTTTTTGTTAATATGAATTATGAATATATGCGGATGTGTATTGATTGAAGTGAAATGAATGTATTACAATAAAAAACATGTTTCTTCTTCCCATAATTTATGACTTATTCAATCTAATTCAGGGTTCAAATTTTTTTAAGGATTTATCATCAATATGGTTATCTAAAATTGTGATTAAAATAGAAGGATATTCCAAATACAACATTTACAATGAGTTGTTGACACAAAACTTTTACAGTTATTCAATTTTGATTTACTAATTAACCCTATGTTTTTACAGATCTAATGAAAAACATATTCAAGTAGTATCATGATTATTTAGTTTTTGTACTTATTTATGATATATTAATGTATTCTATGAGCTATAAGGCGTATTAAAATCACTTTTGGTTAAGTATTTTGAATCATAGAAGAATGTAATTATACTATAAATTTGTCTATAGGGAATTATGTGTTTAGAAAGGTTCTTCTATTTTCAATGTTTTCTATATTGATGGAATCATATTGGATCCAATGAATCAATAGTCTATCCAATAATGGAAAAAACTAGGAGAACAATTGAGTTATGTAATTTCATTGATTCGGTGGTGAACTATTAGATATTCATTTAAATTATTTCCAAATTGGATTACTTGTTAAACATAATTACTTGTAAAGGTTTTACGTCAAATTTGACAAAATAATGTGAATAATTTTTTAATGAATTAATTTAGAGATTGGTGAATTCTACGAACATGAATCTACGATCTAGAAATTATTGATTTGTGATATATAGTAATTCATCAAGGAAGGGGCTTGGTTATTTCCTTATACATAATGGTAATTTCATCTTTTATTCCTTCTTCCTGTTAATGAATCCTAAATAGATCTATCCCACTCATGACCTTCATTTAGAATCCATAAAAATTTCATTGACGATAAAAATACACTATCTATATCGATAATGATAAGAGATATGCACATATCATTGGAGTCTGAAATATATCATCTCACATAAAGATATCATAATGATACAAAGGTGATGAATTACACTACATAAGGATTATTATTTCACAATACACTACTAAACTGGGAAGGGATATAAGGTATATAATGAATTTAGAATGAAATATCATTGGTTTCATTAAAATATATTGATATAGAGGGATCATATGTTTATTTATTTGGTAAGGATGGATATGTGAATTATTAAGAAAGGTGAAATATCACTCTATTTTCAGATTAATCCCCAAAAAACATTAATGGAAACTATAAAATATTATCAATATGATGATGATAATTCATAAAAAAAATTAAATCCATGAATGATGGAAATTTTGTTGACATCATATATAAATATAGTGATTTGAAATTAGGAATGATACTATGTGTTCTATATTTACTAGAAAAGAAGAATTAATTATTGGATGATTCACCAAGATTGAAGTACTCTATACAACATCGCAACAGCAAGATGTATAAACATGTGAAGGAAAATTTTTGGTGGGATAAATTAAAGTGAAATGTTATTTCATATGTGTTAATATGAAGGGTTTTTCAATAGGTGAATTCTAGAAGATAGAATATGAGAGGAGTAATGAAAACATTTTCTCCGCCTATACATAAATCAGATGAAATTACAATGGGATTTATCACTGGATTAAAGGAGACACTTGAAAATATTTTTATGATAGGCGTTATTATTAATATTCAATACAAATCTACACATTTCCTTACTATGAGATACATTTTAAATTGATAATTCCTTTAACAACTCTATATTAATTTAGTAGTAATAATTAATGGTGAAACTCCTTCAATTGAGTCTGATCATGATCAATGTTTTATATATTGATTTTGGAAAATTCTTCAATTGTTCTTAATAATGAGATTCAATTGACCATTGATTATCATCTTCAAACTGATGGGTATTCTAGAAGAACTAACCATATATTAGAAGACATTTTCAGGTCATGATCAATTAACATTCAAGCTAGGTAGGATTAGTATTTACATTTGATATAAATATACAATAAAAATATCATAAATTCATGCATTCAAATGGAATAATATAAACAATTTTTTGGAATGATATATCATACTCCAACATGTTGGGATAATGTTAGTTAGCAGTATGTTATATGCTAAGAACTTATGAAGTAAATAATGGGAAAATTTAAATAATATTAAATCCAATAAATTCATTTCTCATTATATGAAAAAATAACTATGCAGTTACCTAATGTAATGATTTTAAATTTCAAGAGGGATATAACATTTTCTTTATGTTATCTCAATAGTGTAGTGTTATATGGTTTTATAAGAGAGGAAAATAGTTCATCATGTACAATACATATTTAAATATTCTATAATGGATTGGTGTTGTGGAATAATATTATGAAATTACACATAGCCTATCCAAAGTACATAATGTGTTCAATATATAATTTTAAATAAAGTACATTCTATACCCAATGAATGTTCTCACCTCTAATGATATAGAATTGGAACCTGAACTATCATAGTATGAAGAGCCTATCTACATTCTAGAACCCGAAAAATTATTGTTGATGAATAAGACCACTTGGATGGTAATGGGACATTAGAGAAATCATATAATAGAATAGGTGAAGTGGGAAATTGAAGAATGTTTGATAATTAACTAACCAAATGTATTCATGAAGTGTCATTCTAGAAATTTTGGGGATGAAATCGATTCGAAGTAGCTAAGAATTTAACACCAAATGATTTTTTGATATGTTTAATTATAAATAGAAAAAATTAATTGATGTCATTTAGTGTGCGGAACCCTAATATTGGAAATTATTTACTGATAACATATACAACACTCAAAACCAAGCATAGACAAACCTCAATACACTATTGAAATATTATTTTTTTAATGTCAACATTATAAGTTATATGTTAATTTTTTTGATACTAATAAGATTAACCATATTATGAAATATATATAATTCAATTAATAATTAATTTATTAATGGTTATAAAATAAACACATTAATTTTGTAAACATATATTATATGTTTTCAACCAAAACGATTTTCAGGAGAAAATAATTTAAATATTTTTTTTCAAATATTATAAAATTTATATGATAAAATTAAAATAATTTTTTCAAATCATAATATCAAAATTTTATTAGGGATAATATTTGGGATCTTCTCTAAAAAAACAAATTTTTTCAGTGAATAGTAAACTATAATGTTTTTTATTGAAAACATAATTTTTTCAAGAATATTAAATGTATCATTTTGTTTTAAAACATTATAAAAGTTAAAATATGTTAATTATATTATTAATAATTTTATTATGTTAATTGGAATCACTTTTTTTTAAAATTTGGTATGCACAAATTTTAAAACATAAAACCAATTTATCTATAAAACCAAATTTTATTCAATTTTTAATTTTAATCATAAATATCATTCTCCAAATTACTTAATTTTAATATTAAAATTTATTCTAAAATTTAAAATCATAATCAAAAAATTTATTACATAGGATTATTTTATCTTTTGTCAATATGAAAAATAACATTATTAATTTTCCTTAACATTGTAAACTCTTAATCAGGTAAATAATGCTAAAAAATAATATTACAGTGACTATTAAATGACCCAAAATCTGGCTATTTATTTATTGTATGACTTCATTTCATCGACAAGTGTACATTATTTTTTCATATGGTCATTTTTAGGTGGATGAGATTGTGACTTTTATAATATTTTATCTAAACAAAACCAATAATGTGACACACTATTGTTTTTAATAAATATATAATTTTTAATATAGATATAACTAGGTGATATGTTTGGTTATATGTACTATTATTGAATTTAAATTAATTATCTTTTACAAGGTAATTTTTTTAAATTTTTGGTGAAGAAATAATTACCTTAAATTCTTACACAATGACAATACAATAATTATTTTTTAAATAAATAATTTAAATAAATGATATTAGAATCACAAAATTTTTTGTAAGTTGAAATATATAATGTGAAGAAATAATATTATATAAATTAATGAAATATTACTATGTTATAGATTAATTTTATTCTAATACATTGGAATATTGACATTATTAATGTCAAAGTAAATGGGTAGATCTAAAATTGACACTATTGATATCTTTTGAAAATCATATATTATTAAATGATGTAATTTTCATAAAAATATTATATTAAAATAATTTAATGGGATATGATTAATTAAATCTAATATGGCCAAATCATAGAGCTTTTGGAATTTTGTTGTAAAATTATAGGCTATTAGATTGTGGACACATTTAATTGAATGGTAATTATTAAAAGAATTAAGAGGATTTTAAAACTAATAGTTAATGGTGTAATCATATCCAAAAAATGACCAATTTTTATTGGAGGACGTGATATCAAATTATATTCACCTTAAATTATAATTATTTAAATTTTGATCCATTTGTAGAACAATAAATAATTTATATTAAATAATTATTTTATGATATTCTAAAAGCCCCCCTCCTCTAAATTATAAACTAGAACGTTATCCATTATATATTTATAAAATAATTGATTAATATAACTCAACCAAAACCAGAAAATTCATCATCTTAACATCATTATCCTTGGTCATGATGTTCATTAACAAAAATAATATAAACCTGTGTTCCTTAAGAAGAAATATAATGGCAGTACACTAATGAAGAAGTAACCATCCTTATTACTCCTTATGGTTTATTTTTTCTTCAACATCATATTAATTTATCTTGCTAATCCTATAATGATAAATATAATATCATCGATATAGAGATTTTTTATTATTATTATAGAACATCTATAATTCTGGAATCCTGATACAAGTGGCACATGGATGTCCCTGATCTAGTTGGTCACACAACCATTCGCGTACATCACCAGAAGGTAGAGGATGTTAACTAGTAGTGAGGGTCAATTGTATAACATGGTAAATATATACCTTATTTATCAAATAATAACTATACCGAAAATAAAAAATAATTAATAACAAAGTTATAATTCCATAACCACAATAATGTTGTTTTCATATAATGACAAAAAACTAATTTCAAATTCCAAAAAAAAGTAGTTATGTCATGAAAAATATTTTACATGTGTCTAAATTAAACCCAAAAATATATAAACACTGTAAACCCCCACAAGAGGTCCTGAAATCAGGTTTCGTTCCCTCTTCTATGGTTCATTCCAACTTATACATTTATTATTGGTATCATTTCCTTATCTTTTCCTGAAAACGTGATGTCTATTCTCATACTGATTAGGCATCACAAGTTGGGTGTGAGTACAACATAGTAGGCCAAAACCAATGATGTCTAAATAAATATCAAATCAATTACAATGTATGTAGTTTTAAAAAGAATAAAAAACGATAAATAATAAATTTTTTCATTTCATTACTCTTTAATTAATCATAGAAATTGATCATGTTCATAATGAAACCCAAATAATCTATTCATAATTCATCCTATGCCAGAGCATGGACAATCCCCATGAGATATGGAAAAATTTTAAAATCACGGTTTTATTAATTATGTTCATTCTATTTTCATATCATGGATATTTGGAATAATAGTCCAATACCAAAATTTTGGGCCAAGAAGAACATGTCTATCACACCCTATGTATTTTAATCTTTTTCCATATCCTCAAACATTTTTATCACATATGGGATATTGATGAGTTATTACAAGTTCCACACACATAAAAAACTTTATCAAAATTTCACATTTATCCCAATTTCTCATATATTTCAATTTTACAAATATCAACATTTATTTTACATCAATGATAATCATCATTAACCTTCTTATAAAACATTTCTAATCACAATGTCCCATTTCATCTGTGAATTTACTCAATTTCATTGATCTTAATCACATGTATACCTATGATCAATTAAACATTAAACGGTATTTCAATATATAATCAAATTAATTATTTACCCTTAAAGGTTAATCCAAAAATCCTATAATTCCCATTAATAATACAATTCCAAAATCTAATAATTAATTCATTAACATATTAATAAACTAATACCAAAATATTATTGAATAGAATGAAATCAAAATTTCTCAATTACATACATGTAATTAAAATCATGATATTGGGAATTTATAAAAATACTATATATATAATGATTTTTTATGATCATTCTCCAAACTAGAAATCCTCAAATTGAAATAGATAGAACAATTTCACAATGAATAATGAGATATATAACTGAAACCTCTCTCAACATCAAACAGATTAATTTAATTCATAACATATATCTAAACCCATATCTAATGAATAAAAAAATATTCATCTTTATGCAATAATATATATAGGAGGGATAAAAATACAATTAAGGAAATATTACATAGCTAAAGAGGTACAAATACCTCAATCAATTCTTTGATTCATTGAGAATAGTGTTGATAGATCCTTGGATTCCTCTCCAAAAACATGGGGTAACATCATATGTCAATAGGAGCTGAATGAGGGTGAATTCCAAGGTGTTAAGGAATTTGAAAATAACTTTTCAGAAGACTAAAAATTCTACACCCTATTTTCTGGGTTGGGGTGCATCATTTTCAACATAGTGCACCCTTACCATGTGCCATTCATAGGGGTCACACATTTACTATTAAGTGGCTTCATGGTTTTAAAAACCATAAACCAACCATAATATTCCACTATTCTAGGGTTTTCGTGGTTTTCTAGGGGTAATTGTTCAATTTGGGAAAACTATGCTCCATCCCTACATATCTATTTCTCCAAAATTCACAATTTTCACCCAAGATAACCTTGAAAACCCACAAAAATGATATACCAAAAATTGTAAAAGATTTGCTGAAAATGATCCCAATAAATCTCTATAAATTTTTGGGATCTTATTATATCCCATCATTATATCAACTCTTCCTAAAGCAATAACCCAAAGGATATCTATAATTTTTAGGAAAAGTTATCAAAGAACTTTTCCCATGTATCTTCTTCCATATACCTTGTTTCCTTTTAAACATCTCAATATTTTCACAACACTTAACCTATTTTCATATTTGTTCCACATAAAACATTGTCCCTATAATCAACAACATGTATTATATACTCCTTGAATGATGAAATAAATATCAAGCTCAACATCAACAACATTGATCACTGGATAAGGATCAGGGTGATACCAAAAATTAGTGACACATGAAAAACATCAGGAATTTCAGTAAACCTTTGTGGAAGATCCAATCAGTATGCTGCCACCCTGATTCTCTCCATACCATTAAAAGGCCCAACAAACAAGGTTTCCAACATTCCCTATCTTTTAATCCTATGGTGACCTAATATTGGAAACCCTCGTAGGAAAACACTGTCACCCACTATATACTATAGGGGTCAACGATGTCTATCCTCATATAACTTCCTCATAATTTGAGTAATATCCATATCATTCCAAATCAGTTAAATTTACTCAAACATATACTACAAGAACCATGTTTCCAATACCTTTGAATCACCTACCACTATTTAACATAGTTTTGATCTATATTCCCTACCATAATGATCCTTATATAGTTCCAGTTGAATAGTTTTTTATAACTATTTTTTTAGGTGATCTCAAAAATGATTAGTTTTTTTACATAACCCACCAAAGGTAGTAATTTATTCTCATAGAATATCCTCCAAAACCTATATAGTATACCCATTATTCCTATATATATGGTAGTGGAAATATATAAGTGAAAAACAGGTATATAAAGTTATTTATGAATGTATTTCTATCAGAGTAAGGTTAAACATGGGTCATGTTCTAGAACTATAATCCACGAGACCATGTACTGTTGGACTATCTCCGAAATGTAGATTTATAACTACTACTCCACTTAGAATGTCTCCCTTATATGAAAGAAATGTGTTACATTCATTAGTCGAACCACAATCATCCAAATAGAATCAATCTTCTCAGGAATCCTCTAGAGACCCACCATAGAGCCCATTATAACATCATCCTACATCTAATCTGGAATGGGAAGTAGTTGTACAAAACTACCTGGTCATTAATTCAAATCTTTCACCTTATGGTAGGTGTAACATCATGTCAACACCCAATAATATTATTTTTCATGATCGACCACCAATTGTTTAAATTTAGGTCATCGTAAATTTTTTTCACACCTGGATGCACAACCCATTTCTAGGCATGAAATTTATGAATTAGCTATTCTTGTATACTCATAGGAACAACAACATAGACCCATACACAAATATCCTATCGTTATCTATTTTTCTGTATGATGATGACTCCCACCTTCAAGGATTTCAATCAATTACAACACAATCAATCCCCTTACTTTAATTCCTTTATACTAATTTCAATTGTATCATTCATTGATACTGAAAAAAAGTTCATCAACTCTTGGATCTCATGAACAATGTCATAAATCTTAGCCTACAATTTCATCATATCCCACTTCGATCTAGACTCCCAAAATACCTGAGTTTTAGTTTTCATATTTCTGGAATCAAAAACTTTATTTCCTATCAAGGTAATATATTCTAGATCAATGTCAAATGAATTGAAATAGTTGATCCATATTCTCTTATAAAGATTCTAATCTAGATATGAAAAGATAATCTTTAATCTATTAAGATCAACATATATAGTAATATTTTCTCCAAAAAAATAAATCCACCAAAACATTATAGAATAATATAAAATAACATTATCAATGAGGCACATAGGATAGTTCCTTTCACATTGCCTTAATGCAACAGAACCATATGCCAATATTCGATCTCCCAAAAACAACAGTGCTACAAGACGAATCCCAGATGCATCAGAAAATAATTTGTACTCCTCATTAGGATCCAGTAGGATCATGATTTCTGTGGTGGTCAAATGCTTGTTCATATCCTTTAATTCATTCTCACATACTCCATACCATTCAAATGTTATCCACATATTGGTCAAGCCAAAATTATTATCATTTAAATATGAAATTTCTTATATGAACTTCCAATAGTACACCACTCACCATAGAATGCTATGAATATCAAAAAAATCATAGTACACTCTCCTGAAACAACTACCTGATGATTTTTTGGGACCAATATCCCACATTCCTCCAGGAGGAAGAGACCCATGAAATGTACCATATCAATATAGAATTTACACATAAATTGATTAGTGTATGGATGATTCTCTCTAGATGTAATCAACATGATTTCATGTTGTTGTGATTTATAATCATGATTCATGTATTACATAAAAATGTTATCAAAAAAATATACAAAAACAAATCATTGTACAAGTATATGATTCTGTTGATTATGTCCATAAACATAGAAACAGGTTTTTTTATACCAAAAGGCATAAAAAAGTATTCCTAATCACCATACCAACTTTTAGAATCTATATGTTTTTAATCATAATGTAAAACTCCCAATATATGATAACAAAATCTCAAGTAAATCCAAAGAAATGTACAACCTCACCTAAACTAGTCAAATATATCATCAATATGTGGAATAGGATTCCACTCCACTACTTCCATAGAGCTCAACATCAAATAATCAACACATATGTTCAAGTTTACATCACCCTTAATAAACAAATTCATCTTCTAATCACATTGTGAAATACTAGTATGGACAAATCACTTGTCCATCAACTCATCCAATCGTTTCGTAAGCTCCCAATGCTCTATTGGTTTCATTCCTTATGTTGAATGGAAAATAGCTCTACATTAAACCAGATCTCAATTGTGAATTCCATGTCTCTCTCAGGTTGAAGCCTATATAATTTAATAATAAATAAGTCTTCCAACCTATCCAATATGAGGGGAAATAAGAATGGTTTTAGACACCCTTCATGCAAATAAATACATGATACCTTGGTGTTATAATCCCCTAATTACATAAATATTCTCCTTGCACAGCCTACATGGACATCCCAAAATATACAGAGTACATAATGGTCACCTTCATGAGACACAAAGTTCAATATCTTATGGTATGAACAAATAATGGATATGTATGATACCAATAATCTCATACCCAAAATCAATTCAATTCCTGACATACCAAGGATGTAAATTTCCTAAAGAATATGATATTTTACAACCTTATGAGAAAACCCATTTTAGAAAGAGATGTATCCTTAGTGTGCTAACAAAGGTGTATTTATTGTTATTATATTACTCAAAAACTCTATCTTTAGGTTTAACCCTTTCACATGTTGTGTATATATAAATGATTGAGAATCTCATGTAAAAAATAATTAACTATCAACTGTAGAATAAATAATAATTTTACATCTAACTATCAATAGTCCATCTTCACTATCCACAAGTGTAGGATGAAAAGAATGAATTTTCATTCCCCTATTCCCTATGATAAAATGTGAGGTCTCTGGTATGTGTGAATATGATGATACAAGTGCAATTTCCTTAAAATATTACCTCTAATGACTCAAGTACCATTACCAGTAGAACGAGAAATGATGGATTGGTATGGTATATAAGACCCACTTATAGTACGTTGGTTATTACTAGATTCCCCATCACTACCCATATTTCTTGGTTTCCAGTAGAATCGATTAAATATCCCATACTTCCATAAGAACAACACTCTTTTGATGGTTAGGGACACAACCTACGAACATTTTCCTACCAACTGTACTGGTTGTAGGTCCCCCGAGTAATGTCATGAGTGACTAACACTTCCCATTGTCCAGTCTTATTTCTATTTACCCAGTTGGAATTTTAATAATGAAACATCCTATACATGAAATATTTTCCTCATGATCATCTATCAAAAACCACAGGTCCCCATGGTGAATATTTATTTAGGTTACCCTTAGATATGAGGGCTTGATTCACCACTTACAAAACATTATAATCAAAATATATTAAACTTGGACGTAACCACATAAATATGTAAATCATGGAAACATTTTTCCCTGTCTAATTCACCTACAACCAATGATATAAAAAATAATTATAAATATGTAAATCATCCTCTAGTTTCCATTCATGATATACTCCCTTATGTCAACTTCATGAACTCTGCATCCCTCTCCAACCATGAATTATCAGGATGAAATTTCACTAATAACTTCAATTGAATTTCCATTTACAATATATTTTCTAGCATTCCATTCAAAATCATGATTTCCCAAAAATTCCTTTCCTGATATCATAACATATAATCATCCAGTATGACACATTTATGAGTAGGTGTCTCTATAGGGTCAATAGCCATTTAAATAAACTCCATACAGAAGTCAACTACTATAGGCCCACCCTCAATGTTGAATATTAGTGGGTGATGCAATTGGAACACTCGTGTCATGTTAGACAAACATTTCACAACCCACCCTTGATCTTTCTCCATAAACTATATAATTCTGGATAATTTCTCACAAAAAAACTATCCAAATTCCCCACACTGCACTATTAGTGCCTTAGGTTGCACTACTAGATGATCATTTCTAGACATGTCATCTTACAATCCTACCAACAAACATCATCCTGGACGTATCCCTATATTTAAAACATGAATCTTAGGATACATTTCACAACATTAATAGATTTACATAATTGGTATTGGAATACAAAAACAACAAGTCATCTATTGTATCCCACGAAATGCTTAAAAACTGAGGCACTATGACTACCCTCATCTATTACTCTTATAGTTCAATGATCACGTAGGGTAAAATACTTTCTAAAATCATGTTTCTCAAGAAAATAGAATTTATTAATTTAAAATTTCCATAAATTCTATCATTTAGAATTTTCAATTAAATATTTTGACCATTTTTTCATTAATCCTTGCAAACTCTTCTTTTTTGTGCATGTCAAAAATGATTCTAGTCATAATAAATAGTAATTTCCGAGAATTATGCATGAATGATTAACACCTAGAACATATTAGGACAAGATTAAAATGTCATAGAAATAACAACATTATGTAATAATTGAATCAAATGAGGTGAAATAATGTTTCAGCATAACAAAACATGTCAATAAAAGCAGTCTCACCTTAGGTATTTGTTTTTACAACTATATATGGGTTATCTACACCCTTAAATGAAATTTTTATCATGCTATGACTCATCATAGTATCCTTTCTATCATTCAGGAATAGTAAGAAAATATAAAGGAAAACAAAAAATCATTTGATACCAATTCTTTACATCCCAACTAGGGTTCATGTTTTTGGTGCCATGATCCAACTGGACACATGACCTCAAGCACACCACTCCATAAACTAGTGGCTACTAACTAGTAGTTAGGGTAAATTTTATAACATATGGTGACTATAATGTCTTTATCAATGAATCACAATAAAAAATATGTAAAAAAATTAACAAATTATAATAGCCATTACTTGAATAATAGTAGAATCATATAATGAAGAAAAAAGGAATAAAAAATCCAATCCAAAATAGTAGATATGTCATTCCATTTGTGTGTTTTTTTTATAAAACCCCCAAAAATAGATACACACTAAAAACCACCAATCGTTCTATAATATTACGTGTGGTTATTTCATCCATGATTCATACCAACAGATCCATCTAACTTAGATATCAATTCATTATCATATAATAATAACAGGATGTCTATTCAGGTGCTGATTAGGAATCCAGAGTAATGTTTTATTAAAAATCTATAGGCCACAACAAACAATTGAAAAATAAATATCCACTCTATAAAAGTGTATGAAGTTGTAAAAAATAAAATACTAATACGAAAAAATTATAACATTTCGTTATTCATTTATTAACAAAATTATTTACTCGGGTTTATGATGAAACCCAAACAATCATTACCTACTTTGGACCATGATGGAGTCTGAACAATCCCCAAGGGATATTACATATCATTAGAATTATGAGTTATTCTTATTAATTTCTTCCATTTTTATATCATAGATACTTGGGACCATATTCAAATTCCATCATTTTGGTAATAAAACTCCATGTCTAGTACCTCATGGGTATTTGATGCCCCAATTCATGTCCCATAGCTGGTTTTTATCAATTAGGGGATTTTAAAGCATCATTGCATGTCCCATACACAAATATCAATCAATAAATTATAAGAGTTTGAATTATCATTGTATTATAGGCAAATTTTATCACATTTATCACACTTTCACATATATTACAATTTAACATATATCAGAATGACACATATATAAAAATTTCATTAACATCAAGGATGAACTTTATCAACCTGTATATCAAAAAATTTCTCATCCAAGTGTGCCTTTTTAATTATCAATTAAATCTTGGTTATTTATATTAATAACATATCATAAAATAGAAAATTAATCATTACCCTATGTTTAAACATTAAATCATATATACCATTAAACATTTACGGTTAATCCAATCATCCTATAATTCCAATTATACCAAATAATTATATTATCCATTAATTAATTAATTTACCAGTTAATTAATCATATTCAAGTTATAATTTCCTATGATTTAATAGAATTATAAAAATTACATACATGTAATTGAATTAATGAATTTTGGAATTACAAAATAAACAACCTACCTCAAGATCATTGATGAGTGTTCACTAAAAGAGAAATCATCAAATTGAAATGGAAGGATTAATTGCACAATGAATAAGAAGATGCATAATCAAAACCTGTTTCAAGATAAAATAGATAAATATCTATCAAATACAACATTTAAATCTATATCAAATGGAAAAAAAATTCCTCTCTACTAAAAAGAGATATATGAGAGAGTAGAGATATGTATCCAATCCTGAAGAGATTACATAGAAGAGGAGGTGTAGATCTGTTCACCAGATTGACCACTAATCATGAGTGGAGTTTGTGGAGCATTGGAATACTCTCTGGAATTTCCAAAAATTAAGGAGATCATCTTACGTTTATAGAAGAAAACATGGGTAAAATTTTGGGAGGGTCAGTAATGTTAATGTAATGACCCGATCTTTTTGAGTAGTATATTAACATACTCTTAATGATATAATAGAGATGTTATTGGTTAATGCAGAAAGGGGAGTCGATGGCTTCATCCAGTAGACTCGAACCTTATGAAGCCCACTTATCCGAGCTTGGGAAGGAGGTGGAATCTTTGGGCTTCGCTTTGGACCAAGCCCGAGCTGAACTCTAGTGTGTCAAGCTTTAACGGAAATGCCTACGGGAGAAGTTAATGTTAGTAGAGATTAATACTAGGGCAATGTTATCCGAGCCTCCCTCAGATTCTCTAACTATAGCACATATTACACTTAGGTCATATGCCAGTGTTATAAGGGGCTATTTGACGAGACCCTAGCTTCTTTGTGTAATCCTTTGGAATGAATGAATTGAGATTTCTTCATTTAGTAATGTTTGTGAAATTTCCAATGTCCGAATAATTTTTGGATGTGTTTATTGTTGAATTTTAAAAAAAAATTATATTCTAAAATATTTATGTAAACCTTAAATAATTAATGATGTATAATGATTTTCAAAAATGGTCTTCTACAAAAGTGTTCAGTAAGGAATTTGGAGTCTAGTAAAACTTATTTTTTGATGAATAGTAAATTATGAATAGTGATTTTATGCTTAGGATTAGTAATGTGACCAAATGGATTAGTAATTTCACTCAAAGAATGTTTTCATATAATTTAGACACCTAGATTAAGTAATGTGATTCAATAAAATGGGTAAATAATGGTTTCATAAATTATTAGTCAAGTATTAGTTTTTTTGGGGTGAATAGTGTTTTTTAATTAAAATTTAAATTAAAAATATTTAGAAAAATATTTTTATAAAATGGACTTTATTTTTGAACTCAGAGCACCGATATTATGTTATGGAAATTTTTGCGGTTTTTTCTAAAAAAATGAATTTTTGGTGAATAGTGTTTTTATTTAAAAATTAAATTAAATATATTTATAAAATTATTTTTATAAAATGGAGTTCATATTTTTAATAAGAGCATCGATATTTGGTTAAGGTGAAATTCTAGGATTTTTCTGAGAAAGATGAATTTTCAGTGAATAGTAAAAAAAGCAGTTTTAGGGTTTCGGTATTTTTAATGACATCATAGATGTGTCATGGTGATTTCATGAGATATTATAATGGTTGGACGGCCTAATGTGATGAATTATTGTTTTGGGGGGCCCATGTGGCCTAACTTCACGGTAAATATCAGGAGAGAGCACATGGTTTTGGGAAAAGCACTTGTGAGGTGTCCCTTGGCCATTAATGCCTTGTCCCCTCACTTTCCTTATAAATACCAAGCCATTCTCTCATCCTTTGGACTCCAAAATCCTTCTCAACGAATATCTGGTCTCCTTACCTCCCATGGAGTCCTCCCAAGGTGCGCTCAAGCCTCTCTTTGTCCCAACCTTTGAGTTTTAAGAGTTACGTTTAAGGTAAGGGATCCGACCTCTCTCTTTCTTTTCAAATAATCTCTTTTATTTCATTCCTTTTATGCTCCATGTTCTTATATGGGAGGATGTTCTTTTATATTCCTCTTAATTTCCTTTTCATTTTTATATGATGATAGATCCCCTCTTATTCTCATCATTTCGTTTTATGAATGTTTAAGTGACGCCGTTAGGCTGCAAAATTTTTAAGGGATTCATTCACCCTTCTCATTTTCAAGTTCTATTTTGATGTGAGGTCTTTAAAGTTCCTTTTTATTATGTTGGGGTATTATCTATATACGTATCATACTGATCTTTTATGATCATATTATGAGAGACCCTATTTTATCTCTTCAATTCATTTTTATTGAAGTTTAAGTGACGCCGTTAGGCTACCGAATTTTCATAAGAGAAATCTTATTTTTGTCTCACTTCCATGTTTTTCATTTCAAATGGTATGTCATTCAAATTTAATTACCATGATCATATATCCTTCTTATTCTATCCCTATACTGTTTTATGTGTCATTTATGAATGTTTTACCCATGTCCCCTCTCTTTTCAATGTTTTTTAAAAACTCGAAACATAGTCATTATGCTGCAGAATTTTCGTCTCAAAATGCCTCTCTCTTTTTCTCAAAATTATTTTATGTTATTAAGTGAATACTCAAAGCTATTATTTCTATAGGGGTATTCACATATATATCAAATTTTTCTATTTTAAATTCTATGATTTACATACATGATACCTAATTTCCCTTTCCGTGGGTTTAAAGTGACATAAAGATCATGTCTTTAAAGCAGTTTTTAAAACGTTATGATTATGAAATGAAACCCATTTATTTTATTCTATATGTGTTGTTTATGAAATGATTTATGATGATATATGTGGCTCACATGATAATAAATATATGTCAATGGTGCGCCCAGATAGCGCTCTAATGCATTGGGTAAAGACTTAATCTCTTGAGATGACTTTTTAGACTGATACCTTGGTGAATAACCATGGTAATTTTTAATGACACCTTGGGGGTGGACCTTTGTGAAACGAAATGATTTTCAATATTAAATGTTGTAGCCACATCTTTATGTTACGAAAAATGTTATTTTTATTATGATATATCTCATGATTTCTTTATCATGCCTTAATGTTCTTTTCATGACCTTATTGAAGTACCTCAAGTTCACATGTAAAATGTTTCTCGTATTTCCCTTACTGGGCCTTCTTCTCACCCTTTCTTTTGATGTATGTCCCTAGGTTATGAGATGCAGTAATGAACCTAGGATGAACTTAAGGACAATCCTTTCAAGTGTTTAAAAAGAATTCTTTATTTTTTTCATGTATTATGTTCCTGGTTTCCAAGACACTAAACCTTAAAGATCCTTAGTTTTGTGTAATGTAATGAACGTTTATGTTATAAAAAGATGGGATGCTATAGTTGGTATCAGAGGATGGTTTAGTTATTTGTGGAAATTAGGATATATAAACTTTAGGAATAACCCTATAGAAAATTTTAAATATAGGAAAACTTCCTGGTATTTTGGTAAGTATTGAGTAAGTGGTTTATCAAAAAAATACATCCCTGTTTGGATATGAGCAGGTAGAGGCGGATCTGGCAGAGATGTACATAGGGGTAAAACCTAAAAACACCGCTTTGAGCTAGACTCGAACAGGAACGGGTGCCTGGTAACGGGCCTTGCTACACTCTTGGTTACGACACTCTTGGGGGATATGTTTGGTTAATCACAAGATTTTTATTAATAATTATGAAGGAATTATATAGAAATATAATTCTATAAGAATGAAGTCATAGTTAAAATATTCATAAATGAAATAAGTTTCTCACTAATGTTTTATTCTTTTAGAAAATGGCGGGAAATAAGAGGAATTGTGCAGATGGTGACCGCAATGCACCATGTGATGACGGCCCTCCAATGGAAGCCGGAATGGAAACATTCATGCAAATGATGAACCAACTGACTCAAGTACTGAGTAATAACTTGAATCAAGCTAAGAGGCCGATATCACCACGAAGGGAACAACATTCTGTTGAGTCCTTCATGCGTCAACGACCACCGTCATTCAGTGGATCTGCTGACCCATTGGTTGTGGAACAATGGATAAGCACTATTGAAAAAATCTTTTCTGTACTCCTTTGTTCGGAACAAGAAAAATTCACCCTTGCTGTTTACCGCCTAGAGGGAGAAGCTGATTAGTGGTGGGCACCGGTCAAAAACACGAAGCCTAGAGGAGAGATGGAAGCTATGGAGTAGGAAGAGTTCCAAGGAGTATTCATTAATAAGTATTTCCCTCGTTCTATGAGAACAAGAATGGAGAAAGAGTTTCTCGAGCTGAAGTAGAAGGAGAACGAATCTGTCGAAAGCTATGAGATAAACTTCTCCCGACTTTCACAATATTCCTCTATCTTTGTCATGGATCCATGTGGGAAGGTTGATGGATTTTTCGGTGGACTGAGACCTCATCTGCAAAAGAATTTAGCCAACCGGGACTACGATAGATGTGAGGAGATCGTGTGGAGTGCAATTAATGTGGATCTAGAGTTTGGTGAGACACAGTGGTCTCATAAATCAAATGAAAAGAAGAGATCGTTGGAGCCCAGTTTAGGGAAGAGTTTTGATCAGGGAAGAGGTGGAAAGAAAATCCAACTTACCACATGCAATAAATGTGTTAAGAAGCATCTGGGGAACTGCTTGATCGGTAGTGGAAAGTGCTACAAGTGTGGATGAGGAGGCCATATTGCTTGGAATTGTCATAGTGAGGTGAATCCTCAACTCCCCAACACTAATGACAGAGGAAAGATGGTTTTGGCCTTACCTGAAGTCCATTGATTCAAGTGTGGACAGCTTGGGCACTATGCTAATCTCTGTCCAAATCCAAGAGCAGTGGAGGGTAATCACCATCAACCTCAGCAAAGGCCAGGGGAGAAAGGTTTTCCTTTTTCTATCATAAAAACTGAAGTTGAAGATCCGAATGAAGTGGTAGCAGGCACTCTTGTTGTCCTCTAAAAACTATCAAATACTTTGTTTGATTCTGGTTCTACGCATTCCTTTATTTCCTCTAAGTTTTCAATGAATATAGAATCAATCCCCGAATTTCTTGAGGTAGAGTTGTCAGTCAAGACTCCAAGTGGGATTATCCATGAATCAATAGTGTTTAGAGACTCTAGTTTTTACTTTAGTGAGAACAATATTATCGCAAATATAGTAGTCATTCCAATGTTGGAATTCGACCTTATACTAGGGAGGGAATAACTCTCAAGGTATAATTCTAAGATCAAATGCAGAAGTAAGTAAATCTCATTAGTCTTGAATAAACGACCTACAGTTATCTTCTAAGGAGAGATATCCCGAATTTATCCCTATCTAGAAGTACCTCTTATAGCATTCTTTATGGAGTTAATCAGTGATGATGAAGAAGGAAAAGGGAGAATACAGATAGAAGATGTTCCAATTGTTCAGGAATACATGGATGTATTTCCTGAGGAGTTACCTGGACCTCCCCCAGAAAGAGGTAGAGTTCTCCATTGAACTCGTACCTGGATCAGAACCGATATCAAAGACCCCATATAGAATGGAAAATGTGGAGCTAAAAGAGATAAAGAAACAAATACAAGACTTGTTGGAGAAGGGGTTTATCCGACCGAGTGTGTCTCCTTGGGGAGAACCAGTTATCTTTGTGAAGATGAAGGATGGATCAATACGGCTATGCAATGATTATAGAGAACTAAACCGGATCACAGTGAAGAACAGATACCCTCTACCAAGAATTGATGATTTATTTGACCAACTTCGTGGGGCTCAATTCTTCTCTAAGATTGACCTTCGATCTGGTTATCATCAACTGAGGGTGAAGAAGGAAGATATTCCAAAGACTGCCTTCTGATCAAGATATGGGCATTATGAGTTTACTGTTATGCCCTTCGTCTTGACTAATGCTCCTGCTGTTTTCATGGAATTGATTAATAGAGTCTTTAACGACTACCTTGATAACTTTGTGGTAGTTTTTATTGATGATATTTTGATATTTTAAAAATTTCGTGAGGAGCATGAAGATCATCTGAGGGTTATTTTGAAAACTTTGTGGAAGGAGAGGCTCTTTGGAAAGTTCAGAAAGTGTGAGTTTTGGTTACAACTAGTATCTTTCTTGGGGCACATTGAAACCATTGATGGAATCTCGGTTGACCCTGCAAAGACAATGGTTGTAGAGGAGTGGCCTCAACCCACAACCGTAACTGAGATGCATAGTTTCCTTGGTCTAGTGGGATATTATTGGAGGTTTGTGAAAAACTTTTCACGGATTTCTAATACACTAACCAAGTTGACTCGAAAATGGGTTAAGTTCATCTGGACAAAGGAATGCGCAGAATGTTTCCAAGAGCTGACGAAGAGTTTGGTTACTGCACCTGTGTTAACACTACCCTCTATCGGAGAAGGATTCGTTATTTTTGGCGATGCATCTTTGAAAGGGCTTGGGTGCGTCCTCGTGCAAAATGATAAGGTAATTGCTTATGCATCTCGACAGTTGAAGATTCCTGAGCAGAATTATCCTACGCATGATCTAGATCTAGCGGCAGTTGTTTTTTCTCTAAAGATATGGAGGCACTATCTTTATGAGGAGATATGTGATATATACACTGACCACCAAAGTCTAAAGTATATGTTCAAATAGAAAGAATTGAACATGAGACAAGGGAGATGGTTGTAGCTTATTAAAGACTATGATTGTTCAATTCATTATCACCCTAGAAGAGCAAACAATGTCGCGGATGTGTTAAGCAGGAAAGACCCTGTTGTTCTGGCAACAATGAGGATCCTAGGAGATCCCTTGATTAAAGATCTAGTAAAATTGTACATGGGAATTATATGGAAAGGGACATCATCAACCCTATCCTAAATGATTTCTCAACCTTTATTACTAGAGAAGATCAAGGAGGCTCAAAAAGAAGATCTTTTTATACAGGAGAAGTTGGAGGCTGTAAAAGATGGGAAGTTCCTTGATTTAAATATTGATCAAGAAGGTGTATTGAAATTTCGTACAAGACTATGTGTTCCATCTATTCCGAAGATAAAGAAAGAACTGATGGATGAAGCTCATAGCTCTACTTTCTCTATACATCCAGGAAGCAATAAAATGTATAGAGACCTCCGTGATCATTATTTGTGGGATAACATGAAGTGGGAGATTGCTGATTACACTACAAGGTGCCTAGTGTGTCAACAAGTAAAGGCAGAACGACAACTTCCTAAGGGGGTATTACAACCGCTACCCATACTAGTATGGAAGTGGGATAATATCACTATGGACTTTGTAACTGGTCTCCCGAAAACATCCAAAGGAAACAATGCGATATGGGTTATTGTGGACCATCTCACCAAGACCACCCATTTTATCTCTATTATGGAAGATGTCTCTCTGGATCAACTAGCCAATATATACATAAAGGAAGTGGTGAGGATGCATGGGGTACCACTATCCATCGTTTCTGATCATGATCCAAGTTTCACATCAAAATTCTGGAGAAGACTTCAACATGCTCTGAATACTGAATTGAATTTTAGTACGGTCTATCATCCTCAAACTGATGGCCAATCTAAAAGGACTATTCAGACACTAGAAGACATGCTGAGATTATGCTCAATGGAATTTAAAGGTTGATGGGATCAATACCTCCCATTAGTTGAGTTCTCCTATAACAACAGATTCCATTCGAGTATTCAGATGGCACCCTATGAAGCTATGTATGGAAAGCGATGTAGAACTCTTACTTGTTGGGATGAAACTGGTGAGAGAATGCTTCTTGGGCCTGATCTTGTGCAAGAGATGATAGAACAGGTTCATGCCATCCAACAACACATAAAGGCTTCTAAGAGTCGGAAGAAGAGCTATGTTGACAATCGTCGAAGGGACTTGGAGTTTGGTGTTGGTTACAAAGTCTTCCTTCAGATTTTTCCATGAAAGAGAGTCATGCGATTTGGGAAGAAAGGGAAGCTCAGCCCTAGGTACATTGGCCCCTATGAAATCCTCGATCGCATAGGAGCAGTGGCCTATCATCTAGCACTTCCACCGAACCTAGGTCATGTTCACAATGTCTTCCATTTATCTCTCTTGAGGAAGTACATACCCGACCCTTCGCATGTACTAAACCCATAGGTGGTACAACTGGAAAATGACCTCTCTTATGAGGAGCGGCCAGTGGAGATCTTAGACCGTAGAGACAAGGTTCTACGAAACAAGACTACCACCTTGTGAAAGTGTTGTGGAGGAATCATAAATATAAAGAAGCGACTTGGGAGCCTGAGGAAACGATGAATCAAAAGTACTCTCACCTTTTTTACTAGGCCTCAATTATAAATTTCGGGGACGAAATTTCTTAAGGGGGGAAGAATGTAGCAACCCAATCTTTTTGAGTAGTATATTAACTTACTCTTAATGATTTAATAGAGATGTTGTTGGTTAATGCTGAAAGAGGAGTTGATGGCTTCATCTAGTAGACTCGAACCTTATGAAGCCCACTTATCAGAGCTTGGGAAGGAGGTGGCATCATTGGGCTTCGCTTTGGACCAAGCCCAATCCGAACTCCAGCGTGTCAAGCTTGAACGGAAACACCTACGAGAGAAGTTTAAGTTAGTAGAGATTACTACTAGGGCAATGTTATCTGAGCCTCCCTCAGATTCTCTCACCATAGCACACCTTACACTTAAGTCATATTCCGGTGTTATAAGGGGCTATGTGACGAGACCCTAGCTTCTTTGTGTAATCCTTTGGGATGAATGAATTGAGATTTATTCCTTTAGTAATGTTTGTGAAATTTCAAATGTCCGAATAATTTTAGGATGTGTTTATTGTTTAATTTTGAAAAAAATGATATTTTAAAATATTTATGTAAACCTTAATTAATTAATTATGTGTAATGATTTTCAAAAAATGGTCTTCTACAAAAGTGTTCAGTAAGGAATTTGGAGTCTAGTATGATCAACTTAATTTTTTTGAATAGTAAATTATGAATAGTGATTTTACACTTAGGATTAGTAATGTGACAAAATGGATTAGTAATTTCACTCAAAGAAAGTTTTAATATAATTTAGACACCTAGATTAAGTAATGTGATTCAATAAAATGGGTAAAGAATGGTTTCATATATTATTAGTCAAGTATTAGTTTTTTTGGGGTGAATAGTTTTTTTAATTAAAAATTAAATTAAAAATATTTATAAAAATAATTTTATAAAATGGACTTTATTTTTGAACTCAGAGCACCAATATTATGTTATGGTAATTTTTGGGGTTTTTTCTGAAAAATGAATTTTCGGTGAATAGTTTTTTTATTTAAAAATTAAATTAATAATATTTTGAAAATTATTTTTATAAAATGGAGTTCATATTTGTAATAAGAGCATCTATATTTGGTTAAGGTAAAATTTTGGGATTTTTGTGAGAAAGATGAATTTTTAGTGAATAGTAAAAAAAAGCAGTTTTAGGGTTTCGGTATGTTAAATGACATCGTAGCTGTGCCATGGTGATTTCATGAGATATTTTAGGTGTTGGACGACTTAAGGTGATGAATTATTGTTTTTCTGGCCCCATGTGGCCTAACTTTATGGGAAATATAAGGAGAGAGCACATGGTTTTGAGAAAAGCACTTGTGAGGTGTCCCTTGGCCATTAATGTCGTGTCCCCTCATTTTCCCTATAAATACCAAGACATTCTATCATCCTTTCGACTCCAAAATCATTCTCAACGAAGTTATGGTCTTCTTATCTCCCATGGAGGCCTCCCAAGGTGCCCTAAATCCTCTCAAGGTCCCAACCTTTGAGTTTTAAGAGTTACGTTTAAGGTAAGGGATCCGACCTCTCTCTTTCTTTTCAAGTAATCTCTTTTATTTCATTCTTTTTATGCTCCATGTTATTATGTGGGAGGATGTTATTTTATATTCCTCTTACTTTCCTTTTCATTTTTATATGATTAGATATCCCCTCTTACTCCCATCATTTCATTTTATGAAAGTTTAAGTGACGCCGTTAGGCTGCTAAATTTTTAAGGGATTCTTTCACCCTTCTAATTTTCAAGTTCTATTTTCTTGTCAAGTATTTAATGTTCCTTTATATTTTGTTGGGGTATGATCTCTATACCTATAATACATATCTTTTACGATCATATGATAAGAGACCCTATTTTATCTCTTCAATTCATTTTTATTGAAGTTTAAGTCACGCTGTTAGGCTGCCGAATTTTCATAATAGAAATCTTATTTTTGTCTCACTTCCATGTTTTTCATTTCAAATGGTATGTCTTTAAATTTCATTACCATGTTCATATATCCTTCTTATTCTGTCCCTACACTATTTTATGGTTCATTTAATAATGTTTTAGCCATGTCCCCTCTCTTTTCAAGGTTTTCTAAAAACCCGAAACATAGCTGTTATGCTGCAGAATTTTCGTCTCAGAATGGCTTTCTATTGTTCTCAAAATTATTTTATGTTATTAAGTTAAGACTCAAAGATCTAATTTCTATAGGGGTATTCAAATATATATCAAAATGTTCTATTTTAAATTCTGGGATTTACATACATGAAACCTGCTTTACCTATTCGTGGGTTTAAAGTGACATAAAGATCATGTCTTTAAAGCAGTTTTTAAAACATTATGATTATGAAATGAAACCCATTTATTTTATGCTATATGGGTTGTTTATAAAATGATTGATGATGATATATGTGGATAACATGATAATAAAGACATTTCAAGGGTGTCCCCAGATAGCGCTCTAATGCATTGGGTAAAGACTTAATCTCTAGAGATGACTTTTTAGACTGATACCTTGGTGAATAACCTTGGTAATTTTTAATGACACCATGGGGATGGACCTTGGTGAAACGAAATTATTGTCAATATTAAATGTTGCAGCCACATCTTTAAGTTACGAAAAATGTAATTTTTATTATGATATATCTCATGATTTTTTTATCATGCCTTAAAGTTCCTTTCATGACCTTATTGAAGTATCTCAAGTTCACATGTAAAATGTTTCTCTTGATTCCCTTACTGGGCCTTCTGCTCACCCTTTCTTTTGATGTATGTCCCCATGTTATGAGATTCAGTAATGAACCTAGGATGAACATAAGTATAAGCCTTTAATGTGTTTAAGAAGAATGGTTTATTTTGTTTTCATGTATTATGTTCCTGGTTTCCAAGACACTAAACCTTAAAGATCCCCAGTTTGGTGTAATGTAATGAATGTTTATGTTATAAAAAGACAGGATGCTATAGTTAAAATATTTTTCATGGGATTTAAAACCCCACACATTGTTGTCTGTGTAGCTGAACATGATTTTCAAAAACCTGTTCCCTAAATGTGTTCCTATCATATGTGTCCCACAATTACTATTAATATGGTAAAAGGTTCTTCATACTATTCCATATATATGAAAATACCCACTTTTTGTGTTTCCAAGGTTTTTTGAAGGTAGGGGAACGGTTTTGGAAAACTATGTAACAACCATGTAATGCCCCTTCTTCTTCCAAAATCTCAAATTTTCACCTAAGAAAACCCTATAAATATAAAATCAAAATATATCAAATCAAGGGTAAAATAATACCGGAAAATGAGCCTAATATACCTCCAATAATGTTGGTAACTTAACATATTCCATCTCTTTTAGATCCTATTAAAAGAGAATACATCGTTTGTGCACACATACGACTTATCATCACCTCTTAGAGGTATAATTCATTTTTAACCACCAAATTACATGGATAGATATATATAATTCAAAAATTTGTATATATTATAATTATTAAATAATTTTACCTCCTAATCATTGTATCATATATACCCTTTTACCATCCAATACATTGGAAGATGACAATGTCACTCGTTCGTACATGTGAACTACCACCTATATGAAGCAATGTGATTCATTTTTCATATATATTATACTTGCATTAAAATGAAGCTAATTTAAATGAATATATAAGTTATATATTATATAATAAATATTCTAAAAATGTGAAACATTATTCGCGATAATTTCAAATCATCCATTGAAATGATAAAAAGAAATTCGTGTGTATGTACTACCTACCATCTCCATAAATAATGAAATTCATTTATAATATTTATCTATTATGTATTACTATAAATATGTATATAATTAATATATATAAATTTTATGTCATAATTAAATTTTTTGAAATCATGGAACCTTGATCATTGTAAAATCAATAGAACTATCATATGAAATCATACATGAAAAATGAAATATTTAGCACCCAAGAAACTCATCTAAACAATGAATTGATAATAAATGGTTGGTAAAATATTATAAGTAAATAATATATGGTATGATATATATGATAATATATCTATAATAAAATTATAATATATATATATTATACACGTGTTTATATCATCTATAAAGGAAATGAAAATTATAGAAAGGGTTTCTCATATCACTATTACTTTTGTATGTCATTTTCCATATTCAACACTTATGTATTTTTTGTGATGTACATACATAAAACATGATATATAATGTTTGGAATTTATTTTACATAGGTTATTTAAATATTCATTTGATGTAATTTCATTCATGAGTCTTATGATTCAAATGAAACCAAAGTTGTAAGGTCTTGTTTAACAATCTCATCATTATTAGGGACATCAAATTTTTATGTTCAGGTTGAGAAATATTTATTTTTACATGATAATGTTTTCTAAAAATGTTTTCAAAAATATTTTCATTATCCACCAAATATTTTTAATCATTTTTCACTTTTTTTAAAATAAAATTAAAAAAAATTCATTATGTCCTCTTCAGTATGAGGTACTTTAATAATGTTTTACAAAAGTGTGAGCTTAACCTTTTAAATTAATTTTCATAAATTGAAATTATGACAACCATGACACCTCAATTATTTTACAATTCTATTACAAGTATATAATATTACATTCAAACAAAATGATTTCATTATTATGCTCATAATATTTAGATTTTATAAATTTATTTTCAAACTAGAAAGGTTATTTTCTTCCTGAAATATTCATCGGGAATGTTTAAGGAATTTTTGTCTGTGTTAACATCCTTCTTTGTATCTTATATTTTTAATGTAATCAAATGAAACCATCTAAAATATTTATTCATATGATTTATGATCATTTTTATTGGGGTAATGTCTTGAAATTTCATATGATTATTCTTAAATTAATAATAATTATTGATTGTTAAGGAATATTGATTAAGTAACATTATTTATTTATATGTGGATTTAATTAGAATTATTGTTTAAAGATAATGGCCTGATAAACCCCTCAAGGTATCAATACATATCGTTATACAAAATAGATTAGTTTTTTTACCGACCTTCCCCATTTATTTAGATTTCATGTCACATCGACTTTATGGTATTTTCGTTATCTTCACCAATGCCTCGATGTTATATTTTTTTTGTATGAAAACATGAATTATATCGGTATGAATTAAATTACTGATGTTGATGTGATTATTTGATATTATATACATGAATGACTTTGTTTCTCTTGTTATTATTTATATATACAAATTGATCGCCATTAATTCCTTCCATATTAGTCAGTTTATATTAGCATCTATTATATTAATTACATTACTGAGAATATAAGCTTAGTAATTTAACATTTTTCCTTTCTTTAATTTGTTAGGAAGTGTTTTAACCATGATATTTAGGAATATTCATATGTTAATAATGATGATCTCGCAAAAAATTCTATGTTTAATTTATATTTTCAAATTTAATTTTGAATTCTAGTATGTATCTTTTTTTAAAAATATTAAAATGTTTGGGAATTTGTGATGAAATATCTTGTTTCTTATTCTCGTATATTAATGTAACCACCATTTTTAGGATACATTAGATGGAGTATATAAAATTTATATGATATTCTAAATCCAATAAGTATTTTCTATAAGATTGTAAACTTTCTATAATATAAAATAAAGTTAACGAAAAGTAACATCAAGGAGGGTTCATTCCTAGTCATATATACATGGTCTTCATATGATTAAGGAATAGAAAATGGTATATATATTTTATAATATTTATTTTAGAAAAAATTAATTATCTACTTCAAAAGGTATATAATATTCCACAATATGGCGAAATTTCATGTCAATGTTGTTATTATTATAAAATTTCCTTATTCATTTATAGTATCAAAATGACCATCCAAATTTCCTTAATATATGATCTCATTTAAAAACATCATTCATGTCGTGGAATTTATGATTTTTTTCTTTTTCATCAATTGACGTGATTCAAGATATATAATTCAATTGGTTTGGGTCTTCAAATTATGATACATATTGATATATACCATGAAGGTAAAATTTTTGTAGAGATTGGAGAATGATAATTTTGATAAGAAATTTCCTGAATTATGTATTTTTGTTAGGATTGAACCTATGTAATCGAAAATATTTTAATTTTATTGTTTGAACTGCAAAAAACATTTAAAAATTGAATAATATTTTATTTCAGAAGTTTTGATATTTCTAATTATACTCTGAATTTTCAGAGAGAATTTAGGCTTGGTTGATTAATATGATTATTATGAAATATATTTGGTCTATTTTTTATATTAATATTTCTAATATTGACAAAATGATAAGAAATCATATTGATATTCCCCTTCCATAGGGAAAATTACTAAGGAATATTATTTATCCATGATGTGAATATCCACATATATAAAAGATATTAAAAATAAATTATAAAATATAATGGCCATAAAATGTATGAGCAATTTAATTTCCCTATTGGACTAACCAATTTAATATATAATGTGTTTCTATCAAAAAACTAAAATACCTTAGTGAAATATCTCCTCCCATGAAAATAATAGAGATATTTTCAATTGTTTTGGAACTTTTTTTATTCCTTTTCTATATTTATAGACAATCAATGTGATATATCTTCATGTGTAATAGTTTTATTAACGCATTTTGGAAATATATTTCCAATATTATTGAATGTAAAAAAATTGGTTTATTTTTATGTTTAGAATTATATTTATACAAAGTTCTCCTCAAAATACTCAACATTGCTAAAAACATGTCTTAAATTGGAGATGTAGATTTATATTATATTATATAGTAGAAAAAGAACTCCGTAAATTATAATAATAAGGTAAATTACATATAAAATATATAATTCATATCATGTCCAATTTTTATAATGATTATTATCTTCAATTTGAGCATCTTGGAAATCACATTAATTACCATTCTGTACTAAATGGTATTTGTATTATTGAAAAATTCTTTTAATTCTTTAATCAATAATTATTATTTGGTATCCTCTTGTTATATACAAGTCATATATCAACACTAAGAGAGTGAAATAATAATATACTAAAATAAATAGATTTATAAAATTATTTAGGAACTCCTATGGGAATGTTTTGGGATTCTTCCATTATAATTCTGTGTATACTATATCATTGGAAGCATAAATATGTAGAATTATTGTAGCTATTTGGGTTTTAATTTGAAGGGAATGAAATAATAAGTGTATTGAAATCGACACAATGTGCATCATGAATGAATTGAAGACAACTAAAATGGGTATTTCATGAATGATTCTAGCTTAGTGGATGTGGGAATATAATTTTTTAGAACTTTTGATTATGTTGAGCCTCGTACTTTTAGTAATGATGATGTTTTTCTTTATTCCATTTCTTATATTAGTGTTTGAATATTTTTCTTCCAATTTCATCATTGAATTCATTTTGGTCAATGAAAAAAAATTGAACGATATATATTTAAATATCATGTAATAATTCTTTTATTCATTTATTTTATTATATTATATATCCTTGGGATACTGGTGTTAGGAACAATATGAAGGAAGAGATGGTTTGCATGGATTATCTTTTGTTGATCTTGAGGAAGTTTTCATAAATGAAATACACATCTAATTTTTAAGAATTTGGAAGCTGGAAGTTTGAAGTTCAGAATTGAGAATATCGAACTTTTAGAACCTGGTGTTCAAAGATTTTGGAGTCTGGAATTTTGAGTCAGGAAATTGAGAAGATCAGAACTGGGAAATTGAAAATTCTAGAAAGATGGCTAATAAGAGATGTAAAGGACTTAATTGTGATGATGCTTTTCTATTTTGTAACATTAATTTGTGAGTATATTCAAGTACTCATAATGCAAGAAAAAGTTGGGTGGTGAAGTCATACCGAGATCTGGAGGAGTCATTCCGAGAATTCAAAATCTCCAGTATCACTGATTGAAGAAGTCGTATCGAGAACCAAAAGTCATTTAGATAATCTAGAAGAGCCATTCAAAGAACCTAAAGTTTGTAGCGAGTTGTTCGGAGTCGACTAGCTGAAGAAGTTTGTAGTTAGAAGTTTGGAGTCGACTTCCTGAACCTGATGTTCTAATCCTGAAGTGTAGAGTCATGCTGAGAATTGGTGAAGTCGTAATGAGAAACCATACTGAGAATTGGTGAAGTTATAACCTGAAGTATCACCGATAAGGGAGAAGTCGTGTCGAGAAGTGATGAAGAGTCATACTAAGAATTGAAATGGTTTCATGCCAAAGAATCAGTGAAGAGTCATGCCGAGAGTTGAAGTGATGCCGAAGAATCAGGAAGGATGAATCTGAGAATATGATGCCGAGAAGACATATGAGTGGATCCAAGAATGTGATACTGAGAAACATGTGTAACAAAGTCGGATCTGGAAAAGGCCAATGTTCTAAATCATGTGAAGGGGAAGAATATTCTAGATGATTCTAGAAGCATTGAAAAAATCTTAATTACTTCGAGATTTCAGGAGAAATAAAGATTTGGGTGAATTTAAGTGAGCGGGAAATTATTTTGGTTTTCTGCCTAACCACACTTTAGAGCACCAATAAAAGCAGATCAGGGTGCAAAGTAAGAATGTGATGAAAAAGTAGAGAGATAAACTCTGATAATCTAGAGATAAGAATAAGTGTTTGGCCGACATAGTTTCATTGCAGTCTCAATTGAAATGAGAGTTTGATACTAGTTGACACCATATTGAGTTTCTCGGATTGAGAAAAATTGGAGTGAAGAAGAAAATTTGGAGAGGAGATTCGGAATTGGGAATTAGTACTGGCTGTCACCGTATTGAGATTCTCATACTGATGAAGACTCGAATTGAAGATTCGGAGTAGAGAAGAATTCGGAGTGGAGAATTCAGACTAGAGATTCGGAATGGGGAATCAGTACTGGCTATCACCGTATTGAGTTTCCCCGACTGAGGAAGACTCGGATTGAAGATTCGGAGTTGAGAAGAAAGTTTGGAGTGAAGAATCCGTAATGGAGATTCGTAATGGAAATATCATACTGTAGTTGGTGTATCTCATGTCTAAGGAGTCCTGTCCATTCTTCTGGGTAAAGAAGTCAAGATTTGTGCTAAACTTGTTTACACTTGTGTATTTGAAAGGAAGTGTAGGTAACATAAGTTGTTACAAGAAAAGATACTTTGCCCTATTGTGCTAAGAGGGTGCACACACACTAGATTGATTGTTTCACAGTGATTCACGAGTGTAAGGGTATATCCTACTCTTTTTAATCCAATGATTGTTTTATTTGTGGATTGTATGGTGCTGGATTGTTTCCAACCATACCATAGACACAACTATTGTTATTGAATAGTGAACCTTGTAAATTTTTGTATTCCTTTGGATATGTGTTTATTTGTTTCTCAGCAGGAAAGTATATCATTAACAGGAGTCAAAACTTTTCTCATTTTAAGGGAACTAAAATGAAGAAAAAGTGGTACCACTGATTCACCCACCCACCTCTCAGTGGTTCATTACTACAACTGGGTCCTTACAAGTGGTATCAAAGGAAGGTTGCCTTTGTTTTCCTTGCTGATGGATAATCTCAATTATGTGAAAAATAAAGGCATTCCGGTATTCTATGGGAAGAACTATCACATATGGAAGGATAGAATGTTACAGTATCCCATTTCTATTAGTTATTATGTTCATGAAGCTGTAATAGTTGGGTTTCCCCCCATTGAATACAATGTTCCACATACATCTGTTGACTAGAAGTTTCTTGAGAATGATGGAAGAGCGATGAATTCTATATTGTCATCACATTCTGAAATTGAATTCTTGAGTGTAAAATGAGTGGCCACAGCCAAAGGTATATGGGACAAACTGAAAAACATATACAAAGGCAATAAAAAAGTCAAGAAGGAAAATCTTCAAATCTGAAGATTGAAGTATGAAGACTTGAAGATGGGAGTGCATGAATCTGTTGGGCATTTCTTCACCAGGTTAAACGATATTGTGAGCACCATTAGATGTCTTGGTGAAGAGCTAAAATACTCTATTGTAGTAGAAAAGATCTTGAGGATTCTTCTTGATAAATTTGATGCGACGGTATCTTCATTAGAAGAGTGAGAATCAGATACTATGTCTATTTTTAATTTTCAAGAAAACTATTTACTTATGAGATGAGAAGGGAAAAGGCTATGAAGGCGAAGACAAAGGTTGATATAGAATTATCATTCAAAGCCATGAAGAAGGATAAATCTAAGAATATCTTGATTAAATAAGCTGGTGGTGTCTCTGAATCTGATAGTGAGGTATGTAAAAACCTTAACAATATTTTATCCTTGTTTTAAAAAAATGTTAAAAGAGGCACATGTAAGTACAAGGGAAAACTTTCCTTGAAGTGTTTTGAAAGTGGAGGCATCGGCCAATTTGCAGCTAATTGTCCTTGAAGGGAGAATGAAGAAGATAGTGACGTAGAAATAAAGCCAAGAAAGTAATGGAAGAAGTAGGGTGGTAAAGGAAAGTCAAGGAAAGAAAATAAGTTCTTCAAATCCAAGAGAAAAAGTCTAGCTATCCATAAATGAATAAGATGAAGAAAGTGATGTTGAATCCTAAAAATCAGTTGAGCATGGTGTTGAGAATACTTTCATTGCAACAATGAATGATGAGGATTTCGGAAGCAGCAGCTCGAAAGAAGAAGAAACTCAACATGAGATGAATTTGAAAGAAGAATTGAAGGAATGTTTAAAGAAGATCAGAAGGCTGGAGAATCTTAACAAAAATTTGGAAGATGAATGTTCCTCCGCATTAAATCAAGCTAATGTTAAATAAGAACTTGATAAAGAACATGAAAATTTAAAGAAGTATCTTGAAGATGAGAGAAACCAAAATGAGGACATGATTGTTAAGTAGAATGAAAAAGAAGAATAATTAGATCTCATTCAAAAGAAGCTCTCAGAATTTGAGTTAACAAACATATGTTTTCAAATATCATCTACATTTATAGGTGAATGTTCCCACCAAGAAAATCCTGAGAAAATTCAACAGGAAAATAAAGTGGTTGATATGAAGAAGAAATATGAGAAATCTATTTATGTGGCCAAGACCATTGTTTCTGTGAACTCTACACTTTCATGGAAACCTAAGTCTAACACTGGTGAAAAACAAGCAAAGGAATAATTACAGCAGAGAAATCCTACTAACAATAGAATGTCTGGTGGGGCTGAAGAAAGAGCAACAAAGAAGTATCTGAAAAAAATCTTTATAGGAATGTACTCCTTCTATGTTTACTGTTGGTATTTTGGTGGATTCAAAAATACATCAAATATGTGTTGGTTCAGTCAGCATTATTATCATCACCCCATGAGTTATGAAAGGCATAGATTGAGGGGGATACAATCTCTTCAAAGGAAGAAGAGTGAGAAGGTTTTCTTGATGAAAGTTGAGAAGAATGAAGTCAAGACAAAAAATAGGTTCCAGCCTCTGGAGACCAATTGTGAAAGGTGTGAACAACCTAGACACCTTGCAAAAGGATTTCTTGTGTTGTTATCGGCTCAACAAAAAGTTAATAATTTTCAGAAGCTGAAGGTGAAGAAAGAAGTGAACGAAGAAAAAGATCTTGTTGTTGAAACATCTATAAAAGTTACAAAGGAAGAACGACCATGGATACATGATAGTGGGTGTTCTTCACATATGACATGAGACTTGAAGTTGCTAAAGAATATGAATAAGTTTAAAGAAGGCACTGTGACATTTGGTAGTGATGAATATTTAAAAATCAAGGGTGTTGGATCAGCCATCATAGGGAAGGAAAAATTAATATCTAAGAAAACTCTGTATGTTGATGGGCTGAAGCACAACTTGCTGAGTGTATCACAATTTTGTGATGAGGGTAACAAAGTTATCTTCATGATTGCTGGATTTATTGTGAAAAGTGGAGAAAATGGTCATATAGTTACAGGATTCCAATGAACCAATGGAAATTTGTTTCAAGTTGTAAATTCACAAAACTCTTGTTACATGAGCATAGTGGAAGAAAATCAGTAGTGGCATAGAAGAATTGGACACATGTGTCAGGGAAATATGAGATAGTTATCTCAAAGGGATTTTGTTCGATATATTCCAGATTTTCCATGAAGAAGAGATTGGTGTTGCACTACCTATCAGAAAGGAAATATTATAAGTGTTGTGTATAAAAAGGTTGACATTTGTTCTAAACAACTCCCTGAACTAATACATTCTAATATATATGTGCTGATGAGAAAACAATAAAAAAATAGAGACAAGTACTTCATCACTTTCATTGATTATTTTACTCGCATTACATGTGTTATGTTTGTGAAGCAAAATTCAGATGCCCTGAAAATGTTTAAAATCTTTAGAAGGAAAGATGAGAAAGAATGTGAGTACTCTATGAAGAATTTGAGAACGGATAATGGTGGTGAGTATAGAAGTGAATAATTTGAATAATATCTTGATAATAATGGGATTCATCATGAATATAGTGCTCCATATACACCTAAAAAAAATGGGTTTTCTAAAAGGAAGAACATAAGCTTGGTGGAAATGGGAAGAACCATGTTCCTTGAACTTGGCCTTACTCATTACTTTTGGAGGCAAGCTACAAGTACAGCTATTTATATTCAAAATAGATGTTTCTAAAGGCCTTAATCAAACAAGACTCCATATGAGATTTTCTATGGCATTACTCCAAGTATGATGCATTCTAATGTTTTTGGGAGCCCATGCATTATAAAGAAGAAAGTTGGAAGTAGTGGAAAATTTGAGTAGAAAGGAGAAGATGGAATTTTTCTTGGATATGCACCAGAAGGAAGAGGTTATATATGATTTAACAAAGAAACATGAAGAATTGTGGATGCAATTGAAGTAAAATACATTGAAAATCTGGGAAAACATAAGCATGTCCAAACAGACAAGGAGGATGAGGAAGATGAAGTTAACGATTATGATAAGGATGCAATGAATTGTAATCTTAATCAAGATGAAGAATTGGATTCATCCATATCAATTTATGAGGAAGGAATGCAAAAAAATTATCCAAGGCTGATGAAACAATTGCAAGCTCCGAACATTATTGGTGATAAACCTCACATTGTTCAAACAACAAGGACAAAGAATTCTATATCACATACTTCCTTGTATTCCAATGTGGAACCAAACTGTCATGACCCATCCTCGGGGCCCGTGCCGTGACTACCCCAAGCCCGCCTTCCATAGACCAGGGGCTGGCGACTAGCACCAAGGAGTAAATCCCAACAAAGGGAAGGCATTGCCTTTGAAATGTAAACAAGCACCACAGAGTAAGCAAGTGGAAAAGTGAACACTAAGTAAAAACGGTACAAGCTGTGCTAAAAGTAAAAGGGGACGGAAATACAAGCCCAACTGTAAAGTACAACTGAAGGGAAAAACAGCAACTGAAAAGTAAAAGCCGCTACACCGAGCTGTCCACTGGGAATCCCACCTGAAGGGTGGGTACAGATAGCTCCACTACTCCTTGGATCCTGTTGTCCGCTCCGAGCACGTCCGCCCAGTGGTCCTCCTCTAGGTACCGTCCTGCTCCGCACACCTCCACCACGATCCGCGCTATCCGTCGTCTGCAACCAACACAACGTAGTGCGGGCATAGCCCATGCAGGGGTGAGTACAAGATACTCAGTAGGGACCCCGAGACCCCGAAGGTCTCCTAAAATCGACAAAGGATAAACCACAAGGAAAGGGACAATCACGAAGTAACATCCGAAACGACTTAGGTATATGCCCATACATATTCTTAAGTCATCAATTCCCGTTCGGCTCCAATATCCGAGCCCATTCACAACCCAGTCCACACAGGAAAGCAAAACGTATACCCACCCAGGATAGCACAACACAATCCACGAAGGAGAGAAAAGTAATCCACATAGGATAGCTCAACACAATCCACAAAGGAGAGTAAACAGTAAATCCACACAGGATAGTTCAGCACAATCCACAAAGGAGAGGAAACAGTAAATCCACACAGGATAGTTCACCACAATCCACAAAGGAGAGTAAACAGTAAATCCACACAGGACAGCTCAACGCAATCCACAAAGGAGAGTAAACCGTAAATCCACACATGATAGTTCAATGCAATCCACAAAGGAGAGTAAACAGTAAATCCACACAGGATAGCTCAACGCAATCCACAAAGGAGAGTAAACAGTAAATCCACACAGGATACCTCACACAGGTATACTTCGTCGAAAAGGGTGAAAGGGATGATCAGATATAGATACCGAATCATCTAAGCTGGGACCCACATAGGATACAAGACCAGCACTGAATCATCTATGCTGAGACCCACATAGGATACAAGACAAGCACAGCTGGGACCCACAAAGCATACAAGACTAACACTCTTCATTGATTCATCTATACTGGGACCCACATATGATACAAGACCAGTATTGAATCGTCTAAGCTGGGACCCACATAGGATACAAGACCAGCATGGTTGGGACCCACATAGGATACAAGACCAGCACTCTTCATTGATTCATCTATACTGGGACCCACATAGGGTACAAGACCAGTATTGAATCGTCTAAGCTGGGACCCACATAGGATACAAGACCAGCACGGCTGGGACCCACATAGGAAACAAGACCAGCATTGAATCGTCTAAGCTGGGACCCACATAGGATAAAAGACCAGCACGGCTGGGACCCACATAGGATACAAGACCAGCACTCTTCATTGATTCATCTATACTGGGACCCACATAGGATACAAGACCAATATTGAATCGTCTAAGCTGGGACCCACATAGGATACAAGACCAGCACTCTTCATCGTCGCAGTCCACCGAGGATCTCTCCACAGTCGTCGTCGTCGAAGTCGCAGCCAGCACTAGGGTTCCCGCACACAACAAGCTCATTCGGGAGGGTCCGCTCCACGAGCCGAGAGACCGATACATCAACTGTCACAAAGTCCGATGTTGATGTATCCAAAAGTTCTGTATCGTCAATAGGAACTCAACGTCGCAGACGGCGCGTCAATCGGACGCCAGGTCTGAGAGTTATTGGCTTTTTCGTCCCAGGGGCCCGGTTGGTTTTTAAGGAAAAACCAACCCGACCGTACTCCACCTGCATCCAAACCTCGGGCGGAGTGAGACAAAATATCCGTCTCACTTAGAGGAACTCAACAAAGCTGACGGCGCGTCAATCGGACGTCCGTAGCACAAGATATGAGTGTTTCCGCTCTGAGGGCCCGGTTGGTTTCGTGTACGAACCAACCCGACCGTACTCCACCTGTGTCCAAACCTTGGGTGGAGTATGCCAAAAGATCCGTCTCACTTAGAGGAAAACAACAAAGCTGACGGCGCGTCAGTTGGACATCCGTAGCTCATGATATAAGTGTTTCCGCTCCGAGGGCCCAGTTGGTTTCGTGTAGGAACAAACCCGGCTGAACTCAAAGTATTCCGAAAACTTTGAGTGCGATATACCAAAACGACTGTATCGATCCAAGGATCGTGTTTCCGCTGACGGAGAGTCGTTTGGCAGCCCGTAGCTCATGTTATGAGCATTTGAATGAAAACCGTCTGAAGACGGGGGGTCCGGGCCCGGGCCGACCCGGCCCGACCCCCCCTGGGTCGGCCAAACCTGGTCCGACCCGGTCCGACCTGGTCGGACCAGTCTGTCTCGGCCAGCCCGGCCCAGCTTGGCCGAGCGGCCGAGGGGCCGACACGGGGGGAGCCGCCGCCCCGAGGGACATCCTCGCGGCACCCGCGGGGTGTCAGCCAGACAGCCGGACGCAGCTGAAGCCGCGTCCCGAGTGACGCGGGGGGAGCCTTCGCCCCCGCGTGACACCCCCACGACACCCTCGGGGTTTCTCCCTGGCGGCCGGACGCGGCTTCAGCCGCGTCCCGCGAGCGCTGCCGCCGCGGCCGGTGCCGCGGCGGTCTCATCCGGCGGCGCGCCGGGCGCCGCCGCCGCCAGCTTCTGCGGGCCGCCGAAGTCGCTCTGGTGGCCCGTTGTTCTTCCCGTCTACGCCGTTGTCCCTCCCGGGATCCGTTCTTCACTGCGGGGTCATCAAGCTGCTCTTGCGTCACGTTCCATCGTCGCCCTTCAAATTCCACATAACAACGAAGAACGGAGGAAGGTTGTCGGGCCGTGTTCATTTGGCCCGCACCCTCCGCGTTAGAGATAAACAATGGGAGGAAACAAATTCAACATATGAATTCAACAATTTTAATGGAATAAAATTGTTCTTATTTTTCCGGTTCTTTACTTTTAAAAAAAATAACGATCACGGGGAAAAGGAATAAATTAACAACAACCCCTACCTCATTGGTCGTCATCGTACGCACGTCCTTCGCGGAATTGCTCGTCGCGGAGGGTGGAGATCGTCGCGTCGTCGCAGAAAGGCGTCGCGTCGTCGCGGAACACGGCGTTGAGTCGGCGAACTCAACGGACCATGAAACAACAGATTTAATTTAATTAAATCATTAAACCCGTGTTTTGGTAAAAACCACAAAGGAGATTTAAAAGAATGTCCGAGACTCTTACCTCAAGCAGTCGATCGAAGATCCGTCGCGGAGGAAGAGACGTCGCAGAAGAACATTGCAGGAAGGGAACGTCGGCGTCGCGGAACACGGCGTCGCGTCGCGTCGATTTCCAAGTTCGGTGTTCTTCATCGGAGGTCGGCGTTCTTCGAGTTCTTCGCGAAGAAGGATAAAGGCACGAGGACTCTGTCAAACCTCTTAACCAGTAACCCTCCCAAAAGATTGGTTGGTCTTATTTTATTATTATGCCAACACATGAAAAAAGGGTAAGTAACGAATCATCAATTCGTTGAATTAATTCTATAAAAGAAACAGCTCATTTAATTCACGAATAAAACCGCCCAATTAAATGGTCTGTTAAGAAATAAGAAAACGCGTCAGTTGACTTTCATAAAGACAGGTTTTCGCGGGTGCGTTACTTAGCGGAAAGAAACGGCGGGGCTCGTGCGGGCCCCACCTCACAAATATCCTACCAAGAGGGTAGGATATTTTTGGATATCACCCTATCTGTTTCAACTCTGTTTAAGTGGATTTCAAGTGGCTTCAAGTGGCTTAAGTGAAATAAAATAATGTTTGTCGTACAATTATTTTATTTCTTAACTTTAAGCCTGAAAATTAAAAACCACACCCGAGCAAACGCAACTTCGGAAGAGGTGTTTCTAAGCATGTACCGGCGCTGCGATTTCATCGGTGCCCTTGGAATTTGATTCCAATCACCAGTTCAAAAGATAGAAAAACCCGCTCGTTCGTTCACTGAACGTACCCGAGCCAAACATCAGAAGGTGATTACGGGCACATCAGGCCTCAGAATTAGGTGCCGTCAAAAACTACATTCTTGTAAAATTCCAAAGAATATTAAAAAATAATTCCTTGAAATTTACGGGTCTTTACATTACTCCCACCTTAGGGATTTACTTCCCCGTAAAGATACATCATAAACTAGGGAAACAAATGTGGATATTGAGCACGCATCTGAGCCTCCTTCTCCCAAGGGCTCTTCTGGAGGTTCCTGTGATGCCATCTAATGCGCACTAGAGAAATCGATCGTCCACATAGGACCCGCTCCTGTAGATCCTCGATATCCACTGGGACCTCCGCAAAAGTCGCCCCATCATCCACGTCCTGCTCCCCATAGTCAATGATGTGCCTCGGGTCGTGCACGTATCTCCTCAGCTAAGATACGTGGAAGACGTCGTGCACCCGGTGCAACTGAGGTGGTAGAGCCAGGCGATAAGCCACCTCGCCAACCCGGCTGAGGACCTGGAAGGGTCCGATGAAGCGCATAGATAACTTGCTGCCTCGACCAAATCTCCGCAAACCACGTCGACGTGAGACACGCAAGAAGACGTGGTCGCCATCCTCGAACTCTAGTGGCCTCCGCCTTCTGTCAGCATAAGACTTTTTTCCGGTTCTGAGCTGTCCTCATCCACTCATGGATGACTGGACCATCTCTGTTGTGGCCTGGACCATCTCCGGCCCCACAAGTGCTGCTAAGATTTCTTCTTTGCCGATAAGATAAATCTGGTCTCATCCCCTGGATGAACCACTTTCTTTGCCTAATACAGTCAATCCCGACATGGATGATACTAATCCATACCAAGGATGACATCGTAAGGCCTCGACGCTACTACAAAGAGATCCAACCGTTACTCTCGCCACCAAGGGTTGAGTATCACTGTCGGCATCAGTGTGTGGTAACTGGGTCTCCTCCAGTAGATGTCTCACAAGTGAGGGTCAAGTCAACAGTCAAAACTGGAACCTCATAGTAACAACAAAAAAGAGGATAGGAATGAAAACATCACAAAGTTATGCGTCTTTTATTATTGGAGCTCATAATACAAAGACACTACACAACTACAACGAGGGACTAGAAGTACAAAGGACGTATCCACTAGTTCCTCTCCTGTCCATCTGCTCCTAGAGCTCCATGATCGAAGGCATCAGCTGCCTGAAGCTGAGCTCTCACATGTCCACCAACTCCCTGCGGTCGGGGTGGACCTCCTGATGGTGGTGGTGGCAACATCTCAAAGTGTCACCCACCATCTGCTACTCGGTCAGCTCCTCTGCCTCGTCCATCTGCACCATGCGGACCACCGTGGCCGAACCTCTGTCTGGGAGGTCTCTCTACCACCTGCTGCTCGTCTGTAAGATGAGTCGGGAAGTCTCGATCCATGTGACCTCGCCCACTGCATGCATAGCAATGCTTTCCCCTCATTTAGCTGGCTCTCCTTCGTGTTCCCCGCACAACCGAATCTTCATCCAGTGACTGCCCATCAGATGGTCTGGCCCGTTTGGACCTTTGTGTCACCTGTCTACTGCCAACTGTAGAAGACCCTGCTCGCACCGTCCTGCGGAGGGCCCTGTCACTGGAGCCTGCTCAACGAGAAAACTCTCCACTAGAAGGGCTCTCTCCAACACCTCTTCCTGTGTCGAAATGTTGAGGGAGATCATCGAAGCCCTGATCTCATGCATTAGTCCCTGCTCGAAGGTCTGGGCCCGGAAGAACGGGTCCCGTACCATATCTGTGGAGTAGCGCGAGAGATCAGTAAATCTCGCCGAGTACTGGGCCACTGTCATACTGCTCTGCCGTATCTGTAGCAGCTCTTGGATGCGCACCGCACGGAGGGTGGCTGGGACGAACTCGGAGTGAAAGATGCTCTCAAAGTCCATCCAGAGGAGAGATGTCTCGTCGTGCACCTGGAGCATCAAACTCCACCATCTGCCTGCTGCCGCGTGCAGGAGGCTCGCTGCGAGGATCACCATGAGGTCTGCTGGTGTCCTCACTAGTATAAAAACTTGTACGACCGCCTCCATCCAGTCCTCGGCTGCCTAGGGGTCCGTCTCCCAATGAAACCTGGGTGGTCGCTGGTGCTGTAACTCATGCAGAACTCCAAGGCGACGTTCATCGCCAGCGGTCGTGGCGGGAAGCATCGGTGGCTCGGCGGTTAAAGGTACCGCCGGTGCCTCTGCTGACAAAGAGCCCTGCATCGAGGCCTCGTTGCTCGGTGGGCTGTCATCACGCTCCACTCTTAGAACCCTAGATGGTTGTCGTCATGGGGCTATCCTGAAATAAACAGGTGCGCCACGGTCAGAACAATATACCTGGTGAGCTAACACAAGTAATCACAAAGAAAACTTGAACACACATGCAATCAATGTTTTCGTCCATTAAGTCGGAAATCAGAAGTCAGGGTCCTAGTGTACGGATACGTCGGCCGCCGCACCAACACTGGACTCCCTGGACTGATAACCACACCCAATACGCTAAACACTATTGCTTCACATAGATGAAAGATCGGAGTCTGCGGTAGAACCGACCACCTCTGATACCAATTTGTCACGACCCGTCCTCAGGGCCCGTGCCGTGACTACCCCAAGCCCGCCTTCCATAGGCCAGGGGCTGGCGACTAGCACCAAGGAGTAAATCCCAACAAAGGGAAGGCATTTCCTTTGAAAAGTAAACAAGCACCACAGAGTAAGCAAGAGGAAAAGTGAACACTAAATAAAAACGGTACAAGCTGTGCTGAAAGTAAAAGGGGCCAGAAATACTAGCCCAACTATAAAGTACAACTGAAGGGAAAAATAGCAACTGAAAAGTAAAAGCTGCTACACCGAGCTGTCCATTGGGAATCCCACCGGAAGGGCGGGTACAGATAGCTCCACTACTCCTTGGATCCTACCGTCCGCTCCGAGCACGTCTGCCCAGTGGTCCTCCTCCAGGTACCGTCCTGCTCCGCACACCTCCCCCACGATCAGCATTGTCCGTCGTCTGCAACCAACACAACGTAGTGCGGGCATATCCCGTGCAGGGGTGAGTACAAGCTACTCATTAGGTACCCCAAGACCCCGAAGGTCTCCCGAAATCCACAAAGGATAAACCACAAGGAAAGAGACAATCACTAAGTAACATCCGACACTGCTTAGGTATATGCCCATACATATACCTAAGTCATCAATTCCCGTTCGGCTCCAATATCTGAGCCCATGCACAACCCAGTCCACACAAGAAAGAAAAACGTATACCCACCCAGGAATGTACAACACAATCCACGAAGGAGAGAAAAGTAATCCACATAGGATAGCTCAACACAATCCACAAAGGAGAGTAAACAGTAAATCCACACAGGATAGTTCAGCACAATCCACAAAGGAGAGGAAACAGTAAATCCACACAGGATAGTTCACCACAATCCATAAAGGAGAGTAAACAGTAAATCCACACAGGATAGCTCAACGCAATCCGAAAAGGAGACTAAACAGTAAATCCACACAGGATAGCTCAACGCAATCCACAAAGGAGAGTAAACAGTAAATCCAAACAGGATATCTCAATGCAATCCACAAAGGAGAGTAAACAGTAAATCCACACAGGATAGCTCACACAGGTATACTTCGTCGAAAAGGGTGAAAGGGATGATCAGATATAGATACTGAATCATATAAGCTGGGACCCACATAGGATTCAAGACCAGCTGTCTTCATTGATTCATCTATGCTGGGACCCACATAGGATACAAGACCAGCATTGAATCATCTAAGCTGGGACCCACATAGGATACAAGACCAGCACAGCTGGGACCCACATAGGATACAAGACCAGCACTCTTCATTGATTCATCTATACTGGGACCCACATAGGATACAAGACCAGTATTGAATCGTCTATGTTGGGACCCACATAGGATACAAGACCAGCACGGCTAGGACCCACATAGGATACAAGACCAACACTCTTCGTTGATTCATCTATATTGGGACCCACGTAGGATACAAGACCAGTATTGAATCGTCTAAGATGGGACCCACATAGGATACAAGACCAGCACGGCTGGGACCCACATAGGATACAAGACCAGCACTCTTCATGGATTCATCTATACTGGGGCCCAAATAGGATACAAGAACAGTACTGAATCGTCTAATCTGGGACCCACATAGGATACAAGACCAGCACTCTTCATCGTCACAGTCCACCGAGGATCTCGGCACAGTCGTCGTCGTCGATGTCGCAGCCAGCACTAGGGTTCCCGCACACAGCAAGCTCGTTCGGGAGGGTCCGCTCCACGAGCCGAGAGGCCGATACATCAACAGTCACAAAGTCCGAAGTTGATGTATCCAAAAGTTCTGTATCGTCAATAGGAACTCAACGTCGCAGACGGCGCGTCAATCGGACGCCCGGTCTGAGAGTTATTGGCTTTTTCGTCCAAGGGGCCCGGTTGGATTTTAAGGAAAAACCAAACCGACCGTACTCCACCTACGTCCAAACCTCGGGCGGAGTGAGCCAAAAGATCTGTCTCACTTAGAGGAACTCAACAAAGCTGACGGCGCGTCAATCGGACGTCTGTAGCTCAAGATATGAGTGTTTCCGCTCCGAGGGCCCGGTTGGTTTCGTGTACAAACCAACCCAACCGTACTCCACCTGTGTCCAAACCTTGGGTGGAGTATGTCAAAAGATCCGCCTCACTTAGAGGAAAACAACAAAGCTGAAGGCGCGTCAGTCGGACGTCCGTAGCTCAAGATATGAGCGTTTCCGCTCCGAGGGCCCGGTTGGTTTCGTGTACGAACCAACCCGGCCAAACTCAAAGTATTTCGAAACCTTGAGTGCGATATAGTGAAACAACCGTCTCGATCCAAGGATCACGTTGCCGCTGACGGTGAGTCGTTTGGAGGCCCGTAGCTCAAGTTACGGGCATTTGAACGAAAACCGTCTGAAGACGGGGGGTCCGGGCCCGGGCCGACCCGGCCCGACCCCCCCTGGGTCGGCCGAACCCGGTCCGACATGGTCCGACCCGGTCGGACCGGTCTGGCTTGGCCAGCCCGGCCCGGCTCAGCCGAGCGGCCGAGTGGCCGACGCCGGGGGAGCCGCCGCCCCGCGTGACACCCCTGCGGCACCCGCGGGGTGTCGGCCAGACATCCGGACGCGGCTGAAGCCGCGTCCCTAGTGATGCGGGGGGAGCCGCCGCCCACGCGTGACACCCCCGCGACACCCGTGGGGTGTCTCCCTGGCGGTCAGATGCTGCTTTATCCGCGTCCCGCAAGCACCGCCGCCGCGGCCGGTGCTGCAGCGATCTTGTCCGGCGGCGCGTCGGGCGCCGCCGCCGCCGGCTTCTGCGGGCCGCCGGAGTCGCTCCGGTGACCCGTTTTTCTTCCCATCTGCGCCGTTGTCCCTCCCGGGATCCGTTCTTCACTGCGGGGTCATCAAGCTGCTCTTGCGTCATGTTCCGTCGTCACTCGTCAAATCCGCATGACAACGAAGAACGACGGAGGGTTGTCGGGCCGTGTTCGTTTGGCCAGCACCCTCCGTGTTAGAGATAAACAATGGGAGGAAACAAATTCAACATATGAATTCAACAATTTTAAGGGAATAAATTTGTTCTTAATTTTCCGGTTCTTTACTTTTTTTAAAAAAAAAGAACGATCACGGGAAAAAGGAATAAACTCACAACAACCCCTACCTCATTGGTCGTCATCGCACGCACGTCCTTTGCGGAATTGCTCGTCGCAGAGGGTGGAGATCGTCGCGTCGTCACGGAAAGGCGTCGCGTCATCGCGAAACACGGCATTGAGTCGGCGAACTCAACGGACCATGAAACAACAGATTTAATTTAATTAAATCATTAAACCCGTGTTTTGGTAAAAACCACAAAGGAGATTTAAAAGAACGTCTAAGACTCTTACCTCAAGCAGCCGATCGAAGATCCGTCGCGGAGGAAGAGACGACGCAGAAGAACGTTGCAGGAAGGGAATGTCGGCGTCACGGAACACGGCGTTGCGTCGCGTCGATTTCCGGGTTCGGTGTTCTTCGTCGGAGGCTGGCGTTCTTCGCGTTCTTCGCGAAAAAGGATAAAGGCACAAGGACTCTGTCAAACCTCTTAACCAGTAATCCTCCCAAAAGATTGGTTGGTCTTATTTTATTATTATGCCAACACACAAAAAAGGGGTAAGTAACGGCTCATCAATTCGTTGAATTAATTCTACGAAAGAAACAGCTCATTTAATTCACGAATAAAACCGCCCAATTAAATAGTCTGTTAAGAAATAAGAAAACGCGTCAGTTGACTTTCATAAAGACGGGTTTTCGTGGGTGCGTTACTTAGCGGAATGAAACGGCGGGGCTCGTGTGGGCCCCACCTCCCAAATATCCTACCAAGAGGGTAGGATATTTTTGGATAGCACCCTATCTGTTTCAACTCAGTTTAAGTGGATTTCAAGTGGCTTCAAGTGGCTTAAGTGAAGTAAAATAAAGTTTGTCGTACAATTATTTTATTTCTTATCTTTAAGCCCGAAAATTAAAAACCACACCCGAGAAAACGCAACTCCGGAAGAGGCGTTTCTAAGCAAGTACCGGCGCTGCAATTTCATCGGTGCCCTCATAATTTGATTCCGAGCACCGGTTCAAAAGTTAGAAAAACCCGCTCGTCCGTTCCCTAAACGTACCGGAGCCATACTTCGGAAGGTGATTCCGGGCACACCGGGCCTCAGAATCAGGTGCCGTCAAAAACTGTGTTCTTATACAATTCCAAAGAAAATTAATAACAAATTTCCTTTAAATTTACGGGTAATTACACAAACGATGTTAAAGAAGACATTGAGCATCCATAATGGGTTCAATACATGAATGGAGAATTGGATAAGATTGAATACAATGACACATGGGAACTTGTCCCCAAGCCTGAAATTAAGAACATTAATGTAACCAAATGGGTCTTCCGAAACAAGTTGAAGGAAGAAGTTGAAGTTAGTAGAAATAAAGAAAGATTGGTTTGCAAAGGCTACTCTCAGATTGAAGTAATTTACTTTGAAGAAAGTTTTTCTCTGGTAGCCAGATTAAAAACTATCCAAATCATTCTTGCTATTGCTGCACAACGAAGCTACAAAATCTTTCAGATGGATTTTAAATACGTATTTCTTAATAGTGATCTCAAAAAAGTTTTTTATATTGAGAAACCATGTGGCTTTGTTGTTGGGAAGAATGAAAGTTATGTGTGTAGGTTGAAGAAAGCCTTGTATGGGATAAATCAAGCTCCAAGAGAATGGTATTCCAAACTGGATAGTTTCTTAATGAAGATGAACTTCAAGAAAGGAAGATTTGGCCGCAATCTGTACATCAAAGAAAGCCAAGATCCTTCTCTCATTGTGATTGTCTATATTGATGACATTATTTTTGCTGGTAATGATGAAAGAAACTATGAAAGGTTTTCTAAAGAAATGAAGTATGTATTTGAGATGTCCATGTTGGGTGAAATGAGATACTTTCATGGGTTTCAAATTTGGCAACAGAAAGAATACATTTTTCTCTCCTAAGAAAAGTATGCTAAGGAACTTCTTAAGAAGTTTGGGATGGAAAACTCAAAACCTTTATCAACTCCTATCTCAGTGGGAACAAAGCTATGAAAAGATGATGAAGGAAAAGAAGTTGAACAGAAAGAATATCAAAATCGGATTAGAGGTTTGTTATACCTAACTACATCAATACAAGATATTGTTTTTGTTGTTACCTTTTGTGAAATATTTCGGAGTGCTCCAAATGAATCACATCTTGTTGTTGGAAAATGAATTCTTAGATTCATAAAAGGCACAGCAGAATATGAAATCAAGTATAATGGATCAAATAACATGGATTTTTTTGGATATTTAGATGTATATTGGGTAAGAAATGTTGATGATAGATTATCCACATCTGGTGAAGTGTTCATTATAGTAAAATGTTGTGTTGGCTAGAACTCGAAGAAGAAAAATTCTGTAACACTTAGTATGGCTGAAGCTGAATATGTTGCTGCCACCATGGATGCCACTCAACTTATCTGGATGAAGACACTATTGGAAGATTTGTCAATTGAAGTGAAACTTCCCTTGCTCTTGGGCTTTGATAATAAAATAACAATTAATCTTACCAAGAATCCAGTCCAACATTATCGATTGATGCATATTGACATAAAATATCATTTATTCAAAGAGTATGGGGAATATAATGAACTGAAACATGAATATTTTTCATCTGCTGAACAAGTTGGTGATATTTTCATGAAACCCTTTCCGAAGAAATCATTCTCAAAATTGAGGTTGAACATGGGTGTCCAACCTCTTTCTCTTCAACGCTAAGGTATGTTGGTATGTCCCCTCTCTCTTCTTAACTTTGGATTGTTTTGTCAAGGGGGAGAAGTTTTTTGTATCATAAATCTATTTTTTTAAATAGAGCGTTATGGGTAAGTTGTGAACTCAGCACTGCTTGTGCATGTGAACTATTCTAACTATTTGTTGGAGTGGTTTTAGGAAAGAACATTAAGTTGTTTGCAAGATGTATGAAGTTAAATATGTCATTTTCACTACCTATGGATAACATGTTTTTGCTGTCGATGATTCTTGTTTCGTAAAATGTGCTAGATCATGTAGGATTAGAATTATTGATACGTATTCCACAACATGAGGTTAAAAAGTTTTGTGATTTATGAAAACTTGGTTGACAACAAAATCCAAAGGGGGGGATTGTTAGGACCAAGCTGAAGGAAGAGATGGTTTTCATGGATTTTCTTTTATTGATCTTGAGGATGTTATCATAAAAGGAAAGGCACTTTGAATTTTTAAGAATTCAGAAGTTGGATGTTAGAAGTTCAGAACCGAGAATATTGAACTTTCAAAACCTAGTGTTCGAAGAATTTAGAGTCTAGAATTAGGAGTCTTGAAATTGATATGTTTGGAACAGGGAAATTGAAAAATCTTGAAAGATGGCTAATAGGAGATGTAAAGGCCCTAATTGTGATGATGCTTTGCTGTTTTGTATCTCTAATTTGTGAGTATATGAAAGTACTCATAATTCAAGAAAAAGTTGGGTGGTGAAGTCATACTGAGATCAAGAGGAGTCATTCCGAGAATTCAAAATCTCTGGTATCAATGATTTAAGAAGTCGTATTGAGAACCAAGAGTCGTTCTGAGAATCTGGATGAGCCGTTCTGAGAACTTGATGTTCGTAGCGAGTTGTCCGGAGTTGACTTGATGAAGAAGAAGTTTGTAGCAAGAAGTTCGGATTCGACTTCCTGAACCTAATGTTTTTATCCAGAAGTGTGGTGTCATGCTGAGAACTGGTGAAGTCATAATGAGAAGCCATACCGAGAATTGGTGAAGTCGTAACCTGAAGTCACACCGAGAATAGAGAAGTCGTGCCGAGAAGCGATGAAGAGTCATATCGGGAATTAAAATGGTGTCATGTTGAAGAAGCGGTGAAGAGTCATGCCGAGAATTGAAGTGATGCCAAAGAATCAAGAATGATGAATCCAAGAATATGATGCTGAGATGAAAAATGAGTGGATCTGAGAATTTGATACTGAGAAACTTGTGTAACAATGTCGGTTCCAGAAAAAGGCCAAAGTTCAAAATCAAGTGAAGGGGAAGAAGACTCAAGAAGATTCTAGAAGCATTGAAAAAATCTTAATTACTCTGAGATTTCAGGATAAATTAATATTTGGGTGAATTTAAGTGAGTGGGAAAATATTTTGGTTTCCCACCTAAGCACACTTTGGAGAACATATAAATGGAGATCATGGTTCAAAGTAAGAATGTGATGAAAAAGTAGAGAGAGAAGCTCTGATAATCTAGAGGGAAGAAGAAGTGTTTGGCCGACAGAGTTTCATTGCAGTCTCAATTCAAATGATAATTTGATACTGGTAGACACCGTATTAAGTTTCTCGGACTGAGAAAATTCAGAGTGAAGAAGAGAATTCAGAGTGGAGATTCGGAATGCGGAATCAGTACTGGCTGTCACCGTATTTAGTTTCTCAGACTGAGGAAGACACGGATTGATGATTCGGAGTGGATAATAATTTAGAGTGGAGAATCTGAAGTCGAGATTCGGAATGGGGAATCAGTACTGGCTATCACCGTATTGAGTTCCTCAGACTGAGGGAGAGTCGAATTGAATATTCTGAGTGGAGAAGAAAATTCGTAGTGAATAATCTGGAATAAGGATTTGTAATGGGATGTTCGGATTGTAATTGATCTATCTCAAGTCTAAGGAGTCCATTCATTTCTTCTAGGTAATGAAGTGAAGATTTGTGTTAAACTTCCTTAAACATGTGTATTTGAAAGGAAGTGCAGGTAAAAAAAGTTGTTACAAGATAAGAGACTTTTCCCTATTATGCTATGAGGGTGCAAATGCACTGGAGTGATTGTTTCACAGTGCTTCACGAGTGTAAGGGTATATCCTTCTTGTTTTAATCCAAGGATTGTTTTCTTTGTGGATTTTATGGTGCTGGATTTTTTCCAACCATACTAAGGATGTAGCTATTCTTATTGAATAGAAAAACTTATAAATTGATGTCTTCCTATGGATGTGTGTTTTTTTGTTTCTCAGCAGGGAAGTATATCTTTAACTGGAGACAAATGTTGTTCTCATTTTAAGGGAACTTAAAAGAAGAAAATTGGGTACCACTGATTCACCCCCCTCTCATTGGTTCGTTACTCCGACTGAGTCTTTACAGCTGGAGATCTTATGCATGAGTTTTATAAGTATTATGTTGTTATTATAGATGAAAAAGTATATGAATGTTCCATTCCACTATAGTCAAAAATGATTAACATAGAGGCCATTATATTATTTTATAGTTGACAGAAAAAAAATAATTTTTTTATCTAATAAAATTTCAATATATGTTTGTGGGAAATTAAAAATTAAAAAATCTATTTTAAAATAAAAAATTATATTTTCATATAACCTAAAATGAGAAAGAGGAATATAAAAAATATATTGATAAATATGAGAACTTCTTACACCAGCATAGGAATTCTAAATGATTACATAAAAATGTGCCAAAAAACTATAATAAATAGAATTATGATTTTTGGTATTTCTAAAATATAATGGAGGTCGAATTTGGGTTACTAGTCCTTTTGGCAATAGGCAATTAGTGGAAACTATGGAAAAAGATAAATGGGGTAGTTTAAAATATAGGGATTATTTTTATTATGTTATCGACTATGAATTGGTTATAACATTTACTAAGTATCATTAAATGAGTACATGATGTCTAATATATAACAATGTTCTAAAAATAATGGATTTATTGTGCATTTTATTTGTAATTGTTTTCATAATAATCCTTTTTATTATTAATTATAAAATATATTTTCATATATATTTTTATGAATTTAATATTTTAAAATTTTGTATTTCTCAAATATTTATTATAATAAAATATATATGATTCTTGAAATAAAAATTAATGATTATTATAATCTCAGAAGGTTGTGTTTTATATGTTTTGGTGCACTATGTTATATCTCATCTAGTGTGGTGGTTTTCATGCTATGATATAGGGAATTAAAATATTGTAACTCATTCACATTTATAGACTAATATGAATCATTATTATCAAAACTCAAAAAATATGTATCATAATAAAAACAAATAGTTATTTCATGATTAATTTCAATTGTTTTAAATGGTACCAAATCATTATAATTATTCCATGAGGGATGCTAACTTGGGATATGTTTCACTGAAACATATAAGGGTTATGGAATGAAGAATTTTTATTGGAGGAGATAATTCATATTCCCTAGAGGATAACATCATCAGAGCATACTCTCTGTGCACCCAATGTGTGTCCATGGTTTAATATGTTGAAACCAAGAAGAGGTGTTATAATGTTAATAATGGGTTCACACTCTCAAGTGTCCTTATAGTTTGAAATATTATCATGACTCCATTATTCATGCACCCATATACATCCATATATCCTTTTAAATATTTTAGATATTCTTTTGAGAAGTAGGTCCCTCTCCTTTTGTTATCCCCTCCACCTCTTCCCCCATATCCACTATCCTTATCATTTTTCCCTCTCACTATCATCAATTTTGGGTCTGATAAGTCAATATATTAATAGATATCTGTTTTTAATAAAGGAGGAAGTTCCCTTCTTCAATAATAATTTAAAACCTAGATTCACCCTCACTATTTCATATATTTTATGATTTTACTTACAAAACAATGTTTTTAGGGAATTTTTGTTTGAATTATAAATTTCAATATAATATTGGTGGATAAATCCATGATATTTGATGAGTTAAATAATATGGTCTTAATTAAGGTGGTTCCGTTTAACATTCACCATACCCTATATCACTCTTCATAACATGCATGAACATTTTTAGGATTTAGGTTTATTTAATCAATAAATGTCCCTAGCAAGTCTAAATATGTTTATAGGGATATGGTAGAGCCCCTATAGTGTTAAATGTGAATTTTATGTATGGTATGGTTAATTTAGTGTGGTTTCGATGCAATATTTCCAAGGTGGAGAACCAATATTTTGTTTTAGAATAACCATTAGTGGAGTATGTAAAAGTATTTAAATATTAATTCCATATGTTGATGATATATGAATTGGGTATTATCCCCTTGTGTAGTGGGGGACTTTGTCATGGGTTAAAATATTCAACTAACTATGAGAATTTCATATAAATAGTGTCAATTTTTCCATATAACAATTTAGATTCATATATATAAACCAATTTAGTAATATTTCAATAATCGATGAATAACTAGATTAATGTGTTTGTTTAGATAATCTAATATATGGGAATTTATGGTTTGACAATTATTGTAATAGTAAGGTATTCCTTATTTTTTGATAGGGATTGTGTCAACATTGGGGTGGATTATATGTTTTGGACGTTATTGGGATTGCAATTAAAATTTGGGAATATAGATTTCCTGACATACCATATCGTTACATTACAAATGGTACATAAGGGATATGGAGAAGGGAGTAATCCCTTGGAAGTCTTACTAGATTATCACCTGAAATGTGATGGTAGAGAGTCTATTGTATTTTTACACCTTATGTTGTTATTTTGGGTTCCCTTCATATATTATTGAATAATGATTCATGTTATTCTTGATATCCGGGGTTAGGAATTACCTACATGATGCGATTAAGGATTTTTGTATCAAAGGGTTACCTATGAGGTAGTTCATATAGGAATTTTAGTCTAACAGATTTAGTACCATCATGAGAAGTTTTGTAGATATAGGTGTTGCGTGAAATTCAGGGGAAATTAAGTTACTTTATAGTGTAGTATGCTAAGAAATAATAGGATATTATTTTATGGTGTTATAAGTGTTGGTCTATTGTTTCCAGATGTATATAATGATGAAACTATTCTAAAATTGTTTCTATACAATGATTTTGTTCCATAATGTGATGGTATGGGACATAAAATGATGTGTCCCAATGAGTGGAAGGATTATGGAATAACATACTGTATAATAACTCACTATGAATAAGAGGGTGTTACTCTGTAACATAGATTGAGACCTAACCCTATGTGAGAGGGTAATAGAATGTGAGGTGGAATACGAACTCACCCTATGTAAGAGTGTGGTGGTATGATTTGTGGCATGAGATCTCATCCTATATAAGGGGGTGTTGTATGAGAATATTTATAAGCCTTTACCAGGACTGATAGTGTTTTATGTATTTTGATTCATTTATGTGTAGTTAAGTAACCCAAATGTTGTTTATCATACATCTTATTAAATCCAATAATCCACCCATTGTTGTATTTAGTGGTCTATAGATTCACATGGAAAAAATGATGGAGGCCATGATGCAATGTGAAAAAAAAAATCATATAACGGAGGACAATGGTCTATGTAAAATGTAGTGAAATTCGTTAAGAATAGACATTATGAAATGGAACTGATCATATTGATTTTAAGAGGGACGCTACATCGGGTATCTTAAGTGATTTAGTTTTTATTGGGTTTAACCATTGAATTAGTAGGATATCCATGGTATTGGAATGTGATACATGTGAAATGTTCCGGGTATTGTGACATAGACTTCGAAACCAATTTATTGTACTACATACCATGGTAGAGTAATAAGGGGGAACCCTATGTATTTTACTACATGCCACTTTTCACTTTTATCATTAAATGTATTGACCCACATGTCATTTAAGGGTTCCCCAATAACCTATAAAATATGGATATTATATAGTAAATTAAAAAATGGAATTTGATGGAGTGTTAGGGTGTGATATGATATGTCGCACAATGGATAATTGTAAGTGAGAGGTTTAGATTTCATGGTATGTAATGAGGCCTCTCCTAAATTGGGTGTGTGGTGGTAAGAGATGTGATATATGAGCACACACTCAGTGAGAGGGTAGTGGTACGATATGAGGCATGATTTCATTACATTTTTTGAGACCATACAATGAGTGAGAGGGTATTGGTTATGACTCGATTGATGGTCATATTCAATTTCAATTTGTTTGGGTGTCCATACATTGTAATATGAAATATAATGTCACCCTTTGAAAGAGTAGGTGATGTTCTGTATCATAGTGACCAGGTTAGGACATGATAACCTAACCAATATGCTTAGGCATTTTCAATTTTCATTATATGAATATAAAAATTCACATTATAATATATTAGAGGAACCCCATTGGTGGTGGTAAACGGAGATAATTTCATACACTATGCATGGTAACCCTCATTAATGTGAAGATATTCGTGTTTTACATTGATTTTACTAGTTATATGCATGTTTAAGATTGATTATCTCATGGGATATTTTGTAGATTGGTCCATGGATGTGGTTGAGTTTTATTATAGGGTCTTCCCTATTTTTTTACATTAATATTAATATATTGACCCGCCATGGGATGTATTATTCTATTGAAGGAATAATTATCATTATTATTTTATATGTTCACAGTGTATATAATTTGTGCCTAGATATTAATTATAAATCACTTATATAACTATAGTGTTTACATTGATTAATTTATTTCCATGTTATTTCATTTTATTATAGTGAGAGTATTGTCTCCTCATGTTTATTATTGAATCTCAACATTAATTTTTATCCCTTTTAATATGAGGGTAACACCATCGGTCTTTTAGAACACTTTTCATTGGAAAATAGGATAGATTATATGTTGTATCAAAATTAAATTACATCCACTCTTTTTTTGGTTATTGAACAATTTAGGATTTCGATATTGAAACATCATAATGTGTTGGAATGTAGATAAGAAACTAGATTGGTGTGTCATGAATCCCATTCCAAAATGAATGTTCATATTTTCATAGGTATGGAATTTTTATCCATTCATTTAATTTTTGGATTGACACGATTCATTATGATTTAGTTATTGTATTATATTATTATTTTACATTTACTCTACTGGAGTTGGTAAGATCATATGAGATTGTATATTATACTAGGAATGTATATATACATAGATATGGGACACACTGCTTTCCAGTGAGATATGGTTTAAAAAGAAAATGGAATAAAAACATATCTAAGAAAATTGAAGTGTTTTTAGAGATATTTATTATATAATATTTGATTAACTGAAAAATCAATAATAATTTATTTTGTGTTTCACAGAAAACTTTATTTTTGATCAAATAAATTACCTAAAACCAAAATATAAATTTATATCTGTCTTATTTTGATTATTCTTTGTACTTTCATTACTTTTTGGGATGATTTTATTATATTTTCTGAATTTGTAAAGTGTATTACCATGTATTATTATTATATGATTCATTTCCTTAAGATGTGATATGTCATTGTGTGATATTTTTATTTAATGTGGTGTATTTTTATGTGGGGGATGTTATAATGTAGTGATGCATTAGGATAGTATTTTAACCCTCCCAATAGTGAGTATAAATAGATAACAGGTTTTTTAGTAGTCCTTCCAATTATAGGTGGGATAACAGTTTGTTTAATGTCCTATCACGGTTGGGATAAATTAGTAGAGTTAGGATTAGATGAATGAGTAGGTATGTATGTTATATGATAATTCCTTATGAAGGTACGTTGTACTATTAGAGAGAGTGGAAAAATCTATTTGTAAGTTCATGTGCATACCATTAAGAATTTGGCTGTGATTTGGTTAGTGGGTTTATATTATCACAATTCTTGGAAATAAATTTAGTTGGTATTAGGTGTGGTTCTTGGTGAATGATATGTTGTAACAAAGGAAAAGGAAATCATGATTAAATTATATATATATATAATATAGACTCATGTGATAGTAGAATGAATATTGATTATGTATTGGATTTTCCATGGATATGTTTGGATGAAGTGGTATTTTTTTAGAAAAGCTCAAATTTAGATAATCAATGGGAGTTATTTGTGATGTTTAAGAAACATTTAATTTATTAAGAGGTTATCAATATTAAATTATCATGTGAGTATCATATAATTGGTAATAAAGTTCTAGAAATCTCACTGGAAAACCTCTAATGTGTACTTCTATGTTGAAATACCATTCAGTGTCAGTGTTGTGAATCATTAGTGACTTTTATGGTATGTATTCAAATGATCGAGCATTTACTGTGAATCAATTTGGGTTTTTAAAAATAATATTGAATTTTTTCATGGTTGAGGTATTTTTTGATAGTTTAGGATGTGATCTCTATTGAAATTTTTTGAATATATGGTATGAACTAGTATTTATAGTCTTGTTTAAAAAGTTAATATGTGGTTTCAGTGAGGTAGTGTGTCATTAACAGTGACAAATAGTATTCAAATGTTTTTTGTGATAGTAATCATGGAATATGATTAATTTAGAAACCTATAATGGTGATCATGAGATGATATTTCTTAGATTTTATGAGAATTACATGTGTGTGTTAAACCCTATGTGATGTTTATTTTTTGATGTGATTATGTTGGTGCAAAAATAAAATATGAAATCCTTTGGTGGGTATCTCCTTACACATCATTGTCTGTACAGAACTAGTGATGTTTTAAGTAAATAATGGATTGATTATGGATTGATTTAGGTTTTGAGAGCTGAGTGATAGTGATATTTTGATGATGTTATCATTTATGTTAGTAAATTCAATATTTTACCCATACTAATTCTATTACTCTGTATCAATTCTTGAGATGACCTAGGTGTCAATGGTGGTAGCACTATTCCCTCCCCTATCAGTGGGGGATGGTACATCATTTTTCCTCTTGTGGAAATCGACCTTCTTTCTCTCCATTATCCAATATAGATGTCCCCTCCCTACTCCATATAATTACTCTATTTCATAGTGTACTAGATCTTCACATGGGATACCCCATCATTCTCCATTTTAGAGTTCCCTGAAAATTGGCCTCTCCTGAACCTGACTTTGGTGAACCAACTCACAAATAATTACCATTAGTTGGCACATTTGACAGATTTTTGTTTATATCATTGTCATTAAATGACATTTCAACCATTGAGCTTCTTGAAAACTATCACACGGTGGTTTGATTCAAATTAGTGTAAGATCTGATCAACACTGGGTTTATAGATCCTCACTCTTGAAATATATCATTCTTATACCTATTTCATTGGCCTATTATTTCCATATGAAATGATATCCTCCATATATGTATATTTGTGTAAAAATCCTAAACTCCATCTTGCATTCGAAAAATTATCAGTTATTCATATGCTGAGAAGCATTGTTAGTCATTTTTTGTACTTATGTAGTCAAATTGATTCACTGTGTTATCCCATTTTCCAATCTATGTGAATTGAGGTTAATGTTTATTGAAATACATTGATTAGATTTATACTATGTTTGGGGAGTAATTTGGGAGTAAAAAATCACTGTCCTTTCAATTTTTGACTGATTACTACTCTTCATGCATACATCAATTTTTCTTTCCCATCAATTTTCGATGTGGTCACATGTTCTATCATACGGAGGTTTTTTTTATTGATTGTAGTAGGTATCTGTCTTATTTTGTAATATTAATTGTGAATTTTAATATAAAAGAATCATTTACTAATTTCCTTATTTAAAAAGAGAATGTGCATGTGAAGTATTATCCAAGCGTTGTTTATTTTTTTTTCTATTTAGAAAAGTGACATGGGTGCCACCAAGTTGGAAGTGAAATACCTTGAATGTGACTAACTGATTCATCCAAAGTATTATCCTTATTTTAATGATACCATGAAGGCTATAATCAGAAACAACAGATATGATTTTGTCCCTTATTTTGGATTCAAGGCTATTGATAATAGGACATTCATTCCAATACCATCTACATCTTTTCTTGTGTATAAATTCTAAAATGAAAAAGTTTTCATGGAACACGAATCTTCATGCCATCATGTATTATGAAAACTGATCCATATTTTAAACCTTTTAATTTCTCTACCTCTAAATTATAGTGAATTTGTTGACTGTAGAGGGAACAAGACTATTATACCAAGATGGAAAAGTAATCTTTCTGGGATAAGGTTTAAAAAATATACCAAATTGAGAGATAATAAATGTGACTGTAAAACATTAATAGATTATGAGAATTGCCGCCAAAGGATCATGAATATTTAATCTAGTATAAGGAATGGAATTAAAGGATATCTTATATTTGAAAAGTATCTAGTTCAAATTGTGGTGAAAAAACCAATGCCTCAAAAAGAATACTTGAACTTACCAAAATCTGTAGTTACTAGTTCCCATGGGAAATAAAAGAAAGATAATATATGAATAATACTAGATGAATAAAAAAAGTTGAATTGGTTATCCAAGAGCCTAGAAATATGGTCGATCATGATCTTAGAAGAATAATTTGGGAACTAGAACGTGATGAATTTGGGTTGGTCCATGAATCAGTGCCTTCTAGAGACCATAATGGAATGGAACGAGAAATCAAAGTAGACATATTGATGTGATTGTAGCTTATTATTTACTTTGTGGTCGAAATATCAATGGATTCTTTACGATCAATTCCTTAAATAAATATTTCAATATAGTTTATAAAATTTTGCTTCAATTTAATACCATTGTGGCATAAAGTGTTTTGATTAATAAACAATACCACATTCTAGATTATGAATTTAACAAATAAATGATCAATTCTATAAAATATATGTTGACAAAAGACAATAAGTCCATAATTATTGAAGATATTTTCAATAATGTTCCATATTTTGAGGCAACTATACATCATAAGGACTTATATAGGGTGATTAATTCCAAAAATCATAGTCTTATCTTCCATAAATTTTTTCTTTCATTCTATGTGTAACAATATTTTTTTAATTTTTCTGGTTTCCCACTTTTTACACAAAATTTCTTTTAAAATGAAAAAATTATATTTGAGTGACTACATATATAAATTCAAGGAATAAAATTGTTGTTTTAAAATTTATTAAAGATGAGTTGACAAGATTTGAGAAATGATGAATCATCCATCTGTGGCTTTGTATAGGAATTTATAGGTGTTCTGGGACTTGGGAACAATGACCAGACCAATCAATTTTTTCATGGTTAATGGTTTATTTGTTTTCCTCAGATATCCAAATATTAGAAATAGGTTTTTTTTTATTATATAACATGAGATATGGTTTCAATAGGGGATTCCCAAAGTATTGACAACTATTAGCCAAAATTAATAATTTTTAGTATGTCTTTATAATGTTTTGAACCATAATCATATGGATAGATTTCTTATATGTGTTTCGGTTATTCATGTTTTATTGGTGTCTTTATATATGTTTTCGTGTTATTGTGTTGATTATGTGTGTGGTGATCAAATGATTAATTTTTTATTCTAATATAATAAAGAAAATATTTATTATAAATTTATAGGGTAAGTGTTAGAATATATGGGATGTCTGGAAGAAGTCATGGGGATTAGTTATTGAAGTTTTCTAGTGAACATAAATTTAATTATTAAGAGTAATTTAGTATATGTTTCAATATATTTCAGAACCTTAATGTTATTGGTTTTTTATTAATTGTTAAAAGTTTTTTTTTTATTTTATGGTATTGGTTCTTCCATGTATTTACATGGATGAGAATCATTATGATGGTCAGTTTATATTGAACAGTATCATAGTTATACTATAAAATTAATTGGGATTTAAGATGTTGAGTCGTAGAGTAGGGGTGAGATATAAATTGATATATAGATCATAAATGTTATGTTCAACCCATATTTATTGAGTGTTTTTACATGTTCATGAGAGTCTTTGTGGTTATATAATGAGTCTTGTGGATGTTACTTGTTTTTTGATGGAATATAGGGGAATTTTTCTAAATTGTGGATATAATTCCATAATCCATGTGTTTCAAAATGTGGTCTAGTCAGTCAAGTTGTGTTGCACCACAAGCCAAGGATTTCACCATGATGGATTCCTTGAGGGGAGTGTTTCACCATAGACATGTAATTTTTCAATAATGGATAATCTTGTTGGAAGTGATGAGAAATAACCTAAGGGGTTTTTTCAAAAGGGTTTTCTAGGGTAGAATATTTAGTTTGTAAATGATGGAGTGCTTCCCTATAGGGAACCCTATCCAATATAACTGTTGGTTAGGGATTATCTAGCAATTTCTAGGAGGGAATCATTGTGTCTATAGCAATGTTGTTACACTACAATGTGTTACCAAAGTATAGAATTAGTACTTTGGTTAATTTTTAATGAATCAAATCAGGCATGTGTTCATTTTTTTAGGATTTTGGGAAAATTATTAAAAAATTATGCGCCTCCTTTTTTGGCTGCTCATTCCTAGTCACAACAGCTACTAACACTTTTATTTCCCTCCAGTACCTCTGTACTCATTGGCCAAATGAAAATCCACATTCTTAAGAATCAGTATTATTTCTAAAGTTGGAGTCTTTTCTCCGGTAGGATAAGGTATGTCCTTTTATCCTTCCCATTATTTCTTGTATTTCACTTTTTAACATAACACACATTTTAGGATTTATTTGTATAAATTCATGATAGAAAGAGAATATATTTAGATAAATATATGGTATCAGATTTGTTAACTCATACCTTATTGTTGTTTTTTAAATGTTTAGGCACATAGGCCTCATTATTGAAACATAAAAGGTGCCAAAATACAGAGGATGAACTAAAAACAGAAATGAAAGACAAAACGAACTCAATTAGGACATTCTGAATTGATTACTCATGTTGTGATGAGGGGAGCAACCACCCCTCCCACAAGGATTCTGCCCTCTACTCCATTCTTTGGCCCATATCCATGGTCCACCTCCATCATCCAGAAGTCCAGTATCATCAACATATGCAATCTCATCATCCCCACATACATGGACATCTCTTTGCACATCTTCCTCACTACTACCTGACTCAAGAAACTCAAAATAATTATTAGTACTTACCCTTACAAGGGTTATTTTCTTCACATTCTGAATATTTTTATTTCTAAGAGTTTTCAAGACTGAATTCCTAGAGACAAACTTTTTTGTGAATCCAACCCCTTTTGCATTGATATCCAGAAGAGAAGGATCTTCAGTCCTGGCCTCCTTTAAAATACCATAAGGAACAACCAGTTTTTGGAATTTGTGTTGGTCATAAGCTACAACACACTGAGAAACAGGAAACACCTGCATGCTCTTAGTATATCCGGGTTCATACGTGTCATGCAACCTCAATTTGGGTGTTCCCTTAATAGAATATTTTGAAAAAACAGCCTGACTTTGTTGATTTCAATCACCACATCCTTTCGATTTAATAGGTGTTTTCCCTTTATCCAGTGGTTTTAATGATGTTATACCATCCTCTAGATTAACCCCTGCTTGTCAAGAGACAGTAGGAGTGGAGGAGGAATCCCCTGATTCATTTAAGTCCACAATTATTGAAGGATTCAAGTGATTATACTTATTATTGTTCATGAGTAAAAATAGAGTGTACCTTTTTGGACATGGAATCTTCAAATTTGGTCTTCCCATTACGATTATAAAAGGCCAATTTCTACTCTTTCCACAAATCAAAGTCCAAATCATTTTGTACAGAAACTTCCCTGTATTCCTAACTATAAGTTGATTCTTCACCATTATAATCACTCATGATATCCTTAGTTAAGGCATCTTTGAAGGTTAAATTAGTGATAACACCATCCTCAGCTATATCATCCCAAGAAAACTTGGGTTTATCAACTTACAGAATAAGTGAAACCAACATACTTATATTTCACGACAAATATGTAGGAATCATACCATTTTTTCAACCATTAATATGAGGTGGAGAATCCAAAAAAGGTGTATAACCATCTTGAGAATTTATTGAGGAAACCTTTGAATTAATCTGACCACTTTTTGGATTAAGATACATTGATTCTGAAACCTTAGTAGCAACAATAGTTTCAGTACACTGAGTTTTAACTTTACTTTCTATCCTTCTACAATTTTGAGAGTCATATCCTTTTTATTGATAGTTTGAACACAAAATTCCACTTCTGAAGATATCCATTGAGTGACCAATTATCTAACAAGCATCACAAAAGGGTTGATTCTTCTCAAATTCGATTCTAAGATTCATTTCATCCTGATTTGTGGATAAATATACTTTGCCAATCATTGTTGAGCTTAGTTTAACTTCAATCAAATTCCTAGAAAAGTGACAAAAACTTACCATCTCAAGGGCAGTGTCCATCCTAATGGGAGTACCTATTGCAGATGAAATGTCAAAAAGAATTTTTGGGTTCCATATAACCAAATTTAACCCATTTATTTTGATCTATATTTGTGCACAAGTTTCTTTAAAATCATCTAGGTCGAAGTTTAAATTCCATTCATGGAAGCGCATAATACCCGATTGAAGATTAATTGAGCCAGAGCTCCATGCTCGATTTTTCAATTCCATAGAAGGGAATAAGAGATGGAAAAACCCACGACCAATATAAATGCATTTAAAGTCTATATTGTAGTTGTTCCTTTCATATTGTGTAATATATTTTAATTCATTAAAATATTCCCATATTCGTTCCTTGGATTCTACTTTTGGTAATTCTACCATGGGGTTGAATGGGTCTGGATATATATGGTAGGCTTCGGTGAAGATATTTTTTGTTTGAATTGAAGATTATGAAGCTTTTTCGGTGACATTATAGTGGCCCGAATGAGATAATAATAAATTTAATGACAACTAGTTTGGTTTACCAGACCGAGTAGTTGTTCGAGTCCTTGTAAATAAATTAAATTATGTATGTTGAGGATAAGTGATATGGTTAATATCCTCTTATGTGTGGGGGGTCCTTTGGTAATGGTTTTAGGGAGAGTTTAGGTATTAAAATTATATATGAATGGTCTTAGTTTAATTTTTCACCAGTTAATCCCTTTATATGGTTAGAATGATTGTAGTATTCCTTAAATAGATGGATACATTTATCTATGATTGGGGTTGGCTATTCTACGACATGTTTTTAGTGTATTTTTGTGTGTTGTAGAATTAGGGTATTACACAGAGGGTGTTGGGGATTTTGTGGCTGATGGGTATGTTCATGTAAAGGACATTAATGGAATTCCTTTTCTGATAAGACCATGGTAAATTATGGATTGTCTTTGTTATACCTCATGAGTGGTACCTAAGGTCTATGTAGATGAGTGGAATCCCTTAGAATCCTTGTGGGATTAGTGCATGGAATGTGGGGTAAGTGATCATATGGGATTAGTTACACCATAGGGTTTAATTATGGGTGCCTTTGGTTTACATTAGAATAATGATACTATGTTACGATAACCTCAAACGGAGAGTGTAATATTATGATATTTTATATGTATTCATTTGAAATAAATTGAAATTATTTTATGTCTTTCTTTAAATGTCACCCAAGTATAAATACCCAATGTTATTTTATAACATTTATAAACAAAAAATTGGTTTGGTTTGTATGAGAAATTTTAACCACAATATGAAATATAAATAAAAATGAATTTAATTAATTTTAATTTATATATAAATCCAGAATAAATATTTATTAAATTTTTTATAAAATCATTTCGTAATTAAGAGAAAAAAATTTCATGAATAATATTTTTATATATACAATATATATCACTATCATAAAGAAAATAATTTCATACTTTTTTATAATAAATTAATAATCATTCCTACATTAATTATTTATTTTTTATAATGAATTCATAACCTTTTTAAGGTAAAAGTGTTATTTGTTTAAAAAAACTATTTTATATATGAAGAATGTGTATTTATTTCTTTAAATTAAATAAATCACTATATACTAATGATGTAAATTAAATATACACAATATATTTGCAATTAAATGTTTTAACATTCATAAATTTGTTTTTACATGGAAGTTAATTATAATAAACAAAGCTTTATGCTAAAAAATACATATTTTCTATAAAATTTATTTTTTGAGTTTTAAAAGTTTATATTAAAAATGATTTCTACCAAAAAATATTAATTGATTTTATTAAAATTAATTTATCATTATAAATCAAAATGAATAATGTTTTTATGGTTCCACATACATTTTTGGTAAAAGGAATAGTTAAAATTGTAAATAATCGATGTTCATTATGGGTTAAAATAGGTTTACCAAGTTGAGTTTTAAATGATAATGGTAGAAACTCCACATAACCATGTCTAAATAAATTTTTTTGTAGAAATATGTATTTATATTATTTTATCTTTGAGTTTTTGTGGATTATTTCTACTTTCACAAGAATGTGACACTATATTTTTTTTAATCCTTTAAGTAATTCCATGTACGTCCATCCCCTCACTTTTAAATGGGCACTACATATCCTATGTTATTTAAAAAAATTATACCAATTTGTCAGATAAGAAATTCAACCAACATTCCAAGATTAATTGTATTCATTCTTTAACTTATGTTATTCTTCTTACTGTCCTAAGAAGGGTTAATGTAGTAATTTAAATGAGGTATCTCTATGATGAGGTAATTTATTTCTAACTCATTCAGCTATTATTTCTTCTTATACGTACTCAATTTATTTTTTATTTATACTAACCTATTAAATCCAATATCATTACTATATTGTGATTTTATTATTATGGGACAAACATTATTCACTCCATTTACCACCCAATGAGAAATTAATATACATGACATATATTCCTGTGGACAGCCACCTCCATGTAGGGATATGATTCATTTTCTATCACAAGATCATATTAATGGATATAATAAATATATATAATATTTGTTATATTATTTATATAATTTAATGGTAAATTAATATTTATATTTACTTTCTTCTTGACGTTATAAAATAAATATGTTTTTATGGTACATATATACTACCATCTCCATGTACGATGTAATTCAATTATCTATCATTGGACTTTATGAGTGGTTATAAATATAAATAATTATTATATATATGTTTTTATATCATTATTAACATTTTATAGGTTATGTAACCATGATAAATATGCATTTACCAAAACTATTGAACCAAAGAATGCATAAAAAATGTAGAACCCAACACCGGAAATGAAAATGAGACAGATTAATTGATAATGAATATGTAATAAGATATTATAAGTACATAATTTTTTGTATTAAATGTATGAATTGTTTTATGTTTTTAGTATCTAATAAATTTGAGTTTATTATTTATGTGGTTAGAGTACTTATAATGTAATTCATACATTTGGTTAGGGTTTTTGTTCAAACTATAAATTCTTCCGGAAATATTCCATATTACACAATTAATATTATTGTTTCATGTATATAAAAACAATCCTAAATTTAATTTCAGGAATTTAATTATTTTCAATGTATTTATAATTTCATTTTATGTTCATTTTTTTCTAGTTATTCATTTTTAAAATTTACCCAAATTTATGGGTTTTATGTTAAAATATACATTTTTATGGGTATTAATTATACTTAAATTTTCCATGATGAAATTATATGATATATCACCCAATATTATGTTGTATTTTATTTTATTTTATTTTTCTATTTTTTATAGTCTATATTTTTTGTTTTCAATTTACAATCTCTATGTACTAAAAATGTCTTATAGATTTTTTGAGATAAGTAACGTTCTTTTTCCATTCAGTTAGGAATATTTTTCTTCATTTTACATACTTTAATTATAGATATTTAAAAACTGATCTTTATAACTCTTATATAATTTACAAATGAAATTGTTAACAATATTTAATTTCTATAAAAAGTAATAAACTGAATCATATCTTTGTTTTCAGAGCATTATACTTCTTATAGAATTTGTGAATATGATATTTATTTTAATGTAAACTATTTGAATGAATTTTCTCACCATCATGATATAAATATAATATAAATATTACCTTACATGTTTTGAATTATATTTTTTAAAAAAAAATTTCCTAATATTATATAAATATTTAGTTTTAAAAATGTTCTTTCTAAATAAATATGGAATTTTCCTAAAGAAATGTTCTCATCATATTTTAAAGTGATTTTTTTACCAAAAACCTTCAATGTTTCATAATAATTTGAAAAAATATTAAAAAAAATTATAATTATTATATTTTTTAATTATTATAATTTATAATTATAAAACCTCAATGAATCCAACTTTCTTTTCCAATAGTTTAGCTTTTTCAGAATGATAAATATTTTTATTATCTTTTGGAATAAAAATAAAGAGTTCACGATGATATAGTAGCTGGATATGTTATATACCTAAACTAAATGCTGTAATTATTAGTGTTTTAGGATATTAAATGATATTTTGTTTGGTATTCCATTAAAAATTCACAGTACATAGGTGTTTAACAGGAGCCCTATGGAGGTGAACATGAGGTTATAAAAAACCTGAGATGAATTCCATGGGGTGTATCATTGCCTTATTATATCTCTGTTAATGATTATAAGAAACATTTTTGTGATGTTTTTAATGACCTGTTATTATACTAATAATATAATTCCATTGACCATGATCGTTTATTCCTCCATGATTCATGACATATGAATTAAAAAAACCTTATTATATGAGTATGGTATATGAATTGTTGGGTGTTATTTTCAAAATTTAATCTCATGTTCTCAAAAAATCATCATCATGATACTATTTTATATGTTCACTAGTTTATTTCTCATTTGTTTACCCTTAATGGGCATCTATGTTCACCCATTCTTATATTTTATTTTCCTTGTGGTATGAGTACATATTTTTTGTAGGGTATATCTAATATATATAATGTTATGATAATGTTTCAAGAGATATTGAAGAAATATTTTGAAATGAATTTTTGGCTATCTAATCTGTATAGAAACAAAATTATTATGGTTAAATGGCATGTATTGTCAGGGAATTTATTGAATATTCCTATAAAATTGTGCAAAAATTATATATGTAATATATGGTCAACTAATTTGTCAATGGAGTAGTTTTTAGAAAATTTATTGGAACTAGGATAATAAAATTATCGAGAACACAAGGATAATATTATTTATAATAGGACTTTATAAACAATACTAATTAATGGAGTGTGGATTTACATGAAAACAGACCACAATCTAGATAATAGAAAGTGTTTTTGGTTGTGATACCAATTAACATTGGGGTAATAAGTCTAAAATTAGAGGAATGGGTATTTAATAAATCATAACCATTTCATGATGGGAGGGAATTAGACTACAAACCAATATATACTCTCACTAAAGATATGATTTTGGTAATTAATATTTTATTTAAGATCCATTATGATTATTTAATAGGATAAAACCATTTAAATACTATGATGAGATGAAGGTGAAATTGGGTGAAAATTAAATTTTCATATGTTGTTATGAATGTGAAATAATACAGGACATCATGATAGTACTTTTTAAGATAATATTATTTCCCATATTGATTAGTTTAGATTGTTTCCTTGATAATATTTTCGATTTTTCCCTTGGATGGAACTAGTTTGAATCATAAGAAAAAATGAATCTAATATCCAATTCATTGACTATACTCCAGATAATCTAAATAAAATTTTAACGGTATTACAAAATTAGGTGATTATTCCTAATCATCAATCATTATTTATAGATAACTACATAAAAATATAGTTTTGAAACATCCAAATTAGGGGAAATTTTTTTAATGATTTATTGGGTTGTAAAGACAAAAATGGAAAGAATATACATCTTCATAGAAGAGTTTTATGAAAGAATTAGTTGAAAAAATAATGTATAACTTATAATTTGATGTCATATATTTGGGAAACATGGGTTTTATCTACGATATTTCCCAAATCTAAGGGATAACTCCTAACTAATTTCATGGTTTATGTTATGTCAATATCTATTATAAATCATCATGGTTAAAGAAAACTTCTCCTCCACTTTAGATTTGGGGATGAAATATTGATTTTTATAAGAATGTTCCCAATGAAAATATTATATTCCCTCATTTGTAAATTTTGATGGAATTTTTCGCATTTAATATCTATCTATTAATGGATTTTAAATCAATTTCTAGAATAATAAATTCAAAACTGATATTATAAATCAAAATATAAATTTTCATTAGAGTGAGGATTAATATTTTATTCTAATATAAATTACTTCTATTTTATGTTCCATAATTACTATTCTTAATGAGGATTTTTCTTAGATGGTTGGAGAAAACGAATAACATTCATATGCTTATTGTACAAGAGTTTGTTCATATATTTCGGGAAGATTTTCTTAATCATCATTTGATTAAAAGTTTTGATATTTACATAAAACGTGTCTATGTTGTTGAACCTATTTCAATCCATCCAATAATAATTTCCATATTTATATTGTTGTATAATAAAAATATTTTCCAATGGATTCTTTGTGAGGGTTTCATTATGACAAGTGTGTCATCATGTGTTTGAACCCTTTTTTAGTTAATAATAATGATGTTTAATTCCCATTTTAATTTAGTACTATGAACATAAAAAAATAAATAACATCTAAAATCTTATATATATTTATGATTTGTCTGGTAATGTTTTGGGAGATTAATATCGTCCCATGAATGACCATTAATATGGACTTCAATATATGAGGATAAATATGGTTATATAACCATAATATCCATATGTTCCATGTATGGAATCAATGAATTGAAAGTGATGCAATTTGGTCTTATTAATTCCCATATATACTAATAAATATAATGAACAATGTCTTTAAATATTACATTGGTCAGTGTTTTGTCGTAATTTCTCATTAAATGCATATATAATCTAGGGGAATGAATGTTCATAATTATATATTGATAATATTTCCAAATACCCAGATAGTGGACAAACAATATTAAAAATTTAGAACATTTCAATTTCATTTAATGAAAACAAAACTCATTGGGCAAGATATCCTAAGAAATGGAATATCAATAAATCATTATATGATGAATTTCAATGGATATTGTCCAAGGCCTATCACTGTGAATGGGATCTATAATATTATTTTGTTTGATGGATATTATAAATACTTCATGAGGAATTTGTCATGCATTTATAATCCACTGAACAATATTACATAGAGAATAATAATGTTCTTTTTTATTAATGAGTCTGAGTAAAACTACCAGGTGCTTAAGAGAAGGATATTCATTAAATATTTACTCACCTTTATCTATAGTGGAATATAATTTTTGATATATAATTATTAATTTATGATTTCATTAAGATGTTTTATTAAAATTAATGGTTTTATTATAGCATATAATTATGTCTAATAGATTGTTCATGAAAAAAATTACCATCCTTTTTAATTTATACAAACAGGGGTAATATTTAAATTAAATTTATGTTTCCATTATCATTATGGGAAATTTTGGGACATATATACTAATCATAGAGGAATAATATATTTATTAACCTATAATGATTTAAATATTTAACATAAAATATTATTCTTATTGATTAAATATTTTTACTCCTCAATACATTATCAACCTAAGACACAGATATTTTTTTGATGCTTCAAATCAAACATATCATCCTATCTTATATATGATATGGATCATCAAATTTCAATTATTTATGGTTTTCACATGATGACCCATGAAATCTAGAATAATGGAGTGGCATATTATCATTATAAAATTAGTGTTAAATAAAATATCAATTTAATGAATAAATATTTGTTGAAAGAATTTGTAAATATGTATAAGAAGATGAGAAATATTCTATAGTTCAACCATGATAGTGATTTGTCAAATTTTTTTATGAATATAGTATGTTACATGGAAAAACTTTCATGTGTTTTATCATATACAGATTTCCTTATAAACATTTTGATTAAAAAAACATATCATTATTTGGTTAATTATATTTTTTTGGTTTAATTTGTACATGGATAAGTAATGATCTAAAACAATTGATAGTGTTTTTTATTTTTATGCTTAAATTTTGATATGTTCATTATTTTAATATTATAAATATTATGAAATTTATTTTAAAATGTCTCTTTTTATTCATTTACATTTTATAGGTTCTTAATAAATATAATTTTTAGCTTTTTATGATTTTAATAATTTTTAATTAATGTTAAGTAAAAATAATACTCAATTATTTCATTTAAATTTATTATGTATTTCAGAACATTAATTTACTATGATAATTTATTTGTAACATTATTTTATAATGTTTTTTATTTATTTTTATTATATTTTATTTATTATCATTAAATTATTTATGTACATTATCCCATAATATAATTTTTACAAGAAGAGTGTAGGATAAATCCCCATATGAGAACTGATTTTCGATCCTATATAAGATAAGATAAATATAACTATTACTGTAATATAATTATCTTTAATTTAAGAAAATCGGTTGACATAATTGGTAACAAATGTTTCCTTATTAATAGTACTCATAAATCTATGAACATGAGTTTAGATGAATGAAAAAACAGGGAATCATTTTCAATAGTAGTATTAATTATTTGGCATTGTGAAGATCCAGTATAACAAGAAATTCTATTGAAAACATGGATTTATTTGAGATAAATTTGAATTATAAATGACCATTGATGGTATTATGAGATATAGGAAGGTTACATTGGAAATTATAATACAATAGATATCATGTTTCTTCCTGAGTTCCAATGGCATGTCCAAATCACTCACCGGGAGTGATGTTCGGGACACGATTTATAAGAGTCTAATTGATATATTTTGAAAGCTGTTATAAATATTTAATGACACTAAAAATTCAAATTGATTCGAATATTTTGATTTATTGTGTGATCTTGGTTCTTTAATAAAACCATAGATGGTTCTATTTTAAGTTAATTATATCATATGTTACCATGTAAAGAATAAAATTTCAAGAAATATTTTATAGGTTTCTACATATAGGTGTGATGTTGCCATTGATCAGGGTGTCTCCAAATGAAATATTTTTAATTATAGTATTGATAATATCAATCAATCTTATGGAAATTCCTGACTTATTTTCCAAATTACTAGACCATTGTCGATGTTTTAAGTGATCACATGTGTGTCGTCGTGAGATATTGTTAATTATGCCTATTTTGGAAACTAAAAAATATAATATAATTTATTAATAACTGTAGAGGGATTAAGATAAATCAGGATTTACCAAGTTGAAGTGGGATTAATCCAAGGTCTATTATTAGAGTGTAATTAACTTTGAATGTTGTGGATCCTTTATTATGAGTTCATTTAAGATGATGTTCTATCACCCAAAATTTGTTCGGAATAACAAACCATGCATGATTTGTGATCAATGACAGTGTTTTGGAAACAAATGGAATATGTGATTCAAATTAGTGATTATCATTGTATTCTTGGAATTCTGTAGAAGATATAAAACATGGGTTTGATGTTTTTTCAATAATTCTTACCATTTATGTGAAGATTTTTCATATGTTGGGCAACATAATAACGTAGTAGGTGTTATGAATTTAATCATTTTTTAGATATTCAAAGAGTTAAAATATATGTCCAAATTAAGAAAAGTATAAAACAAATATGTGTCTATAAGGATGATAAAATTGGGATAAAATAATTAATGTTAAAAGTAAAAATTTAGTAAAAAATAAAATTGTTTCATAGATTATTGAATGACTATTCACAATTGAGGTTACAATTTTGTAGGGTTTTTCTAATCCCACTAAGAAATGTCATTAGAAAATTAATTTCTCACTCCCTCATGAGTGTCGTGGAGTAGAAATATTGGATTTTGTTAGTGGATTTTAGATAAATTAAAATTATTTTTTCAATTAAATTGATGATAAACTCTATTAAGATAATTGTAAAGATTATAGAATATCTATATATATGGGAACAAAGTAAATTTTGGTGTCGAAGGAGATGCACCGAGAGACAAAATTCAACATCAATAGAGAAAATACATTTCTCTATGTCATTTTTTGTATTCCAGTATGATATTTATTTTTTAAAATTTTAGTTTACAGATTTTAGGTCATGCTGAAAAAAATTATCCTTTGGGGAATCATTTTTGAATATATTGATTTCAAAAACATATTAATATATAATTTAAAAATTATACCGGTAATTTAAAATGTACTATGATATTAATTTTTTTCATGATGGTATTTTTTTCTACACTATTCTATGTACCAATGGGATATGATTGATACTCTTTTATTAATTGAAAATCATCCAATCTAATTAAAATTTTGAGAAAATGATGTCTCTCTTCCCTAGAAATGGAAACATATTTTCTATAATCTTAATCATTTGATAATATATTAAGATACATAACTATATTTTGGATATCACATAACAATATTAAGATGTTACAATATAATTTATCCATATGAATTGGAAAATTATTGTTTACATTCTATTTGAATATAAAAATAAATTTTAATCAATTATGGAATTTTGGTCCCCCTAATTCTATTAAATGTTTTTATCTTTTTATCTCTCTCTATCACATACAAGTACAACTATATTTTATTTACACATTAACTATAAAAATAGAACATTCATTATTATCAATTTTTTTTCAAGAAAAAATCACTCACTTCTATTTTTTAATTCCCTCTATATTTTATACCACATATACCACAACACTATTAGTGTGTAGGTTATTAAAAAATAAATTTTGATCAGTGTTAGTCAATGATCCATAACATCATCAATCATTTTTTAGAATTTCAAGGGTATAAATGAGTCTATATAATATTAATAAAATATAAAATATTGAAAAAATTTAAAATATTTATATATAATAAAATTTATGGAAAATTAAAAAAAGACATTTTATAAAAATCTAGAAAATAAGAAATGACATGTTTTTATCATTCATATGTGTGTAGTTTTAGAATATTATAAATATTATTCAATGTATATTAGGGCCAATAATTATAAATCTAATATTGGAATAGAAATTCCTAAAATTAATAAACAATATAGTGCCCCAAGAAAAACAATAAAAATAAAATAAGGAACTTATGGAAGGTAGAAATTTATATCAAATCATGAATATGAAAACAACATTGTCTAAAATTTTGGTCCTTAAGAGGACTATTCTTAGGGATTACATAAAAAACACTTTTTTCTTTTATATATTAATGCCCTTTCCTCAGAGGATAAATTATATTTCCTCAGATACATTTATAGTTTTTTCTTCTTCAATAATTGTGAGGGATGAGTCTGGAGGAGGCAGTATTGATGGTGATTCAAATTTTTTTAGGGTATGGGATAAATGATTTATTAAAAACATTGATGATGTATTCCTTGATTCAAGTTATCAGTTCTATAATTAATTGGATTAAATATATATCAATGGAATAATAGAATTTATTTGAGGAATTAAGTTAATTAATTTATTTAGGATATGGGAATTTTATTTCCATAGATATTGGATGGGTTAGAAGACTTATTTGACATTGTACCAATCACAAGTTTTTCTACCCTATTTTTATGAATACTATCAAAAATTCTTTTAATCCATGTAATCAAAATCTAGTGTATTAATCTTGTAATGGATATTTATCAAACCGTGATAGTGATGTGATCAAATACATATTTTATAATATTTATTATAAATAATTTCACAATAAATATAAAAATAAGTCACCCATATAGTTAGAAGTGAAACTCAACTGATATAGGTGGGAAAATGGTTTTTTTGGGATGATATTTTTAATATCGTGTGCTTGGTCATGAAAATATCTATTTTCCGAATTTTAATATTCCCATTCAACAAGATTATATTCATATATATTTGGATTAATTAGATTAGAATCAATGATCTAATGAATCATTATCAAATCAATATATTATTAGATATAAAAAATCACACAATAATTTTGTAGGGTGGAAACATATTGGATAAACACTTTTCTACACTTACTTTCTAGTCAAATAGTGAAAAATATATTTCAAATAAATATACACTTGACTCACACTATTATAAATGGTGTTATTGGTTTTGTTGAAGTAGGTTTGGGGAAATATTGGCTCATTAAATAAATATAAAAATTCTAGTATCTATCATTTAAATCATAAAATGTGCCTAATTACTAGAGATCTAAGTTTTAGATATAATATAATCTTTATACCACAACAAAACCTAACCCTGGAGAAAATGTTATCAGTGTAAACACTATATCTATCCATTAAATCCTGTAAAATATTAAAGGATATCCACGGGATGTTGAAATTCAAGGAACAAGTATATTAAAAAATTATAATTCTAAAACATTCCAAAATGGAAATTTGGATAATAAAGTCATTCATGTAAAAATTGGTTAATCATAAACCAAGAAAACACAGGAAAATTTAGTGGAAAAAAATTAAATAGTTCATAAAAATAAAAAGTGGTCTGAAGATAAGGAAAGTAGTCAACCTGTTATGAAAAAATATGCCCCTTCCACCATATTTCCAAAAATAGTTTAAACTTGTGATGGTATTGATTATTATAATTTTCTTAGTATTTTTAGTATCTTCTATATTACCATATGGATGATATAAATGTAATATATTCATTTATTAAATTTCTTAAATGGTTCTTCTATAATAAGAGTTATCTAAGAGAGTATATAACTAAAAATATAATTATGGATTGTTGTCAAATATTTCAAAATGATATACCTACACAATTAGAATACACTATTATATTTTATATTTATTATGTAATGAGAAATAATTACATTAATTAAAAATATTTTTTAAATGAGAGTTGAAAAAAACTATATGACTTACTATTTGTGAGTGAGGGGTCTTAGGTAATTGAAACAAACATATTTTTCTCTATTGTTAAATGTTAAGAAGGATTATTATTTTATGGTAGATGAGTTGAACATTATGTTATCGCATTAAATATCACATTACACATTGTTGTTCATATCCTTATGATAGAATGCTGTAATAATGTTATAGTCATTATAGGTATACCTTTTGTATCCAATACATTGGATTTAAGAGATATTTTAAATGGTAAATAGAATCTTCATGATAGAGCGTACCACGAAGAGTTCAATGTTTTCAAATTGTATCCCCTTATAGATTGATTTTAATTGATAGTAGTTTTTTAGGATTATATATATATATATATGGGATTAAGAATTAAAATAATTACCCATATGGTGATTTATTCATATAATTGGTTAATAATTTCTCAAAATTATTTTTTTTATATGAATCAAATATTGTGCATTAAAGGATAAGGTGGGTTGATAGAAAAATATAGTGCGACATGGCTATGAACCATTGTGAATTTATACCTAAAAAATGTTTTATCCTTGATACCATCAATCATGTTAACACACAAAATTCAAAACCACTATTTTAGAGGCAACCCCACCCCATGAACCATCTCTGGAATTATATGTTCACATTAACATAAAAAAAATTGTTTGATTTTATTTATGAGTGTTTTATATATAAGTTTATATTTTTTAATTCTCGAAATTTATAAAACATGTACGATTAAGGCCTACTAAAAAACATTGTATTTATAAAATGAAAAAAATAATTTTTCTCAATATATTCTCAAATTCTATGATTCTTGCTACCCAGAATGATCTCCCACCATTTTTAGGGATTAGTATCATTTGATTCTTATATCCACTATATGAAATAATATTTATATATAGATTTGTTATACATAAAAGGGTTATTCTATGATTTAATTCTTAAGAACTATTTTATACATAGTTATTATTGTTTTTGAGTATGTAAATTTTGGTTTCATTGATTTATTCTTAGTTATTAGATTCTATAATCATGGGAGAAAACGTTTAGAACATTTTGGGTATTAATAGATATTTTTTCAAGGTGTTTATGTTTTACTTTTTACATATATTTTACGATATATATATTTATGAACAATTATGGAAATCATATTTAGTCATTTGGTTTTACTGGAGTTTGAAAATCCACTTCTATATGTTGATGATATTATGATATTAGAAAATCATAATTAATCCTTCTAAAAAAGAAGAATGTAGAATTCATCAAAATTATATTTCCTCTATATGATCATAATTAGACATATTTGGGATGGGTTAAAGATGAATACATTTAATTTATCACTTATTGTAATGAACCAATTTTTTTAAAATTCTGATTTATTTTTTTGTAAAAAATGTATCTTAATATTCTCCACTCTAGAACTTGATCTACCATTCCTCTCATTCATGTGGTCCATTGATGAGATACTATCAAAACGATTTATGATTTTATTCACTCCCATAAGGATTTATAAATAATTAAAACATTAATTTAATCTCACTTGAAATTTACCAATCTATATATTTTTTAAAGGTCATAAATTAATGGATACTTTTTTATATATTTATCTTATTGGTACTGAATTTGGTTGGATAAATGTATTTATTTGAAATAATTGAAGGTATTATTTTGAATATAAAATAATAAGAAATCATCTTCATACATGGGAAGTATATTTTTTAATTTTCATTATTTTTGAAGCCACTATATCTTTTTAAACATTTCCTCCAGTTTCTGGTGTTAATTAATGGGGTCAAGTATCTATAATTTAGTGATTCATGATATAATATTTTTAAATTCGTTTTTCCATTTTTTATTATCAAAATTTTATATTATATAAAAAATAAATGTGCATGCTATGTTATTTAATCCATTTAAAATCATTCATGATTTTAAAATTTATAATAATGTACAATTTTAAAATATAATGTTTAGATCTGAAATATTTTTTTTATATCCAATTTAATATATGTTAAAGTTGTGATTATTTTATATGTATATATATACATTTTATCATTTTATAACAATATAAAATAAGAATAATATATTAATGAGTTGAATATATGTTTTAAAATATATTTTTTTAATTTTTTTCCCACATTGAAACTCAACATTAGGGAAAAATATTGGGTTTTAAGAATGGGGAGTGGTACGTTAGTGTGGTTAACTATGATCCAATGACTAATTGATGAATAATGATGATTTTTTTCTAAAATTGTTCAAATTTTTTTATTTAATTTGTAAATTTTGGTGGGTCAATATTTATCTAATATATTTGGTTGTTTGGAAAACTTTTATAATATTTATCTTCATTACTCATGGGCTTGATGGGGTAAACATTTTACCTTTCATCATGGAAATTCTTTTAGTAAAAAAATTGGGATAATATTATATAATCATAATTAGATCTAAAATTTAAAATTATAATTAAAATCATATAGTATGTGTCCAAATAGATTATGAAATGAAAATCATAATCCACGTTGAACTCTATATATTTATATTCTTTAATTCATTTATTTTTAATTTGTAAACTATTGGATGTGTTATTTATTCCAGAGGTATATTTTCATTCCACCCCTCTAGTGGTTTTTTTAATTATTTATTCATCACTAAGGTATTTATTTAAATAAGGAAATCATTTTTTATTTTAATATAGAAAATGGGGAATAAAAAATTGTAATCATATATTAGTGGAACCATATTTAATATTTTTGAGATTAGCATTATTCAATTGAGTTTCAATAATGAATGGTTTCTGGGAAAGAATATTTCTATGGGTGGGAGTATTTAATATAGCATTTATTTCATTTATTTTTCAAAATGTGATTTGGTTTATAAAATTTTTAATAAAGAGAGAAATATATATTTATTTTGTTATTTATAGGTCTGTTGTTAATTTGTATCCAAATTCATAAATTACTGGAAATCCTAATAATTTTGGGTATTTTTATGGTTAATATAGCATCTGTTCATTCATTGAATATATTAAATTGTTTTAAATATATCTTTAAAAATGATAATTTTATATTAATTTTTTATTTATGGTTTTTAGAAAATGTTATTTTTCATTTCTAATATTCTATTTTTTTAATTAATGTTATTATAATATTTATTATTTTTTATATTATTTTTTTTATCAATTTTGAGTTTTCTAAAAACAATGTTTACTAATTATTATTTTTTTGTGTATTTATATATAAAATGTTATTTTATTAATTTTTTCATTATTTGGTTGATGCATCTCTTCCTGTAAGAGTATTTGGACAATAAACACATAAGATAAATTCTTGTAAGAGAATTGATATTAGGTGCCATGTAAGATATAAATGTTATAACTATAATCATAATATAATTATCTTAGGGATCGTTTGAGAGAATGGTGTGTGGATTCATTCATAATATAATTTCCCTTATGACATTTATGAATAAGAATAAGCACTCGAACTTCATTGATGATAAATTGAAATAGTTCAGGGCATTGATTTTTGAATAAAAAGAAATAATGAAATGTGGTAAATATCAAATAGAACAAAACTCTTGGTTGAATAATATAGATTCATTTTGATATCCTTGATAAAGAACCAATACTTTATGGTTAAATAATAAGAACAATTATCACATTTGGATTCCCAAAACAATGGAAGTATTATCACATCTTGAGTTACAATTATGAGTTTATATCAATCACCGAGAGTGTAGTTGAGGCCATGAATGAATGAAGTTGAACTGATCTATGGATTAAACTTCATTAAATGAGGAATTATGATTCAATAATATCATGAATAATATATAGAGTTTGATTTTCTAAGATTTTTTTCTTTCCAAAAATAAATAAGACACGATTATGAAGGATGTTAATGTATTAATTTAGAGTGAATAATCAATGATAGAGGAACCGAAATTTTATGGTCTCTTGTTATAGGTACAAATATGATGTGGAATATTGTATCACTAAATTATATGATTTGAATTTAAGGATGAAAATAACCATTGGGAATGTGTAATTAATATTTTATGTTCTAATGTAGGGGATTTTATATATGTTTTCTGGAATAATCATGTGATCTTAGACCTAAACTGTAGTTGACAACACAAGTTTTGAAAATCAAACAAGATTAAATAAATTTTTAATATTTTACCAAGGATAAAGATAAATAAATATTCATCATGCTAATGGTTATTTATTCCAAGATCTATTGTGCTAGTGTTAGTGGAATCCAATGTTGAGTAATCACGAATCCATGTTCACAGACGATGATGGATTATCAAGCACAATCATGGTGGATCAATAGACACTGTTTGGTCCTTTATAAAGAAACATTTATAAAAAATCAAATAAATATGTGATGTTTATTACTATTAATATTAGTATTCTATTATTTTATAAAAATATTATAAACATGGGTCAGATGTTGAGTTGATGATATAGACCTGGAATATGATTAGCACACGAAAGTTGACTAAGGTATTATGGAATGTGGTGTTGTATATTTCATCATATTTTAGACAAACTAGGAGATTAAAAAAATATGTTCACAACTATATAGGAATAATTATAACATTTTTCTATTAGGGTGAGGGAAAGAAAAATTTATTAATGACAAAATATAATGTAACTAAATAATAAAATTCAGTTTTCGAAAATTTAATTCTATAGTTAACGTAAGGTGATGATGTTTGTTTGGTATTTGAAATCATAAATTCTAGGCACATATGAGAATGAATTTTTCCAAATCCCGCATATATATCTTAGATTAGAAATATGAGAATATATTGGTGAGTTTGGGGGGAAAATATTTCTCTATAAGATTGATAAGAAACTAAAAGATAACTATAGTAGAGACAAAAAATGGACCTAGATACAACACTGATATCGACTCTTGAGTTGAAGAAATTAGTTCTAGAATAAGACATTGAATTTAACAAATAATATTATATTCTTTATCCCCTCATTCTATATTCCTATTTGAGGTGTATTTTATGAATATTTTGTATTCATTTTTTTCAACATACACACACAAGTTTTTAGGGGAATCCATCAGTATAGAATGGTTTGTTTAATTGGTATTCCTCCATATTCATTGTTTCGTTTTGGATTTCAGCCTCAAAACACCCAAAGACTCCATATCCAATGATTGATGGACCTGCATTCCAAAGGAAGGCGTTCTCTGGATGGTCTGACTAGCGACTCTTAAGAACTCACAATGGTCGAGAGGATGATAAGTCGGGCTCATCACACCGTTTTGGGGGGGAATTATTTCATGTTCTAGGACTCTCTTATAGATTTAATATGTATTAATATGTTCGTGAATATTTTCTTTATACCCAAACATAGTATCCATGGATTTAACCATGGTGGGAAATGGTCAATTGGATGCATGGGATTCAGAATCATTTAGGTCTGAGGTTTACCATCCCTAGTTGGATTAATGACCCCGTGGAGTCTGGAATCATTGAGATGGTTCTAGGAGAAGCTCGGTGAACCGATGTGAAGACAGTCGGATCGACCGGTTGTTGGTCTTGAACCTCAGGGAGGCTTCGTACATACCCTGCCTCGGAGTCAGGGATCAAAGTCCACATAGTTCGCATTGGCGTGGGACGTAAGCTCTGAGGCAGCCCGGAATGATGGATTGGGAATTAAACTCTGAGGAGGACCATAGTGTGGATTGGGGATTATACTCATAAGATTCCCATAAAAGGATGTCATGGTCGATGCCTACTCTATGCCCACGTGAGTCATGCTCGGTGAGAGAAACAAGAGGCAGCATGGACCAGAAGATCACATCGCAAAAGGTCCGTCCATGAGAAGTGGAGTGGGGCTTATGCATGAGGGCAGCCTAGGAGGTTGGGGCTTACTATTAGGTGGAGTCCCAGGGTTATAGATTGAATATTACACTCTGAGGAGGCCCATGGTGATGGATTGGGACTTACACTCTAAGGAGGCCCTTAAGAGCAAGCCTAGCGGGAGAGGGAAAGGGGTGCTCCTGTGCCCATCTCCCTTCCTACAGTACATGAGGGATTCTTTTTTATGGTTATTTCACACCCTTGAAGAACCCTTAACAAGTATAGGGGAAGAAAAGGGACTCACAAGTTCAGACTCCACATTACCATGGGAATGTGAACCCATGAATGCTTTGGGTATCTGCTCAAGGGTTGGGGAAACTCCTTTTCCCCTGTTTACCGTGTGCATGTAAACTCAAAATAGTTCCATGATGCACTAGAGGGTTACACCACACGGATCTAGTGGCTTCGTTGGAAGCCTCGGCTCAAGGACGATGAGTAGGCTCGTGAAGGAGTCACAGGTGATCTGGTCGGATTGGAGGAATTCTATCTGGCTCGGAAAATGGGAACTCTGAAGGTTTTGGTGCCCTTCGCGTAGGGAAGTGCTATGCATTTAGAGGGATTTTCTATGAAACAGGGTGGTCCACACACTATGAGGCCATCCACAAACCAGGAGGGTCTGCAGACTGATTGGCCATCCGTGAACCAGGAGGGTCCGCAGACTGATTGGCCGTCCGCGAACCAAGAGGGTCCGCTGACCGATTGGCATCCCGTGAACAAAGGTGGTTCGCAGATCCGGGTTCGATCCGTGAACCAGGTTGTTCTGCGGAGGGTTCCATTTGAGCAGCAGCGGCCAAGGGCAGTGCCGATCAAGGGTTCGTCAGTCGAGTCATATCCTGCGTAGGAGGGTACTACGTGGTGCGGCAGATCGGAAAAGAGGCATAAACACCCTGGTCCGTGGGGAGTGCATCCGTGGAGGGGATATGGATTTCAGTCTTCTATTTTTATGTTATTTTGAGTTCGCAGTTCAGCAAATTATTATGCGTTTTTGGTTCTTTATTAGTTTATTCCCGGGTTTATACCTCCTCTGGTTTGCGAACTGGAACTTCGCTGTTTGCAAAATCTAAAGCCTTCCTTCAAAATCCTTCCACCCAAATCTGATCACTCTTCTCTTCCTCCGCCTTCGAATCGTCTTAATCTGAATCCTCAAATATCTTAATCCCTGAATCCCTTCTCCTTTCCCCTCAGTCTCCTTTTATAGAGTGGGGAAAGGCATGTATCTGTGGTCAGACGACACCTTTTTCGGAGGCCCATGACTGAATACCCTGTTTATAGGTGACTTGTTCAATCCGCAATTCGCGGTGGGTATTGAATGCTTCTCTCCCCCCCACCCCCCACCGCGAACTAGACTTAGGGAGTGCTTCGCGGTCGTGGAGGGTTCCGCCTCCATTCCGCGAACGACAATAGATGCGGCTTGAACCAGTCGACGCAGTCTGCGGTTGGGGAGGTTCACGATGGTGAACTGGATCGGTGCCCATCCTGTCTCGTGACCGCAGAGGATCTCCACCTCCATTACGTGAATGATGATGGTTCATGGAGGGGGGTGCTTCGCGGGGTCTCGCAACGTTTCATTTTCATGGGACCGGTCTGTGGACCTGTCCTGCTTCTGTCCCTCTGATTTTTCTTCATTCCTTTCACCAATTCTTTGTGGGATTTGGGTAGAATCTATTTTGCGGATTTTTCAGGACCCTACAAATTCCCCCATCAGAATGCAGTCCGATCTGAATTAAGAATAGGCCATTCCTATTCAAATTGGTCATTAAAATGAGATGGTTTGCGGTAGCTCAGTGGACCCATTAGGGGACCACACCTATAAATACGTGGGGCGCTTCATTTGTCCTTTACTGAATTCTTCGCGAAACCAAAGCTCCCTCACCTCCACACACTCATTCCGTCAAAAATTGCCGCATCTACGAACCGACTATGACTTCCGTGAACCATTCTACCTTCGTGGTCTCCTTCACCCATGAACCAATTCCTCAACCGCAAACCATTACTCTTAATTAATTAAAAAGTAAGTCATGATGAGCTGTGGAGGAACTTGATTCACGGTGTTGGTGCTCTGCGGACTAAAATCACTTAAACATTAAATGTTTCCAAATCTTCTAAACTTAATCACATAAAATCGGGATTGAAATTCCGCAGAGCAACTTGGCTCGCGGTTTCCGGGCCAACGCTCCACAGGCCAGGGTTTCGCAGACTGATTATGCGAAGGGAAGGATCGCTGGATGATTTCATCGCGAACCACCCTCGAAGACCTCCTTAGGGACATTCCTTATGAAGGCTCCTTATCTGATCCTCCGCCATATATCTGGTATCTTTGTCCAGATTTTTATTCCGGACTAACTGCTTTTTGTCTTTTGTCATGCAGGGAGAAAATATGGTTCCCCCTCGTTCTGTACCAAGGCCTACTGCAAAGCCGCTCCCTATTGCCGATCAACACTTGAAGGAAATGGCTATCTATTTTCAGGATAAAGTACGCCACTCCCCACAATATTTCTTTCTTGTCGACCGGCTCTCCAAGTCACAGCAAGAGTACCACTTTTCTAATAGCCTTCCTGCCTATGGGTTCGGTTTGGTGTCTGATACCCCAAATCTGGTACCATCCCGTGACAACAATCCTGAAGCATTGATATTCACTGCCACTATACCTCGGTTCATGATACTTTTCAATGGGTGGCCTGCACCGAGGGAGGCAGCTGTTGGATCTGTGTTGAATCACATTCTAGTGTCTCCGATAGGAGAACAATGCTAGCAGGAAGGAGCAATCCACTGCTATCGAATCATCACCTGCAATGCCATGGTAAGCGACCGACATGATTGATCAGCAAGTTGGGATCTCTAACCGGGAGGAGTATTTATGTCCTTGTATTGGGGATGGCCCTTCTGGGTCCGCCAAAGCTGTGTGGAGTTCTAGGTAGATTTGCAAGCTGTAGGCTTATATGAAGCTGCCTGGGTGTCCCATACCTATACCTACCGGGCTCAAGCCCTCGCCAGGCAACTTATGATCCATTGGATCCCTGACACCAATACCTTTCACCGGGTCCACGGGGAGGTAGCCATTAGTCTTTGGGATGTCTTTCATATTTCAAGGGTCCCCATTGTTGGGGGTATGTACGACGAATTCTTGCCTCCCCCCGCTATGTGGGACGATGAAGAGGGAACCCCTCCCTTGGTGAAGTGGCTCATTAATCTGGATTAGGAACATTTGAAGGATTCATCTCTGAAAAATCATTTCCCTAGACATGAGAAGCATCCAAAAGATATGTCTCTGAGACAGCTTATCCCGTATCCCGACCGGATCAAGGCTCTTTCCAGAGAGAGCTAGTATGTATCTCTTCCATGTAGGCTGGCAACCTGTCCTACAATGGATTCCCAAAAGCAGAGGGTCATCTATTGGCTGAACCTGGAGCAAGGCCAATTCAATGACTAGGGCTGGAAGGTTGTCCCAGATGTTGATCAGTTGCTTCTTCTGGCAGTGTTTCTGGCCATTTTTTAGAGCGGCTGGCTATTCCCTTCCAGGGATATTAATCCTAGTGTTAGGGCTTGCACCCTGATGATGGCAGTTGAGCTGGCAGAGGGTTGCCTAGTGAATATGGTCGTGCCCACAATGGCTCATATTTATGACCTGCTGAGTCACGTGCAGAATGGAGGGTCACCCTTCCGGCTGAGTGGGCCATTTTATTTTTTTATAGCAGGGTAGCGGATCATTGTCGCTACTATGAGTATCGTCACAACACGGTCATCCTGCTTCCTGCTTTTTGGCCTACCCTACTTGACATAGATAGAGTTTTCCTGAAATCTCTCTCCCTGGTAAAATCCTCGATCTTCTGAGTGAATTTTCCCATTTTTCATTCACTCCCTACCCCACCCCTTCTAGCGTCTTAGTTGACAACCACCGGGGGAGCCTGGAGGAGCGCTCTTACATAATCTCTCTAGGGGATGGATTTTTGTCCGCGTGGATCGATGGGGTTTCTTTGTGCAAGATGTGTGTCCCGAAACGTTTTTCTCTCTAGTTCGATTGCATGAAAGTCCATGTTTCCCTTCCCCCACCTCAGTGTCGAGGACTGTACCCGGACACACATTGTCAATGGTGGATGATGCTGACGTGGGAGGGATCCGACGCAAGCATTCCTGTACCTATCGTGGGGCCGGCCTCCAGCCTTTCCATGGAGTATGCAAAGGCATGGGAAAAATACTATCCCGATGGGATCCTAGGGAAGGCCTTTCGGCAAATTCCTAAATCAGGAGGTATTATGGTTGTCGCGTCTACCGCACCTTCCCCATCATCTCTAAGGTTGGATCGACTACTAGCTCGTCGATCAAAGTGGCTCAGGGGATTTTCCTCTCCTAGTCCTGTGGTGTCCGAAGCTCAGATGGGTTCATCCTTCTTGGACGTGGATGAGGATGACCTTGTGCTTCCGAGTCCCAGAGAGACAATCTCCGATGTTTTTCCAGTTGATGCCGGGTATACAAAATTTATCCCCATGCTTGAACTGGGGTTAGGGGCTCCATACATTCCAGTTTCGGAACCAACTTCTAGTGAGCACATGCCTGCACTGGTTGTAATGCCAGATTTCGTTCTTGTGCCATCTAGTCAGGATACCAAAGATACTCATCTCATTGAGGACACCCAGGCGATGCGCAGGTGGGCCTGGCCTCAGATTTGTGAAATCGTTGCTGAAACTCTTCTAGCTGATATAGAAACTAAGACCGATGCTCTTCAGCAGCTCTTACTAGGCTTGGGGTCGGGTGGATTTGACTATCAGCAGTTCCATTCTCTTGCATTCCTAATTGTCACGACCAATGTGGAAGCTTCCACTAGTGAACACAAACTTTCTCACTTTGCTGTCACTGATCACGGGACCCGAGCATTGGAGGAAACCACGATACAGATCCATCAGCTGATAGCACAGGAGGCGATCTCTCGAGATCAGGCAGCTGTCCTATCCTCCGAGTTTCATGAATTTGAAGGATGGGCAGCGATGTTGAGGAGTTAGTTTTCCGCTATGACTGGTCGTCTTGAATCCACCAGGAAAGGGATCAACGATCTCCAAACAACAGTGGAGTATACTCATCCAGTGGCTAAGGTTGAAGCCATGGAGAAGGCCATGTTGGAACTGTCTTGCAATGACCTCCACCGCACGGTCACTAATCTGGTGGAGAGAACAAGTACGGATCCTTTATTACTATCAGATTCACTCTTGTACTCCATGTTTTACTTACCCCTCCCCCCTCTTTTTTGTGAGGGAGAGATCCCAGTTTGTGGATGTCTTCCCTTTTTTTGTTCGAACTACATACAATCTCTGTCAATCACTTGTTTCTCTGAAATTTGATTGTTACTTAGACTAATTGTTGTCTAAATAAAAATTCACTGGATTAGAATTAATCATAACTCAGGAAAACAAACTCTAACTTCTTCCTAGACCATGGGGTCTAGTGCGCATAGTTTGACTATTGCTAGGGTTTTGTTGAAAATCCCCAAAAACTTTTTGTCACTTCTTTTAATACTATGATTTTTCTTGGGTTCTTTTAGTGTGAGACCCGTGGGATTGGAATGAATTTTTCATAGGTCTCCCTTTTCGGGTTTTTGGCCTAACAAGATTTATGCCTCTTTCTGTGAATGGTTTAAAGTCCCATCGACAAGACTATCATTACTGACGTTTTAGGTCAAACAGCTTTGACCAAACATGGTGGGGAAAGGACCCCAATGGGGTTCAACTGATCAAAATATGTCTCAATACACTTCAGATGCACGTGCGGGGAACATGTTTAAATTTGAATAGCATGTAGGGCATGTCTCAAGGCATGGTGGTCACGTCAGCGTACAGAGGTAAGAAGAGCATTACCTAAGGAAAAAATTCCTTTGGTAGATGGGCCAAGGGCAATCAATATGCAGAGCCGCTAAGGGAATGGTATGAATAGTCATGAAATGGTGTCCTTTAGTCAATGACTATCCATTTTTGAATTCCAGGGGACTTTACAGAAGTCCAACTCACGGAAAACACTATGGGTGGCTTGGAAAATTATGAAAAACACCAGGGTTGGATTAGAAGGGAAGTGTGACATCTGAAAGGGTTTTGGGCACATCCATACTAATTAGGATCATGGTCAGGAGACCACTTCCCTACGTATTTTGTTTGTGTAAGGTATGGTTGAGGCTTGGCGTAGTTTAAAGTCATATAGCTGGGACATCATTTAAAATGGAACGACTTCTCATGGTTCGTAGTAGTCTTGTGAACGACATTCCACCATATTCAAGCAGGGTTGTGAAAGAGGATGGTAAACATTAGCTCAGAGGGTTTCCGAATCCTGGGATAGACATTGGGGCTCAGGGGCCAAGGGGCATAGGGAGAGTAACACTGCCTAAGGAAATCTTGCCTTTGGTAGATGATCTAGGGGCGATGAATATGAAGAGACACTGAGGGCATGGTATGCATATTCATGCATTGTTATCCTTAGGTCAATGATTGTATTCCCTCGATAGCCTATCAACATCAAGGAAGTTGAGATTTGTGACCACTATGGGTGGATTATGAGAGTTTGGATTTTTATGAGTGCAGAGTATGGTTTATGATGAGAGGGTGCCTGGATATGGGGGGAACATCTAGACTAAACTTCCCAAGAATGGGTGAAGTAATCCCTTCTCATGCGGGTGTGAGACGGTGACTTGTGCCGGTCTGACCCATGAACCGAAGGACAGAGAAAAGCCTGTGTTCCTTACTAAACCCATGGCGGGATTGACTGTGCAGTTTATCGTCATGTGGTTAGGACATATTCTGTTCAGTTTAGCGTCATGTATTAAGGACGAGGGGAATAATTTAAAGGTTTCTGTGCGGTTTAACATCATGCAGCATGGATGAGGGGCATTTTTATTTCCATTCCCAATACTGTGTAGTTTAATGTCATACAGAAAGGATGATTGGTCGTGCTGTTTAACGTCATGCTGTGAGGACGTAGTTGAAAAGGATCCTCTTGATTAGAATGTAACTGGGCCCAAGTATCCTTGCATGTCAATGACGTGGAGGGGGGTTGATTGTGTAAATCATGGATCTGGGGCCTCTTGGATCAGGAGTGATGTCACAGAGGCTCTGGGGCCGGTAAGCGTACTGAGTTAGGAAGAGTATTGCCCAGGGAAGTCTTCCCTTTGGTGGATGAGCCAGGGGCTATCATTATGCAGAGACGCTGAGGGCATGGTATGCATAGTCATACAAAGGTGTCCCTGGGTCGATGAATTTCCACATCCGATGGCCATGAATGGTTATGAGGATCTGCAATTATCCGGGCCCTGAAGTCTGTTGCTGAGGAAGGAAATTTTTTAACATGTCCGGCACACTCATCCCTGGTCGCTCTTAAAGCTTATAGAGTTCCATGCGCTGATTTATCTTGCTCATGGGGGCATGCCTTCACTCCAGGCAGTTTAACGTCGTGTGGTAAGGACGAGATACTCCTAGTTTTGTGGTCATAGAGCTTATACCATTGGGTGACTATTACTGCAGTCAGTCAAAGGATAACTGTGTCAATATGTTCTGACATACTTGGAATAAGGTGGGGGATAAAGGTTGTAAACTAAAAATTTGATTTTTCTCGGATCAGGAGGTATGGCGTGGGGGCTCTGAGGCCGATAAGAATACGGAGCAAGGAAGAGTACCACCCAAGGAAATATTTCCTTTGATGGAAGAGCTAGGGGATATCATTATGCAGAGCCGCTGAGGTCATGGTATTTATAGTCGTACAAAGGTGTCCCTGGGTCGATAAATTTCCACTTCTGATGGCCATGGATGATCATGAGAATCCGCGATTGCTCACAGTGCAGAGTTTGGCATGGGGGGATAATGGTGTCCAAGTATACCAGAAACATCTTCACTGCAATTTTCCATTGATTCAAAGTAGTCTAGTCCTGCCTTGATGTACTTTGATGCATGTCTCTATGTGATCCACTGGTGGACACATAGGTTAGCCAGGTAGGTATTCCCTGGCAACACTTCGATGTGGAGAGGGGATAAACATGTAAACCACTTCGCCGTAAACTTCTGGATCAAGAGGTATGGTATGGGGATCTGAGGCCGGTAAGCATACGGGGATAGGAATAGTGTCGCCTGTGGAAATCTTGCCTTTGGTAGACGATCCAGGGGCTATCATTATGCAAATCCGCTGAGGGCATGGTATGCATAGTCATGAAAAGGTGTCCATGTGTCGATGACTTTCCCCATCTGATGGCCATGAGTGGTTATGGAGATCCATAATTATTCGGGTTGTGGAGTCTGATGTATGGAAAGGATTCATCCAAATGTGCAAGGAGTATATCCATCTCACATTACCATGTGTCATGGGTGGGTTACGACAATGTCCATGCAGTTTAACGTCATGCGGTGATGATGAAGTCCGTTTCGTTTAACGTCATGTGGTAAGGGCGAGTATATACACCTTGTGCCGGTATGGTCCGTACAGGAGGGAACAGGGCATTTTTAAATCTTGCTATCCGAGCAGTTTTACGTAGTGCGGTAAGGACGAGGAGTACACCCCACGCCGGTCTGATTCATACATGGGGGGAAAGTTCATTTTTATCATTACTTTCATTCGGGAGTGGCTTGGCTGGGATGGGGGATCCTGGAATCTGTATGTATCCTGCGAGGGAAGGAATCAAGCCACACATAGTTCTCTGAAATAAGTACACCCCATGTAGGTCTTATATATACCTGGGGGGAGAGGGCATTTTTATCATTATTTTCATTTGGGAGTGGCTAGGTCGGGATGGGGTATCCTGGCGTCACTACGTATCCTGCGAGGGAAGGAATCAAGATGCACATAGTTCTCTAAAAGAATAACACCCTGTGCAGGTCTGATCCATACACAGTGGGAGAGGGGTATTGTTGAAACATCATGTCCGTGCAGTTTTAACGTCGTGTGGTGAGGACGATTGATAAACCCCATGCAGTTCTGGTCCATACACGGAAGGAAGGAGGCATTTCTTTAACTTTTATTCATGGGGCTAGGCCGGGATAGGGGATCCTGGCGTCGCTACGTATCCTGCGAGGTTATGAATCAAGATTTACGTTGTTCTCTGAAATCTGTTCAGTTTAATGTCATGTGGTGAGGATGAAATCCATACAGTTTGCAGTCATGTGGTAAAGAAGATTGATATCATTAGATACCACGTAGTTTAAGGTCGTGCAGTGAGGACATGGGTACACCCTGTGCAGGTCTGGTCCTTACACAGGGAAGTTGCATTTTTGTTTCTGAGGTGGCTGGGCCAAGGTGTGGAATTCTGGCATCGCTACGTATCCTGTGAGGATAAGAATCAATCCACACATAGATCTCTGAATGACGATACACCCCATGCAGGTCTGGTCCGTACACAGGAGAAGAGGGAATTTTTAAATCATCTTGTTTGGAATGTTGGGAGCTTGGCAGTTTAACATCATGTAGCTCGGATGAAGGGTATGCCCCGTGCAGGTCTGGCCCATACACGAGGGGAGGGAGCATTATTGAATCTTATTATCCATGCAGTTTAACATCGTGCTGTAAGGAAAAACTACTCATAGTTTAAAGTCATAAATCTTGGACTATTGGGTGCTTGGCAGTTTAACGTCATCCAACTAGGACAAACTCAATGACGTTTAACGTCTTGAGGTAAGGACGTAGGGGACCCGACGTGAAAGGAATAAGGGGGGTCTGTACAGTTTAACGTTGTGCGGTGAGGACGATTTATATTTAGTTTAACATCATGCGGTAAAGTTGATTTCTGTGCAGTTTAACATCGTGCGGTAAAGATGTTATCCACTTTCGTATTCTATATGAAATAATTATTTAGGAATCTTGCATTTTTTGGAGCGGTTGTAAATTGTACATCCATAGTGATCAAGGTTTATGCTCCATTGGAGTAGACCTTGTGTACAATGTATGGTCCCCCCACTTGGGATCCATCTTTGGAGGCTTCTTTCCAGGTATCATTGGAGTCTAGAGGACCAATAACAATTCTCATTCCAAGAATGACCGAAGACGAACCTTTTTGTTGAATGCTCATGCGATGAAGTTCTGGTATACCTCCAGATGGTGAAAAGCATGCAACCGCTTCTCGTCCAGCTGTTCCAATTCACCTAGCCGCTTTTCTGACTGCTCATCATCAGATAATTGAACATAGATAGCAACACGGAGTGAGGGAAGTTGGAGTTCAATGGGAAGGACTGCTTCAGTGCCGTACACCAATGAGTACGAGGTAGCCCGAGTAGCGGTGCAGATTGTGGTTCAATAAGCCCACAATGAATGGAGGAGTTTATCCATCCATGAATTCATGTCTTTATCCACCATTTTCTGGAGAATGTTGGACAGGGTCTTGTTGAAAGCTTATATCTTTCCATTGGCTACTACATAGTAGTAGGATGAATGGTTAATCGTGATACCATACTCATGGTATAGTTTCTCCAATTCAGTACAGTAGAAGTTCATGTCATTTTCCGTCAGTATGGTATGAGGGACACCTAATCTGGTGATGATATTGGTCTTCAAAAAGCTGACAATATTCCTTTCCCTTACTTCTTTGAGGGGTATGGCTTCTACCCATTTGGAAAAGAAGTTGGTTTCCATGAGGATGTATTTCAACTGTTTGGCCGTGGTGGGAGGATATGTTCCAATGACGTCCATTCCCCAGATAGAAAACATCCAGGAGTACTTATCTTGATTGAGTAACTGTGGGGGTTGGTGTATGAAGTTGGAATGAATTTGACATGAGTGGAATTTCGTGGTAAAACGCTCATAGTCTCGTGCCACTATGGGTCAGTGGTACCCAAGCCTTCGAACCTGATGGGAACGTGTGGTCCCTGGTTGTTGTGCTCCACATGCTCCAGCATGTAATTCATTCATTATGGCAGCGGTTTCTTCTCCATCAATGCATCTGAGGAGCACTCCGTCGAGACCTCGTTTTAGAGGACCTCTTGCAGACATACGCCTCCATATAGGACAAAATTTATTTCCCTTCCCCATATTTGCTATTGTTCAGCCCTGTCTGATGGAATCTATCCCCGTTGAAGGTAGTTTGCAATGGGGTTCATCTAGCCGGTGGCAATAGAATATGTCTCATGGATAGGAATGACTTCGTGAATTTCTTCTGTCTTGGTCTGAATAAATGGAAATACCATTCGACGGTGAGCAATACTGAAAACCGTTTCATCCCGGCCTGGGTCAGCTAGGGTTGTGGCCGCGTTGGCTAATGCATCATCCTGGGAATTATGAGACCGGGGATTATAGGTTAATGTTGGTTATGTGGAGAATTCATCCATTAACCCTTGGACATTGTCAAATACGGGATTAGCTAATCCTTTTTAATATCATTGTCACCATTGACTTGCTTGATGACTAGCTCTAAGTCACCTTGTACCTTAAGGTGTTGTACTTGGACCTGGAGTGTGAGTTCCAGGTCTACAATGAGGGAATGATATTCCTCTTCATTGTTCGTACAAATTTCTGATATGAGGAAGGAATATGGAAAGACTGCCTTTTCTGGGGACATGAGTATTATCCACAAATCTGCTTTGTTGAATTTGGGATCCTCCATCCTCTTCCCGGTTGGGCTTCGGGATGCGTCGTCGATGTACATCTCCCAGGATGGGAGCTCCTCTTGAACCGAGAGGACATTTTCATCAGGTAGCTCAACGTCTGGTGTAGTGGTCCCTGTCGAGGGGTGCTCTTTCAGAAAGTCAACTAATGCCTAACCCTTTATGGATTTCTAAGGCACAAACCGGATGTCAAACTGTTGCAGAATGACTGCCCATCAGGATAGGCATCTGGTTAGAAATGGGCGGCTGAGGATATACTTGAGCGGGTTAGTCTGGGAGATCAAATGGACTTCGTGATACTGGAGGTAATGTAATAGATTTTGAACTATGAATACTAAGGCCAAACAGCTCTTCTGGATATTTGAGTATCAGTCTCAGCATCAATCATTGTTCGACTGAGGTAATTGTTATTGTTTTCAATGCCGACATCATTCTTTTGTGCGAGGAAGGCTCCCAGTGATCACTCTAAGGCCATCATGTACAGGATGAGAGGTTTTCCTTAGACTGGGGGAATGAGCACCAGAGGGATTAAGAGGTACTTCTTCATGTTTTCGAACACCTCTTGGTAGTCATCTGTCCATTGGTACGTGACCCCCTTCTTCATTAACCAGGTGAAAGGTAATCATTTTCCTACCAGGTTGGCTATGAACCACATAATATAGCCTAGTTGTGCTTGGAATCCCCTCAACTCGGTGAGATTTTAGGGAGGTGGCAGGCCAAGGATAGACTTTGTCTTCTCAGGGTCGACTTCGATGCCACGATGGTGTATGACGAAGCCATGTAACTTCCCTGAGGTAACCCCGAAGGTGCATTTCAAGGGGTTCATTTTCAATCTATATTGTTAGAGCTTGTTGATGATGGTCTCAAGGTTCGACATGTGATCCAAGTACTATCATAACTTAACCACTAGGTCATCCACATAACATACAACAAATTTCCCCAAGAACGTATTAAAGATCTGATGCATGGCGCGCTGATATTTGGAGCTAGAATTTTTGACTCCAAAGGGCATGACCCTGTAACAAAATACCCCTTGGGGGGCCCTGAAGGGTGTGTCTTCTTCATTTTCTTGGGCCATCCTGATTTGATTATATCGAGAATAGCCATCAATGAAGGATAGAGCCTCTTACTCAGCCGTCGCGTTGATTAACAACTTGGTTATTGGAACCGGTAAGTCATCTTTTGGAAAATGCCTATTATGATCTTTGAAGTCGATGCAAACGTGGATTTGTCCTTTATTTTTCATGAAAAGGATGATGATGGCCAACCAAATGGGGTAATGAACCTCCCAAATGAATCCTTATTTAATGATCTTATCGACATCAGCCTCTATTTGGCATCATGTGAGGGATGCATCCTTCGGGAAGCTTGTTTATAGCCCTGGTGGTCTTCTAGAAGACACAGGTGATGCATCGCCACTTTGGGATCAAGTCATGGAATTTTTTTGTAATTATTGGAAAAAACATCCCGATGTTTCCTCAGGAAAGTGGTATATACCTCATGTTCCTCGGAAGATATGGCTGTACTAATGAGAGTGGCCCTCATATCTTCCTCAGTACCCAGGTTTATTTCCCTGAGATCATCCACAGTGGTGGAGATACCTTCCTCAAACATAGGAGGTGCATCCTGGAGATCTTCCTCCTCCTCTTCTCCTAAGTCCTCATCTTCTTGATCTGACAGAGTGATAGTTTCCGGTCTGAGCCTTTGAGGGTTTTAGGGAGACACATCGTGGGAATCCCCACTTGAGTATTCATCCCCAGATCGAGGGTTGGTGGAGGTTCCCGCATTGTCATGCTCGGCCATCGTGGCTGAAGTCATGAGGACATCTGAGCGCGTTTCTGTACATGAACTCCTACTCTCAACATGGTTGATGGGCATGACATAATCTCTGCCAAGCTACCTAAGGGGGTCATCAGGAACCATTTCCAGTCCATTTGGAGTGGGGATCCAGTTGACACCATTGACCAACGGCTTCTTCTTCTTTTTCTCATAAAACCCAGCGTCAATGTAATGTGACTCGGAGAGTTCGAATGGGGCCTTTTCGACGTGAAATGTTCCACTTTTTTCCATTACTGCAGTACTTGATACACTGGCGATAGGATGAAGGAACGACCATGTTCTTATGGAGACACTTCCTTCCCAGCAGGGCATTGAATGTTGTGCTCTGGTGAACCACCAGGAATATCGTGTAGGCTACCATGTCACCAAAATGGGTCTTCAACTTAATTTGTCCCATTGACTTCTGCACACTCTTGTTGCAATACAATAGAGTTGTGGATGAGGGAATTAGGTCATCCTCGCTATAGCTCAACAGATGGAGTGTTTGTAGGGGAAGAACATTATCTCCAGAGCCATTGTCTGTGAAGAATTTCTGGATCTCGGTACCATTCAGTGTGTCAGATGCATATAGTGGTCTGTTGTGTCCTTGCATGATGACATCTTCATCCTGATCAGTGAAGGAAATCACCACTTTGCATTCAACCAGGTCTGTATCTGTCCGGTAAATTTCGTCGCAGCTTCATCAGGTTGAAACTTTTGGGGGCCGATCAAAGCTTCTATAGGCGCCTCCCGGAGGTCTGCTGATAGACTTTGGGTATCGAGGATTGAAATCGTGGCTGGTACTGATGACAGCTGCATAAGTATATCGTATTTATCCTCCGGAGGCCGACACCTCTCCATTGGCATGAGATTCTAAGCGGGTGCTTTAGGGGTTGGAGCATTTGACGAGGAGGGACCGGCCGCAGGGTCGAATATCGATGGTGATCCCGTGTTTTGAAGGATTTTCCGAGCCGGTCTGTTTGCGCACACAAGGCGGCCAGAAACTTGCTCCTCCACTGGTGGGTACTACTGAACAACAGGTCCAGAGTGGCTTCTTGTGGAGGTGGATGGGAATTCCTTCTCCTACTGAGTCCATTTATGGGATCTTCCACGAGTTTCAGTGATACAGACGGGTTGGGATGGTGTCCAACCATAGGGTTGGTTTCAGCCACGGTTGTGCATACCCTGGTATCCTCTAACTCTTCAATTCCTCCTCCTAGATCCTTGTGCAGGGAACTCATGTTCATAACCATACCCTTCTTCGGGGAATGATTCCATAATATGGATGAAGTTAAAAGAACCAAATATTGTCAATTCATCCTCTGACAGGTCAACCTAGTCGGTTGTCCCTGATGGTGCCGTTTAGTGGGTTGGTTCCCGTGGTTACAAATTTGAGGGCAAGAAATCTACCAGGGTCGGGACTAACTATGGCCCCATTGCGGACTTCTCTTCTTGAGATTGTTTCCTCCTTCTATTACGCCCTGATGACCAGCTCGCAGAGGATTGTAAAGCCGATGCTGTCGGCTGCACGACTTCAGGGGCTGTTGGTGGAAACACTGGCTCCTGTAGTTAAGATCGTATTATGCCTTGGGCTCGGTTGATAGTCTTTTGAGTCATCCATTTTTCAAATTTCATCCCCTGCTGGATGGTGACTTTCTGCCACCCTTCCTCTTTGTCAGAGTCATTGGTAGAGATACATGACACAAGTGCTGGGGGTGGTCCCAGCTCAACCTTTCTGGATTCTACCATCCTCTGTAGAAGGTCTTTGAAGATGAAGCACTCTCGGATACTATGTCCCAACATCCAATGGTAGGGGCAGTAATCTGGCCTATCATCACAGCTTAACTCTTCAGGTTTCCTTGGGCCCTAGAGGCGGAGCATGTTGCATTTCATGGCGGTAATGAAGTATCTGCAGACATTATTATCTCGGAACGAGTATACTTTTTGTCTTCGTTCGTCAAACTAGTTCCGCTTCGGTCCTCTTTGATCATCCCGTTTAGGCGGAGGAGACCACTGATATGCAGGAGGCCCTTGATGATTTGGTGGAGGCCTGAGTGGTGGAGCGGGCACAGGGGCTGGCTTGAGAGTGAAAGTGGATGCTTCAGCTCTAGGGACTCTTTTTGTAGGAGCCTACCAGACTATTCAGGACTTCAAATTAGTCCACTGTAGGGAGTCCTCAATTATCTGGGCAATGGTCGAGAGATGGAAGAAGCCAGTGGTGCACTCCATTGCTTTGAGCGGTGTTCGCAGCTCATCTCAAAGATTATCGATGCATATGGCTAGAATTTTATCTTGAGGCATTGTCCTGTTCAAGGAAGAGGTCAGAACATTAAATATGGAAATGAAATCTGAGACCCTCTCATTTTCCCTCTACTGGTAGTTCATGAGACTGCTGACTATTATTTTAGGCAGCATTGAGCTGAAGTGGAATAGGAACTACTGCTGAAGGTATTCCCAACTCTTTATTGACTTGGCTGGCAGACTCGTGTACCAGAAGAAGGCGGATCCTTGCACTGTCTATACGAAGCATCTGAGTTTCACTTCTTCTTGCTCTTCTGGAGTCCCCATCATAGGGTCGCAATAGGATGTGTAGTGCATTAAATGCTATTTTGGAACGCCTGGCCCATTGATGATGGGGAATACATGGCTCCAAAAATTGGGTGGAGGTGGTGTGTTGCTCACCCAATCCGAGTATGGTTTCTTATATGGATGTATCGGAGTGTATCGACCTTCCATCACTTCCAATCGAGTTGTTAGTGCCTCGATGGTGTTGGTGAGACCCTGGTTTACATCATGTTGGGCCCGGTCCTGGGCAGGCGTCGCCCGAGTCACTGCTTGAGGATCCGGATTGGTCGGCACTAAGGGTGAGTGTACCATTTGTGGCACCTTCAGAGGGTTCAGGTGTACTCGCTCTGGTTTCATCCTGAGTAGAGGGAAGTCTTGGTATTCATCTGAATCTACGTTTAAGTAGTTTGAAAGGCCAGGTACCTCATTGGACGGGATCCCTGACCGTGTTTCATTTGTCGGGGAAAACCATAACCTTTGAGGTTCACTTGCTGGGAGTGAATGATGTGGTTCCTCCTAGGATGCACTTTCAATAAGGCAGTTCCTATAGAGTAGCTCGGCATTAATCTGCTGCAATTCTTTCATTTCCTCTTCATGTCGAGCGAATATCTCTTCGAGCGTGAGTGGCTCATTTTTGTCGACAGAAGGAGGCAGGTTAAGGGTAACCAGTCCTTTGTTCTTATCCCTGTTGGAGGCTCACTGGGTAGACGTAGGACGGTTTTCTAGAAGGAAGGCCATATTTAGGGCGGCCCTCTGGTTCTGGGTGTGCACACCCAGTGGTTCATTTTGAGTCACAACCTGACCGGAACTATCGCCTCTCGACCCTTCCAGATTTTCATTTTCCCCAATGTCACCTATGGTGTTAGCCTCTATGGCATTGATGAATGCATATCACAGGGTGGAGGGGATTTCTTCTCCAAATGGGAGGAGTATCTCCCGCGTCTTCTGCTGGCCTTCCCTCTTGTAACCTGTGATTGCCTTCAGACTTCTTGATGAAGAGTGACGTGGAGAGTTCGTTGATGTGACCTTACGGTGTGCCTTCCTCTCGAAGGGGGTGATGATTCAAATGACGAGATATGATGGGAACCTCCTCTTCTGACTGTCATCCCTGGACAAGAGAATACTGATTCTCGTGGGGGAGGTTTTTGTTGAGGGGGTAATAATGCCCCCATCCCTGAGGGCTGGGGTTGGATCCGTTCCTAGGATAATGAGTCTCTTCCCAGTTTTATTGGTCTTACGGGTGCATTTGTTGTTAAAAATTCCACCATACCTACAGGCTTGGGTTGACCTTGGATTGCGGTAGTGGCTGCTGCTATCTCTACCTGCATGATCTATCATGTCCCCATTCCGGGGTGAACCGGGTTTGATGTCGAGTTCTTATGTGAACCCATCCTTTCTGGGGAGGCAGGAAAAGATCGTTGATTGTCCTCTCTTAAGCGAGAGGCATGTTGTATGCTCTTGGTGGACTGATTCAGGAGTTCTTGAATGGCTTGTTCCCATTAGGCCTGACACTTCTGGGACTTACTCAAGGCCTGACTTTGTTCGGTGTGTTGCCTTTCCTGAACAGGGAGACCACTCGATTGTCATCCTGATGTGATGACGTTGTAAGAAACCACACCGAATGAGTTTTTCTGGGCGGGGGGCAGAGTGAAATGAAGAGCTCCAGGTTCCCCCAATCCCCTAATATGGACTCCCGTTGAATCTTCACTAGCGCACAGACACAGGCTATCACCATGTTTCCTTTACGCCTCTTGGGTCACTGTTTCTGTGGTGAAGGAAGAGCTTCCAGGTCGATGTGATCCAAGAGGTCTCCTATTGTCTTGATGTGGTCTACATACCCATCGTAGGGTAGGAAGTTTGATTTCAGTTCGTGGAGGGTTGTCCATATATTATGGCGGATGTCATGCATGTATTATTATGACAACTCTCTCGGTATGTCGAACTGAGAGGTGGTCGTAGGTCAAAACATAACATGTATATCATCCCTAGCCAGTAGTTTCCTTAGGTGCATCATATCAGCATACTCCTCTGTTAGTGACTCCTCTACCTGGTTAGCCCAACTGAAATGATCGCTGCCAATGTGGTCAAAGGCAGTGGGACCGGTAGGTACTGAGTCATTATGTGGGCGATTCTGAGGTGGTTCGGAGGATGAACGTGGCCCTAGACCATCTCCTGATTATATAAGGATGTCTTCGGCGATTAAATGGGAATCTGACATTCTTGATCCCATCGTTCTGAGTGCCTCGGCATACGAGGGCTTTTCTGTTCTTGATTTGGTAGGGGGAGGGCCTTCCCGCCAATATTATATGTCATCGCAGGTAGGACCTCCTCAATGGCGTCCGTGATGGAGAGGACTACGATTACTTCATGATGCTTCACTGCATAGAGGAATTTTGTAGTGCACACCCTAGGGAGGACCTCCATTGCATGTTGCATCAAGGGGGGGACCTTCTGGAAATGTAGCGTTGTTACGAGGAGGACCTTCGCAATAACCGCCGTCATGGTGAGGATGACCATCATGGCTTGATGTCTGACGTGCATCCTGGGGAGGTCCTTCATGACACACCGCGACAAGAGGAGGACCTTCTTGTTGCTTGGGGCCAATGCGGGGAGGACCTTCTCAATGGAGGCCATGGTGGTGAGGACTACCCTCACAGCTGCGTCAATGGCATGGAGTACCATTACTGCTATCGTAGGGAGAATATCTGCAGGATACATTTGGGGGAGGGCCTCTAGAATGTACCACAACGAGAGGAGGTCCTTCTCATTGCTTGATGTCTCTACGGGGAGGTCCTCTCTTATCAGGGTGGTGGGGACTACCACCGTGATCTGATGCATGGCTGAGTGGGGTTCCATTGCAGCGTAACCCCTAGGGAGGACCTTCAGGGAAGGGTACGACAAGGGGAGGAACTTCTTGTTGTGATGAGACATCACTGTAGGGAGGGCCTCCGCAGTTGCGACTATGATTGTGAGGACTACTATCATAATTTGTGGTCACACTACATTGAGAGTGATTACAGTGTATACACCGGGGAGGAACTTCAGGGTGGACCGTAGAAGGTAGAGAACCTTCTTGTTGCTCGATCTTCTGGTCACATGTAGGGTTTCCCTAACACGCATAAAAAGAGGATCTCTCAGGATCGATAGTTATATGCCCATGGGGGAAGACCCAATAGGTGCCCTAGGGATGACATTCAGAGCAGCTGGTAGCAACATTGCTGGCAGGACCTTCACAACTGCTACTACCACTCCCATAATATGGTAATGGGTGGGTAGGGTTCTAAGCCTTTGATGTATGCTTATCGGCGTTGGGAAACCCAGATTCCAGCAGAGTGGAGTCATAAAATCCCTATTTATTTTCCGGCTTCCTTCGTCGCGTTCGTGGTGCACTTTTGCGGGTAGCGGGGATCGTCTGCTGTTGACAACGACCTTCAACATTGTGTCCCTGTCTAATTGGGTCCCGTGATGTTTCCGGGATATGCCGATGAACACCTTGAATTTTAGTAGGGATATATGCCTTCTCTGAAGCATCCACCGTGATGGACTGGTGTCCCCCAGTTGGAACGGGTGAAGCTGCTCGATCTAGTTGCCTTTATGTCATGGAATATGGTCAGTGACCCTCCTAGGCAGAAGCAGGGATACAGATCTGCTCCGAGGCATCTATCCCGTCTTTTAGATGAGTCGCATCATTTGGGGAGATGGGCTTATGGGCCCGAGTCCTTTTTGTTTCCACTGATGCAATTACATTCTGGAAAGTCTACAAGATATGATCTGGGATCGATATCTACTCCTCCCTCATTTCCAGTATATGTAGAGAGGCATCTTTGTCTAGAATGGGTATGAAGGCTCATTTCGGTATTGGAGTAGGAATATCCTACTTCGGTCATCCGTTGGTCAGTGGGTACAGACAATTCACTTGTGTCGGGACCGGTGAATGAATCTTCCCCTGTACTGGGATACGCTGGTTTATCTCTCTGTTTGTTACCACATTGGGGTTGCAGGCTTTACTTGCATCCACAGGGAGCTGGCCATGCATATATTGGTTTCCCACTGTATCGGGTCGATGGTCTTTGTTGGTGGGGAGACGTGCCCGCCTATGATTTTCTACCACATCTGGGTTTCTGGCTTTGTGGATCGTGACCATATCAGGATGGCGGGCGTCACGACCCTGGGCAGGGAGAGGTGCCTACATGGTAAGTGCCATCCTGTGTGTGCGACAAGCTTGATGGAGCATGGCAGGGATGCGCACCAGCTTTTATGATGCTGCTATGTCTGGATGGCGGGCTCGGGAGGAGCGAACAGGTGTAGGTTCTCGTTCGTGGTACGTCTCTATGGCTGGGCAGCAGAGCTTGTCCTTAGGGACCGGGGTGATGACCGGTCCCTGATTGTATGTCTTCTTCCCTCATCGAGCAGTCTGTGGGGTCGGAGCTCGGGGAGCGTGGGCCTGAATCCTCGGGGAGACATCCTTCTCGGCATGAGGATGTTGGGTTGCGGCGTGACCATGATGACGTCTGCTGGTGGGGTCCTTAGAGAGGAACCCCCATTTGGTGAGGATTAAGTCCTCAATGTATACCTTATCTGCCTCCCTAAGATAAAGGAGGTACGTATTGTCCCATTCCGGGGATAGACTCCTGAAATGGTTGGAGACAGAAATAGGGGTTGTCTAGGTCTTCCTTTACAGCCGTTGTTGGGCAGGGGACCGGCGAATTCTAGTGGATTAGAGGGTATGCATGGCTGCCTCCACCGTTGGGAGAGTACTATTCACATGGTACACTCGGATCAGCGCATTCGAGACCCAGCGTTGAAGATGCTGGGTGGGTGACGGGGTCCTCTGTAGGTGAGGATATATGGTCATTGAGTTTTTGGAAGCACATTCTTGTGAGTTCTTTGGTGATTCCATTGGATCGAAGGGAGTTCTGAAGGTAGTACCAGCAAAACATTTTAGAAAATACAAGCAAAAAACCCGTCAAAGCAGCATCCCATGATCCCATGCACAATTAATGACCTTGGTTGGCCCTCCTTTTGAGTAAAAGGGGGCACAAGGTGGTAATAAGTTAAATCTGTCATTCTTGGTCAAAGATTCACGTCGGGTTCACCATTTTTTGTTTCATTTTGGCATTCGTCTTCGAAACGCCCAATGGCTCCGTATCCAATGATTGATGGACCTGCTTTCCAAAGGCAGGCGTTCAACGGATGGTCTGACCATTGACTCTTAAGAACTCACATTGGTCGAGAGGGTGGGAAGTCGGGCTCATCACACTGTTTGGGGGGGGGGATTATTTCATGTTCCAGGACTCTCTTATAGATTTAAGATGTATTCATATGTTTGCGAATCTTTGGTTTATACCCAAACATATTATCCATGGATTTAACCCTTGTGGGCAATGGTAAACTGGATGTAGAGGATTTAGAATCATTTAGGCCTGAGGTTTACCATCCCTCGTTGGATTAATGAACCCGTGGAGTCTGGACTCATGGAGATGGTGCTAAGAGGAGCTCGGTGAACTGATGTGAAGACAGTCAGATCGATAGGTTGTTGGGATTGATCCTCAGGGTGACTTCCTACCTACCCTGCCTAGGAGGCAGGGATCAAAGTCCACGTAGTTCGCATTGGATTGGGACTTACGCTTTGAGGCAGCCAGGAATGATGGATTGGGACTAACACTCTGAGGAGTCCCATAGTGTGGGTTGGGGATTACACTCGGAGGAGGCCCATAAGAGGATTTCAGGGTCGATGCTTACTCTAAGCCCATGTGAGTCATGCTCGGTGTGAGAAACAAGAGGTAGTAGGGACCAGATGATCACATCGTGAAAGGTGCTTCCGTGAGAAGTGGAGTGTGGCTTACGCATGAGGGCGGCCCAAGAGGTCGGGGCTTACTCCTAGGTGGATGCCCAGGGTGATGGATTGGGGATTACACTCTGAGGAGGCCCATAGTGATGGATTGGGACTAACACTCTGAGGAGGCCCTTAAGAGGCAACCCAGCGGGAGAGGGAAAGGGGGGGTGCCCCTATGCCCATCTCCTTTCCTACAATACATGAGGGATTCCTTCTGATTGGTATTTTACAATCCTGAAGAACCCTTAACAAGTAGAGGGGTAGAAAAGGGACTCCCGAGCTTAGACTGCACATTACCGTGGGAATGTGAACCCAATAATGCTTCCGGAATCTAATTGAGGGTTGGGGAAACCCCTTTGACACTATTTACCAAGGGTATGTGAAATAAACATGGCGCGCTGATGCACCTAAGGGATACACCACATGGATATGGTGGCTCCAGTGGAGGCCCCGGCTCAAGGCCAATGAGTAGGCCCATAAAGGAGCCATGGGGGATCAGGCCGGATTGGATGAACTCTATATGTATCGGGAAATGGGAACTCTGATGGTTTTGGTGACCTTCGCGAAGGGAAGTGCAATGAGGCTGGAGGGGCTTTCCACGAACCGAGGTGGTCGGTGGACTAACAAGCCGTCCACGAATGAGGAGGGTCTGCCGACTGATTGGCCATCCGCGAACCAAGAGGTTCCACGGACTGATTGGCCGTCTGTGAACTAGGAGGGTCCGCAGACTGATTTGCATCCTGTGAACCACTATGGTTAGTGGCTCCAGGTTCGATCCGCAAACCAGGGTGGTCCGCGGAGGGTTCCACGCGAGCAGCGGCGGCCAAGGGTGGCGTCGATCGGGGGTTCGTCGGTCAAGGCTTCACCCGCGTAGGAGGGTACTACGTGGTGAGGTAGATTGGAAAAGAGGCATAAACACCCTAGTCCATGGGGAGTGTATCCGCGGAGGGGCTACGGTTCTCGGTCTTCTCGTTTATGTGATTTTGAGTTCGTGGTTCACCAAATTATTATGTGTTTTCAGTTATTTATTAGTTCATTCCAAGGTTTATACGTGCTCTGGTTTGCGAACTGGAACTTTGCTGTTTGCAAAAATTCGAAGCCTTCCTTCAAAATCCTTCCACACGAGTCTGATCGCTCTTCTCTTCCTCCACCTTTGAATCATCTGAATCCTAATACTGAAATCTCGGAATCCCAGAATCCCTGATCTTTTCCCCCTGAGTCTCCTTTTATAGAGTGGGTAAAGGGATGTATCTACGGTCACGTGATACCTTTTGTGGATTCCCCTGACCGAATACCTAGTTTACAGCTGACTTGGTCAATCCACAATTCATGGTGGGTATTGAACACTTCTCCCCCCCCCTGAGAACTGAACTCAGTGCGTGCTTCTCAACCATGGAGGGTTCCGCCTCCATTCTATGAGTGACAGTGGATGCAGCTTGAACTAGTCAACGGAGTCCGCGGTTGGGGCGGTTCACGACTGTGAACCGGATCAGCGCCCATCCTTCCTCGCGACCACATAGGATCTCCACCTCCATTTCACGAACGACGATGGTTTGCGGAGGGGAGTGGGGGGGTTCTTCGTGGGGCCAGGACACATTGCGTTTTCATGGGACCGGTCCGCGGACCAGTCCTGCTTCTGTCCCTCTGATTTTTCTTAATTATTTTCCCCAAATATTGGGGGGATTTGGGTAGAATCTTCTTTGTGTATTTTTCAAGACCCAACATTCATAAATATTTTCGAGTACTTTAATATGTATTGACCATAATTTCATTATATATGAAATTAATTATTGTGATATTATTTGAGCTATTGGGTGATGATAACAATGTTTTTCACTTTCAACATCATCCCAAACTCCAAAAATTATAATAAGATGACTTCACACTTCTCAATTATTGAATAAAAAATCATGTATCTTGATTAATTGATTAATCCATAAAAAATGGTTACTATAATATGCCGACCAATTAAAAAGAGGACGGTTTTCAGAAACATATTATTCATATATATTTTCATAGTTTGGTTTCCATTATTATTGAATATAATAATAATTTTAATCAATAATGGAGTGTTTGATCCCCTTAAACTTTTAATTTTTTATTCACTTATCCATCATTACATCTATATATCTCTATCTCTATCTCTATAATTTAAATTGTTTCACACATTCGAGATCAATCCAGCACAATCATAGATTTTAGTTTTTTATTATTTTTTTCCTAGTCACACAAATCCATTTTTTTATTCTAGGGATTTCAAATACCACATAAAATTATTCTTGTAGTTAGTTTGGTTTTTAAATAATTGATCTAACTTATTTATAGTCAATTACTTAGTACATCATCAATATGTGCATAGTTTAATCTAAAATTAAATAATCCCAAATTTGTTAATTCACAAATCTCATCATTTTATACTCATACAAGAATTAAGAATATGTGTAGATTCCATAAGTTTTATTTTTAGTTGTATAACATGTTGATGGACAATGAAGAGTTTGTATCATAGTGATTAGTATGCCAATAAGTTAATGTCAAATGGCCATAGTATACGAGGATGTAATAACCATTACTTATACCAATATATAGAAGGGAAAACAACAACATGAATTTCACCATTTTGCTCTATATAAAATATAAAGGGAATAATTCAATTTTTATTGTTTTCATTGAATTAATAATGATAGATATTTATATTGATATTATTGAATATTCCTCTATGGTTCATTTTTTCATGAAATACATTAGAGAGGATGTAATGTCTCATGTGTTATCAAATTATATTTTGAATGATGTAAATCTAAGGTCTACATCAATATTGTTGGAATTTCTATAGTATGATTTGGATACAATGTTTTTTTAATACTATATATCATCACATGTTCAAGTGTATTCTCAGGATGACCAATTGAACCCTACGAGATATACCAATACTATATTCTCTTGATTTACATAGTTCTTGGTAGAAACTCCTTCATCTTGTTGGAATTAATTTATAATAATATATTTCACTCATGAATTCAGATGGATGCATCTGTGTCCCACTATCGAATGAAGTTAACAACTACAACATGTTGGGATTATTTTAGAGAATAAATTATATTGGTAGATGAGATTGTTGTGTAATAGTGGAGAAGTATAAATAAATTCAATATCACATTAGGGTAGCTTACTATTTATAGAACAGTTATAATGATAATCATCAGTATGATATGGAATTAAATGTTAGGGATATTGTATTCTAATGAATTTATCAATTAATGTAGGTAATGAAATTTCAAAATGAGGGGAGGATTATCCCTTCATATATCAACCCTTCAGAAATTATTTATTTGATGAATACTATTTGTTATCACTTTCACCTTTTATCGAATATATCTCATATTTTGGATGTGTTCCATGTGTTAGTTTTGATGAAGAACATACCTAATAATTATCATTTACTAAAACTCAGGTGGTGTACCACTAGAGAATGATATTTATTATAAGTAATAGACAATGGATATTCTATATTGCAGATATAAAGTGATGCAGGACAACATGGTGAATTTTTTCTGGGAGGACAAAATATTTGAGGATATTAATTGAGAACCTGAGGATGTGATGAGGCAGATTTATAAATAGATTTTCATATTATATTTATAGACCTGTTTGAGAGTATATATTATAAAGGAGTTAGATATTAAAATATAGTTATTTTATATATATTCCACGAAACTAAATTATTTATATACGATGAAATCATTTTCAACCAACCTCATATATAATTGATACATGTTATACTATAAGATGTATATCATAGTCATTACAATTTTAGGAATTAATAATAATAAACACTATGTGAAATTTATTATAAAATTATTTACAAAATTTAAATACATTGATTATTTTTTATGAAAAAATAATTAAATTTCAATTGAAATAATTCCATTATTAAAGGATCTATTTCTTGAATAATTATAGTTTTCTATATGTTTTTAATCACATTATATTGATCAAAATTATTTTAAAATAATTAATTCATAATTTTTGGATAATAATTCATACGTTTGTTATCCAGTTGTTTTTAGTGAAGGTTATTTCATTTTATGGTAAAAGTGTTCTTTTTTAGAAAATATATTTTCAACATGCAATGTGTTTTGATCATAATAAATAATATAATTAACTATTTTTTAATTATTTTAGTGAACTAAAAATAGTATATTTTAAATAAAATTATTTCACATTCATATATTATTTATTGGGAATATAATTACATTATTCATAGTTTTATGCTTAAAATCAATTTTACTAAAAACCATTTTTCATTGTGTTTTATGTGTTTATTTGAATTTTTTCCAACTTATAGAATGTTTACTTAATAAATTGGATTAAATATTTATAATAATTATGTATATTTATTTTATTTTTCCAATTAAATATTTTATAATAAATTGTGAAAATAAACATAATTGTTTTCCATAATTAATGTTCAAACATGTATTGGGGGTGTTAAGCTATGATATATATTAAAAAATTCTAGTTAAACATTCATAAATAATATATATTAAATATATTTATACATACTCTAATAAGAATTCTTATTTATATGAATATTATTACACTTTCACAATAAAGTGACTACATATTAGTAAACACATTAATATAATTCAATGCATGACCACCTCCCTCACATATAAAATGTTACATATTATCATATATTGTTCACAAATACTATCCCCTATTTCTTAGAATATTCTTTTTGAAAAATAAATCTAGTTTCCTTACCTTCATTCTTGGGTTTCTATTAATATATAATGACCATCCTATGAAGGATTAAGTTTTATACTAATGAAGGTATCTTAAAGAAGATATACTAATCTTTGCCAATACTTTCAATGTTTATACCATGTTATAAATTTCATCAATATATTTTATCTATTACAATATACTTAATAATTTAACATTAATGTACCATGATTTTATTATGAATATGGTTCAAAAATTTTACACCTCCTTTTCATCAAATGGAAAATGAAAGTATATCTTCTTCGTATGTGTGGACTACAACCTCCACATAGAAATACAAATTATTTTACAAAAATCATCAAAATAAATGATTAAATGATGTATTTAATTAGTATTTACGATATATATGATATAAATATTATTATTATTGATAAAATTTTGTTTATGTTCCATTCATTTTTATTAGTAAAAAACAAGCATTCCTGAATACACATGGATTACGTTCTCGATGAAAGGAGTAATTAAATTTTCTATAAATTCCATTTGTTTATATCTATAAATACTTATATTCTGAATATATAAGATATTAATATCATTATAATCATTATTTATCCTTCTTAACCATGATTATAATGAATGGAACAGAACTGCTGAAGTGAAATATACATAAAAAACATAGTAGTCGGCACATGAAATGATGATAATAATAGATTATTTTTGAGGCATGGGTGATAATATGTGATATGTAAACATGTGTGGAATTATAAGTATGAATATTCCTATATATATATATATAATGAATTTAAATTTATTATATAGTATTTTAGGGATCTTATGACCGAAGTCAGTCATTAGGTAATGTTTTCCTATCTCAATATTTTTTCATGGAGATATATTCCATATTCTGAAATTTTATGTTCAATGTGGTGTATATACAAATAATATGATATTTAATATAATTAATATCAATATATTCATCGAATTTAATATTTATGTTTATTTTTTCATTTCAATAGGGTTATGATTCTTAATTTATAAATGTGTTATGAGTTTTATGTCGTAATATCACATTTTTTAGTGATTGTTTGAACATAAATATATTATGATAAAATTATATGACATATTATTATAAAACTTCTTTAAGATTATACTATTTTTTATATCTATAAATTTAATATTATTATTTTCAATTTCCACTATCTATATACTCAAAATAGTAAATGCTTATTTTGAAAAAAAACATTGTTTTTATATTTGGTGAGAATATTTTACTTCCAAGAACATATTTCTATTAAAAAGTTTCCAAGAATATTTTTAATACACTAAGTACTGATTGATATTATTATTTACCATGCTTTCTCTTATAAAAAAATACAAAAGTGTTCTTTTGACCATTTTTTGAATGACGTCGTTTTTACTAAGCATACGATCATAATTTTTTTTAATGTACACCACATGATGAAATTTAACAAAACAATTATTACAGTTTGGGATGATTCCTATTTTTCCATTTTTATTTTCTAAGAAAATATTTTCCTAGTATGTTATATATTTCTATATTTTAAATATGAGGTTTTAAATTCAAAATTTTTATTTCATTAAAAAACATTCCAATGAACTTTTCATGGTATATTCATCTATTACAACAACCATTTAAATGTCTGATTCATAAATATGGGAAATTATTTGATGATAATGTATTTATTATTTATATTTTTTTTATTGATTATTATCATAAAATATTGTAAAACACCATTTCATTTTCCACTAGTTAATCTATGATGAAATGATAAATACATTCCTTATCTTGTGGAATAGATATGAAAGGATTATTATGATGTGTTGAGAGGGTATGTTATATCCCTCAAATTAATTGGGTAATGATAAATTTTAATTAGCTCAAAGGGTATGATGGATTTTATCCCAATCCCAATAGGGGGTATACAGTGGTTTAACCCATGCCTAAAAAAGGTACACAGGGTTTATCCCAATACTAACATGAGTGTATTTCTTGGTGGGTATCATTAACATATGAACGATATTATTTTGATTAGGACATAATATTTTTTCCACCCTCAATGAAATTTTTTTATACATATGATTTTATCACATAGATCTAGATCTTCGACTCTTCAATGATTCATGTCGTATGATCTTCTATATCAATATTCCATGAATATGTTCTATGAAATTGTGTGTATGATTTTAAAACATTTTGTGAAGTTTTCATACTTTTGTGATAATGATATACTTGGATATGATCCTTGACTGGTTTCTTCCATGATTAACCATACTGATCATCTAACCTCACCCATTCTTATCTTTCATTATCCCATGATATGATAAAAGGTTTTATTAAAGGTATGTATAATATGTGTATAATGTGAGAAAAAATTTCTTTGATATGTTAATGATATTTAGTTAAATAATAAATTTATGTATCTTGTCTCCAAAAAACTAATTCTTTATGGTTTTATGGTGTGTATTTTTCTTATATTAGATTAATATTCCAATAAAATGACGTAATAAATTTATTTGTATTTTATAGGTAACCTAATTTTGTATTTACTATATATAGAGGGTAATGATGGTTATTATTGAGTATGACCAAAGAGATGGGTCATAGAAAAATTCAATCCTACGGTTCTCATCATCATCATAATTATTGCTATCATGATCATCATGATGTGCTATGTATAAACATATTTTGCATAATATTTTAAAGGTTTTATGTTATCTTAGGGTGGGATAAATTGATCTATTATGGGGTACATTATTTTGGAGTTTGTGGTGCAGGTATATGGCTATATGAGGGATTTAATGGGGCTAGTATGCTATTTATATTTATATATCTAGAATGGGTGTATATAGAAGGTGGTTCAATACATTAAAATATGAATCAATTACATAAACCATCATTGAATCCAGTAAAATTTAAAATTTATAATTCTACTAACTACTGTATATGTGGAAAGCAGGGTCGAACCCATACAGAAGGCAAATTTTGACCACTATTCTTCGAAAACTATCACAAACCCCCACTATTTTCAGCAGTGGAATTGAGTTTCTATTTTTATAATTTTTTTGTTTATTACAGGGAAAAAATTATATATCTCAATATTTTAATGTTTTTCTATATAAACTATATCGAAGCAAGAAACAGGCTAAAAATAGTATGTAACAGGGAATTAATTTGGTGAAAAGTGAACAATCTAGAGAAATACATTCGCGGAAAATATGAACTCTAATGGTTTTGAAAACACTCCTTCTCACAAAAGTGATTACAACTAATAACACTGAAAATGAGTAATTTATTTATCTAGCCATGACATAATTCACTCAAGTCGAAAAGTATTGGAGTTTTCCACTCCTAGATTAACAAACGTGAGAATTCGGGTTTGAAAATGAATTCAGAACAAACTCTCCATATGTTATATAGTCATTCATTTTGGTTTAAATGTAAAAGGTAATTATTTGACAATAAAACTCATAAAAAGAATGTGGAATTATGAGATTATTTGAAAGTGGTAAGATACAATTGAATGAAATGAGAGTAAATCTTGCTGAAAAATTCAGATAACAATAAAAATGATAGCGAGAAAAGATATGGACATTAACTAGTAGGCTCGATTTTTACCCCAAACTAAACGTTTTTATCCTAACATTGATTCAATTACTAACACTAAATAATTCATTTATAGAGGAAGAGGATTGAAAGAAAACAGAGTTGTAAAACTCCCTCTGCTAGAATGAATCGATGTTGCTCATGGCCTTCGGGTCTCCAGGGAAAGGTTCATTGAGAAGTGCTGCGTGATTATCCTCCGGTTCTCGCACTCCTCTTGAAGTATATGCTCGAATGAATTCCCCGCTCAAATCTAGTGTGTTCATGGATTGAATGGGTGTCCCTGAAAGTCCTACTGCTACACTGCATTAATATCCACCGTCATCTACTGCATGTCACCAGTCGGTTTCCAGCGGCTTAAAGTGTCTTTCACGTGTGCACCACACACGTTCATTGTTTTGTGCAATGCATGTCACGCTAGTAAAACCTACATAACTAACTTCCAATGAGTTAGTTAAATGAATAGGGATGTGTTTAAGTACATTGAATGAACCTGCACAAGAAAAACACACAAAACAATTAAAAGAAGAAGGAACTAAATAAAAAATTAAATTCATTAGTTTATTGATGGTCTTAAAAGAATAAATAATGTTATTATTCATTATGTTATTGATTTAAATTTATTAATTACAAAATTTTCATAATTTATGAAAATTAATTCATTTTCTATTTTTAGTTTATTATTTTATCTTGTTTTAGTTCATAATAAATTATTATTATATATTTAATCTTATTAACAAATAATTATTTAGTACCCAACATTAAATATTAAGTAATTAAAATTTAATGAAAAATATTATTATTTAGTTTAGTTTAATTAAATATTTATTAGAGTTTTTTAAATTATTAAATTTATTTTATAAAATAAGTTTTTATGTGGAATATTGTTTTATAACGAATGTTGTTTTATATTTTAATTTAGTTAATTTATGTTTATGTTTTTATTTTTTTTAATTTTAATTTGTTATTTTAATTTTTATAACTTTATCGTCCACCCCATTTCGATGCTAAAAGGGGAGGGGCTTTCGAGTTAGCTACATGAGGAAGCCTCCCCAGCTCCTCCTTCTTCTTCATGGTAGACGCTACATCAGCCGCATGTATCCTCAATAACAGCTCGGACGAGCTCCTCCCTGTGGCATCAGCTCGACCCTCCCTCCTCCGTAAGAGACAGAATGGGTCCAGTATATATCACAACCAGCTACGACGCTTACCAGGTCTGGTGTGGCTTCGACTCATCCTCTGAAAACTATGACGATGACACAACTACCCTTACTCGTATCTCATTCCCAATGATTGTCTTGACTGCAACATATAGAGGCTCATCTTCCCTCGGTGACCTTCAACCACAGATGACAATGGCTCTGGCCTTTGCTCAAACTGACATCAGATCCATCCTTCGTCTCACATCATCTCATGGAGAGTGATACTTCAACAGTTTTCATGAGTGATGGGTTTTTCAGTGGATGTGGGAGATCGATAGAACACATGTCTCCACTTCGGGCGAATAAATTGTGGTAAATCTCAATAGGAGAAACAAACAGCATCAGCGGTGAAAAGAGACTTTTTTAGTGAACTGTACATAAAACCTGTTGATGTGATGAGAGGATGGGTTTTACCATGGTATTTCAGTTCTATGGTAGTGATTTGCCGTTTAAAAGTTATTGTATAGTGGTACCAAACCGTGGCACTAGTTTGGAGAAACCGTGAGGAGTTACAACAGGTCATGGTGGCTATGAAGGATAAACCAGTATCACTATTTCATAGGTAAATAGTGCGAGGAAAAGAAAACTATGCCAAAGGCTTGACGGTGGTATGGGTGAAAATGGGAAATTGTGCTAAAAATGAAACTACAAACGGTGAGTTCGTGAGGGAGAATAGATAGTGGAAAAACTGAGACACCGTAACTAAATGGTGAGATAATGAAATTGAATTCCAGTGGCAGTGACACGGTGAGATACTAATGTACAACAATCCATGGTGGCACCGAGACCGGGGTGAAACCGTGAACCTATAAAATAGACAGATTAAATAGATTAAGAATTAAATGAAATATGAACAAGATAATTAAAAAAACTTAAAAATTAATTAAAATATTTTAATGTTAAATTAATATATAAACTTTAATAAAATAATAAAAACATTTAAAAAAACTAAAATTGGAGCTTTACTAAAAAATAATTAATGAAACAATTAAATTATTAAAACTTAATGTCAAATGAAAACAATTATAAAACAGAGTTTAGTTATTTACAATTGAATATTGTTTCAAATTAATTAAAGTAATCAGATAACTATTATTTTATTAATCAATTTATGTTAATTAATTATGTTAATGAATTTAAACAAGAGTAAAACATATATAAAACCAAATTAATAATTAATTAATTTTTAAAATATAGAAAAAAATTTAGATTATGTTATATTAAATTAATTAGTTTTTAATACATTAAATGTCAGATTAAGACTAAATAATTTATGTGCTATAATAAATATTAAATCATTCAGTATGCAGACAAAGATACCAAACTAGATAAAAATTATTTATACTATAAAATTCACTGCTAAAAATGTGGGTTTTAGAGACCCCCAAAGGCAGTCGCTAATGCCCTTTAGAGACGTCCATGTGACCACTTTTTTCCACCACAATTTCTCCATCGGTATTACTCAATACCGACCACCACAGGTGGCCACTAAAACTCTCATTTGAATCATCTGACTATTTGGTGTCGATCATACACTGTGGAATACAGGCGTGTTAGATGTTAATGAGGAGGGACCCCGAGCTTGGGTCGACGACTATGGAAGAAGCACAATGACTAGAGGGAGTGTCTTGGCTGATGTTGGGGATTGAACAGTGGTGGTCGAATGTTGGGGGTGAGAGGTTCACTGGAAGCGTTTGTAGGGCGACGAGAGGTGATGGGGTGGCGGCGATTGGGGTGACCTGTGGTGGCGGTGTCGTCGCGGGAGGCATCAATGACTGTTGTAGCGGGTGACATCGAGGAAGACAACATGGGGTGCGAAATAACCACAATTTACATTTCTATTTTAGAGACCTCTTTTTGTGGTCTCTAATAGTTTCAATAGTGATTGAAAATGGGTGTCTCTCGCTACCATAGGCATAAAAACTAAAAAAACTAGTAGTGATTAAAGTAATAAATTAATTATTTACATTAAAACTTAACAAATTTATTGATATAATTCCAAAAGTGTAATTATATATTAAAAATTATTAAAATAACTAATTAAATTGATGAAATAAATAATGAAAAAGATGTGAAAAAACACGTTTTTTAAGGCCACATCGAATTCCCCCAACACATAAGCATTGTTTGTCCTAAAAAAATATCATTTTTTGTTATATTTGAAAACAAAAGTATGGTATTAATGTTTTTTCTCAAAAATGTAACATGTATATAAAATTGAAAAAAAAAGAAAGAAATGTGTCATTAGGCTTAGAAAATAAATTGATCGTATGAATATTTCTTAGAAAAAGTACTCAAAGTTTATCAAGAGAGAAATGAATCAACAAGAGATGAAAGTTTCATGCCTCATATGTGGTACTACATAGTGATTACCTTCAATCCAGGCTCACATCCAAAGTCCAAAAGTGACAAAAGGTAATTTTTTTTGGAATTAAGAACGTAATAATATGAACTTTGTACATTGAAATTTTCACCTAGGATCCAAAAATAAAAAAAAAATTGTGAATCACCACAATGATACAACCTAAATGACTCCCATATAAAGCAATTGACCCCTTCTTCATTTGGCCTTCATCATTACCCACACCATAATGAACTCATTTGTAACCCTAAACACTTTATCTTTTTTTCCCTATCCATTTATCATGTCACAAGAATTGTGAAATGAACATATTCAAGGTGTACAGAGGGCCTATAATAATCAGAAATTCACCCAGCATCTAGGGTATCATAAACTCACCGTGAGATCCTAGATGCCCTAACTACTCCATTTTCAAAATATTTATAACATAAATCATTTACAATGGCTCATTAATGTAATAAAATTAATAAATAAAAGAATAAAATGAGTCACCTATGATCAAAATAAAACTTCTAATTCCAAGAGTTATGATCATATTTTCATTAAAATATCACCCATGTCACTCTTAGGAATTATTCCTAAACAACAATTTCTATTAGATCACTATGATAGGTCACTCAGTAATAATCAATTAACACTAATTTCAGATTCAATACTAATCTTATCTTTCATCAAGGTACATGTCTTAAGGAACGACCCATTTGAGTAAAGTGTAAATCCTAAAATTGTTCCAGAATTTTGAAAAAATTTAAGCATCTTTGTCCAACTTATTACAAAAAATTTGATGATTCATTAGGAAATGATGGGCTCACAATTAATCTAAACTAATAACTGTCAAGTATTGTCCCCATCCCCCACACATAAAATCAAACTTTGTCCCCATTGTTGACTTCTAAATATGGAGAAGAATGATTAAACAATTAATGTTCAAAACATATTTTCAATTAAGTAGATTGATGAAATGCATAAAGGTCACATTAAAGTTCAAAGATATTTTTCACCACAAGGAATAAATTAATAGTAGGTTCATTAGAAAATACATGAATTATCATTAATTGCAGTGGATAATTTACAATGTAGCTCAAAAATTATCATTAAACATGTTGGTGCAGAGAGAATTGGGTGTAAGGAAATTCTGAAAATGTGATTCAATTGGATATTCAATAACACATAAGGAAAGCACTCCTAACCCTCCATAGAAAAAAACCTTCAACAAAAAAACTCTACAACCAGTAAGCATGTACCCCCACTCTTAGTTTCAACAGTGAGAAGATTTTAAAAACAATAAAATTTAGTTTCCAGCAGCGAAGTACATATAGATTTTTTATTTACACAGTGACATAAAAAAAAATTCATTCTTATTCATGTTGAATTTTAAACATATGCAGATTTTTTATTTCGATACTAAGAAAAGAAGAAGAACTTAATATAGTTCCTATAAAGGCACATAATTTTTAGTACACATGTAGAAGAATTTTCCCATACAAATAGTATTTTTCGATGAGCATAATTTTGTTAGAAAAAACATGAGTAGGCATAAATGCAGAAAGTTGTAGTACTTCCTTGACTAAGTTCCTGTCCATAAATGATCTTGGGAATCAACTCCTTATATGACAAAATAGCATCATCCTAAAAATACAAAGCATGTAAACCAAGGATAATAAACCAGCAAAGACAGTGCATATAGAAGGCCACATGGAGGCAATTTATTCAAAATAAAACAAGAAAGAAACAAAAGTAAACACAAAAATAATCATTGTTAGACTCCCAATAAGTATTGAATTTAATTTATTCAGATAGACATTACTTAATTACATTTTTATTATTTATTAACACAAAATGACCATGAGATGCCTCCCATGTAGTGCTAGGTTTATAGTCCTTATCCATACTCACCTAGGACTGATGTCAATCATAGTGAAGGCAGCCAATCCCTTTGGTTGTCCCTCACAATAATATTTCACTTTCTTCCCATTAACTAACATGGGTTTATTCTCTTAGACTACTATATCAAAATCTCCATTCTTCAGAACTCTTACAATGGTAAGATGTCCAGACCACTTGGACTTTAGCTTCCCAGGAAAGAGTTTGAGTCTAGAGTTAAAGAGGAGGACCTTCTGTCTAGGTTTGTATTCTTTGTTTTGTATGATAGAATCATGAAATATTTTATTCCTCTATTTAAAAAACATTAAATTATCAAAAATCTCTCTCCTAATATCATCATGTTCAATGAGCTCAAGTAATATCCTCTCACCATCACTCTTAATGTCAATGTTTAGAGCCTTAAATGCTCAAAAAGATTTATGTTGCAACTCAACAGGTAGATGAAAACATTTCCCAAACAATATCCTGTAAGGAAACATACCTATTGGGGTTTTGAAAGTAGTTCTATAAGCCCATAAAGCTTTATATAATTTAAGAGACCAGTATTTCCTAGTGTTTGACACAGTTTTCTCATGTATTTGTTTAAGATACCATTTTGAGATTTCCACCTATCTAGTGGACTGTGGATGATAAAGATGGAACAGTTTTATGAACACAGCCATATTTCCCTATTAAATAATTAAAATTTTTATTCTAAAAATGTGTTCCATTATCAGTGATAAAAGCACTTGGGACTCCAAATCTTTTAAAGATGTTATTTTTAACAAATTTTATTATAGAATTGTCTTGATTATTGGGCAGTGTCACTACCTCAACCAATTTTTAAACATAGTCTATATCAATAAGAATATACTCATTCCCATGAGATGATGGAAATGGACCCATGAAATACAAACCCTAGACATCAAAATTTTCAACTTCTATAATTCATTTTTGAGGTAACTCTTGCTTCCTACCATGAATTTCCTAGCCTATAACATATATCATAACCAACCACAAAGCTCCTAGAATCCTTAAAATGACCAGGACAATAGAAAATAGATAGTAAGACTTTCTAAGCAGTTCTCTCACCACTATAGTGACCTCCCTAAGGTGAGGAATGACAAAATTTTAAGACATGAAACATCTCTTCCTTAGGAACACGCCTCTTAAGGATACCATTAGCGCATCTCCTAAATAGCAAATAATCAACCCAAAAATAATATTTAAGTTTAGAAATTAATTTATTTCTTTGATTTTTAGACATATTTTTGAGAAAGACACCTACTCTTAGGAAGTTGGAAAAATCAGCAAACCAAGTTGATTGCCTGATTAACATAGTGACCATCTTCTGATCAGGAAAGAAAGAGTTTATCTCCCTACGATATTCAGATTCAGTAAGAGGAAGCCTAGATAAGTGGCCATCAACTAAATTTTCATCTCCATACTTATCCCTAATCTCTAAATAACATTCTTGTAACAATAGAATCCATCTAATCAGCTTGGGATTAGTTTCCTTCTTAGACTACAAGTACATTAAAGAAGAATGATATGTGAAAATGATGACTTTAGAACATAATAGATATGATATAAACATCTCAAGAGAAAAAACAATAGCTCTCAATTATTTCATAGTAGTGGTGAAATTCCTTTCGGCCTCATCTAGTAGTCTACTAGCATAATACACCACATTCAACATCGTATCTCTCCTCTATCCAAGGATAGAACCTACAACTATATCACTAGCATCACACATTTGTTCAAAAGGTAGTTTTCTTTCAGGTTCAGTGATTATAGGAGATGTAGAATGTTTCCCTTTAAGAAAATTAAATTATTTCAAACAGTATTTATCAAAATTGAAAGGTGTGTCCTTGACCAGCAATGAACATAATGGCTTAGTTATATTAGAAAAAATCATTTATGAATATCCAGTAGAAATAGGCATTCCCTAGGAAACTTCTAACACCTTTTACATTTATAGGAGGTGGAAAGTTCTGAATAACATTAATCATAGCAGTATCAACTTCTAGACCTCTCTTAGACACCTTATTACCAATCACAACACCTTATGTAACCATGAATTGTAATTTCTCCTAATTAAGAATAAGGTTTCTTTCAATTCATATCTCTAAGAATATCTCAATATTTCAAAGACAAGTATCAAAATTTCTACCCACAATGGAGAAATCATCCATGAAAACCTCAACAATTCTCTCAAACATATCTGAAAAAGATATCCATCATACACCTATGAAAGGTATTTGGAGCTCCACATAACCCGAAGGACATCCAACTATAGGAAAATGTCCTAAAATTTCATGAGAAAGTGGTCTTTTCTTGATCATCCATAGCAAATGGAATATAGTTGTAACCAGAATACCCATCCAAGAAACAAGAAAACTCAATTCCAGTAAGCCTCTCAAGCATTTTTTCCAAAAAGGGAATTGGAAGATGGTAATTACTTGTGATTTAATTAAGCTTCTTATAATCTATACAAACTCACAATTTTGTGGCTTTCCTAACATGGACTTCTTCATTTTTATCATTTTTAACTATAGTGAAACATGCCCTCTTGGGGATAACCTGGACAGGGCAATCACAAGCACTCTCAAAAATGGGATAAATCATTCCAGTGTCTATCAATTTAATCACTACTTCTCTCAAAACTTCTTTAATGTTTGGATTCAATCATCTTTGACTCTCTACCCTAGGCTTATAGTCAGGCTCCATTAGTGTTTTATGCATACCAAATGAGGGGATAATACCCTTGATATAATCTATTTCCCAGCCAATGGATGATTTAAACTTCCTCGATACATTCAACAGTCTTTCCTCTTGGTTTTCATTACATTCAGCAGAAATTATTACCAGCAAAGTTGAGTTCTCACCCAAAAATGAATATTTAAGATGACCAGGGATAGTTTTTAGTAAAAGAGTTGGTGTGTTTACACTAGAAAGAATACTAATATGCCTTTTATGTCTAATACCTTCAACATATTTCATGTAAATAGTTTTGAAAGATGATATATATTCAATATCATTCTCAGATTCAGTATCAATAGTGTAGTTGTCCAATGTGGGCAGCACATTGTCTAAGATTACTATATCTGAATTTAACATTTTTATCAAAGAAGAATCATCTAGTTGTCTTATATGTTCTAGTTCAATATCATAAAAGTGTTCTATATGGTTGTTTTTAATAGAAACACCCTCAAATTCACTAAAACAATATACTATGTTCAGAAACACTGGACTCTTCCACAATACAAACTAGAAAATTGTCCAGTTCATGAAAATTTTCCAGAATTGGTGTTTGAACATAATTTTTAACTTCTAAAATAGATTCTACAATATTTTCAGCTTCTAAATTAAATTATTTGACAGGTGATTAATATTCAAATTCTTCAGAGTTTCCAATTGAGTTCTCATCTTCTAAGGATGCTAGCATTGAATAGTTTTCAAAAATAGTTGGTCCTCTTACATTTTTAAACACATTGAAATCTTATTGTGGTTCTCTAATTTGAAATATAAGTAGAACCTTTGAGACATGAATAACAACACCACATTTGGCCAAGAAGGGCCTACCCAAGAATATGGCACCTATAGTTCACAATCCATATCCAAGACTAAAAATTCTGCAGGTAAAAACAGCTTCACAACCCCAACATGAAAATCCTCTATCCTACCCACAGGATGAGTGAAAGATCTATTAGCTAACTGTAGTACGACTGTGGTAGGTTGATGGTCACCCAACCTCAACTGTCGACATAATGAGTATGGAAGAATATTAATTCATTCACCTAAATCACACAAATATTTTAGTTGATCAGAGTTTCCTAGTGTGCAATGAATGAAAAAACTACCTGGTTATTTCCTTTTAGGTGGAAATTTATTTAAGAGTATAGAATTGCACTCTTCATTGAGGATGAAAGTAGAAAATAATTCTAGACTTTTTTTGTTTGAAACAATTTTTTATGTGATTTAATGTTATATGGGATTTGAATAAAATAATTAATGAAAGGAATGTTCACTTGATGTTTAGAAAAGAGACCAAGGAAATGAAGGAGTTCATCCTTAGTATTACTTTAAGGTTTCAGATTCTTAAGGAAAGAGATAGGTGGGGAAAATATTTTCATAATAGTAGTTATATCCCTCACCACTTTCTAAACATTTTTTATTCTTTTATACCTTTGATTTGTAGATGAATTTTTAGCTTCAGTTTCAGGTGATAGAGTTAGATTTAGATCATTTCCAATACTTTTCTCTGAATTTCCTGCATGTGTTCAAAGGAAATTTTTATTTCCAAATTGAAGAAAATTATCAATTTTGGTATTTTCAAGGACATTTTTCAATAGAAGATTGAGTATTAATCCCACTTATAGTAACAACAGCCATGGAATTCTCTCAAGGATTAAGTTCAGTAGTACTTGGATGTCTGCCTTTTTTCCCAGATGAAAAATATTTAGCAAGTTGACCAAACTATGTTTCCATGTTTTGAATTCTAAAATTAGTTTGAATTTTGTTGGACTCATATTGATTTTGATGTTTGGACAGCTGAGTCATATATATTTTCACTTAGGATTATATTATATTCAATATTAGATCATGTTTAAAGAAATGTGACTATCATTATTTCCTTGTAAATTAGAAGACTCGCCCCTTTGTTGATTCTGCAAATTTGGTCTTTATTGTTTAAGGAAATTAGGGGCAAGGTATTGTTTGATTAATCCTTGATCTTTCTAGGACATATTTGGATGGTTCCTATATCCGTAATTATAATTTTTTGACAATGGATCTTTTTTTGGAGGCATTCTATGACCATAGTTAACAATGTTTGACTTTTCTTTTTGTTGGGATGGGATATCAAAATTAGGGAAAAACTTTTCAGTATGCCAAAACATACCACAATGAACACACTATTCCCTTAATGATTGGTTGGTATTTTTTCGTCCTAGTTGATTAATAGTTTTATTAGAATTTTGGTTCATTATGGATTTAAGTTGGTTGGTTATTTCAAAAAGTTGAGCTTGTGTTTCCTTTGTTGAACCAGTGTTTTAATTAACATTTCTATTGACTCTTTTCCTTCTTTAATTTTGATGTTTTTAATTCAGTGAAAGATTATTAAAATATTGTCTGTGTTCTTCGTATGATTTATCATTTTAATTACCCCAATAATCTTGGTCTACTAGATTCTATTCAGATGAGGATAACCCTTTATATAAAGTATCCATGAGAAAGTGATATGGGAGTTGATGATGATGACACTACCTATGAAGATCTCTGAATCTATCCCAGGCTTCATGAAAGGCTTCTCCATCCTCTTGATAAAATCTATTTATTTTAGTTCTACATTATCCTTTTAATGTTTGGGGATATAATTTCATAATGAAAGAGTTATACACTTGATCCCAATTTCGGAAAATGTTATCATCTAGACTCAGAAACGAATTCTTAGCATTACCTTAATGGAAAAAGGGAAATACTCTTATTCTTATTTAATTTTCTATGATTCATAGAAGTGGTAATTGCTAAACAGTACTGTATAAGTCTCTAATGATGGCAAGGGAGTCTTTATTAGAGATCCCATTAAAGGTAGGCAACAATGAAATATGTGACTGTTTCAATTCATAATTTCAGGAACTATGAGATAACCTAGTGGATGATGGGTTTCATGAAACATGAGGATGTTGAAACTCCCTCATCCTAGGTCTTTCACTTTCCTCAAAGAGTTATTGATGATTTTGAAGGTAGTTATTAGGAACTCTATTATATAAGTTTTCTATTTGAGTTATGTTCTTCTTTCTTAGAGTAGTGAGATGTTTGTCTATTTCTAAGTTCAGTGGAACTAGACTAACAACAGAGTGTCTTATTCTCATACAAACAAAAACAGGCAGTACTCAGTAGTAACAATTCACCTAGAAGTGAAACATATTTTTTTTCAATGTTCATATTTTTCAATTTTTTTATTATTTTAACATATGTGTTTCTTTTTGTAGTATTTTTATAGTACTGGATCATTATTTCCCCGAAAAAATTTCCAAAACATGAACTAACCTTCACTAAAGTATTTCAATGTTTAAAATTTATAATCCTAATAACTACAGTATATGGGGTAAGCAGGGTCGAACCCACGGAGGAGGAAAATTTTGACCACTATTTTTCTAAAATCTAACAAAAAGACCCCACTATAGCCAGTAGTGGGATTGAGTTTTTATTTTTATAATTTTTTTTATTTTGTTTATTATAAGGCAGAAATGAAATATCTCAATATTTCAATGTTTTTGTTGTAAAGTATATCGAGGTAAGAAACATGATAAAAACAGTATTTAACAGAGAAATAATATGCTGAGAAGTGAACAATCTAGAGAAATATATTCGGAGAAAATATCAACTCTACTGGTTTTGAAAACATTACTTCTAACAAAAGTGATTACAACTAATACCACTATAAATGAGTGATTTATTTCCATGTCCTAGAGATAAATCACTCAATTTGATAGGTCATAGAGAGCAGCACTCCTAGATTAATCAACATCAGAGGTCTGGTCTGAAAATTATTATAGAACAAACTCTGCATATGTTCTGTAGTCTTTCATTTCAATTTAAATGTAAAAGAAAATTATTCCACAATAAAACTCACCGAATGAATGTGGAATTCCAAGATTAAGTGAAAGTGGTAAGATGAATTTGAATGCTACCCGAGCTGATCTCGCTAATCAATTCCAGTAACAATAAAAATGATTCTGAGAAAAGAGAAGGGAGATAACCAGAAGACTATATTTTTACCCCAAAATGAATGTAATAAGACTAACAATGTTCCCATTATGTAAAATAAATCATTCAATTATAGGGGAATATGATAGAATGAAAATAGAGGAAGAAAAATCCCTCTGCTAGCATTAATCGCTGCTGCTCATGGCATTTGGGTCTCCATGGAATGGTTCTCTGAGAAGTGCTCCAGGATTCCCCTTTGGTTCTCACTCTGCTCCGAAAGTGAATGGACGGATGAATTCAACCCTCGAATCTTGTTTGTTCATGGAATGAATGGGTGTCCCGGAAAATCCTACTACTACTCTGCTTTAATATCCACCATCATCTACTACATGTCACTGGTCAGTTTCCACTGACTTTAAGTGTCCTTTATGCGTGCACCACACATGTGGCTTTTTTTTGTGAAATGCATTTCGCGCTAGTAAATCCCCTATAACTAACTCCTAGTAAGTTAGTTTAATAAATATTGACATGTTTAAGTACATTGAATAAACCTACACAAGAGAAACATGAAAAACAATTAAAATTGAGAAGTAAATAAATAAAAAATTCAAGTCTTTAGTTTATTAAAAGTTTTAAAAGATTAAATAATGTTATTAATCATTATGTTATTGATTTAATGTTATTAACAATAAAATTTATCGTTATTTATGAAAATTAATTAATTTACTATTTTTAGTTTATTAGATAATCTTGTTTTTGTTCATAAAAAATTATTGTTAACTATATAATATTATTAACAAATAATTATTTAGTACACAACATTAAATTTTAATTAATTGAAATTTAATTAATAAATTATTATTATGTAGTTCAGTTTAATTAATGTTTTATTATAGTTATTTAAATTAATAATTCTATTTTATTAGTTAATTATTTTATATTTATTATTTATTTATAGCTAATATTTTTTTATAATTTAATTTAGTTATTTTATGCATAAGTTTTTAGTTTAGTTTTTATTTTAATTTTTTATATTAATTTTTATAACTTTCCCTCTCCCTTACTATTTCGACACTAATAGGGGAGGAGGTTTCAAGTTAGCTTCCAAAGGAAGCCTCCTCTGACTCCTTCTTCTTCTTCATGATATACGTTGTATCAACCACATGTCTCCTAAATACTATCTCGGAAAAGCTACTCCCGGTGGCATCAGCTCATCTCACCCACATCCTTAGGAGACTGCATGGCTCCAGTCCAGATCACAACCAGAAGTAATTCTCACCAGGTCGGGTGTTGATTCAACTTCTCCTCTAAAAAACGCGATGATGACACAAATACCCTCACTCATAGCTCATTACCCTTGCTCAGCCTGACTCTAATAGGTATTGGCTCATCTTCCCTCGGCAAACTTCAACTACAGATGACAGAGGCTTTAGCCTTGGTTCAAACCAACGACAGATACATTATTTAGCACACATCATCTCAATTAGTGTGAGACTTCTTCGGTTCACAATAGTGTTGGGATTTTCAGTGGCTACGTGAGTTCGATGGTCCACAGGTCTCCACATCATGCAAATTAATGTCTACAAATCTCAATAGGTAAAATATCTGACATCAGCAGCGGTAAGAGACTTTTTTGATGAACTGGAAATAAAACCTATTGAAGTTATGATATGATGGGTTTTAATATGGTATTTGAGTTGTATGGTGGTGATTTGTGGTTGAAAATTTATTGTACAGTGGTTCCTAACAATGGTACCAGTTAGGAGAAACTGAGAGGAGTTATAACAGGTCATAGTGGATGTGAAGGATGAACTGATATCACTATTTTATTGGGAAATAGTGTGAGGAAAAGAAAACAACTCCAAAAGACTTGACGGTGGCAGGGGTGAAAAATAGGAAATAGTTAAAAAAAATTAAATAGCAAATGGTGATTCCACGAGTAAGAGGAGATAGTGGGAAAATGGAGGAACCGTAACTGAATGGTGAGACCGTGAAATAGAATTACGGTGGCTATGAAACGGCGAGACAACAAAGTAAAACTGTGCGTGGTGGCACCATGACCGGGGGAAAATTGGGAACCTGTAAAATAGATAGAGTAAATAAATTAAGACTTAAATAAAATATGAACAAGATAATTGATAAAAACATAATCTTAATTAAAAAAATTGAAAGTTTAATTAAGTTATAAACAGTAATATAATAATAAAACCATTTCAAATTACCTAAAATTGGAACATTACAAACTAATTAATAAAGAAAGAATTAAATTATTAAAATTTAATATTAAATTAGAACAATTATTAAATAATGATTAATTATCTATAAAAGACTATTGTTTCAAATTAAATAATTTAATCAGATAAAAATTATTTTATTAATAATTTTATGTTAATTAATTATATTAATGAAATTAAACAAGAGTAAATTTTTTATAAAATTAAATTAATTATTAATGAATTGTTTAAAGATCAGAAAAATTTACATTATGATATGTTAAATTGATTAGATTTTAATACTTGAAATGTTAGATTAAAACTAATTTATTTATATTCTATAATAAATATTAAATCATTAAGTGTGTAGATAAAGATACCAAACTAGATAAAATGTAATTATACTATAAAATTAATGTAAGAAGTAAATTAATTACTTTATTTTTTAAAATACCGAATTAATTACAAAAATTTATTAAATTAATAAATTTAGTGATATAATTACAAAAGGGTCATTATTTTTTAAAAATTGTTAAAATAAGTAATTAAATTGAGAAACAAAATAATTAAAAAAATGTGGAAAAACTTGGGTTTTTTTGGCCAAATCAATCACCCCGATTGGGAGGGTATTGGAATGAGTCATTGGTTTAACAATTCACCTTTATTCAAATGTTTGTGGTATAATATATTCCATGAGACTAAAGGTTTAGTTGGAGTGTGAATGTATGACATTTAGAATGAAACATCTCCATAAGTGATAGGTTGGAAATTTGAGATGTGGAAAGAGAATTAAACCTATGTGATATAGTGATGATATAATACATTGAATGGGGCCACTCCTTATGTGAGATAATTGTGGTATATATCAGGGCATAATACCTATCCATGAGTGATAGTGTGATGGTATGAGATATAGAATGTTTCCTCACCTAGTGTGAGTGGATAATTATTTGATATATTATATGAGAGATCAAATGCAGTGAGATGGTGGCAATATGAGTTGAGTCCCAATATCATGACTTGGTATGAGAACCAATCCTGAGTGAGAGGGTACTGTTTGGGTATTAGTTTTGAGTCCTTTCCCTGATCAATGGGAATGGGAATAGTATCATTTTATGATTACTTCTTCAACTAGAAATACATAGAAGAGGTGAGTTCAGGTTAAATGGACATATTGAAAGCACATAACATCAAATCATATTTTAATATGTGTTTTCTATTTATTATTTGTGAAGATGAACCATTAATATGGTTGTATATTATAAGAACTAGATTGGTGGTTTTATTATAATTTTATTTCTCACACCCTATAAGGGAATCATGGAAAACATAATTACTTGTGTGTTTCAATTTTACCTAACTGTTTTATAGAATATATGGCTCGTTAGCTATATCTATATTTAGGAAACTTTTTTAAGGGTGATCAATGTTCAATATTTGTGTATTAATTATTTATTTCGTAAAAATACTTATTTTTGTTCACATAATAGGAATTCATCTTGTTGTATACTTATATTCTGAGTATTTTTATCATTCTATTATAAAAAGTGACAGTTATTATAATAAATGGTTATATATTTTCAATGAATTATTAAACATAATTATATTTTTTATTCCGTTAATTATATTTGAAATAATGTTATTTCAATAATAGTATTGTCTATCCATGTTGGTTATAGAATCATAACTCCTTTAGAAAACCACTAGAATGTGTAGAGATTCACCTGACATCACATGTCTCCCTCGACATGGGTAGAAATATGATTTTCACACTCTATAATTACACTAAGGTTAAATTTAAACAATTTTTACAAGTAGTGATCGATGGATATTATTGGATGACTTTTAAAACCCACTGGATGTTAACATTTTTTTGTTGGAAGATTTATATTTATATTTTTATATGGATGACAATTATTTGAATATAATTTATACTGATGTATCGTTTTTAATTCCATTATGGTGGTTTGGAATCTGTAATTTGGTCATTGTCCAATTTCTCATAATAATAATAGTTGATCTGAATTTAATACTAAAATAATAATATATTATTATTATTATTCATCAATCACTAATGATACTTAAAAATCAAACAAATTAGACGTTTTTAATTGATATTAAAAATTATCATATTTAATAATAATTTTTAAGTATTATAGAATTCAATTATTTTCTAATTACACTAAATATTTAAGGGTGGAAACATTAATTTTTGTGATTCTAAATTTCTAAAGCTCCTTAATAAATAGTTAAATATGATAAAATATGATACAATATAGTACATACTTAAAGATTATATTTTCTTCACTGATTAATAATTATATATGATATAATAACACAAAATGTAATGAATAATATAATTTTTATTTTTATAATAAGTATTTTATTAATGTTTTTATAAATATTAATGTTTTAAAAATTACCTTAATTATAAAAAAGTATTAATGATATTTTATTTAGCAAAATAATTTGAATATTTATTAGTTGAATAGATTTAATATTTAAATAAATAATAATTAAGAAACAAATTAATTCTAAAAATTAAATAAGAAATTCATGGCATCATCAATAACCAAACCCTATTTAATTTCAATCAAATCAATTGTGTGAATAAGAAAAGTCTAAAATAGTGCTTCTATTATTTTATAATGTATGATGAAAATAAATAATTCTATTGAAGTTTATTGAAGAAAGTAATCACTACAATAAAATTTCATATATTATATAATTTAATTTCGATAATTGGAATGTTTTTTAATCCTAAATTATAAGAGTATGTATAAAAATATATTTTTATTTTTTATTTTTCCCTTATTTGTTAACTCATCGCATAGTAGAAAATATGTTCCTTAGATTCTTGAATTAAGACTCTTTGTATTCTCATAACTATAAAAACTCCCTGCTAAAAACGATTCCCAGAATAATGTTTCAATAAAATTAGATATTTTTGCAGAGCTATGAATATATGGATCATATTATATTTCATTACAATATTTTTCATTTATGTTTTTATGCTTATAAGGGTATAATTTATTTTTCACATATTTGAGGTATAAAAATAAAAATTTTCATCATAATAATATATTCATTAAAATACGATGGGCTTAAATAATAAAATTAGGAATTATAAATTTTTTTCGTTATTTATCTATTCACTTTCATCTATATTTTATTTTTATGGTTTAAATTTATATATCAAATACATTTATGGTCTTATTAATACAAATACATGGAGTTATTTACATTATATATCAGTCTATTAATCAAAAGTTATACCATATATACTCCACATTATAGATAACAAATTTATATAATCATTTATAATTTTAGTTCATTTAAACAGATAAATAATAATCTTTATAATTTATTTTTTCATTTTTTTTAAAAAACTAAATTAAAATAACTCCCATTAGTTAGTAGTGTATACCAATAATGGATTTTCTTATGTACATAATAATATCTATACTTTTATTTAGTAATGTCACAATCTGAATCAATATATATATGTATGGATAATAATATAAAACTAAAATAAACTAATAATTTTTTCATTAATATATATATATTCTAAGCACTTTTGTGATACGAATATAAGAAAAATACATTAATTTAAAACTTTTAAATTCAGTAAATTAAAATATTTTTATCCCATATAACATTGTACTTTTAAATTATGATATTATTAACATTTATAAAAATAGAATTTGGAAGCATTATGGTGGTAGAACATCAATAATTTATAATTCTATTTCCCTGAAAATTAAAATAAACACTCGTAAATAATTTTATATGAATTAAAAAAATTATATTTTATTCTACATTATTTATTGAAAATTTTATTTTAAATTTATATTAAATAACATAATATATTATTTTTATATACATGAACCATCTCATGGATGCATATTAAAAATTAGTAAAATTATTTTTAGATCCTTTACTTTTATATTACCTTATCATTAGTACATGATATTTTTTTATGTATTACACATATAAAATGTCTTCATATTTTTCTAAGTGTATTAATTCATTTACAAAATCCTATATATACTAACACTGAAACATGTTTAAATTATTTTATAACCCATAACTCTTTTTATAACAAGTTAAACATATTTCAGTATCGTTTTTGTGTATCATTCTTAGTAAAATCTATTTATGAAAAATGATATGTTTTATATATTCTTATTAATATATATTTATGTATCTTATTAAAATTCCCTTCACATTTGGAATATAATTTATCTATTGAATATTTTTTTGATATTTTTCATCATTTGACTATAATTCAATTTTTTTTCTATTTTGATTTTACTTAATCTCTCCCAAATTTAATTTGAACTCTTATCCCTATTATTGATATTATTATTCTATTTTAATTCATTTTTAATCAAAATTTCATAAATATTTTTCAATTTGGTTGGATGAAGTTTATTTTCTCTATCAATTACCTTTTTATTCCATGGTTAACATTTTAATCCTTATGATTATCATTATAGAATAACATAGTGGATTGTTTAATTTATTCATGTAATAATTCAGATGAATTTTATGTATTCATTTGAGATCCTATCATAATATATACTTCTAATGTATTTGGTATTGAATTTATTAATCAATATAAAATATATTGTGATTTTTGTTGTTTGAATTCCTTTAATAAAAAAGGGTCATTGTAAAAGGCGTGACTATATTTATATGATATCATGAATTTTTTCATGATGTTATTATTGATTAAATGTTTATATATATGTTTTATTACAATCATAAATGAATTTTTTTCAATATATTTCTCATTTTATATAAAATTAATTAACCTTAAGTGTTATTAAAATATTTTTTTGATTACTAAATTTTTTATATTTAGTTACCCCATACTAACAATTTTGAACTCACTAATCTTTTTTCCATACCTTAATATTATGATTCATAAATTAATGGTATTGATTTATAAAATTAAATTTTATCTATTATATTAGTTATCGAAAAGGAAAAGAATATTTTTATATATCATTTGGAATATATAAACACCTACCTTTTGTAAATAGTGTGAATTTTATTTTATAAATGATAGAATATTTTTTATTTCCTAATTCTATAAAACTCTAACCAATATATTGTGAAATTTTTTATATAATAGTTTCCTAGTAATGTTTGTACTATTATAGTTGGTATCAAAGAAGAGTTTAACTAATTTATAGGTTAGGATTATGTTTTTTTGAGAATAGGATTGAATATCTAGAATAAATTAGAGGATTAAAAGTATGATAGTTTATATGGGTTATAATGTTTAAATACATTTATATATTATAATATAGAATAGAAATAATTGGGGATGATGCGGTCTTCGGGCATGGGGAGGGCTCTATGGTGACGATTTGATGGTGATTCAGGCACCATTCTCTATTGATTTTTCAAATGGGTTTTCCACATTACCTTTTCACAATTCTTCTAACTAGATGTGGGATAACAACAGATGGACAGTGATCATGTAGTGTTGTCACTACTGTAGAGATAGATACTTTATTTAAATATTATGATTTGAAAATGGTGGTTGTGGATTATTTCATTCATCGAAATCTTGTTGAGCGTTCCAAGGTAGACTAATGAAAAGTTGATGTGGTATCTGAGAGTGGAATGTTTTGAAGTTCTATGTGTTGTGCTATGATTTTGATGAGATCTGAGATAATAGAGGACCACTGAGCTCCAGTTTTGTATGTTTATATCTGTCGATATTTGTTTGTGAATGTTCTGGTTCTGATTGCCAATCTAACGTAGAACCTCAGATTAGTGGGTATACAGACTTATAATCACTTCACATTAATAGATGTGGTTGTGATGCCTTGAAGGAAGGCTATCTTGAACTATTTCATGGATGTGGGGTAAATATTGTCTTAAACTATTATTTAAGATGTAGTGATGAGTTATACTACATGGGTTGTTTGTTCGTCACCTAGTATGATAGATACAAGAAACCATAGTATGTGTCATGAAGGTGTTTAAGGTGTTTAAGGTTATTCTAGTGGAAGACATTTCATATCTACGTGTGATGGTGCTTTAGAATGAATTGTGGAAAAGGGTGGTATAGAAAGTGTGGTTTCCAATAAGGATTCTATACATTATATATATAAACATTGTGAGTTGTATATTATTTCTAGACATGTTCATCCAATTGGTGGAAAATGTTGGCGGATTTCTTACCTAGTTATTAATTTAAATTCTATTTTTTTTTCAGATTGGCGAGGTGTAACGATCCAAAAATTCATTAATTAAAATTCCCCTTTTTATATTTAAATGTATTCTTATGGTTATTTAAAACATATAAACTTATTTAGTTTTATGTATTCGATTTTAAAATACAATTAAAAATTGTGATCTTTGTCAATATAGTTGTTGATTAGTGATAACATGATTAGTATAAATATAGGGATTTAACTACTCCAATTTACCAAGACAAAGGAAGCTATTGCCTCATCCATTAGGCGTTCCCTTTATGAATCCCATTTTTTGGTGCTCGGAAATGCGGAAATGTTATTGGGATTTGATCTTGACTAATCCCAATCAGAGCTTGAACATGTTAATCTTGAGCGAAACCAACTACGAGGGAAGTGAATGTAAATTGAGATTACCACCTGACCGATGTTATCGAAGCCACCCCAAGATTCTTTCACTATCATTCACCTTACCCTATGGTCTTATGATGGTGTTTTAAGGGTTTATTTGACATGACCCTAATACTACAATTATGTACACTATTCATGAATAGAGAATATATACCTTCTTTTTATTATTGTTACAATGTAAATAGTTTTTAATGAACAAATTTTATTTTTAGTTAATATTCAACTAAGAAATATATTTTGATGAATGAATGTATTATTTACTTAAAAAATATTGTAATAAAATATAATTATTCTAATTAAATTATTTGTTATTAAATATAAATTATCGTATAATTTTATGAATGCAATTGTAATTTCTATTAACATTTGATAGCTTTTTTGTCAAAACCAATGAATTTTAGAAAAATGAAGGGTTTTATTTTTAAAGTAAAAATTCAGATATTTATCAATTTATTTAGAGAAAATTAATATTATTTTTGGAATCAGGATGTCATAATTATCCCACTGTAAATTTTTTATAAATTTTTTGACTTTCGAATTTTTGGGTAAAAATTAAATACTGTTTAAATATATAATGTCTTTTATGACATCAAAATGACCACATAGTGATTTAATAAAATACTATAAACATTTTTTTCAACTAATATATGTTTTACTATTAAAATAATGTGATTTTGGGTTTGTTTTATTTATTTTAGAAAGCTTTAGTGGACCCTTCAAGGCTTATAAAACATTTTGTCTTCTTAAATTGTTTTCCTTGAGAGTGTGACTCACTCCACATAATAAAATCTATTTTTTTAAGAAATTTTGGCAATTTTAATTATAAAATATTTTTTTCCACTCCCATTTAGAAAAAAACCATGGGCGCATTTGTGGTTTTGATTAGTTTAATGTGATTTTTCTTAAAACCTAGATAATAAAGAATTCAACCTGCTTCTCTATATAAACCCACCCAAGATCCCACTTCATCTTCAATAAAATCCTTTAGAGTTCGAACAACCCCTTCCCTCATCTCTCTAGAATCTTACCAAGGTTTTCCATGCTCCCATTAAGCCTATCTCAAGCCACTCTTAGGATTTTGGGATCGCACTTCCATGTAAGGGTTCCCTGCCTTTTCCTTTTTATCCAAGATTCTTAATATTGTTATGCCCTATTATTTTCAATTATAAATGATGGGGATTGATTTTTACCCTCTACCATAATTCCCTCTTTCTGTTGAAATGATGATATACCTCTTTATATCTCATTAAATTCCCCCCATGTACACCCGCTGCTATGTCGAATTTCTAAAAGAAATTTATCTCTCTTCATTTACATTCAAGCAATTATTTTGTATCATGAATCTAAATTATTTTACAAATGTTTGGAAATGTATATATATGAAACCCATTAATTTCCATTTCATTTACATATTATGAGGTACCCCTTTCTCTCTCATCAACCAATTTTTATTAATTCTTATGTGACCACGTTATGCTGCCGAAATTGCACCACATTTTTTCAAGCCAAAGCCATTATGTAGTGAATTACATACCCATTTATCTATCAAGGGTATTCTCCTTTATAAACATTTACAAAAAATTTATATGGTTTCAATTATAAATTACACATTCCTATATCATGGAATAGATGATGATTTTTAAGGAATCCATGTTTTATGATCCATGTGGAATACTTATGCATGACATGAAATGATTAAGAAAGGGTGTCCCTTATAGCGCTTCAATGCATTGGGTAATGTATATTATCATGATTCATCATGTGAAATGAGTTTTGACTCATGATAATTATTGTGAAATGATGTTTTTCTCATGCTTCATGTGAAATGAGGTTTTACAAATACACATTATGCAATGAGCCTTAGCTCATGCAAAATTACATGTTAAGTGTTGTTTCCACATTTCCATGTTATGATTGTCATGCATTATCTTGCCTTTATGTTAATGTTTCTCTTGTGCTCCATTTATATTCCTATTGTATAACATGTATTGTATTCCACATGTAATTCCATGTTTATTCCATTACATTTCTTTATAGATCACCATTTTCTTATGCATGTCCTCAGGTTATCCCATAAAATGTTATGCAGAGGGAATGTTGTGGTCATGTAAATGATGTTTTCTATACTGATGTTGTATTGCATGTTTGAAGTTGTTAATTAATGATCCTATTCCCCAAATACAATAGACCTATGGATCTTATATGTTGTATCAAGTGAATTTTATGTAATAAATCATGTTTTATTGTGTAATAAAACCCAGGGTTGTTATTAGAGGCATAATGATGGGCCGAGAATACATTAAAATTATATTCACATCATAGGATATTAAAATAAGAGCATGGGTATTCAGATCAATGAAACTACATCCTGTTATGGGTAGTTTTCAAGAATATTATTTCCATATCAATATTTTATCAATCAAAAATACCGTTGTACAAGTTTGTATTAAAATTCTTCATCTTCACTGGATCTTGTGGCATCCTTAGATCCTTTTGGGAATTTCTTCGACTGTTGGAATTAAATAAAAATGTATAGAACCACTATAAATCAAATGTCTGGTCATTATTCTAGGATACTGGAGGATGTAAATCTAGTCCCTTACTGTATTCATAATATTTTATCGTCTACATTGGATGATGACATCTATATAAAAGTGGAATCAGATAGATTTCATGATTTCTGAATAGATTGTTATGTTATTATCTATGCCAATAACAAGTTATTTAAATAAATTGAATGATATTTGGGTTCAATAAAAGATAATCCTGATGGATCATATAAGAAGCAGCTGAGGAAGTAGAAAATATAGTGTAATGAGAATTGAATTGTAAGAAGACACTCCATTTATGAAGAAGGAAAATGTTTTATTAATGTCAGTGTTCCAAAAGTTGTTAAATATATTTCTTATGAAATGTTTCATGATTATTTGATGGCTTAGGATACTAATCGATGAGTTATTGTGTGTGAAATGGATAAATTATATATGAACCCGAGTCTTCGTTTCAGGTATGCTTTTCCTTTTTCTGGAGTTTTTTACGAAAAATGGAGTTTCTGGAAAATTTCGATGTACATGCTGTGTACTTTCTATGTACACACCGTGTACTCATTTCCCTCTCGAAGCCATGTGTGTCCGTGTCCGGGCCATACACACGGTGTGTAGGGGTGACATGGAGGATGATTTTGGCAGAGTACAAAAAACCCACTACACGTCGTGTACTTTAAAAGTACAGGCCGTGCACTTTTTGTGTTTTCACTAAACGGACCGGGGTCGTGCCTATTCACCAAAAATCATCTACTTCTTGGTCTGGTTTGTCCGAGAGCGACCCGTATGGCTGTATCTTCCTTGAGCTCCCGCCTCTCCATCCGTTCTTCGATTCGAGCAAGGTCGATTGCGTTGGAAGCATAGTGGTGAGTTCTTTCTTCTTCTTGATCCTTGTTTTCTAATTCATCCTCCTTCTCAAGTTATCTAATGTTGAACATTTTGTGCGTTTTCTTATATCTACGATGTTCTAGGGAGAATCAGCTATCTTGGTTCAAGTATATCGATCTCCTAGGATCGAGGTAAGTGGTTTGTGCCTTACCGTTCAAAGTCTCTAAATTTTATGTGCGAATTTCCACCGATACCTGTGAATGGGGTATTATGTGTTTACCTTTTTCCCTTGTGGTTTTCCTTCCTTTCCTATATGCTTGTTTAGAGGTAATTTGACCATGTTAGAGGTTAATTTGTTGTTCTTGGATGAATCTTACTTGCTTTGTTCTGTTTACGACCTTTGGGTCTTGTTTTCCTTTGGCTGCTACACCTTCTTTCATGCCTTGCAATTATAGGTTGAAGTGAAACTCATGTCATGCTTTCTACCCTGTAAACTGTTTAGCTAAGTATCTCTATAGGTGTAATTTGGTGTTATAGAATTATTATTCACTCACTGGAATAGGGCAGAGAGAACCTGGTGCTATAGACTATAAGGGATAGACCGAGTGAGCATCCTAGAGAGTCTTAGATATTACAGACTATTGAGGGGATGGACCGAGTGAGCTCTCAGGGAGTCTTAGATTTTATAGACTACAGGATGGTAGACCGAGTGAGCTTCCTTAGAGAGTATTACCTTGTTTGAATATCTTAAGAACCATCCCAGGCTAGAGGAGGAATTGACTGAGTGAGGTTCCTCAGAGAGTCTGTGGTATACCTGAATCTATAAGAGGAATTGACCAAGATAGCTTCATAAGAGAGTCTCTAGGCCTTGGGGTTGAGAGGGTTAGACTATGTTATCTTCCTCAAGAGAGTCCCTGAATACCCTAGACTATAAGGGTAATTGATCGAGTGAGCTTCCCCTGAGAGTCTCATAAATTCGTATGACCATGCTAGAGGGGTTAGGTTGAGTGCACTACCCAGAGGGTTGTGGTACTTCTTTGATAGGACCAGAGGGGATGGATATGAGTACTTCGCAGAGGGTTCCAGATCTTTAGCTGTCTGTTCACTGTTGTAGATTGGTTGTGGATTGATTACTACTATGTATCATCCTATTTTACTGCTTACTGTTTACTGCCTACTGCTTTCTATTGATGGTTGCTATTTACTACTTATTGTACTTTTACCTACCAAATACTCACTGACTATTAGGCATAGATCTTCGGGTGAATGCCTTCTGGGATTTTATCTCACACCCTATTTGGGCCTTGATTTTGGGCCCAAGCAGACTATGTTGTTGCAGTTATAGACGAAGGAAAGTTCCCTTTGTCTTCTAAAAGTTGATTACATAGAGCAAGAGAGCATGGGACCGAGTTTTGGCTCGCGATACTGAGGAGTTGTTTAATTTTATTTTTGTACTTGTTTTGGTACTGTAGTGTTTTCCAGCATTGTGACTTTTTTTGGATTCTTTCATATTTTTGTATCATGCATCATTTCTTATATACATATGTGCTCCAGTTTTCTAATTTAGTCTTCCGCTCTTATATCATTGGTTAATAGTGCTTCCGCTATTGCATGTTATTTATTCTTCCACTGTGTACTCTGCCAATAAGGGCATAGTTTCCCCACTATCACACCCAAGGCCCTCATTTCTTGTCGGAAGCCTCTGGCATTTTGGGAAATGTTCTTGAGGCCATGTGAACAACCGGGTACGAGGCGCCTCTATGTGGCTTCCTGAACAGGGACATTACAAAGTTGTATCAGAGGAATGATTTTATCTATCATTACTATTTGGATACTTTAGCCAGGGATAGTACGGATTCGGTACATGGTAATAAGTTGTTCTTGGGAGTAGCTAACATGTGTACAGGGAAAATCCATACTACCTCGTTTATTGCAGTTTTCTGGTTTTGAGATTTTACGGCTGATATGATTTCACCTATAGTGATTCACATGCTTTGTACTGTTATTGTTTTGATATTACGGTTCTATTCCTCTCGAAAACCGATCAGATGAGGGTATTCCATCTCATGCATCATATAGGCACTTTTATCAATCACATTCCATGCATTCTTTCCTTGCCATTTAGGGTACATTAGTGATTTCATGCTGTTGTGATAGACGTTTTGTAGATTATGCATGCTGTTGTGATAGATGCTTGATAGAATCCCTGCTACATGTTAAAGAAATTTTTGTATTGTAATTTGTTTAAATGAAGGACAATTTTTGATTCTTGAGGTTTTATGGGCCCTATTGAATCGGAAATTGGTGGATCATGATCGTGATTTCTCTTGTACATGACTATAAGGGATTCCAAGATTTGATTCGCAGGGAGTATGGGCCCTTATGGATCAGAATTTGGGATCTCTTTGCCTTTTTTCTATGTTTTCGGGCTTCTGTGTAGTTTCTGTGCTACTGCCCAGAAAAAACCAGAATACACGGCGTATACATTCTAGTTACACGCCATGTGGTTTTTAGGCCGTGTTATTGACTATGTGTGCAGGAACACAGAGTTGTGAAAATAACGTCAGGAGCACGCCGTTTACTGTATGTACATATTGTGTAGTCTAGAGCCTTGTAACCGGCCATGTCACTAACAACATGGGTCGGGGATGTTCAAGTAGAACACGATGTGTTTTAATGGAACACGATGTGTAGTTCTATCCAGGTACCCGGCCATGTCATGAACAACACGGGTCGGCGTGACCTTCTCGAAGACATGCTGTGTTGCTTTTGGAACACGTCGTGTAGTCTTGTCCAGGTATCCGGCCGTGTCACGAACAACACGAGACGGTGTCACCATCTCTTATACACACCGTGTTTGTTCGAAACACTCCGTGTAAGGGCCAGCCGTGTAGACGGCCGTGTAACTAACAACACGGACCGCCGAGTTAGTGTCTAGTACATGTCGTGTCCCTAGGGAACACGTCGTGTAGTCTGAGGTTAGTTTGAACCGTGTGGGTCAGCAGTGTGAAGATAATTGGGTAGAGGAATGGTCTTCATGTACACGCTATTTGTTTGGTCAACACACCATGTAGTTTGAGATGTTACACGACCTGTAGGGAAGGGGTACGCGCCCATTTTAGTTACTTAAGAGGACACGCTGTGTAGTTTTTATACACGATGTGTAGTCGTGTTTTGTAAACTTGTGTGTCTTCCTTTCCATATTCTTTTTTTGTACTCTATTGTTCTCTGTCCTTGTTTTTCTGTTCTAAGTCATAATTTTGATCTTTTAGAACTATGCCTCTGAGACGTCCTCCGGTTGTACGTCTGCCATCAGGCAGTGATCAGATGCAAGATATGGCTGTTCCGGGACTTCCTGCCGATCCTCCAGTCGAGCCAGCCTTGGCACCGGCTGTCATACCCATTGCAGGCGCCGATGCGCAGTTCAGGGAGGACTTCCTGAGGATGATTCAGACCTTCCAGGGAGCACCGCCTCCTACCCCGTCGATGGATGAGTTGACGTGGGTTTTCTAGAAGGAGCATCCTCCTACTTTTTCAGGGGATGGAGGACCTTAGGCTACAGAATTGTGGATAGAGGCCACATTGACCATCTTTGATCACCTATAGATACCTCCAGAGAAAAGGGTAAAGCTGACTTCTTATATGATTCAGGAAAACACCAAGAGGCGGTGGGAGGTGATCTCACATACATGGCGTCAGCAGGATATGTCTTGGGACGAGTTTCAACGCACCTTCTATGAATACATCTATCTAGAGACCCTAAGGGCCGATCAAGCCCTAGATTTTATTAGTCTGCAGCAGGGTACTATCTCTGTTATGGATTACTTGTCTCGCTTCACCGATCTACAGTGGCTCACACCAACACCAACAGGTGATGAGTTGTTAATTTCTAGGATGTTTGAGGATAGTCTCATGCAGAAGATCGGTTCATAGGTAAATATCATCTAGTTGACTTTTATATCCTCCATCATCAACCAGGCGCTGATCCCTGGGCACAATTTGATGGATTCTGGAGTAGTGAGCTAGGGCGGTTCGTCATCCAGAGTCGGTGTTCCTCCTACGGACAGTATGAATCCTCACAGAGAGTCTTCTCGAGGAGATCGAGGTTCGTGGGATGCATCTTCTAGTAGCCAGGTTGTATGATAACAGTGCGGTAGATGTGGGAACAGTAGGCCTTAGTGCCAGAGAGATCCGACGGAGTGCTGGTCTTACGGCAAGATGGTCCATCTTCCCCGTTTTTGTCACATCTTGTCACCTTCAGCTGGTGGTAGGGGTTAATTTATGACCCCACGTTCTAGTGATGCTTCGCCAATTTCCCACCAGTTAGGGAACTGGAGTTCCTCCAGCCATTCAGGCCGAGGTGGAGGTCACGGCCGTAGTGGTCAGTCACCAGGTCATCAGTGACAGCAGAGCGGATCAACTTAGAGCGGTCAGCCAGTGGTGAAGGGCCGCAATGCAGGCCAATATTTTGTCGTGGAGCAAACCTATCAGGTGCAGGATCTCGGCCCTCCTATAGTTCGAGGTACAATCCTAATATCCACAGTTCTATCTTCATCTATTTTTGATACCGGTTCTTCCCATAGCTTTATCTCTGCTGTGGTTGTGGAGCTCCTTGGTCTCTGTATCTTTTCATCTACCGACTTGTTGAATTTTGACACACTGTTGAAAATGAGGAAATCCAGCGTACGACAGTGCAGAGAGTGCCCTCTTGGGGTTGGGGGTGTCTCTTCTTATGGGACATCTATGTACTATAGATGAAAGTCTATGAATTCATTCACGGTATAGACTGGTTGGTTCCCTTTCAGGTAGTCGTTGATTTCTATTGCTGTAGGGTGAGTTTCATATCACCAGAGGGCGGATCATTCCTTCATAGAGGCGAGTGGGATGTCCAAGAGGGTAGAGTTAGACCAGAGCATCATGGGCTAGGGAAAGTAACAGCCCAGATTTCTAGTCTTTATCTGGATGACCAGGGGACATCACAGTTAGACTTTCCTCCAGTGGTGGATCATTTTAGGGATGTCTTCCCAGAAGAATTTTCAGGTTTACCTCTGAAGCGTGATGTAGACTTCTCGATTGATCTCGTGCCAAGAGCGTCACCGGTGAACATTACTCCTTATAGGATGGCTACACCTAAGTTGTAGGATCTCATGAAACAGTTGGAGGAGTTGCAAGAAAAGGGTTTCATCTGACCCAGTACCTCTCCTTGGGGTTCTCCTATCCTGTTTGCAAAGAAGGAAGATGGTACCCTTCAGCTTTGTGTGGATTATCGGAAGCTAAACCAGTTGACGGTCAAGAACCGATATCCCTTGTCAAGGATCAATGATCTCTTTGATCAGCTTCGAGGAGCCCGTGTGTTCTTGATGATCGACATATGGTATAGTTATCATCAGTTGCGCATTAGACTATCAGATATACCTCTGACAGCTTTCAAGAGCAGGTATGGTCTTTTCGAGTATACAGTCATGTCGTTCGGTCCCACGAACGCACTGCAGTTTTCACGGCATTGATGAAATGAGTGTTCCATCCGTACTTGGACTCCTTTTCTGTGTTCTTTGTGGATGAAATATTTGTGTACTCTCACACTCGACACGACCATTCCACACTTATTGAGATCATTCTGAGTACATTGAGAGAGCATTGGCTATATGCTAAAATATCGAAGTTCCACTTTTGGCTGGATTGGATTCACTTCCTTGGTCATGTTATCTTAGAGACAGTAGTGTCTATGGACCCATAGAATGTGAGAGATTTAGTTTTTTTTCTAGAATCTGAAGAATGTCTTTGAGGTGCGGAGTTTCCTAGGGTAGGCCGGATACTACAGGTGCCTCATTCAGGACTTATCGTGCCTAGAAGAACCATTGACTGGTCTAACCAAGAAGGGGGTGATGTTTTTATGGTCAGATTCTTGTGAGTCCTCCTTTCAGTAGCTGAAAGTGAGGTTGATGTCAGCACCGATACTAGTCTTTCCAGAGCCGGGAAAGGGCTACACTATTTACTGTGATGATTTGGGTATCGATCAAGGAGCCGTGATTATGCAGGGATATGGAGTCGTTGCGTACAGGTCACAACAGTCAAGGCCACATGAGAGGAACTACCCAATGCACGATCTGGAGTTGGCAACAGTTGTTCATCACTTACTCTATTGGAGACACTATCTTCAGGGAGTGGACTTTGTCGTTTTCACTGACCACAAGAGTTTGATGTTTATGTTCACTCAGACTGATATGAATATGAGACAATGCAGGTGAGTCGAGTACCTTCAGTCCTTTGACTTAGAGCTCTCCTATACGCCGAGAAAGGGAAACGAAGTGGCGGATGAGTTGAGCAGGATAACTCAGATTCAGGTAGTTCATGAGGCCATCAGTGAGTGGTTGCTTATGGCGCTGTTCTCTGATATGCACATAGGAGTTCACAATAGGTAGGGATAGACTGTCATGTCTTCTGTAGCTGTAACCTCTACAATTCTTGATCGGGTATGAATGAGGCAGCTATCAGACTCAGAGGTCTTGGTCCTGCATGAGAGTGTGTGAGGAGGTGACCCTCTTCCTAGATGGACAGTGGGCGAGGATGAGATCTTATGTTTCTAGGGATGTGTATGGGTGCCAGCAGACATTCACGAGGAGCAGATGCATGATTTTCATTCCTCAGTTTGGGAAGATCATCCAGGAATCACCAAGATGTATCGTGATCTACACTGCCAGTACTGGTGGCTAGGTATGAAGAAGGATGTTGATGGTTTTGTCATTAAATTTTCTACTTGTCAGCAGATGAAGGCAGATCATTAGTGACAAGCATGGATTTTACAGCAGTTATCCATTTTGGAGTGGAAGTGGAACGATGTCATGATGGACTTTGTGACCGGGATACCGAGGTCACCTCAGGGAAGTGATGCTGTTTGGGTTTTCGTCGATAGCTTACGAAGGTATAAGACTTCTTGCTGATCAAGCAAAACCCTCTGTGTTGATGATCTGGGATGACTGTACATCAGAGAAATTGTACGTCAACATGGAGTTTCACACTCCATTGTTTCACACAGGGATGTACGCTTTACCTCTTGGTTCTGGCAGGGTCTTTAGAAGTCTTTGGGTACCCAGGTTATTTTCATTACAATGTACCACCCCCAAAATGATGGCCAGTCCAATCGCAAAATCTAGGTGCTTGAGGATGTGATCTGAGATTGCATTCTAGACTTTGGCGGTTATTGGGATAAGCATATACCTCTTGTGGAGTTCGCCGACAAAAATAGTTTTCAGGAAACCATTCATATGGAACCATACAAGTATTTGTATGGTAGGCCATACTGATCACCCTTATACTGGATAGAGGAAAGAGAGGTAGCTTTTCTAGGACCTCGTCTTGTTCTGGAGACCTCAGAGCAGATAGAGTTGATTCAGAAGAGGATGGCTACAGCACAACCTCGACAGAAGTCTTATGCTGATCAGTGGAGACGACCTTTGGAGTTCGAGGTCAGAGATCAGGCTTTCCTACGTGTCACACCGAGGTTGGGAAACTAGAGGATTCATAGACAGGGTAAGCTTTCACCGTTGTATGTCATGCTGATTGAGGTTTTGGAGAGAGTTGGATCTATCGCCTATCGGTTGCAGCTACCTCAGAGGTACCAAGCTATGCATGATGTCTTCCATGTATCTCAACTCCAACGTTACTTTTTAGACTCGTCTCATGTATTTCAGCCCAAGGAGGTTGAGCTTGAAGTGGATGCTTCATTTCAAGAGCATCATATCCTGATTTTCGGTCGCAGTAAAAAAGGTTCTTCGAGGTCGGTCTTTTCCTCTAGTACGAGTGCTATGGCAGCACAGGTGAGTAGATGATGTGACTTGGGAGAGGGAGACTGAGGTTTGATTATAGTGGTTGAAGCTATTCGAGGATCCTTCTTCTATGCCTACCTAGGGAAATTCAGGGATGAATTTCTTTAAGGGGGAGAGTTTTTAAGAACCCGGATCTTTGTTTCAGGTACTCTTTTCCTTTTTCTGCAGTTTTTAAGAAAAATGGAGTTTCTAGAAAAATTTCGAATTACACACCGTGTAATTTCTGAGTACACGCCGTGTACTCTTTTCCCGCTCAAAGCCATGTGCTGGCTGTGTCTGGGCCACACACACGGTGTGTAGGGGTGACGTGGAGGCTGATTTTAGAAGAGTACAGAAAAACCCACTACACTCCATGAACTTTAAAAATACACGCTGTGTACTTTTCTTTTTTTTCAATAAACGGACCGGGGTCGCGCCTAATCACCAAAATCGTCTTCTTATTGGTCTGGTTCATCTGAGAGTGACCCATACAGTTGGATCATCCCTGAGCTCCAACCACTCTGTCCATTCTCTGATTCGATCATGGTTGATTGTGTGCGAAGCGCAGTAGTGATTTATTCCTTCTGCTTGAGCCTTGTTTTCCAATTCGTCATCCTTCTCAAGTTATCTAAGGTTGAACTTTTTGTGTGTTTTCTCAGATCTACAACGTTCTAGAGAGAATCAGACTTCGTGGATAATGTATATCAATCTCCTAGGATTGAGGTAGGTGTTTTGTGACTTACCGTTCAATTTCGTTGAGGTTTATGTGCCAATTTCCACTGATACCCATGAACGGTGTATTATGTGTTTACCTTTTTCCCTTGTGGTTTTCATGCCTTGCCTGTATGCTTGTGTGGAGGTAATTTTCCCATGTTAGACAATATGTTTTTGTGATTAGATGAATTTTCCTTGCTTTGTTCTGTTTACGACCTTTGTGTCTCATTTTCCTTTGGCTGCTACACCTGCTTTCATGCATTGCAATTATAGGTTGAAGTGAAACTCATGACATGCTTATTGCCTTGTAGACTATTTAGATAAGTATCTCTATAGTTGTACTTTGGCCTTATATCATTATTATACACTGATTGGCACAGGGATGAGAGAACCTTGTGCTATAGACTATAAGGGATTGACCAAGTGAGCTTCCTAGAGAGTGTTAGAAATTATAGACTACAGAGGGGATAGACCAAGTGAGCTCCCAGAGAGTCTTGGATTTTACAAACTACCATAGGTAGACTGAGTGAGCTTCCTCAGATAGTCTTACCTTGTTTGAATCTATTATGAACCTTCCCAGTCTAGGGGAGGAATTGAACGTGTGAGCTTCCTCCTAGATTATGTGGTATACCTGAGACTATATGAGGAATTGAATGAGATAGCTTCCTTAGGGAGTCTCAAGACCTTGGGGCAGATAAGGTTAGACCGAGTGATCTTCCTCAAGAGAGTCCCTGACTACCCTAGACTATAAGGGGAATTGACCGAGTGAGCTACCCCCAAGAGTCTCATAAATTCGTATGACCATGCCAGAGGGGTTAGGCTGATTTCACTACCCAGAGGGTTGTGGTACTTCTTTGATAGGACCAGAGGGGATGGCTAAGAGTACCTCCCAGAGGGTTATGGATTATTAGCTATTTTTTCACTGTTGTTTATTTGTTGTGGATTGATTGCTGCTATGTATCATCATGTTTTACTGCTTTCTGTTTACTACCTACTACTTTCTGTTGATAGTTTATGTTTACTTCTTACTGTACTTTTACCTGCCATATACTCATTGACTGTTAGGCACAGATCTTCGGGTGAATTCCTACTAGGATTTTATCTGACACCGTGTTTGGGGCATGATTTTGGGCCCAAGAAGACTATTTTTTTGTAGGTATAGACAAGCGAAAGAGCCCTTCGGCTTCTTGAACTTGATTGCTTGGAGCAGGAGAGCATGGGACTGATTGTTTTCCCGTGATGTTGAGGAGCTGTATAATTTTATTTTTGTACATTTTTTGGTACTGTAGTGTTTTCTAGCATTGTGACTTGTTTGGATGCTTTCCTAGTTATGTATCACGCATCATTTCTTATATACATATGTGCTCCAGTTTGCTGATTTAGTCTTCTACTGTTATATCGTTGGTTATTACTGCTTCCTCTATTGCATCTTATTTCTTCATCTATTGTGCACTCTGCCAATGAGGCCATAGTTTCCCCACTATCACACCCAAGGCCCTCGCTACTAGTCGGCATCCTCTGGCATTTGGGGAAATGCGCTTGAGGCCATGTGACCAACCTGGTACGGGGAACCTCTAGGTGGATTCTAGAACCTGGACATTACAAATGAAGGCCTGACATGATGGGATATGAGCTAAACTTGACCATGGTTTTGCATATTGATCATGGAATAAAGTCCCGAGATGAGTGCAGTATGAATTTTGGAGTGGAGTAGTTAGACTCTAGTCCTGCATTTTATTAGGAAAAAATTACAAGTGATGATAAAAAATATTTCAAATATTTTGGAGGAATTTAACAATATAAGGGAATCACATGACATTTATATAAGGAGGGATGACATGGAAGATGATTCCATGAAAAAAACAATTTATAGTCAGACTTTATCCAAAGGGAAATATTTTTTTGCGGATGATGAGGGTTGAAAAATTTTCCACCTAAGAAGGAATGCCGGAACAAATAATACCCATATCTGAATCCAAATATGGTTATATGATAACATTGTCCTTCAGTTTATTAATCTGATTAGGATGGTGTTTTTGATGCTTCATACTGTGACTATGATCTTTGACCTCTCATCTCATTTATTTATGGGACGAGAGAATTTATGTTTGTTTGATCTTATCTATCCTCCTTCTTTTCATTGGTTTTTTAATAAAAATGGATCTCCCCTAATCTTTTCATTATAATATATGTTAGTTATGACATATTAAAATATATAAATTTAGTCAAATTATTTATAATTTATAAAATTATATTTTAAATTTACCATCCTACATATTATTCTATTTTAAATTTTATTTAAATATTTTTTTAGAATATAATTCAATAAAATAAAGTGAATTTTTAAATATGTCTTCGTGGTAGGGTCACATTAATTTTCCATTTCTTCAGGGTGATCTTATTGGGATTATTTTTTAAAAACCAATTTTTTTATTCTGAAACCATTTCAAATATTCAATTCACCTAAACATAAATTTATATTGTATCCCAAGGATGTAAATTTCATTAAAATATACAAGGATCGTAGAAATTATTTATCACATTTTAACAAATATACTTTCCCATCCCATGAGACAAGGATTTTTTTCCAAGGAAATTGTTTATTAGGCATGAATGAATTTTCAAATCATAATTTAATGATTATTATAAATATATAAATGTGGTATAAATTGTAAAAAAAATTATGTTCCTAATTTTTCATTTCAATATTTTTTTATGTGTCTACAATTTATGGATAAATCATATTATCCATCGCATAACATTAAGAACATGGCCTAAAAAAATACATATTCAAACGATTAAAAAAACTAGAAATCATTATCTTTTCATGAAGATCAATTAGATTTAGTATATTGGAGGAGGGAAAACTATGACATTAGAATGCAATATTTTACAAGTGGACACTTACACTATGTATCCATTTTTTCAAAAAAATGGTCCCCATTTAAAAGAATTATTGTTTTATTTTTATAAAAAATCTTCTGAAATTTCATTATGTCCAAATCCTAGTTTTTAATCTCCCTTATGCCCTTTGAAAAAAAATTGAAGCTTAGGATGTGGAAAACAGTTCATTAAGGGGAATAAAAGAAATAAATAAATCACTAGTTCTTAAATATTAATAGAAATTTCAATTTTTAAAAGTAAACATTAGACTCAAAATTAACACTTTCCTTCGAAAAGAAATAAATCATAATACCAAATGTTTACCAAAAATAATTTAATAATAAATAATAACAAAATACATATATGTTTTTTAAAACATTATAAACTCATGAAAAAAACTTCATGAATCTATATAACGAATAAAATATTATGAGCATAAACAAACAAATTTAAATTTCAAAAATATAATATTTCTATAAAAAAATGGAAAGAATATGAAAACATATAATGGTATATTTAGGAATATTTTTATTATCGTAAGCAATTATTATGTAACCCTTACTTCTACCATATAATGTAACCCTCATGACTATAATAAAATAACCCTCGTGATTTTACATTAATCTAATCATCACTTTTACACTATGAATAACAATCCTAGAGAGCTTCTAACAACAAAAATTCATTAGAGGTATATCATCGATAAAAAATTATTTGCTTTATAATGGAATAACTATTTACCATAAAAAATTCCAATTATACATAAAAAAATCACAAAACATAAAAGTTTTTATTATAAAATCATTCCTTGATGAAAATCACTTCTTTTAAATGATTATTCTAAACATAAAAAATGAAACATTTTCCTTCAAAATAATGATTTAATACTATAGAGTAATTATCAAAAAAAATTATTTTAATGAATTAAATAAAATATTCATAGTCCAAATATTTTACAATAACAATATCATTTACTTTTTCAAAAAGGTACACTAAAAGTGGATTTGAAAATAAGTTCTCTTACAAAAAACCATAAGATAATCCTTTTTGAAAACAATAATGAGAATTCATGAAATAAACCTTAAATTTTTTTATATATAAATTATAATCAAAATTTTTTTGGTGAAAATTTACATTGATGAGAAGTATTTAGGAAAAAAATTTATATATCATTTAAAATGATGTTTTAAAGATAAGAAGTAAGTATAAATGAGAGTAACTCATCATGTTTGTTATTTATCATACAAAATTATAAACTTAGGTTAATTTATACTTTGTTTATAACCTCTTTCATTATTTTTATTCCTTTTATATCAATCATTTCTATGTTATATGCATGCTCCTAATAATTTATGATCATGTTAGATATTTTGATGATACTCTTTACCTACGTTAAAAATGTATTCAGTAAGTCATATAGGGTAGAATAGTCCATTATTCCATTATATATTGAACAGTAATCATGAAATAATTATAATTATTATACATCAATTATACATTAAAATATAACCATTAAATATGGATATGAAAAATGAACTATCTCCCAATCATTGAGATCGTATTCTATATGCACACTAGAGTAATTTTTCAATATTTAATTTACCATTATAAGAACATGGTTTGTATAATTTTACCATTCAATTATGATAATAATATATTAAATATGATATAATTTTTTTCAATATACTTATATATATATCATTTTTGTGATTTTTTGATCAAAATTAATTAGATAACGTCGTCGCGGTGGTAATCCATAGGTACGCATAAACGATTTTATCATTTGTATGTGCATGGAAATATATTAATTTTAATGATATATTATCTAATATAAATGATTAATATGTAATTATTATAAAAAATAATCTATAATTTTTTCCTTATAACTAGTCATAAGAGTTGGTGATGTAAAATAAATTACATCAATTTGAGTGGTGGTAGTCTTCCAAAAACATAAATGACGAATTATTTTCCTATTTAATGGAAGTGTATATGGATATGTGTCTTGATAATAACACAATAACATAGAATAATATTTATTATAATAAATTTACCGTCTTATAAATTTTTAAAAAGGTTTTAGGGTTGTGAATGGTGAAATCAAACAAAAACACTTGATTAAAAACTGTAACTCTACTTTAAAAATCAAGAACTTCGTAAAACATTATGACCTCTATGGATTTATTTATGCTTGATATTAGGATTGTAGAATGATTTCTGGGATTCTTGGATGTTACTATGGATGTTATTGGCTGAAAAAAATATTATTTTAATTCATATAATAACAAAGGAAGAGGTTACCTTTTATATGTGATGGAAGGGTCCCTCTCGAAATTTCAAAAAATATGAAACAAATAAAATTTAATTTTCAATTACTAATGATACCAAAGTGATCAATTTAAAATATAATATAAGTTTGTATCTAGATAATCATATAAAATAAAAAATAGATATGTTTGGACTATATTTCTAAATATATCAATTTATTATAACCTGTATCTAACATCTTAAACTCCTACCATGACAACATGGTTTTGACAATTTAAGGGTCAATATAGTAAATATAAAATAAAAAAACCATTAAATGAATATTTAAAGAAATTTTGAAAATTATCAATTTTAATATTCTTAATAGAGGATTATTCATATTTTATATCATTTTATAAAATATTATTTGTTTATAATGTCATTAATATCAATTTTATAATAATTCATTACATTGAATTTTACAACTATTTCTACCAAAAGATAAAAATACTTTTTTAATATACACCTATCTGGTAAAATTAATATAGAAATTTATTTTACAATTTTAATTATCTCACATTATATATATTTTAATATTTTATGAATAATTTTTTCCCCATTACATAAATAATGAATTCATTAATGTTGTTCAATAATTTAACTTAGTTATTTCATAGCCAAAAATTAAAAATGAATTCCCATATTTAATATAATTCAATTGTATTTTAAAATAATAGTTTAAATCAAAAATATATTATGGATAAGAAAATGTTAAAAATATACTTAATTAAACAATAATGTGACAAGGATTACATTTCATTAAATAAAATATTTTTTTGGTGATAATCAAATCTAAGTGGTCATAAATAGTCATGTAACCAAAACATGAATTTTTACAGATGAATATTACTCATAAAATGAAGTGGAATACCTATTACTATAATTTTTAGTATTTAATATAAAATAAAAATGAAAAAATGAAAAACAAAAACTAAATAAACGCAATTTTTATTCATAAAATGTTTTTATATTATAACCAAGAATAAAATAAATATATAATACCATAATTTTATTATTTGAAAATAAAAATAACTATATAATCATTAAAAATAATATATTTTTAATTTTAATTTTTAATTACTTGAATGTCAAATAATATTTTTAATGAAAATCATTAATTTTCATTATATTAATAAAAATGAAACTTTTGAACAAAAAATTCCCATGTTAAACTAGAAGCTAATTTGATTGAAATTTTTAAAAAAGTATTTATATTTGAAAACCATTAATGCTCTAGAAATTATTGATATTATTTACTCATAATAGAAATAGAAATACTTCCCAAAGAAATTGTATTTTTAGAATAAAATGACTTTAAAATAATATTTTTTTTATTATATAATAGTTATTAAAAAATTTATTAATGAGTATGACTATTTTATGTTTTATAATTTAGTTAATACTATATATACCCACTAATTTAACTTCAATGTTAAAATGGTCACATTATAAAAATATTAGGTTATTCATTTAAAATCGATGTTGCGTATATTGAATGATATCAAAAATAATATTTCCATCTAAAAATTCACTATGTAACATTCATGCCCTTTTGGAAATTACATCGTGAAAATTTTGAAATTTGGTTTTGAAAATAAAGATTGAATTTTAAATCGCCTTTATTTAAATACCTCATCCTAAAAAGGATTCATTAATAATCTATATAAAAATAATAGAAGTATTCTAAGAAAGGAATATGAAATATAACATTAATAGGTTTCCATTTAGGAAAAAATTATAATTGAAGAAAAAATATATCACAGAAGGAGTAATAGAGAGGGATATTGAACATTGTCATGGTAAATTGAATTGATATAAAACCATAAATATATGATGGGATTAAATGTAATTCTTCCTCCTATGGAATGAAAATGGATAATATTTTCTTCCAAAAAAATTATTCTAGAGTTGCTTATTTTTTTTTCTAATTACAGTAAAAAATGTAGGAATTATATTTACATATATACATTCATCATTAAATATGATTTTTAACCAAAAAGGTTATCTTATACCTTTAATTTTTTATCCCAACCATTAATTACCTCACCTTCTTAATTAATGAATTCTGTTTCATCTCAAAATTTTAAATTTATGATTACTTTTATTTAAATAAAATAGTAAAAAGATAAAATAACGTGGTACCATGATAATGTTGTCCACCTGATTTTATGGTCTTTGATTATAAAGATAAAAGGATTATGAATTGATAAATTTATTTTGAGATTATTCATTTTTCCTTACATTATTTGTCCAAATTGATCTTGTACACCATTAGTTGTATGGAAACTGGAAGTGAAATAGTTTTCAAAAGTATTTCTGTATGTCATTTAATTCTCAAAAAATTGATAATACATGTTTTTTTAAACATGGGTACTTATTTTTTATATATATTTCAGCAAATGGTTCTTCTATAATAAAATAAATATATATAAAATACTATTACTTAGAACCAAATATAAATCGTCTATAAAGGGCAACTTTCAACATCCGATGTATACAAATATAATATGCTTCCAATTTCTATGATTGTGTAAAATATTTGAAAATCCCATGATAATATTTAACTTTTAATAATTATCTGATTATTTTGAAATTATTATTTTAACAAAATATCCCCTAAACCATTATTATATCGAGTTATATATGAGGTGTTTGACAATTCATAAATTTATTTGATGGACTTGTATGTAAGAGAAGGATTCCATATCATAAGGACATGACATTGCAATAATTATTTCAATTAAGTCATCATGAAGTGATATAAATGGAGTTTGATATCCCCCTCATTCCAATTGTAAATGATTTTCCATGATTTGAAAAAATTGCTAATAAAGGATTTTACTAATAGAAAAAACTAGATATATAACTGATGTTTAACCATACTTCATAATCTATAAATTTATGTAATTTATAATGTGATACCAATTGTAACAACTCAAACATAAAAAATGCATATTTAATTGATTAGAAAACTAGAATTCATGTTATTTTCCAAAATATATATTAGTTTTATAGTTTTGGACAATTTTTATAAATAGTTAGGTAGAAAACATATACATTTCAAGTGGATAGTTATTCTCAGTAACAATTTTATCAATAACGGACAAACTTTTAAAATGATATTTTTTCTATTTTCACGATAAATTAAAATTATTATATTTAAGTCCAAATCATTTATATTACTCTCCCTAAATCCTTCTGAAAGAAAACTTAAAATCATGGATGAGAACCAATGATCTGAAAGGGACATTAAATAATGAAACAAATCATTAGTTCATAAATACTTAAAAAATTACATTTTAAAAAATAAATATAGGACATGAAATAAACACTCATATATCAAAAGAATTCACAATTAATTCCCAAACATTTCAGTAAATCATTTCATCAGAAACTATATTGGAAAAAATAAAATCCATTTATGTTTCATTGAAAATAATATAAAGTCATAAAATATTTCTCTCAATGCTAAGTAACCTAAGAATTCATGTTAACACAAAATAAATAAATATGATTGTGAAAACATGATATTTCAGTAAAATAAAAATAATAAGAAAACCCATAATTCTAACTTGGGTAAAATTTTTATTATCATAATTAAATATGATGTAACACCCCTGTATACCATATGATGTAATCCTCATGATTATTATAAATTATCCCCCACAATTATACTTGGATAAACTATCACAGTTACACAAGGAATAAAAATCATAGTCAATATCAGACATACTCAATGCAATGCAATGATATCCTAGAACCACCAAACATTTGTTTATAATGTAACCTACATTCATCCAAAACAATTTCCATGAACCATTAGTTTTCATAACACATGAATTATTTCATCATAAAAAATTAATTGAGTAAAATAGTTTTTTAATCATTATTTCACATATATAAAGTAAAATATTTATTAACAAATATTCAGTCAATATTATATATTAACCATTAGTCATTTATGGTGTCATGAAATCAGGAATTTTTTTCTTTGAATATACATTAATGAAATGTTATTTTTGACTTTTTTAAAAAGATACATTAAAAAGGATTATTAAAAGAATTCACCTTATATAAATCCTTAAAATGACAATTTTTGAATATAGATAAGTGAAATTAGAAAATTACTTTTTAAAAATTATAAATAAATATGTTTTTTTTTCAAAATATTCTACATGATTTGAATGATTTAGAAAAAAATATAAAACATTAAAAATTATAAGTTAATATCATTTACCTATATTCCAAATCATGACATATATTCTATATAATCCAGAATTATACACATATGTGAATTTATTCTTCATTGGTAACAATTTTTAATGTTTATTATTCCCTATATAGATCTAATTCCTATGTTATATATAACTACCTAATCACTTTTGTCGATGTGTGATGTTTTAATGATATTCGATATTTAAGTTAAAAATGGATTTGGTAAGTCCACTATGATCCAAGGGGTCATAATTCCATCATATAAAAAAATACTCTTGAAATAATTGTAATTTTTATACATAAATAATAAGTTAAAATGAGACCATTAAATATTTTCAAGGAATATGAACTACATTAAAATCAAAGAGATAGTAGGCCATATGTATTATTGAGTACCTTTACCATTTTTAAATGACCATTATTGGAATAATATATGCATAGTTTTTTATTTTCATAATAATAATAACATATTAAATGTTATACTATTTCCTAAAATATAATTGTATATATCATTCATGTGATGTAGTGATGAAAACAAAACACATCCTCTTTTAGAGGTTTTAGTCCACAAGTACACATGAACGACATTATAATTTTTATGTATATGGAAAGGTAAAAATTTAAATGGATGGTTACGTCCGATTAAATAGAATATAAGTCATGAATATAATATAAAATCAAAAATTACATATTTATAACCACCCTTTGTGGAATATCACCTTTTTATTATATAAATTTAATTAAATTATAAAAAACATGGAGATATTTTAAAGTTTAATTTGTTAGAAAAAAGATACATAATAAATAAAAACATAATAAATTATTATAATTATAAGGCCCCAGCCTTAAACCATACTTAATCTTGAGTTATTACAAGATTACACATTGAGGATATTTTCAGGTTTAAAGTTTTAGAGAATTAGATCATGAAACTTGCATTACATTCCACATTTAAACAAGGTGGTTACATAAAAGACAATATTCATTCTTCCCATCAATGGAAACCTATTTAAAAAAAACACGGATTCTTTCTTGACACATCCTTGACACTATCGTCACATCATGTACCTTTCCCTTGACCTGTGAAAAGCATTTCAAAAACTTAGGATGAGCATAAAAACCACAGTAAGGGTTATAAAAATATGGAAAGGAAACATGACTTCATATATACATAAGAATGAAATCATACTTTACCCATAAAACATAGGCATATCAAATCATGAATAAATCATAGAAAACATATGACATAAAGGTAACTTGAGGCATTCATAACATTCTTGCGTAGGGAGTAACCCTCTTGGTTACGTTTGGAATACCCATCACAGTATATTCCCTAAATCTCTTCGGAGAAACCTTAACGTTTCACTCCTTCGCATTACCCAATGCATTGGAGAGCTATATCGGGATCACCCTCCCTTAGTTCATCACGGAACCACCCGTTTTCATAACAATGCCCAAGAACCATAACATAAACGTATCACATAAAACATGCATAAAGGAAGCATAACATTTCCACATTTCAATCACAATATAACATTTTAGTATATTGAAATAATGAATCCATTCAAAAAAGAAACCATTTCCAAAACCATTGAAAACATTTAATAAAGAGATTTTTGAATCAAAGTGTCCCATACCACCTTGAAGCTTTTAACATTTTAAACCATTAATATCCATATAAATAAATCCATAAAACCATTTGGAAAACATGGATATTAATAAGAACAAATAATTAAAACATTTAAAACAATATTTTGGTTAAAGGGGTTTTACCAAAATCAGAGACACTTGAATACAATAATTGAGGAATAACATTTAGTCAGAACTTTATAATATCATGAGAATAAATGGATTCATTATATAATACTCCAAAGGATAGTATATACACCATATAAGAGTGAATTGGTGCATAACAACAATGAACCCTCAATAGAAATGTCAAATGTAATGAAATCCCTTATAAAGAAGGTATCCTTAAATTAAGGACAAATCAATCTCAAAAATATGTGTGACAAATATAAATACACCCAATATAAGTGGATATTAAGTGTAAAACAATAAAATGTCATTCACACATATTCAATGGATGACATATTCAATGACTACATGTTGAACCCAATGAAATCGAAATTGGGTTAAAAAGTACCCTTGACATCCTAACGGCATCACATCAAAATGAGTTGATGAGAGATAAAAAGAGTATCTCATCACATGGACATAAAATTTACATCAATAAGGATATATGAGAACATATCCCAACATAACAATATGTAGATTAAAAGACCCAACAAAAAAAAGTCTTATAAAAAAAGAGGAGGGTGAAAGGTTCCCTTACCGACTTGGGTATCTTTCAAAACATACACCCCATGAAAGAAAGACAATAGTTCATTGATGTAAATACTCATAAACAAAATTATATTACACAAAGAGTAGAATAATGGGCAGTACATACACCACTCAATGGAATTTGTGGCAAATGTAGTATAAATCTCACGGGAATAAAAGTGAGATGAAAAATCCCTTACGAAAACTCGGCAGCCTAACGGCGCCATATAAAACATCCAAATATGGATTGATGAGATCAAATAGAGTATCCCATCATATTAAAATAGAATTTACAGCAAGTGTAATATAAAAGGAAATCCCCCAACATTGCAAGGAGGATTTTAAAAAAAAGTGACATAAAGGAGAGTGCTTAAAAAGAGAGAGAGGTTAGATCTCTTACGAAAGTTCGGCAGCCTAACGGCGCCACTCAAAACATCCAAAATGGATTGATGAGAGAGAATAGGGTCTCTCATCACTTGAACATAAAAATTACGGTAAATGTAATATAAAATATCATCCCAGTCATAAGAAAGATGAGCTTAAAATAAATGACATTAAAGAGTGTACTTAAAAAGAAAGAGAGTTGTAGGATCCCTTACCTCGGGTCCGACTTGACTCGATCGTTCTTTAATCTCCTGAATAATAAAATTGAGTTAATTTATAATTCCTTAAGAGCCTTTTTCAAGTTCATTATTACTTTTATACCACTTATTACAATGTCATAAACATTATGTAATCATTTAAGTTAATAATATTTGTTTTGCCGATATTTGGTTTTTAAGTCGAAAGTGGACTTCTTACAATTACATGTTGTTCGTGTGGCCAAATTTTTATTATATCCAGAATTGTATTCATTATATAGATATCATATATGTCATATATATCCATTACATGCATGCATTTATAACATTACATAATCATTTAGAGGTAAGAAATGAAATGCACCGTTCATGGAGACGGTAAGCCGTACGTACGCATGAACGCTACTTTCATTTCTATTTCGTATTTTATAGAATAGAATAATAATGATATAAAGGTATATTATAATTCCAGTATAATATCATATATAATATCATATTTCCATAATTTATACATCCCACATATGGTATTTAACGAATCAAATCACTTTGAGGGGGCGGTAGTCCGCACTTCCTTAAATGAAGATATCGCGTATACCCATAATGGAAGCCATAAAGGTAAGGAAAAAATGAAAAATACAGAAGCATAAATAAAACATAAAAAAATTATATATCATATATAAAAATAGTGACATCATAATTTCCACCTTTGAAGGTGTTAAATGAGTATTGAACAATCATCGTTTCGGAAGGCAGAATTTCACCATCCACGGAAACCGTATGTTCTTTAACCATTTGATGTATTTGTGTGAGAGTGTAGCTCGAATAAATCTTATAACAACATCCTAGTATATTTAAGATACTGGTGTTGTTACAAAAGAAGTAAATAAAAAGAGTTTACGGGGTTGGAGAAGCAAAATAAAACAAATGAACATGAGAGAATGAATTACCTTTAAAAGTGTAACTCCTTTTGATTTGAGCCTAAAGGCTTCCATTGAAAGGATTCTGCCCAAAGGGAATCCTCTAGGATGAGGAGAGAGATGTGTAGAGAGTAAATGGGCAGGGGTTGTCCGATCCAAAGGCTTGAGGAGTGTGTGAAATGAAGTAGAGGTGGGGGCCTTTTATAATAGGAGAGGAGGGGCACTTTTGGAAAGTAAGAAATATTACTTTATTTGAAAATGTGTTTCGGTTTTAAAAGGTCCCACATTGATATAATTCGTGTATAAGGTGATAAGTCTTCGAAATCCACTCATCCAATAAGTTTTGGACATGTGTAGTTCATATATTTTACATTATCTTCCCATTTTATTTAAATCGTCAAATAATGATGTCATCGCTGCATCATTATTATGTCATAAATAATTTAATTTATTTAATGTCTAAAAATTATAAAAAAAAATACTAGGATGTAGGAAATCTTTTTAGCTTTCCAATGAATATTTATAATCAAAATAATGACTTGTATAACCCCACTTAAAAATTGTTTTAGTAAAACATATCATGTTTGTGTCAATTTTACTTTTACATTAAATAAAATGTTATTTATGTCATTTCCCAACCAAAGTGGATCCATGGGGTCCCCAAGTTGACCCATGGATTCTCTTGGTCGGCCATGACACAACCAATAATGTTGGGACATGTGTCTAGGTCATTTCATATTATTAAAGCATTATTTATACCTTAAACTACACTAATTACCACTAATCGCGATTAAAAACTTAATAAGTTACTATTCACCAAAAAATTATTTTTATCCTATTGAACCACATTTTACTTCTTAATTACAACCATGTATGTAGGATTTTTGAAATTAAAAACACATAAGTGGTAGAATTTCATTTAAACGAAAAATCAGCTTTTATAAGTACCACTTAGTGGTTTCACTATTCATCAAAAATTGAAGTTTTTCAAAAAAATCCCAAAAATTCACCCTAAGCTATATTTGATATTCCGAATTCAAAAATGAAGTCCGTTTTACAAAATTCAAAACATATTAGTCAAATTAATTAATTTAATAATTAATTCCCGCTGCCAGAGCAAATAGCGTGTTTTTATAAAACAATAAGTATCAAAAGATTGACACTAGTTTAAGTCTGATTTCAAAGTGAAATTAATTCCAACGACCACTATTGGATTTAATGGTAAAAATATTTTCTAATTTCACTTTAAAAACAATTCAAAATATAATCTAATCATATAAATAAATTATATTAAAAAGTGGTTTTGAATTAAAATACAACATTTTACACTATTCATTAAAAAAATAAACTTTATCGGAAAGATACCAAAAATTTACACAAAGTAAATTTTGATGTCCCGATTCTTAATAAGAGTTTTATTTGGTCCAAAAGAATGTTTAAGAGTGAACAAAACTATATTTAATGACGGTTCTCCATCAAAAGGTGATAAGTGAACCTTTAGTGAAAACTAGGGCATATACGCCTAAAATTGAATTCTTTCCGTATTTTAAGCCTTTATCTTTTATTGTATAAATGTAAAAACATTTAAAAAACATATATAATCATATTTTAGTTATTTCTATCCATTCCTGCCAATACAACGGCTACATGTTAACTATCATTTGAAATAATATTATTTTATTATTAGAGTGCAACGTAAGATTCCCAAGAAACTCATTGTTGCGTGTTGGGTACGCCATCGAGCATAGCGTCCCCTTTAAAGTCATTTAGATATTTTATTCACAAATATGGATAAATATGAAATGCCATATTTTTTATTTACCTCGGGTGTTACATCCTTCCCCCCTTCTGGGAATTGCGTCCTCGCAATTTTAAAATTGCGCTTGGAAACATCCTTGAAAGTCCCACATCAGAACAAAAGTCGGTAAAACAAACACTTTAAAATAAAGAAAGATAAGTACAAAGGTCACCCGAGTTAACCCATACTAGGATTCCAAGTATGAAAATATGGACATGGAGGAAAAAACAAAGGGTCATGTTCTGATGGAGAGTGATAGAAAACATGTTTAGGAGAAATTTAACCACGAGAAAATCACAAACTTGTGATGGGTTAAACGGTCGTCGATTCCCCAGTAGGAAAAGTTAATAGACAAAATTTTTGTTTTAAGTTACTTTTTATTGAGGAATTTATTCATAAGGAAACATAATCACTTATCATATTGACTTTCAACTTTTATTAGATTCCTTACACAAACTCATATTTTCTCCAAAAGACGAGTATTTAGGAAGACTTGTTCACATTAAGAGTACTATAATCAACTTCTAGAGAATCACCTAATCCACAAAATAGAACTATATACTTCCCATGTCTTTAGACTTTAACCAAAACCAAACCCAAAAAGGCTAGTACAAGATCAGATAATCCAGAAAAGGATAACCCTTTATAAAAAGAAAATCTATCCTTAATCTCCAAAATTTATCCAACAAAACCCAAAGATCAACGAGGACCATTCTATAATCAATTTGTCCATAAAATTCTTCAAAGTAAACCAATATAAGATTGAAAACCAAATATTTGAAGGATTTAGTCGTATAGTCTTCGAAGATAAATCGTAACATTTATCTCAAAACAATATCAGTTGCTCCTAAAGTCTCGTTTTGAAAAGTAATTAACCTAATCACATATCCTCCATGATAGGTAAATCATTCTCATAAATAACCCAAAATCAACTTACTCTTAATTCATAAAATCATATAACTATAATGAATCAGTCAAACTAACCAGGGACTTCACGTAGTCCAGTGGTAGGCGATAAATACCAGTCGCACATTGGTTGTGGGTTCGATTCCCGCAGCTTTGTCCGACGTGACGGGATGTCACACGGTCTACGTGTTGTCCTTTTTCCAAAACTATATAATTCTTAAAACATTCCCCAAAATGAGATAAAATCTTCAAGAATAATCATAACATATTTTAACCTCAAGTTTATCTCATTCATTTCATTTTCCATCATATCATAGAGTAACCCATAATTACCTAAAAATTAAGTATCATATAAACCCTAATGGTTACCTTAATAATTATTACCTGAATTTCCACATCGAATTGGCGATCTCGTACCTGATGCATTAGAGAACTCACCAAGGTTGAAGTGTTTGATCATGAGTCATTGATATTTGGTTTAGAACAACCACGAGTTTCCTCATTGAATCCTCCATTTTATCTAGTATCTTAATCAGAGAACCACCACAGTTTCCTTCAAACCTGTTGTCTATTTGGTGCCTGCTAGATCCATCCATTCACTAAAAATAGAAATGTCAGTGTGAGTATATCAACAAAACCATCATGTACTAATGAGTAAGATAGACAATAAGATATACTTACTCATTCACATTATCTAAAACTAAGACTCTTTCTGAAATCCTAACCATTATGGTAATTGTCAATTATGCTTAAAAAATACCCTAACCTCTAAAGTTATCTAAACCGACCTTTGATACCAACTATAAGGCCCCAGCCTTAAACCATACTTAATCTTGAGTTATTACAAGATTACACATTGAGGATCTTTTCAGGTTTAGAGTTTTAGAGAATTAGATCATGAAACTTGCATTACATTCCACATTTAAACAAGGTGGTTACATAAAAGACAATATTCATTCTTCCCATCAATGGAAACCTATTTAAAAAAAACACGGATTCTTTCTTGACACATCCTTGACACTATCGTCACATCATGTACCTTTCCCTTGACCTGTGAAAAGCATTTCAAAAACTTGGGATGAGCATAAAAAGCTCATTAAGGGTTATAAAAATATGGAAAGGAAACATGAGTTCATATATACATAAGAATGAAATCATACTTTACCCATAAAACATAGGCATATCAAATCATGAATAAATCATAGAAAACATAAGACATAAAGGTAACTTGAGGCATTCATAGCATTCTTGCGTAGGGAGTAACCCTCTTGGTTACGTTTGGAATACCCATCACAGTATATTCCCTAAATCTCTTCGGATAAACCTTAACGTTTCACTCCTTCGCGTTACCCAATGCATTGGAGAGCTATATCGGGCTCACCCGCCCTTAGTTCATCACGGAACCACCCGTTTTCATAACAATGCCCAAGAACCATAACATAAACGTATCACATATAACATTCATAAAGGAAGCATAACATTTCCACATTTCAATCACAATATAACATTTTAGTATATTGAAATAATGAATCCATTCAAAAAAGAAACAATTTCCAAAACCATTGAAAACATTTAATAAAGAGATTTTTGAATCAAAGTGTCCCGTACCACCTTGAAGATTTTAACATTTTAAACCATTAATATCCATATAAATAAATCCTTAAAACCATTTTGAAAACATGGATATTAATAAGAACAAATAATTAAATCATTTAAAACGATATTTTGGTTAAAGGGGTTTTACCAAAATCAGAGACACTTGAATACAATAATTGAGGAATAACATTTAGTCAGAACTTTATAATACCATGAGAATAAATGTATTCATGATATAATACTCCAAAGGATAGTATATACACCATATAAGAGTGAATTGGTGCATAACAACAATGAACCCTCAATAGAAATGACAAATGTAATGAAATCCCTTATAAAGGAGGTATCCTTAAATTAAGGACAAATCAATCTCAAAAATATGTGTGACAAATATAAATACACCCAATATAAGTGGATATTAAGTGTAAAACAATAAAAGGTCATTCACACATATTCAATGGATGACATATTCAATGATTACATGTTGAACCCAAAGAAATCGAAATTGGGTTAAAAAGTACCCTTGATAGCCTAACGGCATCACATCAAAATGAGTTGATGAGAGATAAAAAGAGTATCTAATCACATGGACATAAAATTTACATCAATAAGGATATATGAGAACATATCCCAACATAACAATTTGTAGATTAAAAGACCCAACAAAAGAATTCTTTTAAAAAAAGAGGAGGGTGAAAGGTTCCCTTACCGACTTGGGTATCTTTCAAAACATACACCCCATGAAAGAAAGACAATAGGTCATTGATGTAAATACTCATAAACGAAAGTATATTACACAAAGAGTAGAATAATGGGTAGTACATACACCACTAAATGGAATTTGTGGCAAATGTAGCATAAATCTCACGGGAATAAAAGTGAGATGAAAAATCCCTTACGAAAACTCGGCAGCCTAATGGCGCCACATAAAACTTCCGAATATGGATTGATGAGATCAAATAGAGTATCCCATCATATTACAATAGAATTTACAGCAAGTGTAATATAAAAGGAAATCCCCCAACATTGCAAGGAGGAGTTTAAAAGAAGTGACATAAAGGAGAGTACTTAAAAAAAAGAGAGAGGTTAGATCTCTTACGAAAGTTCGGCAGCCTAACGGCGCCACTCAAAACATCCAAAATGGATTGATGAGAGAGAATAGGGTCTCTCATCACTTGAACATAAAAATTACGGTAAATGTAATATAAAATAGCATCCCAATCATAAGAAATATGAGCTTAAAATAAATGACATAAAAGAGTGTACTTAAAAAGATAGAGAGTTGTAGGATCCCTTACCTCGGGTCCGACTTGACTCGACCGTTCTTTAATCTCCTGAATAAAAAACTTGAGTTAATTTCTAATTCCTTAAGAACATTTTTCAAGTTCATTATTACTTTTATACCACTTATTACCATGTCATAAACATTATGTAATCATTTAAGTTAATAATATTTGTTTTTCCGATATTTGGTTCTTAAGTCGAAAGTGGACTTCTTACAATTACATGTTGTTCGTGTGGCCAAATGTTTATTATATCCGGAATTGTATTCATTATATAGATATCATATATGTCATATATATCCAGTACATGCATGCATTTATAACATTACATAATCATTTAGAGGTAAGAAATGAAATGCACCGTTCATGGAGACGGTAAGCCGTACGTACGCATGAACGCTACTTTCATTTCTATTTCGTATTTTATAGAATGGAATAATAATGATATAAAGGTATATTATAATTCCAGTATAATATCATATATAATATCATATTTCCATCCTTTATACATCCCACATATGGTATTTAACGAATCAAATCACTTTGAGGGGGCGGTAGTCCGCACTTCCTTAAATGAAGATATCGCGTATACCCATAATGGAAGCCATAAAGGTAAGACAAAAATGAAAAATACAGAAGAATAAATAAAACATAAAAATATTATATATCATATATAAAAATAGTGACATCATAATGGCCACCTTTGAAGGTGTTAAATGAGTATTGAACAATCATCGTTTCGGGAGGCAGAATTTCACCATCCACGTAAACCGTATATTCTTTAACCATTTGATGTAGTTGTGTGAGAGTGTAGCTCGAATAAATCTTATAACAACATCCTAGTATATTGAAGATACTGGTGTTGTTACAAAAGAAGTAAATAAAAAGAGTTTAGGGGGTTGGAGAAGCAAAATAATACAAATGAACATGAGAGAATGAATTACCTTTAAAAGTGTAACTCCTTTTGATTTGAGCCTAAAGGCTTCCATTGAATAGATTCTGCCCAAAGGGAATCCTCTAGGATGAGGAGAGAGATGTGGAGAGAGTAAATGGGCAGGGGTTGGCCGAGCCAAAGGCTTGAGGAGTGTGTGAAATGCGGTAGAGGTGGGGGCCTTTTATAAGAGGAGAGGAGGGGCACTTTTGGAAAGTAAGAAATATTACTTTATTTGAAAATGTGTTTCGGTTTTAAAAGGTCCCAAATTGATATAATTCGTGGATAAGGTGATAAGGCTTCGAAATCCACTCATCCAATAAGTTTTGGACATGTTTAGTTCATAGATTTTACATTATCTTCCCTTTTTATTTAAATCGTCAAATAATGATGTCATTGCTGCATCATTATTATGTCATAAATAATATAATTTATTTAATGTCTAAAAATTATAAAAAAATACTATGATGTAGGAAATCTTTTTAGATTTCCAATTAATATTTATAATCAAAATAATTACTTGTATAACCCCACTTAAAAATTGTTTTAGTAAAACATATCATGTTTGTGTCAATTTTACTTTTACATTAAATAAAATGTTATTTATGTCATTTCCCAACCAAAGTGGATCCATGGGGTCCCCAAGTTGACCCATGGCTTGTCTTGGTCGGCCATGACACAACCAATAAGGTTTGGACATGTGTCTAGGTCATTTCATATTATTAAATCATTATTTATACCTTAAACTACACTAATTACCACTAATCGCGATTAAAAACTTAATAAGTTACTATTCACCAAAAAATTATTTTTATCCCATTGAACCACATTTTACTTCTTAATGACAACCATGTATGTCGGATTTTTGAAATTCAAAACACATAAGTGGTAAAATTTCATTTAAACGAAAAATCAGCTTTTATAAGTACCACTTAGTGGTTTCACTATTCATCAAAAATTGAAGTTTTTCAGAAAAATCCCAAAAATTCACCCTAAGCTATATTTGATATTCCGAATTCAAAAATTTAGTCCATTTTAAAAAATTCAAAACATATTAGTCAAATTAATTAATTTAATAATTAATTCCCGCTGCCAGAGCAAATAGCGTGTTTTTATAAAACAATAAGTATCAAAAGATTGACACTAGTTTAAGTATGATTTCAAAGTGAAATTAATTCCAACGACCACTATTGGATTTAATGGTAAAAATATTTTCTAATTTCACTTTAAAACCAATTCAAAATATAATATAATCATATAAATAAATTATATTAAAAAGTGGTTTTGAATTAAAATACAACATTTTACACTATTCATTAAAAAAATGAACTTTATCGGAAAGATACCAAAAATTTACACAAAGTAAATTTTGATGTCCCGATTCTTAATAAGAGTTTTATTTGGTCCAAAAGAATGTTTAAGAGTGAACAAAACTATATTTAATTACGGTTCTCCATCAAAAGGTGATAAGTGAACCTTTAGTAAAAACTAGGGCATATACGCCTAAAATTGAATTATTTCCGTATTTTAAGCCTTTATCTTTTATTGTATAAATGTAAAAACATTTAAAAAACATATATAATCATATTTTAGTTATTTCTATCCATTCCCGCCAATACAACGGCTACATGTTAACTATCATTTGAAATAATATTATTTTATTATTAGAGTGCAACGTAAGATTTCCAAGAAACTCATTGTTGAGTGTTGGGTACGCCATCGAGCATAGCGTCCCCTTTAAAGTCATTTCAATATGTTATTCACAAATATGGATAAATATGAAATGCCAGATTTTTTATTTACCTGGGGTGTTACAATAATAAATAGGAAATGATTCCATAAAGGGTAATACTAGTATAATTACTTCATCTCATAACTAGGGGACACACATAAAAGTTAGGGGGTGAGAATAATGTCAAATATGGGAAATCAAGTGAAACTGTTATAAGTAATACTGAGGGATATAAATAAGAACATGTGTGTTGTCATTATGGAATGAGAAATGGAGTATAAAGTATATATTAATAAAAAATACATTAATTATGACATAATAATGTTTCTACAATATTTTAATAAAATAATTATATCACTATGGTTTGTCACTAAAGTGTCATTAATATTACAAAGTTTATTTTCTAAGGTATCATAAAAACATTTCATCTTTAAAAATTATTTTATTTACCAAATTAAATAAATAAATATCATGGTATGCAATTCATATGTCTTATTTTCTTAAGATCCGTATTTATAATAACAATACATCTATAAAATAACCTGTATAAAATAAAAAGAATGAGTTTCATATTAAAAAACATTTCATTTTCAAAATTGATTAATGAAAAGATAATTATGTAAATTTTAATCAAAGTAAATGGAATATGGGATTAATATATGTTGAACTAGAATTAATGGAAATAATAGTTTTATCTAGGTTAATACCCTTGGGAATGAATGTGATTTGTGTATTAAAAATAGAATTTCATAAGGAGAAAAGGAAAATTTTGAGAAGTAAATTTGTAAGAACAATAAGTCTAAAACATGGATTTATAAAATGGTATAATGTGGTTTAACAATGGTATTAAACTCATAGGATAATAATATTAAATTAAAGAGTAAAAATTAGGGTGAAAAAACATCTTATTTTGGAATTTTGGAGACATTCCACATAAATATGGAACATGCATGGAAATGTGAAGTGTTGATTTCCCTTATGTTTAAGAGTTGATCCAGAAATGTGAGGATTAAGAATTTGGGGGCGTAATGACAACATGGGAGGACACTTTGGGAAGAAAAACTAACATATCATCATGAAGAATTGATTGAGATTTAATTGATATGAAGAAATTAGTTAATATTTATACAAAAAGTGGAGGATTTGATTATTAATTTCAAAATATATTCCATGGAAACCTAGGTAGTGGAAAATGAAAAACAATGGGATTTTCAAAGGTATTATCTCATCATTTTTCCAAATTGGGTATTATTTTATGATATTTTAATTCACAATAGTTTTTCATATTTTTATATAACATATTTGTTCATGGAAATATAATTTTTCAATAAAAACAAATTTTTATTGTTAAAGATTCCATTTTATACATTAGAAAGTGAATTATTTGTTTGAAAATTTGTTAAAATATATTAAATTAATATATAATGTTAAAATAACCAATTTTTATTGTGTCTTTTTTGTTAACTTTTTATTACAATATAATGACATAATTTTGAAGTCATTAAATATTCCAAAAAAATCATACTATGTTTTCATAATTCATAAAAATAATGAAATTTAGAAAATTCACCAAAACATAGACTAACCTAATTTTGAAATGAGAATTTATAAGATGATATTAATTTTATCATCATAATTTTCTATATATGATAATTATAACATTTAATTATAAAAATTGTAATTTATTAAAAATAATAGTGGATTTAAAATGTATAATAAAAATTTTGACACTTCAAAAAAATTATTTATTCATTTATATTTTAATAAGAGTGTTGTTGTCATACTATTTCTTTAAAATCAGTATTATTTATAATATCATTGATTATTAATAATATTTATATCATTTCCAAATGTAAACATTCTGTAAAAAAAATTCAAATTACATCTCAATTTTATTAAGAAAATCATTTCAAAAATTGAATTGATTGAATAAATGTTTAATTTATAAAATGGAATTACACACTAAGTAACTAGGTTCTCGACACATATCTTCCTATAACAACATCATATGACCTAGTGGTAAGGTGTGTGATTTTGATATATTCATGGGATGGCTTGGCTAATATAACAAGAGTGATAATTTCCACTTATATGAACTTATTCTGGAAGAGATTTAGTTATAGATTTCAATGTAGAAGCTCAATTATTTCAAAAAAAATTGAAAACCACAATGATTATAACTCTCACCCATGATCTGAAAAATGGACTTCATATAGCAGGACTCTTCACATCGAGTCCAACTTTTCCCCTTTCTACATTAATTATTATTTATCATTTATACTTTCAAATTATAATGTGAAAAATATTACCAAGAGTATAGTTTCCAAATGTCATATTGACCAATGATTATATTTGACCAACTATCAAAAAAATGACCAAATACTGAAGGCCATAGTACCATTTTTACTAAGTGACATATTAAAGAGATATAGTATTAATTTTTATGATAGAATATAACACATATTTTCCAATGAAACTTATGTAGTTTAAAAATATTGTATTGATAAATTATTACCACTTAATAAATTTCATCCCTATAATTTATACTCATTCTCTTAGTAATGAAAATGTGTGGGTACATCTATCTCATTTATTCCTTTAGTTCCCACATTACTTCATTATATATATATATATATATATTTCATAAATCATGGATACATTATGTTTTTTTCATATAACCTTGTCACTACAATCCAATGTATCCTATGTCAAGTCCTTATATGAGAGGTCATGTTTCTATTGTACTACCTAATGTTTCATTACTTGTACATGATTAGGTATGTACATCCTCAATAGTTATACATGGAATACATCATGAACTAGAGCTAGTTTTGGTGGATGTGGTACCTGATAGGACATTATTCCTATGTGATCAGGTATTTCATCGGGGCTATTATAACCAGGGATAATCTTCCCTTTATTCATTAACATTAGGAATCTTCCATTATGACATTCAAAGGAATACATTGTTTCCAAAAAAATTTGTGTCCCTTCAACGATTATTATCAGAGATTTTCATCCAACTCTGAGAATCATTAATGTGTAATTGAATGGCATGAAACTTCTTCATCATCTCATTCATAAGATCATACCCAATAAGATTTCTCTCACCATATCATTCCCCAAAAGTTGAAGTTATACATCACTTCCTATATTGATCTTCAGATGGTACCATTCGAATACAGAAATAGAAGTCATTTTTCTCTAAGAAATTATGTAATGGATGATGTTGATCTCAATGAATATTAAATCCCATTTAGTTTGTTCTCATATTTTCATCATGTTTTAGAATAGTGTTTTCCAATTTTCCATTAGTCAAGGGTTTATAGGTTATAATTAATGTTAAATTTAGTATTCTGTTCATTTTGAATATTTCTCTTGAATTTTGACGTGAACCATATATCATGATAAAAAATTATAGAATATGGTACCCCATTAAACCTCACCAATTACATTACATAAATCATTGAATGTTTTTAATGAGTTAAATCTTCTTATATGATGATGAAATGTGCATTCTTTTTGAGATGATCCACTATAACTCATATTGAACTGTTTATATTGGTTTTTTTGGGGAATGAAATTAAAATATCCATAGTGATATATTCCAATATCCATATTAGTATGGGTACTTGTTACAATACCCCTTTAGGACGATTTTGACCATCCCTCACTTATTGACAAACCAAGCATCTTGTTGTGTAGTGAACAATGTCCCTTTTCATGTTCTCCGACCAAAAATGATCATTAATGTTCATTATTCATTTTACTAATTCAAGGATGTATATGAAATGTATACGTATGATCTTCATCCTTTAGAGAATTCGTTATTTCAAAAATAGATGCGACCCTTATCCTTATACAATATTTTAGTACACATTATTTATTAATATTGAACTAGTGGAATATATAATTCATCATAACTTCTATATTATTATATAACAAGGTATTTTTCCTTTGATCCTTCTTGATATTATCTAGTAATAATGTTTGATAACTCATTGGTGATAGGGTTGATGATTCCCTATCCCTTATGATTTATATGTACAATTTTACAAGGACATTAATCAAAGGATCTCCAGTAATCCTCATCATTTTCAGAACAATAGGTTCATTCCCACATAATGTACTAGTGACATTGTTTTCTATTTTGAGATTCTAATTAAATGACAAATAATAGTATTTATGAAGTTAAAAACATTCACTCTATTTTACATTCAAATACATTTTCTGGAAAATATTCTTTAAACATTGGTGGTCTGTATATATAACATATTTCTCCCTATAATTATAGATCATTTATATCATTAGAGAAAAATATATTCATAGCTCAATCTAGGTCATGCCTAGTATAATTCTTCTCATGAGGCTTCAACTATCATGATATATAAGAAATCACCATGCCATTTTTCATGAGGACACACCCACTCCCATTCAATGATGAATCACTAGAAATAACCAATAATTATATGATATGTGATGAGGTTTACATGGGGGTAGTAACCAATCAATTATTGGAATCTTTGAATAATTTTTTAGATTTCATTAATGAGATGAACTTTTACCCATTTCGATTAAAATTTGTTCGTGGACAAAGAATCCATAGGTTTCCTTCTACATACCATTTATAATATCATACTAAACTAGGGAAACTATGATTCTCATTTACTATAGAATAATGGGGAGACTCTTCCACAACCATTTTCTGGGAAGGATCAATTGATATTTCCCCATTGGTTACAATTTTTCACAAGAAAGAAACTTGTTGTATCCAAATTCTTCATTTGATTAACCGTACAAATAGCCTATACTTCATCAATGTTTTTGATATAACCCTTATATGATCATCATGATACTCAATACATTTATAATATATCATAATATATTCAAAAAATACCAAAAAATAATCAAGGTAGTCCATAAAATCTCTATTCATTGAATTCATAAATATAGAAGGAGAATCCGTCAATTCAACAGTGATAACAACAAAATCATAATGCCTATATCATGGTCGGAATGATCTATTTGTAATAATTTATTTGTTCCCATCAATTAATGATAACAATTTTGAAGATTACTCTAATAGATTAATTGATCCCTATGAATATGTTCAAATAAATCATCAGTCCTTGCAAGATGGTACTTGTTCTTCATTATGATCCTGTTAAGTTATCAATAATTAATATGTTGCTGCATTGATCCATCCTTCTTATTTACAAAGATAATACGGTATCTCTAATAAGACTCGATTAGTTAGATAATCCCCTTATCCAATACATCTTGGATTTTCTAATTTAATACCTCTTACTCTAATTTCTTCATTTTATAATTGCTCTATAATATAGGCTTGGATCCTTGCATAAGTTAAATGGATAACTCTACCTCTCTTTTATAGGGTGGTCTAGGTAACTCCTCCGAAAATATTTCAATGTAATACTGAACAATGGGGTTATTTTATAATCATATACTATCATTTATATCTTTATCTTCACTAATCATTTACATAAAAAGACTATAAGATGTTTTTATAGACAATGATCTGGTCGAGATATCACTTATTTGATAAAAACGTTAGGATTTCCATTAATAAATACTAATAATTCATTTCTTCTAAGGTTGATCATAGTATTATAATATGAGATCCATTCCATTAATTTTATAGTTTTGAACACAACCATTGGAATGAATACAATATTTTTGATGAAATTGTTTACACCAATGTGAATAATATAATTTATATTCACTATTTATGACAGGATAAACTCTTTAAGAGTCTTAATTAATAACTCTCCTATTATCAGTCCATTATTGATTATATATTATTTTAAAATCTGTGTCATAGAAACCAATGCATAGAACCCGAATCATTAAAAGTATATACATTCTTTTAGAGAACAATTAGAGTACATGATAACACATCATCATGGACATAAAATTCATCCATCTTTATACCAAAATAATATCATTTCCCGATTTCCTTATGATGTGGTAGATGGTGATTCCCCTCCATTATCTTATAATTGAGATAATGATAGGAGAAGTTACCATACAGTCCAATCCTGAACCATTAAACTCTCTATAAAGACTACACAATATTACATTTATCAATATTATTGAAAATTTAAGGCTTCACCTCACGACAATAGTTTTTAGAAATATTTCCATCTCGTTCACACTTGTAACATTCCTCTCTCTAGAGAAATAAATTCTCCAAATTCTTCTTCCCATATTAGTTGTATGTTGTAATTTTCACATGATTTTCTTCTTCTTGCTTGATCTATGTTCATCTTTATGCATAGATCAATTGATAAAATCTTTTCATTTGATCTATGGGACCTCTATATCTACCAAAAATCCATTTAATCCTTCGAACCACTCTTCACTATATCCTCATAGATATCGCAGTCTCGATTGTATAGATTCCTATGTATTTGGATTCTTAGTCCACCGAAAAATATATTAACCATTCTATTAAGATACAAGAAAAAACTAGTTGTGTAATAAGAATGTATTTTAATTTTCATGGAATACCAACATGAGAATTATCAAACCATATTGTTTATATCTATAAAATACATCTCTATTTTCATTCACATTGAACGGGGGAAATATTTATTAATTAATCTCCCCATTAACTCTTCTAAATCTATAACATCCAGGTCCCTTCAGGGATTTCTTTTCATCCGTGTCCACCGCTGATCATCTTATCTCTATAAGTGGTACACATTCTTGCTGAAATTCTCCAATTCCAAACAATATAATAGAGAAAAGATATATTTTATATAGAATATACAATGTTTATTAATCAATGTGTCGGTAGATCCCTTGAATGAATCTGGTCTTTAATTAAAAAATGATTCAACCAAAATGTGTTCCCATATAGGTGAATCTATTACCTCATTTTGATTCATGTTATTTTTCAAAACATAGGTTAGTTGATTCTCAATTCTCTTAATTTTTTTCCTTTATGGATTCCATTAGAGGGTTGTCTGTGCATTGATTTTTATACTTCCCATTTATATGTATCTAAATGTTTCGTTTATTTTAAAAAAGAAAAAATAATTTTTGAAAATTATGATCCTTTTAATAAAGATATAATTTTGAATGAACTTTTATATTTTAAAATACAATGCTCAAATATTAAATTATTTATCAAAAATTACACTTTCTATAAATCCTTCATAATGTATCGTAAAAAACAAGATATTAATAGATCATATCCCTTGAGGGTGTCAAACCAAGAGTCTATCATGTCTCATTGTCATAAACTAGTTCTCATTTGAGTGTAGCTAAAAGTGGTGTTTTTGGGTGTTACCACTAGATACATATATTCTAGATCCACCTCTACATTTTCATATCCATATAGGGATTTTTTTCTTAGAAACCAAATATATAATACTTCCCCAAAATAAAAGGACAATTTTTCTATGCATTAATCTTCTTTTGGGTTCTTCTAAATGATTTCATATTCTAAATTTCACAAATAAATTATCCAAAATTTGATACCAAATATATCATCCCACCTTTTTATTATATAACTATTAATAACATTGTATAAATACAGTATATTTCAAATTTTTGTTTTTGTGAAAAAAGAAACATAATTCATGAAAACTAAAATGTTTCTATTAATTCACTTGATATTATTTTTTTAATGCTTAATTGTTTTATAGTTTTTGTATCTCATAACCTGGGATAATACATCAATGTGAAGGGGTTTCCATAAGTCCGGAAAGGGAAATCAAGGGAAATAAGTGATCTTATGAAATAACTTTAAGAAAATGAGGAATATAATCATGCAATGATAAAGGGAACATGAAAAATATCATAATGAAAAGGAAATTAATCATAAAATGAAAATGTGGGTAGAAAAGTGTAATGATACATTCATAATGACATCAAAAAGGTTCTTCCGTGATGCGTCATAAATATTATAATGTTTATTGACCATGGTTTCATAAAATATGTCATATAAATAGATTAAATGCGTAATAAATGAATTTTAGTCCTATCAAGGAAGACCCCTATTATTTTTTATTTTCATGTGAGCAACATATATAATAATTAATCATTTCATAAATAACCCATTAAAAAAAGAGTTTCATATTATAAAACAGTGTGTTTTAAAAAGTAATCAAATAATATATCAATATTTCAATTATAACCCACAGAAAGAGAATACATGGTTCAGGTATATTAATCTATGAATTAATTAAAACATTTATATATCTAGTTTAATATGCCTAGAAATTAATGTGTTTGAGGTGTAAATTCAATTGCATTACGTTTATAATACTCCGTTTTAGAAAATGGTAAAATAAGATGAAATAAGGGTCCCCCAATCCTAAAAGACTCTTTTTATAAGAAATGGTGAAATTAATGTGTACCAAATAACTTATTTTTGAAATTATAATAAATACATATAAAGAATGAATATTTTAACACCCCGAGAATTCACGATATGTTTCCCTTTCAATAATGTAATAGCTTTCATTGTACGCAAGTTCCAGATTCTACCACACCACAACCAATCAATGTCGCCATTATGAATAGTAATACCTAATTTTTGAAATTTTATAAATTTTATCTTGTCAAATGGACTTCTTTTTTGGATTTGGAATATCAAAATTAGATTATGTTGAATTTTTGGTATTTTTCTAAGAACTTCCAATTTTTTATGAATAGTGAAAAATACTTAAAAACAACTTTTTTAATCAAAATAATTTATAGTGATAAATTATACTATTGAGAGGTTTTAAAGTATAATTAGAATATATTTTTACCATTTTATCCAATGGTTTTCATTAGAATTAATTTCACTTTGAAATTGCACATAAACAATTGTCAATCTTTTGATATATATTGTTTCTTAAAAACATGCTATTTGTAGTGACAGCGGGAATTAATTATAAAATTAATTAATGAAACTTATATGTTTGGAATTTTTTAAAATAGACATAATTTTTGAATTCGGAATATCAATTATAGCTTAGGGTGAAATTTTGGCATTGTTCTGAAAAACTTCAATTTTTGATGAATAGTGAAACCACTAAGTGGTAGTTAAAAAACTGATTTTTCATTTAAATGAAACATTACCACTTCTGTGATTTGATTTTCAAAAATACGACATAAATGGTTGTCATTAGGAAGTAAAATCTGGTTCAATGGGATTAAGATAATATTTTGGTGAATAGTAACTTTTAAGTTTAATTAATCGCGATTAAAGGTAATTAGTGAAATTTAAGGTAAAAATAGTATTATAAAAATATGGAATGACCTTTACACTTGTCCAACCACTATTGGATGTGTCATGGTCGACCAAGAAAATCCATGGGTCAACTTGGGGACCCCATGGAGCCACATTGGTAGGAGAAGGACATAAATAACTTTTTATTTAATGTTAAAATAAAAAGGTCACAAACAAGAGTTGTTTTACTAAAACAATTTTTAAATGGGGTTATAAATGTCATAATTTTGACTATAAATATTAATTAGAAATATAAAAAGATTTCCTACATCATGATATTTGTTTTATAATTTTTAGACATTAAATAAATTAAATTATTTATGACACCATGATGATGCAGCGATTACCTCATTAGTTAATGATTTTAATAAAATGGAAGGATAATGTAAAATATAAGAATTATACTTGTCCAAATCATATTGGATGAGAATATTTCGAACCACTATCACCTTATCCTCTATATATATAAGTGTGGGACCTTTATAATCCGAAAAATCATTTCATCATAATGTAACATTTCAATCATTCCAAGAGTGCCCCTCCTCTCCTCTTATAAAATGCCCCCACCTCTACCATCTTATTCACACTTTCAAGCCATTTTGATCGGAATAACTCTGCCCAAATACTCTCCCAACTTCCCTACCTTACTCTTAGAAGCCTCACTTTGGACAGAAGTCTTCCCAGGGAAGCCTTTGGCTCAAATCAAAAAGAGTTACCCGATTTTAAGGTAATGTCTTCTCTTGTGTTCTTTTATTTTATTTTTCTTCTCCAACCCCCTAAACACTTTTTATTAATTTATTTTGTAACAATACCAGTATCCTCAATAAACAAGGATGTTGTTATAATAAGTATTCGATCTACACTTACACACACCTACATGTAATGGTTAAAGAACATACTGTTTCTGTGGATGGCGAATTCTTACCTCACGAAACGATGATTGTTCAACACTCATATAACACCTCTAATGGTGGCAATTATGATGGAACTATTTTTATATATGATATATATTATGTTTTTTTACCTTATGATTTTTTATTTTTCATTTATGGCATACCTTTATGGTTTCCATTATGGGTAAATGCGATATTTTCATTTTAGGAAGTGCGGACTACCGCCGCCTCAAAGTGATTTGAATCGTTAATGACATATGTGGGATGTATAAAGGATGGAGTAAATGGTATTATACAATATATTATACTAGAATTATAATATACCTTTATAAAATTATAATTTCATTCCATTAAATACGAAATAGAAATGAAAGTAGGGTTCATGCGTACGTACGGCTTACCGTCTCCATGAACAGTGCATTTCATTTCTTACCTATAAATATTATGTAATATTATAAATTAATGTATATACTGGATATATGTGATATATATGATATCTACATCATGAATATAATTCTGGAGATAAAGGATATTCTACCTCATAAACAAATTGTAATTATAAGAAGTTTATTATTGACTCAAGTACCAAAGATCGATAAAACGACCGTTATTAACTTAAATGACAACATAATTTTTGTAACACTATAATAAGTGATATAAAAGGGATAATGAACATGTAAAAGGTTCTTAAGAAAATATATATTAACTCTAGTTTATTATTCATGTGGCTAATGAACGGTCGAGTGAATTCGGACACGAGGTATGTGAACTTCTTAACCCAATTTCCATTCTTTGGGTTAATCTCCTACATTCAAATTACGTCATGATATTATTATGTCATATCTTGTATTTTTACTTTATTTATGTGTAATTATAGCGAATAAACATAATAGATCTATTTTATTTAAGAAAAACAATCTTTTTATTGGACTTTGTCTCAATCTTCTATCATTGTGGCATATTTTGTTTTATACACAACCTTCTTTTATACGGTGTATAAACCCCTTTGACTTTTACGTTTATTAAAAAGGAATATTTTTATACGAAAAATTTACTAAATGACAAAAGGGAATGTTTTTGACGTACATATGCAGAGACAATGACTTCTCTGCCGCCGTGACCATTATTTGAGTTTCAGCTTCCTCTACAAGACATACCTTTTTTAAAAAGAAAAATAAATACCATGTTTTACTTTTCGTTTATTTTGGTATTGAAAATGGTTTTGAAAGTGTTTTTATTATATCAATGTGTTGTATTGATATCATGTGATTGAAATGTGGAAATCTTATTTTTCTATTATGCATGTTTAATGTGATATAATTATGTTATAGTTTATGATATGTTTAAACCTGTTCATATGAGGAATGCATTGGAGTTAATAAGTGATGGGCGGAGCCCGCTATAGCTCCTTGATGAATCGGCAGGTCTCATGAGACAAACTAGTGTCTTGGCATGAGGCCTTGACAAAATCGTATTTGTGGTCTTGGCACGAGGCCTTGGATACATGGTTATGATACTCTGGAATTATGCATTCCATCATTATGAAAATGGTTATTTATATTGCATGTGATTATTCGTCCAGTAGAATATCCATATGAAGAAGTAATTGCCATTATCTCATGTTAATTTTTCCATATTATGTTGAAGTTCAAATTTAAAAGGATTTTGTTTTAGTTATACATTTCCTAAAATGATTATGTTTATTGATGAAAGCTTCCGCTATATTGTTATCCTTATTGAGCATCTGAGCTCACCCCTTTCAATGTTTTTGTATTTTCCAGGATGTGAAGAAGTATTTTACGAATGACCTGAAGGGATAGTAAGAAGAGGATATGAGTGTGGACTATGGAGACTTTGTTATTGTAGTTTTTTACTTTATGATGTAATGTAAGACTTATGAATGTATCAAGTGTTTCCAAGGCTACTAAACTAATCGGTCATTCGAGAATTGATCTTTTGTGATCGTGCCAATGTTACGAAGCAATGCACCGACTCTTGGTAGCTGGGGTCGGGGCATTACAATTGGTATCAGAGGCAGTTTAGTACTAGCCTTGGAAGCTAGATTTAGATAAACTCTGATTAGATCACATATCCCAAAGATAGACTTTGAGGATTAGTATATAAGAACTTCCTAGAATTTTGTTGTTGTAGAGATTTTGTGAGTTTTTCCGAGCAATACATCCCTGTCCAGATACGAGCAGGTAGAGGCGGCTCTGGCACAGATGTACCTATGGGTAAAACCCGAAAACACCAGTTTAAGCTAGACTCGATCATGAACTGGTGCACGACAACGGGCCTTGCTGCACTCTTGGTTACGACATTCCTGGGGGATATGCTTAGGATAATTCTCATTTTCTTTACAAACCACTATGAAGGGTTATGAGTATATACTTCCTCAAAGAAAACTTTTTTATGATTATGAATTCTATCTATAAATAGTTCAATTTATGTTAAGTATTTTACAAGTATGGAATAATGTATTTTGATTCGTAAACTAATCTAGTTTATTCCATTATTTAGAAATAATGCCTAGTGGAAGGAATGGAAACCGTATCAATGCACGCACTCCATGTAGGGATTTCCCTTCTGCTCAAGATAATTATTGTGGAGCTGGAGATACAACTGGTGCTGATAAACTTATTACCATACTGGGACAACTCACCCAAGTTATGAATAATAACCTTACTCGCATGGAGCACCCTGATCCGCAACGTGGAGGATCAATATTAGACCACTTTATTAGGCAACAAATACCAACATTTAATGGGGGTACAAATCCATTTTTAGCTGAGAAATGGATAAACTCCTTAGAGAAAATATTCCATGCCTTGGGGAGTAGCGAAAGTGAGAATCATGTCATGGCAGTCTACCGCCTCACTAGAGATGCCGGTCAATGGTGGTCGCTGATTCAAAACACAAAGGAAGATGAAGTAGTATCAAGTATGGAATGGAGAGTTTTCAAAGGTCTTTTATTAGAAAAGTACTTTCCACATGACCATCGAGAATCTATGGAAATGAAATTTCTTAGTCTGAGACAAAAGGAGGATGAGAATGTCGCAAAGTATGAGGCTAACTTTACAAGGTTAGAAAGGCATGTTGTAGATTATATACGTAACCCAAGAAGTAAGATTGATCGTTTCATTGATGGGTTAAAACCATTTCTTCTTTGAGCATTAGTCTCACAATCTTTCTTGTAGTAAGAAGATATTGTCTCATGTGCTATCTAGACAGAAAAGGAAATCTCTAAATCTTATTATAATAAAGTAAAGCAAGAGAAGAAGAGAATGGTGGAACAAGAGATAGATAAAGGGAAAAAGGGAAATAAGGATTTTCCATTATGCGATAATTGTGGGAAGAATCAACCCAGTACTTTCCTAAAAGGAATGGCAGTTTGTTATAAATGTTGAGAAAAAGGTGACCAGGCTTGTGATTACAAGGGAAAGAAAGAGGCTATCAATGTTGAATGCTACAATTGTATAGAAATGGGGCATTATGCAAATGAATGTCCTAAGCTTCAGGGAAACTTACCTCAGAAAAGGCCAAGGGATCAAGGACAATCTTATGCTATTACTACAGTTGAAGCGGAATAATTAATGTATTGGTGCTTTTGGACTCAAGGATTATATTCTGGTTATAAGGATAATGTGATATATATAAAGATTGTACTGCGGTACTTTTTGTTTTAATATGATGAAGGTAATCATATTTTTAGTATGTGACAATAAGAGAAACGTTATTTTGTTTGGGGAATCTAATTTTACAATTGATTTTGGGATTTAGAGAAATTTTAGAGAAAGTCTAGATAGAGGTATTTTGGATAATTATAAAGGTTGGAATGGATTAAGTTAATCTTTGGATAGTATTGTTTAACGTTAAAACATTTCTGAAGATTATTTTTGGAATATTATAATACTATAGTTTTAGGAAAAGGACAACCTGTAGGGTGGGGCATAACCCATCGCATCGGACAAAGCTGCAGGAATCGAACCCACAAACATAGTGTGACAAGCCTTTATTACCTAACATAAGCCTATAGGAAGTCCCTGCTTATTACAAAAAAGTTTTACTAATCTAAATGGTATGTGTTAATATTTGGAACCTTATAAAATTAGGATAAATAGAATATTTTTGAGTTCTTGTACCTTTTATAGTGAAGGATGGGTTTGTGGTAAAAATTTATAAAAGAATGAAAGTCTACATGACAAGTATGTATATTCCCTTATGTTCTTAGTAAATCTTCTAAATAAATTCCTTAACATTATAAAAGGTAACATAAAACAAAAACTTTTCCGCTTAAATTTTCCAACTGGGGATTCAATGACCGTTTAACCAATCACAAGTTTGTGATTTTCTTATGGTTAACTTTCTCCTAAACCAGTTTTCTACAACTCTCTATCAGAACTTGATGGTTTTTTTCTCCTCCATATCCATATTTTCATAGAATCCTAGTATGGTCCATCCCGAATGACCTTTGTACTTCTCTCTCCTTCTTTTAAGGTTATATTTTATTTAACTCTATTTCTGATGTGGGTTATCCAAAAAGGTATTTTCTATTTTCAACCTTCTATTTTCAAACAAAAATTTCAAATTGCGAGGATGCAATTTATTTAAGGAGGGGAGAATGTAACACCCCGAGCTTTCACGATACCCTTCTCTTTCAATAATGTAATAGCTTTCATTGTACGCAAGTTCCAGATTCTAACACACCAAAACCAATCAATGTAACCGTTATGAATAGTAATAAGTAATTTTTAAAATTTTATAAATTTTATCTTGTCAAATGGACTTCTTTTTTGGATTCGGAATATCAAAATTAGCTTATGTTGAACATTTGGTATTTTTCTAAGAACTTCCAATTTTTTATGAATATTGAAAAATACTTAAAAACAACTTTTTTAATAAAAATAATTTATAGTGATAAATTATACTATTGAGAGGTTTTAAAGTATAATTAGAATATATTATTACCATTTTATCCAATGGTGTTCATTATAATTAATTTCACTTTGAAATTGGACATAAACAATTGTCAATCTTTTGATATATATTGTTTCTTAAAAACACGCTATTTGTTGGTACATCGGGAATTAATTATAAAATTAATTAATGAAACTTATATGTTTGTAATTTTGTAAAATAGACATCATTTTTTAATTCAGAATATCAATTATAGCTTAGGGTGAAATTTTGGCAATCTTCTGAAAAACAACAATTTTTGATGAATAGTGAAACTACTAAGTGGTTGTTAAAAAACTGATTATTCGTTTAAATGAAACATTACCACTTCTGTGATTTGATTTTCAAAAATCCAACATACATGGTTTTCATTACGAAGTAAAATGTGGTTCAATGGGATTAAAATATTTTTTGGTTATTAGTGACTTTTAAGTTTAATTAATCGCGATTAAAGGTAATTAGTGAAATTTAAGGTAAAAATAGTATTATAAAAATATGGAATGACCTTTACACTTGTACAACCACTATTGTATGTGTCATGGACGACCAATACAATACATGGGTCAACTTTGGGACCCCATAGAGCCACTTTGGTAGGAAAAGGACATAAATAACTTTTTATTTAATGTTAAAATAAAAAGGTCACAAACAAGAGTTGTTTTACTAAAACAATTTTTAAACAGGGTTATACAAGTCATATTTTTTACTATAAATATTCATTAGAAATCTAAAAGTATTTCCTACATCATGATGTTTTTTTTATAATTTTTAGACATTAAATAAATTAAATTATTTATGACACCATGATGATGCAGCGATTACCTCATTAATTAACGATTTTAATAAAATGGAAGGATAATTTAAAATCTAAGCATAAAACTTGTCCAAATCCTATTGTATGAGAATATTTAGAACCTTTATCACCTTATCCTTGAAATATATAATTGTGGGACCTTTATAATCCGAAAAAGCATTTCATAATAATGTAACATTTCAATCATTCCAAGAGTGCCCCTCCTCTCCTCTTATAAAAAGCCCCCACCTCTACCACCTTATTCACACTTTCACGCCATTTGGATTGGACAACCTCTAAAAAAATACTCTCCCAACGTACCTCCCTTACTCTTAGAATCCTAACTTTGGGCAGAAGTCTTCCCAGAGAAGCCATTGGCTCAAATCAAAAAGAGTTACCCGATTTTAAGGTAATGTCTTCTCTTGTGTTCTTTTATTTTATTTTTCTTCTCCAACCCCCTAAACACTTTTTATTAATTTATTTTGTAAAAAAACAGTATCCTCAATATACTAGGATGTTTTTATAAGAATTATTCTTGCAACTCTTACACACACCTACATCTAATGGTTAATGAACATTCTGTTTCTGTGGATGGCGAATTTTTTCTTCACGAAACGATGATTGTTCAACACTCATATAACACCTCTAATGGTGGCCATTATGATGAAACTATTTTTATATATGATATATATTATGTTTTGTTTCCTTATTAATTTGTATTTTTCATTTATGGCATACCATTATGGTTTCCATTATGGGTAAATGTGATATTTTCATTTTAGGAAGTGCGGACTACCACCCCCTCAAAGTGATTTGAATCGTTAATGACATATGTGGAATGTATAAAGGATGGAGTAAATGGTATTATACATTATATTATACTAGAATTATAATATACCTTTATATAATTATAATTTCATTCCATTAAATACGAAATAGAAATGAAAGTAGCATTCGTGCGTACGTACGGCTTACAGTCTCCATGAACGGTGCATATCATTTATTACCTATAAATATTATGTAATATTATAAATTCATGTATATACTGGATATATAAGATATATATGATATATACATCATGAATATAATTATGGAGATAATGGATATTCTACCACATAAACAACGTGTAATTATAAGAAATTTATTATTGACTCAAGTACCAAAGATCGACAAAACGACCGTTATTAACATAAATGACAACATAATTTTCGTAACATTGTAATAAGTGATATAAAAGGGATAATTAACTTGAAAAAGGTTCTTAAGCAGGTAGATATTAACTCTAGTTTATTATTCAGGAGGTTAAAGAACGGTCGAGTGAATTCGGACACGATGTAATGGAACTTCTTAACCCAATTTCCATTCTTTGGGTTAATCTCCTACTTTCAAATTACATCATGATATTATTATGTCCTATCAAGTATTTGTACTTTCTTTATGTGTAATTATAGTTAATACACATAATAGATATATTTTATTTAAGAAAAATGATCTTTGTATGCGACTTCGTCTCAATCTCCTTTCATTGAGGCATATTTTGTTTTATACACAACCTTCTTTTATACGGTGTATAAACCCCTTTTACATTTACATTTATTAAAAAGGAATCTTTTTATACGAAGCATTTACTAAACAAAAAAAGGGAATGTTTTTGTCGTACGTATGCGGTGACAACGACTTCTCCGCCGCCGTGACCATTATTTGAGTTTCGGCTTCCTCTACAAGACATACGTTTTTTTAAAAGAAAAATAAATACCATGTTTTAATTTTCTTTTATTTTGGTATTGAAAATGGTTTTGAAAGTTTTTTTATTATATCAATGTGTTGTATTGATATATTGTGATTGAAATGTGTAAATGTTATGTTTCCTTTATGCATGTTTTATGTGATACGATTTTGTTATGGTTTATGATATGTTTAAACCTGTTCATATGAGGAATGCATTGGACATAATAAGTGACGGGTGGAGCCCGCTATAGCTCCTCAATGCATCGCCAGGTCTCATGAGACAAACTAGTGCCTTGGCACGAGGCCTTGAAAAAATATTATTTGTGGTCTTGGCACGAGGCCTTGGAAATGTGGTTATGATAGTCTGGCATTATGCATTCCATCATTATGAAAATGGTTATTGATATTGCATGTGATTATTCAGCCAGTAGAATATCCATGTGAAGAAGTAATTGGAATTATATCATGTCACTTTTGCCATATTATGTTGATGTTCAAATTTAAAATGCTTTTGTTTTAGTTATACATTTCTTTAAATGTTTATGTTTATTGATAAAATCTTCTACTATATTGTTATCCTTACTGAGCATCTCAGCTCACCCATTTCAATGTTTTAATATTTTCCAGGATGTGAAGAAGTATTTTATGAATGACCTGCAGGTATAGTAAGAAGATGATATGAGTGTGGACTATGGAGACTTTGTTATTGTAGTTTTTACTTTATGATATAATGTAAGACTTATGAATGTATCTAGTGTTCCCAAGGCTACTAAACTAATGGGTCTTTCGAGACTTGATCTTTTGTGATCATGCCAATGTTACAAAGTAATGCACTGACTCTAGGTAGCTGGGGTCGGGGCGTTACAAATATACATGGAAAGAGAAGTTGATATTTCTAATACCGTGATGAGTTTCCCAAAAACAAGAGTACTGGGGAATTGGTGGATTGAAAAAAAACCTAGGGAGGACTCCTTGGGAGGTGAAACTACCATATATTTATGGAGGATATATTAGGAGTGAATTTAAATGGATAAATTTTTGGATATTTATTGCAATGTTGGGGGATTTTTTATTAATTTCAAAATATTGGACAAAGAAACCTAGTCTGTGGAAAACAAAAAATCATGGCCCTGATCATGGTATTTTATTATGTATATTTACACTCAATAATAAATTTAGTTTAGTTATTGTTTCATGGAGATGTGACTTTTTTCACAGAAATTATGTTTTTATGATAATATTTCTATTGTAGACATTTAAAATTAAATTATAGATTTGAAATTTGATAAAAAAAATATTTTAATACATTATATTAATAAAATAACATATTTTATGTCTTGTATTTGTGTTAATTAGTTGTTAAATTATTATGTAATAATTATGAAGTAATAAAAGCTAATAAAAAATCAAACTGTATTTTTACTATTCCACAAATGATAAAGTATTTTAGACAATTCTAAAAAATTCATCCTAACAAAATTTTGGTGTGATGATTTTAAAAATGATACTTATTTTCTCAGTTAAATTCACTAAATATGAGAATTATGACTTTCATTATAAAAAATCATTATTTATTTAAAATAATTGTCGATTGAAAATTTATATTAAAATTTATGAAACATGAAAAAATAGAAAAATTTATAATTTTAGTTAAATAAGATTTATTTTATCACACTATTTCATTAAGAGTATTGTTATTCATAATATCTTTGTATAATATAAATATTTACATATTTTCAGCAATGAAAAATTTATATCCCAAAATTCAATTTATCTAAATTGTTCTCAAATTTATTAAAAAAACAATCCTTAATATATAATTTATGGAATTAAATGTCCTTTTAAAATATTGAATTCTACTTTATGTAACTGGGTTCACGATTGGTAACCGCTTAAAAATCCAACCTATGACATAAGGGCAAGGTGTAATATGGTTATAAGTTCACGGGACATATTATATAACATTGTTCAAGTGGTTATTTCCACTGACTTTAACTTATCACATAAGCAATTTTTTTAATGGCTTCTGATGTAGAAGTTCACCTTGGGCTTGGTTAAGATTGAACCCTAGAGATTCTACCTCCCTCCTAAGTATTGAAAAATGAGATTCATATGGAAAAACTCTTTTTATTGAGGTTATAATTCCTTTTTTATGACATAATTATTCTTTATCATTTCTACATACATAGTATAACATAAAAATTATTACCAAGAGTATTGTTTCCTATAGTTATATAAACCAACAATAAAAAAACAATCGAATACTGATTGTTATATTTTCCATTATACTAAGATAATTATTAAAGAGATTTTGATTGGTTTTATATGATGTAATACAAATATATTATTTCATTAAGAAAATAACATTTTAAATTTCCAGGTCATTACAAAGTTAGGATATGGTGACCGAAAATGAATTAAATCAGTTTGCGAGCTACGAGTCTATTGTACACATAAATGATGAATTCATTTCCCATTTTAGGGATTCAGATATCAATATGGTTCATTATACTTAAATAATAACATATAATTATATTTATGATAATATATTTATTATATTATCATTTGTTAATATGTTTTACTTATTTTTAATAAGAAATAAAACAAAAACACATGATTAAAAATTATATATATTCTTTAGACAACATCCTTTTATTAACACTTCAAAAAAAATGGTTGATCATTTTCTTAAAGAAAGGCCTCTATGATTATTTTAGGGATAATAGAATTCAATTTTGGTGGATCTCGGATGAACCAAATGGGTTTTGACATGTGATCCATAAAGAAGACGAGGTTCCCTTTTATTGGGGAGAGGATATGCATACATAAAATTTCACACAATATTAAAATTAAAATTAATTAATTTTCTATTATAAATTGATCCAAGTTGAGTTATTTATAATATTATATTAATATGTGTCGAAATCCTCTCATCAAATAATATTATAATAAATTTTTACTATATTTCTACCCTTATCATTTGGTTTTACACCTTTTCCAACCCCTATATCTCTTACGATGACAACACAATTCTTTACTATTTCAGTGTTGAAATATATACAATAAAATAATAAAATATCCATAATTTCATAATTGATAAAAATTTAAGAGATATCCCAATTTGTTTTATGAATTTATTGTTTTTATTATTTTTATATCATTTAAGGAAATATAATTTATTTAATAAATCATTAATGATGATTTTAAAACTATTCAGTACATTTAAATTTAAAAAATTTACTACAAGAAGTTAAAATTGAAAAAACTCTTTCAATATAACCCTAAAATGTCAAATAAATCTATAATATTCTGGGATTACATTAATAATCTCATATTGTTATTATTATAATTTTTTTTAAATTTCATTGATTCTTTGATTAATTAAATAATTACAACATTAGAGTTGTGAATTGATTTTCGGTAATTATTTAATCACTAAAAATTTAAACTAAATTTCCATGTTGAAGATAATTATAATTCTTAATATAATATTTTTAGTTGAGCATAGATTTTGGGTAACACCATAATCAAAATATTGCACATATTGAAAATAAGAATGTAACATGATTGACATTTTATTAAAGAAAATATTATCATGGTAATAATCAGATCCATAAGGGAATAAATGATAATATAACCAATCTACGAATTCCTATTGATGAATATAAAACATAAAATAAAATTTTTCCATGTTTGAGTGTCATTTTGAAGTCCTTATCATTTTATATTTACCCATATTTACCTAATTTACCTTTTATCATGGTAAAAAAAATTACTAAGGTAACAATACATATCATCCAAAATTTAGAGGGACTTTTTTTAATAAATTTTTGCATCTATATTCCTATTATGGAACATAATTTTCATAATTAAAAACATATAATATTCTGTATTTATTTTAATAATAAATTTTCAAAATGCGACTGTAAAACTTTTTCCTTATAAATTTCCTTCTAATCCTAACATGATTTTAAAATAATTTAAATTACAATATCTATTTTAAAAAACCATAATTATTTTAACTTAACTAATAAAATTATATTTTATAACTAATCTATAACATAATTATATTTTGTAAATAAATGAAATGAAAATACAATTTTCAATTAAAATATAATTTTTCACTATAAATTTAAAAATGAATCTTTTAAAAATAACAATAAAATTACAGTATAATCTAATTTTGATATTTTGATTTCAAAAATCTTTTTTTTCGTTAAATAAATTTTTTATATTTTCTTCAAATCAATTCTATTATTCACTAATAGAATTAATTTGTCTCTTTCGTGAAGAAATTGTATTTGATGAAGAAAATGACTTTGATAAATTTAAGAGCATCATTTTATAAGAATTGATTAATACAATATTAATGGGTAAGAAAATTTTTATATTTCACAATATATTTAATATTATTAATTACCAAAAATTTAATAGTTTATTTATAATGGTCACATAATAACAATATTTTGTTGTTATTTTATTTTTTATGTTGTGTATATTGTATGTTATTAAACATAGAATTTTTATTTAAAAATAAAATATGTTACATAAATAGTAATTATTTATATATATATATAATTCATAATGTTTTTCCAAAATTCTATGTTATGTATAAATATTTGTCATCTTAATTATATATATTTCACCCAATTTTCATAGATATTAATATTTTTTCTATTTTTGTGAACTATATTTAGATAAAATAATCAATTGGATTATTATTCATTTTATAATATTTTTTTAGTTATATTATTTAATATATTTTAATATTGTGCTAACAGATTCAATATAAAATATCTCTCTTAGTGATTTTTATATTGAATATATGAACAAAATATTCTGCAAAATTTTTTTAATGGTGACCAGACAGAAAATGTGATGGGGAATTATATCCTTTTAAATACACATAAAAATTTTCAAATTTATACCGCATTGAAACATGGAAATATATATTTTTCCTATTTCATTTATTATATTATACATCTGAAAACAAGAGAAAGAGACATGAAATATTCTCTAGTGGTTTGCGGATAAATTATTGCGTAGTCCAGTCCACTAACACTCTCTTTGTGTTCTTAGTGATTTTCACATGAAATTACTTTTCTAGGAGACATTTATCTTTTAGTGTAATAAACTAAAACAAGGGATAATATATTTTACAAGTATTTAAAATTGTATTATCAACTTTTATATAAACACTCAATCAATCGAGTGTTCCAAAAAACATAGTATTTGGCTGGAGAAGCACTATTTAAAATAATTCAGATGAAATGATGAAACTAAAAATTGAATATATCTTTAGAGGAATTGATAAATAAATTTGAAGCACTGACTGTTGTAATAATATCCTAGATATAGTAGATAATTTCCCCATAACAAAATAGAGACAAAAAAATTTCATAGTTGTAAGATGAACACACATTACAGTATGTATGTATCTAAATTTTCGTCTTAAAAAGCTTCATAAAATTGTAGGAGATAATTCTTAGACATGAAGAAAAGTAGTTATAGTACACATAAAAATTCCTTTCTAAATATAATATTTAGAATAAATTTTAAAGAGAAATACTTCTTTTAATATATCTTTAGAAAGACAACATAGTTGTGTATGATATCATAAATATCCTCATTTGTTTCTCCAAATACTTTTACAGTAAATAATTAAAATCATTGATATAAACATCGAGAAACATATTCAGATAAAGTTGTAAATATACTGTGATCTTTAAAATAATTAATGTGTTTTAAATTTTTATTTAATTATCCATTGAAAATGATTACATTCGTTTGAAATATGATTTAAATAATATGTTGAGGAAGATATTGAAAAATGTAATTTTAATCTATTTTTTAAGATGTTTACTCAAGTGAAATTTTATAATAAATTTTTAAATTTATTCAACAACGAAATATCAATTATGATGTATTTATCATACGGGTTGTGTATGGCCATATAACTCCAAAATTATTAGATATGTAATTAGGTTGATTCCAAATATATAGTTCCTAAACATAGAGTATGGTACTAAATTTATGTTAATTTTTTTGTGTATACCAAATGATACTCTTACGTGAGTCTCCTTAACAAAACATAGGTTCTTAAACATAATGTTGTGTGTAAATGTCTGGTTCAATACATGATGTCAAGTACTAAAACATGATATTCTTTAGGATGATATCTATTCCCAATAATAAAATTAATAATAAACATGGGGTTTAAAATATAGTGTTAGATGACAATGTTACGTTATAATGAAACATTTAAATTATTGATTCCGGCCAACTTCAAAATGATCAAAGTATTTTATAGAATAATCGTTCACCTAAATAAAATATTATTACATCACCAAAAAACAAATAAAAAAAATAAAACAAACATAACCATAAAATAATAAACATTTACTCAATTAGTAAAACTAATACAAGTATTAATGAGAATCAAAATAAATTAAAAAATAATGATAATATTTTAGGTCAATATAAATATAAATAAATCCATTTTATTATCAACCTGTGAAAATAAGTGGTCTTTTTTTAGGAAGGATAATGGCTAGTCATATATTTGAAATATTATTTTAATTATATTAATGTATATACTTATTATTATTATTATTATTGACATTATTATAATATCTTATGATTAAGATGATGTGAATCAACTTGAGAGTGTTGGTGAATTAGGATGTAAATTTGTTGATACATTTCTATTCTTTTATCCCTCTTACTCATATATATTGTAACTAATTTTTTTGTAGGAATATGTTAAATGTCACATTATTACACTAAATTTTAAAAAAAATGTAAAACCATATAATAATTTTTAAAATGTAAATTTTGTGGGACACAATTATTTTTTTAGACTACCGCCATAAGATGATCCGAGGACCATACACATATAATGATTTTACGAGTCATAATATAAAACTACACACTATATTGTATTCAGTAAGTTTCAAAAATATTAATTTTCATTATAGGGGACCTTATATTTTTTTTATATAATTTCACTACTATGATATGAGTCAAAGTTATTTAAAAAAAAGAAATTCCTCTTCAATAGTGTAGTGATTTTATGTCCTATCCTTATTCATTATGGTAATTTTCTTTCATAATTTCTCATGAATAGATAATTTTTCGATCCCCACTTCAATGAATTATCATTCTTTAATTATTTATGAGATCGACACCTCAATGTGTTTTTGAGTCTTTATCTTACAAAATATAATAATACCAAAAAACTACTTCTTCCGAATACTGATAAATCCTGAAATAAATTTACAATGTTTAATGTTGTCTTATTCTTCATTCAGATATAACAATGTAATCATTTCTTCTTGAGTATACTACATTGAAAATATCCATAAATTATCATTTAAAGTAATCATTGGATCTCTTATTATTCCTCTCATATAAAATTATAGTTTTTAATATTTTCAATCACTTATCCCCTCCTATTATTTTAATTAAGATATATATTTATTCTCTAAATACACTAAATCTCACATTATTTTGTTATATAAATATAAATATATCTTATTATATCCTCATTCATTATTTTTAATTTTTAAAATATTAAATATTTTATAATATATTAAAAATAATTCTATAAATAGTAGAAATGACACAACATTCTTCAATTTCTTACCATCGGTGGTTTGTATTAGACATTGATTCTATAGCTTATAGGATGATTCAATGTTTCCCAAACTATTTAAGTTTTTACAATCATTCACCTTTAATTTGAGTAAATTATATAGATGTTTCTCTATGATATCTACATTTAAATTTAAAATGTAATCATAGTTTTTCACAGTTTTAGACATTCTTATTTCGGTGAAATATCAAATTTTTATTTAATGATATTACTCAAGAAAAAAGATTATACCTCCATGGAATAAATATCTCACGGATAAACACAATATATTAGGTTTCAAGCTTTCTCACCTACCTCGGTTTCACTAACATCAAAAATCATAGTTTATGAATTTCCTTCCACAATGACAAGGTTAATTTGAGTTTATATGTTTTCATAGGACCTCCCTATTCCAAATATAGATTACAGAACACTTGTTAGGGTCATACTCATGTCTGACAAGTACATTTTTACCCCAATATTATAATCTTTATAGAATGGTTCTAATATCATTGTTTTTTTGTCACCACACTTTTGAACAGGGAACACGAATCCATATTTTTATTCTAATAAATAATCATAGGAAAAATAATTCCATTTGTAACATTTTCCCCATAAAAATTTTCTACACATCATTCAAAATAATCATTCTATATATTAGGGTATCTATTCCTGGATTTTGTATTGAAATTCCCTTTATAAAATCCACCATAGATTATCTAATAACACTCAGAAACTGTGATTTCATTTCTAATTCCCATCGGAAGACTTATCTTTTGAATAAATATCTATAATTGAATATCCAACATAAAAATTTTAAACCTAATTCTTTTAGATTTAAATATTATTTAAAACAACCACTAAGTCAACAATCGTTCTATTTTTAGATTAATAAAATTATGTGTAAACACACAAAAAATATAACATTTCAATGATTAATTATGTGATTTTTGGTTTCACAAGAGAACATAAAAACCTATATCGTATGGAACATATAATGATTTAGATAGTTAAAATGAAAATCCAAAACATAAATGGTTTTTTACTTCTTGATAATAATAACTAATCAAATAATAATCAATACCATTAATCATATAAAACTTTATAAGTGAATACCCTAACATATAAATCAATACAAATAAATTTCCTTTATATCTCCTTGAAAAAACATCACCATATGAACTACAAATAAAAAATCAAACACATTTGGTTCTAATAATACCATTCATAGGATTTAGTTTAAAATCAATAATAAATCAATACCTTAAAAATATGTAAAATTCATTCAAGGATAGGTATTTATGATCCTTGTTTTTCTAACATATTATATAAGATTGAAAAGGGAATTATTATTTAGATTTTTATTACCACTGCTCACCATTTTGAATTATCAAAATTTCCATTCCATCCTTACCGACAATTTATTTTGTGTGGACCCAACAACAGAAGCACTAGAGTTGGGGCATTTATACATATTGTTTGTAAATTTGTTTACAAAATAAATACTAATAAATTACACATCACATTCCATATAAAGGATCTTTGTTATTATGGTTCTAGAAAACCAGATACATATGTTACATTTCTTCAATACTGAATGAAAAATACTCCACCAAGAAGTTACCACATAGTGTAACTCCAATATACTAAACCTGTAAAATTAAGTATAAAACATAGAGTGAACACACGAATGCCCATTAAGTGGATTTTTAAAATAATTTTTTCAAATAATAGATTTTTTGAAACATCATTTATAAGATAATCATAAAGTAATTACATAAATGAAAACTACAATACATGTAGAAATAAATTAATAGTATCCCAAAATTTCAAGTAATCGTTTAAGGGACAACTAAAAGTTATATGAATAAAACAAATTCCAATCAAATGCATACTTTAAAAAATGAATGGTGTGTAGAATATAATTAAAAATTTGATCAAACTATATTACGTATATCATGAAATGGTGTCGGTATAGAATTTACGAATGATAGAACTACAAGATAAGAATTACGCATAAATGATAAAACTAATTTGTTTCATTACTAAATAAAAATAATAAAATAGAAGATATATCAGTTGAATTTTTATTAAACATAATATGAGTGCAAAATAAACAATATGCCATGTGAATTTAAATCTTCTCATACTCAAACGTATGGTTCTAAACCAATAATATTCTACTTGTCGAATATTCACTTAGTTGATTAAATACTATAAACATAATGAGTGAAGTACATATTCTGACCATTATGAAATATACTATCAACACCTCATCCAATATATCTAAAGAATTAGTTCCTCAGGGGAAATCATAACTCAAAAAAGGAATGGCATCAACAAAGTGAATTCCTATTTGTCTCATGTGACCTTCTGATGCATCGAGAGGATATAACATGCCTCACTCATTACATAATAAGTCCAATACAATCCTTATATATCCAGTAAGGTCATATATTCAATGTGCCCCATAAAAAATTGAAAATTTAATTTCTTATTTAATATATTCATGGTTTCCCATACCAATTTGAAAATTTTAGTCCTTATTTCATAAATTATAAGTATATTTCGTATCACTTTTTGAATAAGGTAATAACAATTTTCTCAAAGACATTAATGGAATAATAAACATTCTTTGAATGTGTGACGACAACTAAATAAAATAAATAATGTATGGATAGGTTTTATCACAAAAAATGATAATTTCTTAATTCTAAAAACCTTGATTCATGAAATGAATACTTAATAACATCACATTCAATTTAATACCTCATAAAAGTGGCAGTGAACATGCATGTAGATCAATTCATAAACATGAATAACTAATAACAATCACTTCATCCATAAATTAATAAATAATTGATCATAACATGATATCATGACTCTAAATATCCTTTTATCCTCTAACATTATTAAATACATACATAAATAATACATGTTGGTTAAGAAAAATCCGAATTAATACTTATTACAACATACAAGTATTAATTACATCAAAACATTAATTAAATTCAGATAACCGTCATTCTTTATTAGTTTTTGTAAATAATATAAATATATATAGATATACCCTCATATAAAAAGTATATATATGGTTTTACATTATCAAAATAAGGTTCAATGATTTGTTAAAAATAATCGAATTCATCATAACATCATTTAAACACTAAAATCATTTTATTGAATACCAAAACTCATCTTAGATTACTAGGATTTTGGAATATTAAATCTAAGGAGGAGGAATAAGGTGCTTTCACCATAGTAGAATCTATATGGACTTCAAGAATGAGAGGGTATGGAACTTGCCATCGGGACAAGCCTGTGCATGCATGGGAAATCCTAGCCGAACAGTCATGTGAAGGTGGAGAGCTGATTTCACGATGAAGATGCCGGGGAGGAGTAGTTCTAAGTAGTTAGTCTGGGTTGTATGTAATGTTTGAAGCCTATGGGCAAGGAATTTCTCTAAGGACTATGGGCCATGTAATACTTACACCTACGAGCCTTGTAAGGGTTCCACATCACCCCTTGAAAGGTGTATTATCAAAAATCAATAAAAAATAAAGGCCTTCAGGCCATTAGAGGAGGAGGAATCTAATTTTATCATGAAACTTTATTTGCATCCAAAACATTACTTAAAGATTGGGAAATAATTTTTAAAGACATAAAAAGATTTGGTTTGTATTATATAGAAATATAAATTTCTATGTACATGCACACACACATACACCCACATATATATATATATATATATATATATATTCGCATATGATTTAATCCAACATAAACCAAGTAATCCTTACAGTGGTATTAAGTTTTAAAAATATCATTAATAATTGAAATTAAAAAACATAGAATATATAGAAATCATTTGATTAGATAATTACATAAAACTGTATGTATATTTTTTTTATATACACCTATGGTGTATTAATGGTCTTGCACAGGGAAGGAAAGGTAGTAAATCCCTTACCAGATTCAAAGAATGGGTAGGGTCGAGTAGTGGATAGAGATGTTCTTGAGAGTAAGAAAACCCAATGGTTTTTGGGTGAAATGTGAGTGTATATAAAACTATATACTTATATTTTTATAAGCCACAATTCAAAACTAAAAAACAAATAAATACTATTAGAGGAGAACAGGATGAGTTAGATCAACTTATTTAGAGAGTAAAAAAACCCGAAATCAACCCTTATCTATGATGGATCATATGACTGATTATATATGTACATTTTATAGAAACCCCCCGTAATATATGATGTGGTTTGAGTTTTACATAATTCTATGTGTGTCTAGTCTATGTAAAAGAAGATAAGAGGGTCACGGGTATAGAATGGTGGTGTCACCGGTGGGAGGATAATAGTGGAGGAAGGTCTATAGGAGTGTGACTTGTGTAGCGTGACATTGGAGGAAGAAGAAAGCACGAATAAGAAGAAGTGTAAAAGGATGGATGGTCAAGATCAATATAGTATTTGATCCTACAATTGAGATTCTTTGGTGGTTTTTGAAAATAGTTGAAATTTGGAGGCCACATCACTCTTATGGTCAAACAATTAAGGAAATACCATAGTTTTAAAAAAAATGTATGAGAAGTTGATACCATCTATGTCTGAAATCGAATGGTCTACGGAAAACATGGATTTAATACCACATTAGTGGAGTTCAAACTTGAGATAGGTCTGAATGGAAGATATATCATGTGGTGAGATCTGGGATTTGAGTTTGTGTCCCATGAAAAAATTGGCTTCCCTTATTAAAACAGTGGTGACACTGAGCCAACATTGAAATCCTTGAGCACTCATCTAATCTCTAGAAACCCCCTCTCCCCTACCTGGTACCACCCCATACTGGATCACCTTTGGTCACAACTTGTGCCCAACCATTTCCATCGTGATACCCTGTATGGTGGCTTTGCTATGGTTACTCCTAATTCTCAAATGGGCATTTGTGCACCCTCACGATTGGCCTACATTGGTTGAGGGTCCAAGGATAGGCTGCCCACTCCCTAGGGAGATGGTGTGAGATGCCCCCCTTGTCTGGGTATGGGTTGACCATTAAGGGTTTCACATAATGTTTTTATCAAAACATACCATTCAATATGATAATATACCATAATCATCAAAAATAATTATAAAAATTCATTTCCATTAAAACCATTAAAATTTCATTGACACACATTACATTAAAACATGATTTCGAATTCATTTTAATCATTCAAACATTAAAATTCAAAAATCATCATAAATACTATGCTATGTTATTAATAAAAGAAAAACATTTTTATCATTATTAGTATTTTAGAACATTATTTTCAAATTAATATTTTTACATACTGTGTATTAAAAACACAAATGTCATGTTTTAAAAAAACATTATATAATAAATATCGAAAGATAAGTTCAATCAGGACCTTGTGAAAATTTGTAACATTAAATGATTATAAAACATTTATAATTCATAGATACATAAAATACATTAAAAATACTTAAAACACAAAAATACATTCAATATTTAAAATCCTTAAACTACTTACAATATTAAAAATACAAGATAAGAGAAATTCCTAAAAATTCCAACTGTTAAAAGATTTTATGACTATTACAAAACCAATGGTCACCTAAGGAATGAAAAGGCTACCAATTTTTTCACAATGCCTTATAAATAGTTATTTAGGGTATTCCAATCATTTTGAAACATATTGGTGAAGATGGTTCTCTACATCCCCTTAATTCATAGTTTGGACGCCATAGCTCTGGCCATAATTTTTTTCAATGTGGTATACCTGAAGGAATTTCACTATTTTGTTTTTTTTTGTTTTGTTGTATTTTGTGGTCTCTGAGTGATTTTTTAGGTCTCATTGCAGGAATTATAGGTTATTAATATTCTTTGGTCTTGTTTAAATGTAACATTTCAGTGTTTTATATAATAAAATATGTCCTCTGCTTATTTGGAAAACATAGTATCGATAGTGATGAAATTACACAATGACAAATAATAAAAACAAATTAAATGTTTTTATTACACATAAAAATATGTTTTGGGTTCCACATTATCCCCCTTACATGAATTGAATCCTTGCAATTCCTTCTCTCCTTTAAGCTCACCCGCTCCAACTTCTGTTATTATCTTCTAGGCCACTTCACTCGGTCCACCACTGTGGATAATTCGACGATGTCCTTAGGTGGATTCTAAGGGTGGTTCATAGTTATTCAATATCACTAACCTAGATACAACATGATAAATTATAGTCAAAGATATGCATTAAACACTCTGGTTTCTAAATATAGACATGGAAGGTATGGAGCATAGATATTTCGGTATGAACATGTTCTTTATATATCTATTGAACTATGTCATGTATGAGACATATGATGCCATTGAGCCTCCCAGACATGCTGAACTCAAGACCTGGAACAAAAAAACTCCTCATAGGTCACCCTAAAAGAAGCTTCTTTTAATTTCCCCATGGCATGAAGTTGTTTGAGAGTGTGATACAGATGAAGTGAGCTTCACGATACTTTTCCCCATTCCTATACTCTGCCAATTGTACAATTTTCATATGAAGGCATACATAGTTGTATCCATGATAGGTATGGAGGACATGTGGGATCATGTGCACTTGATATAGTAGTTTTAAAGATAAACAAAGGATCCTAAAAGGATGGTATGATTTTAAACATGAATTTATATTTATGGTGTCTTGTATATCAAATCTAGAGACAAAAAGTTTTTGTTGACCTCTCATATTCAATATGAAAATTTTATGGAAAAAGGTTATCAATAAAGAATAATCATATCAAAATAAAGATGTTATTATGTAAATATATATCAAAGGTACTAGATCATACTAATATAACATTATTCATTTAAGGAAAAGTTCATGAAAATAGGGGTGCTACATATTCATTTATTGCCCTCACAAACTAATAGGGATGGACGTCCTCACACCCACCATGATGTTCCTTCACAGGTCCCACTAGTGTTGAAGATTTCCCTAGTTCCGAATTATGCGGATCCATAAAACAGTTCTGATTTCTTCAATTTCTATAGTCTAGATACAACACATGAAACATAGATCAATCGTATGTTGACATATAAATTTCCAAGATTGTAATTCAGGAAGTGTACGAATCTGGGTGACATCGTAATGAATATGATGTCTTTAAAATTGACAAGAAGACTCATCCTAAATAATTTTGAAGTCCCTAACATGACCATAAAGATTTTATGTCATTATTGGAAAAAATATACGCCTCTCGAGGGTCACCCTCTTGTGGAACCTCTTGGAATTCATAGTGATTGAAAAATCCCAGCTAGGGTAAAGCATTAAAACAGGCCCTCAAAGTAATTTCCCTTACATTCATAGAATGATATTTGAGCTTTCATCCTAAGGAAATAGCCAATGACTAATCCTCTTTGGAGTATAAGTACACGATGAGAGTTCGTTGCATAGTATAGATGATTACAGGATAGATGAATGTTTTCAAATGCCTCATAACCTTCTTAACCTAAAATGGAAACTATAGTCTCTAGTATTTTAGTTGGAAGAGAGAAAATATTTTATTAATCTGAAATATTAAATTTTTAAAAAGTAATTCTACATAGTATCATATAATTAAATATTTAGTGTTGTTCTAATTTTCTAGACTTTTCTAAATTGATCCTATGATACCAACTATAACGCAACGACCCCAGAAGCCTTAGAGCAAGTGTGTTAATAAACACAGTGTGTAATTTTATTGTTTATATAAATAAATGATAATAAATTACACAACACATTCCATATAAATGATATTTGCGGTTTAGGTTACAAAAATATTATTACATATGTTACATTTTTTCAATAATAAATGAAAAAGATTCAACAAAGTACCTACTACATAGTGTAAATAAAATCTATTAATCCTATAAAATTAAATAAAAAATGATGGGTGAGTACAAAAATTCACTATAAGGGGCTTTTAAAAATAATTATTTCAATAAAGCATATTTTTTAAAATCACATTTAACATATTCTTAAAACTATTACATAAAAAATAGGTATTCATGTAGCACGACATTAACAGTTTTTCAAAATTACAATTAAATAATTTAGGGACAAAAGAAGGTGATGCATAAAACACATTCCAATTAAATGCCTACTTATAAAATATTCATGGTATACATAATATAATTATTAAGATGATAATACCATGCTAAGTGAATAATTAAATGGTGTAGGTATAGAATTTAAAAATCATAGAACTACATGATCAGAGTTTCGCATAAAATAATAACATTAATTTCATTCATTAGTAACTATAAATCATTAAATGGAAGATAAATTTATAGAATTTGTATTGAAAATAATATGAGTTCTGAATAAACATTATCCCATGTGCATTTACATATTATGATACTCATAAGTAAGGTTCTTAATCAAGTATATTATACTAGTTGAATACTCAATTGGTTAATTACATGCTATAAACATAATGTGGAAAGTCCATATGCCAGACATATTCAAATATAACATTAATGTCATAGCCAAGACATATAAAATGTTTAATTCATCAACAAAAACCAGAATAAAAAAGTGAATGGCCTCAGCCATGTTGACGTCATTTTGTCTCTGGGACCATCTAATGCATCGACAGGCTATAGCAGGCCTCACCCATCACATAATAGGTGTATTACATTCCACATATATCTTGTAAGGTTATATATTCAATGTTTTCAATACCACATTGAATATTTAATTTGTTATATTATATATTCTAGGAGTCTCATACCTCTTTGAATATTTCAGTCCTTATTTCCTAAATTATCATTATATGTTGGTTTACATTTAGAATATGGTAATTACAATTTTCTCAATGCTATGCATGGTCTAATATACATACATTTCACATGTGTAAAAAACTAAGTCACATAATTATTGGATGGATGGGGTTTGTCAAATAAAAATGATATCTTATTAATTTTAGAATAATTGATTCATGAAATTAATTCTTAATAATGTCACACGCCATTTAATACCATGATAACTATGGAAGTGAGTATGAAAATAGATTAAATCCTACACATGATTCACTAACACCAATCACTTCATCATGAAATAAAACATTAAGTGATCATAACATTATAACATGATCCTACGCATCCTTTTATCTGATAACAGTATTTCATACTTATATGAATAACATATAATGGTTTAGAAAACTGATAATTAATACATATTAAAACATACTATTATTAATTAAATCAAAACAATAATTTACTTATGATAATCATCATTCATAACTACTATTTTGAAATCATATATATATATATAACCACATATACGATGTGTATATATGCATTTTACAAAATAAAAAAAGGTATAATTATTCCATACAAATAAAAACATACTTTATAACATCATTTAAACATTGAAATCACTATATTGAATACAAATACTCAGATTAGATAACCTAGGTTTTGGCATATTTAATCCAATTGAATCAAAAACATTATTCAAATCCAAAACATTATTTAATGATTCGGAAATCATTTTTCAAAGATAGAAAATAGATTTGGGTTGTATTATATATAAAAATAAACATATGTACACAAACAGACACACACACACACACACACACATATATATATTTGTATATGGGTTAAGAAAAATTATACCAAGAAATCCTTATAATTTTCAAAAATTTTAAAAACATCATTAAACATTGATATACCAATATTAGAAGATTTATAACTTGTTAGAATGTATAATTACATAAAACCGTATAAATTTATTTATTTATTTATTTATTTATATAACATAATACGCTCAGTGTGTATAAATGATTTTTCACTAGGATGAGAAGGCATTAAATCCCTTACCAGATTATAAGACGAGGCATAGACGATCATAGGGAGAAGAGGTTCTTGAGAGGATGAAAACCCATAGGGTTTTGGGTGAAAATATAGTGTATATATAAACTACATACCTATATTTTTATAAGTCACGGGTCCAAAATAAACAAATAAACAAATACACTTAGAGGAGACCAAGATGATTTAGATCAAATTATTTAGATTGGAAAAAAATGAAATCAACCCATATCTCAGATAGATAATCTTTATATATACATATACATATATATATTATAGAAAATCTACAAAGGATACAACAGGTTTGGTTTTTATATAAAACTGTGTGTGTCTGATCTGTGGAAAAGAAGAGAGGATGGGCCACAAGTGTGAAAAAGTGGTGTCTCGGGATAGGGAAGAATAACGGGGAAGGTGGTGGGACTGAGACTAGTGAGGTATGATGTGAGAGGAAGAATAAATCACAAAGTAGAAGAATATGAATTAATGTATGGATGTTTGTGATGAATATGGGATTCGATCGGATGGTTGAGTGGTATTCACAGTTTTTAAAAACAGATGAACAAATGAGATCACATCACGCATCTAATTGAATGTTTAAGTTGATACCACTGTTTTTAAAAATGAATGGGAGGTCAAGATCATATGCATATGTGATCAGAAAATCCATAGAAAACATAACATTAATAACAAGGTAGTGGAGTTTGAACCCCAGACTAGTATGTATGGTTATGTTATCTTGTGGCGAGATCTAGTGGCTGAGATTATGTCCCATTGAAAAATCCACCTCCCACATCAAATTGTAGGTGAAACCGAAAAAACTTTAAAATCCTCGACCTCCCAGCCATCTGCTCGATAACTCACTATCCACCTCCGCAGTAGTTCCCCATAAAAGTACACCTATTGGCGTGCTCTACGCCCACCCTCTACCAACAAGTCACCACACATGAGGGTTTTTCTATATTTACTCCCTACACTCTTTTCGGTGTTTTTGAACCCTCACAGCTGTACTAAATTGGTTGAGGGGCCCTGGTTATGCCTCCCACTCCATAGGGATATGGTGTGAGCTGCATCCATTGTCAAGATATGGGCTGGACTTTCAGGGTTTTACATAAAATATTTTTCAAAACATACCATAAAACATAATAATTTACCATAATATTCAGAAAGAAGTACAAAAAATGAATTTTCATTCAAAAAATAACAATATCATTAATTTTGATTACATTAAAACCCTATTTCAGCTACATTTTTATCATTTAAACACTGTAATTCAAAAACCATCATAAAAACTATAAAATGTTATTACTAAATGCATAACTTTTTTATCATTAATTGTATTTAAAAACATGGTTTAAAAATTAAAGCAAAGTGTACTTCCTTTGTATTAAAAACACAAAATTCATGTTTTTTTAAAAAATTGTACTTTCGAAATCTAAAGATAAGTTCAATCAAAACCATGTTCAAATTTATAATTTTAAAGAATTCAAAAACATTCAGTATTCTTATGTACTTAAAATTCGTTAAAATTTACTTAAAACAGTGAAATAAATTGAATATTTATAATACTTAAAATACCTACATGATTCGAAATACAATATAATCACAATTACTAAAAACACCAATGATTATATGATTTTTTGACCATTAAAAAACTAACGGTCACCTAAGGACCAAAAATGCTACCAACGGCCACAAAAGTCATTATAAATATATTTTTATGGTATTCCACAACTTTTAAAACCACATGGGTAAGATGGTGCTCTATGTCCCAATACTGATCAGTTAGGTATCCATAGCTCTAGACATAATGTTTCCTATTGTGGAAAACCATAAGGACTTCCACTATTTTCTTGGTCTTTTTGTTGTATTTTGTGGTCTCCCTATGATTTATATAGGTCTCTTAGTTGGAAGTATATGTTCGTAATATTCTTTTTTCCTTATTGAAATGTCACATTTAATTTATTTTATTGAATAAAATATGTATTGTGTTTATTTTTCAAACATTATTTGAATAGTGCGGAAATTACATGAAGTAAAGTAATTTAAACTACAAAAATGTTTTTATTAAACATAAAAATAAGTTCAAGGAGTAAAATATTTTATTTATATGTTAGCACCTTGATCAGTAATTCCCCCTTTGCCTATAACATTCATACCTCCAATTTGTAATCATCTTGAAAATTATTATATTGGGGATAAAAGATCAACCTTATTAAATGAAATTAATATAATGATAGATATCTCTACTTCTTTATCATGAAATAATATTATATTTTAGATAACACATAATGTTGACATAAAAAATCCTCAAGAATATTTAAATTAATTAAAAATTAATTTATGATAAAATAATTATATTTCATAACACATATAAATATTATTTGAGTTCTTTATTCTATAGAAACAATTAACACACTAATATCTTTAGACTCAATATCAAATCAATTTATCCCATGGTTTATTTTTCACTTCGCAGTCATATTATTTATAAAGGACATGTTTTTTTATCTGTACCAAATTTTCAATTACTTGATACCACTTATCAATGATAACTATTTTATTCTTCATGGTATTAATTTAAATCATTTCTCCAATGGTATATTCTTTTATCATATAAATCTTAATAACTATTTATTTCTCTTGACAATCAACCCAAAATATCTTTATCTATTATCACAAAATCAATGATATAATTTTAACCTAGGGGAATCAATTTGAGTTAATTATATTCTATTCAAGAATGTTTTTAGTATCATGTATAAATAGTAACCAGATTCCACATTTTATTATTTTAATAAATAAAAATTTATTTCATGGAAAACAACTCATTCACTAATCTAGCATGCCTTTTTTGATATTTTTATATTCAAATTAAAATATTTCATTATATAACATTTGGAACACCAATAGTGATTAAATTCTATTGGATCATTAATAAATATATTATACACTTCTTAAAAATCAAATCAAGTAAAACTTCATATGAATATAATTCATTTTATATGAAACTTATAGATTTATCATTGAAAATTATTGTGTATTTTTTTAAAAAAAATTGAGTTAAATCATGTAATTGATATCATTTTAGAAATATATTTAGGCCTAACACTGATTAGGAACCTTATTATTTCTAACTCGCCCTTTTGGTTTTTATCTCATTTTTTAATAAAAAAAACTTATAGTATCTTTATCTCATTATATGTATTATCCTTTTATTAAATACGTAAACATGAATCATAGCACTCTCTTAATTATAAACCAAAAGAAAAAACAACTAAAAGTATTTATTTAAATGGTTATAGTGGTATTATATGAACACATGTTCAGCTATGGTAAAAGAATCATTAAATATTCATGCTTTTAACCAAATGAATAAATTATTTTGATAGTAATTTAATTATTAAATATTAAATATTCATAATAATTAATTAATATTAACTTCAAAAATATTTCTAAAAATTAAATTTAAAATTACTAGAATAATAAATTTTGAATTTTATAAAATGATAAAAAATATTGAAATACCAAACATTTTTATTGAATAATTAAAATTCATAATGAAATCGATTTATTTTAATAAATGGACTTCAATTAATGAGTAATATTGTAAATATTACCTTAGTTTTAATAAATGTTATTGATTTTGAGTAAGTTGATTTTTAGGAATAAATTAAAAAAAATTATTATAAATATTGTAGGATTTGTAACTTCTTTATGATATAATTATTACCTATTTTAAAATCCTCTTTCTTGAAAATATAAATTCATTTAAAGATAAAAATAATGATATTAAAGTTATTATGTTTAATTTAGAAACATTATTTTGGAATTTTGGAACATAAATAACATTTTATCATAGTAAATATTTTTTTTTGTTCTTTTATGTATATATAGGTGTTAGGGGTTCCACATTGTTTTGGAATAATTTAAATCTAAAAAACCTCATTTTTAAAATAATAACCAAACTATATTTTTAATTAGGACCACCAAATATAAGATGTATATAATTATAAAGTAATCATTTATTGACCGAAATATACTCCCTCACCATGGAAAATACACACAACATCTCTCACAGATCTCTATATAAAAATGTTTATTATTAATTCCTTATTATATTACCTCTATGGAGTGTCTCTAAGATATATTTAAAATTTTATGTTATTATTCTCAATATATAACAATTTAAATTTCATGAAATGGGTTATTAAACATTTTCAATGGTTTTTGAAATCCACTCACTTATATTCATTTTCAATTAGAACAGAAATTGCTTATCATTGTTATAAATTAAATAATATATTATAAATTAGTGGTCATTGATAACTCTAATTATAGTTTATCTAGGAGTGGTTATATTGATCGAACACCCCAGAAACCATTAAAATAATAAATTTTTGCTAAAGACTGTGTGGTTTCCTAGAAAATAAATCATTTTTTGGAAAAAAAATATAATAGATGTAGGATTTTTCTCTGATGAATCTATGTAAAATGGTACATTCCATTACCTTGTGAATATCCTATATTTTTTATGTTTATTATGGGTTATTAACATATATATACATATTGATATATTGATAGTGGATATATTGATATTAATTATATCAATTATACCATTTCAGAAAAAAAATTATTACTTTTCGATGAATATGTTTTTTGATACATAGGTAACATTATGATATGCATCATTTATCCGTTATCATCACATTATCATAGAGTTAGGGATTCAACATATATATCTCATAAATTCATTGATATTTATTATAAGGAAAACAAGTTTATTATATAGTACAATAATTAACCATTAATTTATTATTTATTACAAAAATTCATTGGTAGTATGTTTATAATTTATATAATTATGAATTCGTTCACTTAGAGATCAATTATACCTTTTCAAGAATGAGGTTACTATTATATAATATATAGATATATTTTTTTTTTGGAATTTATTTATTCATTATTCACAATTTATGAATGATATATTCTACTATATTATACCCCTTACTCCAAATCTATGATCAACCATTTGTATTTCCATTCATATCCAAAACAAAAGAAGCATTTTACTATTAGTGACATATATATTTTTTGGATAAATGTCAACATTTTCATAATTTCAGATGATGCAACTTTTAATTTAACTAAATATAATTTTCAATTATTTAAATAGTTTCTTGATAACACTAAATAAATATATTCGATTTTCTATATAATTTATACTAATTTATTATAATATCCCCTGGCATTGGGTAACTATAGTCTAGGTGTTTTCACTGGTTTCAGAGAATATATAATAAAAACCATAGGAATTTTATTTACAAGTGAAATGTTCGAAAACATATATCAATAAAAATCACATATTATATTCATCAAATGTCTATTTATTATATGAAATAAATTTACAATAAATGAAAACGAAATATGTGATATGATTTATAGTTCATAATTTTATTGAAAAATTATTTAGGTATATATACTTATTAATAAATGGATCCCAATTGGGGTTATAAAACCATTTAATGACCCCCAATCACTATATGTATTTCCCTTCAAATCAATTCAATGAGATTATTTTTGGAGTAAAAAAGATTATAACATTATTAGGGTAGTTAAATCTAGTTATAACCAATGACACATATCCTATATATCAAAATTCTACACTAATATATGGTTTATTAATAATGGTCCACACCATGAGGTTAGAAGCACAATATAGTGACTAGGGATTTCCATTCATAATTATTAGTACTTTTTAAATAAATATTCAATATATTTCAAAAATAGACACATGAGGACTGTAAAGGATTAGTGTAATTAGAGTCTAGATTCCATATCATATTAATTAATGAAATATCTTCCTTATCTACCATAATTCTATTCTCTTTTATCTATCTTTATAAAAATTACCTACTAAAACATTTTCTTATAACCTCATGAAAGGAATCATATATAATAGTTATTTTACGTACACAGTAAGGGAAAACATGAGATATATTAATCGATGATCGTATAAAAGAATAAAATATGACTAAGGTTATGAGATAAAGTATATAACATACAAATTTCATACCCAATTTATATTAGATTTTATATGAGTTTCGTTTCATAAACAATTATCATTGAAAAATACATAAATCATAAGAGTAAGATATCATAATAAATCAATCATTTAACATAACTTCATATCATTGATGTGAAAAAACATTATAAGTATTTGAACTATTTCATATGTCATTGTTAATTATTATGACCATAGAACAATAATGTATTATCAATCAAAACATCATTCCAATATCATAATAGATTTTGTATCACCGGTTACATCACATATATGATAAAGAACATCAACATGATTCCCATAGTGGATTATTCACATTAACTTTTTTACCATAGTGGATTCATCATATAGGCTAATTTCACATATTATCTAATGGGATATAAAACTTTTCCCAATGATTTGGAGGGTTATATCATTATATTCCCACCAATCACATAAATAAAACAACCCATATTTATCCCAAAATATTTTTAATCATTAATTATATCGACATACTTATTCCTATGAAAATAAAATAGGTTTCATAAAATTTTCATATTTTCCTCATAGCATAACTAATATAAACCAAATAAGATTCATAAAAAACAATATTAAAAATACTGTGTCCATAGAAATAATAATTATGGTATCAGAAGATTATATCCTAGGAAAGATGTAATTATCGTCAAAGAATATTATCATTGATGAACATTCCATTAAAATAATAACTAAAATATTTCCCAAGGAATGTACCATATTTTACATTGAAATAAATTATTTAAATTTAAAATATCATATTTAGTATGGAAAAAAAATTAAATTGAACAGAATATTAGAAACATTTAAAGTTGTCAATTAAACATTTTGTGGTCATTATGGAGGTAAATTTATTTCATTTCATATATGTTAAAACAAAACATTTCATTCACGCTATTACAAACAATGTCGAATAAGTATATTTTAAAGAAAAGTCCACATGATTACATTTAAACCAAAGTTTTAAAAAATAGATCATGTTTAAAATGAAATTTAATAAATTATATGATAATAAAAAACATTATTGATATATATTTTATAAAACATAGGCATTGAAGTAATGTATTTTCAATTAAAGAGAGAAAATATATGGTTTTATATATAAAAATATTTTATGCTTTTTTATTTAAAAATTATGTAAAATAAAAGGAAAAAAATGATATAAAAGGTAAAATATTAATAATAAAATAAAATTTTATTTATAATAAAATATTTGTATAATTTTATATACATAAATTCACACATAAATAAAACGGATTAAATTTATATTGAAAAATAAACCCTTACCTTTTAAATACATTTTCTATCATAACCAAAATGAATGAAATAACCCTAAATGGATATTTATAAACCATAATTATAATTATAATAAATATAAAATAAATTCATATGATGGGTATAAATGACATCAAATAATCTACTATTGAATTGGGATTGTGTCTCAATGAAATAAATGTAAGATGAAAATATATTACCTCATGTATCATCTTTATTGGTAATCATTAAAAATATTATATAGCTTATATATATTTATTATAAATCTATTATAGAGAAAAAATCATATATTTCAAAACTTATATGATTTATGTGTAACCTTATAACACCCGGTTATTAAATATTCTATTTTAAAATCACAATTTTAGGTGATAAGTTAGGTTTTCTATGTATTTTAAAATTTGGTATTGTTAGTACTTGTACTTTTATCATGGTTTTATATTCTAAAATATTTAATTATGGTAACAAATCCTTATATATTAAAAATTTACATATATATTTAGATTCATCCATAAAGGATAGAGGTAGAAAAAAATAAATTTCAACATTCATGGAGATGGTAAGCCGTTTGTATGCATAAATAATGTTTTCCCTTAATAACAGATTTAAAAAACTAAATAACAATTCAAATTTATAGAATAATTATTATATCTTATATATGAAATATATTTATTAAATATAACCATTTTACCATCCATATAATCCTGGGGTGAAATATGAATCACATCTCTTCATGGAGGTGATTATCCACAAGAAAGCATGAGCGACGTTATTATCTTATCAAATATTACATTGTAAGAAGATAGATGTGATATAATAACTATTTAATTTTAATTAATTCATAAATATAATATTTATACTGGTATTATTTCATTATATATAGTCAAGATCGGAAATAAAAGAAAATAAATTACAACAGTTCATGAGGAGGTAGTCTGTCGAATAAACAATCAAATTTTTTATAACCATTTGATAAAAGTGGATGTGGATATTTTTTATTTCATTGACATAAAAAAATATAAATATATGGAATATTTTTTGTTATTATTTGATCCTATTTGAAGAATATTTGAATAAGGATGAAGAAAAAATAAAAAAACATGGTTGTGAACTATATGTATTCGTTGAAAACCCACTTTAGGTTTATCACTTAATCATTTGTAAGATGATTTTATGATAAAACTATATAATATAGGTAATAGTTAATGATTTTTGTATGGTATTTTTTATTTAGTTTCTAAACCAAATGACTCATTTTGTGTGTATAAGATATGATATGGGGTGTCATTTTGTAATAGATGATAGTGGAACACTTGTAAAGTTCCCGAAAATTGATAAAATGTAAACTAGAATTATTAAAAAATGGATAAAAATAGACCATTAGAAAATATTATATGATACATGGTTTGAATGTGTAAAAATGAAAGTTATGTCAAATTTTAGTGTAATTTCAACTATTATCCATTTCATTTAAAACTCGATAAACCAGTTTTTACTTTAGTTGTGGTACTAAATATTTAATTATTTTAAAATTTATTATGACACAAAATAATATTACATTACTAAATATATATTGTATGATGATTCCTTATGTTGAATAAATTTTATTAAATTCATTTCATATAAATGGTATAATTTTATTTAAAATTAATCATACACATTCCCAAAAAAACTGTTTCCCAAAGAAAATATTTTCTGAAGTATAAAACTTTTTAATATAAAAATGGAACATAAAATTGATTAAAATAACCTAAATAAGATTTATAATGACCTAATTAAACATTTTTTCTTTCTAAACTATTTAAAAAGTATGACACAATAAATTTCTTAAAGGAAGATAAATGTTTATAATAATATTATGTATTTTTAACTTCCCATCAAAAAATAAATATTTTTATATACTTATAGAAAAGATACTATAAGAATTATTTCCCCTATTATCTTCAGCCAATAATTGTATTTTGTGAAATATATTACCTAAATGATTAAAATATTAAAAATTATGTAAACAATGTGGTGAAACCTCTTTTTATAAAAATACACTTTTAAGAAGAAAAGTAAATTATTATTATCCCATGGATTGGACACATTATTATATGAATGTCAAATAATTTGGTGGAATATAAAATATAAAAATTTCATTAAATTAAATAAATAATATATATAAATTTATTTTATTGATATAATTTATTATATTGAGTATAAAATTAATTTTTCTGAAAAAAAAAGTTATTTTATTTGAAATTAGATTATATTTACATTTCGAATTCATTGTTCACTAAAAAAAATTATTTTCAAAATATTAAAACCATACATTTTTCATAATATAGTCATTCAAATTAAAACCCTATTATGTAAATACATAAAGATAATAAAAACCATACATATTAAAATATTAATACTATTTAATAGTTTGTTTAAAATCAGTGTTGTTAAAAAATGAAGCTACAGAGTAATTTAATGTTATTTGGAAAAACAATATTCTATAAATTATTTCTATGTTACCTTATACACCCCTTAAAATGAATTTTCCCTTTAATATTATGTTTCTCTGAATATAATGTGGATATCTCTATTTCATTATATCATGGAGTTCCCAAGTAGATTCTTTGAATTTTATATTCCTCTAGATAAATTGATCTTGATGAGTGGTATTTTTTCATTTCCTATTTTTTATATGATATAAGATTTATTTTTATTTCTCTTTGTAGGAAATATCATGATCCAATAATATGAATAATTATTTCTGCATATGTAAATGAAGATGTATGTACATCCTCAGTAGAGATACATGGAACACCTAATGAACATGGGAGAGGTTCATCACTAAGATTCTTATTGTAAAACACCTTATCTATTTGATAATTAATATAAAAGGGGGTAATATTTCTTGGGCTTATGATTCACTATTTCCTGAATGAAATTACATTATTCCAATAGTAAATTTGTTACAAACACATTTCACTAACTTCAAACTCAAGCTATAACTAATTATTATCACAAAAAAATATATCAACTTTGATCTTCCATAATGTGTCATTGAAGGGTTTAACATTCTCTTCCATTTCCCAAGATAGCTCTAGTCCCAAAATATTTCATTATCTATTTTAATCACAATACATTTTAATTTTACAATTATATATAAATATAGATTCATAAGGAGATGTATAAATTATTGAATATTATATATTTTTATAAAATAATTCAACTATAATAATTGTATATCCTCAATAGATTTAATGGTTTTCTCATAATTATAAATTTTCTTCTGGATTATAATCTATATTTAAACATTACTCTATATCTATATATTTCTGAAGACCTCACCAAAAATCAAGGTAAACCTCATATCCAAATTAGAAACTGTGATGTGTGGTATCCCATTCAACCTTAACACTTACTAAATTATATTTTGGAGAGATGATCTAGATATAAAATGTATCTAATAAAAATTATGTGTCTAAAAATTTTAGGTGATCAAATGAAACCTTAATAGAATTAAGTTCTTTAATTATTTTCTAGTGTTTCATGCCAAATTGATGGGGATTTGTTTCCCATTTCCATTATGTATAGGTAATGTTTGTAGCTTACCCTTAGAAAAATGTTTGACATAATTAATATATTGAAAAAATATCATTGATATACCTTCTCTACAAAATATTTGTTTCATTTTTTTCCAAATGAATATTATCCAAAATATCTCTATAAAACTTCATTATAAATCCTCGAACCCAAAAATCAGAGTAGGTGCATTATTTTATTACATTGGAATATAAAAAATGGAAGACACATATCAAAGGACTGATATGTTTAGCAGTCATGGAAGACCAAACTACATTCACGGTACCCATAATACATTAGGATGAGAAAAAACATGATACAATATAAAATGAAACTGAAAACATCGTTGAACACTTATTCAATTATCACACCTTCATAACCTAGGGAAAGGAAACTTAATAAAGTGGTGTGCATAGATTCTCAAAATTGGGAATTAAAACAGAATAATATTAAATAATATTGCATCGTGAAAAACTAAATAACACATGTCATTAGAATATAATCCAGACCAGAAACAGCAGAAATAAAATATGAATGATTAATTCCATAATTAAACATGACCATTGATATTCTGGTAGTTTAATAATGACATGTAATATAAAATAATTGTTTAATAATTAGGCAATGCAAAATGTAGGACCTCATTCCCATACTATCATGGCCTCATTCTAATACCATAAATAAATGGGTAGAACCCCAAAATAGTTTTTCTCTTGATATATATCAATGCACTAAAAGCATATAGTAGGCCCCACATAATACATTATCTGTAACATTCATTCCTTATATGAATGGGGTGAAACATAATCAACATGTAAATTAATTTTGAATTTAATATATGAAATGTATATAACATTCCCCAAACACTAATCATAAACAACAACTATTAGTATTAATATGGTGAATGGTATCAAAATTACACATCCACAATCAATCTAATCATAAACCATTAAATAAAATATGCTCTATTATATCACATAATATTATTCACACTTGAATATAAGAATCAAAAAGAGTTATGAAATTGATTAAAATAAACATATAGAAACATCAAGTAATTCTTGAGAGAAATACACTTTTACATTACAAAGTAGAGTTATTTTGGAAAAATCATTTTATAAAATGGGACGTGAACCATGTTTTTTAACAATAATAAAATGTGTTATTTTATAAAAATAATATTTGATTAAAATACATTATATAGTGAACTTGAATATATATAATAAATCTAGATGTATCCTTGAATTGGGAACTATTTTTAGGAAGAATTTGAGAAATATGCTTTTAAAATATTTAACTCCACATAAAATAAATAAAAATTGGGATTTCAATACACATATAGAACATTAAAATAGAATTTATAAGTATTACATACGTATAATTAAGAATTTAATTGTGATAAATTGATTAAATGAGTAACCTAAAATAAAATGGCGGGTCAGGTAGAAACCCTTACAAATATTATATCATTAGGGAGTGAAAAAATCAATGACATAATTATGCAGGAAAAATATAAATCCAAACAATATAAGTGAATATACAGTATAAAAAATTCATACATCATCGACGCATGTTATTTAAAAAACATAACCAAAGGCATAAATTATTTCCTCAAGGAATGTAAATTGAGTGAACATATCCCTTAACTTGAGTTCATATTCCTTAAATATTATTCAAAAATCATGTGAAATTGTTTTAATAATGTTATTAATGTATTTTAAAAAAATAAACTCACATTAATAATACCTTACATAATATTATTATAATATAATCCAACCATTTATTATCAATATGATTTCATTTCCATTTCTCATGTGAATTCTTTTCATGGTTTCTATGGTCTGTTTATTTTGGTTTTCCTTGTCAAAAAGACATAATAATACATAATTGATGATATATATAGGTTATTTTTAAAAAGATAATCTGAATTAAAACACCCCATGATTGTGGTAATGTTAAAGGAAACCCTATCATCAAAAAAGGTGGTTAATTGACACACAATAGACAACGATTTCATTATCTAAATGTTATAGAATAAAAAATTATATTTTATGGTTCATATAACATATGAAAAAAATTGTAATGTATAAGATATTAGATTTTTGTGAATAATTATAGAGGATTTGATAATACGGTATAAGTGATAAATAATTTAATAGAGAAGAAAATTTAATCCTACCCCCTTGAATCATTTCTCCACAATAGCCTCCTTAGGCTCTTAGAAGTGGTATTTTAGAGAGACTAAAATAACTAGAATTTAGAAAGGTATTAGAATAATGGAATTATGTAGAGTATAGTCAAGCAATATATCTCAAGGTGATGAATATTTGTGAAGGAATGATCCTCCTTTTATAAGTGAGGTGATTGGTAAAATAAGTATTACTCAAATTATTAAAATATTATAAATCTATTATTGTGGATCAATATTCCATATTGTCCTAGAAACTAAAGGGTATTACATTGTATAAGTAATATTATCATTTTTGGACATGTTAAATAATTTTATAATTGTTAATAATTGAATAATATATTTTATTCAGGAGAAATCATTTTTTTCATAATAATAAGTATTCATATCTATGACTTTAAAAATATCAAAACAATGTTTCAAATTTGAAAAAAATTTCTTATTTTATCATAGAATGGACATATTTATTCAGTGGGAACATTATTTATCTTAAATCCCAAAATTTAAAATTCTTATGTTTTTTAATATCATGTATTATATTTTTTATTTACATAAATTTATATTGCATCATCATTGTGAAAGAAATTATGTTGTTTATTTGTTATCTTAATATTGATAAAATATCTATAAAAATTTTAATTTCTTATCTTCCCAAATACTGTAAATTTTATTTAAAATATATAGTGACCTAACATTTTCATGAATTATAGTTACATTATTTTAATTTTAAACAACCTAAAATCATTACATGACCATGATACAAAGGTTTAGTTTCTTATTAATATTAGGACCATACATAAAATTTGAAAAATAAATCATAAATTGTAATTTATTTCCTTCTTCTCAGGCTTATTGTTGTCCCTCATGTTCTCATTAGTACAACTAAACACATAAGGATATACTTAAAATTGGGTTGTGCTAAAATCCCAGTAATAGTGTGTATAATAACATGATAAAATATATCATTGGTTTACAATATTCATAACATCATCAGTAAAATCATGATAGTAAGCATTGTATAAAGTCATGAAATATTGAAATGCATATAAATGAAACATCATGCCTTAGTGTTTATCTACCACACATAGTTATGAAAAAATCTAGAATCAAGTTCACAAATAATTCACATTTTCCCATTTAATTCATAACATTATCCAATGAATTGTAGAACTATATAATTAGGGTAAAAACTGTCACGTCATAAAATTTACATTTAGACTATATAATTATGGGCTCACCCATCACATCAAAACATTAACATTATCATGCACTCCACATAGAATGTATATAAATATTGAACATAATATAACCCATGGATTGTAATGGGATTAATTTCATAATGAATTCATTCATAAAATTTGGCTTCACAATTAAAATAGGGAATAAAATATTTGATATAAGAATCATCAACATTAAGTGAAGAAGAAACAGTTTGGGCAAGTAAATAGTATGTTTTTTGAAAGAATATTTCATTTGGAAAACATTTAGTTTGACATAAAATAAACTTGAAAAAAATTTATATCCTCTAAAATTAGTGTTATGGATGATGAAATTTTATTTAATTTATATCCCTACTAAATATGGGGTTAAAGAGGGCACCCCCAAAAAAACAGAGTTGGGTTCGAGAATTCCCCTTACCATATGTTAAAATGATTCCTTCATGTCAATATCCTTTATAATAACATTATATTCATTAATTGACACATCCAAAAATCATTATATATTAAAAAGAATCAATATGGTTTTATCGAGATCATCTACGAGCTTTTTCATGAGTTATAAAGTTTAATTCCATCATTCAGGATTCTTCATTTTCTTAGTTTTCATGATCAGTTCACTTCTATACATAAATAACCATTTTGGTAAAATTGAATAAATATCCTATATTTTTCTTAGAAGTCATTAATGACATTAAGGATTATTAAATGGTCTTATAATGAATTTATTAACACTGTTTGAATATAAATCATTATATGATGTTTAATGATGATTTTTTTAGAATAAATATGGTTATTTTTTTTATCACACAGAACATGTTTAATTTTTTTCATTTTTCTATTTTGTATATATGTTAGTTATAGTAGATAAAAAAGGTTATAAAATACAAAATAATATCTGTTTTAAAAAATTTAATGGTGTTGTTAACATTTATGAAGGATTTAAAATATAATTAAATTTCATTACACATGATATCGATAAATTTACCCATCATGAGTGTCGATTTAGTTTTTAGAATGAAAGAGAGAGATGGAGGAGTTTAATGAGAAATATTACACTAACATGATATTATACCATTATATCAAAAATAATTTATTTATCATTCCATTGGGATAAGAGAATATGAGGAGAATAGAATCAATGTTATGAAATTGAAATGAAATTAAAAGGAAAATGTATATGTTTTTCCTCTTGGATTTATACTCCTTGTGATCCTAAATATGGAAATGGTTTTTTTCTTTTTTGAGACCATCATATCCATAAAAAGGGAAGGATCTAGGGAAGATAATTGGATCGAGTTTTGAAATGGTTCAAATTTTGAGAGGTTTGAGTCTAAGATTTGGTGATGGGTGGTGTATATAGTGGATGAGTTAGTTATTGTCTCATTACTTTAATCAATCGTTTATTATTTTGTATCAAGTCAATGAATAGTTTTAAAATTATTCCCAAACTTATTAGAATATTTATGGTATTTTAGAGATTATGTTTCTTACATCAGTGATGAATCAATTAATATATTATTAAACATATAATGTATATGTAATGTAAATTATCCAATTTTACTTTTCCCAAAAAAGTCATGTCTTTGAGAAAATAAAAAAAAATTACCTGAATTTTTTTTGGATTTGTAAAATTGAAAAATGAACTCCATTATTTGATAATAATTTTATAAATATGAGAAAATTATTATTTAATTAACATGATAATTTACATAGAAAATACATATTATTAAACTATAACTGATTTTATAACACTTTGATAAATTACATAAGGTTTCATCAATTATCTAAAAATAATAAGTAATTAGAATAGTACATTATGGTTATATATTATAATTATAAATTTTCATTAAAATTATTAAATTAATCATGAAATTGTAATCAAATATGTATGACTTACAAAAATATCAACACTTAATTAATTATTTTTAAAACATTAATTTAATTGGACTAGGATATAATTATATCAAAAATTTATTTAAAAGTTGCCTAAATTTTAATTTGACTATAATTAGACTTGATGAATTATCATTCTTATTTTTTAAAATTCAGTATAACTGTATTAATATTCATATGGTCTAGTTACTATTTCATTAATGTTTGTTCTTAAACATCTATATATACTTCTTTTTTCATTAATTCCTCATTTATAATGTTTTGATTATTGTCTCCAAGTGATTTTTTGTGACTTATAATATGTAAAATTAATATAAAAAATACTAAATTATATTGATAAATTATTTTCATCCCTCATTATTCCCCCTTTATCAATTTCTCCCATTAAATATTGTTTTACATATATAGGTGAGGGAACTTTTCCTTCGTCACATCCTCTAGATCATAGGTTTCTTCTTCATACTTATGTTTCTTCCACAAAACATTGGCAAGTTGGTTTGTCTTTTTTAATAGAACCTTATATATCTAGAATATTTTCTTTACTATATTCTTCTCATATATGAGATCCTCCTCCAGTTGTACCACCTATGTATTTAGAATATGTGGTGATCTGTTATGTACTTCTGCATGAGTATTACATGGAACCGACCCGGAACTTGAGGCATATTCGATGAATGTGCAAGATGATAGGCCATGACTCCTATGTGGTAAAAGATCTCAAAGGGTACAATATAACATGGCCTTAGCATCCCTTTCATTTCAAACCAATTACTCTCTCCCAGAGTGATATTCGAAGGAATTCATTATCTCTAATATCAAAATGCAATTACATTTAATGGTTGTCAAGAAAACAATTTTGATGACTCTATGTAGCTTTGGCATGTTACCAGATTACATGAACCATCTTTGTTATATCTTTCACAAGATCAAGTCATAGTAGTTTTCTTTCACCAAATTCAGCCTAATAGGTTGGCGTTCTGCATCACTTTCCCTATAGAGCTTCATATGGATCAATCTAAATACTCTAGTGGAATTTTTTATCATATGAAAACTAAACCAATTGGATATGTTGATCCCATTCACCATTTATTTATAAAGAGAAATATCTTATAATATTTGATAGTGTCTAAATAGTATTTCTATATTTCCCATCAATTTGGGGGTAATAGGCCATGATAAAATTTAATTTAGTACTCAAATAAATATTAAAGACTCTTCCAGAATTTATCTGTGAACCTTAGATCATTATTAGAGGCAATCAAGAGTATAATCCCATAATGTTATATTACATCATTCACATATATCTTAGTACATTTTTCAAGTGAGAGGAATTCTAGAATAGTATTAAGTGGGAAGTCCAGGTGATTCAGTCCACCGCAACCCATATCACATTTTTTAATTTGGTTGTATTCCTAAGACATGTAAAAATGTATATTGTGACATTCTTCATATTCCACAAGTGTATAATAATTAGTTTCATATTTCCTTCTGACTTTTGTAACTCTTCCTTAACTTTATGACCTATTAATCAGCTTGACATATATTCGGAAATCTCCATCGTCATGTTATCCAACTAAATGTGTTCTCTGAGACGAAAATTCATCTTGGTACTCTTGGGGTGGAAGTAGAATTTCAATCTATGTGCATTGTCCAATTTTTCATTATTTAAATCAGGAGATGAAGGAAAAAACAACTCATTCCAAACCAAATAACTTTATCATCATCAATATTTAACTCTTTATGTTTCCAGTCATTTACTGCATTAAACATATTTTGAAGCATAAGACAATATCTTAGTGCCACCTTGATCTTTTCCTGGATAATTGTTTGGTTATGAATTTGGGAAAGGTAATATGTATTCAGTTCTGTTGGTATTTTGGAATTTGTCTTCTACATATCCATGAAGTTAAGGTCTTTCTCAATCCAAAACATGGATAGATTAGTAGGTTTTTCTCAGATATGTGCATTAGTTACCTTGTTTTCTTTTTCAAGATGATAATTAATAGAGAAATAATTTAATTTTATTAGCTTTACCATCTCCTTCGACACTTGTTTATCTGCTTTAGAGTAAATATATACATTTGGATCTTGGTATCATCATATATGTCACACTTCCCACCATAGAGGTACAACAACCATATTTTCAAGGAAAAAATTACCTCTTAAAGCTCATGGTCATCAATTAGGTAGTTCTTCTCATAGATATTCAATTATCATGAGGTATATGATATCACATGATCATATTTAATGAGTACACAACCCAATACATTCATGAAATCATCAATGTATACCATGAAATTTTTCCCTTATTTTTGTAATGTGAGTATAGGTCTAGTTATCAGCCTTCTCTTTATACCCTCAAATCCATACTCACATTCTTCCATCTAGACATTATTTACCCCTTTACTTATTAGCATAGTCAATGGGATAGACAAACCTGAGAAATTTTTGGAAAAACATCGGTTGTATAGAGGTAATCTAGGAAAACTATTAATTTTTATGAAACTATAGGGTCTATTAGATTACTCAATTTTATTTCTTTTGTAAGGTTACATATAAATCTTCTCACTTGTGATCACGTTTCCCAAGAATGTTACTTCCTACAACCAGAAGTCACACTTTCTAAACATGGTGTATAAATTCTCCTTCTTTAATATTTTCCAACATATGATGCATATGTTATTTATTTACTCCTTACTATTGGAGTAAATGATAATATCATCAATAATCACGACGAAATAATTGTCAAGGTAATGCCTAAAGACAATATTCACCAAATCCATAAAGATTGTAGTGGAATTGGTATGTCCATAGGGCATCAAAAAAAATTCATAGTGCCCATGCTCTGTATGGATGGAACTCTTATAAATATCTTCCTTCTTAATCATTATCTCATGATATCCAGAATGATGATCAACATTAGATAAATACTAATCTCTTCCTAGATTATAATAAAATTCATCAATCCTTATAAGAAGATACTTGTTCATTATGGTGATCATGTTTAGTTCCTGAAAATCAATAAGCATCCATATTGATCCATAATTCTTCTTGACATAGAGCACTGGAGAACCCAAAAGTGATGAACAAGGGTGTATAAACCCTTTTCTAAATTCCCTTTCAATTTCTTCTTTAACTCCTCCACATTAATAGGAGTCACCCAGTGTGGACACATTGAGTTAGAAGTATCTTTGGGTATGAGTTCTATGGATAACTCTACCTCATGATTTGGGGGGAGTCTGAGTAACTCAAAAGCAAATACAACACTATAGTCCCTCACTATGGGAATTTCCCCTAGGTTGATAATATACTTTGAAAAGAATACATGAGTGAGGTATTATTCTTCATAAGAAACCAAAACCTACACCATTAAAGGATTTTCAAAAGAAGATTCATGATCTTCCGTGCCTTTTTTGAGGAGAATGGGATAGTTTGAAATATGGAAAGATATTTACTTTTCCCGATAGTTGATTTGTTAGCTATATTATGAGATCCAATTCATCCTTATATCAATATCGAATTCCACCAAGGGAAGTATTATTATATTTCTTGGATGAATCATATCATATATTCCAATATGAGAATATTCCAACACTTGTGTTGCAATGATTTCAACACTAGGTGTTATTAAAGATATCCACATCAGAGTTTCATTGATTTGAATTAATAGTTATAGAAAACATATAGGATACAAATAAATGTAAAGAAAAATGAGTAAAATAATATTTTTTCATTTCGTGCGTTAAGCATAAGTGTACCTTTCACAACATCATATTATTGTTCCAATTTAGTAGTAATTATGGCATAATCATTACCCTGCTCCTTTGGATTTTGTGTATATTGGCATTGGATACACTTGAAGACTCATTGATTGGTATATTATACTTCATAGTTACCTTTACCCCGATTTTATTAGAATTGGACCCAAGATGATGATCTACATTCCTCCACCACATTGTCCTGCTTCATTATTTATTTTCGACATTCAAGTGATTCTTAGCCTTCTATCCAAAATTTAAATCATTTCATTGACACTTTGAATCATTTACAATGATTATTTTCACCAAAATGTTTACATGTGGGTTGTTGGGTATTCTTTTCACCTTTCTCATTTGTTACTCCATCTTGAATCCCCATATTTTGTTTCATATCCCAAATACGATGGGACTATACTCCAAACTCCATCTCCACAGTGAGTAAAAATTGAACAACTTTTTTATAACTCCCATAGTCTCTAATTTCAAGATCCCATTGAAGGTGTTGTATTAAGAAAAAATAATATATGATTTTTTCTATCATTGTTTACAAAAAAACCCAAATCATAACTTCCAAGCCATTTTAAGTTTTCTTCATAAGCCAAGACGAATTATCCCTCATTTTATTTCTACTCTATGATTTCGCTATCGATATATTTTTGATGTGTTTGAGTAAAAAAATTATAAATAATCATTATCTTAAATTATCACCACTCAATATATTAAATTTAATCATTCTTTTTTCTGTTCATAATCAAATACCACTAAATATCAGCCTCTCCATCTAGATGGTAAATGACCAAATTCACATTCTCTATTTCAGGAGAGTATAGAACCAAAAGATTATTCTCTATTGAGCTGACCCACATTTCCATAAATAGTATATCAAAAGATCCACTAAATGTTGGTATATTTTTTCAAATAAAATACTCAATATCCAATTACTCCCTCTTAGTTTAAGGAAGAAATTCCACATTATTCATGTTATTATTCATAACCCGAGACATATGGGTCAACATCACCATGTATTATTGAAATCCACCACCCAAATCATTGTGGATTTCATTTGGGAAACCACTACATTGATCCTAACCTAGGATGTTTACCTAGTTTCACCAAGTTTCCACTATTTCCTAAAATAGAAAACGTTTAACAAAACAAATGTCAATATTTTATGAATAAATAATTTATTTCTCTGTGTAATAATGTCTAAAGGAATATCATGTGTTATACCTATGTTTATCAATTTCTAAAACATTTCTTATTGGGTTCCTTCTCATAGTTATTCTAATATTATGAATTTTCACTATGTTTCTACAATCTTAATTCCCATATTAACAAAATCATAATCTGATACAAACAATAGTGACCTTATTTTTTCTTAATTTACCATTACGTCATGTTAATAATAAAAAAATAATATCATTATATAAACAAAATAAAAAGTTTTAGTTTCATGTTAAAATTTGTCTTATACATAAAATTTTAAAAATAAAACATATCTATTAATTTAATTCCTTCTTATCTAGCATTATATTTTCCGTCAAGTTCTCCTTAGTACAAATAATCACCTGTTGGTATACATCAAAAAAGAGTGAGTTAAAAACAAATTAAGAGGATAGATAATACCATTAAAACATATAACATGGGGTGAGAATTAATATAACATCATGATTCTAATCATGGGACTAAGTGTTAGATAAATTAATGATATATGGAAATGAATAAAAATGAAACACTATGTTTTATTGGATAACAACCAAACGTCATTGTCAACAAAGCTAGTATCATGTTCATGAAAATATTTACTTTTATCATTTTATTAATCACATTACCTAATTAATTAGAGAACTATATAATTCCAAGAACCCCCATCACATCATTATTTTTTTTATTTTTCCTATATAAGTATGGGTGCACCTGTCACATCATAATATTTACATTATCATTCATGAAAAATAGAAATTATATAAATCGTTGGCATAAAATAACACATATAAGGTAATGGGTTTAATTTCATAAATAATAAAATAATAAACATTGGTTTCATAAAAAAATATTGGTAATAACAACCTAGATATATGAATCATCAACCTTTGGTGAAGAAAACAAATATACAGAAGTAAAAGGTGTGTCTTTTGGAAAAGGGAGTTCTCTTAGAAAATATTTTGATTGAAATAAATATTTTTATAAAACATTTATATCCCAAAAAAATGTATGATAATGCTGAATAAATTATATTTATTGAATATCCATATCAAAATTGGGGTGACATAGGGAGAAACAAAAGAGTGTTGGGTTCATGAATTCCCCTTACCATGTGTATGAAATCTTATATCATGATAATATCCTATTAAATCACATTATATTTATTTATAAAAAATTAATAAACATTTTAGAGATGAATTTAATTAATTAATGTTTTATTTTTTTCATTTATGAGCTTTTCAATGAGTTATAGAGTTTAATTTCATTGTTTGCTATTTTTTGTTTCATTAGTTTTCTTGATCGATTCACTTGTTAACATGAATGGAAGTTCATGTAAAATGTGAAAAAATAACCAGATTTTTAATTATATGTTATTAATAATAATATATATGTCTAAAAGTTCCTATAATTAGTTTTTATATGGTATGATGATGAGTTAAAAGATGAATGTTAAAAATTATCATTTTAGGATAATTTTTGTGTTTTTTCGATCACAAAGAACTCATTATGTTTTTTTGTTAGTTTAATGATTATGAGATAGTTAGAAAACATAAAAATGGTTATATAAAAAAACATAACACTTTGTTTTATAAAATTTAATTGTATTATTAACATCATTGAAGGCGTTAATCGAAAATGAAAGTTCATCACCCACGATGTTAGTAAATTGACACAGCAAGAGTGATGATATAATTTTTAGAATAAAAGAGAGAGAAAAAGGAGTTTAATAATGGATATTACATTAACATGATAGAATAATATTATATCAACCATACTAGTGTTATCATTCCATTTTGTTAATATATGTTTAGGATAATAATATAAAATAAAATAAATTGAAATGAATCTAAATGAAAAAGGATAAGGATTATACCTCATTGATTTATCCTCCTTGAAAACCACATTAGATAAATGGTTATTGTCTTTTGTTGAAACCATGAGCTCCTGGGAGTGTGAAAGGTGATAGAGAAGTGTATTTGTTAAATGTTTGGAAAGGTAAAAAAATTTATAGGTGTGACGAGAAGTGTGGGTGGGGTGGTATTTATTGTGGAGGAGAGGCGTCTTTTATCAATACATTAATCGTTAGTCTATTATTTGTTCTAAAAATTATGAATAGTTTTTGAATTATAAAAACAATTATAAAAAAATTTATGGGAGTTATATATTATTGTTCTTAAATATTCTATGACTCATTAAACAGTTTATTTAGCTTATAATGTATATATACCACAACTTATACTATCTTGCTACTCAGCAAAATTTCATGTAATTCAGAAAAATCCAAAAACTTTAAGCTATCCATTTTTTACCATGTATAATTAAATATTAGACTCCATATTATGAAAATAGTTTTCTAAATATGAATAATTTAGTTTTTAATTAAAATAATCATTTACTTGTAAAATACAGATTTTAAAAATATAATAGATTTTATAACACTTTTAAAAATTACTTATGTTCTAATCAAATTTTCATTAAATCATGATACCTTATTATATAAATTTATTGACATATTTTATGAAAATAAATGTTCTATAAAATTATAACATTAATAATATAATTATAATTATAAATTTATGAAGTACAAAAATTCCAAATCATAATTAATGATTATTAAAACATTTATTTACTTAGACTATAATATAACTACAAAACACATTAATTTCTAAGATGACTAAATATTAATTATACATTAATGTGTGAGAGTAATATTCATTTTACTATTTAATTGTTCATAAGATTCATATTACTATCCATAAGGCCACATTACAAGTTATTGAGTATTGGTTCTTTACCTTATAAAATACTTATTATTTTAATAATTCATCATTAATAATGTTTTTATTTTGGTATATATGTGGGTTTTTGTGATTTATTTTGTAATAAATTAATATTTTAAGAGATAAATTTATTTTATAAGTATTTGGACCTTTAGAAAACTTCTGAAAAAACTAATATTAAGATATTATAAAAATTAAAATCAATAATATGACAGCTTGACTTTCTTTTGAAATAAAATATTTTTATGTAATTAATGCGATTCACAAGGGGCTAAAATGCCACAAATTTGAACCAAAATATCATAATGGTATATAAATTCTTATATAAAAAATGATAACCAAAATATGAGTCATTTGTTAATTTTTATAATTTTAATTAAAAATGTTTTATTTATTTTTCTTATTCTTGGACAAGCACAGAATTTGCATTGCATAAGAATTAATATAAATTATTTGAAATATTAAAATTAAAAATAAATAAAAATCATAAAAATAAAGTAATTACCTTCAAAATAAAATTCTATATTTGTTTATCATTTATATTCACCCATATACATAATAAGTTAACTTCATAAATTTGTTATTTTAACTTTTCTTTCCCTACATAAGCACCACATTTACATTTTTATTAGTTTACAATTGTATAACTATAAAAAAGAAAATAATAGAAAAAAAACATCAATTAAATATAATAATTAATAAAATGGTCTTGATAATAATTTTTTTCTCATTATTATTATTTTTAAGAATCCAAATTGGATTTGTTTGTACCGCACAGACACTGCATCGTCAATGATAATATTTCTTATTCACGTCTGAAAAAAAATATTTATAATCTTATGAGTTATTTATATACACATTTTTTCTTATAAAATCATTATTTATTTATTTTATATGTTTAATAAATTTTATTTAATAAATATATCATAACATTGTAACAAAACAATTACTAAATTTTCATTAAAAATGTATCTTGTACTCTACACTAAAAATTCAAATATTTCAAAAAAAATACAAAAAACATGTAGTAATCATTTTTTGAAATATGAATCTACAAATGAACTTCATTTTAAGAAAATAATTTTCTAAATCATAGAACATTAATATTTAAATAATAATATCATTTTCATTAAAAATAAATTTTATAAAATTATTATTGATATTATGACACTTCACAAAATTAACTAAGGTCTCATAAATTTTATTATAATAATAATACATACCAGTTTTAAAATATTATTTTATATTATAAAAATACATTTTACTTTAAATAATTATATTAATTATATAATTTTATATAAACTTTTAATTTTTTTAATTTACTAAAACTATTTTAATAATTTTAAAACATTTATTTTATTATACTATGATATAATTATATCATACATTCATTTATATGATTCATAAATTTTATTAATACTTTTATGGGTGTGGTTATGACTCATTTTTTCAGTTTACTATTCATAATTGTCATATTACAGTTCATAAAGGTTATATTACTATTGAATTTGTTATGTTTCTATTCAATAAAGAAATTTTGTTAACCCTATCACAGTCTAAATAACCATCAAATAACAGCTATGTATGTTTTTTTAGAAATTCAATTCATAGAAGTCGAAATATTATTTTTAATGGGCAGTTTATAACTATATTGTTTAAATAATTATAATAAAAATGCAGTGTTTCATCGAGACTGAGTGTTGCGTGCATTATATTTTATATTAAATTTGTTTTTAAATCATTGGTATATTAAATTATCCCCTCTGTAAATAAATTGTTCCCTCATAATATGAAATTTCACCTCGAAAATAATAGTTGATACTAAAAAATAACATTGTGGAAAACCCACATAAGAAAACAAGGTACTAAGACATTTTTTTGTTTCAACATCTTTTCCCTAATACTGATCTATTACTTCACTATATAATAATTGAAGGAAATATGAGTAAATGATACATTTCTATAAACAAAATATAACCTACAACCATGCCATTAAATATTCCTACTTCATTTCATGGAACAATTTTTATCATAGGAAAAAAAATAATATCTAAAACCATTCATGATGATGAAAAACAACCATTTAATAAATGGTTAACTTTTCCAAAAATATCAGGATCCCACACATTAGAAATAATGTAACTTAGTTTCTTTAATGAACTTATTTTGAAAATTAATGTGGATCTTAATCATCTAATACAAACATGTGAGTATATAATCACTTTATTCTCATAAAGCATGGTAATAATTTAAATTACCCTAAAACCTTAATGAATATGTTCATGGTTTTTTATTCCTTATGTAAAAATCAGGAAATTTGATATATTTCGTAAGACCAAAATGTTTTATGCTATACCACTTTGTCTAATATCCATCATTTAGATAAGTCATTGTAATATCAACTTAATTTACATTATCCAAATAAATATTCTCTTTGTTCATTAATTGATATCTCAGAATCAGGAATATATTATTTGTTTTCTTTCCTTTAACAATATATTTTTTTACCGAAGTTTAACTTATTACTAAGTCAATTTTATTTGGTACCATTAATCATATGACATCAAATACTTAACGAAATTGTACTAAAAAAATACTAATGTATTCTAAAATTTTATATGCGGTACATAATTTATTTAAGTACACAAAAGACATAACTCTTGAATTTAAAAATAATAACATTATTCAATCCTCTTTATCTGTGGTAGTGGGATAATCTTTACCATAATCCATTTTCTTCTATTACTGTATATTTCTTTAACACATTGGATATTGTTTTATATGTTGTAATATCATCTTTTAATTGATGTATTGTACACTAGAATTCATTTTTTACCCTTGAAATCAAAATTGTAATTGAATTTCTATCCACACATGTATAAAACAATCATTCCTCTCAAGAAACCCTTAGGGTTCTTCTTTCTAAAATTATTACATGCAAAAAAATACATCATTACCTCTATCCCTTTATCTATAATTTTATTAATTATCCTATACATATCATTCTTCCTTATAAAACCATAATACTTTGAAATGACATTCTCCTTTTTTCAGAACATGATATTATCTCTTCAAATAATGAGAACATTTTAAGGACTAGTTCTCTTAGAAATACTAGATTAATCCCTAAAATGAAATGATCATACATACTTATTCAGTTATGTGAATTAACACAAATTTCATTCATTCTTCTAGGATCCATTTCCATAAAATGAAATACACTAGATTAGATCATAGAAATATGATTTAAAATGTATAATCTAAATAATATTGAAATAATTATTGCAAATTGAAAAAATTTGTGAGTTGTTAGTCTCATAATCATGAAGAGTTTTTCTTTGAGGAATTGTTTTCATTTAAATCCATCATAATGATTTATAATTAATAATTGAATTATACTAAGAATATCCCATGGGAGTGTCAAAATAGGTGCACATTATGACCATTTGTTTTGTATCAGGTTACCTCAAGTCAAGTCTAAGAAAACTTGTCATGGTTGTTACACCTACGTACATCTATGATTGAACCATGTCCACATCTATTATCTTTGAAGGGACAAAATACATGGAAGAAACAGAAAAGATAAACTGTAAAAATTATAGGATGTTCTTTTATATTTTACCACAAATTATATCATAGGGTTATGATCTATAATCTATGTTTTTTTTTAATCTAGTTTCCTTGGTAGATGCTAAAATTATTATGATACCAACAATAAAACCCCAATCCCATAATCCTTGTGTTGGTGAATTATTTTTTACATGGGAATATAATCAAGGAAGACACATCCAGAATGGTTAATCAATTTAGTATTTTTGGATGACTTGATTACATTAATGATACCCATAATAAATTAGAAAATATAAAAAACAATATAAAATATGACATGAAATAAAATACATCCATAAAATCTTATTCATGGATTTCTTCTTAATAACATGTTGAAAGAAAAAATATGAAAGGGGCGATCTCATATTCTTAGTAAGTTTATGAAATAGAGTATACAAATTAACAATAAGGAATGGTGAATAATTAAAGGACACATGCCATTAGAACATAATCATGTCCATAATATGGAATTAATAAAATATGAATATATAATTCGATAATAAAACCTAACCATGGATATAACACTAGTGTAATAATAACATGGAATATCATTTACTAGTATCTTAATGAGGGAATTTATAATTAGGGGCCTCATAAGCAAAATATCGGTGTCAATTTCCAAAACCGTACAAAAATAGGTAAAAACCCTCACTAGTTTGTCTCATTAGACCTACCGATTCCCATTGTAGATATTGAGGGACCCACCCAACACATACATTTCCAATTAATTCATCATATGAAAGGAGTGAGAAATAATTAATATTTACATTCATATTGAAACTAACATATGAAGTGAAAATAACTTTCCCAAATCAGTAAACATAAACACTAACCATTCATATTAATATAGTGAATGGTATCAAGAGGGTACATCCACTGTAAATATAATCATAAACCACTAAATATAATATGTCAGATTATATAAAAAATTAATAATTCTAATTAAACCTGATAATCAACAAGAAAGTAGAAATAGATAAAAATACTCTTATAAAATCATCTATTAATTCAGTAGGGAAATACTCTTTTACTCTAAAGAAGAAGTGTATTTTTGTAAAAATACTTTTATAAATCTATAAGTTAATTAATATTGAATTCTCAAAATATAATAAGTTATTTTAGAAAAATAATGATGGAATAAAATAGATTATTGGGTGAAAATGAATACATGTTTGAATTCATGAAGTTCACTCTAATCAAGATTTGTGTATGGAGAAAAATTTAAGAAAGATCATTTTAAAACACATAATTCCAAAAAATAAAGAAGGATTATTATTAGTACATATATATATAAAATTAAAACATAACATTTAATATTTACATAATACTATTTCAGAAGTTTATTTAGGTAAAGATAAAAAAGGAATAACCATATAAAAAATAGATGTTTGGGTAAAAACACTTACAGAGATCATACCATTTGAACGAGGACTAATAAATGACATAATTATGTGTGGAAATATAAATACATATAATTTAAGTGGATATTGAGTATAAAAATAATTATTAAGTCAAAAATTGTATTGGATAACATAAATAATGACACATACTATAAACACAATGATAGAGAAATTGAGATATTTTACCCCTTACCTCACGTTTGAATTCCAAAAAAAATGTTCAGTCCGACACTATAATGGTATGAATAGTGCGATTAATTTATCAAATAACTAAACACATATTTATAATATATTACATAATCTTCATATAACAATTTCTACCCAATTATTATCAATATTTAATTATGTCTATTATTTCTGGTGCGTTCTTTTTATGGTTTCCACGGTCGGTTTATTATGTTATTTCTAATAAAAATATAAATAACATAGAATGGATAATATAAATAGGTTACTTTAGACAATTATATTTTATTGAACATTTACCATGATTGAGGTAAAATGAAATTAAAATTCATTATCCATAAAATCTGTTAATTGACAAACCACAGATGATGATTAAGTAATTTAAGATTAAAAGAAAAAATTAAGAGGTTTTATTAATAATATACCATAAAACAAAAAAATTATAGTATATATGATACTATATTTTTCATGAATTTTTTGATATGAGGATATAATATTGTTGAAATGAAAAATAATTTAGAAGATTAGAAAAAGGAATCATACCTTTAGAATATTTTTCCCTTGAGAACCTCCTTGGGATCTTGAAAGTGGACTTCTTGTGAGACCAGAATCAATACTACAATTCATGGGATGATGAAAATGGAAATTCCAATATGATAGAGGACCAAGAAGGTTCACATTGTAGAATATTTGGGATTGAAGGAGGATCATTTTATAAGTGAGGTGAGGTGCACATGAGCCTCAACCTAGTTGGTGAGGACATTTTAAGTGCATCCAGGAGACCTGGGATGAAATCCAGGCGGTGGTTAATTTTCAGGGATAGTAGTACTACTGTATCAGGTACTGTAGTAAGTACTGTGCAGAACTATACAGGTACTATATAGAGACTATAGTAGGAACTGTTTGGAACTGTATTAGCAAGGAATATTCCTCCGTTTGGACCTTCAGGCCACCGATTTGGTCCCTGAGACCATTATGGACTTAGGTCCACCAAGGCCTTCATGTTAGTAAGGCCTTCGTGCCACCTTAGGTGTATATGAAAACATGAATACCTACACGGAACAAAATTCAGAATCAGGATGAGAAAGGACCTTTTACTATAGAATACACAAAATAGATTGCAATAATGAGAGAGTATGGAACCTGCAATTAGTATATGCATGTGCATGCACAAGAAAGCCTAGATGAACATCCATGCGAAGGTGAAGAGCTGATTTCAAGATGAAGATGTTGGCAAGGATTAGTTCCAAGTTGTTAGTCTGGGATTTATGTAATGTTTTAAGACTACGAACAATGAATTCCTATAAGGTCTATGATCCATGTAATACTTACGCCTACAGGCCTTGTAAGGGTTCCACATCACCCCTTTAAAGGATGATTATCAAAATCAATAAAAAATAATGTCCTCCGGGCCATTAGAGATATAAGTGAGGTGAGGGGTAACTTATGATTTATACAAATTATTAAAATACAATAAATGTATTATAGTTTTTATTACATTACAATGATGTACAAACAAAATTGGATTACATTTTATAAGAAATATAATCATTTTTGGTGACTTTTAATATTTTTTTCTTTTTTAAATATTTTAATATAAAAAATTATTATTGAAAAGTAATTTTTTCCCAAAACAAATTATTCATAACAATGAATTTAAACACATCAAATAAAAATTCAAATTCAAATAGATTTTTTTTTATTTCTTAGACACATCATATTAATATAGGGAAACATGAATTATCTTAAATCCCAAAAATTACATTTCTTTTGTTATTTTTAATATCATTAATTATATTTATTGATTAATTAAATGAATACAACATCATCATTATAAAAGAAATTAAGGTATTTATTTTTCGTCTAAAACTTGAAAATAAATTTCTATGATATAGATAATTTTATTTTATTTCCAAAGGCTATTCATTTTCAAAAAAAACACTTGAAAACATCATATTAAAATAGAATAAATATTCTATACAATATTGCAACCACTTGAAAAGATTTTGTAATAAAATATTATAAAGGTTTCAATATAGCTCATGTGGATCCAAAATGTCCCAAATTAGAAGAAAAAAATGATAATGTATAGACACATGCATATAAAAAATGTTTTATCCAAAATATTGCTCATTTAATATTTCTTATAACTTTAATTAAAAACATTTTATTTACTTATCATGTCCTTGGAGAAGTGATGCATCCGCATTGCATAAGAAATAATATTAATTATTTCATATATAAAAATTAAAAATATATACTATCATCACAATAATATAATTAGGTTCAAAATAAAATTAGATATTCATTCATTATGTATATTCACTTATATGCCAATGAGCCTGCACCCAAGTGGTAGAGGCTCCTTATTGGCATAAAAAAAAACCTAGGATCAAATTCGGGCAGGGACGAATTTCCAGGTATAATAGCAGTGGTGAAACTATAGCAGCGATGATATTGTAGTGGTGGAGGCACTATTGTAGGTACGATAGCGGTGGTGGTACTATAACAAGTAATGTAGTTACAGGGGTATTGTAGTAGTACTATTCACTTAGTGGTCCTTCGGGACAAAAATGGGCATTCAAGCCTTCTATTCAAGTCACTTGGCCTTGGGCCTTCAGGCTAGGTAAGTGGTCTCCCTCTACCTAGTCATAAAGAGGTCTTTGATTTGAATTATAATTTGAGGCTTCAGCCCCATCCTTTTAATAAAATTTATATTAGCTCATATACATAACAAGACTACTCCATAATGTTTTCATTTTGTATTTTCAATCCTTTCTTAAGCATTTCACAAGAATTTGGATAAATATAATATTATATAACAATAAATATAAAAATTATAAAAATACATACATTATAAATAAAAAAATTTAAACAGGTAATGAAAATATTATTTATCAATTAATTATTATTTTTAAGGAAAAAATTGACTTTGTCACCGCAATGTAGGCAATGCATTGACAATGATAATGGTTCTTTTATACTCATCCAAAAAATATGATTTATATGTTCTGAGTTATTTTGTAAAAAAATTATTTTTATATAATTATATATTATTTCCATATTTTTAATAAAATTTATTTAATAAATATCATTTGATGTTGTCACAAAAAAACTATATAAAAAACTATATTTTTTATTATTCACTAAATATTCAACTATTCCAAAAGAATCCCAAAAATGCATCGTTATTTTTTTTCAAAATTTTTAATTCAAACATTAACTAGTTTTTATGAAAATAATTTTCAAAATAAGTGAAATTTAAATTTTAATTTTAATTTTAATTTTTTTCAAAAATACAATATTTAATATTATAACCATTTTTTACACCTTAAAAAAATAATGAAGTTGTAATAAGATTATATTATAATCATAAGACCTAAAAATATTTAATTATGATAATATTTTATGAAAATAATTTTTTTGTATCATTATATTAAATATAATATCTAAAATAAACATTTTTGATTTATAAAAAAACTTATACATTATTAATAATTTATAAATAAAATTATTTACTTATACTATGATATATTTGTATCATGCATTCTTTAATAAAATTCCAAATTTTTGTATACATTCATGGGTGTGGAAACTATTCATTTGGCCAGTTTACTATTCATAAGGGTCATAATTCTATTCAAATGAAAACATTACTATTCAAAAGGGTCAATTTACAATTGACCAATAAAAATAAGTTGAACCATTAAAACACTAAATATCATACTAATCACATCTCTATTTTTCCATTTTTTTGAAATTATATTTATAGATGTGAAAAATTTATTTTCAGTGGCTAGGTTCAAAAAATCTTGTTTAACTAATTAAAATAACAAAGTTTTATTCCACAGATACTAATTGTTGTGTGCATTAAATTTACATAATATTTATATGAAAATCCTTTGGGTATTACATTCATCCTTTAATGATGAATAAAGGATGATGAACTATGAGATTCATCAACTAGATCCTTCTTTAATTCCAGAATTGGTTGGACACAAACACAATTTCAACTCCTTATCATTCCATCGTAATCAAGGTTTATCATAGAATAATATTTGAACATATTTTGTAGTTCCAATTATTTCTTTTGTACCAATTTAACATTTACATGGATATATGGTTTAATAATCATTTGACAAATATAATATTTACCCTCTTCCTTAACTACTTCCCTATCCATCCTTTGATGATACATAAATATTGGTTATTTTATAATCCTTATCAAAGATAAGATTACAAAATCCTTTTTTCTCATAGCATCATCCAAATTGTACAATTCCATAGGTTGTTAATCCATTCAGAGGTTATAAAAATTATTTAGCACCAACCTTCTTCTCTGAATAAATTTAAGAAACTTTTCAATTAATAAATAATTAATCAATTTATAATCAGAAAATATATCCCATATTTCTTAATAATTGTAATTATTCTATATATTTAATTCAAAAAATTCTATAGCTAACTCCAATTTTGACATGTTTAATTTTTTCATGAACCATGGATATTTTTTATGCAAAATCTATTACTATATTGTTCTTCATGAGAATGCATCTGATACCCTAATTGAATGTATCATTATATTTTATAAACCCTTCTTCAAAATAAGGTAATATAATTATAGGTTTACAGACTAAAATTTACTTTAATTCCATAAAATTTTACTCAAATTCAATTATCTAAATGAACATGTATAACTTTCAAGTTAACATGGGAGCGAATTAGATATCCATGAAACAATATTCCAATAAAACTGATAATATCTATCCAAACTAATAGAAATTTAAATCAATGTCATGGTGTTTTTTACAGTATTGTTTAATAACTTCTATCGTTAATGGATCCATTAACATACCCTTTATTGAGATTATATGACAAAAAAATTAAATACAATTGTTCAAAAATTCACAATTTTTAAAATTTCCATACAGTTTCAACATCACTTGGGTGTTTATTAAAATAATCAAGTGGTCATGGAACTATTAAATTATATAAAAATATATAACAATATCATCAATAATGAATTCCAAAAACTAATTAATGTAATCACTAAACAATTTACTCAATAAAAACAATAAGATAGAAGGGATATTTGTAAGACAAAATTATTTCAATATAATTTCATAGCACCTATGACTTGTACATAAGGATTTCATGGGTTTTTATTAACTCTTCACCTTCAAATTGATGTACCCAACACAATGATAAAACATGGATAATCATTTATATACTATTAATTGATCAAAGAAATCATCAATATGGGATATATGATATTAGTTATTTATAATGATAAATTTATGTCCTAAATAATTAGTGTAGAGTTTTATTGACCATAATTATGATTATTTAAAAGAATATATAAAACCCAAAGTGATGCTCTAAGAAAAATAAATACGACCCCAATATTTTTCTAGAGTTTATTATTTATTTCAGAGAACTCAATTAGGGTCATTCTATAACAATGTTCTAATTTTTTTTAGAATATATTATTAGTTATATTGTATTATCCACTTCAATACTCTGAGGAAGACTAGGAAATTATTCTATTACAACATCACAAATCTACAACTAAATATGAATATTTACAATTTTGTGTTTCTCCCCAAAAACCATAGATACATTGCCTTTTTTATAGGATCTAAGACCTACATGATAAATGTAACATCCATTAGAATTTCAAATATACATCCTCACATTGATAAATGATCAAATGTATATTTAGAATATAGAATTTACTTCCATTGGTTTTAAATTTAAATGAGTTATATATAAATAAATCCACTCCATACCTAGAATAATATAAACTTCAACTAATGATTGAATTTTATTTTTTTTATGAAGTTCATTCCCACAAACATAATTTGGAGGGGAATTATAGACTTGATATTTGACCATTATAACATTAAGATTATTCACCACTAAATATATATCTAATCATATATCTAGTAGTCAGATACCATTTTCATGTTCATTATATATAAAAGTGTGGGTATTTCTTGAGTAAAATAATATATTAGAACTTAATGTGTAGATGGTTAGTGTACCATTCACCATGTATTTCTCATAACCATTTTTTTGTCTTGATTTCAATAGATTACAAATTGGTTTTGATATAAAGAGTTTTTATATATTGATCACCAACATGAACCATTATATTCATTAACTAGTAAGAATAATGAAAATAAGCGGTTTATTTGATTCATTTGGTCATGGTTTGTTCATTATTTGGATCATGCATATCATCCATTGCATTAATCAGACTATTAATTACCTATCTAAAAACCCAAGCTTTATAACCAACATTTCAACATTTAAATCACCTCCTAGTTGCAATCATGTAACTTCCTTGATTATTCTTCAAAAATTTATTATATGTATATTATTGGAATTTATCTCTACCATATGATTTAGTTTATATTTCATTTGACTCCCTTTTCCTTTTATTTTAAAATCCATGGTCTGATGGGAATCTCCAATTTACATTTAATTCTTTGTGAACATCATACAATTTATTTTTAGTTGCTATTTTATTTTAATGGTGATTACTTTCAGTGACTTGGTTTTAATATATTAATGAATTATTAAAATTACCCTTCTAGTTTAATGATTAAACCAAAATCATACATTGTATTTCTTGTATAATTTTCCTCCAACGTACCAATGGATTTTTCTTCATTTACCATTATATAGAGGAATCTATTTAACATCAATTTATATTTGAGTATAAGGGATGTAATTACTATAATATATACTATTATGATCCTCAAATTTTTTGAAGTGAATTTCATCCAATTGAATAATACACAAAATATTCTCCCACGATTGATCTGATTTACCATCCACATAATAAAAGGATTATTGAAACATTTCATGTTCTGATCCTCGAAGAAAAAAACAAATTCCCAGTGGTTTGTATGAATCACTCATCTACATATGGATCAGATGACTCGCTAAAAGATAAATGATCTTGCCTCATGAATGATTCAATTGTAATTTATTCCCAACATGATCAATCACAAGCTCAACATGATTCATTTAATGATAATATTTTTTAGTATAATAATAAGATTCTATAATACTTCAACCAAAACATATTGTTTCTTAGGTCTAAAATAATTTCATTTTACATCACATTCACTATTTACATGATTTATTCTGGTTTTATCTATTGACTAAACAAAAATAAATCTTTATAAACAATATTTGTAGTGGGAAAATGGAAAATCCTGTGAAAAAATTACGAGTTCTTCTTCTTGTCACTATATTTTTATTCAATGGAACATATGGTTTTACATAGTCCATCCATGTTAATTAAAAGGAATTCACTAGTTATCATAATTATAGACTTATCAATTGGGTTTAAATAAATGTTTCATCATCCTAATCTTTAAAGGATAACTAAACCATTCATCTAATATGAAGTATAAACACCATATTTTTTGATACAAATATATTTTATATTTCTCAATGAATATTAAATAAAATTTCATAAACACGTGTTAAAGGAATATAATTGTTTATTGCCTTCTTTTACTTGAGTCACAATATAATTTATTATTGAAAATATAGTCAACATCTACCATAATATAATTTTCATTTAATAATATTCATAGGCATACCATAATAATACCATAATACATAACATGGGTAATGGAAACATAATAAATGGTGATCTCAAATACTCAATAAGGTAAATATGGTATATATTAATTGATCATTATATGAATGAATAATATAATCATAATGTTATGATTTCAAGAGTATAACCTATAATTCCTATAACAAATCTATCATGGATTGTAATCATGATCCAGGGCATAAAAAATGATCATTTTTAAGAAATATATAGAAATAGTGATAAATCATTAAAAATTAATCATCAAACAAAAGTTAATGTCGTAAATTTGGTTTAACATCATAAATACAAAATACATTTAATATATGAATTCTAACTATGGGGACCATAAAATGATAAAAAATAACAAATCATGACCTTTTTTCCATATCATAATAGACCATTCACTATTACTCGTATCCCATAGTGGTTCATGAACATCGAATTGTTTCCCATTTTATATCAAGAATATATTCTTGATTTCCACTGTATAATCATGTGATATAAATCATTACCCAAAGAGTTTTGGGGTAATATATATTTTTAGTCCCATCTATCACTTTATTTAAACTATACATATTTTTGCACAACATTATCAATGAATCACCAAATCATCAGATCATAACCCATGTAAATAAACCATAGTTCATAAACAATCCATTATTTCATCACATAATAACCCATGGAAAATAAATGGTGTCTTTTAAGAATCACATTGTCATAATTATAAATAATCTATTGAAATATCTGTTGTGGTATCATTGTATTGTATAACTAGAACAATATAAATAAAATGAAATGAGGTTATCATAAATTAAAACTCTATGCATTTAGTGAGTATATTATTTTCTGAGAAAATTCCCTTTTTAACATCAATATATATTATTTGACAGAAATAGTTTCCCAAATATTAATGAAAAAAATGAAATTCAAAATAACCATAGGAAATTGAAATTTATGCTTTTATAAATTTATTTCTGATGGTGTTTCTGAGTTCCATTCATTTTGTATAAATTAAAAAAAAATATTCCTTTAAAAATATTATAAAATAAGTTAAGAAATTATCACATTTAGTAACTAAAAAAGATTAATTTTAATAAATGTTTTTAAAAAAATAAATCATGAGTAAATATAACTTTTAATCTATCATAAATAATATTTAAAAATAATTTAATTTTATTTATAAAAAATATATGTGAAATAAAATTATTTCTGATTTAATATATATGTACAATAGGTTTTACTTAAAATCATTCCATCTGAATTTTGAGTTCATAAAATAAAAAATATAAAATTAAAACAATTTATCATCAAAAAATAATCATTGGATAATATAAAATAGATTATTTTATTTGACAAGGATCATAAAATCATATCATGTAGAATTCAAGCACGAACAACCCTTATTTTAATTAGATTCTGCCCTTGGTCCCTTACCACATTGGTGACATTTTTATCACAAGAAACAAGAATTAAATAACCTTTTATAGATATTTAAAACCCGTTATTTTCATGATAATATATAAAAAATAAATTCATGTGTAGTATGAACAACACATAAAAGAAACAATTGGTGAATATTGAATGTATATCACAGAAGTAAATTTGATATGATAATCCATTACATCAATTCTCATTGCTGATTATATTAATTTGACCCTCTATTATAGGAGTTATTATTATTATTATTAATCAATTATATATCCAATGACATATATTTAATATAATATAATTCTTTAATTATAACATTTTATCACCTATTTATTTATAATTATTTAATAAAATCATTGTTCTCATTATAACTACATTGTTTTTGAAAGTATTATTCGATTCATTAGCTTTAGTCCTTATAATTTGTTAGTGGTTCCATCACATCCAAAACAATAATCTTGATGTAAGTTTAATATTCATTCATTTTTTATATTTTTAGTTATCCATAAAGGGTAGATAATGAAAAATTAATTGAACCATTCACAATGATCGTAAGCTGTACATTTGCCTGAATGTTGTTTTCTAATTTTAATCACTTGAATGAAAAAAAGGAAAATATTAATTCACCTTTCCATAATAATTATTTTATCATGTATATATTATATATCCATTAAATTTACTATTATTAAATTTTATGTAAATCAATAGTGAAAAAATGAATCACATATCTTTGCGGAGGGATTTAACCACACATACACACACGCAACTCTGCCATTTTTCAAACGATTAGAATGTATGAAGTTAAATGTGATACTATAATTGTATATGTATAATTACGTCATAATTATAAAATAAATACCTAAAACCCATTATTATTTCTATCTATAAGAGGTGTTGATGGAAAACTATTTATATCTGTTTGTAAGGTGGTAGTCCCCCACACACAAGATGAAATGTTTTGATTCCAAATTGATGGAAGATTATATGGATATAAGATATTACATTAACATGAAAAAATATTTTTATAATTAAGGCACTAGTTTTAATATGTTATTATTTTTGAAGAATAATTCAAGGATGTAGAATAGTAAATAAAAGAAAAATGCATAGCTAAGAACTTTATATTGCATATTTAAAACCACAATATGTTTTTGTATAAATACTTAATAAATTAAATTTCTTATGATAAAGAGACTCTATAACATTGTATTTTGGGTAAAAAATTTATTTTCCGGGGTATCTTAAGTACCATAAGGCTATTGAAGTGTGGAAATTATAGAAGAGTGGATATCCTTTTATAAATAATGGAAGTGGTACCCTTGTAGTTTTTCACTGTTTTACAATAATTTCATTTTTATTTCATCTAAAATTGGATCACAGATAGTCCATTCATGAATTTTACATGACATGGGATCAAAATATGTCTATAAAAGTGAATTTATAAAAGTTTATAGTATACCGTTTCCTTATAACTTTTATTTGACCCTAGATAAATATGTTTTTACTTTAACCTCCGTAAAGAATATTTTTGGTTTTTCCTTTTCATTAGGTCCCAACATTAATTATTAAATAAAAATAAATACTTTTTTTCTATTTCTATATACGGAATACATTTTATCAAATTATATTAAAAATAAGTGGTAGAATTTAATTTAAAATTAAACCAGAAAATTTGATAAAAAGATGTTTTTAAAAAAATATCTTCTTGACAATAAATTATTTTTATATCAGAATCCAATAAAAAATTTATTATAATGAAATGTTATAGATTAATAATAAAAAATATTATATAAATTTTCTTTTCAAAACATTTTAAATCAAAAATTATCTTCAGAAAATAAGTAATTTAAAATACAAGATTTAATAAATATATGTATTTTCACTATATCTGGAAAAGAAATCCATTCAAAAAAAATTTCAATCATTCACTAAAATATAAATTTATTATTTTTTTAAAATGTTTTTTTTAGTATATGTTTTATAAATGAATAAAAACTTAAAAAATTTTAAAAAATGATGAAACAGTATTTTAGAAAAAAAATACAATTTCAAGCATAAAACTATAATTATCCGTATATCATGCCTAGAAAAACATATTAGAGGAATGATATAGATCATTGATGAGTATAAATGAATTTTATTTAAAATCATTTAATTAAACTGATTTGATAAATTTTTTATGATAAAATAATACGGTGTGCATGAAAATATTTTTTCATAAAATTATGTCTTTTCTTTAATATAGTTTTTAATTTCATTTATAATTAATTGATAACATAAAAAATAATTTTTACTAAATTAAATGATAAATGGTTTTTTATTTAATTATTCCTATTAATATACAAAAATCTAATGTCTTGGATATAAATTTATATATACATAAAATATTGTAAGAATATATAATGATAAATTTAAACTCACTGTTTCTTGTAACACAAACTATCGAGTTAATATATTTTTTTTGAAAAAAATAATATTTAATAAAATATTAAGAAGATAATATATATTTTTTAAAATATATAGATTAATTAATCATAACTTTTTAAATGGTTCATATATATATGGTGTGTATTCCTTGCTTTGGGATGTAGTGAAATGGAGAACATTATCCATGTAATATACTATCAAAAGGATATACTTTGCAACTATGGTGTTTGATTCTAAACACCATGATTAATGTTCAAACTATCTAATTTTAATAATGAATAAATTTATATTTTTATAGAATATTCATTATTAGATTATATTGGGTTGTATTCTGTATAACAATTTTAGGTTATATTATAATAAAAATGAATTTTTTTATTCTAACTGAATTATATTCCTTATATTATATTATTTTATATAAAAGTAAAAATTATAAATTTTATAATTAAAATAATATTCAATGGAAACTATTTTTAATAATATAATGTAAATATTATATTAGGGTGATATTTTAAAATTTTCATAAATACTATCTTTTTAGTTGAATGATGAAAATTTTAGATTTTATAATAATAAAGAAATTTATAACATTATCCTGATATAAAAATTAATTGGCTGTTTTTTAAACCATTCTTACATACCAAATATTTATTTTATAATAAATATAATAAATTTAGATTTGTAATTTTGAACATATAATTTTATTTTTTTGTATTTTGAAAATTATAGAATGTTTTATATTTTAATCAAAACTATTATTTGATCATAACATTTAACCAGGTATTTAAAAGGATACGATCAATTTTTGTTTAGTTTTGGAGTCTAGTATGTTTTTTTATTATTTTCTAAATAATTCCATGATATATATTATTATATGTTATCTTTCTAAAAAATAATTTTCATCTGTAAAAATGATTTTTCCCTAAAAGCTATTTTCATTTAATTTTATAATCATATTTTACATATTATTTTTACTTATTCAAAAAATTAAATAACAAAAACGGTATTCCATATTTTCAATTTGAATGTTCCAGATTTTCATCAATGAAAATTTAATTTTTAGGCATAACATATATTTATTATGGCAATGTTTTGTCCTTTGGGTGAAGGATTAATGGGTGGGGTGTTAAAATAAAATGGAAGCATTAAATTATAATCGAAACATGTTTAAATTTTATTTCATGCGTTTATTTGAAGAATTTAATTTCATATATATTAAACTGGAAAAAATTGGATCAACATCTATGTGAAATACATTAAAATTATTATAATGTTATTAATACTTATAAGGGTTACCATCATCTCACATATAATATGGATCATAATATCCTAACTTATACACATATTTGGATCACTATATCGAAACAAATATCATCCCAAATAGCTCAAAAAACCTTTTACACATGTTATATTGAAATTGGATTGATAAGAACTCTAATCAAATAAGGCACAAGGGGTATGAAAAGGAAGATATTAATGGTGGAAGTATAAGTCTTAACTGAATTATTTCATGATTATTTATTCTTCTACCACCATTAAATCTGTTTTAAAAATACTTATATAAGAAAATAATTATCATATATATAATAAAATTTTATTTTACTAATTAATAAACTATTTTATTCCTCCTTTCCATCCTATGGGAAATGAAAAATGACTCTCATGTGTAATTGAAAAATATCTTCTCTATAATGGGATGTGTTTTTTATCACCACCTCACATGGATGATTTACAAGATGAATGAAACAAAAAATTGTATTTTTTTGAAATAGTTATGATACTAAAATGTTAATATACTACCAACCACCTTAATGTATCATCTTTTGAAAAATGTTTATGTCACATGTGCATAGGTTTGGACAACCACATCCAAGAGTTATTATAATTAATTTCTCATTACTGACTCACATGGATACTGTAATGGAAGGATTTAATAGATATATGTGATATTTACAATATTATTATGGAACTATAATTTTTCCCTTTATACAGTTTATTTATATTTCTTCTATTACAAAATGAAAATGTCACTCATGTGTATTTTCAATCCACCGCCTCTATGAAATGATAAGTTTCATTTTCCCTTATCATATTTTCTAGAAATTTATAAAATAATATTGAATAAATTTAAATAATTATGAAAATACGTTTAATATTTTTTTATTATGGAACAATGAACTATTTAGGCTGATAAGAACACCAATATTATTATGTATTAAACTCCAACAACACACCAAACATGAACTTAACAACTTTAATAACTAAATAAAACAAGGAAAAAAATTAAATAATTAGAATAATAATAAAGGAATAATCATGGAATTGTTTTTGAACAAGAAGAATATTATTATAATTTTATTAATCTATAAATTAAATTACATCTGTGATTATTCAAGATACAAGGTAAGGTTGTTTTCTTAAAAACCATTTCATAAATGTTTTAATGTACTACATTCAAATATGTTTTCCCATCCAATAAAATTCATTAAAAATATTAAAAACTATTTTCACTTATACATATATGATTATTTTACAATAATATTCTTCTATAATTTAATTTCTTCAAAAAAATTATAATAGGAATACTTTCAATGTTTTACATATAAGTTAGTTTTGTCTTCATTAAAAAAGATTTTCTGTAATGTATTTTATCATTTTCTATATAGAGACTTTTTGCATATGTCACTGAAATTATTCATTATCAATATTCCACTTCCATTCTCTATATTTGTTAAAAAAAATAGAAATTTCTCATTGTTCTTGTAATATTTTTATTTCTATTTTTTGTAAAGAAAATGGTATTACTTATCATTTTATAAGATATCTAAAAGTAGTTTTTTCGTACAGGATGAAAATATGTTTTTATTTTTTTATTGGAGTGAATTAATTTATATGTTTTATTCATGTTATAGTTATTTGATATTAATAATGAGTATTTTTGGGTCTAATATATCCCTCCAATGCATTGGGTGGTGATAGTTTTTAAATAAGAGACACGGTGAATTAACCTTGAAGGTTATTCCTTTATAATGGGTTCTGTATGTGTTTATTTAAAATTATCTATAAGGATAATTTCCCAAATCAGTTATATAGAATTATAATTAATTAAATTAGATATAATGGAAATATTATAACTTTTTTGTATGTATTTTGGTTTAGGAATGGATTTTACATCCTAAAGGTGAAATGTTTATTTTCTAAGTTAAATGGTTTCCATGTGATCTTATATTTTATCAAAAAAACTATCATGGTTAAAAACTTTCATATATCTTTAATAGAAAATTATTTATGAAGTATTTTTGAATTTTTTTTTCATTTCATGATCATGTAAATTATTATTTTATCATATATATTATTTTTTAAAAATGGAATCTTCATAATGGATTTTAATGTATTTTGAAAACAATAATGAGTATATTTTCATTCTTATACCTTAATTGGATTTTTTTTTCATTATATTTTTTTATATTTTTTCCACTCAACCTATGGATTATAGGAATTTTAGAATGTTACATTACGAAATGTATTTAATGAAAAAAGATTGTCTAGAATGAAATATGAGAGCTCGTATAAGAGCTTGTTTTATGAAAACTAATACTTTTTATGGAAATGTATATTGTCTTATAACATGGATTCACAGATTAACGAAAACTCTAAACATAAAATATCATTGAAAGGTATAAATGTATATCCATTATTATTAATCATGAAACTATTGTTTTATTAGAACACATGTCATTACTTTTGGTATAAATCCAATGGTTTAGATAACTATAGAGTATAAAATGATGTCAAAAGAAACTTCTATAAATGTATAATTTATGATTATATAATCATGATATATCGTTTAAGTATTCACATTTTACATTATGTAATCCATGCCCATTTTGAATGATTTTACCAATAGAATATGAAGATAATTATTTTGGATGGAATCATATGTTTAACACCTGAAGTATTTTTTTACTTTAATCCTTGGATCTAGTTAATTTATTGATCTAGATTTTTCTCTCAATTTCCTATCGAGACCATTTTAAATTTTAATTTGATCTTTTTTTCATTAGTCCCATTGTTTTTCTGTAGTTTTCTCTATGAGTCATGTTGAAATGGTGAGTTTTTTGGTTTCCCAGCGGGTGGCGCATGGTTTCTATATGGTTAAAAGTGTATTGTATTATATGTTCCATTTATTTTTTTTATGAATTATATAGATTCTTTTCAAGACTTTTCATTAAAGTAGAATGTTTTTACGATTTATGGTATTCCCATAATAAATTTTTTCACATATATTAAATAACATATACATGATGTTTCCATAAAAAAGTGGAATAAAATTTAATAATGTTTTCATAAATAAAATCTAAGGGCACCATTGAGTTCATAATGTGGGATTGACCCTATGGAATACAAAACATTAGTTGGCATTATTAATTTGTATAAAAGTGATTGTGGGTGCAGAAATGAATAAAATAATTAAATAAACAATTTTTATTAATTTTTTTACCCAGTGATTGATGATCATCATATATAAAATTATGGAGAATTTATAGGGTTATCTACAGAAATATGGAGATGTTGGAGTTCTATTGGAAACCGTTGATAGATTCCTCTCAGGTGACTTGTGATTGGATCACGAAACAATGATCTACACACCATGTATTTGACAAATAATTCCGATAACAATCATTCCACCTAATTATTCATTATAAATGGATGTAAATAAAGGTAGGATATGTGTTTTTTTAGGATTTCATCATTGTTCATCATTTCAATGATGAATATGGACCAATCAACGAACATATTGATATGTGGTTCGATTGCCTTGTGGGATATGAATATTTTCAAGTATTATTGGGAGAATTATCTATATGAATGATTTATTTATATTTTTTATCTAATGGAGATGGATATATATTGACATGAACATCATTCAAGGTTCATTCCTCTAATATTATCTTGTTGCTTTCTCCCCCCATTCACAGTTTACCACTTGCAATCATTATTGGGCCCACAAACACAACTTATCCCAACCAATCAATCATTGTTCAGTAGTTAGTTGGTTCTAAAATCCGATATCATTTATTTGGGATCATCATAATACAACGGTGGTGAGATGATGGAAGATGCAATGAATTATATGATGATTAATACCTGATTTCATGTTCTCTAGAGAGACGTGAAGAATAACTATAATCATTTTTTTAGATGACTGACGACACAAATATTGTTGATTATCTGATAGAATGAATAATTGAGTAACAATACATAGTTTTTTAGAAAGGTATTAGCTAGATAGGGGGAATGAGAATCGTTCAAGATGTTCGGAGGATGAACAAAGGATTCAATAAAATTCAGATCCACACGACATAAAATCTAGGATTACAAGGAGTGTGAGGCCCTCTAAGTAGTGTAAGTGGTTTCCATATGGACTTACTAATCACATGATGTGTGGCCTATCCCACAAGTCATGTGGACCCTCCCCAGATACTCGATGTGTACTTTATAGAATAAAACGACACCAGTGGAGTACACGAGTTATCTACATGGTATGTAGTCCCCCACATGACACTATTTGGACAAGGTACATGCATTATGCCATGTACTATTACATGGTAAGGAATAAATAGGCTATATCAATGTACTGATACATTAGTAGAATACATGGGAATCCATCCCAACATGTACTACTACATGGTTATGGAAGGAGACACTATCCTTTTTCATGGGTAGGACTCGAGGTCAAGGAAAATAGAGTGTGACCCCTACTACATGTTTTTTACTTCTTTTAATACGTCTTGTTTCTAATTTCCTTTTTAACATTTACATGTTTAATTAGGGTTGATACCCTTTATCCTTTCCCATATGGTTGGTATGGATTCATTACCAACATTTATGACAATGATCCCTTTATGAGGACATCCTAGATAGAGTCATTGGAATCTCTCTGAGAGGCCCAGGGTGAGATAGACAATTATTATACATTCTCTAGGTGGAGTGATTAGTATCTTTGTGACCACAACTTCATGGTTCATAATCCTATACATAAAATTATAATGTCGATTGAGTTTGTCAGTATCACCTCATGGCCTTTGTAGTAATCCTTATCTCTACATTGTATTCTATTATGACTATCATCACAATCATTCTAATGACAAGATCAGACAGGATGTACCTCTCAGATGTATTTCATCAGTTCTATTAGAACTCAAGAGTGTTTTTTCCCGATTTAGTTCTTCATGGATCCTTTGAGATGGAATCCATGGGATTGTATACATTGGTTATGACTTACCTTTTGAGTGTGCTCCCTTTTTTGAGTACATCTAGATATTTTTGATATATGTAATGCTAACATATACCTCTACAAAACTGACTGTATTTCCATTGTTTTATACATTTTAGTTTTGGGGTGTCCTACTATGTATTTTTATACTCACCCTTTCATTGGATTTTCACACATGTGCCATGTATTTTGTTTATGGTCGACCTTTCAACAGATTCCTAGATAGATCTGGAATAGTTGGTTCTTAGTGATACTGGATAGACAGAGGTGTGTTCCAATATATATTGTACAAAAATTCCCTTTTATTTTAAGTTTCACTTGTGTTTTAATATAAATTTTGTGGGATTTTATTTTGGCCTATTTACGTTTTTTACATAATTTCATACTATGGTTATAGGATTTAGATATTTGAATTCATGATTGTTCAGTTTTTTCATTTTACCATTTTATAGCCTTGGTGGATTTTGTGTGTGTATGTAGGTACATAGGCTATGTCCCATGATGTCTGTAATATGCATACTCAGTGCTAGTGGCTATACTAGGGCCTGTTGGAGGTGAGGTATGGGGGTTGTAGCAGTGGCTCCACTAGGACGGGTCTTGACATAGTGTGGGTCTGTTTTACCTTTTGACCAAGAGTCATCGATATTGGAATGGAGAAATTGTGTTATATGTTTCAATTTCAACTCGATAGCCAAAGACTCCAGTGATGGTGTGGTGTCTGATGTATCCATATATCAAAATAGTAATATCCTATTATTTAACTTAGTACATGAAAAAATTCCTTGTAGGAAAACAGTGGTTCTTCCATAATATAAGAATGAGTTCTGATTCCATATACTTCTTGGGTGAGATCTCCAGATATACTAATTGATTATTGTACATCCTGGTTACATTTAGGTTGCCTCAAGAATCTACACAAGCATGGATTAATCATGATTATCATGTCGATTATTACCTTAGTTATGAGGCTTTGATTCACTGACAAATTCTTATAATGTTACTAATATGTGGTGATCCATACATGCAACCTTTTGATTAGCACGTGGTATCGAAAGTACTATAAGATGAGGTTCACAGTATGGGAAACCATCAGAGTTTTAGCTGTATATACCTCTCAGAATTAATAGAAAGTTCTCCCACATGCATTTGAGGACTTCACGGAGCTGGGGACCTTAGTTATCCATCTACTCAGGTCACCAGTAGATCAGATTGTGGTCCTAGCTGTGTTACTTCAACAAAGATCGACATGGTGAGGGTGGGGTTTAGAAACCCAAACATATGATGAGATGACACTTTTTTTGATATAGTTCATGTTCTATTTCATCGAGGAGTTCAACATATCTACGTTGAGGTCTTTACATATATAATAACTTTTACATATCCATTAGTGTATCATAATAGTGGATGAGTGTTCATGAAGGTTTACTGACCTCTCCAAGTACTCGATGTATAAGATTTGAGATTTATTATTCAGGGATGGATCGTTCAAGCGATGTCTCCATGGAGTAAGCTGATCTTGTGTTATCCATCCGCGTGTTACAACATTTGATGGGGTGATAAACAGAGATTCAATAGTTGAGAGTTTTTTGGATGATTAGATATAAATGGTCCTTTTTAGTTGTGGGAAAGTTGGAATAGATACCTAAATAGTTTATAAAGGATGATAGTATCAATGACAGAGACATGGGTGACATTTCGATAGGTGGTCCCATGACATATGATCCACATTTATGGGCTCTAAATCTGGTTCCTCTCATCCTACATATATGTTATCACACTCATGTGATGGAATGTGACATCTCACCTGAGATTTTCTATCACACCACACAACTGACAGTGAAACCATAGATAAGACACAGAGGAAACAAATATTATAGTATCATATATGTTCGTAGTATGAAGGACATATAAGAGGGGATGTGAGATTCTCATTAAGTGTTTGACTATTTGAATTTTTACCACAACCACCCCCAAGTGGTCTATGTGAGCATTAAAGAGGTGGAGGATATGGGAGGATACAATTACATCAGATCGAAGCATACAACTTATTATCCTTGAGTTTTTCAGTGAATGGTTTGTTGTATTTTCTACTTTACTTTTTTATGGTTATATTCAATTTCAATTAATTCCGTTCTTTTCACATAACATGTTCAATAAATAGATATTCTAGTTGAACCATTGAGTCATCCCATATGCGTGGAGGATCCTACTTGAGAAGGATCAATGATCATGAATATCTTTCGATATTGTGAATTTTCTGTTTCACGTGAGATTTTTTATTGGGATCTCATGGTAAAATATTTGAGGCCTTGTGATTTTATTCCTAGTATATATTGGTTATGTAATGTCCATTCCTAGGTTTACTATTTTATGATAATGGTATCGTGTATCCATAGTGACAGAACTGGGTTTTCCATTATCAGTGAAATTGTATCACAAGAAGAACAAAATGGAATTGTGCATTTGATGGTGTAGCTGATTACTAATATGTTGGATAGCCTGACCCTTGGTGGAGTGGATTTTATGAGTTTCCAGTTTACTATGGTATTGATAGTGTACGAGGAAGTCTTCTTCAAGGATTTTCATTATTTACCTCCCTGTCAAGAGATGGACTTCATTGTTAATCTACACCCCTAGATGAAACCAATATCTACATCATCATATCGAATGGATCCTTAAGAGCATCATGATAAGAGAATGTATTTAAAGGATTTGTAGAGGAAGGGATTTGTTTGACCCATTGATTCACCAATGGTATCTGATTTTTAGTTTTAGAATAAGATAAATGGTAGCATGCAGTGTTGTGTTTACTACTAGAAATGGAACCATGGGACATTGAAGAAAAAGTATCCATATTTGAGGATATATGGCCTTTCTAATCATCTGAGATCATTGAGATGGTTCTCAAAGGTAGTCCCCAAGTCAAGATATCAATAATTGTGAGTACTAGATGAGGATATATAGAATAAATATTTAGATGGTGTTATATTCATTATGAATACTTGGTGATGCCGTTTGGCATGACAAATGACCTAGTAATTTTCATGGGTCTCATGAAACAGATGTTTCAGCCTTAATTAGAAATGTTTGTGGTGGTATTAATTGATGATATCCTTGTGTGTTATGCATATATGGAGAAGAAAGTTACACACATGAAGATGGTTCTGGATTCTCTTAGATAGAACCATCAATATGTAAATCTCTTGATGTTCCAGTTCTGTATTTAGGCATTCCACATTCTAGAACATGTGATATCAGTAGATGGAGTGGAAGTGTAAGAGACCATGGTCGAGGTGGTGTCATCCTAGAGCCACCTAATTCTGTGAAAAACGTGATGAGATTCCTTGTTTTGATGGGATATAATCAGTAATTTGCAATTGATTTATCAAAAATATCTGCACCTCTAATAGCTTTGACTCGAAAGAGAAAACCCTTCACATGGAATGAGAGGTTCCAAAATACATTCCAATAGTTGAGGTTGAGTATATATAATTATCCAATCATAATATTAATGGAGGAAGGGGTTGAGTACTTAGTGTTCAATGATGATTCAGGAATCGAGCATGGATATGATATGAGTAGAGATATGTAGTGATCGACTATGGTTCACACTAGTTGAGATACTATGAGAAGAACTATGTAACACATGATCTTTAGTCAGTAATGGAATTTTTCATTGGTGATTAGGAAAAACTACATGATGTTCGAGCCATTTATCCTCTAATTAGATCCCAAGAGTCTAAATTATATCATCTCTCAAAAGGATCTCAACTTGGGGTAGTGGAGAGGGATTGAGTTTATCCAAGATTATGAATTCAAAATTGTCTATTCTCCTACAATGGGGAACATGGTACTAGATGATCTCAGACAGATATCTTGTTTGGTATTTATAATTGATGATTTAGAAACGATTGCATTGTTACAGTTATCCATTGTGTATAAAGATGGATCAACATACTTATAGTATATAGTTCTCAACCATCCACCCTACAAAACAATTTAGGGATGAAAAAAAAGTGGATATCGACTGATAGACCATACATGCATAGAAATACAAATGGAATGTTCTTGATTTATTTTCTAATGGTTGGATGTTGATCACTATTTTCATTGTATGCAAGATGTAACCAGTGAAATTGATGAATATGGATAAGAGATATGTTCATCTGTCTCCTTTGTAACTACTTCCATTTTTTCAAAACATTTAACAGGACCTCAGACTATATTTTTGGTGGTTAGGAATGAAGAAAAGAGTTGCAATGTTTGTATATTGATGTTTTACTTGTCTATAAGAGATATATGAGAACTAAGTCCCAATGGGTTTAGATCAACCCATTAAGGTCACAAAATTGACATGGGATGAGATATATATTGAAATCATGATAGTATTACGACATATGTCTTGGGGACATGATACCATATGGGGGATTATAGAATGAATCTCCATGTCAGCCCACTTCCTACCTATCTGAGAACAATGTGATGTAAAGATATTGGGAACACTCTATGTATATTAGATAGTTCAACTCCAAGGATTTCATATGAAAATTAATTCTTATCATGATTATCTCTTTACATCTAGGTGGTGTATGAGATTATAAGAGATATTAGGCATTCAGTTATGCATGAGCATAGCGTTTCACCCAAAAACTGAATACCAAACTAACCTGACCATTTAGGTTATAGATGACATGTTACAAGCATATGTGTTTTAACTTGGCCATATTTTGAAGGATCACCCACCAATGGTGGAGATTTCGTACAAAAAACATTACCATTACACCATCAGTATGACACCATTTGAGGTTTTTATATGATACCCTTCAAGTCACCACATTGCTCTATTGACCAAGGAGACTAAGCAATCAAGGGCCCAAAGTTAATTCTAGCTAAAAAAAGATAAGGTTTAGATCATACATGAGATAATAGAGACTACATTTATCCATCATATGTCCTAGGATGATAATTAATGATGTTCATTTATTTTTGAATAAGTATATCGTGTGTTCTTATATTTTTCACCTCGACGTGGATTGTCGAGATTTAGTTGGGGTGACAAGATATATCTAATGTTCATTAGTCCATTCTAGATACAATACTGCATTGTCAAGGTGGATTACTTAATTCCTATACCTCCATAGTTATACTGGGTGAATGAATTATTCCACATGTCACAACTGAGGAGGTACATGCATGATCAATCATATTTCATTGATTAGGGAAAGCTGAAAATCAATGACGGTGTGACTTTTGGTGAGTACCTGGTATATATCGAGGACTTGTAGGAGAAGATATATCATGTGAGATTGATTCATTTAGTGTTTCAACATTAAAAGTAAGGTAATCTCTATGAGAGAACATGGGAGAGGGAGGCACAGATTCCTGCTCATTACCCTTGTCTCGTTGATTATGAACTGTTTTGGATTTCGAGGGACATAAAACCTTAAGGTGGGGAGACGGTAATGTCTCATATTTTACATATATTATTTTGGATATTAAATGGATTATTTTTGAAAAAATGAGCTTATACTACGTGAGATTATGAGACTCGATGTGACTGAATTAAATGATTGAAATATAATAATTTTATTAAATATCACACAGAAATATTTTTTCCGATAATGAGAAGTAACATTAAAATGGGTGTTAGGATCAGAAATACAAGGGTATTGTTGAATTTAGAATACGATTTTTTACGCTAAGTGAATCTAAATATTAGTAAACATGATTCATTTTTAGAAAATTCTTTGTGGGTATAGAAATTATTAAAATAATTGAATAAATTATTTTATTTCATTTTTTGAAGTAGTTGTTGAAAATCATTAAATTAAAATATATACAGAATTTACATGGTAATCCACATAATAATAGATAAATTTAAGATCTTTAAATGATATTTGATGTATTATTCTTAGGATAATAAATAAAATATAATGAAATGCGATCGAAACATCTCAAATTCGACAAATCATTCCAATGGTAAAGGATCCATATTTATCTTCATCCATGATTGATCCAAATCTAGGTGGGCCATTTTTTTATTTCGTCCCTATTATTGCTTTATATTTATAATGTGGATGAATCATGAAGTGACACGTAACTACACTATAGGGGAATCCTACAAACTATGTAGTACTATATAGACAAGGAATGTGACACATTCCATTTACAAGGGTAAGACCTAGGGTCATGGGACACGTCGTGTGACCCCTACTACTAGCCATGTATTATATTATATATTTATGGTATCTCATTTCATATATATTGTGGCCATGATAGTTTTTATGGAATAATTTCCTACTACTAGTACTATGATCCCTTCATCAATACTTCATAGAAAGAGTCATTAGAATCACTATGAGTAGCATAGAGTGAAATCCATTATTTATATTAAGACCTTTGGTGGAGTTATTGGTATCATCTTAACCAACACTATGTTTGGGTGGATCGTCTACCTAGAAGGATAATATAGATTGAGTTTTTTGGTAACACCACATGGCGTTGGCAGTGATCCTATTTTGGGTATCGTATGATATTCACACAATTTTCATGTTATTTCTCATGATGATACCTGATGAGAAGTACCTATCAGATGATCATCATTTGAGTTGTCAAGACTCATGAGGGTGTTAAACTGGAAGATTTATTCATGTATCCTTTGTGCTGGAATACTAGGGCTTGAATACTACGGCAACGATTTGCCTTTAGACTATGTGTATATTTTGAGTGTATAATTATAGTTGTATTATATGTACAATAGAAATATAAATTTGTAGAGATGATTGTATATCATTTTTTGTATGATCAGTTTGTTTTAGGGTGTCTACTGAGTTTCTTTATACTCCCCACTACATGGTATTTTCCTACATGTTTTATGTCATGTGTAGGTGATTGAACTTTTGATAGTGTCATAGATGGACCAATACTAGAATATCCTTAGTGAGACCGAATAGATCATGGTGTGTTCCAATCGCTTTAATACATTATTCCATTTTTTCATGCTGTAATTTGTTATAGACTTTTTCTGGTGGTCCAATATTTTTACCAATTTACTTTCTTCACTACCTATTGTAATCTGGTTATATAATTTAGATGTATACGTGCATGGTTGTGAAGTTTTTACATTTATTCATTTTATAGGATTGGAAATGTGTGTGTATAGGTAACTGGGATATTTCCTATCATGTCATTAATATGCCTACCTGGTGCTAGTCTCCATCCCCTAGTCTATCGAAGGCAGACATGGGGAGTCACGACACATGCCCCACTTGGATAGATCTGGACAGGAGGAAACTGTATGATATGCTCTAAGAAGTTGTATAGTCCATGTGATACTTCTCATTGAGGGTGAATCACCTATGAATGATTAGAAAAACAAATCATTAAGCATTAGTAGAGTTTATGTCTTGATTCATAACCATCTCAATTGTGCGTCCCAACCAAGAAACACACACATGTGTTAAACAAAATTAAATACATATTCTCCCATCAATATATTATAACCTAGAAATAAGTCCCCTCTTCTCCATCTCATTCATGTGACCCAAGGTGAAACTTCCTTTATTCTAAAGTCTTTACATACCTCATATGGCATATAACTATTAATTCATTAAGATTTTGGTCTTGATTTCTCTAGGGAATCTTCTCTTATCCTCTCCCACATTCAATTTATTTTATTTACTCTTTAATTATTCTTATACTATGGTCTCTTGGACCTAGAGTTTAAGTATACCATTTTTTTATGGTAGTTTTTTCTTTTTTTAGGGTTAATATTGTGGGATATGGGATCTTGGATACTTCATGGTGTGGTTTTAGGCTGGCGTTGTTGAAGTGCATGTGTTTTGATTTAATATTCCCTTTTCACATGTATATTTAATTTAAAAATTCTTGGTTAACATCTTATTGTGACATCCATGAATACAAAAATGTGTTGTGTGATATTGGGAATGATTTTTGTTGTTCAATGTAGTAATTTCATCATAATTATGTGATTAATTACATTGTTTTGCTAAATGATTCAGAAGAAGTGTTTGATAAAATTACGAGTTGGTTGTCTTATGTGATTTTTGGAATATAAATCATGTTATGAATTTGTAATTATTTTTCTGATAACATGGTGGTTATATTGGGTTCGTAAAATGGTTTTATAAATGGTTTTTACATGAAAATGGATAGAATTAGGTTCCTTAAAAATGAAATGGCATGTGGTGATGGTATGTGGCCTGATTGGATATTTGATGAAAATGATTTTGGTTTGAACATGTTGGGTGAGTACTTAAAAGGGGTTTTCTAAATTTTTGGCAAATAATATGTGTCATGTTTAAATCTTTTTCAAAAGGAGTATTCCATTTCCTAAAGGTTTCAGTTATGTGAAACATTCAAGAGGTATGTCCATAAATTTATGTGAAAATATTTACTGGGTTTATATGGAAAAATATCCTTGGAAAATTCTCTTACATTGTTTATATTAATTGGATGGTATGTCCTCACTATAGATTCATTATCATTAATTTATATGAATTGGTTGGAAATCCTCACTATTATCTCCTCATGAACCATTTATATACTATAGAAATTAGAAATCCATGGTGTGGGCTCCATGGGATCAATTTATTTTAAGAAAATAGATTAGTCCATGGGGTGACTTACTGATTCATGTTTTGTGAATTATTATTATATATGTTCATGTGATTAGATGATTGGTTTCCATCAGTTAGATCACCCTATTTATATATTTATAATTGAACATGGAATTCAGAGAGTATTTTATGTCAACGATTTTTGCCATAGATAGGATTACACTCTAGATACTAGCTCATATTATGTTGAAATATTGAGATTTATTATTATGGGATAGTTATTCTTGGTTAGTACCAAGTATTGTGTGGTCGAGCATATGTGGGAGTTATTGATGTCATCTAGTGAGGAAAGATCTCTTGGAGGTGTCATCATATATTTGTATGTTCTAAATTCTTCACACACCCTTGGTTTAAGCCATTCATATCAGAAATTATTTTTATATGGAGTATGGTTGAAATGAATTTGTTGGTTTGTTCTATTTTATTATTATTTACATTTACCTTATGTATTAATCAATGTTAGTGCTATCATGGGCCATGTATTTCTATAGAATTTAATCATTTTTTAAGTATTTATGGAAATTTATTTTGGAACGGTTTTACACTCTTTCCCTCATTTTAAAGGATGTTTAATTATTCATCTTTAAAATTAAATTGGTTTTCCCTTTGATGGGAATGCGGTATTAAAGTTGTAAAATGCGAAATGTATAATGTTTTTTATGTCAAAAATGAGTGTAAAAGATTACATTTATGTATTTTATTTCAATCCTAAAGTTGATGATTATTTTATTTTAAAGGAAGTTAATTGGGAATTGATTGTTTGTGAATTTCTACCAAGTTTTAGTACTCATTAATATTGTTCTTTGTTGTTTTTACATTTTGATTACAGTTTTATATTGGTCATGAGTGTCATGGGAGACTTTTTGATGTGGTTTCAAAGAGTGACCCTCGAGGCCACCTAGAGGCATTGTGGTTGTAATGTCTAGTTTGGTTTTGTTGTTTAGTTATTGTAATTTCAGGGTTTTGTAAAGAATGATCAGTTTAGATTCCATTATATATATATTGTCTGAAATGATTATCATTATACTATTTCATTTATTAAATTTTAATAGGTGAAATTATTCCCCCATTTTATCCACATTTGACTTGAAACTATTTCTAGCCCATGGGGAACAGGAACACCATTTGGGCCTTTCCATGGATCAACTCAGGTGAATGTTTGAGGTCGACCAAGGATGGTTCATGAAAAAATGGTGTCAATAGTGGTTTGTTCTGGGTAAGAAAAATATTGTAGAGGGCCTTATGTTATTTGGGATACCTTGGTAGATATTGTAATATTATTGGTGCTCTGGTTGAAAATATATGGAATCCTTTGGACAACACATTCCTAACCAAACCATTAGTTTCTAGGGGACGTTTTTTTCCTCATATCATTGGATAATTTTGTTGTTGTTTCACGGTGAATTAATATAGTGTAGGTCCAATAGTCTCAGTGAGATCACTAAGACCTAAAATCCATATAAAGATGAGAATATGGTTTAAGATAACTCTCTATGTTGGTGGTGTGATTGGAATATGGACACCAACCATATGGCCAACCGACCCATTTACAATATTTTCCCCTTTTAAATAATTTTGGATCACCCATGATTTGGAATTATTTTCAAACTATTATTATGTATTTGAAAAATTTGTATTTTAGAGGTAGTAGTGGGGTTCATGGATGAATTTAAAATATATTTTCAGAATTATTTTTGATTAAGTTATTAGAAAAATAGGTTATTATAATCAAAATCAAGGATTTATTGAACTTTTATGTTTTTAATGACATATATGATTTTTGTGGGTTTGAAAGATTCTTCAAAAAAATAAGTAATGAGTTGTGATCAAATGATATTTGATAGAATAAGCATTGATTACCAGCATAAAATATTTTTAATGGGACTCATGATATTTATATTTTAAATTGAAATGAATTGTAGAGTTTGAAAATGATTTTATTGATGATTTAGTGATTATTTGAAAATTTTAATGAATTATTAAATAATAAGTTATTAATTATCTTGAAATCATAGGTGAATTTTTTTCTTTGAATATTTGTAATATTTTTTTGGCCTTTCGTATTTTCATGGTTGCATACATATAGGGATATGTGTAAAAACATTTATGGATGATGGTATGAGAGGATTATTTCCCTAATTTTCATGAGTTGATGAGTGTTCTCGGGGGAAATGAAATGTGGATTTGTGACAATCCATGGAATACCATTGTTGAGTGTGAAACCCACCATGTTTTTTTTCTATCAAATGATTTTTAACATGGAATTTTTTTTTATAACAATTATTTACTTTATCATTTTCAACATGTTTTTGGTATTTTTATTTGGATGTGATTCATCTTCATAACTCTTATTGATGAGTTAGTTTTGATTAAGCTCTTTGTTTTCTTGTTTTTAGTCTTCACCCCAAAAAATATTTTATGTATATTTAATGTGCTTCCATGGGGGATTCAACATTGGAAGATCCTCCAGTTGATCAATCTATGGACATCCATCATGAGTTTCAAAAGATAAACTTTCCTCCCTTTTATGATCAACTTCATCATATTAATCTGGAAGAGTGGATGTGAAAGATTGTGAGAAAAATATGTTTTCTTGATTTTACAGAGTCTTTAAAGGTGATTTATTCTATGTTTATGTTTAAATTATCACCATGTAAGTGGTGGAAATCAGTCTCTCGAAACATTCCCTGGGTAGATATCACTAGGGATATCATAAAGGCTTTATTTTTCAATCAGTATTTCTCTATGATAGTTATGGTAAGAAAAGGGATTGAGATGTTATATTTACAGATATATAAAGGATTATTGTTGAAGTGATTCTGTTCTTTTTGGGAAATTGCCTACTACACTTTAGTGTGGGTCACAGATGATTCCTTTAATGCATGATGTTTTTAATATGGAATTCATCTTGATGTGCAATGGAAGGTATCAGTGTTTAGAATAACCTATTTCTAAGGTGTGGTGATGAATTATATTCATGTTAAAGACGTTTTTTATGAGAGTCTATAATAGCCTTTTGACCTTAAGTTCTTATATGTAGTATGGGTAATTACAGTAATTAAATGTGAATATAGCCTAATGTCATTGGTTACGTTCATTGATTCAAACTACCTATGGATCATTCATTGTCTTCTTATCTGTGTGGGATACTACTGTTTCCTCAGTACGATATTCCATATCAAAAGAATTTTTCATTACGAAATTAATGTATGACATGTCATTCATGTGAAAGTCTATTCCATTTACAATTGTAATATCAGCATGTTTTTAGAAGGCGATGTGGAGCCATTTTTTAGAGTAAAGAATTTTTCTAGGATGAATTTAAAATCCATTTCATTGTATGATTTCTTCTTGTAATGGTTGTATCATGGTGGTATTTTTTATAGAATCTTCATTAACTTGTAAATGTTGATGTTGGGGCTCTCATGAGATATTTGGTTTCAATGGAAGTGTGTTTGTCGTCAAATAATCTAATTTTTTAAGTGGAATGAAAGAGTCAGAATGAGTGATTTCCAGAGCCTGAATATATGGGAATAGTCACTTCAAACATCTTTTCTCCAACAATAGACACTGAAGTGAAGCGAGAATGTAGTCAGTAATCCTATGTTTATGAGGGATATTCACTTATCTTTTATCATATGTGTTGGAATGGATACCATTTATGTCCTCCTATTGTGATTTATACACCTCAAAAGTCCTATTATATAGGAAAATCCATTGATACATCATTTTCTTATTGCAATCCATGTTTATTGGAATGATCCTTCTTTGTTATATGGAGGCTACATGGTCTAATTTTGGTGATATGTCAAATATGGTTCCATTTTAGATGTGGACCTCTGAATTAAGGGTCATTCTATGGATAGATTTTTTTTGTTAGTTTTGGGTGTTTCTTTACGGGTTTTTTGTTTTGGAAACATAATGAATTTTTAAAATGGTGGGAAGAGACATCATATGTCTCATTGAGATTTCATCTAAATTAGTTCAATGTCAGTTGGTATATTATATTGGGTAGTCTATTCTGGCCTCCCATTTTGATTATTCAGAATAGTTTCCAATGTTGTCTATGAAATGTATGGATTCATTTTATGTAATATAATTTTTAGATACTCTTCTCTTTAGGGAGATTATAATCCTTTTTAAAGTGTTGTTTGATATTTATATCATGTTTCAAAAACTAATGTTGGATCATTTGAACATTTGAAGTAAGAAGTATGAGTTCTGTTTTGTGGTGGCTAAGTCATTCTTGGTTTGTGAGCTTGGATCTTCTGGTCATCCTAATTATTTATCCTATATTGATCAACTAGAAACCATTTTTGATTTTTAGGAGAGGAACGAGTTATGGTGTTGAAAAATTTCACCCATGGGTTTTTTTCATCCTTTGATTTGATTCATTTTTTATCCCTATTTTTCTCTTGAGTTCTATGTGTGATGGGTTAAATTTTTAGTTCATATATAGTTTATATTTTGTCTTGAGGTTATTATTTAATTTCCTCTTGGTGTTTATATAATGTTTAATTTTTGGTGTTGGAATCAAGCGGCATATGGTTTTCACATCGTTAGAGGAATTCGTGGAGCTTGCTCTAGGAAAACGTATGGGAATTTGAATTCTTCTAGTTGGGGGAACATGGACTACATACCATTTTAAAAACAATGTGGTAATCAGGCATGGAGTTTCTATCTCATAGAAGAATAATTTGTCATATTTTTCATAGGGTTTGTCCAACCATGTGTACAAACCGTGGGAGCTGACCATATCTTTCTATTTTTGAAATTCCTTTTGTACCCTCTTGACATTTGAACCCCAAAACGCCTCCCCTCTTCTCCCAATAGTTCATGTAAACCTAAGAGGCGACTTTCCTTTTTCTTTAAGCCTCTAAACATCCCCTATGGAGTTGAAATAAATAATTTTCGATTTTTTGGATAGATTTCTCAATACAGTCCCCTTCTCTCTTCTCCCTCTACTAATTTATTTAATATTATCATCTGTTCTTATTATAATATATCCTCTTAGACCTATAGTTCATGTATACACATTTTAAAATTGTGGATCTCTCATTTTTAATGTTTATATCGGTTGTTCTTGACTCTTGAATCATTAATGTGGTGGTTTTGTGTTGGCATTGTCTAAGAGATTGTGTTTTGAGGTATCCTTCTTTTTTCAATATCCATTTCAAATCAAGAATAATTTAATTCATTATTTTCTCACCTTCTTTGAATATTAAAAATAAATATGTGATATTTGGAGTTTTTTGGACCATAAGTTAGTGATTTCTTACTTGTTATGTGATAAATGGAATTGTTTTATTAAATTATTCACACCAACTATTTGATAAAATGTTTTTCTGGATTTCACATGTGATTTGTGGATTGTAAATTATGTTTTAGATTTTTAAATATTATTGTGACATATTGATGATATTTTTCTCTCAAATGGTTTAAAAAATTAGTTTATACTTGAAAATTTTTCTTTCTTGATTTTTTAAACTTGAAATATAATGTGATGATGATATGTGGAATTATTGTAACTTTGATGAAATTAGTTTTTGTCTGAACATGTGGTGCAAGTACTAAAATGGGGATTTATAAATTTTTATGGAATAAGATCTGATATGTTCACACCTTTATTTGATGGTGTATTTGGTTCATTTAAAAGCGACAGTTTGGTGAATCATAATTGAGGATGAATTTGAATTTTTTTAAAAATGGTGAAAGAGTTTATCATGAGAACTCTACTTCATTAATTATCTGGTCTATTTTATTAATTATATGGGATTTCCTAACTATGTAATCATCACGATTATTTTATTTTAATTTAAGGTATGTACTCACTATGGCCTCCTTCTAACCCATTTACATATTGTTGAAATGTGAGATCTTCAGTGTGTGAATTATTATAATATATTTGCATGTGATTGGAAGCTCTGGTGGCATCAGTTGGATCACCCTTTTTATATCATATTATCAAAACCTAAAATAATTATATAATTTTTGTTGTTGTATTACTACACAATCTAAGATTATGATCTGGCTAGTGGCTCATATAAGGGTTATAATATTTATTTATGTTAGTATAGGATATATCCCCTTTTTCTATACCATGTATAGTGCGTTCAATCATGTATGGGAATTATTGACGCCATTAGGTCAGAAATCCTCTATGAGATGAGTCAACATGTATTTGTTTTCTCTAGATTTTTTATGAGATCCTAGGATAACCCATGTCTGTCATCACATTGTAATCTATAGAGGATGGATGAAATGAATTTGTTATTGGGATTCTCTTGTATTCTTATTTACATCGACCATATTCATGTATATATATTAGTGAAATCATGTGTGGTGTATTTTGTTAGAATGTAATATATTTATTTTGAAGGTTTTATGGTAACGGTTTTTGGAATGGTTTTACAGTCTTACTCACATTAAAAATAATGCATTATAAATCATAAAAATTCAAGTGGGTTTCCCTTATAAATGAATGTTGTTTTAAAGTGGGAATATATATGTTTTCCTTTTTTTGTTTTTAAAGTGGAAACTATGTCTACAAATATAAATTTTTTTATTTTATTTCATACTTGAAGGTGATATTTGTTGTATTTTAAAGGATGTGCATATGAAATAGATTGTTCAGGCATGTCTACTGAGTTTTAATAATCATTACTATAGTTCATTTTTTTATCTTGTGATTCAAGTTTCATTTGGTCACAATAACATTGGTATACGGTTGGATATGGTTTCGTAGAGGGACCCTTGGGGTCACATAGAGACATTGAGGCTTCAATGTCCATTTGGGTTTTTTTTCATCAGTTGTTTTTATTTTCATATTTGCGCAAATTGTGTTTAGTTTTGTTTCATTTCCATATATTTGGGTTTATTTTATTGTATTTTTATTTCATATATTCATTTTTATTAGTAAAAACTGTTTCCTTAGATAGTTTATTGATGATCGATACTAGTTTTCATCTCGTGGTAATCATGTATACCCTTCATACCATTCCATGGATTGAATATGGAGACAGATTTGTGGTTGACCAGGGTTAGATTGTGAAATAGATAATAATATTCTTTTGAGTCAACAACCTAATATGGTTATAGTTGGAATATTGATGTTTTTAGATATATTTTCATAATAAATTGGATATTAATAGTTGTACCAATGCCAGAGAGTTATTGAATTATTTATAAGGGAACATGTCGATAGTGTATTTTTCCTTCCACCAACAACCTCTAACATTAAGTATATCATTAGACCCAATTGAAGTTGAAACTTTTACAAATAAATTATTGAATTTATTTGATAATGTGACATGACTTTTTCATAAATTACTCTTACATATTTTCTAAAAAAATAACTGAATTCTATAACAATCTAGGATTTAGTGGTTTAGTATCTTATAGAAATAAAGATAATACATCACATGTTATAAAAAAAATAAAAAATGCATAAATATTTCATCACTATAATACTGAAATATATCATGTTATCATTTGTGTATGTATTCACGTGATGTTATATATCAATGAAAGGAGTGATCTGGAATTCCTGGATGGGGAGGAATAACAAAAAAGAAAAAAGAGACATGAATCATTAGTGTATAGAGATAATAATTACCATAATGAATTAAAAACATGATTGAGCCATATAAAAATGAATGGAATGTTCCATATTCATAATAATGAAATATCATAACATATTGGTCAAATGTGACAGGTAGTTGTGATTAATGATTTCATCATTATCATGCATAAAATATGTTTATAAATCACAACATCATAATTATGATCAAATATTTAATTGTGTTCATTCATAATAAACATTTTCTAGTGAGATATATCACATTTCAAAATTAAATGGACATATAAATAATTTCATAACCACCAGTCACGTCATTAAAGGTCATAATCATACATTACCTATGAAAAAGAAATATATAATAATCATAGTCATGAAATAATCACATGGAATGGAATATTTTAAATAAATATTTTATAAAGAATACATTCATGAATAACCATTTTGGTAGAAAATGAATAATTTATGTTATATTTTTTTATAAAACCTCTTCATTCTGTGGTGTAGAAGAAAAACCCCTTGAATAATCAATGCAGTGTTTTGGAAAAAAATATCTGAATGAAAAATATTTTTATTTGGCATAGAAATCATTCTAAAATAGTAGGAACATTCATATCCCTCAAAAGAGAGCGGAAGGAATAGTGAAATTACATATTCAAGAAAAAAATTTAATATATACTAAAAATATCAAGAAAGAGGTGATATTCAAAAATAGAGTGATTGGGGATTAAAAATCCACTTACATTAATTCTTATTTGGTTTCATCTCATTTACCCTTTTGGAATAATGGAAATATGTTTGTTAATAAATGTTACAAAGAGTGAATTATATTCATTTATGATACTATTGGAACATAATAATTACATTTTTCTATTTTATTATAAATTAATTTATGTGATAATAAATTATATGTAATTTTATTTATAAATAAGTATACCCTTATATGAATTTAAAATTTTTGTTCAATATCATTTATACATAAGTTAATTTAATTCGAGAAGCAGAAAAAATCATATACTTATAAATTTTTTTATCATGAATACCTTATTATTACCATCCATAAGAGCAGTGATAAGAAAATAGTTTTCAACTTCCTCATTGGTAGTTAACTAACTATTAACAATGCATTATTCAACAATGATGTGTGAGGTATATGATATGTAATCATATTATTTATAAAATTGTTATATTATGTTAAAATCCTCAAGATCATGTAAACATACTATTTAATGAATTTGTAAAGGTTTTTATAATAAATGAAAGGGGTAATTTGGTTATAATAAAGAAAAAATAAATTAAAATATGAAAATAAATTGTCTCTTTTATTAATTTTAAACTTTATATTTCCCATAAATTCATAATGTATGGTTGTTTTATTAATTAAAACTTTCACTATGTACTATATGGGGATTAAGATATGTTAATTTGGTTATTATTATTCTTTGGCATGTGCAAGTAAAGTGGTTCAAAATAGGAGGGAGAGGTGGTATTTAAACATGACGAGATGTGTGTTTTAGTATGAAATATTGAATAAAATATCGAGTCATAAGTAATTAACATAATAGTGAAATATTTTACATTTTAAAATATAATTAAATAAAATAAAATTATTTTATAAAATTCAAACGCTGTATAATTATTATTTATTGGTTATATGAAAATGAAAGTATAAAAATGAAAAACATGCTCATATTAAGGAAAAAATTACATTTTTAGTCATTATAAAATATTTTTTTGGAAGATGAATTTAATAGATTATTTGATATATTGACCAATGTTTAGGCTAGTCATAAAATTATAGAATTTATTGGGCCATTATTACAACACGAATTATTTCATTTAAATCATTCAAATTATGGAAATACGATATTATAATGTACACAAAAAAATGGTGTTGTTAAAACATTTACAAAAATAACCCTTATATAATTTCATAGATATGATTCTAAAAGTGAAATTTCTTTTATAAATATAATTTTTTATTATATTCTATTTTAGTTTATTAATATAAAAATTAAAATTCTTATGAAATATAATAAAATTTTATTTACTAAAAAATTATTATAATTTCATTACATTATAAATCTAGGTATTTATTTTATGAATTTGAGATAATTATATTTTATAAAATTACTCATAATAAATAGTTTTCATATTATATTTTATTAGTTTATGTCAAATTACTACTACAGAGGTAAGGCCACTATTTCTAATGATCAGTTTACTTTTTTTAATGGCCAAGTTACTATTACAATAATCAAATTACTATTCAAATGTTTATAATAAATCAAATAAATATCTCTTAGTTAATTTATACATTATTCGATATAGTTCAAAACCCATTAATATATATATTTTTTTCTGAAATATTAATTATATTATTAATATTTTATTTATTTTCAATATTTTTATTTGTGGGAGAGAAAAATCTAATAGATTAGGACGATCCTAGTTGTGTCCTACATCCCCTTATCAACAAGTGGTTCCTCCTCAGGCGTTGATTGATGGGTGACTCATTTAGGTCTCTTTAGAATTCATTTATGGAGGAGAGGTCAGATCTATGATTTTTCATTGAGTGACAGCTCTTAGTTGTTCGAAACAGTTTTATGGTGCTGGTGGTGGGATTATAGCATCAGTCACAGTGGTTTCCCTATGAGAAGAGGTGGCTGGAGTCGATGGTGGGTTTTAGGTTGGATGTGTGAAGCCCGGGCCTTTTTTTTCATCACATGATGATGTTTCTGGACCATCATATTTTTTGTAGACTGAATTTTTGGTCTCAATGGTTGAAACCCTTTTTCAGAGATCCCTTATAGTCAAAAAATATTAAGAGCTTGCATGGTGATGAGGGTGAAATCATTATAGATCAGGTTGTTCAGTCTTCTTCGTGCAGTTTTGCAGGTGTTCCTATGCTCGGGGGAGGCTTCATCAGGTCACGGTTGCTCCTCTCCTTTGAGACCCTAGCCAATATCAATAGCTTCTTCAGCCTCCAGATCATTCGTTTCTCTCCTATTTGGTGCAAAACAAGGGATGCACTGAGGCATTGCGATGTGCTGGTCATCCGACTGTTGGTGTTTTAGGAGGCTTTGATTGTTTGGGCTAGTTCTAGTGGTTGTTTTTACCTGAATTTCTTCTTCAACTATTTTGTTTCACTGGTTTCAATATTCCTTCACCAAATTTATAATAATTTACCTGTGTTTGTTGATAGAATGCTCAGGGAAAGTCATTTATTCTTCCATGGTTTCCCAAAAAGAATACCCAGCTATTTTCCCGTGAAGTGAATTATTTCAGTTGAGTTGTTGTTGTCTTTAGATGGTGAACAATCTGTGTATTGGAATCTGCTAATGTTGTAGTATTTGGTTGGATTTTTTTTTTTGGATTTTATGGTGCTATGGTTATTGATTTATGGTGGAGGAGGAATTAGGTTTTTTGGTGTGAAGGTAATGTTGTATGGGGGATGATGTCTGTTTGTATGGTTTGATCCTAAAGGGGCTTTTGGTTTTTTGAATTGATTACAAAGGAAGGAGGGAGAAAATGCAGCCGGATATGGCCACATGGAACATTCCATAGACTGGGATTCATAGATGGTGGTTCATCATTGTAGATATTAAAAAATTTGGAGGTTTGGGATCGTATGGAGTTAGTTATGACATCATGAATGTCCTTTGAAACATCACACATGCTGGCCGAATAACCTTGCAATGGTGGAGAGCTTGATCATGGTAAAATTATGGGACGTGAACCTCCATGTTTTCAGTTTGGTTTTACTCTCTAAGATCTCCAAGCTATAATTTTTCTTATTTTCATTATTTTTATTTAGGTTTTCCCCTTCTTCCGTTTAAAGGGGGATTTATTTTAATAATAAAATTGAAGTCCATTGGGCTTTTGGATCGGATGATCGCTATTTTCAAATTATTATTTTTTCCAACTTAAATTTTCTCCAATTGTAATATTTTTTATTTTCATGGTTTTTGTTCTTTTATAATGTAACGATACCCATTTTTGAAAAAATTCAGTAGGTTTTGTATGTGTATAATATTACACAATTATATAATACACATTTATACATGGAAAAAGTATTACTTTTAATGATTCGGTTATTACATTATTCCCACATTTGAAATTTCATTCTCGAAATTTCAAATTATTTTATAATTTGATAATATATGAGGGTAAATCTATTTCATATTATTCATTAGTTCCCATGGTGCCTATTAATATTCATTATTCTGTCTTAATACCTTGACAAGGTGAATTTGGCTTTTTTTACATAAAAATTTGTCTGAACAGTCCAAGATATTCAAAAACTACTCCATTTAATAGAGTTAAAAATCTAGTTACACCACCTTTTAAAGTATTCTATGAGATTGATCGAGTATATAATTCCTCTAGATTGACATGTGGAACACAACATAAACATGATTAATTTTTAGTGGATATATTAGATGATATTCCACTACTTTCCTAAGATCGCTGATATCAAGGGGTTAAATCTCCCCAGTGTTTAACAATTTACTCTTTTCAATAAAAATGAATATCTCCCATTACAATATTCAATGTAAAACACTATCTCTAAATTGAAACTACATGCCCTATTGAGGGTTGTTATAATTTCTCCTTTATAAATTCATTGTATATTTTATATGTTGTTGGATGGATTAAACCCTGTATGGAATTTCCTTCACAATATTCAATTCCTATATAATTTTTTATCCAAAATCACCCCAACATATATGTGTTATACAACACATTTCATATAGATCTTAGTATGCATTCATTTGAATAATTGAGTGGAAGTTGAAGTTTTATGAGAAAATGAATATTGAGAGTTGTTGTCCTATATTCCATTAAATTCCATTCCATAGGATCCCAATATGTTCTTGTGTGTGAAAATAATCAATTATGGTTTTCCATTTGTTTCATTGTGATAGTACATACTAAATTTCAATTCATTATTTAGTGTATATTGATTGATTCACTATATTCTAAGAAAAACATTAGATGGTTATTAATAATAATAAAAATATGTTCCACATACATCCTCACTATTTTCTTTTGCATTTATCATGGAATGCTAATCATGAGATAAATCATCCTAATATAGATAAAGTGTGTGGTCATAGTCAGTTGATCCACAAAAACCCATATTGAATTACTTCCATGGGATGTATTCAAGTGATGAGTGAAAACTTTCATGGTAATATTGAATCATTTCAATATTGGTATGGGAAAGGTTTTGGTTATATACTTTGAATTGTTTCACTATACAAAATTTTAAAACACAAATCACGTTGAGATGTACTTGTCAATATCCTTCTTCATGTTATTCCACTATAGGTTCTCATTATGATAATCATACATCATGGTCCATCCTATATGGATTGAGAAAGATCATCTATGAGAATTATCCAATAAATCATTATTTATCTCATGTCATTTCAGAACAATTAATCTAGTTAAAAATAAAATTACACCATCTTTATTGATGTTGAATTAAAAATGATTCCTTTCATTTACTACTTCCACCTTATTATGAAACTATAGATCATCCCTTTTTGTCCCAATTATCTTCTTTCTATAGAAGGTTGGGAAATAATTTTAAAAATTTAGTATATATTCCCCACCATTATGATTTATAGATCCATTATTTATAAATCAATGAAGAAAGGGTCTTTCTCAATTTGTATCAGGCATAGTGTATTTGTTTATTTTATACTATGAGAATCATATTCCTTATTTATCATTCTTATATGGTAATTAATAGAGTTATCATAGTCTTTGATCATATCTAGCCATATTCACTGACATGTGTTGAGGTCATTATATGTGAATATATACTTTACATTAGGTTTATATTTAAATGTCTCATACCTCTCATAATAAAGGTAATGTCATTAAATATTCAATGCAAAAAGCATAGCTACTGAATCCAAATCTTGCGTCAGATTTTTTTTCTCAGGGATCATAAAATTTTAAGAAGAATAGATTATCACATTATAATTTTTTATGAGTAAAAAATCAAAAAATTCATTGAAACATCATTATATATCACAAACCCTCTTCACATGAGAGTGGTGTTAGTGTATGAATAGTGATTAGCCTCTTATTGTTTTCTCTAAATATTTCCTCACATTATTCTATATAGACAAGCATTACCCCATTGCATGATGACAAATTTTCTATAAAAAAACATTATTTTATATTTTCATACAAATAATTGGTAATACCCATATACATCATGAATAATATAGATTCTAATAAAACTTATTGTATTTGGGACAATCCAAAAATTCCATTATTATTAAAGGGTATATAAATATTCACTCATTTTTTGTCACATTCCCCATAAATGTCTTTTTGTATCCATACGTCGTGTTTTATAATCATAGAAAACGAATTCCTCATTCTTATTATTTGCATCACAATACTTATTTTATCTTTATATTCTTATTTTCACTTAGTGTAAATGATAATATCACCAATAAAAACTATAAATAATTGGGAATGTTGACTCTAATGAATCTATACATAAAATATATTATAATTTTAAGGGAATTAGTAATTCTTAATGGAATCGCTTGGAATTCATTATATAAATACCTTGAACCAAATATTGTTTTTTGGAATTTATTCCTTCTTAAACATTATATTATGTTGTTGTTAATGGAAATATATATTTGAGAAGTACCGATATACACATAGTTTAGAGAATAATCTAACATTCCATGATGGGTGATAATTTTACTTTATAATGACCATTTTGATATCCCATTATTTTATACAAAGACATCTTGAACCATCCTTTTTCATATAAAAGTGATCCAACTAACCCAAAATATGATTCACTAGGACATATGAACCATTTTAACAAATTATATTTCATATAATTTTATAATACATCTAATTCGATCGATGATACCCAATAGTGGAATTTGGTTATAGGTGTAGCTCCAAGTATAATCTCAACTGAGAACTCCAGCTTATTATCAAGAGAATTTCATGAAACTCTTCGTGAAATAAATTTGTATATTCTATTATTCTGGGAATTTGATCATGTTTGTTTCCATCCTTCCACACAACCATTAGGAATTATATGATTCTTCATTAGTTAACAACACCAATACAATTTATGGAATTTTTAAAGGAGATTCATGATATTCCATGAATTTCTATAGAAGAAATAACTTGTTTAAAATATATAAATACAATTAAAATTCCTCATAGTTGATATGGAATATATAAAAAATAATTCTTCCATGAAAATTATAGAATTATATTCCACCAAGGGATGGATTATGAGATTCAATATAAGATTCCTCCCATATTAACTTAGAAGAGAAGAGACCAACACCTGGTTAAAATGATTGTGACACTATGTATTTTTGAATATTACTCTATATCATGTTAATAAGGATGTGAATGACTAGTTCTAGAAAACAATTCAATATATAATTGAGTTACATGAACTAGTATAAAATAATCATATTATGATTATAGAGTGAATATTATTTTCATGTAGTATGAATTCATCTTCCTATTCATATCCATGATGGGTGAAAAAAAATAATTCTTTTTGTTATTCAGATTTAGTTGTTGCTGAAGATGATTTCGATCGAATGATTTTTTACTAGAATATAATACAAATTTCTATTTATATTTTATTTTTACGAATCCAATCATATATGCTACACCATAGGTTCTTTACATTACTCTATTATATTGGTGTCTACATCATGCCTCTTTGATATTTATGATATTAGTTATAGTGAACTAGAATAAATATGAAATATGTAATTAAATTTTGTCAGGGTTTTGATTATAAATATCACAATATTTTCATATCCTAAATATCTAATGGTCTTGTGTCTTGGAACCAAGCTACATAATAATAATATTTAACAACACCTATGAAAATTTATCTTCAGCCACAGTTCTCACGAACCTTCAAAAGATAACCCATGTGGTGTATCCATCTTCATAACTAAAGGATATGAAACATGATAAAAATATTGTGGGTAAAACAATCCATAAACAGATGAAAACATGATGAAAACATATATATCGTGAGAAAATATAAAAATACATCATAAAAAATATCAAATAACGTATGATCATAAAATTTTATTATGAAATAAAAAAATTTATGACCTAGTTCAAAATGCCCCACACTGGTAATATAACATGTGAACATGGAATTCTAGTTCGGAATACAAAAAAAATAATTCAAAATCAAGAAATAAGTCATTTAATGGAAAGGAAATGCAAGTTGAAAATTATACCTAACTAGGTGGAAAAATGGAAATGTGGAGAGACTATATTTATAGGAAAACCAATGTGAGAAAATCCATTATAACCTTTCCTATTTAAGAAATTGTTTTTTCATATTCATGAATATGTGATAGAACACATCATGTACTTTCTAGTGTGAGCATACTCATGATTTCTACATATAACTATCTAATGAGATATAATATTAAACCAATGCATCTGTGTGAGACATTAGACCCCACCCATCATCATCTATGAATTTGTGTTCCACTAAAAATCAGTCATAAATATATCATAATGAAATCATCGAAAAAGAAATGGTTTTAACATAAAATGATTATATGAAATCATGGGAATAAAAATAAAATTTACTATAATTATTTATAACATAATAACATATATAAGTATGAAAAAACCTCCCGTCATGGTAGGTAATCCTTATATGATAAATAGAAGATAAGATTCCAAATTTTAATAGATGCCTTTTAAACATTATTATAAATTAATATATGTAAACTTCATTAAAAAATTTAGGTAAATGGACTAATTTTGAAATCCATTTTAGAAATAGTTCAAAAAAAATGTTATATGAGATTTTATAATGTATTAAAAAATAATAAATAATAATTCATTTGAAATTATAATGTTTAAATGAATCATAAACAGAGATAGAATGAAAATTACATGATGATTTTAAAAAAATAAAGTGAAAATAATTTAAAAATTTTCATTTTAAAAATTATCATTAATAATTATATATGGGAAAATAAAATAAACTTGTAAAAATAACATTTGGATGTAATGATAAAACATTGTATTCAGATATGATGGAGAAATCCTTTTAAACATTCTGAAACAACCTTTTTGAGAACCTACATCACTAAAAGGATTATGAATCCTTCGTTTAAAAATTTTTAATGGTGGAAAATTATCAGTGTATATAAAATAAATTGGAGTTTACACTAGATAAATATGTACACTACTGGGAAGTAAAAACAAGGATATAGAGGAAGAATCAATGTAATTAAATAAAAATTAATCTTAAGATAAATCTTTTTTAAATATAATCATCAAGGAATAATAATTTTGTATGAAACAAAATTTCCCAATAATATTGTGTGGAAATATAAACTTAAATTATAAAAATTTATAATAGTTATACTGTGAATGATAATTTTCAATGAAGAATGATTATTTGTCAAGGATGAGAATTATGTCACTAGAACCCCTTATATATTTTTTAATTCTGTAATAAAATAGAATTATATGATTAAAAATCATTTGGTTTAGTAAATAACACGAATTAAATAGTTTATTATTCCCAGAATTCATTTATGGATAGTGCATACACTAATTAAATGAGAAATTGGTCCATAATATTTATACATGTCTCAATGAAGATAATTGTTATGAAAACCCATTACCCTGTTTCATTTATTAGATAATGAAACACTAATATCATAATAAAAACTAGAAACCTTAATAATTTTTTTTAACCTTATTAATATATGCTATATTTTATAAACAAAAATTATTATAAATATGAATATTGGTCAGTTAAAACTTATTTTCAATCATTCGGTGTTTATAACATTAACTGATTTCCCAGATTATATAATATCAAAATAATAAACCATTAATTGATACCAATTTCATAATATATGTATATATTTAATGAACTATTGTTATTTAAGTTAATTTTATTTTAATTATTTCTTACCATTAAATATTTTTTTAGTAATACTTCTTGAAAATATAATCAATTTTGACTCCTTTTTGGGATTTTAGTGAATAAAAATGACACTTTAGTAATATGAAAAAATTTCAATATAATATTTATATAAAAATTTATAAAAAAATTAATTATTAAATTATAATAATGTCATTTTTAATTTTATATAGTCAAATATAATTGAGTTTTGTAAGACTGTTAATGAAGGTAGTTAAACGGACCCAAACATGATCATGCTTTATCTCTATAGGGGATTATGGTGAAAGAGTTGTTTCATATGAATTAATATTAATATAAAAGATTAATAAATGTATATTTTTTATTTTTTAATGTTTATAAAAAAGTTTCTAATTTCTTTGGATAAATAACTAAAAAATAGAAAAAAAGAAGAAAAAAACTAGTCATTGTGGATGAGGTAGTCTGAACACATATATGATTCATATTAAATTGTTCTTATAGGTTGAATTAAATTAATAACTAAATAAATCACCATTTAAACAAAAAAACATCTCAATAAACCAATTTTAGTGAATTAATCATATTATTATGGTGATAAGAGAATTTGAATAGTAATATTAAAAAGAAAATCATAATAATATGATAATACTTATGTTGGAGACCTAATAATTTCATGGAAGTCCCTAGGGAACATAAGATATTTACATAACAATTAGTGAAGAAGATATTATATTTATAAAATAGGATCATATATATATAATTAAATAGAATATTTTCAGTGAGGATATATCCTTGTTTCATTTAAAATAGATGTAATTTCTTATGGATTATGATATTTTCATTTGTTTGATGGTCAAAGTGATAAATAATGATTTGAAAATGTAAATATGATAATAGAATCACATTAAATTGTTTTTAACAAGGTATAAGAATATATTGGTGTATGCATATTTCTTATGATTCTTGGATGTTATTGGATTTTTAAAACAACATTTCTAGAGAAGAATCCTTTGGTGGATAGTTGGCACAAAATTATTGGTAACCATGATGATCAATCCCGCATACTATATTACATAGTGATATTATTTTTGTTACAAAGAGATAAGGTCTTAGTAAAAAATATTGTTCTAAATGGGGTATCACAGTTTTTAAAAAAAATCACATAATCCTGTAAGGCAATGTAGAATTACAATAATGAACTGTAGAGGTCACCTCATGTCTTGCACACATTTTTTCTAAACCATGTGCCAATCTATGTAAGGGAAAGGTCACATATATACATTATCCCTACATGTGTGGTGAAGTGTTTTTCAGACAATGTATCTTGTTTTTCAAGGATAATTACTTTGAGAGATTAGGTATTCATGGTTAGAACACAATTAGTCATATTGTATGACATAACCATGTACCTCATTAATGTGATGAAATAATTATTTTATCCTTTCCTTCATGTCTCCTTAAACTCTCATTTTTTTTATCACTTGTGGAAAATATCCTACCCCTGTGTAGGTATATCCCATGGACTCTTTTTAGATTTTATGCTCCTCCATCATCTGATATCTTATTCAAGCAACATCAGACATGTTTAATTTCAGTGATATGACTACTACTCCACTTATTTATTTTCCATGTTTATCTTACTCTATAATATTCATTTTAATTGTGAGTTAATATTCTATATTATCTAATCATAAAATGTTTCTTATATTAGATCAAATAAAATCATGGTAATAAGTGTTTTTTGTTTAATGTGTCATGGGTTAGTTTTTCTATATTATTTTCAAATAAATATTCATTATTCAAAAAATGTACAGTTTTTAATGTGCGAGTATATTCAGTCCTCGATTATAATTTAAAAAAACACAAAAAATTAATTCACCAACTTTACACTTGATGTTCTATGGAATTTAATGACATTGTTGGAGGATTTAACCTCAACATGGTCTATCCTTTTTTGTATACCCTATTATTTTCCATCTATGGCACTGGTTGTAATCAACCCAAAATAATTATCAAGAATGCTCAGTTTAACTATTAATAAAATTAAATAGATTAAATATTATAAAAATATTATTGTTAATTAAAATATTGAATTACTACCAACATGGATTTTCTTCACTTTTGATTTAAATAAATTTTAATGTGGTTTTTATATAAATAATGGAAGGAATATTGTGTGACTCTAGTTAATGTAATCTAAAATCAAATTAATTAAATTGTTAAATGTTTAAACTCTACTATCTGGCATTATTTTACTTTATAAATGAAATTATAAGTTACTTAAATGAAATATAATGATGAATCGAAATGGATATTTTAAAAGAAATAGTTTTATTTATTAAATATATAGTGCCTTATGCTTTTTGATGTTTTCTCATAATAAAAGAGTGGTTAAGCTTGATCATGCCTTTCATTCTAGAGGGGATTCCTTGATAAATAGAATGATCCCATGGCGATTTATTGTTCCAACCACTAAGTGAGATAAAATTGTAGGGTCTGTTCCAAGACATACATGTATGTGAATTCCATTCCATGGTTTTGATGATTCTATTAAAAATATAGAAAATTAAAATTCCTTGGATTATCCCCAAGAATTTATCTTGATTTCCTTATAAATAATATCATATTAAATACCTCATAGGGAACCAAATCCTACCGACATCAATATTATGATGGTTATGACTAAATTAATGAAATTTGAATGTTTTATAATTCAATTGTAAGGATTTATCTTGAGGATTAGACTCAAACCCCTATAGCAAATTGTAGGAGTTGTTAATATGGGTTCTATTAACTCTCTGAGGCCCTAGAATCCTTGGTTTCACCATGGTTCTTTCATTATAATTATCAAAATCATTATTCTCTTTATTTAGATAATGATACAATTAAAATACATTTTCACTATGTAAGAGCCTTGACTGTATGCCTCGATTTCTCATTATTTAATGTATATCATTGCCGAATTCTCTTCATTCATGTATGAAAATATAGAAATTGTTGAAAATATTTAATGAAATTATGACTTATGTAATGATGATATGGTGGGCTAGGTATCCATGATAAACCTTACAGTGAAATGGATTTATTATTTATTTCACTACAATTATTTTTATCTATGAACCCATTACCTTATTTTATATTCAAAGTCAATATTCCATTTCAAACTCTATGTTAGGGCCTGTTGATTTTAAGTCACACCACAATCAGTCTATCGTTCGGTACTTTCATAGACCATGTGGTTATATTTTTAGGATTAAACTCATATTTCATGTCTTTATTCATTTTTTGGTGTGTACATTGATACAGAAGCATATAATAACATCCCTAATCTGATGCATAGGATTCTCATAAAGATATCGTTTTTTGGATTTAGTTATTTTTGTTATGCATAGGTTGTATGCCAACTACCATGTTTTCATTTATCATACATTTCAGTGATTGTAGATTTGATAGTATTAATCGGTCAAAGAAAGGAAAAGAACCATTTATACTTTTGATCACCCAACATATATGCAAAAGACTAAGTGGGAATGTATGGGAATGTAGTTAATAATTTTCATTATTAGAGTTTATTATTAATTCACTTTGACTGATGGAGGTAATTTCCACTTCATATTGATTTAGGATATTTTCATTGTTTTATCCTATGACTTGTATTTATATGAAATATTATTATAAGAATAATTTTAGAAACCTAGAGATTCACCTTCCATTTATATTCCTTTCTATGTATTTTTTATATATTTGTTCAATGATAGCGATTATAAGATATTTATTTAATTTAATATATTGTTTAATTATATAATATGGTGGAGTGATATAACTCAATGTATTTTTTTATATATTTCATATGTGATATAATTATATGTCGTAATGGTGGTATATGTTTTATTAATAAAGTCTCTTCACATTCCTTAATTGAATTGTCCAATATAGCTTGATGGTGGCACATTAACTAAGCAGTCGTAACATGTTTGAGCCATGTCCATTGATCACAGGGGATGAGGAATTTATAGTTGCGATTAAATGGGTTCCGATAATAATTTGTAATATTTATGGGGATTTATAAATTTTTAGCAGTAACAGATATATTAAAACTATTATAAATGAACATTTTGTATATGAAAATAATGATAAAAAATAATGTTTCTATTATGTGGATTCCAATTGTAACATATAAAGAAAATTAAAATTGGGACAACATAATTGTACTTAATCGAAATAAAAAAAGATGTTAAAAAGTTCAATTTGAATCTTAATTCATAATAATAATGGTTCGTGCACTATGAAGTGTCATTTTTTAAAATAAAAAATATAATGAATTTTACGTTTATGATTTGGGTATCATGAACAATTTGATTGAATCCTAGGATGCACAACTAGAAATAATAATGTCTAGTGGGACACATTTATTGTGAGATAGACCTTCAATGGATGTTATAAAAAACACTGTTAAATTAATGGGGCCTTCTTAGTTCACTATTATCTTTTATTATGACTTAGTAATTAACCCCAGTGGGTACCCTATTGCCATGTAGGGATGGATATATAATGATTTAAGAAACCACTAATATGTGTTTTGTAGCAATATATGGTATAATTATACTAATATGATCCATAAAACATATTAATGACTAATTAATTTTTTAACAATATAAATATGAGTCATCATTAAATAAAAATTCCAATTAAAACCTAACAAGTGATTTCATGTATATATTGGAATTGATATTTTCATAAACTAATCCAATTAACAAAATTTATACTAAAATAACGGGAGAATAAAATGGATAAAAATAAATATTTAAGATAGAATTTCTAATTTAGACATGATTTCAGCAAAATAAAAAATGTTTGAAAAGATGTTTGATATAATGTGCTTTTATTTCCTTATAGATTTAGGTGAATAATATATCAAATATGATCTCATATCTAATATGGAACATTATTTTATATAAAAACATCTTTAAAATATTTTAAAAAACAAATTAGAATTTCTGTTTTTTTAAACTCTCGACCATCATGTATGTGATATTTCAATCATTCACTGAGTTTTTACATAGGGTTGTAATGTGTAAATTTGATATATCATTCTTTGAATTTTAATTAGGTTTCATTGAACCTAAATGTGAGGTACTAGATCATAGTGAGCATCTTAAAACGACTAATATATCGGTTGAATTATTGATGATTATGTTAGGGGTGCATGCCCAATTGTGGTATCACCCTCTAAGGTGAATTATGAAAAATAAGTATTGTGTCACGTTTAATAAGAGCTGATTCATTGAAGGAATGTTTTCTGAGTGCAGCAATCATAGGTTCGAAACAAAAACCCCATGGGTATGGGTTGTCTTTTGGAATATTGTCCTTTTTTGAGAGCTTGAGAATCATGTAATGGTCAGTTTCACCAATTTAGACATTCCTTGGGCATAATGAACCACTTAGTAGGCATGTGACCATTCTTCTTATTCAAATATAGATGACTCGGATGTTTATCAAACATTTTAAGAGTGGTGTCATTTTATACAAATATAGGATATATATTTTTCATTGGAAATCTAATTCATGGATGCGTATGGATGATAAGTCGATGGATATATAAAATTAAATTATGTTGTGTTGATGAAATGTATGGGTAGTACACTTTGATACACATGTTTACAATCATGTTGGGAAAATATTATGTAAAAATATAGTAGTTCAGTTGAATTGTTTATGATTAGAGCTATTATGATGTGTATATGGGTCATTTCCAGAGTAGGCTGACCTATGAATATAGAGAATTTTGACTTATGCATGCCCTTAGAATAATGTTTTAAAAATTATTGTGTGTTGAAACATGTTATTTGTAGTTGATTTGGATTATATACTTAATTTAAAGGATGTCTGTGATCATGGATTTGGAAGGAATCATAATTAAATCTACAGTAAATCTGATCTAGTTTTCTTTTATGAAACATGTTTTATTGTTTTTTCTTTATCGTTTATGGGAAAAAAATTTCAACATCATTTACCATTATTCTATGGATTATGGAGTTTTTTCCATCTGAGGAGTTCTCTAATTTAGTAAATATTATTTAAGAAACATCTATTATGGGAATCATCACGTTGATTGAAGAAAATTATTATACTCCTAAATAGAGGGTGCACAACTATAAAAGATCATTTGGGAGAGGTCACATTTATATTTTAAATCCCATGAATGTGGGATGTTTTATTTTATATTCCATGAAACAATACTGATAATAAAACATTTTTATGGGATTGGATGGGGTCTATAAGCTAGATTTAGGCTTGAGGAGAATGAATGATCAATGGAAATATTTTAAAAAAAAGTGTTAGCGATTTAAAGAGGTGTGATAATGAAATGGTTGTATATAAATGAAACCCCTGAATTTTGTATTAATATGGTTGTACTTATTTGGCCATGTGTAAATGTTCCTTGGACACCCTTTTAGAAAATATAGTGTATTCGATTAGTGATATGTGTCAATAATAGCAACCAAGGTTTTTCTACAGGAGGGTACTAGTGATGCTTTCACTATTATTATGTTGAATAGTTGGATACAATTGGTTAGAGACAATTCTAGGAAATTTATTTTGGATATAAAGAGAGTGTCCTAGGTCTTACTTAAGATCATTGATATTACCTTTTTTTCACCTTACATCAATAAAAATCATGTCCCTATTCATGAACTTATCTAGTTTTCACTAAGAGATAATCCATAATATAACAATCTAAAGAATGAAATTAAATGCATTGGTGTCTCGAACAATGGGATCCATGGTATTTTCACTCAGGTATAATAAGAAATTTAAATATAAATTTATTTTCTTGAAAAATATATGGATTCCCATGTAATAATTCATTATATGAACTCACTACAACGACTCATTCATGACTCCACTTCCATGTGAGATACCATTATAGGATCATTAATTAATCTAGATATGTATACATCTTAGCTACGTATTGAAATCTCACTTTTAAACTCAAGAAATTATACTAAATTTTATGATCTACATAGACTCTTATAATCAAATTTTATGTTCTCTTAGACATGTATTTAAGATCATATGAGATAATGGGAGTGTGACAATCCAAGGGAACAAAATCATTATGTACCTTTGTTATTATTTTTTTATTGATTAAATAAATTAATTATGGGTTTAGAGGTGTCAATAGAAGCTGATTATGGGTATCGATGAGCGTTTGGGAATAAACATAAGAATGCATTATATAAGGGAATTTTATGTAGGGATTATATACTTGAGATACTAAATACAATCTTTTTTAGATATGGATTATGATTTCATGACATTATTTTCTTATAGTTTGTTGACTATTGTAGGGGATGAACTGTCTCAACAACACTGATGGTATTACACTACTGTAGTATAGAGGTGATCTGAGGCATTTCATAGATAAGCAAGCATTACCATGATAAATATAGAAATTTTGGAGTCAACCATTTCATGTATTTAGAATTAATCTAGGACCGTCTTTAAAGAACTATGGATATTTTTCATTCAGTAATATTGATGGTTGGAGAACCATGAATCAGAATTAACTATTCTATATAGAATGTCTGGTGGGAGATCCATATCCCTGATAACAGAAGTGGTGTCAATGCATTCAAATCTCATGTTATATGTACTCAGGGTAATGAATGTATCAATTATTAGTTTTGAATAAGTTTATTGGTTATGGATTTAATGTTTTTTCCATATTCTATATGTGATTCTTGTAGGTATGTAGGGTATTGGAATATAAAACACATCATTTGAAAAAATAAATCTAGACCTCATTATGTAGGGTGTTTTTTGCGATGTTTCCCAGGTGGGGAGATTTTATTGTCCTGGGCTTTTGACAGGATGGAATTTACTATAGATTTTGAAAATTAATTCTATTTATGGTAAAATTGTTATGATATGATTATGAATGTAAATCCAAGTAATAGAACACTTTCCAGTGATTTTTTTGAAATTGTATAAGACCTAGTATAATTATAATGAGTTTAGATGAGTCTCAGAAGAATTTGGCTCCGAAAAATCTATTTCAGAAGAATAATTCTTAGGCATGTGTTTGGATAATAATTAGTGATTATCATTCAACTCAACATTCCTCTATTGTTACAATGGTAAATAGTTTTTATAACCATGTGAGTAGATTGTAGGAAACCATGATTCCCTAAAGGTGTGACCCATGGATTGAAAAACTATCCACCCTTGGCCACATTTTCCAAAGTAATATTTTTATTAAATCATTGAAGTTACCACATTGCTGTAACATGGTATATACTGACCATGCACCTTGATATATAATGGAATTTTCACATGTATACATTCTCTTCATGGGTTGTGAACAATATTTCTAACAATGTTTCTACTCAATAGAGGACACATCCCTTTGTGCAATGGGTTTGAATTGTTGGAGAACTATTAGCCACACTCTGTGGAAAAACCATGCAATTCATTAAAGTGATGAAAGTACAATTTTTACCATACCTCATTATTTCTTTCTTCTACCCTTTATTATCCTAACGCATGCAATATAACTTTAACAAACATGCTTTTGTCCATTTACAACCTCTAATTGTTTATTCTCCTCTTCCTATTACTATCTTATTCAAACATTATTAGTCACATTTTTTTCCATTATGAACTAATACTAACCATCCATATTTTATTTCATTTTTGGTATTTCTATATTTATTTTTATTATAATGAGAGATAATATACCCTATATTTTGTTTTTTTTCATGTATTCCTTTTGCAATCATTCAATCTCAAATCAATGCTTGATAAAGGTTATGTGTGGATTTCTGAGCACTAGGTTGATGTTCTGCATGATTTTCCATCCAATTTGCATCATTTATAAAACATTTCAATGTCACAAGAACCAAAATTATGAGGCATAACTCATAATTAATGAAACAAATTAATATGAAATTCTCAACATTAAAAATCATTTTCTATAGATACATATGACATGGATGGTGGTTGTAACCTCAACATGGGGAACCCATTTAGGTTTACCCTATTATTTTTGTTATTATATTTTGGTTATAATCAACCCAGAATAATGCTTAATTTTGTTTGGGTATACTCCTATGAAAATGAAATTGATTAAACAGCAGAAACCTATCAAAGTAATTATAATGATTCATGGCTACCAACATGGCCATTTATCACTTTTCATAGATATGACAAATGAAATGGTTTTAATTTATAATTTCAGGGATTAGTTTCTACCTATTTATAGTTAATGAGTAAATTGAATTATGTAAATGGTTAAACACTACTTATCGACCTAATGATAATTTATAAATAAAATTAATGTAATCGAATAATGAATTGGAAATGATTTTTTTCCATTGACTATATTTATTTATTAAATGAAAGGTTCTTTATGAATTTTTCACTTTTTTATTATTCAATGAGTGATAAATATTGATTATAAATTGGATTACAAAGGGAATTCTATGAGAACATAGAGGATGAAACTCAGATTCATTGGATTAATTAATGAGTGAGATACAACTGTACGAATTTATTAGTAAATAATCTGTATATGAATGACATGAAATCGTATCGACGGTTTCAATACATATCATTAAAATTTGAATGAATTGTATTCTATCCTTTGTATTAGATTTATTTCCTTGGACATGTGATTTTATGGTCTTCCTATTTGGGATCCAAATGGTGCATATTCTAAGATTACTAGGGACAACAGTCCTTTGACTCAATAAGAATCATTTAATGTGGAATTAAATGGACTTGTCCACTAGATTACACCGAGACTCATATATCTTAACGACATGATTTTTTACTATTATTTGGATCAACTCTATGACTCCATGGAATCATTGTTCACACATCATTTCCTTCTATATTATTATATTAACCAAGATTCTCTTTATTTAATATCTAGTACCACTAATATATTTATTCAAATTATGTTCATTTGGGATGTATTCCTTAGGTTCTCTTCGGTGTTTGTATATCTTCTCAGGTCTATGTAGTTCCAAATATTAAAATATAATCAATATGGATGATATTTATTTATAATATGGACTAGGATGAAGAAAGTATAATTATCTAGGTATATTTCTAGAACCAGAGCATGACATGGATTTTTTATTTTTTTTACTACATTACATTTAATATAAAATAAAATTTCTTTATTTTATATTAATAATTTATGTTTATTTAGAATATTTTGGTGGATGCCTAATTATTATATCTCATAACTAATTCAAGCATAAATTTAGTATCTGGACTTACCATGTGGTTGCAATGTTATGTTCTAGACTCGTCATGCATATTGTTATTTATTTTCTGATGCTCAGATGAAATTGAGGACATAAGATAATAGAAATAATATTGATCTTGTGATGTTCATGGAGATAGAGTCTCGTATTTAGTTAATTTTTTATACAGATATAGTATTTCTATTATAATGTATGATAGAAACTTTTAATATTAACATAAAGAAATTCAATATATGATACTATTTATGTATTTTTTATTCTTTATTATTATTCGAATTATTTGATTCTATTAACTATTATTTGTACATATTCTGTTTTAGATTTATATATTCTATTTTCTCTATGTTTTCTACTCATACATATAGAATAGTCGTCCCATTATACATTAATTGGACCCTCACTACTAGTCATGTAGACTCTGGTGTATGATGAGGCACACATGCATCCAGGTGAACAACTAGCTCTATGAACCATCTTAGTGGCTCCCAATATAGGTCATTATTGAGGAATTCTAGGATGAGGATAGTCTCTATGTGGTGGAATTATTAACTTATATATGTAAAGGGAAGTGTTTCTTTGGAAATACCCATTGAATTTAAATAATTTAATTTCACTAATAATTGGTAAAATGATTCAAAAAAGGTACTAATAAAGAAAGGGGGTTGAATTCACATAAATCCACACATCAACAATCATTTTGGAATAATGTTTTTAATATGTTTTTTCATTCTCCCAGAGTGAAATAATTTTTTTCATTTTTTGGATTTTATAAAGTTAACTACTTTGTAACATTTGTATTTGATTTTAATAAAAATAATTTAATTTACCCTGATTATTTATTTTTAACCTTATGATTTCAAATATTTAAATACATTTATTAGAAAAATGATTTATATGTATGAAAATTTAAATATTAAAATAATACCCATTAAATGTGTATAACCATTTTATTTAGGATAAACATTATTAGGTTTATAAATTTATATACGATAAAGTAACAATATTTTATAATTTATAGAAATAATTTACATTATAATTAATTGAATAATAGTAATTATGCTTCAATGGTAATTCATAACAAAACCTCACATTGAAAATAATTTATTTAAAAAGAATACAAGTGTCAATTTTTTTTAAATTAATGTATAATTTTTCTGTAGTTCTAAAAATGTTTAGCATGGGTTTTCTATTTGAAAATAATATCTCATAATTAAATATTTTTATCTATAATTTTAAATTTTCTTTATTTAATGGTATCAAAATCTTATATGTTATTCTCATATTATGAAATTTCAGGGAAATGAAAAATTTCAAAAATCATGCACATTTTGACTAAAATGATGATTTTTAAAACAATTATCCAAAATTCATAATATTACAATATAGAAAAGGAAAAATCAATAATTATATTAATTTTGATACATAAAATCATAAAATTAGTAAAAAATACTAATCCCATAAAAGGTAGTAAATTTTTTATAGAAAATGTATTTTGGTATATTAACTATATATTTATATAAATTAATATTTAATCTAGTGTTAATGTATCTAGTTATTATTCACTCAATGTTATCTGGTTTTCATGAAATAAAACAACTTTTTTTGAAAAATAATATTTTTTAATCTTGGGGTGAATTTATTTTAAATTACTCTAAAACTATATATAAATTATCGATATATATATATATATATATTTAATTACACTCGTATGTATTATTAATTTCCAATTACACAACCCAGTATGATCTATTTTTAAGACCAAACCATCAAATAAGAACAAGTTACCAATTTGGGTGGTCTCTTAGATACTAAGGATCTAGTGGAAATGTCTCCGAGCGTCTCCATCTCTAGTATATGAATTTTCACAAATCATTATTCATAAAGACCATTTTTAGGTTGGTCAAGGAAAAACCATAGTGAAACTATATCCCTATAGATTTTGGAAAATTAAAATTCTAAAGGAATACATCAATTTTTTTTTTAATTTCTTCCTACAACATTATTTTTTGAAATAGTTATTACAATTTTTACCTACTCATCTGTTGTTCATGATTTGAAGATCACACCTTATTTTAACAATATACCATAGTTTTCTCAACTTATATTTTTTTATATCAATCGCACTGTTAAGAAAATATTTATTTATGGACAATATTTTATAAAATATTGGGTCACTAAATTACCCCCACATAAAAATTGGATCTTCATAATTTAAATTATTAGTTACAATAAATGTTTAGTTTATGATATTTATAAGATCAATCGAGATATATTATTCAAATTAGGAACCGACCAGGTATATTTACACATAATAATAATAATCCTAATGATTCATTTAATTCTATCTAATTTAGGGATATTCCTCTCTATGTGTGGATTTATGGGATATTTCAATTTCCCTATAATTCGTAGTTTGAATCCATAATACAAAATTATCCTCATATTTTTTATGAAATGAAATGATATTAACTAGTTGGATAATAACTACAAACAGACACACATCTATAATCAAACATAGTATCTTAACTTGGATGTTCATGTGGAATTTTGTGCTCAAAAATAGGTTTATTAATAATTCTACCCCACCTTATAAGAGTCATTGATATCCGTATTCATGACCCTCCCAAAAATTTCTATATTATCAATATCTAATTCATTACCCTAGACCTTCTCCATATTATCTATCGGTTTTGTTTCAAGATTCAATAAATTACAATCCAAATATTTTATAGCATATCACGCCAATCAAGGGTCTTCCCACTCTATAAAACCCAATAATATGAAGGGTTATAATGGAATGGTTTCTCTCTATGTTCGCTCTACATGTAATTTCATATTTCCAAAAAAAATCCTTACATGATCTGAACAATTTCCCACATGGATTTCATGGGTCACATGTTTTAGGGCATTGAATATGATTTTAATACTTCTCTTATCCACATAAACACTAGGCGAAATCCTTTCCTACTGGACCATTATTTCATGTCTTACTAATGGAGCCAATAATGCCCCTATATTTAATTATTTTTTAATTAAATAATTTTTTAAATTTTTTATTACATGAATATGTTTTTTTGTAAATTACATAAAAATATGATTTTAGATTGTGTAACATGTACCACTGAGTTTAAATAAAGCTAAAAAACAGTTAAATTATTATTATTTAATATGACATTTTTCACCTAGAATTAGGAATAGATCATATGAATTTGGTGGAATAATTTTACTGAATATATATTTTACATATTTATATTAAATTGATCAATAGAGATAAATTATTTATAAAATAAAATAAAAAAAAATTTAAATTAAAAGAAATCATATTTTGAAAAATTATTTGGGAGAACACAAACATGTTTTCCATCAATAAATTAAGGGAAAAACTTTTGTTAAAAATTTTAATTAAATATATATAAAATTTAATTAATATATTTTTTAATATTCATATTTTCTATTTTCTTTACAAGATGTTAGAATAAATCCTATTTTTCTCTTAAATTTAATATTTCTCTAAAAAAGATATTGTCAAATTTTACACACTTATTTTGTAATTAAATTTCCTCCATTGTAATAAAAATTATATATATAAGATATGAAAATAATTTTTGAAATAATCAATTCATAATTATAATATATTTAATTTTCGAGAATTTTTAATGTTAGATTTTTCGATAAATAGTGAAAATATAGGTTTTTATAGGTAAAGATCATTCCAGTTTAAGAATTAAAGTAAATATATATTGTTAAAAAAATTTACATAAATTAGTTCAATTATATATATATAAATCCAATATAGGTCATTGGAATCAATTGCTTATTTAATTTCATATAAATAATCTGAATCTTTTGAACATTATATATTTGAAAAACAAATTCTCATCACCTCTGCATAATTAATTATAAATTAAAATCTTTTAATTATGTGAATGGAATTAACAAAAATGTATCCCATATTTATAATCAGAAATATCTATATGATCTAATAATTATTACATATTTTTATTCTAAACAGAATATTAAAAAATGGAGAAACATACATACCATGTTTAATGTAAAAATGAGTTTACCTAGGTGTTATACTAAAATGATATGTTGTAAAATTGAATATTAAATCATCCAAAACCAATTTTTTGCCTTATTTATAACTTATAACCACTATGGATTGAAAAAGGAACATTTTCGAACCTTTTTAAATGTTAATAACATGGGAATAGTGTTTTCATTTTAAAAATTAAATGTGTTCCACTCACCAAACTTATTAGACATCTCCCTATATCTAATACTATGATAATCTAAAAAACACCATTTGTTTATCAAATTCATAAAAAAAAATTCCTTAATTTTATACTATAATCTGTAATTCATATTTTGGTTGTAAATACATCTCAAGTATCCTTCTGTTGAGAACTATAAGAAGTTTTCTGAAGAATTGGCAACGTCCCGAACCAAGGGTTTTATATTATTCCATTCTCCAAAACCATTAATTAATATTAAAGAACAATAATTTAATAACATTAGTATTTCAAATATATTGATATTATATTGTGTTAATTTAATAACCAAAATCAATATTATCTTCTATCAGATGGGGTACAAATTCATCATTTGTTAGTACTACACACTACCGCCCCATTGCTGAATTGATGTGTTTTTCATTTCTTTATTACAAGGATTGTCATATAGATATATTAAATAAATATAAATTATATTTTTATTATTTTGTTATTCTAATATTAAGATTTCTCAAATACCTCAATAGATTCCATTCTGTGGTAATATGACAATTTTGATCACATGTACCGTGGAGTACTACCTCATGGGGTGATGGGATTCGTTATTCAAATATGATTTACATGTATGGTAATAATTGAATGTTCAAATAAAAATATGTAACATATATATTTATGTGATGATAAAATTATTATTTACTGATAAATATATTATTTTTCATTCGTTTATTTAATCCATCGATAAAATGGAAATAATATTCATTCACATGTACTGAATAACTTCTCCCTGAATGATGTATTTAAATTTCTATATATTAGCTTTATGGATTATTATATATAAATATATATAATATTTATATAATATTTATATAAATGATATAGATTTTGAGATGATTTAACCCTCATCTTAGTATGTGGATCGGAAATAAAAAATAAAGACATGACCGAAAAACAATGTGGTTATTGTTGGAAACATGATTTTAACAATGATTGATTAATAAAGGTATAATAAAATATCTGAAGTAAATAATATATGGCGTGAAATATATAATCATGGTTCATTAATAAATTTATAATAGTATCATATTTATTATACATGATTTTATTATGCAAATGAAATAAGTCATGACTCCAGGTAGTGGAATTTTGTCTCTTATTATAATTCTAGGAGACACATGACACATTCACCACATATTTATTTAATTTGGGGTATAATCCAGCCATTAGTATATTTTATGATACCATTAATGAAAATCATAAGTATTAAATATCCATTTTTCTGCATCAATCCCTTGGGGATTGTGGATAAAAAATGACCAAAGTGGTAAGGGGTATTATCTAAATTTTCTTTATTTGAGAAATATGTTATCTTATGAACTGATCTTAATTAATGAAGTGTACATACATACAATTTTACATGTAATATCATGAATTTATTTATCATAATGATATTGTATGTTTAATATAATGTTATTATCTTTTAGGGATTATGATTCATGTTTAACAAATTATTAATAGTTTTATGTTAATAACACATCATTTATTACTATTGCTCATGATTATGCATCCAATCAGTAATGATTATGATATATCTCTAATGAAACTCATATATTTTATTATCCTATATTTATTTATATAGAATACATTTTCCCTTTGTTTTCATCTCTTAATTTACTATTATGTTAAAAATAATTTTTTATAGAACGTCATCTTTATTTATCTATTAGATCAAAACCCATATTTCTTCCAAAACCATGTTTTCATAAAATATTTTAGTTTTTTTATCATTTTCTAAATTATTAATTAAATTCATAATTTCCCATTTTTTACATTTTAAAAAGTGTTTTGAAATTAATGTTTATGTTGTTTTCCGAACAGGGCCCATTTGGTTTTTGCATAACATGTGAATGTAATCACTATTTAAATGTGTACAACATAAAATGATTTTTCCAACATATAGAATTTTTTTAAAATGAATATTCCTTTTTAAATTTCCACAGTTTTTTAAAAAGTATTTTAAATTTTATCTAGTCTTTAAAATGTATGTTTCAATTTGGAAAGGATATTTTCCACCGTAAATGTTCTAGGTTGTGTTTCAAAATAATATTTCATCTAATGTTACATCCTTTGATGTTATAGTACTTTATTAATGATATTATCTGAGGATACATGTGTTATTCAGTTAATAAATGTTTTATGTTTAGGAAGACATTATTTTTATAAAACCTATTTCCTTTCCACGGGTCATACCATAAGAAAATTTCAATGACCCTACTTATTTTTCAAAAGATTATAAAAAATGAAATGATTATGAAAAAATTTATTTTAAACATGTTAATCTATAATGGAATGTTTAGAAAAATAATTTTATTTCATGGGTTTGGTTATGATGAATGATTCATGATCATGTCCTTCACATATTTTTTACTTTAATTCTGTGAAAGTGCATACATTATAATCATGGTAGTTTGGACCAATATGTATCACAAATGAATTGGGTGAAGATTAATAAATTGTGAGATAAATATGACTTAAATCTAGTGTAATCCTTGTTTATTAAGTGACTCTTTAATACATGAAATTCTCAGGAGTAAACATTTATTACATTGTTTGTCTTGGGAGTTAACTCATTCAAATATGATAGTTATGGAAATATTCCTTAAAATACTAAGGAATTGATTTTTTGTAATTAGGTTTTTTAAATATATATCTTATGTTAATGTTAGTTTATCATTTTTCAGGTTAATTGATTCTTTTTTGAATTATGTCACATGAACAACCAAGATTTATTCCATAACTCAATTTTATGATATATCATATGAAGGGTTTGGTTTTACAATATTATTCCCGTGTTTTCATACCCATATGGTCAGTATATACTGATATCGCCTTGTTTACCCTTAATATCATATGAGATCACCAATTGGTATGTTTCCTTTCAATGTGATATGATAAAAGTTATAATTTATTATATTTATTAGAAGGGTTACTATTATAAAAACATAGTGGGAGTTGAAATATCTCACATATAGACTAGTTTTTTATTCATCCGTGTTTCTGAAGGCACTATACATTTTCTAGCTTTATGAATGTGTTTGGGTAATGAATTGAATATTCATGTTAAATATTTTTATATATATTTAAGAATATGTTTTGTATTTAAATTTATAGAGGTTGGTTTAACTCTACGTCAACCAATGGAATGGTTATTTCAAAAAAAAATCGATACATCATGGATTGCACGTGGTAGTGGTACATTGATTAATAATGATAAATAATATTCTTTAGTGTTAATTTTTGTCATAGTGATGTTAAAATCCCTCTGTGGAAGATAATGGTCACTATTTCTACCCCATAATATTTTAATTGGGACAATATTTTGATTAATCGAAACATAATATATGAATAATGATTTTGTGTTAATATCATTAATCTAAAATGTCAAATACTTCAAATTGGCCAAAATAGATTTATTTTTTCATATTCTTAATTTGATTGAAAACACAAATTAATACTAGTTACTTTATTTTATAAAATACAATTGGTTAATAAAATTATAAAAATATATTGGCATCATATTGTAGTTAGAATAATGATCTCATATTCACGATTCAAAAGTGGGGTATTTATTATCACAATACACCTCATCAGATTTAATTTAATCGGATCCACATTATTACCTTATGTGTGTTTGTTATTCAGGTTTATAATTTTTTTCCTCCCTTTTATTTTTTACAATAAATTGTATAATTTAATGGATTTACACACATAATGCATACAAAACTGAGTGATTCCATTGGTTTCATAATTTTTACTCCCATTGTGAAAATTGACCTCTTCATCATCCTATAATTGTTTGGCTCTCAATGACCTATTATTCCACAATAAATGTTCTTCTAGTCCACTTTTGGAAATTACAATGGTTATTTTTCAAATATTTTTGAAAAATATGAAATTGAAACTTTTTTCCTTCATCAACTTTTTTACATGATATTTTATGAGACATTAACATTATATTATATAGAGGCTTGAAACCTTGATTATATTACAATTATTAATCAATCTTGTGATATCTAGGTTTGAATAATTATAAGGTTTCTATTTTCATCTTCTATTTCAAAGGGTTTTTTGTTAACGTAATATAAAAATTATCCCTCAAACCCTTGGTTCCTTCTAATTTATGCTATAAATAACTATACTGGTTTACATGAGTCATGCATCATTTTACATATGTGGATATTATCATTATAATAAAAAACTAATTCAACATTAAAACTCATTTTAATTTTATATTTTTATGTATTACCATTATTTATTTACATTTATAAACATCAATCATAGTTTGATTTAGGATAATTTAATGGGGATATCGTATTATCTTCAATGTTACGAGAAAATAAGTCCTTCATAGTGGTTCATATAGTGCATAAGAATAACTACATCATATATCATGGGTGTGTCAAACTAGGTTACCAGTTGGGCCTACTTATCACATAACATGTGACAATTAAAATAACATCCTAAAAACCCTTTCAAGGGTTATTACCCATATTTTATTTTTTTCTATTCCTGAATTCACTTTTAGAATTTTGAAAATGATGTATTTATAGTGAATAAATAATTTCAAGACAATACCAGTATTCATGGACATCAAAATCAACTTAAAAACTAATATAGTGTTTTTTACATTGGTTTACTAAGCCTAATACCAAAGGATTATAAAATATAATCTATAATTAACTAAAATAATATCAAAATTTACTATAACATTCTATGATACAGAAAATTGTGATCTAAGCTAAATAATAAATAATAATAGAATAATATCAGGGTTCAAATAAAACATATCACAAAAGGTTTATATGTCAATGAAAAGTATGTATTTTTTCATTGAATGTTTCCATATAAAAATATTATTTAATTGAACTTATGATACTATATTATTACTCAAACTCTTATAAACTCTTTTCTATATAAATCACATTAGGTTATACTGTTGAAAACTAGGGTATTGGTATCATAAGAAAATATTGAGCATAGATGAAAACATAAAGGAAAATATTTTGAAGACATAAATAACATAATTAAATATTATAATACATTATAAGGTAGTCATAAAACATTTTATAGTAACAGAAGATAGTAAAAATAAAATTAAAGAAGAATAATATATATTAAATGTCTCAAAAAAAATTCAATAGTCATATAACATATGAGAATGGAATAAAAGTATGGAATACATAAAATATTATTTAGAATAATGATAAAATGGAATTTCAATGATAGTAAATGAATATTTTAAATTTTTCATAACATAGTTAAAAATATAGAACTATTTCACGACCATGAGAATTGGGAAACCTATGAGAGAAAACCCATTAGTACCACACCAATGTGAACAACTAATTATTTACATGCCTAAAAATATTAGTTAACCCATCATGTCAAGGCCTATGTGAACTGAAACATTATGTCCATTCCTAACTATTTCAAAAGAAATAATCTAAATCCAATTCATTGGATCAGATATATAACTAACCATATCATCATCTATATAAATTTGTTTCATTGATATTAATATTTAACATATCATAACAATCCAATAAAAAAAGAATGGGTTTTCACAAAACATAAAGATAATTAATAATTGGTAACAAAATACCATATTATAAAAAGGAATCAAAATATGATGATATATATAGGATGATGAAAACATCTTCAAATTAAAGAAACCCATTAGACGATAAATAGACGTTTTCATATAATGTTTTTAATAAAAACATTTAATCATTATTATAAAAAGATTAAATTTTTGTAATTCTAAAATATATATATATATATATATTGAAGTCTAATAAATATAAAAATATTTTTATAAAGTATTACAAATAATACTACCTTGAAATGTTATAATTGTTTCGAATGGATAAGTGAAAATATTTTTAAAATATTTACATTAATAAAATAAAAATAATAATAGAGACTTAAAGAATTTATAATTTTTTTATAAAATTAAATTGAAAATAATTTAATAAAAATTATCTTAAAAATAATCATTAATAATGGAACTATTAAAATTTATAAAAATTATCCAATGTTAATATGGGGTTGATATTAAACTGTTTTTTATGGATGGGAAAACATTATGAACATTTGGAAACAACCTTGCTGAAAACCCACATCATTAAATGGATCATGAAGACCTAGTTTTAATATAAGTAAATAGGGAAAATTATTATTGAAGATAATTTTTTTGGGATTTCAAATATATATAATGATGAAAATTTGTGCGATGTAGAAACACTACTGTGGATGAAAATTACATTTACATACATACGAATTATTCTTAATAAATATCATTTTAACAAAACATTATTTTCATCCAGAATAATATTGTTTTTATGAATCATGAATTCAAATGAAAATAATGTTTTTATACATACTAAACTAATTATAGGTGAAAATTTATAAATCCAGAAATATAATAGGAAAATAAGAGTGATTATCAGACAAACTAGAGAATAGATCCATCAAACTCACTTATGATTTTAGAAAATTGAGAATTTAAAGTCCATGGTTCCTTGAAAATAATTTGGTATTGAATATTATATATATTAAATGATTTATTATTCTAATAAATGATATTATAGAGTATACATACCAAATAAATAAGGAAATATGGCATAACAGTAAATCATATCTCGATTAAAAGAAGATGATACAAAAAACCATTACCTTGTTTCCATTAATTGTTGATTACATATTAAATTCCTCAAAAATAAATATATATTCCTTAATCCTATATTTAATAACATTATTAAAATATTTTTTTGTTTTTTTTTCAATCACTTATAAATATATATTATGGGTAATTTTAATTTCAATAACTTATTTACAAAAATTGGGTGTTACTAACAACAATTGTTTGCACACATTGTTCAATGTTGATGTCATTAAACATTATTTTATAAAAATTTCAAAATTAATATTTCCTAAAAGAAAATATATCATATAATCTATATTTATTTTTATGTTTCTCATGCTATTTTTTATGTGTTATTTTTACACTTGGTGAAAATGGAATGGGTGATGGCTTATTTTGATGATTTTATAAAAAAATGGTACTTTAATAATAATTGAAATAAATATCATATTATTTTTACGATCATATAAATAGATAATTTTCGTATCATATTATAAAAATAATATTTTTCACATTCCCATAGCCATTGATAATAGTGTTTAGATCATAGTTCTTGTTGGTGGATAAACAATCCAAAACATGAACACACCATAACTCGATTTGAGAGAATTGTTATAGGGTTATATCATTTGAAATATAATCATTAAAACATTAAAATAATAAAGTTATTTTATTGAGTCTACTATTTTCAACCAGTTTGGATGTTGTTTGGATATATAATAAAAAAATTTCAAAAATATAAAACATTTATTAATAAATGAGGTGGTAGTTCGGTAACATGCATGTTTAGCATTCCATTGTTTTTATAAGTTGATAGAAATAAATATCTATGAATTGTGATAATATGTTTAGAAAAATTTCAGTATATTGTGGATACTTAAGTCATCATAATATGGAGATAATGTATTATTAGGTTTATGAATATGATGAAAATCATAAGATTGGGATAAAACATACATTGGAAACATAATTTTCAATGGAATGACCCTTATAATTGAAGGTTTTATGATCTCTATGACTGATCAGTGGTTTATTATCATGAATATTGGTTATATTGATTGTAAAATATAATTGTCTCGATGTGAACATTTATAGATAGGTGAGTCTTGAATGGGTGGAAAAGGTACCTTTTATAATTTAAGATAATGTTAGTTTTAGAAATACATATTAAATTTTACTATTTTTGTTTCAAAAATAACTATTGAAGGGAATAAAACATGAATATAAATAAAGGGGTAATTGTTTTTTGAATTACACCATAAAAATTCATTTGTAAATTTCACAAACCTACTTGGGATTTCATCTGACCCAACACCGAACCAAGTTTGTGATATGGCCTGAAGGGCCTTCTTGATCTATATGGGCTAGAAATTTGTGTTGATCATCAAAAAATACAAGAGGGAATGATTTCAGCCCAAAAGGAAATGCCAAGACCCGAAAAATCAATACAAAAACCGTAAAATTTAGAAAAACTAACTATTGAATTTCAACTAAATAAACAACTGATTCAATCACAAGATATAATTAAACATAATGAAAACGAAAACAATAAAAACTAAACCAATTCCATGAGATATCCATGTGATATCTTGGTCACCACACACCACAAGACCATATTTTCTAAAATAATCTTTAAAAAAACTATAAAAATATGAGAATATTAAAACTTGGAACTGAAACGATAAAGTAGGAATGAACATCAAAATTTGTAGTAAGAATGAGAAACATGAACCACAGAATCCAAGTGTTTCCTTTCCCAAACCAATCCATCAACACTATTTTGATGTACTGTAATAAAAATTGTTATTTCAAATATTACTAAACAACACATTCCACATATTATATCCAAAACCAAATGCTCTTTTATAATCAAAAACCAAAACAAGGAATTCCGGGATAATACTAAATGGAAACGGATAAAAAATTAATGATGGAAACTAGTACTCTAGGAAGTAAATATATATATATATATATATATATATATATATAATAACCATGGATGATCCTTAACATCTCTTAAATGCCCCTAGTCCTACTTAGTTTGGAACTACCTATCTCCATATAGTGAATCCCCTAAGACAACAACCAACTGGCTCCTCTATCCTATAATAAATAGTGGCATAATACTTTTGGAATGTCTACAAATCATGGAGGGTACAAACCCACTTAATAAAGGCTGGTCAGATACAATCACTAGATCATCTAATAGATTACCAATACCCCAGTCTATTTGAAAAAATGTGAAAGAAGGAGGCCAACGCACACATGACTCATCTTACATGCCATAATCGCATTGGTTGACCCCAAACACATACACCAATATAAGATAACCAAAAAAATGAAATACCTTCCACAGATCTTCCCTATTTACATATATATACATTTTATATCACAGACGGTTCCAACTAGGCCTTTATACAATATAAAAATTTATAAATTTTCATAAAACAATTTGGTTTTCAAATCGGGTGCACATGTTTTTCAAACACCATTACCTTCTAAAAATCTACAAAAATATCACATTAATGTTTTTATTTACAAAACTTCCCTTATGTCCAAAGTCTCCATTTTACATTCGTAAAAGACGTTCAAAAATTGAAAAAATAATCTTAATCTTATGAAATAGCCAAAGAACCCCTTAATCCAGACCTCCATAAGAACACACACAAAGAGCCAAACCTAAACATCCATTGAGATTCATTTTAATACTATTCTTTTGAAATCACAAAAAAGAACCAAAATCCATTAGAAACTAAAGAACCAATCAATAGTCTTTGGTTTTAAGAAAGAACCATTTATAATGTGTCATCCTCACTTAACGTCACATCCATGTGTGCACATAGTTTACCCATGGATGTTCCAATATCCAGTGGAACAACTATCAACGAAGGAGACACTCAAAAACTATTTTATCAAAATTACAACATTTTTTGAAACCAAATTCAACCACTCAACATATTTTAAATGAACCCAAAATATACCCTTAAAACAATAATACATATCAAATGTGATATAACACAACCATCAGTCCATAACCATTCAAAATTATAAAAGCCAAAACACATTTACAAAAAAACAAAATAATAAAAACATAAAAGGATAATAATTTATTTAAAAAACCCCAATATCACTTCAATGGAATAATGTTTTTTCAAGAAATATCCTAGGTTCCCTAAACCTGGACATCGAACACAAATATCTTTTGAAAAAAAATTAAATAAATTTTACCAACTAAAAACCAATATTTATATATTTTTATAAGTATTATAGTTGTGTGAAAACATTTAAAAATTATTTGAAAGCATATAATTACCTATGGAATGTGTAGGAAACGAAAAAGTTGGAAACGCATACCTCAATCATGTGAAGTTGGAACAATGCTTTGATAAGAGGAAGAACATGGCCCCACATACCAATTGCACACCATAAATCCAATAAAAAACAATACAAATTAAAAACCTAGGTATTATGGTTCAGAAAAGGGAATAAAACCCCAAAACATCTAAGGAAAAGGGATTATAATAGATAAAGGTGTTGAAAACCACATAAAAACTATTTAAAAATATCTTAGATATGAAGGAGATTCCCCATGGATTGAAGAGATCCAAGGAATATGGGTTCATGGTACCCCAGGGTATACCAAATTTCATGGGGTCTAGGGGTATGATTTTGGGTTAAATGGAGGGGAGATGGAATTATAGATTTTCAGTTTTTAATGACTAGGGACGACCGAACGGTTTGGCTACATTGTTTACCAAACCATGTGGTTGACATGTGGAGCTCTGTTCACATGGAAGGATAGGAACATAGTTACCTAGTATATACTGCATGACCATGCTCTTGTAGTGTGGTATGTTCTATCTGAATGTCCACCTACCATACGACATGGTCGTATGGTTTCTACTAACTGTGAGGTACCCATGAACCACTTGGAAAATCCACTCAAAAATCTTCTAAACTCAAAAAATTTTCCGAGGTATCAACTTAAACATCAACCAAAAGACCCAAGGCTTATAAAATGATAAAATAAAGGATAATCTATGTTTGGGTTGTGACAATTATCCACACCACAAAAATAGTATTCCCCCATAATTTCACCAAGATGCAAGCTAATCAAAATATAAGTTCATGATCTGGAAAAAAAGAAGAATAATAATACTTAAGGGATTAAATTCCTCTCCACAGGTTACACCTGAACAATCAATAAGTTACCATAACCAAATCATGATGGGATAACATGAGAGGGTTACCCCACCGCAATAATTCAAATATCACATAAATCTCAAAACCCAAATACAGTGCCCCCTGGGGGACTAACGGAGGAACTCCCAACATGAACTAACCAAGTCTCTCCAAAATACAATTCCATGATACAAGTAGAAAACATTGATACTAAAATACACATAAAACCAGGATCATGGGGGTCCAACACAATCTCTTAACAACAACCAAAAAACATCCTCACAACAATCGGAATCTACAAGAATCCAATTAATAACAAAACAAAATCCATTAAAACTAAAAAAATGACACCCTATAAGGAATCAATGAAACAAATACAGTGAAAAATATTAAATACCAGGATGATGGAATATGGAATCTTCATATGAGGACCAACAACCCTCTATACAAGGGTGAACAATATTTCTGCCAGAATTAAAAATTCCACACATGATACAAATTCCCAAAACCAGGGAGAACCCATAGGAAAAATTGAAACTAAAACCATAAATTTGACCAAATCTACTACTAATCCTCTTAAAAAACAAAACATTTAATAAAAAATAACTTTTATAACCAAAAGAAAAACCACAACACAAATAACCTTATTTATCCATAGGTCTAAGATTCATTAATGTAAAAGAATGATTCCAAACAATATAATTGAAAAATTAAAATATCTTGGATAACAACATAAAAAATCCATCATAACCTCATAATTAAATGATAAAATTAAAATAAAATGGAAAAAATAACAAAGAAACTATATACAATTCCAACCCTACGATTAAAAAAAACTAGGACAATATTTTACACATCATTTGAAATTATTAAATATGTGAGAGCTTCAAACCTAGACCTAAGGCTGCTACTCTGGTGGATAATGAATCTCTTACCTCATAGTTAGGCATGATCACCCTTGATAATGACCCTTCATCAAGTAACACCTACTGCATAATATCTATAAATGACCCAAATAGCCACATCAACAGTTGGTCTTCCAAGGAATGTGAGAAGACGACATCGAGTTTCCAAATGACCTGACTGGAAATATAGAGGAAAACAGTTCGATAAACTAGGATGAGGGACTAATAAAAGAGATTCCTTGGAAACAGGTTCATCGGTTGTGTACTCCATTCAAGATGGGAGACCTTCATGAGAACCAACCACTACTGAATATACCCCAAAAACTAGCTTAGGCATGAATGCCTCATCCACAAGCTTCTTGAAACTAGTTCCACTGAATGATGTCACATTATCTTCTATCATATAGTGAAGATCCTGGAAAAAAAGAGGCGTTTTAATCTTATCCTATGAAGGTGCCTCTAAATAAAATTGAACAGTGTCTTTATAGTTGGAAATGTGTGAACTTACTAGAATCATGTCATACCCAACATATGGGAACACTACCACATTTCTCATCTTCATCTCATCCAGTATGATACTTTGGAAGAAATTATTCTAAAACAGATTCTACATCATCTCAAATTACATGGATGGGTGGGAAACCAAATCCCACTAGACTATGGTTGAGCCCTCAAACAACCTTTGAACGACATAGAATCTAATAGCTTGGGGAGTTCCTAACAACCTAAAAACATACTCTACTTCTTAAAGCAACACCATAGCCTCTAACAGACCTCGATTATCCTGGAAAATAGTGAATTTTCAAGAAGAACTCTGAAGAGGGATTACTCGTAAGATGATTCAGGGACTTTTCTGTGTGGAATTTCAAAAGCAACATTGAAAATAATAACCAAATCCTACATCAAACCGATGATAAATTAAAAATAACACAGCAAACCGAAAATAACTATTTTGAAATCCAAATAACTACATATATGACCAAAAATATCCCTTTTCAAAAACAACAACATTCTTTTAAATTTAAAAACATCCACCTTCCAAGGCCAATTTTTGACTACCCAACCACACTTTTCAAACAAAATTTAATTTCTAAAATTATTTACCCTTTCAAAATCCATAAAAACTTTTCCAATACATGAGTTTCATTTAAACACCCATAGAATCCCATGTACCATCACATGTGTTTCAATAAATTTCTATCCATGTGTTCCATCATGCACTTACCACACATACCCACACTTATGGAAACATCTATATGGAACACCATGGGTTTCACCCAGTCCATATACACTAAATGAACACACTGTTAACATTAAAACCCACTTCACCGATTTTAATCATTTTCATGGAAAGAACATTCATTTTAAATCTATTTTCTATTATAAATAATTATTCAAATTCATCAAAAACATACACCAACCAGAACCAAAATAAACCACAACCAAAAATATAAAATAGAAATGTAGATCTGGTTCTTATGCCTTACCTTGCAACATGGTAGTTTCCCATGCCCCAAGTATTGAATAACAATATGTGGACATTGAACTGGGCATTTAGACCCAACATTTATCACTAATCTACTTGAGGCCACAAAATGAGACTATTTCGACTCCATTTTCATCCCTCAATCAAAGAAAAAACCCACAATGAAAGGCTAAAATCCCTAACTAGCCTTGGTAACTTGGTGATTAAATCAAGAAAGTGATTGCGACACTTTTCCTACACCTGCCTCCTAATTCTCGATGGACCTATTATCCTTCTACCGATACCCCAAACTACAAGGTCCTCCTCTAATATAATTTTTTCAAGAACCAAAAAATGATGTCATCTGACTGGATAGATGACCCAGTCTTCAATATGGACCGATGGGCATTCTTGATCCAAAAAGATGGAAACTTCTATCGCGCATCAAATCATACAAGAGGGAACAATATTAGCCAAACAGTAACAACCATTAAAAGATAATTAAATATTAAAATGGAAAATATAGAAAAATAATAAATGAATATCAACTATATAAATAGATGATTTAGTCCCAAGATACAACTAAACTGACTGAAAAATAAAACAAGAAAAATTAAACTTCATCAATTCAATCATTATGTGACCTCTTTTTCACCACTATCCACATGACCATCTTTTCTCCAACAATGAGAAACTCAAAAAATAAAACCAATGAATAATGAAACATGAAGCTAAAAATATAAAGAAGGTCTGCGCACCGAAATTCTCAGTATGAATAAAAAGGTAATCCAGATAATCCTAGTGTCTACGTTCACAAAATATTTCATTAATAGCAGTTTGAAATGAAGCTATAAAAATAGGGTTTAGAATTTTTACTAAAAAACCCATACCACATATTATTTCAAAATCCAATTTTCAATTTTTAATCAAAACCCAAAAAAATAATGATTGTGCTTTGCTAAAAATTTTCAGATAAACAAAGATAGGAAAAACTAGTATAATAGGAATTATGAAATCAATAACAATAATTACCATGGGTGATCCTAAACATCCCTAGAAGACCCCTATATGTAATCGGTTTGTAACCACATGATGGTGTATATTGAAGCCCCTAATTCAGTAAATAAATGGTTGCCCTAACATAGCCTCACTAGTGGAACAACCCTTTTGGAATGTCTACAACTCCAAGAGGGTACCAACCCCTCTTATCGGGGCTGGTAATATACTGTCACTCGATCGTATAATGGACACTCAGGAACCCATGGTTGTAGTAAAACTATGTAAGTGGGAGAACAATGCACATGTGTCTCAAATTACTTACCATCACAACACTTTCATACCCCAAACACATGCACCAATATATGATAACCCGGAAAGGTAAATCCCTTCTATAATGGTTCCCCATTTACACACACACACACAGAGAGAGAGATATATATATATATATCAAATATCACAAGTTTCAAACTAGGATTACATACCAAATAATCATTCAAACCATTTATTTAAACATGTTAGGTGTCTAATTGGGTGGAATATTTTTTCAATCTGATTCACTTCTCAAAATATAAAATATATATCACATTTGAGTTTCATGTTCAAAATGGCCCTTCAGTCCCACGTCTCCATTTTATTTTTATAAAATCCTTTCACCCATTTAAAAATACACACAATCTTATGAAACATCCAAACTACCCCTTAATCTAGACATTCGTCAAAACACACACCAAAGGACAAATGAGTACACCCATTGAAATTCCACTTTAAATGATTCTTTTGAAATCACAAAAGAAAAAATAAATAACCATTAAATAATTCAACGTTTTAAGAATGATCCATTTTAATGGTGTCATATTCACCAGAGGGAATATCCATATGTGAACCTAGTGCACCCATGGATGTACCAACATCCAATTAAAGAACAATAAACCAAGACGACACTGAAAAACAATTTTCTCAAAATTACCAATTGCTTTAAAACCAAATTAAACCACTGAAATTAGTAAAAATGAACACACAAAATTCTTTTAAAACCATAAAACACATTCCAAGATGTTTAAACACAACCATTAATCAATAACCATGCCAAATTATACGCACTAAACCATATTCATATACAAAAAAATTATTATAACAACATTATAAGACTAAAAATATCATAAAAACATCTAATTTCACATAAAAGAAAGAATTTATTTTAAAGAAACACCATGTGTTCTATAAACATAGACATTTTACCCAAAAATAATATATAACATATTTTTTTATAAAATTATAAAAACAAGAATCACCATTTAAATCAATACATATATATTATGGAGGTGATAAAACCATTTAAAAATTAATTGTATGAACACATGTGTCCATGGACTGTGCGGGAATGGAAAAAAGTCTTAAATGCATACCTCAATCTTCAAGATATAGAACAATGCCTCATTGGGAAAAATAATCAGGCCCCATAGACCAACTACACACCCTATAACCAATGAAAAATGAACCAAACACAAACACGTGGTTAAAGGGTTCTTCCAATGGAAGAAAAGCCAAAATAAATCCAATAAAAAGTAAGGGAAAGAGGATTAGGAGATGGATAAAACCAAAAAACGATAAAAATTAACATAGATCTGAAGGAGAAGCACCATAGATGGATAAGATACAAAGGAGAAAGGGTATTGGGACCCCTTGGTATGTCCAAAATGAATAGAAGGAGAGTGGTGAAATTTTGTGTTGAAAGTAGGAAAGATGGAAAATTATATTTATGGTTTTTAATGACCTGAAATGACTTCATGGTTTGGACACATAGTTTTCCAAATCGTGCTTTAATAATGCAAAACTCTCTTCCATCAGAAGGACTAAAACACAATTACCTAGGATAAACCGCATGTTCATATATTGACCATGCAGTAGGTAGTACCCAAACCTACACCTCCCAAACTACCAGGTCATATGGTTTCTACTAACCTGGATGTACATTTGCGCCACCAAGAAAACCCACTGGAAATTTTAAAAACTAAAACAATTAGACTAGGTCTCATCTATAAAATCAACCAAGAGACCCAAGACTAGTAAATGTTAAAATAAAGATATATCTATGGTCAACATATGATACTAAACACGTATTTATCTATTTTATTACTTTCCCACAAAATAATAACCTACACTGAAGTAAATTTTTGTTAGATTAGTAATTGTTTATAATGGAAAAAATTAAAATTATATTCAATAACTAACATAAAATTTTTATTTCATCATTTAAAAAATTTCAATTAAAATAAATATCTATTGGTATGAAAAGTTAATTTTAAAATAAATACTCATAAATATGTAATCCATTTTAGTTGGAACTACCTTATTATGATTTTAAATTTTTATATCATAATGTTGTCAACATTATTAATTTTACATCCATAAAATGATTTATTATGAATTGAATAAATGATAAGAGGCTTTCAAAGAAGCATATAACTAATCCTTTCCTAGAAAGAATTGTCTTAAATAGAATAATAAGAACAATTTTGTAGATTAAATTAACATGATGATTTAGTTAAAAAAATGGTTGTCATTGGTTTTCAACAGAAAAAGAATTTTTTAAATTAAAGAATGTTACTCGACTAAGAATCAAATTTTTTTGAAAATGATAAAAAATTATTCTTAAGAAAACATAGAAATGGTAAATCAAACAAATGATGATAATTTATTTAAATTCAAAAAATATTTTTATAAATTTAGTTTTTTACTAAAAGCATATTATTTAAAAGAATTTAATTATAATTAAAATTGACTATTTATATAAGATACATTTTTCTTAAATTATTAATTAATCTATTAATAAAATATCTTGTTATTATTCAATTGATGTAAATGTAGTTTCATGAAATAAAATTCCAATTTAATGAATATTCATTTTTTAGTATTAGGTGAATTGATAAAAAATTTCTTCTGATTTGAAACTAAATTATTGGTGTATGTGTAAATATAAATATTTTATTACATTTCAATAAAATCCTATAATCTAGTTACATTACCCCTAATTATCCATTCATAAGACCTATGTATCAAATTTGAATTTTTTTTATAGTTTTTGGTGGGGGCTTATCTACCATTGATCTTGGGAAATAAAAATGAACATGATCTTATCCCATATATAGTTTTTCTTAAAACATAATTTACAGATATCTGATTGATATATTTCAAGGGAAAACTAATTAAAGTCAAACATCATATATGTTTTCATAAATATGTTTCGTAAGAAATAATTCTTATTTTTTATTCATTTGTTTCTCAAATTCATTATTTGTCAAATATAGTTTCTTCAATTTAGACATGCTAATGTAACAAATATGTATTTATGGTCATATCTAATATTAAGAATATATCCATTTCTTTTGGAATTAGTTTTTTGTTTCACGTGAAAATGATTATTAAAAAATAGGTTTTAATGTTAATATATAGTAAAATAAAGGATTTTATAGTTGGTACCTTCTCTCCCACACATATATCGTTTTCTTATCCCACTGAGGAAATTCTCATTATGCTTCTCCAATATATATGGAAACTATGTGGTTGGAAGTTTTCCCTTATTTTTAATTTGATCCATCAACTTGAAAGTCTGTTCATAACTTTTTATCTCCATTTCAAATCGATAGTTATATAAAATACATCTATATATTGAGATAAAATTGATCTAATTATTGATTACTCTAAAATTATCAAATACCTAGAGCCTTTATAATATATGGGTTTATGCCATAAAAAATACATCTATTTTTCAATTATTATTCATAACAAAATCAAAGTCATATCATGCTATATGTATGAAATTTTCCTCATAATTCATCGTCGATTCACTCTCTATATGTTAGTTCTCTAGGAATTATCTATCCATTTTAAATGATTTTCAGTGAAGTATGTGATTACAAATAACTTCTAAAAATTATTCCCACTATATTTCTTATATTTTTTCTTTTGTATTTTTATTATTTCTCAATTCCCACCAATATTGATATCCTCTATAAATATGTTTTACTAATAGAGTATTAATCCCATTATTATAATAGTGGAGTAAATAAAATATAATACCTCTTGAGTTATCCCACTATTTTGAAACATGTGGAATAGAATATAGACTAAATTTCAGTGGTTCTCGTAATGTATTAGACTCAGTGGCTTCTTTTTTATACTTTAGTAATGGACAATGTTCCACATGTTTTAGCTCATTTTTAAAATCTAAAGACAGCTGGATAAGTGTCAACATATATTTTTAAACTCTAGCACACATAATAACATGAGATATTTTGGAAAATCATTTTATTATCTCTCACATTCAATATTGGTAATGATTCTCCAAGATCGCACTATCTTCCAAAATATTAATGTTTTGGAAAAAACATAAGTCAATGAGGAAATAACTAATAACATATTTTCATACAAAAAATAATTTTAAAGTATGGTTTTATTAGATCCTTATGTTTAAAAACATTATAAATTGATAATTTTAGGAACATATACATTAATACTTTCAGATTATTATCCATAATAATTATTTTATACTTTTTATTAACTAAATCATATCCCCTATGAGTAAAAAACTAGGTGCTAAACATAGTATATTTTCATGCATTGGGTAATGATTATTCGGATACCCAATCCACCCTTTGGGGGGGTATTTCCCCAAGGTACATCTATTCTTGAGTTACATCCTCTTATAGTATTGAAACATGTGTTTTATTGCTCTTAGACCACATACTCTTTTTGTTTACTAAAACATCATGATGTTTCCATTAATATATATACATATATATACCTTGGGGTTTTACTATAAATTTTTATTCTTAATTGTGAATTTATCTAAACCATACATTAATACCATCAACAGAAACCCAAATTTTTTCCTACATTACCATTACACCTTTTTTACGATAAATAGAATAAGAGTAATATAATACAAGATCATAATTATTGGTATATGGAAAAACTAGCCTCATTCATACCTTGTACATAGAGTAATGTTAACACATTTTAAATCCTCATTATTTATCCACTTAAATTCTCTCATAGTCTCCTAAAAAATGTATTCATGTGAGGATATAATTCATCAAAATGGATGAACCAAAATCCCACTAATTGGAGGAATAACATAGAAGTAATAAGAGAATTGAACCTATATTACATGGGATTGAATTTTATTCATCATAAAATCATAACAATTGAAACATAATCATAATCATTAGAGAATCATTAGAAAATTTCATGGAATTTATAAAATCATTAATAATTAAAAATCATAACATTTTTTTCATATACCACACATAGTTTGCAACAAAACAATCATCATATTTATGCATAAAACATGTGTATAAATAATTAAATCCTAATTTTATAGAAAAATAAAAAAATTAATTTATATTATATATAATATCTGGAGATATATGTCATTACCCAATTAATTTTAGGGATAAATTAATTTATATTATATATAATATTAGGAGATATATGAAATTTCCCAATTAATTGTGAACATTATGTTAATATCCATATAAAAAATACTGTCAAATATGAGATAACTCTACAGAGAGGGAGATGGTTTTAAGAATCAACTTACCTTAAATCTTGTTATGTTATGTCTCATTTAAATCAATTTTTTAATATAAAAAACATTTTTTAAAATAAATTTAACAATAATTTAATTTTATTCATCTTTATAACTATTGATCAATTATATATAATTTATTCTATTTTATGAAATTCATTATTATAGGAGAATTTTATTGATGTCATGTTTTCATGAAATTTCCCCATCTTGTTTCAATTTCATTATTTTTTTGTTGAAAGAAATTTATATAGAATTAAAATTAATTTGTAACTATTGAAAAAATATATTTATATATTTATATATTAAATAAATTATTTTTATGATACATATTGGCATTGATATGAATAATATTTTCATTGTCGTCATTATTATATAACTAACCGTTAAAGGGACATTATTCAAACATGATGTGTAGTTTATATATTATGTTCTTATATCATAAAAACATTTTTCAAGATATTAATAATAACAAGATAATTTTTATATTCTATTTAATAGGTATATAATGTTATATTAAATAAAAGATAAAAATAATATGGAATTCCAAAAGGAAAACTATATAAAAGGATGAAAGGAAATTACCTCAATTTAAAATAATCCCTTTTTATATAACTTAAAATCAAGAATGCTTGGAGTTTTATTACACCATAAAATACATATGGATGTTAATTTTCTTATCATAATGTCATTGGGAAGATATTTTTTCTTTGAAATGATGAAGGTAAGTTGTTATCCAAGGAGAGGGAGATGGAGAATGTATAATTTTGGAGAGAGTTTATTTCAAATAAATTATTGAATAAAATATAATTACAAATGTAAAACTTATAATATTGAAAGGATTAACCTTGGTAAATATATTTTATTTATATAAAATTATTTTATTAATTTCAAAAACATTATAATTGTTAATTATTATTTTCTTAAATGGGAAAAGATAGAAATAATTAAATAAGGTCTTTAAAGGGAATCATCATACATTAAAAAATATAAAATTATATCTTCTCTTTGGAATTTGAATTTTTTAAACTATTTATCTTATAACACATGATCTTGGTTGAGTATAAAATTCTATATTTTATTTTTTTCATTACAACATCACAAATTATGTCATTTAAAATATACTTATTACCAAAAAATTTAATTTTTACTAATCACCTGAAAATTAATCTATTTCAAAAATTACCAAAAACATACATTAGATAATTTCTATGAGATGATGATAAATAAATATTTTTAGGAATATAATTTTTTAACATCAGTAATTTCAAATTTTCAAAAATTAATTTTGATTTTTATGAATTAATGTAAAATAAATTTTATTAAATATGTAATGTATAATTTCATGATTTTTTTAATCATTGTGTTCATTTTAGGAATTTCAAATATTTATAATTTCAAATATATTTATTGATATTTATTATTTATATTAGAAAATAATATTTTGACATCAAATTAATATTCCAACGGTCATGTTACTATTCACAACAGTCATGTTACAATTTCAAACAGTCATGTAACAATTACAATGGCCACAATACTTATCCAAATCTCATATTTTCCCCTATAAATACAGCTTCATTCATTTATATATCATTTAAATGAATTCCACCAATGTTTTTACATTTTCCTATTTGAAAATGTAAATATTGTTACCAAATGTTTTTCAATTTTCCATAGAGTTATTTATGGGGTGGTAATTCTAATTGATACTGGTGATGAAACATTTACCATTATAGCTATTATATATTTTATTTTCTATATACTTGTAAAATTTGGAATATTAATGTTCTTCATTTGTTACTAATGTAACTATATCCATTAATTATATATTGATTATTATTATTTCTATGTGATGTATGTCTACAATACTATACAACAATATAACAATAATTTATTCAAGAAAAATGTATTATTAATAATTTTTGGGATGATATAATTTATGATTTTTTATATTTAAATAGTATAGTGGTAACTCTAGATAATTATTTTTTAAAATGTTAATCTAATTTGTTGTAGTCTTTGATGTAGACAATGAAGGAAAATTTTGAGATTGAAACCATTTAATAGAGGAAATTTAAGCTTCGTTCTATGATGAATATTTTCCAAATTGTTTTCAACATTTAATCTAAATGTAGTTCAATTAATAGTATCTAAATTAAGAGGACCATTTTGATAAATGTGGAAAAAAACCTTATACACTTTCATGGTATTAATAAAATTATGTTGAATATCATGATAGTAAAATTAATATTTTTTCTTAGGATTAAAACCATGTTTATAGTGGGACATATTCACTATTAATTTTAGATGTTATGAGGACTTTGTTCAGTTTGGGGAAAACATAATATATTTTTTAACTTTCAAATCAGTAAAATAAAAATATTTCATAGTATTAATCAATGGGGAATAATCCATCAACAAAAATGATAGGGTAAAAATTGTAGCTTCCAACTTGTGATAAATGTGTTAAATGTAATTATGGTGAATATTTGATGAGTGTTGAAAAGAGTTATAGGTGTGATCTTTTGGTAAATCATTCCCATGATTAAAAATAAAATATAATTGGTTACGGTGGATAAATGACGAAAAGATTATAGTAATGTGTTTTAATATCAATCAGACCAGACACTGTGAAAGTGTGTGTTCGAAGAAAATTATAAGGGTGGAGATCATTAAGAATATTTGTAAATGGGTTTTGATATATATCATTTTAAACTATAATATAAAATGATACACCATTAGATAATCCATTGTCATGTAAACATGTTGATAATGCATATTATACTATTGTCTTCTTTTATTTTGGTTCTAATAATTCTATTATTTTTAGGAAATGTTTTATTTAAATAAAATTATTACCTTATGAAAAGATCATAGTACATTTGGTAAAAACCCATCTGTAAGAGTCTACAAAAAAATTATTTATGGGAAAATTTATACTAAAATTATGAAATGTATTTCCCAAAAAAAATTTCCCTACCCTTAATAGTGCTTTCATTTATATATTGATGCAAACATATTTTGTTTATCTTACATAGAATTATCGAAAAAATATATGAGGCATGATAAATTCTAGAATATATTTCCAATTCATGTAGATTAATTAGTTTACACCTTTGATAACATATCTAGTAAATAAGAATATGATTAAATATGGGGTTGAAATTTATATTTTACATGTTAATGAAAATAAAGAAATTATTCAGCTTAGTTATTCTCTAGTGTTAAATGATTGTTTGAGGTAATTTCATTATAATATTTTTAGGTTTATTCTATACCGAGAGGTTTCATTCACTATTGTATTAGTTCCTATATCTATAATGATTACAATACCTCCTTATTAACTATCTTTAATGGATCTATTTTATTTAAATATTCATTACATTAATTACATGATAAGTATTTCATCTACCCCATCTCTTCACATTAGGGTGGACTTATGTTATTTAATGAAAATAATGATGGATTTATGTTTATTTTTAGTGATTATAAAGAACCCATTAATATTACTATTTAGAATAATAATATGTTTCATCATAAAATGAATTGTTACATTTGATCTTGTATGATCAATGTTTTCAAAGGATTGACCTCAGAGTCCCATATATTTATCTGAAATTTCAGGATATATAATTTTTGATGAATGTGTTTCATACTATGTATGACCATTAGGAGTTTTTTATTATATTGTTGTAGTTTGCAAATAAACCCATTATATTTATAGAAAATTTAAATCCTGTTTTTTTTATTATTTTAACCATTTTGGGGTGTTATTAAATGATTTTATTCTGGTATATTATAAAAGTTATGAGGATCGAGATAAACATTAAGACTGATTGATACAATTTAAAATTTAGGAATCTATAAGGTATATTTAAAAAATATTAATATTTTTATATATATTTCTTTCATTGCTAATATTTTTTATATAGATCGAATAAAAATTTATCCTTCTAAAACTATTATAGTAAATGAGTGAGAAACACCTTTAAATCTTATAAAGAATTTATTTTTTCCTTGATTTGTTAGTTATTATCAATGATTTTTTAAATATGTTCATGGTTATATAGAACATTAACCATTTTAATGGGAAATATAGATAAATTATTTTTGAAATTAATGTTATAAATGTTATTAATAAGTTGAAATAAGAGTGATTAATTCCCCAGTGTTATACAATCCAAAAAAGAAATTTTGAATTTTATATTAATAGAGATTCTATAATGGAGGGCTGTGGTTATGTATTCATTATGGATGATTTGTAATTAAATTTGAGTCATTGTAATTGAAAATTAATGATTAAATCACTCTATGTATTACCATGAGATGGTTGTTGTAGATTTTCATTAAAAAATATTTTGGAATCATCAATATGGGGATAATTGAGAAATATATATAGGCCATAAAATGTTATTTTATATATTAACACAAATATATATTAGCATGTATAATGTATGTTTTTTAGAACTGTTTATGGATTATGATTTCATGATTAAATATCTTCTATATTAATTCAATAAGGTATTAGATGCATTGAGTGGGAAAATATGTATCATAATAATAGTGGAATTTATTACATGGCCTTTTAGTGGATTATTTAATGAATGTGGGAATATAATTTCTATATGAGTAAAGTAATTATATTTTGGCTAGTGTATTGGTACAATAACCCTTTTGATATATAAATTATAAGTATATATGGAATATTATGGTTTCAGAATAATGTTAGATTTAGTAAAGGTAAATTTTATGCATTTAATGTTAAAAAATTTGGTATAATTAGATTTTTATGATGTAATGTGATCTGAGTGATTTTTAGATGAAGAATAAATCATTTAGTGATTCTCATTGCTCATTATTTTTCATTAATCCCAAAAGCAATAAGATATATATATTCCTTGAAGAATATTATTTGTGGTAAATAATGAAAAACATATAGTTTTTATTTTTTATGCATGATTTGCATGTCAATCAATTATGATATATTATAATTATGAAAGGGGATTATTCAACTATTTCTTATGATTGAGTGGAAATTAGAGAATATATCAATGGATTTCGGGGTGAGATTACCAATGATATTTGTAAGTAATAATATGATTTTTGTTATTATTAAATGTTTAATTAAATATATACATATTTCAATTCAAATTATTGTCTGTTAATATAATTGTTTTGAATCAATATTATGTATAATTTTGTGTTACATTGTGTTTTCCTTTCTATGTTATTTGATCCTAATCCCAAAATTAATTCAATTTTTTGGAAATTACTTCATAATTCATTTATTTTGTGGTTACATTTATGAAAAAATTATCACCTTAAATATGATAGATTGTTAGAGTAGACAATTCAAATATTAGATGATTTTATTTGGGAGCATTCACTATATTATTGAGGGTGTTGGTATCAACATCAATAATGGGTTTAATTTTATTATAATATTTTCCATTCAAGTGTATGGATTGGTCAAGTTGAGTATTTATATTGAAATATGTGTTACAATCCATAATGATTGGATGAAGATGGATGGAGTAATCCATTGTCACGAGAGTTGAGGGATGCGATAACTGGGAAGGTAAATATAATTTATCATCACACGAGGGAAAATCAATGTAGGTATAGTATTTATAAATATAACCAGAAGAAATACATTTCATTTCAGGGAGGAGAAAATATTAATCATAAAAAAAATCCTTGGAATTGTGTTTTCTATTTTATAAGGAATGGAAAACTAATTATTTGATTTATTTTCTATTTTAAATTCAAGAAAATGTGAGAGAAATTGTTTATTTAGTGTCCTTACCTCTATGTTTAACATAAGTAAATGACGTGTTTTTTTGTTATTTATGGAAATTTGAAACTAATGCATCTGAAGTTTTTATCCTTGATATAGTTTAGTTGTATGATTTTATTAATTATGATGAAAATATATTTCTTGTTCTAGGTAATTGAGAGTGTGTATTATATAATATGGTATCAGACATAGTTAATGTTTTATGGAAGAACCGTATGATTGAATAAGAAGCATGGTAATCTAAATAAGTAATGAGAGAAAATAATCCCCACATGTATATAGTTGAATAAAATTATACGGAAATAATTTAATGAATAGAAAAAGAACGTGATAGACTTATAAATGTTAACAATAAATCAAATTTTTATCTTATTAATATTAATGATTAGATTTCATGGATTAATATTCACTATCGTATTTTTTTTTTGTATTTTTTCAATTGAAAAATAAATTATTTTAGTTTTATGAATTTTTTCTATGTATTATATAGTTTTAAATTTATGTTAATACTTTCAATATCAAATTAGAATTTGGTTAAATTATTTTTTATCATCCTGTCATAATTATATTAAGATATTTTTTTAATTTTCTTTTTAATAATTAATGAAAAATATTGATTTTAGAAATAGTGTCTCACTTATGAAATTTTTTGGATATAATAACGAAATAAAATTTTATTAAAAATTTATTATAGAAAAATATTATATATTTGAAAATATTTATAAATCATCTAATATTATAATGTTAAAATTTAGCATCTATGTTTGTATTTTTTAAAATCTATGTAATTATTTTATTATAATTAATATTTTTTTGGATTTTATATTTAATCAAGGATTTATTGGGTTAAATTCCTATTTTTCATGGTTAGAAAGTAAAATAAAACAAATTTTATTTAATCTATCAAAATTAATTTCAATGAAATCAATATGATACATTATTTTTGTGTAAATTATTTATTATACATAAACATCAACTGTTTAAAAAATATTTTTTGTTTTAATTTTATAAATTAATATAAATAGTACTTTTACCACATCATGAAATATAATTTTATAAAATAGATTCCCAAATTTTGTTTATCATGATAAATTATTTTAATAAGTTCAAATATATTTTATATTCAAAATGTATAGTTATTATGGTTATAAATTTCAACACAATATAGGTCAAATTAGGAAATTGGGATTTTAATATAGGAGATAAGGCTTCAGAGATCAGTAAAATCAGTTTTATAAATATATTTTAGGTTGATTAATACCTTAATATATATTATATATTATATGGGAGTAAATTATAGACACGTTTTATTTGAAATAGATTTAATAAATTTTAATGGTATTAATATTTAGAAGTGTTCCGCTCACCTCAATTATAAAATGGAACATACTGTGCTAACTTCTCCACAAAATAATAATAAGTCTATCTCAACAAATATCATCCAAAATAAATCCCCAAAAATTTTAAACATTTCTTGTAGGTTCGGGTATAACCAAAAGTCCCATCAAAGTGTGATTTTGGTGTTTCACATATGAATATATCGAATGATGATCTATAAGTCATAACAAAATTAATTCCAGTTTATAACACCCTGTTTCTCTATAAAATCATCTATAACAGTAATTCTATAATCAAATTTATATATTGAAAAAAAATATAATGTTATTATGATGATTTAACTAATATTATTTTACCTTTTTTCCATCTATATGGAAATGAAAATGTTGCTCTTGTGTGGGTACCAAATTCAACCTACATAAAAAAAATTTCTTCACCACATCAAACAGATGGTTATAATGATTGATATAATTAATAAATAAAGCATTTATGACATAATTAGTTTTTTTATGTTTATTAGTTATCTACCTTATTAAACATCCTTCAGTAGAAAAAAGATAATTTTTCTTGTACTTACGTGTGGACTACCAAATTCATAATACTATATAATTATTTTTTTCATTTCTAAATCAATTGTATGGTCATGTGGAGAGATTTAACTTATTAATTGGATATTCATAATATTATTATAATTATATAAGTTAAATCATTTCTTACATTATTTCTTCTTCACCCATTAGTAAAATTAAAACATCGTTCTTGTTTTCATGGAGACTATTACCTCAGTTAAATAATGCATTTCATTTTTCTAAAACACCTAGCATGGATGGATATAGAATTATATTTAATCTATAAAAATTATAATTTTAATATTATTATTATTTTTTTGATTATGGAACTATTACTAATTTTTCATGATCAATACAATAATGTTTTTTGGACCGAATAGACCAAAAAGTTTATATGTGAACTAAAGAAAACTTTTAATAAAATAAAACAATGTAATAAGTTAAATAAATTTATACTAAAAGAATAAAAATTATAAAGGTTCCTAATTATGCTGATTATAAATATAATTTTATTATTCAGTAATTTTAATAGTGTATGTGGATAGTGGGGAGTTAATGTATGTGATTTTTCATAAAAATGATATCTTAATTATTTTTTGCATTCCATTCAAATCTTTTTCCACCAAATTTATGTTCTATTATGTGTCTAATGATTTTTAATATTTATAATAAAAATAATGTTATCATTTATTTTTAACCATTCTTTTACTTTAATTATTATTGTTTTAAAAGGAATACTTTCAACTTTTTCTCATATAGTCATTTTTAGATCATTAAAAAAGCGGGAAATCAACCTTTGAAGCATATCATATTGAATTCCTTTTCTCATAGTCATTGTTTTTATTTATTATATAGATGATTATTTAGTTATCATAATTTTTCAAATAATATTTTAAATTTATTCTATTAATTTTTAATTTTTAACATTTTTCAAAATAAATTGAAACTTCTAATCATTTTTTAGATAATAAAAATTTCAATTATTTATGGTATAAAATGATTATTTTTTGGGTTTTATAACAAAAAAACATTATATTTTTATTCATATAACAAATTGTATAAATTTTTTAATATAATTAGTGGATTTGATATAGCCTTGATATGTATTATATAATTATTTGTTCTCGAGAAGATACATATGGAATTTTTCATGGAAGTCATACAATTATAAGGGTTCACATAATAATAATAATAATCGGAATTATGGGGATAATTTCCCAAGACACTTACATGTGTTAATTTGATTTATTTGATAATTTATGGAATTATTTTTGATTTTATGATATATATAAGTGGGATTATGACTTTTTTTAACATAAAAATGTAAAAGGATTATTTTTCTGGAGAAAAATATTCTTGAGTTATTATGTTTTCCTAAGAAACTATAACAATTATGATTTGGGATTTATCTTTTCAATAAAATATTTTATGACCAATAGTGATTTTATGTTGATTTCGTTTGTTTTTAAATTATTATTTGATATTAATGTTTATTTTGTAAAAAGTATCTCATCCTTAGGGATTTTCATGTTTTTTATGAACTAAAAAGTTTCATTTATTTTTATTTAACATAATGACATTTTTCTAAATCCAATAATTTGAAATAATATTCAAATAAACAATGTATGTGTAAATATATTACAAATTTATATGGTCACACATTAAGAACAATTAAATAGTACATTAATGGAATTTGAAAATAAATCTAGGATATTATATTTATAAAAAAATTAAACATGTGTAAAAGAGTCCAAATTTTTATACAATTGTTTCCCAAACACAATAAAACATAAAAAAATATAATAGAGATAAAAAAATTAAAACTCATCATATAAATTATATAATTATGGGTGGAATGTTACATGATGTTTTCTAGTGGGTGAAAATGGAATGGATATATATTAATGTGATATTATTTTAAAATTTCATTACTTATAATCAATTAGCAGACATGGAATAAGAATTTATGAATTTTATAGAAAATTAAGAGTATTCTCTGATTGAGTATGAGGAAATTGTTAAATAGTGTTCAAGGCAGGATACGGAATAAATATATATTCCATAAAGAATGATTGATCACTTATTTTATGGGTTGAAGAGAAACCGTCATATAGAATTTTTATTATGAAAACATTTTTATTATGAAGAGATAATGACAAATTTTATTTGGACTGAAGTTGAGTTCTCTATGTATTTATATTTCAATGTAAATTTAGTCAATAGTTGGTTGATATAATTTCATGTCAAAAATAATATTAAAAAACAGAATAAGGGAAGCTTAGAATATATTATATGAAATAACCATGGGAATAAACACATCATGTTTTTTGTAAAGGAAATGCTAGTTAAATATATGAATGAATATAAGGTTGAAAATTATCATGAGTTCAATTTAATGGAATAAAACACAACTTTCCATTACATCAATTGTTATGATATGGAAAATTATTCAAATTAGAGCCCAAAGGGTCTACGTAAGCTACTGTGGAAGTGGAAAAGTGAGAAAGGAAGTGCATATACCATCCCCAAATAATAATTTTATGTTCTAAATGATGTTATAACAGACACATTAACCATAAAATTTTTCCATCTGAATAATTATTTTATTATAGATTGATACACACTTTTTGATATTACATTTTTCAAAAGAACATTGAATCTACATTGTTTCCCAAAGGATGTAGTTTTCAGTTAAAAATCCTTATAGAAATATTATAAAAATAAATGAATACTAATTTTTCTCTATAAAAATTAAACTAGGATCCATAGTTGAAAACCTTTATGTTGTATATATTGTTTAAATTAAAAAAATGGATGTATTTTATTTCAACATATATTGAATGATTTTGTGATCTTGATAATTAAATAAGAATATTTGATTCTTTAATAGAATCCTTTATTAAAAGATGAGATAATTTATTGACTTTTCTTTTTCAAAACCATATTAAGAGAATCATATTAATGAAATTATGAAAGAATACTGGTCAAAAATTTGAATGATATCCTTGGAACAAATGATGTATCTATTATGAGGGATTACAATGATATAATTTTTCATGGAAGTACTTCTATATCAAACAAAAACGTATGTTGTGTTTTCTAAAGATCATACCCATATTAAAAATTCCATATCTTCGCCTGACCTGTTGCATCTTCATATTTCTCTGGTCCGCATCTCCAAGTCGGCATTAATGTCAAGGGATCCATCGGGCTTCGGTGAGTCGGCACTCTCTGGAAGACACGGGATCATCACCTGGATGTTTTGGGAAGTCGCAATACGGAACACTCGCTGGCGTGTACACAGATGATGGCGGTTTGACCTAGGATGATTTTGTGGCACCAGCTCATCCTGATTCTCTCTAGTTATCTTGTTTCTTGTTTCAGTATAGACATTTGGATTTCGTGCGAGTCGAAATGTGGCAGGGTCATCTTTGATTATTGGGACAGTATGCAGACACGGATGGCGGAAGTAGGAATGCTCAGTTTCAGTGGTGTTTCTCCTCTCTAGTTGACTTCTCCTTCCTTTCATGTTTGTTTTATGGTTCTTCCTTTTGTTGCTCCCGGATGGACATGTTTCTACTTGGTTTTCCTCTACCATTTCCTCATCCTCCTACACCAAAAAACCCATCTTGGTTGGGTGTGATGGATTTCATGACGTTTTGGATCGTGTTGGTGTCTTCGATGAAGTTGGAACAATTGGGGTGTTTTTTTGGCATGGTGGCCTGGTTCTCAAAGGCTCGATGATTCTTTGGTGCAGCTCAGCGGTTCTGGTCCTCAGTGCTACATCCATGGAAGTTTGGCGGGTCGGTCTAACTGACTTTTTTCCATGGTTCTCACTTTGCCTCAAAGTGATTTGGTTGTCATTTTTTGGTTTCTTTGATGGGTAGGTCTGAACTTGGGTGTGGTTCTATGCCCGACCCTCTTATGGTTCTCTTTTCATGTTCTTCAGTTTTCTTGTTCAGTTCTCACTGACCCTAAAAGTGACATATTTGAAAAATAAAAAAAAGTTTCATACCCCTATTGAAAAGCCCATATCTAAGCCTATATATGAAATTGATCTTAAAAAATTGTTCTATTCAATAAACCACACCATGAGTTGTGTGATAAGGTATATATATTACCTAGTGTTTATGCATGTGTAGGAACTATCTAATTTTTTAAAAATAAATTTGGGTTTATGATTACTTTCATTTATTATAGAGAAATAAATTCCATAAAATTATCATTTTACTCACATAGATGATTTTTTTATCATATCCAAGGATATTAAGACTACATAATGATTGATAATTATTATTGTTAACAATATTTATTATTAAATAATGGTGATATACAAATGAATGATTTTCACAAAAATTATGGGAATTATGAATTCATAGTAATTTTCTATGTATCAAAAAATAAATCATTAATGCATATAGGTCTAGTGAATAGTATATTCAATTCATATATTCTTAAATGGTTTTTAGTAATTATTTATAAAATTTTGACATACTATATGTTTTGTAAAGATCATGAAGGAAACATTTAAAAAATCCTTGATACTCAAAGGGTGTACCCACTACATATAAAATTTAGCAGGATAATAATTTGGCTTTAAACCGACACATACTTGTCGATATAGTCTCTATGGATGGAATATTGGTTTACCACAAAAGGAAAATATTTTAAAAATAAGGACACAAAATAATTTATATAACTAGGATAGAGTGATTCATTGTTTTTTAATTTTACAATCGGGTATTTTTTGGAAATGTTTCCAAATTAGACAATTTATTAACAATGTTAATCTAAATATTGGTAAAATTCACATGGTCTATGAAATGTGAAGAATTATTTTTGTTATTCCGAAAGATATTGATCAATTGAACAGTATTGTACATACCATATTGGATGGATCCATTATATATATATAATGATCAATAAAAAAATATAGAGGTATTTCTTTATGTATAATGATAGAATAGTTAATTATGCATCAAGTATGTCAATGATCCATAAGAAAATGTATAAAAATCATGACCTTGAGTTGTAATCTATAATATTTCCCTTGAAAAATTTAAGACACATTATTTTTTATATAGTGTTAAATATAAACGGATCCCAATAATATGAAATATATATTCATGTAGAAAGATATCAACATGAGATAAAAGAGATGGATATAATTAATCATAGACAATAACCTTGTAATACACCACCACTATAGAAATGAAACAAATCTGGTGTTTACAATGATTATGAAGAATAATAAACATATATTTATGATGTTTATGCACAAGGATCTAATATTTATTAATTATTAAATGTTGGATATGAAAATTATTAATTAGTTGAATGATAATTAATTTTCTATGTAATTTCACATACATATTCACCAAAGAAGCTAAAAAATTCTAAATAATATCTCAAGAGTTTACAAAATATAATTAATTCCATAGAATATTTGTGATTTGTTTACATAATATATAAGGATATAGTGTTTAGGGTTTCATATATAATTTTTTTATCATGAGTACATGATCCGAAAAAGAAATTTCTAGAGAAATATCATAACTCCAATTTATCAATCGACCCTTATATCACCAAGAAGTGTGGGGGTATATAGGGGAACATATAAATGGATAACATTTAGTGGGATATGTTTTATTTTTCATTATGATTCATGATATGAAAACATGTAAATGTTGAGATAAAACTACCAAAGGGTGTGATACAACAACTCCATATACAAATGGTGAACTGGGATGATATCATAATGGAAATTATTACTAAACCACCTAAGTCATATAATAATAATATTGATTATATATGTTTCATTGTGTATCTTCCTACAAATTAATCTCATTTTTATACAATATTTGAAGATCCAAACCTTGAACGTCACGCATGACCCTATACCTATGATGATTTGAGACATCATCATGAACATTAGTCAATAATGTCTAACTGTGACTTTCATTTCACATACAAATTTTAGTGTGGCTTAAAATATTGTTAAACATTCCTATAAAATTGAGTGACACCTAATATCCTCAATTATATGGGGATTATGAAATGGTCATCCAATCTATAGTCGATATATTGAGGACTTCTTCCCTTGACTTCTAAATAATCATGAACTAGTACAAAAAATTACGGTAATTTTAATAAAATAATAACTTTATTTAATGTGTATTAATTTAATAGTATGAGTACTTTTATAGAAAAATATATTTCACACTAATGTATAAAAATGAAATTAATTATACTATGTTATTTTTTAGAACTTTTTGTGGAAAAAATTGAGATAGTATGAGTTATTCCAAATTTTATGAACATAACTCATAAAAAATAGAATATCTATGAATATAATAAAAAATTACTTGTACATACAAGTGGGATTAAATTTATTATTCCTATAATAAAAATGGAATGGATCAGCAGGTTTATGTGAGAAGGTAATACTGTATAATAGGTATATCGACCCTTTTGTGATTTGGGAGAGAATTAGTGTTGTGTATTAATGTTTTGATTTTCCAATCAACCTTCTAAATTGCATCATGTCTTTTATATCTCAATGTAATGTAATTACATTATAGTCCCAACACATATACTAAAAACTAAATAAATTGATCGTGTAATTAAGTTTTCTTTATAATTGAGATCATATAATGATTATTGACTCTTGATAGATGTTTCTATAGAATCATACAACACAACTAGTGAAATTTAATAAGTGGAATCCAAATGATTGAGGAGGAAACATGGGTACTTAGACATGAAACATGGAATAAGTACCCTAAATTGGTTTTATATTAATTAATAACCAAAATATCAAGGATAATATAATTTATGGGTGATAGATAGTAATTTTAATGATTTAAATATGGGAAACTATTTTTTATACATTAATGTTTCTAATAATAATCATACATAATTCAGATAGAGATATAATTATAAATGATTAAAAAATTATATCAAGTGAATAATAGTTATTACATAATCATATATATATAAAGACTTACTATATAAATTATTCTCAAATTTTAGGTGAAAATACATAATTTTGAAATACGCTGGGTTTTTTATAAAACTACTAAATTTCTGGTAGTTTAATAATTAAATTTTTAAAAATGAAATCTGATTTGAATCATCTTTTCAAAAATATCATATGATGATTTTTTTAGATTATTATGACACAGTTTTTTTAATGGTGATAATTATAGTACTTATAAATATTGTAACATTTATGAAATCATCCTAAAATAATAAAAAGATAAAAATCTATTAATCATTTTTCTAGATTAATAATTTATTTACATATTAAAATTTTAATTTAAGCACTCTATTTTAAATTTAAAAACATATATTTAGATATCCAATCCTAAAGTAAATTATATATATATATATCATTTTTTAATTTCATTCATTTATTTGTGTGTTTGGGAGGTTTTATTTGGTTTTTTCTCAATTTAAATTCATATTCCATATTTTTCTAAAATATGTCATTTAAATTTTGGGGAGTTAATTCCACCCAATAAGAGTAGTTTAAATTAATAAAAATCATCATTTTATTTCAAATACACCCCTTCTAAAGTATATATATCAACCCATTAACCTATTAATCAACACTAAAAACCCATTTACCATGAATTATTGCTCAATTACCCACTCAATAGGCTCTACATGGGGATTTTAGGGTTTTACAGTTCTCCTATCAAGATCTGTGAATCTATATTATATGGTAACAGTTCTTTACCTCTTCCCTCTTTTATTTTTTAAATCCTTATATTTCCCTTATTTTTAAATGAGAATACATATTGTTATTAATTTTTATAAATTAATTATTATATTATGAATTAGGTACCTCCATTACATCAAATTATACTTTCATCACTTGATTTTATATTTCCGAAAAAATCCTTGTGGCCATGCATTATCCAAAAAAATATGTAATTTAAATACTGTACATGTAACATCCCAAGTAAGTAATTAATAATAGATATTTTTATCTATGTCTATTAATGATTAAGATAGTGTTATAGAGGCTTAAAATGAAAATAAATACAATCTTATGCATGGAATACACTAATATTCTTAAAAGATTGTTTTACAGCCTTTTGATGGCAAGCCATTTTTGAATCTATATTTTGACAATTTTATAAACTATGATTGTCAAAATAAACTTATTCTTTATGATTGGGACATCAAAATTTACCTTGTGTGAATTTTTGGTATTTTTCTGACAATGTTCATTTTTTAATGAATAGTGAAAAATACTGCATTTCACATCAAAACTACTTTTTAATCTAATTTATTTATATGATTAGATTATGTTTTGAATTGGTTTTGAAGTGAAATTAGAATATATTTTTACCATTTTATCCAATGGTGGTCATTGGAATCAATTTCACTTTGAAATTAGACATAAACTGGTGTCAATCTTTTGATACTTATTGTTTTGTAAAAACACGCTATTTGCTCTGGCAGCGGGAATTAATTATTGAATTAATTAATGTGACTTATATGATTTGAATTTTGTAAAATGGACTTCATTTTTGAATTCGGAATATCAAATATAGCTTAGGGGTAATTTTTGGTAATTTTCTGAAAAACTTCAATTTTTGATGAATAGTGAAACCACTAAGTGGTAATCAAGCAAACTGATTTTTCAGTTAAATGAAAGTTTACCACTAATGTGTATTGAATTTTGAAAATCCGACATACATGGTTCTCATTAAGAAGTAAAATGTGGTTCAATGAGATTATAATAATTTTTTGGTGAATAGTAACTTATTAAGTTCTTAATCGCGATTAGTGGTAATTAGGGTAGTTTAAGGTATAAATAATGCTTTAATAATATGAAATGACCTAGACACATGTCCCAACCTTGTTGGTTGTGTAATGGCCGACCAGGACAAGCCATGGGTCAACTTGTGGATCCCATGGAGACACTTTGGTTTGGAAATGACATAAATAACTTTTTATTAAATGTTAAAGTAAAAATAACACAAACAAGAGATGTTTTACGAAAATAATTATTACATGGGGTTATAAAGATAAGATTTTTTATTATAAATAGTCATTGGAAATATAAAACGATTTCCTATATCATAGTATTTTTTTTATGATTTTTAGACATTAAATAAATTAAATTATTTATGACATAATAATGATGCAGCGATGACATCATTATTTGACGATTTAAATAAAATGGAAAGATAATGTAAAATCTATGAACTACACGTGTCCAAAACTTATTGGATGAGTGGATTTCGAAGTCTTATCACCTTATCCACGAATTATATCAATGTGGGACCTTTTGAAACCGAAACACATTTTCAAATAAAGTAATATTTCTTTACTTTCCAAAAGTGCCCCTGCTCTCCTCTTATAAAAGGCCCTCACCTCTACCTCATTTCACACACTCCTCAAGCCTTTGGCTCGGACAACCCCTGACCATTTACTCTCTTCACATCCCTCTCCTCATCCTATAGGATTCCATTTGGGCATAATCCTTTCAAAAGAAGCCATTAGGCTCAAATCAAAAGGAGTTACACTTTTAAAGGTAATTCATTCTCTCATGTTCATTTGTTTTATTTTGCTTCTCCAACCCCCCTAAACTCTTTTTATTTACTTCTTTTGTAACAAAACCAGTATATTCAATATACTAGGATGTTGTTATATGATTTATTTGAGCTACACTCTCACACAACTACATAAAATGGTTAAAGAACATACGTTTTCCGTGGATGGCGAAATTCTGCCTCCCGAAACGATGATTGTTCAAGACTCATTTAACACCTTCAAAGGTGGCCATTATGATGTAAATATTTTTATATATGATATATAATATTTTTATGTTTTCCTTAAGCTTCTGTTTTTTTCATTTTGGGCATACCTTTATGGTTTCCATTATGGGTAAACACGATATCTTCATTTTAGGAAGTGCGGACTACCGCCCCCTCAAAGTGATTTGATTCGTTAAATACCATATGTGGGACATATAAAGGATGGAACTATGATATTATATATGATATTATACTGGAATTATAATATACCTTTATATCATTATGATTCCATTCTATAAAATACGAAATAGAAATGAAAGTAGCGTTCATGCGTACGTACGGCTTACTGTCTCCATGAACGGTGCATTTCATTTCTTACCTCTAAATTATTATGTAATATTATAAATGCATGTATATGATGAATATATATGATATATATGTTATACAAATAATTAATATCATTCTAGATATAATGAACCTTTGACCAAATTAACAACATGTAAGTGTAAGAAGTCTATTTTTGACTTAAGAACCAAATACCGACAAAATGAACATTATTAACTTAAATGATTACATGAAGTTCATAACATGGTATAAAAGGAATAATGAACTTGAAAAAGGTTCATAAGCAAGTAGAGATTAACTCAAGTTTATTATTCAGGAAATTAAAGAACGGTCGGGTCAAGTCGGATACGAGGTATGGGACTTCGTCTCAATCTCCTTTCATTGAGGCATATTTTATTTTATACACAACTTTCTTTTATATGGTGTATAAACCCCTTTGACTTTTACGTTTATTCAAAAGGAATCTTTTTTATACGAAGCGTTTACTAAACGACAAAAGGGAATGTTTTTGTCGTACGTATGCGGCGACAATGACTTCTCCGCCGTCGTGACCGTTATTTGAGTTTCGGCTTCCTCTACAAGCCATACCTTTTTTTTAAAACGAAAAATAAATACCATGTTTTATTTTGGTATTGAAAATGGTTTTCATAATGTTTTTATATCAATGTGTTGTATTGATATCTCGTGATTGAAATGTGGAAATTTTATGTTTCCTTTATGCATGTTTTATGTGATATGATTATGTTATGGTTCTTGGGCATTATTATGAAGACGGGTGGTTCCGTGATAAACTAAGGGCGGGTGAGCCCGTTATAGCTCTCCAATGCATTGGGTAACGCGAAGGAGTGAAACGTTAAGGTTTCTCCGAAGAGATTTTACGGAATATACTGTGATGGGTATTCCAAACGTAACCAAGAGGGTTACTCCCTACGTAAGAATGTTATGAATGCCTCAAGTTACCTTTATGTCTTATGATTTCTATGATTTATTCATGATTTTATGAGGTATGTTAAAGTGCCTGTGTTTTATGGGTAAAGTATGATTTCATTCTTATGTATATATGAACTCATGTTTCCTTTCTATGTTTTTTTTATAACCCATACTGAGTTTTTATGCCCATCCCAAGTTTTTGAAATGTTTTTCACAGGTCAAGGGAAAGGTACATGATAAGATGATAGAGTCATGGATGTGTCAAGAAATAATCCATGTTTTATTTTAAATGTGTTTCCATTGATGGGAATGAAGATTACTATTTTTATGTAACCACTTTGTTTATATGTGGAATGTAATGCATGTTTTATGATCTAATTCTCTAAAACTCTAAACCCGAAAAGATCCTCAATGTGTAATCTTGTAATAAATCAAGATTAAGTAAGGTTTAATGCTGGGGCCTTATAGTTGGTATCAGAGGTCGGTTTAGATAACTTTAGGAGTTAGAATTCTATTAAATGATTATCCAAAAATATTTTTTTTTGAAATGATATAGCATTTAAAGATTACCATGTTGCTTCATCTAAGACTTGTTTGTTCATAATGGTTTTTCGCATAGGAAACAGGGAAGCAGTGCTAGGAAGGAATACAGAAGGAAATAACCTTCCGAATCAGCATCCAGAAATGGTCGGAATTGGAACTGAACAGTTTGTTGCAGTAATGGCGCAGTTGACTCAAGTGATAAATGGCAGTGGTATCCATGCACAAGATCAGCCAGATCAACCGCAGAGGAACATGTCAGTGGTGGAACATTTCATGAGGCAACATCCACCATCATTCAGAGGATCATCTGACCCTGTGCTAGCTGAAGGGTGGATTAAAGAACTGGAGAAAATTTTTGATGTCATGGGGTGTTCAGACAATCAAAAGGTTAGTCTTTCTATTTACCGTTTGGAGGGTGAAGCAGATCAGTGGTGGTCTATGGTTAAAAATAGCAGGGTCGCCGATGAGATTGATGCTCTTGATTGGGATGAATTCAAAGGTATGTTTCTTGAGAAGTATTTTCCTAAGGCTGTTTGACTTAGGATGGAAAATAAATTCTTGGAATTGAGGCAAGAGGAAGACTCAGTGGCTGCCTATGAAGAAAGGTTCACTCGATTGGCAAGGTATGCTCCAAATTTTATCCGAGACCTTGATAGTAAAATCAATCGTTTTTACTCAGGATTAAAGCCAAAATATCGAAGGGAATTAGCTTCTCGTGAGTTTAAAAGTTATGAAAAGCTTGTTCGATGTGCTGAGAAGGTGGTAATGGAGTTTGATGATGACCAAGTTTTCTATAACAACCAGCAGAAGAAGAGACCGAGGTGGCAGGAGAAAGGTAAGAATTCTTCAAAAAAGTCTGATGGTAAGAGAACTAAGTTTCCAGTTTGTGATAAATGTGGCAAAAGGCATGCTGGGGAGTGTCTTCTGAATTCTGGGAAGTGCTACCGATGTGGTAAGATGGGGCATAAGGCTCGTGATTGCACTGAAAAGGATCAAGGTGAAGGTAAGAACAAATTTGATTTACAGTTAGTGAAATGTTATAAGTGCATTGAGATGGGTCACTATGCAAACGAGTGTCCGACAAAGAGCTTGAGTGATGGGAAGTAGTTAGACTACAAGCAGAAAGGGGTGGTGAAATCCTTTGCAACTACTTCAGCAGATGTCGGGCCATCAAATGAAGTGTTATCAGGTACTTTGTTTGTTTTTTCAGATTATGCCAGTGTGTTGTTTGATTCGGGGTCTACACATTCTTTCATCTCTGAAACCTTTTCTAGTAAAATGGGAATACCATCTCAAGAAATGACTCCTGAACTTTTGGTAAAAAAACCTGGGGGAAGTGTCGAGGCAAAAAGAATTTATAAGAATCTTCCTATCCTTATCTGTGGAAAGAACCTACTTGAAAACCTTATTGTTCTACCTCTAGTAGAGTTTGATGTTATCCTGGGTATGGATTGGATCTCTATTTACCATGCTAAGATTGACTGTAGAGCTAAAGAAGTTTCTTTTTAGAAAGACATTCAGTTTGTTTACAAGAATGAACCTTTACTTTTGAAAACATATCAAGAGGCTGAGAAACTTGTAAAAGATGGAAATGAATGTTACCTTGCACACGTCATTGAAAATAAAGAAACTATTCAGATTAATGATGTGCCCGTGGTAAATGAGTATCCTGATGTTTTTACTGATGAGTTTCCTGGAATAATACCAGATCGGGAAGTTGAGTTTACTGTTGACTTAGTTCCTGATGCTAAGCCAATTTCAAAACCCCCTTATCGAATGGAACAAATTGAACTTTTAGAGTTGAAGGAGCAATTGCAAGATTTATTAGAGAAAGGTTTCATTAGACCTAGCACATCACCATGGGGTGCTCCTGTTTTATTTGTTAAAAAGAGAGATGGTTCTATGAGACTTTTCATTGATTATAGAGCCTTGAATAATATCACTGTTAAGAACAAATATCCTTTGCCTCATATCGATGATTTATTTGATCAGCTCCAGGGAGCTCAGTTTTTGTCAAAGATTGACTTGAGATCGGGGTACCATCAACTGAAGGTAAAGGAGGCAGATATTCCGAAGACCGCGTTCCGTACGAGATATGGCCATTATGAATTTGTAGTAATGCCTTTTGGGCTAACCAATGCACCTGCTGTATTCATGGACTTAATGAATAGAATTTTCCATGAGTTCTTGGATAATTTTTTGGTGGTTTTCATTGATGATATTTTGGTGTTTTCTAAAAGTAAAGAGGAGCATGAAAAACATTTAAGGGTTATCTTGAAAACCTTAAAATAAAAGAAACTGTATGGGAAATTCAACAAGTGTGAGTTTTGGTTGCAACAAATTTCTTTCCTTGGTCACATTGTTTCTAAAGATGGAATAACTGTTGATCCTGCAAAAACAAAAGTTGTGGAAGAATGGCCAAGACCCACAAATCACTACTGGAAAATAGGTCTATACCCACGGTTTTGCAAAAAACCGTGGGTATAGGGTACCCCTATGCCCACGGTTTTCCAAAACCGTGGGTATAGGGATAGTATGTGAACCTATACCCACGGTTTGCCAAAACTGTGGGTATAGGTCACCTATACCTACGGTTGTGCCAAAAACCGTGGGTATTGTTTTCTTTTAAGACCTATACCCACGGTTTTAGAGAAAACCGTGGGTATAGGTTATTTTTTGAAGACTTATACCGACGGTTCTTCAAAACAGTAGGTATTGCGGTTTTTTTTTGAAGACCTATACCCACGGTTCTCTAGAACCGTGGGTATAGCTTTCCCACTTTATGGAGGGGAAAAAACATTAGGTGGGACACGAAAAAAATTTGGTGGGGAGACATTTTTTCATGGATCATATTAATATATATAAGCAGATGAATGTATATATAAAAAATAACTTTGTCAGCCTGGTTGGTCCTTTGAAGGAATGCGGTCTTGTCTCTCACTGTGAGACGTCGGTTCGAGTCTCCATACCGGCATTTTTGGAATTTAATTAACGCTTATATTAATATATATATGCAGGTATATGAATAAACAACAGATTAAGTTAATAGCGTGGTTGGTCCGACTTGGTAAACTGGCGGGACGTGTTTCCGGAGGCGCGGGATCGATTCCCCGAAGCAGCGTTTTTTGAATATGCGATGTGGAGCGGACTAATATATATAATCTTATATATGTATAATTAACATATGAAATTCCCAGCTCGGTTGGTTCAGGGTCTCGATCTCAGGTGCTAGGTGCGGTGTTCAAACCTGGCTGGGTTCTGTTTTTTTTAAATGAATATATTCCCCACAGTTTTCAAACCGTGGGGAAAGTGCCTGCCACGCTGTACAGCGTGGTGTTGCTGTGTGACACACCTATACCCACGGTTATACCAAACCGTGGGTATAGGTCAAGACCCCTATACCGACGCCGTTCCAGCCCACGGTTCCCAAAACCGTGGGTATAGGCTATACCCACGGTTTTGGGGGCTATACCCACGGTTTTGAACCGTGGGTATAGGCCCTTTTTCCAGTAGTGAATGTAACCGAGATTCGTAGCTTCCTTGGTTTGGCGGGCTATTACCGAAGGTTTGTTAGAAATTTTTCACAGTTATCTAGTCCAATGACTAAGCTAACTCGGAAGGGTGTTAAGTTTATCTGGACAAAAGAATGTGATGATTGTTTTCAGGAATTGAAAAGAAGATTGGTGAATGCTCCAGTTTTGGCACTACCTTCCAGGAATGGTGAGTTTGTTATATACAGTGATGCTTCATTGAAAGGACTTGGTTGTGTCCTAATGCAGAATGATCAGGTAATTGGTTATGCTTCACGACAGTTGAAAACTCATGAGGTAAATTACCCTACACATGATTTGGAATTAGCTGCTGTTGTTTTTGATTTAAAAATTTGGAGTCATCATTTGTATGGAGTAAAGTGTGAAATATATACCGATCACAAAAGTTTAAAGTATATATTCACTCATAAAGAGTTAAACATGAGACAAATGAGATGGATAGAATTAATCAAGGATTATGATTGTACAATTCCTTACCATCCGGGAAAAGCAAATAAAGTGGCTGATGCTTTGAGTCAAAAAAGTAATGCTTCATTAACAATGTTGTGGTTGGAACGTGATCCTTTGGTTAACGATTTGATGAACTTTGGCATAAAAGTTGTTGGTGCAGGAAGTCCTTCTGTTTTGTTTCAGGTATCAGTGAGATCATCTCTATCAGATAGAATCAAGCAAGCACAGAAGAAAGACAGTGAGTTGCAGAAAAGGGTAGAGCTGGTTCAGAAAGGTAAGTTGCCTGAATTCAACTTTGAAAATTATTGTGTTTTGAGATTTGGGAAGAGATTGGGTGTGCCTTGTGATTCACATTTGAAGAGAGAGTTGTTATGTGAAGCTCATAGTTCTCCGTTATCAGTTCATCCGGGCAGTACTAAGATGTATAGAGATCTGCGGGAGTATTACGGGTGGGATGGAATGAAAAGAGATATTGCTGATTTTACTATGAAGTGTTTGACTTGTCAGCAGGTTAAAGCAGAGCGGCAGTTACCGAAAGGGATGCTTCAGCCTTTACCAGTGCCAGAGTGGAAATGGGAGAATATATCCATGGACTTTGTTGTTGGATTACCGAAGACATCTCGAGGTAATAATGCAATCTGGGTTATTGTTGATCGCTTGACAAAATCTGCCCATTTCCTTGCTATACGAGATACTTTATCTCTTGATCAACTTTCCCGTTTGTATCTTAAATAGATAGTCAGGTTACATGGAGTTCCTCTCTCCATTGTATCGGATCGTGATCCCAGGTTTACTTCTAACTTTTGGAAAGGCCTTCAGAAGTCGTTGGGTACTGAATTAAATTTTAGTACAGCTTTTCATCCTCAATCATATGGGCAGTCAGAACGAACAATTCAGACATTGGAGGATATGCTACGAGCTTGTTCTATAGATTATCAGGGAAGTTGGGACCAACATCTTTCTTTGGTTGAATTTTCATATAATGACAGTTTTCATTCCAGTATACAGATGGCACCATTTCAGGAATTATATGGGAAGCGGTGTCGAACTCCAGCTTTATGGGATGAAGTGGGTGAAAGGAAGTTGATGGGACCAGAATTGGTAGAAGAGATGGCAGAAAAAGTTCAGCTGATTCAGAAACACATGAGAACAGCTCAGAGCAGGCAGAAGAGTTATGCGGATAACCAGAGGAAGGATCTATCTTTCGAGGTTGGTGATCATGTTTTTCTCAAGGTTTCTCCTTGGAATAGTGTGATGAGATTTGGTAAGAAAGGAAAGATGAGTCCAAGGTTTATTGGACCATACGAAATTCTGGAGAGAGTTGGATCAGTTGCATAGCAGGTGTCTTTACCTCCGAGTTTATCTCAGGTACACAATGTTTTTCATATTTCAATGTTGAGGAAGTATATGCCAGATCCATCTCATGTTTTGAGTCCAGAGGTAGTTCAGCTGGAAGAAAACCTGTATTATAAGGAACAACCGGTCCAGATTCTTGACCACTGGGAGCAAGTGTTATGGAATAAAGTGATTAAGCAGTTAAAGGTTTTGTGGAAAAACCACATGATTGAAGAGGCAACATGGGAATCTGAAAATTCAATGAGGGATAAGTACCCCCATTTATTCGATAAGTAAATAAATTGTGGGGACGCAATTTTCTAAAGGGGGGAAGGATGTAACATCCCAAGTAAGTAATTAATAATAGATATTTTTATCTATGTCTATTAATGATTAACATAGTGTTATAGAGGCTTAAAATGAAAATAAATACAATCTTATGCATGGAATACACTAATATTCTTAAAAGATTGTTTTACTACCTTTTGATGGAAAACCATTTTTGAATCTATATTTTGAAAATTTTATAAACTATGTTTTTCAAAATAAACTTATTCTTTATGATTGGGACATCAAAATTTACCTTGTGTGAATTTTTGGTATTTTTCTAACAATGATCATTTTTTAATGAATAGTGAAAAATAATGCATTTTACATCAAAACTACTTTTTAATCTAATTTATTTATATTATTAGATTATGTTTTGAATTGGTTTTGAAGTGAAATTAGAATATATTTTTACCATTTTATCCAATGGTGGTCATTGGAATCAATTCCACTTTGAAATTAGACTTAAACTGGTGTCAATCTTTTGATACTTATTGTTTTGTAAAAACACGCTATTTGCTCTGGCAGCGGGAATTAATTATTGAATTAATTAATGTGACTTAAATGATTTGAATTTTGTAAAATGGACTTCATTTTTGAATTCAGAATATCAAATATATCTTAGGGGGAATTTTTGGTAATTTTCTGAAAAACTTCAATTTTTGATGAATAGTGAAACCACTAAGCGGTAATCAAGCAAACTGATTTTTCAGTTAAATGCAATTTTACCACTAATGTGTATTGAATTTTTAAAATCCGATATACATGGTTGTCATTAAGAAGTAAAATGTGGTTCAATGAGATTATAATAATTTTTTGGTGAATAGAAACTTATTAAGTTCTTAATCGCGATTAGTGGTAATTAGGGTAGTTTAAGGTATAAATAATGCTTTAATAATATGAAATGACCTAGACACATGTCCCATCCTTATTGGTTGTGTAATGGCCGACCACGAAAATCCATGGGTCAACTTGGGGACCCCATGAAGACACTTTGGTTTGGAAATGACATAAATATCTTTTTATTAAATGTTAAAGTCAAAATGACACAAACAAGAGATGTTTTACGAAAACAATTTTTACATGGGGTTATAAAGATCCGATTTTTGATTATAAATAGTCATTGGAAATCTAAAACGATTTCATACATCATAGTATTTTGTTTTATGATTTTTAGACATTAAATAAATTAAATTATTTATGACATAATAATGATGCAGCGATGACATCATTATTTGACGATTTAAATAAAATGGAAAGATAATGTAAAATCTATGAACTACACATGTACAAAACTTATTGGATGAGTGGATTTCGAAGCCTTATCACCTTATCGACGAATTATATCAATGTGGGACCTTTTGAAACCGAAACACATTTTCAAATAAAGTAATATTTCTTTACTTTCCAAAAGTGTCCCTCCTCTCCTCTTATAAAAGGCCCCCACCTCTACCTCATTTCACACACTCCTCAAGCCTTTGGCTCGGCCAACCACTGCCAATTTACTCTCTCCACATCCCTCTCCTCATCCTAGAGGATTCCCTTTTTGCAGAATACTTTCAAAGGAAGCCTTTAGGCTCAAATCAAAAGGAGTTACACTTTTAAAGGTAATTCATTCTCTCATGTTCATTTGTTTTATTTTGCTTCTCCAACCCCCATAAACTCTTTTTATTTACTTATTTTGTAACAACACCAGTATCTTCAATATACTAGGATGTTTTTATAAGATTTATTTGAGCTACACTCTAACACAACTACATCAAATGGTTAAAGAACATACGTTTTCCGTGGATGGCGAAATTCTGCCTCCCGAAACGATGATTCTTCAACACTCATTTAACACCTTCAAAGGTGGCCATTATGATGTCACTATTTTTATATATGATATATAATATGTTTATGTTTTCCTTAAGCTTCTGTTTTTTTCATTTTGGGCATACCTTTATGGTTTCCATTAAGGGTAAACACGATATCTTCATTTTAGGAAGTGCGGACTACCGCCCCCTCAAAGTGATTTGATTCGTTAAATACCATATGTGGGACATATAAAGGATGGAACTATGATATTATATATGATATTATACTGGAATTATAATATACCTTTATATCATTATGATTCCATTCTATAAAATACGAAATAGAAATGAAAGTAGCGTTCATGCGTACGTACGGCTTACCATCTCCATGAACGGTGCATTTCATTTCTTACCTCTAAATGATTATGTAATATTATAAATGCATGTATATGATGAATATATATGATATATATGTTATCCAAATAATTAATATCATTCTGGATAAAATGAACCTCTGACCAAATTAACAACATGTAAGTGTAAGAAGTCTATTTTTGACTTAAGAACCAAATACTGACAAAATTAACATTATTAACTTAAATGATTGCATGATGTTCATAACATGGTATAAAAGGAATAATTAACTTGAAAAAGGTTCATAAGCAAGTAGAGATTAACTCAAGTTTATTATTCATGAAATTAAAGAACGGTCGGGACAAGTCGGATACGAGGTATGGGACTTCGTCTCAATCTCCTTTCATTGAGGCATATTTTATTTTATACACAACTTTCTTTTATATGGTGTATAAACCCCTTTGACTTTTACATTTATTCAAAAGGAATCTTTTTTATACGAAGCGTTTACTAAACGACAAAAGGGAATTTTTTTGTCGTACGTATGCGGCGACAATGACTTCTCCGCCGTCGTGACCGTTATTTGAGTTTCGGCTTCCTCTACAAGCCATACCTTTTTTTTAAACGAAAAATAAATACCATGTTTTATTTTGGTATTGAAAATGGTTTTCATAATGGTTTTATATCAATGTGTTGTATTGATATCTCGTGATTGAAATGTGGAAATTTTATGTTTCCTTTATGCATGTTTTATGTGATATGATTATGTTATGGTTCTTGGGCACTATTATGAAGACGGGTGGTTCCGTGATAAACTAAGGGCGGGTGAGCCCGTTATAGCTCTCCAATGCATTGGGTAACGCGAAGGAGTGAAACGTTAAGGTTTCTCTGAAGAGATTTTAGGGAATATACTGTGTTGGGTATTCCAAATGTAACCAAGAGGGTTACTCCCTACATAAGAATGTTATGAATGCCTCAAGCTACCTTTATGTCTTATGATTTCTATGATTTATTCATGATTTTATGAGGTATGTTAAAGTGCCTATGTTTTATGGGTAAATTATGATTTCATTATTATGTATATATGAACTCATGTTTCCTTTCCATGTTTTTTTTATAACCCATACTGAGTTTTTATGCTCATCCCAAGTTTTTGAAATGTTTTTCACAGGTCAAGGGAAAGGTACATGATAAGATGATAGAGTCAAGGATGTGTCAAGAAATAATCCATGTTTTATTTTAAATGTGTTTCCATTGATGGGAATGAAGAATACTATTTTTATGTAACCACTTTGTTTATATGTGGAATGTAATGCATGTTTTATGATCTAATTCTCTAAAACTCAAAACCCGAAAAGATCCTCAATGTGTAATCTTGTAATAACTCAATATTAAGTAAGGTTTAAGGCTGGGGCCTTATAGTACAATTTCCTAGTAATGAAATAATTGTTTGGATTAAAGAAATTTGATATAGTTCTTATCATTAATGAAACATGGGATAATAAAATTCAAAAAGGTTTCTTGTGTATTACCTCATCATTATTTGATTATATAAAATGGGATCCTAACTAAAAACATAATTGGACACTCTTAAATGAGATGCTTTAAATAATATTGGAACACTTTACCGACCATTAGGAAATATCATCTTGTTGTTGATAACCATGATACATGATTATTATTTCACCACCAAGGTTTTACCATTTCATTGATAAGTATACTTTTAATTACCTTGAGAAAATAAGATATTTCTTAAATATTATGATATTATATTCACCTAGATGTACATATCATTCAATTGATGGGAAAATTATTGATATTCCATATGTCAATCATTACTATAGAGAAACTATTGAGTTAATTTTCATAGTTATCTATAAAGTGTTATATGGAGGAATATTATATTTAATCTGTAGCCATTCACACTATATAATGGATGCATTGGGCTTATAATGTGATGGGTGAGGCACTGAATTATATATCCCATCGATTTGTCAATATTACTCATATGAAAAACTGATTGGGTATTTTTAATAATCCATATCCATTTATTTATGATATATATTAATTATTACATGATTGTATGTTTATAATGTTTTTTAATATTCCTTATGCACTTTGAGATCAGTTATTCCTACCCGTGAATTTTTTTATTCTTATGTAATCCATTGATGTATTATTTTTAAAGAATTTATATTTTATTATAATATTAATAATTCCATTCTTTTGTATGATATCTTCATCTATAAACAACCCCATACCAAGAATCTTTTATAAAACCTTTATATTTTCTATCATTTATTTAGAAAAAAATGGTGGTTACTTTATTAGATTTATGGATTTTCAATGAAAAATTATAATTATTTCATAATTTCATTTTATAAATCCTCATATTTAAATTTATTTTATAATTACATTATATATCTATATTATTTGGACCATTATACAATTGTATATTATGGTATATACACTTTTCTAAAAAATTAATAAAATATCCTTTCAATTTAGGTTATTATTTTAGGGGTGTCATAGGTATCTATGACATCCTCAATTTGAAGATTGTGGTTGCTCATATTAAACTAACAAATTTATTGATACATCTTTCTATGCCATATATTTTTTTATTTTCGAAATAAAACTTATAAAAATTTCCATTTAGATACTCTCTATTCCCTAATTCATTTTTATTATGTCGGTTTACATTTTCATGGGCATTCTAATCCCACTTATGTAATCATCCAAAATTGATGAAAATTTCTTTCTTTCTTCATTATACATCCTCAATAAAGGAGGGATATTATGTCAAACTAGAATTCTATTATTTGGGTATGATCTGAATTTCTACTTTTATTGAATTAATAATTATCTCATAAGTTATTTCCCATGACGAAAAAGTTCTGATATCTACAACCAGTGTCCTCAAAACTAGAGAAAATACCATATTTTTCAACTAAATTTATTTCATTATATCCCTGAGAGTGGTATTGAGTACATAATAATTTATTCTTGGGGAACCATATATTATGATACATGTTTTTTTCTTATATGGTAGTGAGTCTTTTTTACCTTGAAATTTTTTTCCATTTCAAATCATCTCTTATATGTCAATGGAATATAGGGATTATGGAGGATACATTTTCCTCCTTATTGTAATAATATTTTCTTTGATATAATGAAACAAAAATATACAATAGAAGTCACTCCATGTTTTTGTTATTTCATTCCTGATATGGTGAACAATAAAAAACATCCATACTATGATCGCTTATGTTTCTATATACACACACTTGGGGTTCCCCATCCGTCTATATTATTATAAAAAATTTATAAAATTTTTATATGAAATTTTTCTTCTTAATATGGAATGACATTCCCATTAATACCACCTATATTTTGAATCTTTCATGGAGGGAAAATTAAGAATCTCTCTTCCCTTTGATGAACTTCTCTTAGATTCATTTTTATTGATATTCTGATATATCAATTTTAAATTAGAATCAATAATTTAGATAATTTAATCTAATTCCGATATATACTTTCTCCACTAATCAAGTAATGTCTCAATAGGGATAGTTATTACATTCAATTTTTTTTGTATCTAATTTATTTCCAATTTCATTTGAAAGATCCTCCAATAGATCATATTTTCCCACTATCTTTTCACCTATAATTATTATATCTTCAATCATAGCATGTTTTCTTTCATCAAATTTTTAGTCTCTATATATATATAATCAATGACTGTTACTTCTATATAATGATTCATTTCATATCAATCGACTTTCTAATATATGTATTGAATATTTCCTTGATAATTGTATGAGAATTAACATAATAAGTGATTATTTGTTCTATCCACTTCTTATAGAGACTCTTGATTCATTCATAATATTTTAATGGAATATATATATATATATAGTCTATAATAGTTTTATGTTTATATATAATAGTAGAGTAAACTCTATTCACTAAAATTTGATGATGAATTTTCATAGGATACTTTTATAATATTTTCCCCTTCTTTTTACCTTTATGCATTAATTTAGCTTCTCCTAATTTATTCTCTTATTCTTAATTACATACATATTTATGATCTTATTTTCAGGATAGTTTCGAAATCATAATCTCATATATTAATTTAAAATAAATGACTTCCAAATAATTCCACATCCTGAATATAGTAATACAATGAGTATAATTCTTGTAAACATTTTTAGATTTTAATATTTCAATGATATTTTCAACCATTTAATTACTAGTTCATTTACATTTATTTCTTAAATAAATGTATTATATAATGTAGCATATTCCCACGTTACAAAAATCATGTAGGAATATAATCATTTAAATTTATAAACCATAATTTCTAGTTCCTATGAAATATTGAAAAAACATTAAAGATTCCATTGTAATCCAAATCCCATGTGGAAAGAGATCGAACTAAATATAAAAACCTTTTATAGTAGACACCACTTGTCGGGACAATGTTGACATGAATTTCCTTGAGAGGTTTAAATTATGATGTATACCACTTGTTAATTTTCATTTTCCATTTCTCATTATAGTTATATAAATTTAATTTATGTTTTAAGAGTCTCTTGACCAATCTCACATTCATACTCGTGTTCCACCTAACAGTGTAAATGATTAACATTGATTTGGAATATAAACCACAAATGGCCAGGGTATTTTACATAGTTTTGTATGAATTAATAATCTAGGGAGAATATTATTATGATGTTTTTACATTCCATAATATAACATAATGCATTTTATGTGTTACAAATATTTTCTGAATGATTCATTTTAATCCATGGGGAAATTGTTCATTGTTATTTGTCAAAAATATTAAAGACATGTCATCGAAATTTTATATGATATCTATCAACCATCAAAATTTTATGGATTTTCTTTACAATATATAATTAGCATGAGTGTTTTTTTTCACCATTACTCATGGTGGAAGACTCTATTGATCTTCACTTATTTTTGGAATATTTATTTAATTATTAATGATATGAGTTTCATAATACCTTGTTCTAATATATCTCTAATTTGAAATAATATTAGTATAATACCCTTAATAAAGATGCAGGAATTAAAATAACATAAATTACCTTATTATACACAGTCTTCCCCTTCATCCAGTTATAGAAGTTTATTCTTCTTACAACATTTCTTAGGCTTCCAAAAATATGTGGATAGGATAAATTGTACTCAATTGTGCCTCTCCCATTCTAAATATCATAGAAAAGCAAAATCTCGGAAATTTTGAAGATATTTTCTTTTCTTATTCATTGAATATATATGTATATATATTTCATGTGTTATCCATGTCTATTATTGAATTTTTACAGATGCCTCAATACCACCTAATCTCTTCAATTTTTTTCCTATATAGGTCTTTAATATTATATAGTTCTCTACTCTATTTCAAGAACTACTACATGAAGATAAAATTAACAAAGCCAACATAAATTGTTAACTATTAATCATGTGGGATATACATTATTTCTCAAGGTACTGTCATCACACAATGTTTCCCATATAATTTTTGGTTGTAAAATTTTCCCTTTAATTTAATTAATTTATATATATGTTACTACATGATATAATAATTGTAATTTATATTTTTTTAATTCTTTAAGTTTCTAATACACCATGACCTGATGACATCTAAATAATATATTTAGGGCTCTAAAAGATAAAATATTCCCTCTAATATTCAATATATTACTCTTATAAGAGGAAATCACCCTAATAAATTGTCCACTCTATTCAAAATCCAATGTTACACTAACTCACGAAATATAGATTCTTAATATTCATTCATCCATGGCTTGGTGCATTTTAGTTTCCCATTTTTCACAGTTACCCTAGATTCACAATATGGCATCCATAATAACCTTTTTATCTTCCTCATATTACATATGTATTTTGTGACCATAAAATTCCATTCTGTATGGTGTATTTCTATTCTCATTATAATTTTATGGGAACCACAATCCTGACCATAGAGCAGGACTCGACATTTTTATTCATAGAAATAATACCATGTCACTTACATCTCTCTATCTCATTTGGATTACCCTTTTAAATGCATTATGTAGCATTCAAAAATATACATTATATATTAGGTGTTCTATTTATTATTTCTTCACTAAAATTAACTTTGCAACAACCAAAAATATTTTTTCAATTCCACCATATTTCGGTGATTAATTCATCATTTCCCACAGGAAGTCTACTCATTCTAAATGTAATTTATAAATGCATGACCAATGTTACAAAACAAAACTAAAATGTTTCAATATTGAAATTTTATACAACATATAAATGTATTTTGTATTATATCCACTTCAAAAATTAATATATCATATGCATGCTCCCCATTACATTTTTACAGAATACGGGTCTACTTTATATATTTTATTGAAATTTAATTTTTTTTCTAGGCTTCTATTATTTTATTATAGTTTTTAGTAAAAAAATATATTTAAATAATTCTTATATGCATGATTGGGAAAGGACTAGGGGAAAACATGAACCAAATAATTCAAATTGAGGTATGGGATTCCCGAGCTATTTTTATAGTCTCTTGAAGGTTATCCAAAGAATATGGGAGACTCAAGCATACACTGAATGGGGTGTTACATATAAGCTTTTCCCTATATAGTAGGTAAAAGGATCATCAAAACATGGTCCAAATAGATTGGAAAATAAAATTTTATTAAAATAATATATTACTTCTATACCGTCTTGGATTTTAAAACTCTAACCCCCTCATAAATTCAATCTCTCTAAAAAAATCTCTCTATACAATGGAACTCCATGTAAATTTATTTTGGTGTCTCCCCGAGGTTTGAGATGATTTATTCAAGGTAAAACAAGGTTCATTGTAGTCTTCCACAAATACTTCATCTTATCTCGCATTAATATATTTCTCTTTTATCTATTTTAAAAGAGAATTAATTGAGGGTCATGATAGGGGTTTCAGTTTTTTATAGGTTTATTATGATTTTCTATGGGTTAGTACCCCTCTTCTTCCCTTATTATTATTTTTTTAGAAATAACAGTTTTCATAAATTTAGTTATTCCGGTATATATATATATAAAGACCTTTCATATAGAATAAAATTGGTCATGAGATATAACATTTATTTAACAGATAAATTATTTTTAAATCAATTTTTTGGGGAATGGTTCCATGTTATTATCATGGTTCTTTTCATTTCATAGAAAAAAATTGATTTTTTAAATTTGATTCCCTCTTGAAAAAAAATATTAACTATCATAGAATTGGAAAAAAAATTCATGAAATACATTACATTAAAATGCAATTTTAATTTGATTTTACAATTTTATTATATTCCTGAACACCATTTTATTATACTATGATTCATTGATTATTGTATAAATGAAAAAGGGTTATACTTGTGGGAACTCTGGATTTCAGTTTCTAGATGGTTGTTACACTAACCATTCACATTAGCTTCCAATGGGCCTTTTTTAGGGATTTATCGAGAGTCCCCATTTGATACTAATTTTTTATTGTCACTTGGGATAGCCAATGTTCCATGAACATGTCCGAGCCACTAAGATATTTTATGTCATAGCTCATGCATATTTCGAAGGTATTGAGTTTTGTCATGATCGGTCCTCAGGCCTGTGCTGTGACTACCCCATGCCCTCCTTCCATAGGCTAGGGGATGGTAACTAGCACCAAAGGCGTAAATCCCTAAGATGGGAAGGCATTTCCTTTATAGGAGTAACCCACACACAATCAGAGTAAGCTGGATGCAAAGCACTATGTGAATACAGGATAAACAAAAGTAGTGCTGAAAGTAAAAGGGGTTTGAAATACAAGACCAACAGTAATGTAAAGGTACAATAGAAAACAAGCACAATTGAAAAAGGGACAACTGCTGAAAAGGGAAGCTCCTGGAACGTCTTCCGGGTATCCAACCTGTAGGGTAGGTACAGATGTCCACCTCAGCACTCCAATTATATTGGTCCACTCCGTGTACCGTCTCGTTGTGTGGTCCACATCCAGGTATTGTCAGGTCCTTGCTCGCTCTCGACCTCCGTCATTGTTTTCCATCATCTGCATCCAACACAACGAGGTGCGGGAATAGCCCATGTAGGGTTGAGTATAACGATACTCAGTAGGGACCCCGAGACCTTCAATGGTCTCCCAGAATCCATGAAAGATAAACCATAGAATAAATATACAACCACGAAGTATCTGCCAACCCTACTTAGGTTTATGCCCATACATATACCGAAGTTATCAATCTCATTTCGGCTCGAACTCTCGACCCTAAGCACAACCCATTCCACATAGGAAGTAAAGTCAATCACATTGATAAAATTGATTGAAAGTAAAAATTCAGCTCACACAGTTATACATCATTCGTATAGCGATAGAGATGATCAGATGTAGTCATTGATGCATCTAAGCTGTCGAACCCACACAGGATACAAGACCAGCTAAGTAGTGAGACCCACACAGGATACAAGACCAGCTACTCTGTCGGACCCACAAAGGATACAAGTATAGAGGTCAAACTGTCGGACCCACATAGGATACAAGAACAGTAGTCATCGCTGTCAAACCAATGGAGGATTCCAGAACATTATTCAGAGTTATCGAACACACGGAGGATTATAGCTATAGAGATGATCAGATGTAGTCACTGATTCATCTAAGCTATCAGACCCACACAGGATACAAGACCAGATATGTTGTCGGACCCACATAGGATACAATACCAGCTACTATTTCAGACCCACACATGATACAAGTACAGAGGTCAAACTTCTGAACCCACAAAGGATTCAAGAGAAGTAGTCATCACTGTCAAACCCATGATGGATTCTAGTACAATAGTCATCGCAGTCGCAGCCAGCGTTTGGGTTCCTGCACAAAGCACTCCCGATTCTGGGAGGGTCAACTCCTCGAGCAAAGGGTCTTTAAATCATATATCATGAATTCCAGAGTTGATGTACCCCGAAGTTCTGTCTCATCAAAAATAACCCAGTGCGACAAACGACATGTCAATCGGTCACCCGGTCTTAGATTTATTGGCATTTCCGTTCCAAGGGCCTGGTTGGATTTCAGGTACAATCCAACCCAGCCATAATACAACCTCATTTGAATCTTGCATGGAGTAATCCAAAAGTTCCATCTCATCAAAAGTAATCCAATATAGTTGACACCACGTCAATCGAATGTCTGGTCTTTAAGTTATAAGTGTTTCTGCACTGACGGCCCTGTTGGTTTCAGGTTTGAACCAACCCGGATATACCCAAACATTGCCAAAACCATGAGTGTAATATAACTAAATGAATTTCTCAATATGATGAATCCAATGCAACTGAAGGAGCATCAATCGGAGGTCTGTAGCTCACGTTATGGACGAAACACTGAATGTAGTCTGAAGAGGGGGGTCTGGGTCTGATCCGACCCGACCCAACCCACCATGGTTCAGTCCAAACCGGATCGACCCGACCCGGGTCTGAGTCGGGCCCAGTAGGGCGTGGACCTTCCCGGCGGCTAAGGCCTAGCGCGTGCGGCAGGCAGCCCTGCCTCGTGGCCGGCCACAGCTCGGCCAGCTGGCCGAGCGGAGCAGGGGGGACGGTCCCCTTGTTTCACGAAATGGAGGCGCCAGCTGGCGCCCCCTATCCTCCCGGGATCCTACAATTGCAGGATCCACTTTACCGCCTTGGCGGTCTTCCGCCGGCGGTGCACAAGGGGTACTGCAACCCCCAGGTGGCCGGTCAGTGCCAGCCGCCACCTCCGGTCGGCAGCGCCGTCGCTCTGGTGACCCACACCGTCGCAATCTTCCAGGGGCAACGGAGTCGTTCTGGTGGTCCTTTTTAGCTCTCGTCTGTGCCTACGGCCTCCTTAGGTCCCACTCTTCACTGTGACGACCTAAAATCAGCATTTCCCTTCTGTTCATCCATCTCCCATCAAAATGCGCATTAAGAACGATAAGTCGGAGGGTCCAGACATATTCGTTAGCCCGTGACCTTCTGCGTTCGAGGCTCAAACAATTATCCAACATATATTCGACAAAGCACAATGGTATAAATTATATGTATAAAATTATACAAAACCCCCTCCCTCGTAATCGGCATTGAGCGAAGAGAGGAAATCAGCGTCGCGGATGACCATGCCGCAGGAAGAGGATTTGAAGACGACGTCGATTCATTGACGTCGGGGTGCATTCGAGGAGGAAGTGTAGTCGACTTTCCTCACAAGAGGCTCCTCCTCTTGTGGCTTGGATGAAGATCGAAGATGGTCTCATCATTCTTCTTTGGAGAGAAAGAGCATTCTTCGTGTTCTTTGGGGAAGATTGATCTTTCTGTAATTCTCCAAAGGTTCCACCATAGAAAATCTACTAATACCCTATAATAAAAATTCTTCCTCAATATTATAATATTTCCATGCAATTCAAAACAATTAAAAAGATTTTTTGACACCACAAATTAATTAAAAAAAACTTTAATTAATTGTGTTGTCACAATTAATGGGAGGAAGGTGGAGACACTCCACTATTATGTGGAATCTCAAAAGTTAAGAGAGGTGTTTAAGGGAGTTAAAGGGGGAGCTGAAGGGCTAAGTGCTCGTGTGGTCCCCACGCACAATATCCTCCCATGGGAGGTTATGTTGGGTCTGGGCCCCTCCTCCAACTACTCTTTGGAGAAAATAACCACTACTTAAAAATAAAATTGTATATCACAACAATTTTATTTAATTTATTATGAATCCCCAAAAATTAACTCCCTCTCTCGACAAAATGCAACTGTGGTAAAGGTCTCCTTAAAAGAATATTGGCTCTGCGAGTTCAACGATGTCTTAAGATTTCTATTCTAAGAACTAGTTCAATTAATAGAAAAACGCGCACGTACGTTTACTGAACGTACCGAACAAAACTTCAGAATTTGATTTCGGGCACACCGGGCCTCGTAATCCGTCACCGTCAGAAACTGCGGACTCGTAAAATTCCAATGAATTTAGGGGAAACAATCCTTGAAATTTCTAGGTCTTTACAAGTTTAATGAGATATGATTTCATTATAGGTTTCTCTTATTCTTGGATATCCTAATGATTCATACTCTTAATGAATATTATTATCCTTTTATATTATGATATAAATATTTAACTTCATTTTTAGATGGTAAAAAAATAATAAATAAATTTAAGTAGAATGAAAAAAGTGTATGTACAATAAATAATTTCTAGAATTATATTCCTAGTTATAGATAAGATTAAATTTGAATTCATGAGATATGAAATATAATAGATTATATCTATTATTTTAAGATGTTTCAAAATGAATAGGATTATGGTTAAATATTGTCCAAGTCAATAAAACATCAATAATAAAAATTACATGTGGAAATGTATTGATAATTTCAAAATTTTAAGATGGATATATACACAAAATATTTAAGATAAATTATTTTTGGAGTCTTAAATTGCTCAGATTTATGATAAATAAAATTTTCAAATAATATGTACATATATTGGATATTAATATGATTTCAATTGTAATGATGAATTATTTTGAATGTACACTACTAAATATTCATTAATCCAAAATGGAGGGGAATATAAATTTGTATGTATGTCCTCATTTTGTGATGTTGAGTGGATTAGAATTTGATTTATGAAACAATACACATTTTAAATGATGGAAATTGAAGAAGACAAAAGATTCATATAAGAGAATCCATTATTATTTAATTATTATTATATTATGGATGATTTTATAAGAATAAAATCCTAATGATTTCATATTATATATATGTTTTAAGAATAATGAGAAATCCCACCTTATATATATTATTTCTGAAAAAGGTCATTATAATTTTCTCGAATAGAAAGGGTTTTTATTTTCGAACCACATCACATGGTGTTGTAAAAACTCTTTTATTCTATATGGCGTTACAAACTAGTAAGTCCTACCTTATTTGGTTCCTAATTGGTACTAGGAAAAATAGTCCAAGTTCATTCTCCATACCATTGTTTTTTTATAATAATAAGGATATTTTAAAATTTGTATTATAACTATGTGTCACTAGGGACATATTTATTGATATTTAGGTAAAACAACTCGAAAATTCTTATGTAAAGTTGGGATGTATTTCTCTTCAATATTTTCATCTATATTTAAATAATTGGGGAAGAGAGAGATATTTTGTGTAAGTGTGTGTGATTAATTCAATAAAATATAAAATTTTCCTATGATTCATATATTAGTTGTGGAACATAGTTGATGATTCTTTTCATCCAAAAAAACAACTAATCCAATTCATGCCCAAATCATCAATCGACTCTAAATTTATGGATAAATTCTAGAATATATAATTATCTAAATATAATTTTACCATAATTCATTCTTGAAAATAATTAGTTATTGAAAACATATGTAATGACCAAAACCTTTTGTTACAATATAATATTATCATTTAAGGTAAAACTGGGGATATATATATATTGAAAACAACCACAAATACATATGAAATTAATCTAGTGTAATAAAATTAATGTTCTATAAATAAAAATGGGACAGAATTTGAATGTAGCTAAAATAAATTAACATATAGTAGATTATAATCATGACGGTGTATGAGAATTAAAAAATAAGCAATGAATAAGATGAGTTCTATTTAAATAATTTTAGAATTTTTAATATAATAAAAGAAAAATATGGAATCACATGTAAGAAATATAATTATTAATTAATGTATTTAATGAATTATAATTGAGATAGAACTTATGATATGTCATCCATTACTCTCTTATGTAGTAATTCGGTCTATTGGGAATAATATTAAAAAAATAAAAATATATACTTTGATTTATTGATTATGATTTATCTCAATAATTGGGTTTCAATATGCATTTATTTGATAATAGATATTTGCAACCAATATGGATATATTAAAGGGTAATATAAATTATAGTTAGGGGATAAAAATTTAATATTAATGATGCGATAAAATTTTATTTAAATTATTAATAATAAATTATACTTTATAAAATAATATTTAATATTTTTAAATATATTATTATTCTACAATTATTCTTATATTAATTACTAATTATTTATCAATGAATAATTAAGGATGTCAATGAAATTTAAATTAAAATTGTCTATTAGTGGAACATCACCCACAAATTATTTTTATTTTCATATTCACTAGAATATTTTGTTTATATATTAAATTTATCATAATTATATTATGAGTGTAATAAAAATTAATATTCAATTTATAATTAATTAACCAATTTCAGAAACACAGATTTGTTATTTAAAATTTTAAATACACTAATAAATAGTGAAATATGATGAAATATGATACAATATAGTATATAGACGAAAAAATATATTTTTATATATTATTTATAAATATTATATAAGAATATAGTATATAATTAATAATTGAATATATATTCTAATAATAGGTAATTTTTAGCAGTATTATAACGATGGATATGAGAATACATATTAAATAAATCAACATTGTTTGTTAAAGTATGTGGAATAATTTAACCTAAATTTTTATGAGTATAATAAAGGATAATATAAATAGGTAATAATTATAACTAAGTGTAACTCTAATAAGAATTATAATTTTTAAATTTAATTATTATCTAATTGGTTTTTTAATTTTAACCTAAGTTTCATTATTAAATATCATAACTCTAAAATTTTTTTTCGTGATGAGATAAAAATTTTAAAAGATATATGTAGTTTTGTGTTATTACAATGATAAAAATGGATTATGTAATTGTTTTTATTAAATTTTCCAAATTATATTTTTAAATTTTAAAAAAAATATTCTGATTTAATAAATAAACGACAATAAATATTTGTTTTTGGATATTATATATCAATTCATCACTTGTAGTCCCAAATATAACTATATGTTACTCACATAATATAATATTAATGCATCTCTCTATACTACATAAACACTTCTAATATCATGTACCAGCACCACTACTCAACCAAAGTAGAAAGTTTTTATGAATAATGATTGTATGAATCAACATACATTTCTATTCAATTTTTTAATCATTCTATATCAATCAGGTTTCAAAATATTTTTCATGTGTATTATGTCTTGAAATATATTCATTTATTAATATATTAATTAATAAAAGATAAAATAGAAAAATAAAATCCTTGGGATTAATGACATTTTTTATATTCATTTATCTTTTAAAACAATCTAGTTTGCATTATTTTAAATTAATAAATCAATTCTAGGAATGATTCCCAACATTTATAAGGGGATAATTTCATTGAATAACATTATAAATAGTCGAAATAATATCTAAAATATTTACAATAATGAATATAAATTTATATAAGCATTTATAATTATGAACTAAAATAATCGTAACATAATATTCTAAATATTTACCTAAATAAATATTTAATTATCCATCTACTTATATTAAATACTCTGGGTGTTGAAAATATCACAATATTGTTCTATAATATTCTCACTAGTATATTTATTATTCATCTTTGTGACACCACCATGTTAAATCCTATAATAACCAATGTCTTTACGGGTAATGAAATTATGAATGGATTAGGATTTCAATCCCAATGTAGGGCTCATACTAAAAATGGAGATGAAATAAATTTAAGGATAGAACATATAAAAATTATTCTTTATATGGATTGAAGTTCATATATTGTTTTTGGTTTCTATGTGAATTCTGGAGTGTTTTCGGGATGGTAAATCCCCCACCCCTCCCCTCGAGAATGTTCAATATGAATATTCCCATCATAATGTAAACCCTATGACACTCCACAACACCCTAACATTTTTTCAGTTTTTTGGTTGTGGTGTTTGAGGAATAACATGAGGAATTTATGGGGTAGAAAATATGGTTCATATATAAGGGACATATTTTCTGGACCCATACATATTTTCTTGTCAATGTTCATGGTCGAGGCCAGCCCCCCCCCCCCCCCTACTTGAGGAATATGACACTAAAACCTATAAGAACTATGATGTGACGAAGGAAAGTCATGAACTAACCCCACTACCATATAAGGTTACTTTGTGAACTAGTATAATTGAAACATTTCATAAAAAATTGAAATTGAAATACTTCATAACCCTTATTGTAAGGTTAGGATAGGATCCTGAACTAGTTTTTTATTAGTCATATACTAGTAGTTTATTAGTCCTCTCCATTATGTTATTATTGGAAGAACTACATGAGGACAAGATAATCAAATATATCATCCCCTATTTATCCTATCTCAATAACCCTTCTATGTGGGTGTTCTACGTGATTATTTTATGATAATTTTAAGATAATTCATCATATTTCCCCCTCTATTTTTGTTTTACATTGATGTTTTTTAATTTCTATTTATCTTGTTAAGCTTATAGAGTGATGGTTACACCATAACATGTGGGGAATATTCTGGAATTGTGGGGATATTACATGAAATTTATAGAGGAAATACCAAGAGGAGTTTCCTATATAATTTATTAAAATTTGGAATTATTTATGTTTCCCTGTGCATTTTTACTGTGAATTAGATTTAATCGATTGAAATTGATGAATAAATATAATTTATATATTATGATGTTTTATTAAAAACATTTTGGGGTATTTCAGGGTAATTTCATGTGTGGCTAATCATGGTTTTAATTCTATGAGATGTCTAGGTGAGTTTTTATGAAGACTTAAATGTTTGAATTAAAATATAAAATTAATTATAATGGGTTATAATTAATAATTTTTAGAATTTGTGATTTGGAATGGAGATCGATGATGACAAAATCATAAAATATGAAATGAGACTAATTAGTGGTGGATGAGATTATATTAAATTGAACATATCTATATGTATTACATCTTCCCTAAACATTCCCAATGGATTACACATGCGCTTTTGGTACATGTGATATTTTTTCTATCCATTGATAGGAAATTGGAGATAAATTTATATGATTTTTTTTAATTTAAAACCCCATAAAATGATCAATATGTTAAAGATCTGGTTTTACCCCTTAAAATTGGTCAGATTCCCTAGAAACTGGTGGGAAAATGATTTATTATAAATTTATTCCATTATGTATAAATAACTAAGAGTGATAAAATTTACAAGAATGAACATATAGGGCATTGGATCAGGTAATCATATTTCTTTTAAGTTGGATTAAATGATTTTTTTAAAGAAACAATTGACCAAAAAATATGATATATAATACCTCAAAATTCATTATATCCATGGAGATTGTTTACTAGGGAGTTTTGTGTGTATTATACCCCAACTGGTATGTGAATACCCAATACGGTATATGCTATAAGAGTTACGGAATGGTTGGGTGTGAGGTTACTAGCATAAATGGATTTTAAAGGATATGGTATTGAAGTCACCTCAATTTTTGAAGATAGTATGATCTTTCACATGATTTGTATGAGTCCATAATATTATCATGAGTATTTTTTGTTATGACATTCAATATATGTGATGGAATTCATCTCTATTCCTAAAATATTGATTGAGGAACCTATGTTGGGTGTCAATGTTATCATATTCCCAGGACCTCATGGTGGGTTACCTAGTATATATTTTGACCCTAGATAAGGGATGTTTATTGAGTTATGTATTTTAGTTCTTATGTGTACCTTTCTATGCCTAGGATTGATTGTGTGAAACTTTTATGGCTATAGTGACCATGATTAGATATGGGATTCATAGGTCATCCTAGGAGACATATTGTAACAACCTGAGATTTTATGAGGATATTTATTTTTAATTTCATTCATGTCTTGTGTTGTATGAGACACCAAAATTAGCATGTTCTATATGCAACACCTTATACGCAACACTATTATTCAAACGTGTTACACAAAATTTCAAGTTCGTTTGATAGAAGTTATTCTACGCAACATTGAGTATATATATATATATATATATTTTATGTATAAATGGAATACATTTGGATTATATTATACACAACAATAAAGGAATCTTTCACTACACGCATCCCTAACTTGGCTTGCTTTACACGCAATCGTGACCTTCCACGATAGCGTGTGTTGTACACAATACCAAGTTTCACTAAATGAGATATTATTATAATATTTTTATGAACTAGCCATAATGAATAGTAATACCTACTTTTAGAAATTTTATAAATTTTATCTTTCAAAATAGACTTCATTTTTGGTTTTGGAATATCGAAATTATCCTAGGGTGAATTTTTGGTATTTTTCTGAAAACATTCAATTTTTGATGAATAGTGAAAACACAATGTTACTATTTAAAAACAGACTTTTTATTTAAATAATTATTTATTTTATTTGAATTTATTTTAGGTCAAAATTGATACATAATACCTATATATGTTCAATATAATTCATTTGGGTCATTTTATAATAATTTTATATGTATAAAAATTTTATAGAACTTTTCACCCTCTTTTACCCACCTCCTAGGAGAATTTGAAAATTTACATAAAACAAAATTTTCCCGCATCTGTGAATGGAATTTAGAAAATCCGTGAGCCATGGTTAATATAAAGGAGTAAAATTTTGTTCAATAAGATAAAAATAATTTTTGTTGAATAGTAACTTGTTACTTTTATTTACCACAGTTAAAAGTAAATAGGGTAATTAATGGTAAAAATGATATTATTATTACCCTAACACATTTCATAATTCTATTGGATAAGTTTAATTCGACCATAAACATCCTTAGGAATAAAATATTACCCTTTAAGTCCACTTGGATTAGATTAGGACACCTATTATTATTTTATTTAAAGAAGAGTTAAAATAGTTATAATCAAAGATTAATAACTAAACCTTTTTTAATATAGGGTCATACATAATATAAATTCTACTATAAATATTAATTATAAAGATAAATAAATTTCATACATAATGGTATTTTATTTATAATTTTTAGACAGTAAATAAGGTAATTTATTTATAACACAATGATGATGCAGTAATTACCTAAATAATGAAATATCAACATAATTGATGTTATAAATACCCAAATAAATGTAATTTTAGACTTTTTATGAATTAAACTAATTTTATAGGTTAATATTAAATGTTAGTATTGATTCAATTAACGTTTTTTGAACTAATCATTTTGTTATGATTTTCAAAAAAATCAATTACCAAATAGTGTCAAAATTGACATAAAATAGTTTTTTTAAAATATTATATTATTAATTGTTATTATATTCCTAGATATATAAGGTTCAAAAAAATGAATTTTATTAGGTTATATATATTAATAAAGAAAAACATGGGATTATTTTTTCTTGTTATAGTAATTTTATTAACCATATAGTGTATGAAATCAAGAAGACACTGTAAAAGTTAAATTATTTAACTAAGAGTTAAATCTAAATGATAAGGTTTAAATATTAACCTAAACTTGTCTAAAACCTATTGGTTGAGGGGAGTTCGACCCATCCCCACTTTAGCATCGAAATAAATCAATTTGGAGCTATTATAAACCAAATATGACTTTATTATAAAATAATATTTTATGTTTTTTCAAAGGTTCCCCTCTCCTCCCTTATAAAAAGGGCACCCTTTTCCTCTTCTCTTCACACCCTTTTGAGCCTTGAAGCTCGGCCAAACCCTACCCATTACTCTTATCAACCTTTATAGTTCTATCGCAGAGGATCTAGTCTTCTGAAAAGACCAACCCTAGTGCCCTAATAATAAGTTTAAAGGAGGTGCGTCGAGGAAGAGGTAATCTCTTCTACCGACTCTTTCAAGTTTCTTTCCTCTTATACTTCCTCTACATAAGTTTTTTCATTATAATGTACTAACATAATTCTTATTTATATACTTATATTTAATTATAAATATTTAACAACCCTTTTTTTAGTTTTTGTCCATCATTCGGAAAATGAAATCACCGTGCGTGCGTACGTACGGAATACCGTCTCCACGTCGTCGTGTAATCAGTTTTTCCACCACCACCTTACTTGGAAGGGTATAATGGTGTAAATAATAACTATATGATTATAAAAACATAATTCTAATTCTATGATACTATATCATCCACTCCAATTCCATTCAATAAATATCGGAATGATATCACTGCTCATGCGTACGTACATATTACCGTCTCCACGACGCGATGAGATTCATTTTCCATATTAACAAGTCAAGAATTATTATAAAGTATATATAATAAGTAATAATTAAATATATTACATAATAATGGTACTGGAATTATGTATATATATATATGTATGTAATCTACTTAATTCCAATCAGTTCAATAAGGAAACGAAAAATAGCATTCATGTGTACGTATGGCCTACCGTCTCCATGAACGCTGTATTTCATTTCATCTATCTATATTATATATATATATATATAGATATTGAATATATATGATATATAAATCATTATTTACATTATATAAGTAATTAAATCATGATATAAGTAATAATAATATCAAGAACAACAAGTCCAAACACATATGATAAATAAAACAATTTTACCCAAAACGCTGCTTTAACATGGAATTTAGAAAAGAATGGGTAATATAACATCATAAGTGAACCACATATGATATCATAACAATGAATATGATTCTGTAATAAGTCGATGACATTATTTAAATCATTATATAGGAGGTTCGGATACGTACGAAGCATATCGGACCTATGGTAATGGATAACTTTTCCAATCTCATTTTTATCTGAGATTGTTTATTCGTAAGTATTTGGGGTTATTGTTATCATCCATGCCCATGTTTTCAAAAACAAAATTCATGTATTTTTAAAGTAATTTTTACCCATTTTTTAAATTTACCACATGTTATGAAATAAATCATACTTTTGATTTCCACACGAGGAACTTTTTGACTTTTCTGACAAAAGTACGATAAGAATGTTATTTTTAACTTATACGACGTGAATGGATTATTACGGTTTCATAATGCATAATTTACATTAGAATTACAGTATAATATTTCATTATTATTTTCAAAAAAAATGATTTTCATTTAATATTTCATTACATTTTGTGAAAGGAAAATGATTTTGAAGAAGAAATGATATTTTCATCGAGAATTCATTTCAAGTGTTTTGTCAAAACAATTTTCCATCTAAGATGACATTATTTTGTATGATTATGTTTCAAGTATAATTTCTCTATGATTTACATGGTTTCACTTTTCTTAGGATGAAATATACAATTGTTTAATATGGATTATGTGATGATGGGATGATGTTTATGAAACCCATTTTATTCTTTGGGTTATGATGAATGTTTTATGTTTATTTTGTGGCACAAGAAAGAATGATTTCATTATGAGAAAGGTGGGACCTATATCTCCTTCAAATTAATTGGGTAAATATTTATATCTCATGAGATAGACATTGATGGAACATTAAGTTAATCTGGTTCAGTGTTACAGGACCGGAACGAGGAGTGAACTCGATTCAGAAAGGGACTTTGTCCACTAAGATGGTCTTGGAAGCAATGCCTAGGCTACTATGGAAATCATATCATGTGCTTAATGGTTTCCACAATTACAGGTTTTTTCCCATGTAATTTTATCATGATTATTGTTTCTTTATGATCTATGCCTTACGTACTGCCATGTTTTTTCTCATTGCTCAAGATTTTGATGTTTAAACATTATGTTTTTTTAACGTCAAATGTATATGATTTGTTTTATTTTTTCCATGCTTAACCTTACTAAGAATTTTAGATCACCCATTATATGTTTTCATTTCCCGAGGATTTAATGAAAGGTTTTAGGTATGAAAACTAATAGGGGATGATCTTTATTGGAGATGTTGAAGATCTTTCACCACGATTAGAAGATTGTGTTCCGATTTTCCAAAGATACTAAACTATTACAGTTCTTGTGTGTTTGTTCTTGTTATGTATTAATTATTCCAAAAATGTAATGTAATGTCCATGTACGTCAAGTACGGGTCTCTACAGTTGGTATCAGATGAAAGGTTTGGTCAACCTTAGGAAACTAGGATGCGAAAACTTTAGTGAAATCCCTAGAGATATTTATAATGTATGTCTAGGGATGTCCCTAAGGATAAGTATATGTATAGGTAATAGTCATAGAATTATCGTAACGATCTCAGAATTTAACCTAAATTGTTATATATTAATGGTACCCCTCCTTTATTATGTTTTTTTCCCTATCATGATTTTTTCCTCACAGACTATTCTTTTTGGGTTTTATAAAATGGCTGGAAAATGGATGATTCACGATAATGGAGGATATGATGGACAATGGAATGATATTCTTCATGTTAAACCTAGTGAAATTGGATCTGGAAGTCCACATATCGTTATTATACCTAATCATCGGTCTTATAATATGATCAATAATCTCAACTTTGGTATGTTTCCTGAATCATATAATAAGAGAACGATGGAGTTTCATGATGATCATAGAGGAAAAAATGTTCAATTTATCTCATGTAAATCATGTGGGAAAAGGCATCAAGGAGAATGTTTCAAAGGTATAGGAAGATGCTTTGGGTGTGGAAAAGGACACAAATCCAGGAAGTGAAAAGGAAAAGGTTCAGTTAACACCATGGGAAAGATTAATGGCATTGCTACGACATAAAAAATTATTATATGTTTTAAATGTGGAATGTACGGGCATTATGAAAACCAATGCACTAAGGGAAAATCTCATGAAGAGAATCAACATGGTCATATGAGTAGTATTTATGTGGATGATGATTAAGAAACTACAAATGATATATGAGATTAAATAAATGATGAATCTCAATTAGTGGTTTATGAAGTTAGTGGAATGATTGTATGTTTATCAAGAATAATGTATGGTACTATGGAATAAAGAATCATCTAAGGATTGTTACACTACTATTTTTCCTAAAGTATTTGAAAGTATATATTGAATGGTACTGGTAACCATGAAAGTTTATTCAGATATTTTTTGAAAATAAGATGATATGTGAATAATGAATGGATAAGGAGAAAATAATATGTTTGATAGTATTCATGATCTCATGATTGATATAAGGACTAAGTGATATCAGGGATTGAGTATATAGAATTTTTGGGATTTTGGTATGTGGAAAGAGTAAACTTTTGACAATATTCATGTTTTCCCTAAGGATCAATGAGTATTAAATTTTCAATAGAATACATGATTAAGGTATTCACATGTTTGGAATGTGTCCAACAAGATATATCATATGATATATGGTGGATAAATGATGGTATTCAAATTCTTGTTTGATGACATTTCTAGTAATCCTTTTCTTTATACTATAAGAATGGACAGAATTATTTTAGATAAGCCTAAATATTGGAATTAATTATGTTAGACATAAGTGAGTATTGTTTAAGGATAAAACTTTTTTTGATATTATTGATGGGATGTTATAAAAGCATAGTTTTAGAAAAATAAGAACCTACAGAATGGGCGAAAACCCGTCACGTCAGACAATGTTATGGGAATCGAACCCACAAACGAAGTGCAACAGGCCTTTATCGCCTACCACTGGCCTACAAGATATCCCTGGTTAGTAGAAACTAGTTTTATTATATTAAGAAGTATGATATATGAAGTATAAGTCCATTTTAGGAACCATATATGATTTATCTCACTATAGATGGACTTAGGTATTTTTGATAACATTTTCTAACCTTTTGTTTGAGATAGATGGAATTACCCATCATTCCATCACATGATCTTCTAACACTTCACGAATGACAAACTCAACTTCATTTATATAAGAGATGATGTGGAAAATTGTCCATGGAACGACCAATGGTGATATCATACCAAAATCAAGAAAGTATTTCTCCAAATTCCAATTTCTTCAACTTTAGGGAAATGATCTTTAAAGGAAAAAATGTTGTCCTAGTGCCCTTATATATGATTAATTAGATGGTACCTTACATCATCACAAATTTATTACTTTTTCATTGTTGGATTTTTCATATCCATGTCCTCTACCACTCTTCATCAGAAGTTGATGGTTATATTTCTCTCCCATATCCACATTTTCACCTATGTTGTCCTATGTAGAACCCCAGTGTTGAATTACGTTGGGTGACTGTTATGATTCTAACTTCCCTTTTTTAAAATGATGTTTTAGTATTCCTTTTTACGATGTGGGTTTCTATGAATGAAACTTTCAAGTAGTAACCATTTATAACCCCGATGAATTTCGAGGGTGAAATTCATTTTAAGGGGGGTATAATGTAACAACCCGAGATTTTATGAGGATTATTCTTTTTAGTTTCATTAATGTCTTGTGTTGTATGTGACACCAATATTAGCGTGTTCTATATGGAACATTGTATATGCAACACTATTCTTGGCTCATGTTACACAAAATTTCATGTTCGATTGATAGAAGTTATTCTACGTAACATTGAGTGTGTGTATATATATATATTCAATGAATAAATGAAATATGAGTGAATTCTATTATACACAAACATAAAGAAATCTTTCACTATACGCAACCCTAACTTGGCTTGCTTTACACGCAATCGTGACCTTCCACGATAGCGTGTGTTGTACGCAAAACCAAGTTTCACTAAATGAGATATTATTATAATATTATTATGAACTAGCCGTTATTAATAGTAACACCTAATTTTTGAAATATTAAAAATTTTATCTTTTAAAATGGATTTCAATTTTGGATTCAGATTATCAAAATTATCCTAGGGTGAATTTTTTGTATTTTTCTGAAAACATTCAATTTCTGATGAATAATGAAAACAATGGGTTAGTATTTAAAACCCGTCTTTTTCTTTAAATGATTATTTATTTTATTTAAATTTATTTTAGGTCAAAATTGATACATAATACCTATATAAGTTCAATGTAATTAATTTGTGTAATTTTATAATAAATTTAGATATATAAAAATTTTATAGAACTTTTCGTCGTCTTTTACCAACCTCCCAGGAAAATTTGAAAATTTCCATAAAACATAATTTTCCCGCTTTGGTGACTAGAATTTAAAAAATCCAAGAGACACAGTTAATATCATGGAGTAAAATGTGGTTCAATAAGATAAAAATAATTTTTGGTGAATAATAACTTTTTACTTTTATTTACCACAACTAAAAGTAAATAGGGTAATTAAGGGTAAAAATGATATTATTATTACCCAAACACATGTCATAATTCTATTGAATAAGTGTAATTCGACCAAAAACAACATTAGGAATAAAATATTACCCTTTCTATCCTCTTGGATTAGATTAGGAAACTTATTATTATTTTATTTAAAGAAAAGTTAAAATAGTTAAAATCAAAGTTTAATAACTAAAACATTTTTAATATAGGGTTATAAAGAAGATAAATTTAACTATAAATATTAATTATAAAGATAAAAGGAATTCCTACATAATGGTATTTTATTTATAATTTTTAGGCATTAAATAATTTAATTTATTTATGACACAATGATGATGCAGTAATTATGTAAATAATGAAATATTAACATAATTGATGTAAACAGTACCCAAATAAATGTAATTTGAGACTTTTTATGAATTACAGTAATTTTATTGGTTAATATGACATTTTATTATTGATTCAATTATCTGTTTTCTAACAAATCATGTTTTTATGATTTTTGAAAAAATCAATTACCAAATAGTGTAAAAATTGACATAAAATATGTTTTAAAACAAATATAATATTATTAATTGTTATTATATTCCTAAAAATCTAAGGTTTGGCCAAATGACTTGGATAAGTTTATATATATTAATAATGAAGCAATTGGGGTTCTTTTTTGCTTGTTATAGTAAGTTTATTAAAAATATAGTCTAAGAAAATAAGAAGAAACGATAAAAGTTAAATTATTTAAATGAGAGTTAAATCTAAATGAAAAGGTTATAATAGAAACCTAAACTTGTCTAAAACCTATTGGTTGAGATTATTCCGACTCATCCAAACTTTATCTTCTAATTAAATCAATTTGTAGCTATTATAAACTGAATATGACCTTATTATAAAATAATATTTTTAGTTTTTCCAAAGGTACCCCTCTCCTCCCTTATAAAAAGGGAACCCCTTTCCTCTTCACTTCACACCCTTTTGATCCCTGAATCTTGGAAAAACCCTGCCAATTACTCTTCTTAACCTATATAGTTATATCACAGAGGTTCTGTTCTTCTCAAACGACCAAGTCCAGTGCCCTAATAAGAAGTTTAAAGCATGTGCGTCGAGGAAGAGGTAATCTCTTCTACCGACTCTTTCAAGTTTCTTTCTTCTTCTACTTCCTCTTCATTAGTTGTTTCATTATAAATTAATAAAATAAGTCTTATTTATATACTAATATGTTATTATAGATATTAAACAACCCTTTTTCACATACTATCCATCCTATGGAAGACGAAATCACCGTGTGTGCGTACGTACGGAATACCGTCTCCACGCTGTGGTGTAATCAGTGTTTCCACCACCACGTTACTTGGATGTGTATAATGGTTTAAGTAATAACTATAAATGATTATTATAACATCATAATGATTATAATATATTATATCATCCACTCCAATTCCATTCAATAAATATGGGAATGATATCACCGCTCGTGCGTACGTTCGGATTACCGTCTCCACGACGCGACGAGATTCATTTTCCATGTTTACAATTTATGAATGATTATAAAGTATATATAAAAAGTAATAATGAAATATATTACATAATAATACTACTGGATATATATATATATATTTGTATTTCATCTTCTTAATTCCATTCAATTCAATAAGGAAACAAAAAACAACGTTCATGCGTACGTACGGTCTACCGTCTCCATGAATGGTGTTTTTCATTTCATTTATCTTTATTATATATATATATATTAAATATATATGATATATAAATCATGATTTACATTCTATAAGTAATTAAGTGATGATATAAGCAATAATAATATCAAGAACAACAAGTCCAAACATGTACTATAAATAAAACGATTTTACCCAAAACGCTGCTTTAAAATGGAATTTACAAAAGAACGGGTAATATAAAGTCATTAGTGAACCAGATACGATATTATACCAATGTATATGATTCTTTAATAAGTCAATGAGATTATTTAAATCATTATACATGAGGTTCGGATACGTACGAAGAATATTGGACCTAATGTAATGGATAACTTTTCCAATCTCGTTTTTATCTGAGATTGTGTATTCGTAAGTATTTGGGGTTATTGTTATCCTCAATTCCCATGTTTTATAAAAAAAATCATGTATTTATAATATCATTTTTAAACATTTTTGAAATTTACCACATTTTATGAAAGTAATCTTACTTTTGATTACCACAAGAGATACTTTTTGACTTTTCTAACAAAAGTACGTGAAGAATGTTATTTTAAACTTATAAGTCATGAATGGATTTTTACGGTTTCATAACGCCTAATTTTCATGAATAATAATCTATAATATTTCATTATTATTTTCAACACAATCATTTTCTTTTAAAATTTCATGGCATTTTGTGAACTAAAATGATTTTAAAGAAGAAATGATATTTTCATCATGAATTAATTTCAAGTGTTTTGTCAAAACTATTTTCAATCTAAGATTACATTATTTAGTATGATTGTGTTTCAAGTATAATTTCTCTATGATTTGAATGGATTCAATTTTCTTATGAATAAATATCCATTTGTTTTATATGGATTATGTGATGATTGGATGATGTTTATGAAACACATTGTATTCTTTGGGTCATGTTGAATGTTTTATGTTTATTTTACAGCACAAGTAAGAATTAATTCATTATGAGATGGGTGGGACCTATATCTCCCTCAACTAAATTGGGTAACGATTTATATCTCATGATATAGACGTGGATCGAATGGTAAGTTAATCTGGTTTAGTGTTACATGACTGGAATGGGGAGTGAACTTGATACAGAAAGGGACTTTGTCCACTAAGATGGTCATTGAAGCAATGCCTTGGATACTATGGAAATAATATCATGTGCTTAACGGTTGACACAATTACATGTTTTATTCCCATGTAATTTTATCATGATGATTTTTTCTTTATGATCTATGCTTTACATACTGCCATGTTTTATGTCATTGCTCAAGATTTTGATGTTTAAACATTATGTTTTTTATGTTCAAATGTATATGATTTGTTTTATTTTCTCTATGCTTACCCTTACTGAGGATTTGAGAACACCCTTTATATGTTTTCATTTCCCCAGTATTTAAAGAAAGTATTTAGGTAAGAAAACATAAATGGGAAGATCTTTATGGGATATGTTGAAGATCTTTCACCACGATTAGAAGATTGTTTTCCGTGTTTCCAAAGATACTAAACTATTACTGTCCTTGTGTGTGTTTTTTGTTTTGTATTAATTGTTCTGAAAAAGTAATTTAATTTCCATGTACATCAAGTACGGGTCTATACACATATAATCTATTTAGGAAATTTTCCAACACATATAGTTAAAAATTGGGATATTTGGAAGATGTCACCTTAGTCTGTGTGATATATATTATATATATTTTTGGGAAATGTGAATGAAGTTTCATGTATTATAGTGGAATATATTCCTTGGGTGATGATGGTATAGTTCCCATTCCTGGGTGGCATGTGATCACCTAGAGTAATATTATATGATTTTGGGTTGAGCAATGTTGTCCCAATATGTTGGTTATTAGTATGTTATAATGGAAACCATAGATTCCACAACATTTAGGTTAATGATATGGTTTTGAGGTGATAATTGTTACCATTGGTTCTATGGTACTTACATGATTCTAAAGTCTGATGAGTTTCCCCTTGTGTATCTTACATATCTACTATAATATTTAGTTGAGCATCCAAATGGTTTATGTTACTTATATTTTTATAGGGTGGGTAGATTTTCTCATAGATTAGTAAAATTATATTTGGTTCAAGGCCTAGACATAGTCACCTCATGAGGTTTGATTTATTATTAGAGTCATTTGGCACTAGAAAAAGCATGTTTCGATGATTCTGGGTGTCACCTGAAAGACATATTTTCAAAAGTGATTACATAATTATGATTCAATGGTTATATATTTTATTCTAAAAATATTTCATGTTAACCAATAATTATAATGGTTATGTTATGAAAACCATTGGTGGTGGCCAATGGAAATTTACACACACCATACGCTTTTGGGAATGGAACATTGCTACAAAATAAACCTCATAATTATAGGATTTGGTATGAAGGATCCTGAATGTTTAATGATCTAGAAATATTGATCAAATGGATTATAGATATTGGTAATTTGTGAGGCTTTGGGTAACAAATTTTTCCACTTTTGAATATTTTATTATTGGATTATTTATTTATATTATTATCCCAGTGCAATCTCTGTTTTTATAAGAATTTATTCTTCAATATTTAAATATTTTATATTGTTTATATTTATTGGGTAATTTTGTACATAAGTTGATTATATATATTGGTTTTTTATTTAAAATAGTTAAATTTTAATTTTATGGTAGGGTATAGACTTTTAAAATTATCCCCTTAGTCCCGCACTTTTAGTTGCTAGCCTTTGTAATATAGGGAGTCATGCCTAAGGTTACGAAACAGCTTGACCCAGAAAATATAGAATAAATTGTGAATGGGATGGTAATTTTATTATGATCATCTTTTTTAATATAATAGTATATAATATATGATATATATATAGAATAATGAAATTTCATTGATGGCGATTAATCACATTATAGTGCGTTGTGAACACCATTTCAACAAAAATTCCATGCTATAAGTGAAATTGGATTACTATTCTTTGTATTCACTATTTTATTTTATATATTTATTAAACTATGATGAATGTAATTATAATTGATTTAGGGTTTTTTATAGTGTCCCATTGATAATAATCCAATATACTTGAATCATTTTCACATTTTGGATTCATATTACTTTAATATGATTTTGTGTAAATGGTATTTTTGTTGAAGAGGCATCAATTAATTACTATCACAGCTAAAAGTTTTATGGTTTATTCATGTAGAGGCCTGAAGCGTGAAGTACATGGAAATTACATAACTTTAGCGGAATACTTAATACATAACGAAAACAGACACATAAGGATCATAACAGTTTAGTGTCTTTGGAAACTCGGAATATAAACATCTAATCATATTGAAAGATCTTCAACATCTCTCATAACTATCTTCCCCTTTTAATTTCCTTACCTAAAACGTTTCTATATTTCCTGGGGAAAATAAAACATAAAATGGGTGAGCTCAAATTCTCAGTAAGGGAAAACGTAGAGAACATAAAACAATCCATAAACATTTGAAAGCCAAAACATAAAATTGAAATCTAAACCTTATAACCTCGAGCAAAGGCATAACTCGTGGATGTAAGTAATACATTCATCATAAAGTAACATTAATCATGATAAAATATAATTGGAATTAAACATGTAATTGTGTAAAACCATTAATCACATGATATGATTTCCATTGTAGCCAAGGCATCACTGTCTTGACCATCTTAGTGGACAAAGTCCCTTTCTGAATTGAGTTCACTCCTCATTTTAGTACTGTAACTATGAACCGGATTAACTTACCGTTCCAGCCATGTCTATATCATGAGATATAAATCTTTACCCAATGCATTTGATGGAGATATAGGTCCCACCCATATCATATTGAAATCATTCTTTCTTGTTCCACAATATAAACATAAATCATTCATCATAACCCAAGAATGAAATTGGTTTCGTAAGAATCATTCCATCATAACGTAATCCATACAAAAAAATGTGGATATCATTTCATCATTAGAAAATTTAAACCATGTAAATAATAAAGACATGATACTTGAAACATACACATGTGAAATAATGTCATCTTAGATGAAAATGGTTTTGATAAAACACATGAAATGAATTCTTGAGGAAAATATCCTTTTTTCTTCAAAATCATTTTCTTTTCACAAAATTTCATGCAATTTTAAAAGAAAAGGATTTTGTTGAAAATAGTCAAGAAATATTTTAGAATAAGCTTCATGAAAATATGGCTTTATAAAACTATAAAAATTCATTCGTGCCGTAGAAGTTAAAAAAACATTCTTCTCGTACTTTTGCCGGAAAAGTCAAAAAGTACCTCGTAAAAGAATGATTCCATACATACAATGTATTAAAATTAAAAAAAATGGTTAAAAAGTACTTTAAACATTCATGAATACACTTTTATAAAACATGGACATGGATGATAGCAATAACCCCAGTAAATAATTACGAATAAGTAATCTCAGATAAAAATGTGATTTGCAAAATTATCGCTTACCTTTGGTCTGATATGCTTCGTACGTATCCTAACCTCATGTATAATTATTTAAATAATTTCATTGACTTATTATGGAATCATATTCATTGTTATGATATCATATATGGTTCACTTATGACTTTATATTTCCAGTTCTTTTGTAAATTCCATGTTAAAGAGCGTTTTGTGTAAACTAGTTTCATTTGTCGTCCGTGTTTTGACTTGTAATTATTCATATGATTACTTAGATCATGATTAATTAATTCTAGAATATAAAAAATTATTTATATATAATATATATTTATAATATACATATATATAATAGATCAATAAATGGAAAGAAATACACCGTTCATGGAGATGGTAGGTCGTACGTACGCATGAACATTGTTTTCATTTCCTCATTGAATTGAATGGAATTAATTGGATAACATACATACATATATACATAAATCCAGTATCATTATTATGTCATATATTTCATGATTACTTATTATATATACTTTATAATCATTCATGAATGGTTAATCATTGAGAATGAATTTTTTCGTGTCCTGGAGACACTACTAGAAATTCGGGCTATAGCCACGGTTCTAAACTGTGGCTATAGGCCCTAAAACCGTGGCTATAGGTAATAGCCACGGTTCCTCAAACCGTGGCTATGTTTGGCGGGGATATAGGCCTAGAACTATAGCCACGGTTCCTAACCGTGGCTTTAACACTATTGCCCCTCCCCTGCTAGACAGCCCCTCCCCCTGCCTGGACACCCCTCCCCCCTGCTGGACAGCCCCTCCCCCTGCATGGACACCCCTCCCCCCTGTTGGACACCCCTCCCCCTGACTGGACACCCCTCCCCCCTTCTGGACACCCCTCCCCCCTGCTGGATAGCCCTCCCCCCTGCTGGACAGCCCTCCCCACCGTGCTGGACAGCCCCTCCCCCTACTAGACAGCCCCTCCCCCTGCCTGGATACCCCTCCCCCCCTGCTGGACATCCCCTCCCCCTTCCTGGACACCCCTCCCCCCCTGCCTAGACACCCCTCCCCCCTGCCACCCCCCTGCTTGTCCCCCTGCCTTTCCCCCCTGCCCCATGCTAGTCCCCCCCTGCCACCCCCCTTCCAGCCCCCCTGCCCCCTGCCCTTGCTAGTTCCCCCCTGCCACCCCCTGCATGACCCCCTGCCAGCCAGCTCCCCTGCCCCCTGCCAGTCCCCCCCCCCCCCTACCACCCCCTGCCAGTCCCCCCTACTAGTCCCCCTGCCAGCCCCCCCCCCCTGCCCCCTGCCAGCCCCCCTGCCAGCCCCCCTACCCCTGCTAGCCCCCCTGCCCCCTGCTAGGCCCCCTGCCCCCGGCTAGGCCCCCTGCTAGGCCCCCTGCCCGCTGCTAGGCCCCTTACTAGGCCCCCTGCATATTTACCCATGCTGGACACTAGACCCCTGCTAGACACTGGACCCATACTCCCCCCCCACCCCTACCATCCCCCTTGTACCCCTACTGGAAACAGGAATCCCCCCTGGAAACATGTTCTTGGGATGCCCAAATTGTATTTACCCCTATTGGACACTGGACTCCCCCTTGACACTGGACTCCCCCGGCATATTTACCCCTGCTGGACACTGGACCCCTGATGGACACTGGCCCCATACTATAGGTTCTTAGTAGGACCACCCCATACTATAGGTTCTTAGTATGACTTGGGAAATAGTTGAAACAAAATTCAGAAGTAGCTATATATGAGTAATCTAGGAAAACATACATATAATCAGTCTGGAAAATAAAAGAGAATAAACTATAAAATGTTTATGGAAATAAAATAAAACATATTTGAAATTGGAAATCATTACCAGAAAAACTGTTTATCAACTAAACAAACTGCTTGGTGAAATCATGGTCACACATGCTCATCCTCAGATAAAATATGCTTGCATTTCATGTAGTACTGCATTAAACAAAACATTGGAATTATGATTTAAAATAAAGTTACCAGATTTTATAGCACCGTTCTCACTATCAATATGTGGTGAAATAGTTATACCTGGTGCCTGTGAAGTATCTGTGGGATGTTTTATGATATTTTCCAGATCTGGACAACACTGCATTTTCTCTATAGAGACATTCATAACATGCATGGGCTTAGGTTCCTGGACAGCCCTATTACACCCCGTTGCAACCCCATGGACAACCCCCTTGAACACCCCCATGCACCCCCCATTCCCCCCTTGGCCCCCAATACCCCCCTCCACCCCACTAGAAATCCCCCATGCCCCAACTGGACATCCCCACTAGACAGCTCCACTAGACTCCCACTGCACCCCCTGGACATCCCTCCCCCCTGCCGGACACCCCTCCCCCCCTGCTTGGACATCCCCTCCCCCTGCTGGACACCCCTCCCCCTACTGGACACCCCTTCCCCCTACCCCCTTCCCCCTGCCCCCTGACCCTGGACACCCCAGGACAGACCCCACCCCAGGACAGACCCCCCCCCACCCAGACCCTGGACACCCCAGGACAGACCCCCCCCCCAGAACCTATACATCCCCCCAGACCATGGACACCCCCCAGAACCTACCCTCCCCAAACCCAGACCCCCCAGACCCTGGACAACCCAGGACAGACCCCCCCCCCCCCCCCACTGGACCCCCTAGACACCCCATGGACAGACCCTCCAGGATAGACCCCCCCCCCCAGACCCTGGACACCCCAGGATAGACCCCCCCCCACTGGACCCCCTAGACAACTGATGGATGTCATGGGATTTTGCTAAAAGACCAAATCCGGCTGCTTAAATCAGTAGTAAGTAAGAAGAGGTAAATGAAGAAAAATGAATAAAATTTTCCCAACATACTTGGGGAATTTTATTCATCAGCAGGAAGAAGAACAGAAGAACGATAGCTGAGAGTTCCTTCCCCGGAGGTAGAGAATGATTTTTTTACATAGGATCTGTCAAATATTTAATGGAAGAAAGAGGGAGAGGAAATTAAGTACCTCATTACATGTGGCAGCATCCAACAAATTCTCTTCCAATGGAATAAAATATTACAAAAAAATCTATAAACCTTCTCTCTCCTCTTGTGGCTTCCAGGTGTCCAAGTGGTTAATAATTTGGTTGAGGTGAGGCTGTGGACTCATGGGGGAAAGCATGAAGGAAACTAAGTTGGACTGGATTTTAAGTAGGCTGCTCTTGTTTTTCTGAAGTGGCAGGGCTGATTGGGTCTAAAATACGTGAGTTGGAACAGGAATTTAGATGAGGGATTCAAATGTTATGGGGTCTAGTTTAATTGGTTAGAATTGGGTGAGGTTTGGAATGGTTTTAAAGTGGGATGCCTGGTGGAAAATGTGGGGTTGGTGGCTTAGAAGTTAAGGGGTGGGTAGGCCTGATTGGTGGTCAAGTTTTTGATGGGTTTCCTAGGTGGATTGAAAAATGGTGGGGGATTGGGAAGGATTTCATAGTGGCTAAATTGAAGTGGGAGCATGGAATTGTAGTAGGTCTTGAGTTTGGATTTTTTAGTGAGAGTGGAAATGGCCCTGGAATAGCTGGTTTGATTTTGGTGGGTTGGCCATGGGATTTTTATAGTGCATCGAAAAATAGTCACTAGCAGGGCTTGGTTTGGTGTGAAATTCAGTCAAACGGTTGTGGGAACCATCATGGAAGCAACTACCAAATACAGACCAGAGCTAGTCTGCTCTACAGTGAAGACCCTTCATGGAAACTCTTCAAGCAAACCAGGTCTCCAGTTGCATCTTTGTCTATAACAAACAATCCATGTTTTCATAGGCCCAAACAGACCTCCCTTTGCCATCTTGTGGGGGAAATGTGGGAACTCCAGCATGAAATAGGCCGTCAGAATAGAACAGCCTCTTTGGAATTGCATCAAACAGATTGTGTGCAGCCTTTAAAGCTCAACTTGGAAGTGATCATCCTCTTCCAATGAGTGCTACATGAGATGAGGGAATTATGGAAGGAATTTCATCTAAAACAGCCAAAAGCAGACATTGAATTTCCCTCACAATAGGCTGATCCGGTTCAGACGTCATGTGCAGAGGATGAGCATGATCTGGTTCGGACAACATGTGAAGAGGCTGCGGAAAAACAAGAATTACCGAACAAATATTATGTGAGACATGTACAATAAAATATTCCAGACAATTCCAAACCAATGTTTTAAGTTGAATTGAGCCTTTGTACCACCTACTATGCACCTTTTGTGGAAATATGGATGAGAGGCAGCGCTGAGAGGAGATAAAGTTTAGGAATGAGGAAATATGAAAAATTATAGAGCTAACCATTCAATGTTTCTCTAAGAAGGAGTAACCATCGTAGGGTGTCGTCCTGGACCAAGGCCAAATCACGGCGTGACCGTGGCGTGACCGCGGCGTGACCGCGGCGTGACCGCGGCATGACCGCGACGTGACCGCCGCAGGGTGTCATCCTGGAGGAGTAACCACTGCAAGGTGTCATCCTGGAGCAAGGCCAAATCACGGAGTGACCACGGCGTGACCACTGCGTGACCGTGGTGTGACCGCGGCGTGACCGCCGTGTGACCACGGCGTGACCGCGGCGTGACCATGGCGTGACCGAGGCGTGACCGCGGCGGGATCGCGGCGTCACCGCGGCGTGACCGCGTCGTGACCGCGGCGTGACCACGGTGTGACCGCTGCGTGACCTCCGCAGGGTGTCATCCTGGAGGAGTAACCGCCGCAGGGTGTCGTCCTGGAGCAGGGCCAAATCAAGGCGTGACCGCGGCGTGACCGCGGCATGAACGTGGCATGACCGCCGCAGGGTGTCGTCCTGGAGGAGTAACCGCCACATGGTGTCGTCCTAGAGCAGGGTGAAATCACGGCGTGACCGCGGCGTGATCGTGGCATGACCGCCGCAGGGTGCTGTCCAGGAGGAGTAACCTCCGCAGGGTGTCGTCCTGGAGTAGGGCCAAATCCCGGCGTGACCGCGGTGTGACCCCCCTGCCGGACACCCCTCCCCCCTTCCGGATAGCCTGTGACAGCCCGCCCCCCTTCCTGACAGCCCGCCCCCCTACCGGACAGCCCTCCCCCATGCTGGACAGCCCCACCCCCAACCTGGACACCCCTCCCCCCTGCTGGACACCCCTCCCCCCTGCTGGACAGCCCTCCCCCTACTGGACATCCCTCCCCCCTGCTGGACATCCCACCCCCCATGCTGGATAGCCCTCCCCCCCCCGGACGTGGGGTTGTATGTTACTGACTGTTGTCGTGTGGCTGGAGAGGAGCTGGTGAGGCGAGGCTGGAAGTCTTCTGCCTGGGCTGTGAAGGGTCCTCGGATGCACCTGTGTTAGGGGTCCTGGGCTGGGTGCTGCTGGGTCAGGGTATGTAAAGGGGTGTGTCTAATAAACTACTAGGGGAAGTAAGGTAACTTGTGTTAAATAGTTGTTAGCTGTCAGGGTTTTTAGGTGGTGTTAGGCGTTGGGTGGGGGTTATTAAATGGTGGGGATGCTGTTGGTGGGGGGATACGAATTTTTTAGTATTTTTTCCAGCTATTGGAGCTTAATTGGATAAGGTCTCCAAGGATAGATGCAGCAATCAGCTATAGAATCTTCTTCTAGAAATAGTGGAATCATTTTTTTTGTGTACTACAAGGAATTCAAGGTTGTTCAGTAATCAAGAACTAATTTTTCACCTCAGCATGACGGAGCTGCTTATGGATTGAGTCTGACTCAGAATTTTCTCCCAAGACATTGTAATCAAGAACATGGAATGTACCATAGAGGTTTATTACTCATTGGATCGAATATCTCAAGAATATCACTCAACTCAATCTAGTTATTTCACCTAAAGAGGTGAATTTCACAAGCATTCTCAACTTTAGGAATCAAAGTGATAAATTGGGCATTGAAACCATGGGGATGCACCCCTGAGGTGAAGAAAGAAGAGACCAGCTTACAAACTTCCACCACCCCCCCCCCCCCCCCACCCCCAACCCCAGCCCCCAGCCCCCCACCACCCCCCCACCCCCCACCACCCCCCAACCCGAGCCCCCCCCCCCAACCCTAGCCCCCAGCCCCCTGCCCCCACCCCCACCATCCCCCCTGCCACCCCCACCCCCCCCCCCCCGCAGCCCACCTGCACTAGCCCCCAACCCCAACCCCTAGCTGCACCAGCCCCCCCCCCCCCATCCCCTTGCCACCCCCCAGCCAACCAGCACCATCCCCCCCCCTACAGCCCACCTGCACCGCCCCCAACCCCAGCCCCCAGCTGCACAATCCCCCCAACCCCCATCCCCCAGCTGCACAAGCCCCCCAACCCCCAACCCCCCAGCCCCCAGCCCCCACCAGCCCCCTGCCCAACCCTAGCCCCCTGCCACCCCCCAACCCACCAGCACCAGTCCCCCACCCCCCCCCCCCCCCCGCAGCCCACCTGCACCAGCCCCCAACCCCAGCCCCCTGCCCAACCCCAGCCCCCAGCTGCACCAGCCCCCCCCCCCCCAGCCCCCTGCCACCCCCCAGCCCACCAGTACCAGTCCCCCCCCCCCCCCGCAGCCCACCAGCACCATCCCCAAACCCCAGCCCCCAACTGCACCAGCCCCCCACCAGCCCCCCAGCCCCCCAGCCCCCAGCCCCCAGCCCCCTGCCCCCCACCAGCCCCCTGCCCAACCCCAGCCCCCAACCCCAGCCCCCAGCTGCACCCCCCCCCCCCACCAGCCCCAACCACATCCCCCTTCTGGACACCCCGACCCCCTGAATGGAAATATTTCAATAACAAGTAGAAATTATTTAAATGTATACAAATTAAACAGAAATATAAATGAGAGAAATAAGTAATAAAACCCAAATTAAAAATGTTGGATTCAGTAATTAAAAAAAGGCCATAGTAAGATAAAGAGGCTCTACTAGTCCCCCTACCCCCTGCCAGTCCCCCCTGCCAGTCCCCCCCCCTGCACCCTGCCAGGCACCTTTCTAGTCCCCTGCTAGTCCCCCTACCCCTGGACACCACCTGGACCCCCTAATAGAGTTAGATTCCTAAATGAAGGGTAAGTGGTAGATTTCTAATCTACACATGGATTTTCCATTCATTGATCCCACAATAAGGCACATAGATTACGTATTGATTTAGGAGGCATTAACACATGATAATGTAGAGTTTACCTCTACTCCAATTGAATCCCCTTCCACCATTATAGCCTCCACTACTATGATGCCAACTAATTCAGTGGCGCTAAGATAATAATTATGATAACCATTAAGATGTAATCTATTTTAGAGACTCTTATATATGTTTCCCTCCCAAGCGAGATACTTAGATCATCACTAAATAGGTCTTATTTCAATGCTGCCAGCCCACTTGAATACATACACTCAAATTTTTGGGGGATAGCCAGGAATAGTTCTTGTGTTGGAGGATCCAATATCATCATCTTCATAACTAAAATCTCTAAGAATGCTTGGATTTAGATAATAAAAAGAATATGATGCATTCCAAACCATTTAAACCTAAAAATATTCAATGTAAAATCACACTATAAAAGAATATGATGCATTCCAAATCATTATTCTGTGGTACAAATGTGGATACTACTTAAATTATTTGTGGTTTGGTTGATGCTAACTATACAGGTTAGTAGTCATTTTCATTCCCAATAAGAGATGGTAAATATTAATGATATTAATCAAACAAGCAATGTAATCGGACGCATGGAACTCGTCATACATTACCAATCCAAAAATACAATTTACATAAAAAGTGAATCTCAATATCAGTATCATCAGAATCATGATAACCCTCATCCACACCTCCAACAGAAAAACCATCACCACCTCTCACACCACCAACATCATCATCGACATCGGCATCTGCATCCGAACCGGCACCAGCACCGGGTCCAACACTAGGTCCGGCTCCGGCTCCAATTGAAGAATCTACATTAGCAGAACGCATCGACATCGAAAATGCATCAACCGTTGCAGCTACTTCTGGTGGAAGTGTAGATGAAAGGGCAGACATCAACTTCATCATATTTGCAGTTATCGCTTGCTCTGATTTTTGACTTGCTTCTTTGATTGCGACATTCATTTGTTACACTGTGACAAAACCAGAACTGGTACTTGAAGAAACGTTAGTAGACCAATATCGAGATGGTACAATCTTCTTCCCAGGTCGACAACGCACTCTACCCTGATGCTCATCTCCTAATACCTGATGTATATGATCGTTTGGGCCCAAATTGTCAGGTTCTTTTTCTGACAATGCCTCTAAAGCATTCTGTTGATTGATATATAACATAAATTAAAATGATAAAATAATATAAAGAATTAAATTCAGTAAAAGTCAAAGAAATTTAAATATACTTACAATCGCCTTCTCGGTGTCGGGATTTGGCACAGTACCATCTTTCTTTTTCCGGGTTGTACAAAACAAAGTTGAGAGAGGAACGCGACCCTCAATATTCCAAGACTTTTTCTGGAAAAAAACAAAGAAATAAATCAAAATTGGAAGTTAAAAAAATTACACAAAACAAAGCTAAATATTTTAAATGTTAAATTACCTGCGTCTGCTCATGATCTGGTAATGAAGTGTGTCCGCGAGTATAAATGTGTTTCATTGCACTCTTGTTTTTTTTATTTCTATTTTATTTCTCATATAAACAAATAATTATATAAATTCATTTACATAAATAAAAAAAGTAATTTAAAATAGTTTTTAAATAAATAAATGAATATATATATAATTTTAACAAACACCTTAAAAGCTGAACACTTCCAATAGTTGATCATCTCTTTATATTTTGATATTGGGTAATCTTGAATCACCGGTACTTCATCAAGCTCTGTACCAACTCTCTTTTTCCACCAAAGATATAAATTATACTTGTAGGCTCTCCACATTTCACCTAAATCCATTATCCTTGCAGCCTTTTCATTTTTTCCATCGGGAAAATTATATCGAAGCTGCAATGGACATAATATTTTTTAAGAAAATATTATAAATTTATATATATATATATGGTGATTAACATTACTTACCCAAATCTCTGCCCAGGCTTTGTCCTTTATTTTTTTTTCAACTGCATTCCAACTTATCGGTTGAACATGAATGATATTGTTGTGTCTAGCAAGTGTTCCCATAAGACTTTTACATTCCGTGCCATTTTTATTAATTATAGCATTGTCCTCATTGTAATCAACTATGATTTGCATGTTCCGATTCCAAACCTCATGCATTTTTGTGCGGCCTCGTCATCTGGTAAAGGCTGGAGCTAATCATGAAACCAAAATAAAAGAAAATAATATATATGAATTTATCATTAATCAGTAATAGTAATGTATACACAAATACCAATAGATGGGGGATCTGATGACCCCTGAAGTGCTGCGTCTGGAGGGGGTCAGCCTCCATAGTAGGTGAGATATCTACAGGAGTACTATGTATAGTAGATGAAAAGTGTACTGATGGAGGCAGAAAACCTGATGGATAACCCTGTACAGATGAGGGTGGATATGGATATGGATGTGGATGTGGGATATATGGGGGCACATTACCCTGTACAGTAGATGGTGGGAATGGAAACTGAGGGATGGGAGTCTGAGAACTACCATCCGATGTGGGTGCAGGCAAAAAGGGATACGGAAAAGGTGGGTATGGATAATATGGAGGTGGCATAATGGGAGGATGGCCTCTTGGTGTCTCAAGCGGTGTAGTAGTAAGATGACCTGTAGAATCAGTACCCCCACCACAATATCATCCTCAATGGCATAAACCATGAGTCTCCTCAATGATGTAGTCTAAAATAACATAGATGATAAAATAAAATGAATGATAACAAGATAAATAATATGAAAGACCATAATATTCAAACATAATTTGTACTTACATTGTTTCCAGGAGGAGACCTACGTTGTTCGTTTCTCAGTATTCTTCTACTCCTTCTAGTACCATCATAATCAGACATTTTGACCTAGAAATTTTAAAAAATATTCTCAAATAAATAGAAATAATGAAAAATGATAAATAATACAATTGTATCATTAATCATTGAGATACATTTTCATGTGTGATATTTATATTGATAAAATATCAAGACTTTTCTATGTTCAATATTTACTAGAGAAGTGGTCAAACATAAATTGGTGAGGCTATTAATAGTTTTATATTTGATAATGGTATAAAATATACTAGTTATTTTGATATCATGTATCAAAGTTGAAAAAACACATAAAATATTGCAATAATATCAGGTAAATACTTACAAATGTGTCAACGCTATGTGGGGTCTGTCACAATTTCTGGTTCACAATCTGTTCTAAAAATTCATCATCTGTATCATCAAATGAAACATTCGAATAAATACCAATAGGTTCATCCACAACATCATTGTCATCCATTCCTTCATCAAAAATATGTCAAGGAATAACATCAACAATAACAATAAATTGTGGTTGTAACAGGTCACTTACATAAAACACTTGTTTAGCTTGTGACGCAAGAATATAAGGTTCATCGGTACGAAGATGGCGGTTCATATAAATCACTCTAAATCCACAGTTAACAATATGCATTCCTTGTCGTGTCATTTAATCAAACCACTTGCATTGCATCATTGCGACACGGCCATGTGCATAGTAATCTAATAAAATGATTCTTTTAACAACACCGTAATATGATATATTTTCTGATCGAGGTTGCCTGTCCGATGCACTCGTATAACAATCTGTTGTGGCGCATATCATGACACCGTCATGCTGTGTTGCCATTTTTTTGCACAACCATTTATAACAAATTTATATCCATTGACAACCATTGAATTACAATCACACACCACATCGTTTGGACCAAAGGACAATGATTTTATTTCATCTGATACTTCAATCATTGGTAGAGTTAAAACCTAAAAGATACCAACACAGAATATTAAACAGAGACATGTGATTATGTTATGAGAAGAAGAAAAAGAAATCTATTACCTTTGACTTTAACCTGGCAGCAAATTCTTTGCTGTGCAACAGTTCCTTCCTCTTAAAAGATAGAGAGCGATGTCTCTTTTTTATAATTTCAAAATGTTCTCTACAGATATGAAAGCATTAAAATGTCACAAGATATAAATAAGTCACACAATGAAAAAAATACATATTTATTAGTTTACTTACTTCATATAATCATCAAGCACACCACAGTTGAATAATACTGTGCGACGTGCCATTTCCCACTCTTCCCTGCTTAAAGTACACAACGAGTACGATCCAAATATCCCCCCTGTTTGGGGCATTAAAGGAAGGGCAGGCCCAATGGGATCATATTGCTCATCTTCAGTTCACATTAGTCGATTAGACCTCGTAGTGACGTTAGCTAGGTAGTATGAACATAAATCCATGCATTCTTGTGGTAAATAGTATTTCACAATAGAGCCTTCAGGATGATATTTATTTCTCACATAAGATTTCAATGTAAACATCATTCTTTCGGTAGGATACATCCACTGACTCGAAACAGGACCACCAAAGAGAACTTCCATGGAAAGATGCACAGTCAAATGTAATATAATTGTGAAAAAAGAAGGTGGGAAAATTTTCTCCAAGTCGCAAAGAATAATCGGTGCATCTCTCTGCAATTTCTGAACAACACTTCTGCTCAATCTTTTGGCACAACGATCTCGATAAAATTGACATAACTTAATCACTGCTACTCTAACATTATGTGAAAGTAAATGATGAATGACAAAGGGAATCAACTCATGTAACAAGACATAGTAATCATGGGTTTTAAGAGATGTGAGTTTCACATCTTGTGTATTCACCCTTTTCGAAATATTTCTTGAATAACCATCCGGAACCTTCAAACTTTCCAAGACTTGAAGAAATTGTTTTTTCTCCACATTTTTCATCGAATAACAGGAAACAAGGACATTCCACTTATTTTGACCAATTATCTCAGGATGAAGTCTTGCTCTTATACCCCAATCCATCAAATCATGACGACACCGTAAATCGTCTTTTGTTTTGCATTTGACATTAAAAATAGTAGCAAGTAACATCTCACAAATGTTTTTCTCGATATGAATTACATCAAAAAAAATGATGTAATAAATTCGATGACCAATACGGAAACTCAAAGAATATGCTTTTCTTTCTCCAATTACTTTTGGAATTCGAATTAGCATGCTTTCACTTTCTGATATTTGACTGTCTTTTGCCAAGAACATAATTCAAATCATCATGTTCTTTTACAATATCAGTCCCTGACATTCATTGAGGTGTCTCATCTATCTCGATGGCATTATTTAACTGTCTCTGATTTTTCCTGTATGGATGATCCATTGGTAGAAAACGTCGATGCCCTATGAAGCTGAAAGTTCGTCGAGACTTTAATCGTCGAAAACGTGTATTTTTCATACAAATAGGACAGGATAATTTCCCTTTAGTAGTCCAACCAGCCATCATTCCGTAGGCAGGGAAATCATTTATCGTCCATAATAAAGCTGCACGAAACATAAAGTACTCCTTTCTGAATGCATCATAAGCTTGTGCACCAACAATCCAAAGCTCATTTAACTCCTCTATTAATGGCTGCAACTATATATCAATATCATTCCTAGGATCACTGGGTCCAGATATCAATATACTCAGGATAGTGCATGGCTTATTCATACACTTCCATGATGAAAAGTTATAAATGTTAATGAAAACATGCCAAGTACTATGTGAAGTATGCATTTGGCGAAATGGGTTGAAACCATCACAGGATAATCCCAATCTAACATTTCGTGGGTCGGCTGCAAAATCAGGATGTAACCTATCAAATTTCTTCCATGCCAACCCATTAGCAGGATGCACTATTTCATCGTTATCCTTATTTCTTTCATCTTCATGCCATCTCATATTCTTTTCCATTTGTTCTGACATAAAATTTTTTGAATCCTGGGAATTAAAGGGAAGTGCCACATCCCTTTCTGTGGTATGCGAGATTGAAATCCGTCTTTATTAGTCTTCCACCTTGATGTGCCACACTGTTTGCACTGACTCAAGTTTGCATTCTCCATCCAGAACAAACAACAGTCTTTGAGACAAGAATGAATCTTACTAGATGAAAATCCAAATTTCTCAACCAACTTTGATGCCATGTAATTATTTTCTGGAATACATGCATCATCAGGCAGTAAATCCTTAATAAATGTAAGGAGATAGTCGACCGCAGTATTACTAAATCCATACATTGTTTTCCTATGATATAATCTCATTAAAAATTCAAGTTTGCTCATTTTTTTCACATGCTTGATATACTGGGGTATTTGCATCTTCCATCAACTTTCTAACACTCTCAACGTCATCATCCTGATTAATAGATGAGAACGGTGTTCCAGTATTCATTTCCTCTTTCACTGGTCTATATAAGGATCTAGCTTCAGAAACAAAAGGAAACCGATCAGAAATCAAATTTTTCAACCCAATATTTTCCGCTGAATCGATGGCATTCAACACTTGAGCTTTTTCTCCATTGTGATACCATGCATGATAATTGTTTTGGAAACCACTTTTAGTGATATGGTAACTCACTTCCTCATGAGTTAACCAAGGTATTTCAACACAATCAAAACACGGGCATCAAATCAACCCACCATCTAAATCATTAGTGAATACAAAGTCCAAAAAATATTGTAACTCCTTCTGAAATTCATTAGTGATCCGATCAATGTTGTACATCCAGTATCTATCCATCCTGAGGTAGATAAACATACATTAGATAAATAATCTTGAAAATGACTTAACATTATATGTATTGTTTCAAAAGATATTAAGTAATCATCAATATTGACTTTCTATAACTCAACCACCATTATCTAAAGTATTCTTTTTCCCTTATAATGAAAAAGCTATTAATCAATGCTATAACATGGTTCCAGTCCCTATCTTTTATGGATGGATACTCCAGGTATAATCAGACATGGATGGCCCCCAAGGATGTAGAGTCTCCCATAATTATTGTTCCATAGGGGAATTGCTACTTTTAATTGATTCTCATGGGATATAATAAGGCATAATCCACTTATCAACTATCCATGCACCACATCTTCAAGACAATTATAATGAAATTTGTGGAATTATACTAGGATTATTTGGTGAAAAAATCCTACCATATTTGGATCATCTCAAGGATCTTGAGAAATTGTTTATCTTCCTATATTTCATACACTTTAAGATAAACTTCCTGAAGTACACATTCAGGGTTACCTCTATTAGGTTTCTCCACTTTACTACAAGATATATGGTCATCGAGATTGACCCAGAGATGATCAAGTCCATCAATCAGATTCCTCCCCCATGGAATCTCTAAGAGTTGTGGGGCCTCCAAGGTCTATTCACCTATATAAACTGATTTAATGTGAATCTAGTTGGATAGTGTAATATCCTCTAGTGTACAGTGAATAAAAAATATTATCAAATTGACCCTTAATAGAAACATCAATATCTATGTTTGAAACATCACGAATAAGAGAATCAACGAAAGGATCACCTGTCCAATTATCTTTCCAAACCATGGGAGAAGAATCCTAAGAGACATTCCATTTAGCATCAACATCAATAAGGGAAAATGCAGATATATAGGAAGACAAAATAGAGGAATACATTTAATTTATGTTTTCACTTCTGAGAATAATAATGAATTTTGACGATCAGAATGCAGTAGCTTCTGAGGGGTCAATTACTAGTTTCCAAACTAAATAAGCATAAAGGGATTTATTATAAAGACTGATATTTTTGATACCAAGGCCCCCTATCAAATGATCTACAACAGCTATTCCAAGGCATAATTACTAATCTTTTTTCGAAAATACTACCAATCTAAATAAGGATTTTCATGGCCACAGTAATAGACTTGATAAGAGAACAAGGCCATTTATAAACCATATGGGAATAAAAAAATCTAGAAACAATAATAGCTTTAACCAAACAGACATGACAAGCCATTAAAATGGATTTTCTGTTCCATGTTTCAAGCTAATTGTTGATCTTACTAATTATCACATGAAAATAATAATCCTTCGGTCGGCCACAGAACATCAGAACACCAAGATATGGAAAGATGGAAAAAAATTCCGAATAACCAAATCTGTGATGACTTTTGATTTAATAATTTTTGAGATATTTCTACCAATGTAGACAATATACTTACTCCAACTAAGTTGTTTCCTAGAAATATTCTCATTTTATATAATAGATTTCATGATATTCTCGATATTTATTTTATCCCATTTATTGAAGAGGATGATATAATCAGCATAATGTAGTTGGGTAGAAGTAAAAGAACTATAACCAACACTAATAGCCTTCATCTTTCCATTATTATCCATGAGGGAAAACAATGGAAAATGAAAATTTAATGAAGTAACTAAAATAATAACAAAAAGTGAATAACCTTGCCTAACTCTTCTAGAACAAGATATGTATCACTCTGGGGACCCATTTACAAGAAATGAGATATGACCAGATGTAAAATTAATCAAAATCCAATTAATTAATGTGTCCTCAATAACAAACATTAGAATAATTTTAAATATAGATCCCCAATACAACGTATGAAAAGCCTTTTTAATGTCTAATTTATTGGCAACATCTCCCCCCCCATGAATAGGGTTTTTAAAGAGATTTAATCACTCTAAATCCATAACAATACAATCATCAATGGTCATTCCTTTAATGAATCAAAAATTTTTACAAGGAACAATTTAATTAGAGATGGTATAATGTCTAATTGAAATGATATTTGTAATAACTTTTTTTAGAGTGTTGATAAGAGCATTAGGCTGGAATAATTGTATCTCATTTTCATTTTCTGTCATTGGAATTTGGGAATGGAATTGAGAATTTAATCCATTAGGTTGAAGGTACCAATTGAAAAAATTAAGAGCATGGTTGAAAACATCTTCACCAATGATCTCCCAATAATTCTGAAAAAAGAAATTTATAATTCCATCAGGACGCTGGGAGCTTTCCGACAAAAAAATGAAAATTGCATCGTTGATTTATTGTTCCAAATTAATTGATAAAAGTTATGTATTATCTTTATGATTTTCCAATTTGGGTATAAAACCCTCTATTGTGGGGGGTGGTAGATGAGTCATTAATGTGATATTCATTATAACAAATAATGTGCTCTAAAAATTCATGTCTATTGTCCAGAATTTGATCTCCTATTTTTAGTAAAGAAAGAGGACGAAAAATTTTCTGAACAATTTGAATATTATTAATGAAATTGGAATTTATAACACAATACTTATTTCAATTATCTCTAGATGAATATTTTTTATTACATCTTAAATATTGGATAAATAGATAAGATTAAGAGTTGTCTCAGATTCCAATGAAACAACACTAGAGAAATCATCATGGGTACACTGCTCCTTGAAGGACAGACGAGAGGCATCAAGATTGGATATGTCCATGTCAAGATGAATAAACATATCCTTACTCCAATGTTAATGATTTACCTTCTGAATCATTTTTTAATAATACATGAAATGTCATTCTTCTTACCACCTACTGAACACCAAACTTCCCAAACAACATTTTCACATTCTGGATGAATAACACAATTTTTATTGATTCTAAAGGATAATGGAGACATAATACCCTTTCCTGAGATAAAATTCAAAATAAGTTGATGATCATTGTAAAGATGAGATAATGATATACATGAAATGGAATCCCAAGAATGTAAAGAAAAAATCATTAACAAAATCCCTATTGATTTTACTGGCTATCATACATTTGGGGTGCCCTTTATAACAAGTTATATTTTCCCCAACATGATTCACTTCAATCAAATAATTTTGTATAATAAAACCATTGAATTCACTAAAATAAATTGACCAGTTCATAGGATGTATTTTTTCTTCCGGATTGATAATCAAATTAAAGTTCCCAAGAATAATCCAAGGATCATTAATATTGTTTTTGAGAGAACCAATTTCACCCCAAAGAGTTCATCGATCTAGATAACTATTACTATCATAAATTAAAGAATAATCCGACTTGAATCCAAAATCCGAAAAAGAGAAACTAACATGTTGGTTGCCTGATCTGACCAATAGGGGGTCAAAAAGAGAAGAATTAACCCACACCCAATGACTTTTGACATCGAAAAAACTGTTTTAAAAACCTAATAATGTGAAGCCAATATTTTTAAAATTAGAAAGGCAATTAGAAAAAACTATTTTGAGATATACAATCCCAATTATAAAATGTCAATAAAGACTAATACATAAGTTATGATACATAAATATGTATCTATTATCTAGGACCTGTAAATTCTAAAATAGGATTCTCATTTGTATCCTGATTTTGGGTGAATCACCCTCTAATTATCACCCCCTCATTTTATTAGTAATTTCATGTCGGTTCCATATATTCATTATGGGTATATCAAGAGTTTGAATTTGAAAATTTATATCTAAAAGAGTGGAAATATTCATGAGAGGGATCTAATTACTACTGATATGGATTTTGAAAAAACTATTGTTAAAGATAAAGATACTGGAAATGATAAAAAATGGAATGATAAAGATACCGCCAATGAGGTCGTCCGGAGGAGGCCGTCAGGAGGAGGAGATTTTGTCAGAGGAGGATATTCCATCGGGAGCAGGGGAGTTGCGGTCGTCCGGAGGAGGGGAGTCTATCGAGAGGAGGGGAGTCCGTTGGGGGAGGAGGGGAGTCTGTCGGGGGAGGAGGGGAGTTCGTCGGGGTCGTCCGGAGGAGGGGAGGCCATCAGGGGAGGCGCGGTCGTCCGTGGAGGAGAGGTCCTCTAGAGGAGGGGAGTGTGTCGGGGGAGGAGGGGAGTCCGTCGGCGTTGGGGGAGGCACTGTCCTCCCGGGAGGGGGGAGGTGCGGTCGTCCGGGGAGTGGAGTGCATCGGGGGAGGGGAGTGAGTCGGGGAGGGTTCCGTAGGAGGAGCCCGAGATATTGGAAAAATCACACATATAGCCACGGATGAAAATTCATCCGTTGGTATAACCATACTATAGCCACAGACTTATAAAATCGTGGCTATAGGTCCATGGCTATAGCTTCATTTTGTAGTAGTGAGACGGTATTCCGTACGTACGCACGAGCGATTATATCGTTCCCATGATCGTGAAATTTTATTGGAGTGTATGTATACTATTACAGAATCAATATCACATTAAAATAATCATATATAGTTATTATTTACACCATTATACCCATCCATGTAATGTGGTGGTGGAAAATAGATTACACCACAGCGTGGAGACGATATTCCGTACGTACGCACGCGCGATGATTTTGTTTTCCGTAGGATGGATAGATTGTGAAATATGGTTATTTCATCCTTATAATAAAATATCAGTATATGAGTGATACTGGTGTTATTACTTCATAATTAAACAACCTATGAAAAATAAGTGGAAGAAGAAATAAAGTTGAAAGAATCGGTAACGGACATTACCTCTTCTTTGAAGCGCCTCTTTGAGACCTCCTCTTAGGGCACTAAAATTGGTATTTGAAGAATACCTGAACCTCTAAGTTGTTTTTTTGGATGTGTAGAATAGAATTTGGCAGGGTTTGGCTGAGCTTGAAGGCTCAAATAGGTGTGAGGAAGAGAGGGAGGAGGTTCCCTTTTATAATGGAGGAGAGGGGTATCTTTGGAAATATAAGAAATATTAGTTTATATTAAATCGCAACCCTACTTAAAAACATAAAAAATGACTCATATCCGAAGCTTAGATGAGATAGGGCTGTAATATCATTAGACAATAGAATTTATACCTGTTAATAATTTATTCAAACATTATAAACTTGATTTATCCTTATTTAATCAATTTTATTTTATTTGTGGTAATAATATTCTAAATTTTAAATTATAACAAATAATTACTTATTTGTTGTGAACTGTCCATAATTGGATACTTTATAACATTTTAGACCATATAAATTTAAATTTAAAATTTTTAAATATTTTCGTGATTTTTAATCAATTTTATAATATGTTATTTTAATAAAAAAACAATTGTGTCAATTTTGACACTATTCATTTATTTCAATTTAAATAAAATATATACAGAAGATATGTTCAAAATAAAAGCTTTAATAGATTAATAAAAGGTCATATGTATCTATAAAAGTAGTGGAGCACATTAAATAGTTCATATAATATTTATTTTATTACTTTTAATACCATTTATTTGGTTTATCTATTAATAAAATAATTACTACAACATTTCTGTATAATTATTTAATATACTTATTTGTTGCATAAAAATTAAAAATAAATTCCTATGATGAAGATAAATCTATTACCTTTCACAATAATACAATTACTCTAATTTACCATCCTAAAATCACAATATATAAATTTTTATATTTATTAAATTATGAATGTTATAACTTTGGCATCATTTAATATAAAATAATATAAGTGCCATAATCACTTCTATAAGTCTCCAAATAGTCAAATATTCTACCATTAAATGATTAGGGTTTACATTTACATGACCAATAAGTTTTGGTCAGGGTTTTTTCATTTTAGGGTCACTATTAGTTTAATAAAAACTATATTCTTTATTTTTTTCTAGATAAACAATTTCTGCATCACTATTGTGTCATAATTATTGTTAATTATTTAATCCCTAAAAATTATAAATAAATTCATATAATGAAGATAATTTTATTAGTTTTCTGGAGACTTTTCATTATCTTAGTTTCATGAAGTTTATCACTAAATTAAAATTATTATACCTATAAGATTTCAGAGAGTGACATGTTGTCACTTTCTTTGGTTTTATTAATAATTAAATTATTTTCATGGACAAAAGTCCATTAAATGAATCTAATCCGACCCTTAGGTGATATGGTTCTACTTTTAGTCATCAAATATAATTTTTGCATGTGTTAGGGTAATTTTATAATATTATATTCACCCTTAATTACCTGATATACCTTTAACTACGGTAAATAAAATTTACCGTAGTTACTATTCATAATTCCCAAAAATAAAAAATAGCCTATTAACATAATTTTGACCCACTGATTCCAAATATGGAATCCATTTTTCTAAATTAAACACTCAAAAGTTGCTGAAATTAAATTAAAATTAATCTCGTTGTCGAAAGAGAACATGTTTTTGTTTAAAACATTGCAAAAGATTGAATTTATTTATCCTACGAATTCAATGTAAAATCAAGGATAATGACATAAATTATATTAAATGGTAAAAATATATTCTATTTATACTTTTAAACAATTGAATATTATAAATTAATCACATAAGTTTTTAGGATGAAAAAAGTTGTTTTTAATTAAAATATAGCGTGTTTTTACTATTCATTAAAATATGAAAGTTATCAAAATAATATGAAAAAGTTATCCCATGTATAATTTTATATCTTGATTCGAAATAATAATTTTATTTTGTAAATGGATACTTATAAACATGCCAAAAACTATATTTAAAGTGGGTGCGTCATCAAAATCCAGCAAAACTGCATTTTTTGAAAATTACTTATTTTACCCGAAAAATTTATTTTGTTCTTACACCATGTTCTAGAAAATGTGTAAGATGAATAATAATGTTATAAAATTAAAAATTTAGTTAATACTATTCATAACATCTTGTTCATAATAATATTATAATAATATATCATTGTTTAGTAAAACCCAGTATTGCGTACAACACACGCTATTGAGGAAGGTCGCGATTGCATGTAATGCAAGCCTAGTCAGGGTTGCATGTAGTGCATGACTCCTTTGTTGTTTCATATAACAAAATCCAACCATAATTCATTAATACATTGAATATATATATATATATATACTCAATGTTGTGTAGAATAACTTCTATCAAAGAAACTTGAAATTGTGTAGAACACAATCTAAGAATAGTGTTACGTATACTTCAAGCTAATACAGTGTGGTGTATAGCACAAGATAATCTTGTTGTAGCATAAAATACATGACATCATATAAATTAAAAAGAATACTTATCATAAAATATCGGGGTATTACATTCTACCCCCTTAAAAGGAATTTCACCCCCGAAATTCGTCGGGGTTATAAATGGTTGACTACTTGAAAGTTTCTTTTATAGGAACCCACATACTAAAACTTATTTTTTAAAAGTGATGTATGAAACATGACAGTTACCCAAACTAACTCATCACTGGGTTTCCAGGTGGGAGAACATAGGTGAAAATATGGATATGGAAGAGATATCTAAACATCATGTTCTGATGGAGAGTGGAAGAGGACATGGCTATGAAAAGGCCAACAATCACAAAGCCATAGATTTTTGATGATCTATGGTGCCATCTGATTCATCAGATATAAGGGCACTAGGACAACATTTTTGGATTTAAAGATCATTTCCCTAAAGTTGATGAAATTGGAATTAGAAGAAATTCTTTCGTGATTTTGGTACAGTCTCAATGTTGGTCGTTCTGTAGACAATTTCCACTTCATCTCTTAAAGAAATGAAGTTGAATTTTTCATTCATGATGTGTTAGTAGATCATGTGACAGAATGATGGGTCATTCCATCTTTCTCAAACAAATGTTTATAAAAGTTATCAAAAATACATAAGTCCATATATAGTGAGATTAATCATATATGGTTCCTAAAATGGACTTATACTTCATATATCATACTTCTTAATATAATAAAACTTGTTTCTACTAAACAGGGACTTCCTATAGGCCAGTGGTAGGTGATAAAGGCCAGTTTCAATTCCGTTGTCGGTTCTATTCCCACAGCCTTGTCCGACGCAATGGGCTGTCACCCGTCCTGTAGGTTGTCTTTTTTCTAAAACTACATTACTATAACATCCCATAAATACTATCGAAAAAACTTCTATCCTTAAACAATACTAACTTATGTCCAACATAATCCATTCTAATATTTAGGTGTATCCATAATACTACAGTCCACTCTCATATTATAGTGAAAACGATTACCAGAGATTTCATATAACAAGCATGTTAATACCATCGTTGATCCCCATATATCATAAGATATGTCTTGTTGGTCACATTCCAAACATTCTAAGGCCTTAATCCTGTATTCTCTTAAAAAAATGAATACCCATTGAATCTTAGCGAAAACATGAGTGCAGTTAAAAGTTAACACTTTCCACATACTAAAATACTCAAAATTATATATACTAAAGCCATGATATCACTTAGTCCTTATATCAATCATGAGCTCATGAATACTGTCAAACATTTCATTTTCTCCTTATCCCTTCATTATGCGCATATCATCTGCTTTCCAAAATATTTGAATCACTTTTCATGGTTACCAATACCATAAAATTATTGAAAACCACAATAGACTAATACATAAATATTCTAATACACCATAAAAGTACCTCAATAACATTATTCTTGAATACAAATACATAAACACTTCAATCCATCCTCTTCAATTATTTTCCTGGAATAAGTCCTTCCTTGATTTAGAAGTATCTTTTTAGGTCAGGGAATTGAGTTGGGTAATGCCCATGTTCTCCACAAATAATAAATTGAACTCCAAAATATTCCATTACTCTATGACCCTTTTCTCCACACAGATAACATCTATCCCTCCTTTGAGGTATTCCTCAAGGTTCTTCTTACCGTCTTTAGAAATCTCAATATCCTTTCTTTATGCTCCTCAACATGCGAACATGCATAAAATTATATCTTCCTCTTATTTGATGAATTAGTTATACCACTATATTTCACCTTGTTAATCATATATCACGATGAGTGATTCAGCATAATCAAAAAATCTTTCTCTCTAGGTATTATGCAATTTTTTTGCTCATAGTCACCAATTTTTCCATTGGATTCAATGTTAACCGAATTCCTTCTGGTTCCCTCCATTGACTAAAACACAAAAACAATTTTGTGAGAGGAAAAAATCATAAAAGGAAAATAACATAATCAAGGGTGAGTACCTTAATCATCTAACATATTAGGTTTAATTATAATATCGTTACCATAATTCATGGACTATAACATATACTTATACTTAAACTTAGGGACATCCCTAGACATACCGTAGAAATATCTCTACAGATCTCACTAATGTTCTCGCGTCCTAGTTTCCAAAGGTTGACTAAAAATTTCCTCTGATACCAACGGTAGAGGGCCAAAGCTTGACGTACATGGACATTACATTACATTAGCGGAATACTTACTACATAATGAAAACATACACACAAGGATCATAATAGTTTAGTGTATTTGGAAACTCGGAATATAAACATCTAATCATGTTGAAATATCTTCAACATCTCCCATAATGATCTTCCCCTTTTCGTTTCCTTACCTAAAACCTTTCTTTATTTCCTGGGTAAAATAAAACATAAAAAGGGTGAGCTCAAATGCTCAGTAAGGTCAAACATAGAGAATATAAAACAATCCATAAAAATTTGAAAGCAAAAACATAATCATGAAATCTAAACCGTAAAACCCCAAGCAAAGGCATAAATCATGGAAGTAAGTATGACATTCCTCATAAAGAAACATTAATCATGATAAAATAGCATGGGAATTAAACAGGTAATTTTGGAAAACCATTAATCACATGATATGATTTCCATAGTAGCCAAGGCATCACTTCCATGACCATCTTAGTAGACAAAGTCCCTTTCTAAATCGTGTTCACTCCTCGTTTCAGTCTTGTAACACTGAACTGGATTAACTTACCATTCCAGCCATGTCTATCTCATGAGATATAAATCATTACACAATTAATTGGAGGGAGATATAGGTCCCACCCATCTCATATTGAAATCATTCTTTCGTGTGCCACAATATAAACATAAATCATTCATCATAGCCCAATAATAAAATGGGATTCATAAACATCATTCCATCATAACGTAGTCCATACAAAAAAATTTGGATATCATTTCATCATTAGAAAAGTTAAACCATGTAAATCATAGAGACATGATACTTGAAACATACACATGTGAAATAATTTCATCTTAGATGGAAATGGTTTTGATAAAACACTTGAAATGAATTCTTGAGGAAAATATCCTTTTTTCGTCAAAATAATTTTCTTTTCACAAAATTTCATGCAATTTTTAAAGAAAAGGATTTTGTTGAAAATAGTCTTGAAATATTTTGGAGTATGCATCATGAAAATGAGGCTTTATAAAACCGTAAAAATCTTTCGTGTCTTATAAGTTAAAAAAAACATTCTTCTCGTACTTTAGCCGAAAAAGTCAAAAAGTACCTTGTAAAAGAAGTATTCCATACATACCATGTATTAAAAGTCAAATGGTTAAAAAGGACTTTAAACATACATGAATACACTTTTATAAAACATGGAAATGGATTATAGCAATAACCCCAGTAAATACATACGAATAAGCAATCTCAGATAAAAATGAGATTTGAAAAATTATCCCTTACCTTAGGTCTGATATGCTTCTTACGTATCTGAACCTCTTGTATAATGATTTAAATAATGTCATTGACTTATTATAGAATCATATTCATTGTTATGATATCATATATGGTTCACTTATGACTTTATATTACACGTTCTTTTGTAAATTCCATGTTAAAGAGCGTTTTGGGTAAAATCGTTTCATTTGTCGTCCGTGTTTTTCTTGTAATTATTCATATGATAACTTAGATAATGATTAATTAATTCCAGAATATAAAACATGATTTATATATAATATATATTAAGAATATACATATATATAATAGATCTATAAATGGAATGAAAAACACCGTTCATGGAGATGGTAGGTTGTACGTACGCATGAACGTTGGTTTCATTTCCTCATTGAATTGAATGGAATTAATTGGATGAAATACATATATATACATAAATCTAGTATCATTATTATGTAATATATTTCATGATTACTTATTATATATAATTTATAATCATTCATGAATATTTAATCATTGAGAATGAATCTCATCGCGTCGTGGAGACGGTATTCCGTACGTACACATGGGCGATGATATCGTTCCCATGATCGTGGAATTTTATTGGAGTGTATGTATACTATTACCGGATAAATATCAGTTTAAAATAATCATATATAGTTATTATTTACACCATTATACCCATCCAAGTAAGGTGGTGGTGGAAAATAGATTACACCACGGCGTGGAGACGGTATTACGTACGTACGCACGCGCGGTGGTTTTGTTTTCCGTAGGTTGGATAGATTGTGAAATAGGGTTGTTTAATACTTATAATAACATATCAGTATATGAGTGATACTGATGTAATTACTTCATAATGAAAAAACCTAATAATAATAAGTGGAAGAAGAAATAAAGTTGAAAGAATCGGTAACAGACATTACCTCTTATTTAAAGCGCCTCTTTGAGACCTCCACTTAGGGAACTAAAATAAGTCTTTTAAGAAGACCAGAACCTCTAGGATGTTTCTATAGAAGTGGAGAAGATAATTTGTCAGGGTTTGGCCGAGCTTGAATTCTTAATGTGGTGTGAGCAAGAGAGGGAGGAGGTGCCCTTTTATAAGGGAGGAGAGGGGTACCTTTGGGATTATAAGAAATATTAGTTTATATTAAATCCCAACCCTATATAAAAACTTCCAAAATGACTCATATCCGAATATTAGATTAGATAGGATTGTAATCCTATCAACCAATAAAATTTAGACATGTTAGGAAGTTATTTCAAACATTATCAACTTGATTTTTCCTTATTTAATCAATTTAATTTTATTTGTGGTAATACCATTCTAAATTTTAATTTATAACAAATAATTACTTATTTGTTGTGAATTGTCCATAATTGGATACTTTATAACATTTTATACCATATAAATTTAAATTTATAATTTTAAATATTTTTGTGATTTTTAAACAATTTTATAATATGTAATTTTTATAAAATAACAATAGTGTCAATTTTGACACTATTCATTTATTTGAATTTAAATAAACTATATATAGAAAATATGTTCGATCTCAAATCTTTAATAGATTCATAAAAGTTTATATGTATCTATAAAATTAGTTTATCACATTAAATAGTTCATATAATATTTATTTTATTACTTTTAAAACCATTTATTTAGTTTATCTCTTAATAAAACAATTACTACAACATTTTTGTATAATTATTTAATATACTTATTTTTGCATAAAAATTAAAAATAAAATCCTATGATGAAGATAAATCTATTATCTTTAACAATAATACTTTTACTCGAATTTATCATCTTAAAATCACATTAGTTAAATTGTTATATTTATTAAATTATGAAGGTGACAACATTGGCATCATTTAAAATAAAATAATATAAGTGTCATAATTTCTTTTATAAGGCTCAAAATGGTCAGATAATCGACCATTGGATGATTAAGGTTTAAAATAACATGACCAATAAGTTTTGGTAGGGTTTTGTGCATTTTATGGTCACTATTAGTTTAATAAAAACTATATTCTTGATTTTTCACAAGTTAAACAAATTCTCCATCACTATTGTGTCATATTTAATGTCAATTATTTAATCCCTAAAAATTATAAATAAATTCAAATGATTTAGATAATTTAATTAGTTTTCTGGAACTTTTCATTTTCGAAGTTTCATGATGTGGATCACTAAATTAAAATTATTATACTTATAAAATTTAAGAGAGTGACATGTTTTCACTTTCTTTGGTTTTAATAATAATTAAATTATTTTCATTGAAAAAAGTCCATTAATTGAATCTAATCTGACCCTTAGGTGATATGGGTCTACGTTTATTCATCCAATAGAATTTTGGCATGTGTTAGGGTAATTTTATAATATTATATTTACCCTTAATTACCTGATATACCTTTAACTATGGTAAATAAAATTTACCGTAGTTACTATTCATAATTCCCAAAAATAAAAAGTACCATATTGACATAATTTGGACCCACTTATTCCAAATATGGAATCAATTTTTCGAAATTCATTACTCAAAATTTGTAGAAATTAAATTAAAATTAATCCCGTTGTCGACAGAAAATGTGTTTTTGTTTAAAACATTACAAAAGATTGAATTTATTTAACCTACGAATTCAATGTAAAATCAAGGCTAATGATGTATATTATATTAAATAGTAAAAATATATTTTATTTATACTTTTAAACCATTCAAAATTGCAATTTAATCACATATGTTATTACGATGATAAAAGTTTTTTTTATTTAAAATATAGCGTGTTTTTACTATTCATTAAAATATGAAAGTTATCAAAATAATATGAAAAATTTATCCAATGTTAAATTTTATATCCTGATTCCAAATAATAATTTTATTCTGTAAAATTGAACTTATAAACATGTCAATACTAGATTTAAATTGGGTGTTCCATCAAAAGGCGGCAAAACTGCATTTTTTTAAAAATACTTATTTTACCCGAAATAGTTATTTTGTTCTTATACCATGTTCTAGAGAATGTGTAAGACAAATAATAAGGTTATAAAATTCAAAATTTAGTTAATACTATTCATAATGGCTTGTTCAAAATAATATTATAATAATATATCATTGTTTGGTAAACCCCGGTATTGCGTACAACACACGCTATTGAGGAAGGTTGCGATTGTGTGTAATGCAAGCCAAGTCAGGGTTGCGTGTGGTGAACGACTCCATTGTTGTTTCATGTAACAAAACCCAACCATATTTCATTTATACATTAAATATATATATATATATATATATATATATTCAATGTTGTGTTGAATAACTACCATCAAACAAACGTGAAATTGTTTGGAACACAATCTAAGAATAGTGTTGCATATACTTCAAGAAAATACAGTGTGGCGTATAGCACAAGACAATCTTGTTGTAGCATAAAATACATGACATCGAATAAATTAAAAAGAATACTTATAAAAAAACCTCGGGGTGTTACAATTCATATATAATTTCATGGGTGAATTCAATTCTTCTGGGCCATATTTTTTTCTGTAATGAAAGGTCATGTGGATGTTCTGTTGGGATATTCATTGAGGAAGGATAGAGAGTCTCTTCATGAATCAGATTTGTAGTGACCCCTAGTGGGTTGGTACAAGAATTAGATGAAATTTTGATGGTCCTCTTATAGGTGTATGTGATATGGTTCAATTACATAATGATTCATCAATAATATATATAGTCTTTTCCCATATATCATCATGATAGAATTCTTGTTTACCAAACAACACAACTCCTGTTTTTATAATTACTAATTTTCTCATGATGATATTATTTTGTGTACAAGGATGTGATTGGATCTTTGAGAGGTATAGTCATGTATGCAGATAGTGATTTTTTGGTATTCAAGGTTTGTTATGTATATGTGGTGACCCTATAGTGGGAGTGTTGTTAGATGTGAATCCATGTGATATTTGACATTGGATAAGGGGTGTTTCCCTATGAGGGGTGACCTATGTGTTCCAGGTTATACAATCTAGGTGATAGAACCTAGTTCGTTCGAAATATGTGTTAGGTTATTTGGGTTTTTGATTTTATTATTAAAAATTGGTATGTTATTCTATTTCTTCATGGAATTATTATGATATATGGTGGTATCCTAATCTAGGTATTAGCCTAGACTTATATCTTTTTTAAGAGATGGGTTCATGGGAATATTCCTTTCATTTAAGATGTATTCATTACACGTATTATCATTTATATTATAACAATATATATTATAATCTCCTAACTAATGTAAATCACTTTTATAGTTTTGTATTGTGTTTGTGTTTTCATGTGATATATTAGTAGGATTCATAAACCTGTTGATTTTTGGGTGTCATTCGAAGTGAGTTTACAATTAATATCCTCTATGGATTGATTTGATATATACCGAGTGTGGGTAAACCGTTGATATTTTGGTTGGATTTGAGTGTGGTTGTTTATCATGTTTAAAAACATTATGTGAGTGATGCCTTAATCTTGGTAAATGTGATCAACATTCTTCCGGCATAAGGTTAATTGTTTAGCATTGTGAGTATATTATTCATGAAATGTGACTCTTGGGAGCATGATTATGGTTATGTAACATGGTGATATGTAAATTTACATATATTGGATTCATATTAGACCAATATAATTAATGGATTAAAATTTAATACAATTCTCATCAATATTTTACACTACCTTATGAATGTTTCATTTTTGTTAGCATATTTTTTCTTAAAAATCCATGATGCATTGTAGTTTTCATGCCCTGCTAATGCATAGATCATGTTTGGTTTGTTGATCGATTTATGAATTCATGTTAATAAATGGATTATGGATTAAACAATATTCATATGAGAATTGTTTATTAGGTTTTTGGAATAATAATTGGTGTTTTATCTACATTTAATGGTGATATCATATATTTTTGGTTTCAAGAGTGGACATGATGAGTGAGAGTGGATATGAAAGTGTGATATTCATTGGATTATGGGACCCATTTCATTTAGTGATCACAAAAATGGTATGAGGTAAATTATATGTTGGTTATCTCACTATATTTCTAAAGGGATTAACCTTTTTATTCATAGAAATTTATATTATTTTTAGGATGAAATTATTAGTGATTCAGTAATATGTGGTGATCGAGGTCTTATGTTGATGGTTGGGTATGCGTGGGAAAATCATATTATTTCATTACATCTGGAAATGGATGGATTATAGTATATGTAGATTATAAATATAAATTATTTTGGAGATAAATATTATACTATTATGGTTTATAGAATCGTATTAGTCATGGAGGATTGAATGTTGTGTTGGTAGCATTATGAGAGAGATGATACTAGTCATTGTATGGTCTTGATATTTGTAGGATATTGGTTATTATTGAATATGAGTTTATTTTATTGTTTTTTTATAAATTCTGTTTAGGAATATTATGCCATATTAGAGGTATTATGAGAATAAAGATCTTCTAGTGATGCATTTTGGGAGATCTAAGTGTAAATCAGATGATATTTTCATTGATTATCCTTGTGAGAGTATAAATAATATGGTTGGAAAAGAATAAAACCATATAATTACAGCATGATTCTTGTTAAAAATTAAATAAGGTTTTATGGATGATTCATGATTCATCCAAGTATTTAGGAATTTTTTTCAGATGATTTTATTGGACATCAATGGGTTAAGATAAGGTTTGTTGGTAAAAGTCACCATAGGAGGACCAAATGCTATCATTTCATGATTTTTGGTATGGTGATTTGGATATTGAACTCATCATGTTGATGGAACTCTCAAATGTTTGTTTTGGTATAAAATTTCTATTTTTCGAAGGAACATGTAATGAGACCATCCCTTCTGTGCAATGTCATATCTTAATAATTTTGATACTCTAAAAAATATGTTGATTGATCACTTATAGATAACAGGGGTAGATGGGTGTTATCGATCAATATTTATAGAACACTAGTTCATTTTGGAGAGGTGTAGAAATGATAACCTCCAACATCATTTTTATGGATATAGGTAGTTGTCATGTCATTACCATTGGTTTATTTCTTGATGATTAGTAGTATAGGATGTCATGGTTGCAGTTCACGATGAACGATTCTGTAAATGATGGTGCATTAAAATATGGTTTATCTATATGGGGTTTCATAACATGATCTAGAGGGGTTACCCCAAAATTTTTATTGGTCCATGCCACCTATAGAAGGAAAGTTTGACTATTATAAAAATAGGGCACACCACAATAATGAAAGGATGATGTTTAATCCATCTACATGGGTTTGTTTCACTACAAACATGGATATCTGCTATTTGATAGGGCTAGTCAGGGAGGTGTCAATACATAACCCTAACTATATCATCCCATTCTACAACCATTATACATTATTTTATTAGTAAACACTACTAATTCAATTGTTATACCCATGGGTTATTAGATGAATAATCACCCAAGGATAATGCTTTCCACTAGATCTCCCCCACCAATATAAATAAATATAACCATTTGTTATTGGTGTTAATGGTATTGATTTTATAGTTATTTGAGTTATATGATTTATGTTCTTCAAACCATCATTCATTCCCCTTGATGGAAATTAATTTTATTTTTTCTTATTAGTGTTTTAAAGTGAAAATTACAATGACTGATTGTTGAATCATTCTAACAGATGTAGTTATTGATTATGATGGTGATTTGATGTCCATAAAGTGCAAAAAAATAATAATATCTCACTATTTTTTATTTATATTTACATTGATATTTTTATTGGTATTTGAATTTTCTTGACAGTAATTTATGATTAACTAGGTGAAAATTGATATTTATATTTGTCAAATAGTTTCAAGTGAACATCATGGACCTTTTGGGTGATTTTGGTCATGGTATTAGTGTATTTAGGTAGCTATATGATTTCATACGTAGTTGTGTTTATTTTCATTAAATATTATAATAATTTATAATAGGTTATAATTAATTGTTTTTAGGAATTTTCCAAGATATATTAGCCTGATGATGTTTTATGGATCGATGAGGCTTGGATGATTATAAGAAATATTGTATTAATAGAAATTAAATTGAATAACCCTACATACGGATGGTGGACCCTAACTATATCCCTATATATTCATATGTGGTTTATTTTCATGTGATATATGGAGTTACTTATAATGTATGATTGAAATATAATGTAATGATTTTTTTTCAAAATAAATTAGATTAATAAAGTTTCTAGGTCAATAATAAGACCTTCAACACTAGATTGATTCCCTAGTGGATGATGATTGAGGTCCTGATTAAAAATTTGTTCTATAAGGATCATGGACTAGATATATGTATAATTACACTAAATGAACATAATATTCCATTTAATAAGTTCTATTAGTTCTCTTGAGTTTGTTTGAGTGATAATTTTCATGACCTTTTCTATGTTTTGACTATATATAACCTCAATATTCCTTATACCCATTTTTTTAGATGATCATAGCCTACTGAAAGTATTCCTCCTATATTTCTATAAGAGTACAAAGGAGGGTATACCCTGAGTAATAATTTTGGAATGTTAAATTATAATAAGACTAGTCTAGAATACTTCGTATAGAGACGAGATTGAGTCAATTCCCCCAGTCATATGATAGTTTGATCATTCACATAATCTTAATAAGGCAATAATATGAACATGGTGATGCTATGTGATATTATTCATCCTTAGATCTATGAAAGAGATCTAGGAATACATGATGGATATATAGACCATGATATGGAATCTAGGACCCTTAGTGGATGCACTAATATTATTTTAATCCTAAAGAGGGGATGTGAATAGAGGTTGGTATCGTTGATCCCAATTGTCACCATAGAACTGTGGGATTGATAATGTGAGTCTAAAATGAATATAGTAACACAGATTTGTTGTGTTCTTTATAGTATAACCTAGGATACATGTGATAGATCATGGAATGTGGCTAAAACATGCTCTATGACATGAGAATCTAGTGAGGATGTGAACCATGGTTCATGTGATTTATGTGATATATATATTTATGTGATATTTGAACAATGGTTCAGGTGTTGGGGTGACATTTATTTCTCGGGGAATGATGTCTTGGAACCTATTTCATGATGTGCTTTGACCCCTTTGGATTTCATGATAGGGTTCTAGAGAGAGATGATTTTTCCTCACATGTATTTTTCTAATATAGTTCTTGGGTGAGTTGTGTTACCCCCATATTTATGGTACTTATGTTTTTTCAAGGTGAGTTAATATTCTCTCATGTGTATAATATTTATATGGTTATTTTGTGTTATATATTTTCATTTATTGTATGTTACATACTTAGATCAAAGGTTATATGAGTTTCTTCAAGTTGTTTGTTACTTGTATAGTTCCAAGGTGAGCTAATTTTCCCCTAGGTGTAAGGAATTTTGTATTGATCTAAATCAAGATGATCTTTCCATTTGGGGGATGTTTTGTGCTCAAAGTCATTCTAAATTGACTGACATCTGTTTGGTTGAATACATGGGTCACCTAAAAACCTGACAATCTATGACTATTATGTTATCATATTATAATATTTATATATATTATATTTAGAATATCAAATTTGTATATGTATTTATACTTTCAATGTGAAAGAAACCTTTGGTGATTTCTTATAATGTAATACTCATTACTTTCTCTGGGAACTCTAATACTTTGGTACTTGAGTAGTGATGATGATCATTAGAGCATATAGTACTGAGTCTTACTGTTTCACACTTTTTTGAGGTAGCTTCAATGGATTATGGATACTCATAAAATGTTAGGATTAGGGATGGTGGTAGTGTTTTTTTATATATTCCATTTTTTGTATTTTTTATGATTAGAACAATGAAAATTCATTTGATTTATTATATTATACTTCTAAATTTTCATTTTTACTAGGTTGATTCTTGTTTTTTGAATTTTTTTGACTAATTATTTGTATTTATGTGCATTTTTTGTTTTTGACTATGATTTTACTATTATATTATTGTATATTTCCTATAGAGTATCACCCTAGGACAACCCTTATACTCAAAAACACCTATTGTATTTGGAGGTGTGTTTGAGGTCACATTATAATCCAATCCCATTGCTATATTATGATCCGTGATAGGTATTTTAAAATCATATAAAAAAATACATGTTCAAAAATATAAAAAATTTCTATAATTATTATTAAATTATTTTACAATTATATGACATAAAAATCATATAAATAAAAAATATCATTAATATAAATGTTGAGAATAATTTCATTGAAATATACATGCCATACATTACAAAAACATCAAAACTATGATGAAATCCAATTTCATAAACATGGAATTCAAAATCACCATGACAGTATTATATTAATAACAAAAAAAGACACAAACAAGGAAATTTATATTCATATTAAAATATAATATTATCTGAAAGAAAATAATTATATAATAATCAATATTATTTATTAATAAACATATAAAAATGATAAAAAATTAACACATAATAATTTTTTTCTACAATAAAAATATCATGGAAGTAACTCAAAAGGAATTAAACTAATTATCTATTTTTTATCTTTTAATTATTTTATATTTTCCAAATGAGAATTTTGTAATTTATTTTCCATTTAAAATCACATAATACTTTCATTTGTATTTTTATTTCTGTTAAGTAATTAAATTCGTTTGATTCTTATAACTGATGAAAAAAATTGTAAGCTAGAACTCTTTTCATCATAGGTAAACCATGTTTCAATCTCTTATTTAAAAAATAGTTCTTGTCAATTTTAATTTATCATATGCACTAATATTCTAGAATTAATTTTATTTGATTCACATAACTACTTATTTTCATATTCTTTGTGGATTTATACTTAACTACATATAAAATTTTTAATGTTTATTTTCACATATTTTCCATATAATTTTCTAATCAGTCACTTAGGAGGATCTTAACCCTCTCAATATATAATTAATTATTTAATATATATCTACACCACTATTAATTATTTGATATATTTTTTATTTTTATCTAATAATATTTTTTATTTACTATCGATGATAAATTTTTCAACTAATTCAATATAGATAATTTTATTTTTATTAGGATATTATTTATTACCTTATGATTAAAATTATCATCTTATCTGTATGAATATATGTTTGATTCATTTTATTATTATTTTAAATTTTATATATTGAATTGTGGTCTTAATAGTTTGTGTTAATGTTTTCTTGGTTTTTTAGTCAATTCATTGGATAGTTATTTTTTATATGATTTTTTTTCTTTTAACATTTTGTTAGGTGTGATATGTAGAAAGTAGTTGAATCCCGTATTCTATGGAGTTTAAACTAAAATATAATGGAGTATTTATGATTTTATATTAAGAATATATGTTTAAGTATGGATTTATATATTATATTTCCCATTATAATATGTTTCATATTAGAATCCTTAACTATGGATTATAATATATTTAAATTTCTATATAATATTACCAATTCTATTATTTCATATAAATCTAATTATTTCTATTTTTTAATTAATTTCATCTTAAATATTTATTGGTATCATTTTAATTAATCTACATTAGTTATTAATTCAATTTATTAATTACAAGTCTTGTAATAATTTATCCCTTAATTATTATTTTGTTCTCCCTCTTATTTTTCACTAAACAAGTATCTATATTGTTTATAAGTACTAAGAAAAGTAGTTTTTAAATTTTAGAGACTTTTCTATTATCATAATATAAAAAAGTAAACTTTTATACTTTTTGAATTTTTATTTAATAATATCATATTTCGGGATGAGTTTTTAAAAAATTTATAATATCCTATAATTTTTTATTTCATAAAATTTTTATTTGGTTAATCTATAAATATTCTAGATGGAAGGATTTTTGAAAATATAGTAGAACATGATAGTTTAAGAAATAAAAAAAGTTGATTTAATATGTGAAGGGTTACAAATACTTTTTAATATCCATCATACATCAGGACAATTCAAATAATTTATGATATGAAATTTTTATATATTTAAAATGAAAATGGTTTGTTCATGGATTACCTATTGTAATTATGTAATCTATATTGATTCACACTAGAAATGATAAAAACAGATTCAATTTCAACAGCTTAAGTATTTATGAACCATTTTTTTAATAATTTATATTTCCTTGATTCTTAAATCAAATGCTAAACAATGTTTATATTTCATTGTTGACTTCTCCAAGTAATGATTGATCTATGTACAACACCGACTTAGATTGTGTTATATAGAACACTCGGTCTCAACAAATAAACATTTTATTATTATTGTAATTTAAAAATTACCATTATAATATATCCATAATATAGCGCGTAATAAGTAATTTATATTTTTTAATTATAATGGTTATATATATTACATATTTATAATGAAATTTATTACATTTGGTAAAGTCAATATGTCTTAAAATTTATATTTTCTAAAAATAAATGATTTTTATTTTATTCTATGATCAATAAAAAACATTATTTTTTAAACTATAATAAATTTTACCATATAAAATAAATGAATTTTTAAATTAATAGTTTCAAAAAGATATTAGGTTTAATGTTTTCAATTTTTTTATGTTTTTTTTAATACATTTAATACATAATTCTAATTGGAAACTACACTTTATTCTAATTTAATTATATAAAAAATTATAGTTTAAACTGGTTTTATTGTCTAGTTATTAACATTATACATTCATAAATAAAATTTATTCTATTGGAGCAAATTTCACAGTAAAATTTGAAATAAGAACATTTCAATCATTAGAACATTTTCACATTAATAACATGTGGTCTCGTCTCATCTTCGATAATAATTTCTAAATAATTTTTACCACCTATTTGAAATGAATTTAGAAAAATGTAATCCATATATATAATAATAATACTTTCTGATTTATAATCTGTTGGACTTAATTTTTTACCCATGTGCCTAGCGATTTCAATTATAATTAATTGCATAGTTTAGAGTAAAAATAATATTACTAAGCAGTTATCCTTAAAACCGAAGATGTAAAAATGACCCAAAACATATAAAAACACTTTTGACGAATATATTTAGACCATATATGTTATTTTCTATAAAATGGTTTATTATTTTAGGAACATTATGTAAGGGATACCTTCCAACAGTGTTTACCTTTTTTTATTTACAACAATTCCATTCCACCAACAATATAAAATGGAACACAACCCCTCACTTATTCATACATATCAAGCCATACATATCATAAAAACACTATGAAAATATACAACCAAACATCCTCCATTCATCATACAAACCATACATTGGTAAAAAAATCCATCCAAGGATTTCATTTTCTAAAAACTAAAAGGATATACTTGAAGTAGAGGTTGTGTTCATCAACAATCATTTTTGTTTTATTTCTTCCACAAACTCAAGGAGTCATTTTCACAATGATTATATAAAACCCTAATAGTTTTTCATATAATTTGGTTATATTGATTAAATTTATTAGCTAAAAAATCACAAACTTCCATAAAATGAGATATGCAATCATCAATTGTTAGTTCAACATATTACAACCTAACGAACAGATGTCATTCGTTATTCCATTATGACTTTTCAAAGTTAAGAATAATTATGGATTTAAACAATATATATTATATTTATTTTTATTATTATTTTATTATGATTCAAGTATTATTATATCACTCATAACATCATGATTTTCTTTTTACGTGAATAGGATAACATCATTCAACTGTTCAATGGACTACCCCTCATGAAGTGATCTGTTTCTTTAGTGATTTACATGGAGTGTATTAATGATGTATTTAATAAAAATATATGATATATATTACATTAAAATTATTATACATTAATAATATATCATAAATGTTTTCTTTTAATTTGAATAGAAAAGTAAAACTCTATTCATGTGTACATACAACCGACCATCTCCGTGAACATTGTATTTTATTTCTTACTTATATATTTTATATAATATTATAAGTACGTATAAGCTGAAAATATATGGTAATTATATTGTCGTTATAATTTTTGAGATAATTAAATAATTATTAATATTAGTGGACCAAAAATATTATAAATCAAAATTTATTTTAAAAACAAAGTTCTTATTATTTAAAAAGATATTTATTTTTCAAATGGATTTAATGAGTATGATTTGAGTCAAGACTTCTGTCATCAAATTTATATCTCATCTTTAATTTTTTGTGTGACATGATCTATGTTCAACACCTATTACTTGTATGTGGTGTGTTATACCTCACATGGATTCTTTTTTATTATTAAAACTAAATGAATTTAGATTTAAATTTATATTTTATGATATCTATTTCATGGGGTTTATGATTAAAATAATTTCAATGTTTTACGATAAATGATTCTTAGTTTCCTTTTTTGAGAAAAATGTTATGTTATGCATTTATATTATATGACAAGGTGTATTTAATATCCATTTGACATGTTATATAATTAATATTGTTCTTTTCATGATACATTGTGCTTCATTTACAATTATTTCCAAAGGTGGATTATGAATCAATGTTACTAAAAAGATAAAATTTATTCCTAGAATCCCATTATTTATTGGGATTGTTTAAAATAACGACTCTATTTATGTAATATTAAGATACATATATCAATGAATCTAATGAATGTGATTATAATATACTTATTCATGATGTATTCATGTAATTTTTCCATGTTTTTACTTTTGGTACTTAATGTAATTTTGAAAATGTTTTTAAGAATATTTTACTATATTTCTCTCATCAGTCAGAAATATTTATTTCTCCAAAAATAATGTTTTAAAAACAATTAACTCTGGTTCTATTATTCTCATATGATTTTAAAAATACAATTTTATCCATTTTCTCAATTTAAAAAAAGTTTTAAAATTATTTATCTTTTCAATATGTGAATAAGTATATTTTGACCTCTAATGAGAACATGAAAGAAATATTTTTTTAACATGTATTGTGTAGATGGAGTTCTCTATCACCATAACAGATCACAAAATTGAAGCTTCCATAATAGGTTTCAAAATTTATATTCAGAGAAAACTAATTTCAAAATGTATTATCCTTTAAAAATAATTTTTTAAATTTGAATGGATATTTTCTTTTAGAAATGTTTTTAAAGTATGATTCATTGTTATTGTATATCTAAAATGAAATATGTTCATGTTACCTATTCCTTACCAGGGATACAATATAAATATACAATTCATATATTTTCTATGAATGTATTAATTTTTATAGACGAATGTTTTTATAGTATTTATTCTTCCATGGGTTATACAATGATAAAATGTGTTTGAAAATTGATTATTTTCATGGGTTATGAATTAAAAAAATGATTATGAAACATGTATATTTTTAATATGTTGCGATATTATGAATGGATTATGAAACCGATTTCCTTTCAAGGGTTATGATATGATGATTTTTTAGGATATTGTGCAACACATATTTGTGATTTCATTATGTGATTGAAGGTACCTATATCTCCATCCAAAGCATTGGAAAATATTTATATCTCACTATATAAACATGGATGAAATATGGAGTGATACCAATTTAGTAAAGGAATCTTTTTGTTAATATTATCAATATAGTGAAACTTGACAAATAAGATGGATTGAGGATTTAAACCATTCCACTATGATATCCTTGGTGGTGATTCTTTAATACTATGGAAATCATCTTATATGTCAATGTTTATGAAAAAATTCATGTCTTATTAGAATTTTCTGATATCATGAATATTATATGTTTTTCGTTTAGATGCAGGTCAAATGAACATACTATCATTTTTTCAAGAATCATGATTATGATTTTTGATATATAGGTAATGATTTTATAATTCCATTTACTATTCTCATTCTCTTGTACCCATTATTATGCTTATCTGTCTCCCCTATTTACCTTTAATTATAATTTGGGATCACCCTTTTTTTTATTTCCCCATGTTGTGATGATATGTATTATCTATGGTGTGTCCTAGAAAGGTGCTAGTCATGGAGAACCTATTGGGAGATAATTTAACACATTTATCAACCACTGTTTATGATTCCATATTTCCAAATGTAATAATCTAATATGGTATTTGGGTGTGTGTTTTGATAATGTAATAACCATTCCAAAAATAATGTAATTTCCATTTATGGAATTTAAGGGTTTCTACATCTATAAAAAATAATAGATTTGTGATGTGTTTGTTACCTAATAAAACATCTAAGATGATTTTTTTCACATAATCATTTTTATATTTCTAAAATAAATCGATTTTTTATTGATTGGGATCTATAAAACTATGTATTTTTTGTATTTTTCTCCTTCAATAATGAATAGTGTATCTCAATGATATTAACAATGAAAAATTCGAATAGTATCTAGAGATTAGAGTTAATTAATGGAATCATAGTTCATCCACATATACATTTTACTATCAAGGTATAATATTTCTTTAGTACTATCAATACTAAAATTTTTAAGAATGTGAAAAGGAAATACTATGTAAAATAGAATTAATGTCACTAACATTCAAAGTGGGAAAATTTAAGGAATTATTAAACTAATCACTATCATTTTTCTAATATAACGATAAACATCAGATGTATAACTTCTAAAATAATATATATGGGTAATAAAATAGTATTAATTTTTTCCATAGATTAAATTATTTTTTTCATTATCTACCTTAGGGCGGACATTTTTCATCTCCCCATACTAGTGGTTAATGGCTCTAGTGAATGAGACAATGTAATATCGTTCTGGGATGATTTTCTATACTTTTGAAATATCAATCCAACCTTAATATATTGTTATTAAATATTTGAGGTAATATTCTTATTTTAAACAACATGAATAAAGTTTTTTTATCTTATATTCATTAAGATCTTATATTATTCGAACTAGTGAAATATATTAAAATACCCAAGGAAGGAGTAACATTAAACAAGATAATTAACCATCCCTTACAAAATATGGAGTATATAATCTATAGATTTATATTGTTTTCATTAATAGAAAGGATTTAAAAGTATTGATGGATTATCATACATTATAAAATTAACATCATTAGTATATTCATTTGAGTTAATAAAATTGAAAAAAATATGAATATTATATTATTTAAATAATTTAATCATTTCACCACAAAATAGATCTCCTAATACCAAAACCAAGAGGATTAGTGTATTTGAATATAGGATATATTCAATATCTTATTACAAAATATTTTATAAACATCTCCCACAACTAACTCTATATAATACCCCTTCGAGAAAAATTCCTCTATATAATTTTCAATGAAATTTAAAAAAAATTAGAGATCATAAATTCTTTGTAATGTAAACAAGTAAAAAAATATAAGACATCATAAGAATGATATAAAAATTACAAAAGGGAGAAATATATGATTATAATAGCTTTTGAACAAAATATATAATCATAATTATTTATAAAACATCATAGATCATGTCATGTGATAAAAACAATCAGTGGAGAATGAATCATATACCATTGATCATAAATTTTTTCAAATAATTATAAACCATAGAAACAAATAATAGGAGTGTGGGATAATGTTAAAAAGTTTAATAAGATTATGAATATGTAACTATAAACCGAATCATTATATTATATTGTTTTTTAAATGAATCTCAGCCATTTCCACAAATTATTATGGGAGAAAACCAAATCATTCTTATGCATCAAATAATGAAAAAACCAAATCTTGTCCATGGGTAATCGTTAACAATGAGATAAAAAATAAACAATAAATTTTTCAGTGATATATGACCCCACCCAACATGTAATTACCTAAATTAATTTTTATTCCATATGACAAATAATTGATTATCCTATCACTGAATCCCTGGAAAATGAAAAATGTGATCTGTATCATTTAATAATGTAATCACATAACAAGACATAAAAAATAGATCAATTATTACTATATGTTCAATCACTATAAAAGAGTAGAAAATAAATTAGTGTATGATCATGATAATTACTCCATTATAGATAGGTATTTTGATGGTAGAGAGGGAAATGGGAGAGAATTAAAGAATACGGTTTTATTAATTCTTTTGTTGAATAGTTGTAAAAAATAATTATTATTTATTATATAAATCAATTTTATGAGGGGAATAAATAGGAAATATAAAACATAATATAATAATAAATGTTATTACGGAATCCTTGAACAAAAGAAAAATTAATGGAATGAAATGTGTAGTGTAATATAAAAATTCATCCATGAAAGAATCCATTCTTCGTTTATAATACAATTATTTATATAAAATCGTTAAAAAGGATAGTGAAAGATATAGTTGAAGAAATTTCAGAGTGAGATATATATAATAATAATTGTAACATATTTTTCATTCTATTTAAAACGTATAAAATTTTATGGCAGAAATCTAGATATGGTGGAAAAATGTCATTACAATGGGACATAATTATTCATAATAATGTTCCTTTTTTTGAAGAAAATAATTAGAAAAAACATGAAACTTTTTATTAAAAATGTATTTACTCCAAATATGAAATATATATATATATATATATAATAGGTTCATTGGAAAAAATAAACAAGGTATAACCTATTCAATAAAAAAATGTCATGATTCATTAATAATTAATTTAGTCAACAAAACCCTTACCTCAAGTACCCAAGTTACTATAATGTGCACCTATATTTCTGAATTGCCAAATTAATTTTATTAAATACATTATTCATAATAATCTAGTATATTTCATTTTAGTGGTCCATTTGGTATTATATTCCACTAATTTATTAAATATCAGTCACTCTCCTCAACCATTAGGGGTTTTCAGTCAATTCCTCTTATATTTCATTGATGTGTTGATAGTGGTCATAGGAGTTAAATAATATATTTTAATTCTGGAGAATATTATTAATAGATTTTTTATCACTCTACTCTCAAAAAAATATTCATTGGATAATGTGATATTAAAAATATATTCAAATAAAAAATATTTCTTTGTTTTCTTTTTTATCGGAAAATATATTCCTAATGAATGATTATCATTAATTATTTAAAAATAATGGACCCAAAATATCTATATAATAATTTTAATATTTTACATATCATACTTATTCATTTAATTTAGTAATATAACCATCCATTTAAGGAGTTGATGAAAATGGTTTTCATTATTTATTAGGTAGGTATTGCTCACATACACATGAAAGATATTATCATCCATCAATATATTTAAGATAAGGAAAATGAATAATAATTTATATATATATTCCTAACTATTTTTTATAAGTAGTATTAATTCATTAAATCTATTTATGTAACCATCCATCCTGTGTGATGTTTAAAAATGGAATACATTGGTTCATGGATTCAGTTGTTTGAACATACACACGAGCGATGCTTTCAGTTTACATTGGATGTATGAGAATTATAAAATGTTTTTATCAATATAATGAATTTTTAGTGTAATATTGATATTAATTTCGTTATAATATGATTCTTATAGAATATTTTGATGACGTAGAAGAGGAAATAATTCATAAAAGTCCCAGGTTGACCAAATTACCTCTTATTTGGATGTCAACATGTAGATCTCTCTTTAACCCTTATTTGGTTGGAATATATGTTATATTATAACCCCTATTACATGGTTATTGGATTTGGAATGAGTTTTATGAGTATAATGGTTGAGAACCATCTCAAAATCTGTATAAAAAGTGAGGGGGTGAAGGGATCCTTTTATAAGTGTGGTGTGTGGCAAACTTATACAACATATAATTTTAAAATAAAATAAAGACATTCAAAAGGAATATGGTGTAAATAAGACGATTTTTTTTTGAAGTTTTTAATTATTTTCTAAATCCATTTATATTATCAAATTTCATACATTGGTTAGTGATTATTTTGGTATTGTCTCTTAGGATAAATATATTTGAAATCATGTAACAATTTTCATGGGAAAAAATGTTACCGTGGAAAATTATTTTATTCTATAAAATTATTTTAAACATATTAAATAATATTAATTATAATAATTAAAAATTATAAACCCATTTTATTGAATCTAGTATCAAAATTTAACCATTATCAACACCAATATAAGTCCACATTACATAATAAATACAATATTTTTAATACTGACTTGAATATACATACCTAGAAATATTTATAGAACAAAATTCATTATTATAATTTAAATATGATGAATTTAAAAATTAATTCCATTTATTATAATTTTATATTTAATGTTGATAAAAATTATTTTTATTATAAGAACCCGTATTGAGGAAAAATAATTTCATGAATAATATTTTTTAAAATATAACGAATTAAATATTTCATTATTATTACAATAAAAATTTTAATTCATAATTAATAACTAGATTTTATAACCCTAAATCTATCCTAGAAAAACCATTGTGACCATATCCTAATATATAATGTTAATATATATATAATTTGAAATCATATGTGCTCATTCAACTAGAATGGATCTATTTATGATTTCCCAATGTATGAACTTATCCTAAAGATGATTTCACTAAATTCATAAATGATATAGTTCTGATAGGGAATAGTCTAAGATAAATGATTTAAATACTATTTCCACTTCAACATACTGTAAATATTATTCATAAGGAAGACAAATACCACTTGATTACATTTTTTCTTCTTTCTACATAAATTTATTTATTTTGTATTCTCCATTTATACCTACCAATTCAATGGATATTTAATAACTATCATATTTAGTTATTTTTTTAATATATCAAGCTTCATTTTAGTTCATTATTATTATAGAAAAAATATATTGATCACATAATATATAATTGTAGATAATTATATACTGAACATGTGAAATGTTACTATCTACAAGAAAAAAAAAATTCACCATGAAAATTAATGTATATAAATAATGACTTGTGAGGTTGATTTTTTCTAATTACAATCTCCAGTACCTACATAGATTCTGAAAAATATTTATTTTTATATATATATATTATTTGGATCATATATTTTTTCTAAAAAACATTATCTCATTGACCATAGATCACTACTATTTTCTCAACTTAAAAACGATAATTCTACAATTGCATAGATTATGAGTTCACAAGATGTGAATGATTTGTCATGTAGTTACTCAAAATATATACACGGAACATTATATATCCTTAATATATGTTGGAAAAATTGATAAATAATAATCTATGTCTCTAACAAAATTGAGTATCTCAAAAATACCATGGTATTTAAGGATCCCCTTCAATGCTTCCCAAATATCATTAATCTGTTCCAAAGAGATAACCTATGAAATATGAACCATTTTCCATGTCCCTAAGCACCTATAAATAGAAGGTGACCCATCCAACATTTGGGATGAAGAATCTGTATCAGCTCTCATGCGCGATCTTTTCCTTCCGTGCATGAAAATATGGATTTTAGGTGTGGTTTTATTCACCCAAAGTCACCCTAGAGTCTGTCATCGCGTGAGATCCCCTTTGTTTAGACTAAATTAAAATACATTCAGGGTCCTCCCCCTATGTTCAATCCCTTCTACTTGCGTTCATGCCGGCCAATTTCTTCCAATCCCCTTCAATTGTGCGCACCCCAGTCATTGCGTGGAGCCTCTCCTGATTGCGTGCAATTTATACTCCTTTCACGCAATCTATTATAGTCACGCGCAAAGCCTCGACTCCATTTACACGTGATCCTCACTGATTTCGTGCTAGCCCTGTGTTTTTTGCACAAGGATACATATTTTGCGTGTAAGCCTCAAAGTTTGCGCGCAACTCTCCGGGACCCCTCACCTCGGTGGTTCTTGGCTGTCTCTTCACTTGCGTTCCTCATACTCCTTGGACGTACCTTTTCGCGAGTGCATGATGCACTTCTTATAGTTGCCATTCAGGGGTTTCTCTCACACCCCAGGAATCCACATCATACATTGTTTTCCCATACAACCTTCTAGGATCGTACGAAGTAACTTCAAGCTCCCTTGGACGATTATTCTTGTTGTTTTTCTTCACCTCATGCTTCATCGCATAGGCATTCTAATGACTATTTCTTCTTCGCATAGCCACACTAACATGGAACCCTAAATGGTTCACTCTATGACACCCCCTCTCTACAGTGTTTTCGATGCCTTCCCTTCCACAAGGACCAGAGGGTACCGGTTATGTAAGTCCTAGAGGTGCGGAGTGAACCCGCCTCGTCCGAGCTGTAGGATGTTAAACTGCTATGCACTATCATCTTCAGCACATGACGTTAAACTGTGAACTTGCCACGTGCCTCGCACACAGGGTCCCCCCGCCTTGGACATTATCTAATCCCACTCATCTCCATAGGGATGTGACCACCCCTCACAGGGGATGATATCCTCTTTATCAGAGCAGTGTTCGTCCGCGGGGGAAGGGCATCCATCCCGGTGCAAGACACTAGCATTTCTTGCAGGTGGAAGCATCCCTACTCCTCCTTTTATCTTCGTTCCCCAAGGTCAGCAACGGGAATGATAGGGAATGGGGCTCCTCATTAATTAGGTCCCAAATTCCTCTCCCACTGCGCTTTGTCGCCTCGGGACTCCATCCTGAAGTATGTCCCAACCCCATTGGCCTGCGGACAACGTGTAAGCCCCAGTTTCCTCTTTGGGATGCCTCAGAGTGTAAGCCCCAACCCACTTCCCACAGACACACCTTTCACGACATGATCTTCAGTTCCTTGCTGCCTCTTGTTTATCACACCTAGAAAGACTCACTTGGTCTTAGAGAATGAATCGACCATAACACACACTGTACCCCAAACTATGAGAACTTTGATCCATGTCAAGGCATGGTACGTAAGAAGCCTCCATGAGGTTCAATCCCACCACCTGGTCGTTCCGACCATCATTACATTAGTTCATCAACACCTTAGGCCACCTCTGAGTGTAAGGCCCAAACCATATCCCAAATTATAAGGACTTATATTGATGTCATGTCATGGTACGTAGGAAGCCTCCATGAGGTTCAAGACCACCACTCGGTCATTTCGACCATCTTCATGTCGATTCACCAACACCTTGGGCCACCTCAGAGTGTAAGACCCAACCCATTCCCAAACTACGAGGGCATTGATCCATGTCAAGGAATGGTATGTAGGAAGCCTCCATGATGTTCAAGCCCACCACCCAGTCGTTCCGACCATCTTCACATCGGTTCACCAACACCTTGGGCTGCCTTAGAATATTTAAGTCCCAACCCATTCCCGAACTATTATGACTTTGATCCATGTCATGGAATGGTACTTAGGGAGCCTCCACGAGGTTCAAGCACACCACCCAGTCATTCCAACCATCTTTACATTAGTTCACCAACAACTTGGGCCGCCTCAGAGTGTATGCCCCAACCCATATACCTAACTATGAGGATTTTGATCCATGTCAAGGAATGGTATGTAGAAAGCCTCCACGAGGTTCGATCCCACCACCCGGTAATTCCGACCATCTTCACATCATTTCACCAACACCTTGGGTCACCTCACACTATAAGCCCAACCCCATATCCCGAACTATGAGGACTTTGATCCATGTCAGGGCATGGTATGTAGGAATCCTCAACGAGGTTCAATACCACCACCCGTTCATTCTGACCATCTTCACGCTGGTTCACCAACACCCTGTTCCGCCTAAGAGTGTAATCTCCAACCCATTCCTAAACTCTGAGGACTTTGATCCATGTAAAGTCATGGTAAGTAAGAAGCGTCGATGAGGTTCAATCCCACCACCCGATCATTCTGACCATCATCAGGTTAGTTCACCAACACCTTGGGCCGCCTCATGGTGTAATCCCCAACCCATCCCCGAACTATAAGGAATTTGATCCATGTCAAGATATGGTATGTAGGAATCCTCCACGAGGTTGAATCCCATCACTCGGTTGTTCCGACCACCTTTACATTGGTTCACCCATGTCTTGCATGATGTTAAACTATGGACCTCTTTCAGCAGTAAGATGTTGAAACCACATCCAGTGGTAATCCATTGTTACCCCATCCAACAGTAAGATATTGAAACCCCATCCAGTGGTATGCTGTTGAAAAACCATCCAGTGGTAAGCTTTTGAAACCTTATCCAACAGTATGTCGTTGTGATCTCATCCAGCAGTTAGCTGTTGAAAAACACAATTGTTGGTGAGCCTTCATCATATAAACTATGTGGACTTTGATTCCCTACCACGGGGTTACGTAGGAGGTCTCTTCAAGGAATAACCCCAAAACCATCATCACCCCCATGAGAGTTCCATCCCATTCACCACCCCCCTTATGAAACCTTCCATCATCCATCTTGATACTTACCTAGGCCACCACATCCCGGTTAGATCATTCCACTTCCATTCCCCATTCCCACTTATAAAATTTGGGAACCAACCCATGTGTTGGCCCCAAAATCGGTGTTCCCTCCAGGGGGTTCCTCCATCTGATCCACTATAGTCAGTGTTCTGATCACTTTAGTCCATCTCCGCTGGACGTTAAACTGGCGGCATACCCTATGCTAAATATAGGATGTTCTGGAAAACCTCAAGTACATACCCATGGAATATGATTCCCCACGTTCTATGTGGGATGCCTTGGGATTCCACGCCCTTGAAAAGCCCTATAATAAGGGATAGAAGAAAAACATGCCAATCCACAACATCCAGACAAGCCAATGATGCCCAACGTGACTACTTACCTAACCGATGGTAGCTACCCTAACTGGACATCTTGGAATGTCCTAACAAAAGCAGTGTAATTAAATGGTGTCCATGAAGAAATGGAACCATGATGTGTTTCACAAACAACATGTTAAGTCTATAAGGGAGGCCTGGACTTGGTGAAGAGCTCTAAAGAAGAGTCCATGGAAGGAAGAAATAACATCCCATCATCCCATTTCAATAAAAAAGCTGACATCCCTGAATAAGGAGCTGATAAAGCCCGCCATTGGAAATCATGAATATGAGGAAACAGCTGCGCATCCTCCATAGGCGGATGTGTGTGCCCTGGAAAAAGTGTCAGAAACAAAAATGGTGAACTCGACGTGAAGGCCTTCTCCTCGGTATGAAGAGAAGTAGCGTTCGAGGCATCATTGGGTTAACATGTTATCAGACCCTGTCATCGGGCACTAGGTCCCATCAAGCATGTAGAAGGCTTGACGTGAAACCCACTAGATGTTGGGGCGGTGATGAAGTTGGGCATCATATTCTGTAATGTTGTCAGCGTGGATCCCTCTTACCAGCCACGGAAGACGGAACGACGTTGGGGTAATGGTTGTCGATTTCTTTTCCTATCAGTATTAATGAGTTCATCTCCCTGCTTTCAGAAACCTAGTTGTTGCATCCAGAACTTGATCACCTCTATTCCACCGGCGTAGGGGAAGGGGAAATACCGGCATGACAACCCAGCACGGTTCTTCCTCCTCTATGATAGCCTCAACTTCCACAACAGCTGGGCACAACCTCCCCCTCTCCCCATAAAAAATTATCCAGTGAAGGGTAATTAATGACCTTGTACGCAGGTATGAGGAGGAGGGGATCATCCCTACTAGGGATATGGCCCACCTAGATCTCGAGGTGGTTGTGCCTTGCTGTCAACGCTGCCCTAGAGGGCCGCATAGGGAGCTGCTACTCCACACCCCAACATTCAATCGTTTTGGGAGGTTGTCCATGGAATGCCTTGACAACTCCCTACCCTATGCCGACAAGGTAGGGGGTGTCCGGGTCGGCCTAATCGGAGTCCCGCTCCAAGGGTTCCCAGCTAGTGACCCCACCAGGATATGTCAGCAACGTCGCCCAGTTCCCCGAGCCAAGGAGCCAGTATGCCATGCGCCTGCACCACTGACTCCAGTTCATCTGACCCGTTGCCAGAGTCGGGCGCAAATTGAAGAGGAATCCCATCCTGGGGTGTCAACGTCAGTTCCTACAGTGGAATGAGCCACCACTAACTCATATCACAAACTCCATGCATAAGTTGAGTAGGGGAAGTTATATCCCCGAACTAGATTGAGAATCCAACCACCCCAAAGGCAGGTTAGTTCGACTCTCTTTGTCACCGGCACATGTGATGGTTGTTGCGGACCAATCCGCAGTAATGCCACCCTGTGCGAAGGCCCACTCTGTACCGCCACTACAGAAGGTGTGGGTCCTCCCTGCTTCCAACCTTGACTTGGAAGTATAACTCATTCCACCTTCAACCCAAGAGAGGGTATTCTTGATGACAGTAACACTCCATATGGGGGTCTCTCCCATGCTCACTACACTGGGTACGAGGTCACTCCCCTTTCCACAGACCGCAGGTAAGGAGATATTTCATTTCTGGTCACTCACTAGCATGGAAGTCGTCCCCATGCCCTCGTACTAGCCGGAAAAAGTCCTCCTCGTCCTAGTGATTGGAGATGTGGAGGCCAACTTCACTTCACCAATGCCCAACACGGAGGTCCTACCTGTGCTCTTCATTACCAGTATGAGGACCTACCTCCCACCAATGTATTCAGGGAAAGTGAGTATGAATGTCGTACCCATGATCCTAATGCTCTTACATATACTTCTTTAAGCTCCATCAGAATTCCATCCCGCTCCAATGCTTCCCATGAAGGTCCTCCCCATGTCCCTTTCGACATTTTCCCTAGTTCTCCTCGCACCACGGCCCACCCTGGTGGGAGTTCTCCCCGCCCCATCACTTGTATTGCCGAAGTACCTCTTCATACCGGATGTGGGCCTTACCCTAAAGAGTCACCCAAGGGTAGGAGAGTAGGTTTTCACCACCTCAAGAGGAATTATCGGGAGGTCCGGATGGGAATCAGGCCATCCAACTTCTCAGCCTCCGAGGTGGAGTACGACTCAGTGTTGGAGCCCTCCCCTCAGTCCTCCGAGTCAAAGGCTGGGGAAGAAACGAGGCACATCAACCTCGAACTCCTGGAATGCGAGGTCTATAGGATCCATGTCTCCCTTAGAAGCTATATCTATCAGAATGAGAACCCGGAACATCCTCAGGGTCCAACCACATAGTCACCACTATCATCTCCCGAAGCACCCTCTTCCTCGTCTAGAGACAACAGAGAGATTTTTTTGGGGTCAATGGCAGAAGAGACACGACATATCCCACCCTCGGCAAAAGATGATGTTGTTTCAGAATCCCTAGTCTTTGTTCCATCATATCGTGATATAGTGGTCATGTTGATAGAATCCTCAGAGGACATCCCCTGATTCGGAGGCCAGTCTGCCCGCTCGCCGTATTCTCCGTCAGACAGTCCGCCATCCTGGCAGTCTCCTTCAGTACCGCTACCAGTTCCTCAGACAACCCCAGTTGATCAGTGGGGAAATCATGGGCCAGACTTAAAATATGAGGTGAGGAGCTTCTGGACCATCCTTTTAGCAGACCACTTCCATGAGATTTTTTGGCCGGTCGCAAGACCAAATTTTTTTCCCCAAAATACCTCACCCCGGAGGAGTTTGAATGTTTCCTCCAGAACCTCTGGGTGACTCACATTTTTTCCCCACCAGGGAGTGTCTTATCCTAGGATCCAAGTTCACCTTGAAGACATCATAAAACAATGTCGTCTGGTTGACATGGCCACACTCCATGTTGTCCATCACCTAAAGTCACCTGGTCACCGTAGTGCCCTCCAAAATCAATGCTTTCAGAGTTTCCAAGTACTCTGCAGGGTTATTGAGGAGGCTACCCCCCCCCCACACACACACAATTCCAGGGCAAGGGATAATATGCTTCCCTCCACTTTAGTTCTATTTTTCATTAGCCCGACTCGCTAGGCGACATTGACGACATACCCAAGAGAAGAGTAGCGGTGAACAAGGAAGATCTGTCAGGAGGTGAAAAAAATCTATAACTTCTTGATGGGAACTTTCTCCCTAAGGATTTACCCCAACTACTGGACCCATCAGGGAGGATTACTCGTCAGTAGAGGAACCTCCTAGGCCTCTCTGCACCCACCAAGGCATTGGTTCTTATCCAGAATTCTAGTAAGGGAAAATATCACGCTGGATATCTCAAGATCTCTGACCCATTTACTTCAGTGTAGAAGATGGAGGAGCACCCCAAGAAGGCCACATTGTGCCAAAAACATGATGAGGAGAATAATTTGGTCGATGTAATCATGGAATAATGAATTGCAAAGCGATGACCCGACTACAGAGATCCATGATCGGGATAGGAACAACTTCCCCTTAGCAAGCTGCCCCCAGGCAGCCCTGATCATGCCACTCTCACTAAAAGGGTGGAAGTTGGAGATCATGGAAAGAGGGCACGGTATGTCTCACCAAACTCCCCTAAATGGTGTGATGATCCAAGGAACCCTGCTCGGGCTCCCTTGACCGCCCCAAGGGTCAATCCACCAGTCACTCCATGAGCCGCTAAACTTGTCTACCGAATTTTAGAACCCAGCAACACGCTCGTGATTAGGGACCCTCATCAATACAGGGAACCCCATCCAGATGATCCAATGGAGGCGCTCATCTCACACCTAGAGGCATTGGAAATGAGAGAGGTAGCAATCCCACTAGATGGAAAGCCATTCCCGGCATGGATGGATGAAATATCGGCACCTCTGGGTTTTAGGAATCCCACATTATCCCCCATTAATGGGACAGGGGACCTGCCGCAGCACCTGGCACACTTCAACTGATGGTTTGGGCCTATGCTAGGGACTCCAGCATAGAAAGAGGCCGCCAAGATCCGATGTTTTGTTCAGACACTGGAGGGGCCGACATTCTTCAGGTATAGCCAGCTCCCCGTCGGATCTGGGACCAGCTAGGAGGACCTTCACATGAAATTCATGTACCATTTCAACTCCAACACCTGAAAGACAAGCATCACAGACCTACTCAAGTGAAAACAAAGGCTTGATGAGCGATTCGTGAAATTTATCACCCAATGGAAGGGGATCAAATACTCCCTTGACATGCCACTAACTCAAGAGAAAGTACTGACGATGTGAATAGGGAACGTCAATACAGAGCTGGTTCCGTCCATGATCAATCAAAAATATCTCAGAGGGTAATGATACTTCTCAGATAAGGCCCAACACCTCGAAGAATCCCACCAATAGGTCAGTCATGGATGTATGTTTCCCCCCTGTAATCCCAGCAATGAGGGCTGTCAAAGCCGAGCCACTGCAGTGGCCCAAATAGAAGCCCCCAAGAAACTAGAATTGCTACCAGTAGAATCAGCCCAGTAGCCTCGCAGAGGCCCTCCACCTTAGGCACAGCGTCTGGCTCAACAACATCTTCAAAATCGGCAATCACCCCCACAGAATGTGTCGCCACCACCTAAGTGGGACAATCAAGGTCGGCCTCCTCGACAAGCCGCTATGATCCCTTGTCAGGGCTAGGATCCTAGGGCCCCCTATCATTAAAAAAACTAGACCTACTCATTAAATGAGAATCTAGTTCCCGATTATTTCCGCAGCACCTTAGAACAAAGAATTGTATGCTTTCCTGAGTGCAGAAAGCTAGAAGAGGCGAATCTCACTGATCGCCCCAACTACTTCCCTTAGCACTGGATATTGGGGAACACCCTCAAGAAATACTATGTGTTCATGGAGTTGTTCCAATACCATATTGAAAAAACATAGTTTGGCTGAGCCCATCCACGGTACAAGTGGAAGGTTTCTTCGTAAGGCCAGAAAATAGTAGCGACAGTGAAGGTGAGTCGCAACATGTTTCTGACCGCCGGTCTTAGATGTATAATGACTAGATTACCCGAAAAGTGTCCACCCATGTCCATGGAATTATCTGTGCACACCTAAATCATCCAGATCCTTCGGAAGATGCCTATATGACTTATGTATCATAATCTCAGTCGGCCTCTTCCCAGAAGAGCATGCATTAGCTACACAAAGAAAAAGCAGCACGCCCATCCAATTTCATCGTCTTCCCACACTCTCAGTGACTTTATGCCCCCGAAGATGGGTATCCCTCCCAGAATCTGCCCAGTTATTGACGATTCTTCAAGTGACAGTCGATGGTACGCTTTGGTTAACACCATCTAGTTGGTAAACCCCTTTATGACTCCCGATGGGGTGGAGCGCCATGCGAACCTCCCCAACATACCCACTGAAGTGTTTGTGAATAATTAATTTCAGGCCATCATTTCATTCTCATTAGTGGATGAATGCTCCCCCATACAAGGGCACATCCGCCCGTTGTACGTCACTAGCCAATTTAATGGCGTGGAGGTTCATCGCTGTCTTGTTGACACCGACTCCGGGATTAACCTAGTAACAACACGGACACTGTGGAAGCTAGGGTTATCTAAAGATAACCTGGCTCCCTATGATTTTAGAATCCAAGGATATGACAGGATAGAGCAGAACTCAGCCGGCAAGATATGTTTGAAGACCCAGTTCGACAGCCTAGTTTCCTGCACCGAGATTATGGTTGTCTCCCAGGACACCGTGTATAATGCATTGAAGGGCAGACCATCGCTCCACCTACATGTAGCGGTCTCCTCACCATATCACCAATGCCTTATGTACTCCATTAATGGTCTAGTGGGCATACTACAATTTGATTCATCTTCTTTCGCCTCTTGTGAAGCCCGCTACCTAGACGCTGACTATTACAAGATCAAGGATAAACACGTCCAACCAAGTGAAGTTGGGCCCATCACTACTACAGCCAAACCTAGGTCATGCCTAAATGACACCAATGTCTTACTGATCCATCATTTGGAAGACATGATCCCCGATATGGGGAATGTTTTTATTGTTTCTGAGATAAGAGGGAACCATGCTCCAAAATCCATGTGGATTTGAAAGATTACTTTGTATTCTTATATGAATCAGGCCTCATTGATCCTGGAGTCTCCCACTCCCATCAGGTCTCAGGACGTCCGGCTCATGGAAACATCAGTATGTCAAACTGTTCTATTTTTCTAGGCTGTAATAAGCCGGCTCTAACTGACATGCCATCACTTCTTTGATATTATCATGATTAGCCAGTTGGGCCGCAGAACAGATGGGATCGGGTCGACAGCCTTCATTGCTATGTTCTTGGCAGCGCCGGAGTTCCCCGATGAAATAACCACTGCCGCTCAAGCTAGTACCAGCCTCCCATCGGGGTCTGGTAACTCAGAAGAAACTTACCTTGAGGAAGATCCCTCCATAAGTGGATAAGAGGATATAAAGGACTCCCCTAACATTGAATAAGGCATCTATGCCATGGTCAACGAGTTGGAATAGGTGAACCATGTAAGCGAGGAAGATCTTAGACCCACATTGATCAGCACCGCTATGCCCCCCGAGGAGTAGCAACAGTACGTAGACTTCCCTAAACAGCACCGTGATGTATTCACCAGGAGTTATGATGAGATACCAGGAATAGATCCTCAGGTATCCATCCCCGGCCTCGGTCGTCCGGTGAATCATTGCGGGTTTAAGAAACCTCTCAGAAAGATGCACCCTTCTCATGGTGCCATGGTTGAGGTGGAAGTTTATAAACTCTTTAGGGAAAATTTTTTTAAGGAGGTCCAGTACCCCAAATGGCTGGAAAAAATTGTACCACTCAATAATAATAATAGATTATCATAGTTTTTATCAACTTCCATGATCACAACCGCCATTGTCTGATGGATGATTTTCCCATTCCAGTGTCTGAATTATTGATCTATGCTATGGCTAGGTTCCAAGACCTATCCTTCATGGATGGTTACTCTAGATATAATCATATCCAGGTGGCCCCTAAGGATGAAGATTCCACCGCTTTTTGGGCACCCCAAGGTACTTACTATTACCAGGTTTTTCCCTTGGTCCTGAAGAATGAAGGTGCCACCTATTAGCCGGACGTTCATCGCATATTCAAGCCAATCCTCGGGACATTGGTGGAATTCTTTGTGGACGATCTGTTGGTCAAATATCACCAGCGCTAGGACCATCTCATGGATCTTGATAATTTTTTTGTCTCCCTCCCTTCCAGCCACCTAATGATGAACCAATTGAAGTGTGATTTTGGGGTCACCTCTGGAAAGTTCCTTGGCTTTGTTGTCAGGTAATGGGTCATTGAGATCGACCTAGAGATGATCAAGGCCATCAGCGAGATTCCTCCCACAGGTAATATTCAGGAGCTTGATGGTTTCCATGGACACTTGTCCTACATACGCCGATTCATTACAAATTTCACTAGAAAGTGTAATCCCTTATCTAGACTCATGAATAAGGGAACCACTTCTGAGTGGGACTATGATTTCTAGACTGCCTTTGAGGAAATCACGAAGTATCTGCTTCAACCTCTATCTTGATTCCACCCGTCTATGGGAAGCTGTTGGTCCTCTATGTCACCACCCTGGAATGGTCCCTCAACGCCCTTCTCACCCAGATGAAAAATGAGGGGACATAGAACAACCTCCACTAACTCAGCCACATGCTCCTCGATACAGATGCAAGACACTCTCACATCAAGAAGATCTTCCTTATGCTCGTGTTTTCCATACAGAAATTGCGACATTACCAGAATCACCACAAGGTAAAGCTGGTGTCCTTAGTAGAACTATTGAAGTACATAATATGATGTCCCATGTTGATAGGTTGACTAGCGTGGTGGGCAGTAATCCTCCAGTAGTTTGACATCGGGTTCATGCCTCAAAAGGCTATCAAGGGACAGGAGTTGGATGATTTCCATGCTGCCCATCCAACCCCCACTGACCAGTCCTTCGACCTGGATTTTCTGGATGAGGAAATCCTATTAGTCGATCAAGCCATCCCATGTTGGCAGATGCAATTTGATGCTGCCTCTCGGAGCCCCACCGGTTGGAGGCTCAATGATTCTCGACTCAATAGAGTAAGCCTGAGTATCGTTTTTATTACCCTGGTGCATGACATTTTACCATTTTCATTTCTGCTTTCGGAAGGCTGCGCGAACAATGATGTAGAGTATCATGCCCTCATTACTGGCCACAAGCTAGCCCTTAAGATCGATGTTCCCCATTTTCATGTGAAAGGGGACTCTGATCTAGTCATTAAGCAGATCAACAGCAACTATGTTGTTAGGAACCCATAGCTCGAACCATTGTTGGACGGAACTCTCCAGCTAATGGCACAATTCCCTTCTTGACTAGAGGTTACCCATGTCCCTCTGTAACAGAATGGTAAAGATGATGCTTTTTCCATCTTAGATGCATCACTTGCAGAGCCCGAACAGGATGATCTGATTATCCACATGGTACAATAAAGATTCATAGCTCATGTTACCCTGGATGGCGGTGACGGCCCATAGGTAAGCCATCATACCATTGGAACCTCCACGTCAGGACCACTCGGTCTTCCAGATACAGGGATCGAAATGATTGCTGATTGCAGGATACCTTTGGTTTAATACCTCTAAGACAGTAATCTATCGTCAGATTGGGATGAGCGCAAGCGAATATAATGTCGCGCACTACAGTTTACCCTAAAGTGTGGTCCCATCCATGATCCAACCCTAAATAAGCACGGGTTTGATGGTGTTATCCTCTTTAGAATTCAAGGGGTTGAGAATCCACAGGTCATGCAAGAGGTTCATGCCGGTACCATCTATGCCCATCAAGATGGGCCAAAAATGTCTCACCAGATCTAGAGGTTAGGGTATTATTGGACCTCCGTGATCCACGACTGCGTTGAGTAATCCAAGAGGTTTCGTGTAGAAATAGTTCATGCTAACTTCATGCATCGGTCACTGGAGCCTCTCCACACTACTAAATACTCTGGGACCTTTGTAGTCTGAGGATTAGATTTTATAGGAATAAATCCACCGGCAATGGCTCGCAAATTTCAATTCATTCCAACAGCTACGGATTTATTTTCCAAGTGGGCAGACGCAATTTTTCTCAAGGAATTCAAGGTTCATTTATTAATTTTCTTTGTGAGTTCAAATTTCATCCATAGTTTTGTGGTTCCTCATGCTATCCTCACCAATAACGACACCAACATCCGAGCAGTCGAGTTGAAAAAGTTTTCCGCAAAGTACAACATCTTATCTAACCATACCTCCCACAATCACGCGCAAGCGAATGGGAAGATTGAGGCATTCAATAAAACCCTCTCTAACATATTGTCAAAAATGGTTGGTCAGAACAAGAATAGTTGGCCAGATAAACTCCCCAACACCCTCTGGGCTTATATGACGATGACTCGTAATTCTACCCCAGTGACCCTGTATTCCCTGGTATACAGAACAGAGGCCATCCTGCCCATCGAGATTCAGTGGCCCTCATTGCGCACAATGGTCTATGACCAGCAGGCACCTGATAGAGTGTCTGAAATCTATCTAGAATAATTGGATGCACTTTACGAGAATAGGCTTCGTGCCCTACAAAATCTAGAAAGGCATCAGAGTAGGATGGCTTGATCCTTCAACGAGAAGGTTCGCCTCCAATATTTCCTAAAAGGCGACTTGGTTTTGGCTCTTTGAACACCAATGATCCCGGGTAAAAAACCACTTAATCTAGAGTCCATGTGGGAAAGGACCTTTCGTTGTTCATAAGGTTTACCATGATGGTGCATTCTCTCTGGTGACCATGGACGGTGAGCATATAACTCCTCCCACCAATTCCATGTTCCTCAAGTAATAATTTTCCTAAGTCTTATGGTACTGCATGAACTTAAACTAGATGGTCCCACATGACCCTAAACTGCATGCCAGTCCAGCATAAATTTAAACTGTACTATTTCGCACGACGTTAATCTACACACCGTCCTTCCCAAGGAAAATATGCACGTCGTCCTGCATGACATTAAACTGCACCTTCAAGAACTATCTGTGGCTTGATTACCATCCTCATGGGATACGTTGGACTGCCCAAAAAATTAGATTTTGGGTCCACCCCTTCTCGTAGAGATCTCCCAGTCACATAGGCCCCTGGGCATGTTGCTTTTCATGAGAGGGATACATAGGTGCGGTACAGGGTTATGCCCTCCTTCAAGTTGGGTTTTTGGTTCTATTCCCCCCTTTTCTCTTGAGATATCTCCATATCTTTATTCTACACTCATCTATTTGAGTTGGACACTATCAAGAATGAGCCCCTCAACCCTTTACCATGGTTTTCCGATGTGTCCAAGAGTACTCTGTTCTAGGACATGGAGTGTCAGATTCAACATGGTTACGTTTCCATTCACTTATCATGCTTTGTGTTCCCCTCAATTTGGGCTTCCATCATCTTCCCCAGCCGAAGGGACCCCCAAAACAGCATGGATGCTCGGCCAAAGGTATCTCCTACCATTTCAGGTCAGTATCCCCGAGGGTTTTAGACACCAAATTGATACAAGTACCACGATGCGAATATGGTCAGCAGTCAATGCTCATTTGTATATCCTCATGTCAGGATAATGCGAAATGGATTTTGTGTTGCGAACATGGTCAGAAGTAATCCTCTGTCTCTACACCAGCCCCTTTAGGCCTTGAATGTTGGTTATATAATTCACATTATGTTCCACCCCATCATGTTTGGGTAGATTTCTGACACTATTGGCACTATCCATCAGCGCACCTCCGCACGTTAGGGGGAAAAAGCTACAATACAGTGTTCTTTGGGGTTCCCACAGTCTGAGATCTAAGACCATAAACTATTATCTTCTAGAAGAACAATGTGCCGCTCGATCCTCATCCTCATGGGATACGTAGGATCACCCAGACATCGCCTTTCCTGGTCTAGCTCAACTGGAAGCTAGCTTCTCCTACCCCTTATCCTCTGATCCTCACTGGTCTCTTGGCCCAAGGCTACATTCCCAGAGTTGCGCACCGTGATGATGTGGACCTCATCCTCATACACATCGGGTATGCTTTATCGCATCGTTCACATTCCTTCATGTTCAAGCCATATGAATTTAAACTGTGCTATCCAGTCCTATCACATGACCCTAAACTATGATGATATCATCCCGGCCGCACGACAATGAACAACACTGCATTGTGATGACCTCATCATAGGGTACATCATGTTGGGTATCAGTCATCCACTGTACCATTTTTCAATTCCAGCATATGGCTTGATTCCCTTGGAGATATTGGGATCCCTAGTTTCTTGACTTGTCTCTTCAAAAAAACATCTATTCTAAAGGAAAAAAGCTCTATCAAGGGATGCTCATTTTTAGAATGAGGGCAAGACCTGCACAGCCCTTTCATACTTTACACTGGGACCTTACCGTGGAACCCCTTAAAACATTGATTCGCTTGATTCCCATCCTTATTGGATATGTAGGAATGCTCGTGCGCCCCGCTCCGGGGCCCAGCCTAACTTTTGTTTTCAGTCCCTCGACCTAAAACCTCCCTAGTGAACACATGATGATGTGGACCTCATCCGCATTCACATCGAGTTGTATGGGTTACATTTCCATGAGTCTCTCAGATTTCTTACTGGACATGGTCCGAGTTCTAAGACCTTAAACTAAGACCCTTTCCAGAACTACGTATGGATTGATTCCCATACTTATAGTATACCTAGGAATTCCCAGACATTTCTTCTCAGGTCCAGCCCTAGGAATCACAAATCCAATCCTTTCTCATAGTTGGCCCCTTGGACTGACCCCTTAGGGAGTTTTGTAACTGCATCATTTTCCCTGAACAAGTTCGGAATGCCCCATAATGACATTGGGAAGCAACAATTTCTTCACCAGAGAGGTCCTATCTAAAAGTAGGAATGATTCATGATCAAATTAATGTGTTCTCCAAATGTGTATCCACCACGGTGGCTTGATTTCAAGATTTTTGGATTCTTTTTAAACAAACCATCACATCACATTCGATTCTTTGTGTTCCCTTTATTCGGACCCTCATCTCTTTCACGTCTGAAGGGACCCCCTAATAGTCTGGATGCTCAGCTTAGGGTCTACATGCTATCCTAGGCCAACATTCAGGATGACAGATGGATGATATTTTGAGTTAGGCTATGTGTTTCGAACATTGTCAGCAGTTGACCTTCATTTGTTGTCCCCATTTTAGGCTAACATAATAGGGAAGTTGTGTTTCAAACACATTCAATAGTTGTCCTTTATTGCCATGGCCCTCCCACAGTGTTCCAAATTTGTGGTAACATGATTCAAATTTTTGATTCCCCTATATTCGAACTGATTCTAATTCCCCCAGCAGTGCACTGCTTGTGTGCTAGAGCACATTGAGAAGATGATACGCTGATCGGTCTAATGTACTCTTCCATTGGTCGGGCCTCCCTCTTCTCCTCGGAAATCCGAACTCGAATCTTGAATTCCCAAAGCTTGGTTGATTCTCCCAGGATCAAACGAAGTGATATTACTACCATCCCTTGTTTCTCACATTGTGTACGGCCCACGTGAGGTTAGGAATGGAATGCTATTTATTTCCAGATTATGGGTGAGCACGATAAACCAAGGGGACATGTAAGTAAATATGTCCATACATATAATTCAAAATAAGAAGCAGTATGGAGAAATAAGTTTATGGGTTCGGCCAAAACAGGTCCCTTAAGGGTCGAATTCATGGATGGATCGTTCCAATGCACCTACCTTTTGGCTGGTGGCCTCCACAACTGCTTCCCACCACCTGAGGACCCTCTATTTATCAGTGGTCGTGAAGCGCAGTTCGCTGGCCCTAGCTCGTGCCTGCACCTGTTCAGTTTGATGTTCATTCATTTGATGACTTGCTTCTACTAGTTGTTCTTGGGCCTCTTCCAGCTGGGCCCTCAACTACTCCACAAGCTCAGAATAGTTTGCAATGAATATCTCCTTGTCATTCACCATTTCTTTGAGGTGTCGGACCTCCTGCCCTACCTTCAAAAATACTCGGGCGCTCCCCAACTCCTTCCAACACTAGGTGACATTGATGTTCCAGCTACTATCATGCATATTCTCGGCCATGTAGTCACTAAATTTCGAGTGAACGAATTGAGCATCTTCCCCTCCAGCACACAGGAAACACATCCAGTTGTGGAGTGATCCCATCCACATCAGCCATTCCATATGAGGCTAACTAGGAAAATGCCTGATGCATTTCCACCCTTTGTGTCGTATCATCCAGCTCTACTCAGTCGCATCCGAGTCTGAATCACCAATCTCCTCGGGATTGTTAGGATGATAGATAGGAAAAATAGCCACCATGATAGTAGTACTGTCTTCCCCAGATATTATTCATAGGGTGTTAGGCTCTTCAGCATCCGAGCGACCTTCTTCTCTCACCTCGACCCTGGTGTCACCTTCGTCCAATTCTAGTCCTTCCCCGATAGAAGAACCACTAGTGTCCACCTCTCTCTTCTCACCAAGTGTCAGGGCCAACTTGGTTTGAGAATCATGTCCTAGATAGGGTGGTATGTTTTCTATTGACTCGCTCGTGGATGTTTTGGGGTCAGCAGCCTAACGACCCTCCAATGATGTGATCACTGTACATATAGGAGCACCCTAATAAATTGAGTCCTCTGATATTAAATACCAGTATCGAGGAAAATAATGTACAGGAACCCAAGCCACCAGTATCCATTGTTCTGGATGCTATTGGAGCTATCATAGTGGGGGATCCCTCAGCACTCGTCAATTCAATAATGGGCGTCAGTTCCCCACATTTTTCCAATGGTGCATCCCCCCCTCCTTCGACTAGAGACTCTTGATCAGCACCAATATGCTCCTTAGTATGATAAAGAGGGTGGATTAAGCATTGCAAGAGAGAGCATATAAAATTTGGAGGATAGATAAGGGTTTAATCATACCTCGAGTAGCTTAGTCACATCTACATAAGAGATGAAGATCTCACCACTCTCCCAAATACTCCCTTGGTGGGATTCCCCTTGAGACCCTTCACCTTCTGGATCTTATTCTCCTTCACCTTCTCCTTCTGCCTCCTCCTCTTCTGTCTTGCTGCCCTTTAGCACATTGCTGTTGTCATCATCCTCTGATGGCATCTTTTCTGCATCATGATCCTGGTCGAGAATCACTTTCATAAAAAATGATGGATCCTCACACCGACCCTACTGAAGTTTGTACATGTCCATGGCCATCAGATACACATTCCAAAGTTGAATGTTCACTCTTTCGACAATCCGGACAAGCCCAATTTCTGGCAGCTGGATCCTGTCTCACAATATTAAATTTCCAGAGGGCTTCAGTACTCACCGACTGCAACAGGGTTAGCCAGGCCGACCATAGCACCGGGAATATTGCTTCATGATTAGGTTAAAGAAGATATCTTATGTTCTTCCCATGATGTTTTCTGGTCACTCTGTGGGACCCTCCTATAGGCGATGACGGTGTGGCCAAACCATACGACGTTTCGGCTGCTGAGGACCCGGCCTGTGTGGGACCCACCGTCCGACATGCTTCCATTGTTCCCCCTCTAGAAGCACTCTTCCTACTCTCCCACCACCAGGGTTCCACACTGGAAACCTTGATTTTCCCAACTCTCTTATGAAAAATCTCCTCAGGGTATGCTATGGCCCAATGTTCTGCATACTCGCTTGAGAGGCCAACATCGACTCTAGTGGGTGGAAAGTTGATGAAATCACCAGAGCCCGAGGTCATGGACATCAAGCACATTAGGAAAAAAACATAGGGATAACTTTCTTCCCGGACATCTGGGTATACTTTTTTCGGCATCCGTTGGTGGCACCCAAACTGCCTCACAAACCTGGATGGCAGATAAGGCTCACAGAAGATCTTCCCATCAATCTAGGCCACAAACACCCCACCTCTAATGCTCTGGAAGTACTCCCTCTAATCTAGTGAGCCTTTCCCGTTGTCTATCATCTGGCTAGTCAGGGTGGGGGCCTAAATTGAAGTTGGCATGATTACCGATTCTGATCCTTACTCCCTCCTTATTAAGCATTAGTGGCATGACCCCGACAATGTTCAGTAGGGAAGGTCGCATGCCATTACCTGGAAAATGGATGGCATTCAAGAAGGTATATATACCGCAATAATCCACAACCCAGCCATAGAAGATCCAGAAGGGGCCACAGATTGTCCTAGGTGACCCCCCTCTTGAGATGCATCCCAAAATGGCGTACATATAAGACAGCACGGGGACCCCCAGATTGAATCATTTATTATCATCCATGATTCCATCCATCACCAAGATCGTTGGAAAGACTCCCATCCTAGTGTCCCTCACTATTAAGAGCCACCTACATAGGAATGTGGCAAGGAATCTAGTGTACCGAACATTCAGTGTCCCAACACTCATTTATGTTGTAGCCCCATGACTGATAGTGCCCCGCCTCCAGGATCCTCCAGTATTATCCGATCTTGCTCCTCTGTGCTGCGGTTGGACACCGTCTCCCTCACCCAGGTATCTTGAATTCTGGATCCCTTTCTAGGAACAAGCTAAACAATTCCTTGTAAGAAATGTCCATCAAGAAATCCTTGACCCCAGCCTCTCCTTAGCCAGCTCCAATAAGTTCCATGTCAACATGGGGGTTCTTGATCCGTCTCCCCAGGTGCTCATTAGCGGAAGGAATTCTTCATATTGGAGGCCTTCCAAAAGGATACCCATGATATAGTGAATGTCCCATAGATTGATACCAACTTCCCCATGACGAAGATGGATGGAATTGGTATCGAGGGATCACCGAGTGGACTGTTATGTCCTGAGCTCGTGTTGTCGGTAGAAGTAAAATTGTGACATCCATGCCGCATTGAATAATCTAATATGTCACAGCTCGACCAAAAATTGGTCACATTTTTTGCGAACTCAGTATGACCAGGCCCATTCACTGGTGATGTTTCCTCCAAACCACAGGTCCCAGTCCTGCAGCCACCCTTTAGCCTCATTAGTGATGCTCTATTGGAAGGTGCTTGCATAGAGGGATGAGGAACTCTCCACAACAGGGTCACCCCCTGAAATGGTCATAGTGCTGATATTCATGACGTAAACATCCATATGATTGGTTTTTCTGCTAGGATGACCATTTTTGGTGATGTTGTATCAAGGGAGGTCATCCTCAAAGGTCACCCATGACTACGGTGTATCCACCTCAAAACCTGACAAAGGGATCTCCTCCAAAATACTGAAGTCACATTGTGGAAGACTCTTGGACATTGCGTACTCTATTTGGGAAGGGGTTTTCATTTTGAAAAAGGTATGGTTATTGGAGAAAATCATTTGGGTGCCATAAACCTCTGGTTTGGTGACCATTTCATCCCTTCGAGCAGTGAATTCTCCCTCATCAGCCTGGTTTACAACCATCTTCTTCTGACGAGTGTTTGAGTAGCTGGTGCAGAATATGAGTGGGTGCCGCAAAACATCAGTGGCAGTTGAGAAATATCTGGATTCGGAGCTAAAAACCTTGAGTTATTCTGTAAAACGATGCCTGATCTCAGTGGGATTGTGCGCAACCACAACGGTTTTTCACGGGGGGTTAGAGAAATTTTCGCGCACGAGAGCTTCGAGTTTGTCACGCGAGGAATTTTTTATGGAGCATGGGACCTACGGCGGATTTTTATAAGCAGATCATGGATTACACACATAAGAGAAAAGCGGATTCCATACCCCTATGGTTTTGGGTGCCACTCAAGGTTTTTAGCATGCATGGACCCCACAAAGGTTAGCATTTCGGCGTTTCCCTCGGAATCTGACGGTTGCGGCCCCTCGCTGATCCAATTCTTGAGGGGGGGGGAGTGTAGACACTGAAAAATGCTCAATAGCCGATGAAGGTTTTAAAATGGCAAAGAGAATCCATATTCAGATCTGGGGACCCAGTATGGGGGCATGGTGTAGTTTCACGAAAAAAATTCATAAGTGCTTGAAAAAATATTCCATACATAGAAAGCTCTAGGATTTGTGAGAGTTCTTCAGCAAGGGCATGAAATATTTCATTCCCCCACACCATGTAGTTGAAAATTGGTGCCGCCGCCATTAACGCGCAATTATTTCACATCGGCCTTTTTTCTGCACCCCCGATCTCCTATAAATAGAAGGAGACCCCTCCGACTGCCATGCTGAAGAATATGAACCGGCTCTCATGCGGAAAATTTGCCTTCCGTCCATGCAAGGATGGATTTCAGGTACAGTTCTTTTTGCACCAAGTCGCCCCGGGGTCCACCTTGGCACGAGATCACCATGGGTTATAATGAATTCCAATCCCTTCGGGGTCCTCCCCTACTAGCAATCCCTTCCAATTGTGCGTCGGCCGACCAATTGTGCGTTGTCCCCTTCAATTTTGCACACCCCAGTCATTGCATGCAGCCTCTCCCGATTGCGCGCAATTCGTACTCCTTGCATGAAATACATTCTAGTCGCGTGCAAAGCCTCAACTCCATTTACATGGGATCCTTTCTGATTTTGTGCTAGCCTGGTGGCTTTCGTGCATGGATACTTATTTGGCGTGAAATCCTGAAAGGTTGCGTAAAACTCTCTGAGACCCCTCACCCTAGTGCTTCCTGGATACCTCTTCACTTGCATTACCCATACTCCTTGGGAGTAACTTTGCGAGATTACCTGATGATCCTATTATGGATGCCATTTGAGAGTGTCTCTCACGCCCCGGGCATCCAAATCATACACCGTTTTCCTTTATGACCTTCTAGGCTTGTAAAAAATATCTTCAAGGTCCCTTGGATGATTCTTTCCATTACGTTTCATCGCCTCATGCTTCTTCGCATAGGCAAGCTAACGACTATTACTTCTTCACATAGACATGCTAACATAGTCCCCTCGATGGTTCTCTATATGACACCCTCTTGCTATGGCATTGTTGATGCCTTCCCTTACCCAAGGAGTAGAGTGTACCGATTATGTAAGTCCTAAGGGTGCGGAGTGAACCTGCCTCATCCAAGCTATAGGACATTAAACTTCCAGGAACCATTGTCCTCAACACAAGATGATAAACTATGACATCGCCTTGTGCCTCACACACAGGGTCCCACCACCTTGGACATTATCCACACCCACTTGTCTCCACGGGGATATGATCACCCCTCACAGGGGATGATATCCCACTTATCGGAGTGGCATTTGTCCGCCGGGAAAGGGCAGCCATCCCGGTGTAAGCCCCTAACTTTTCTTGCAGGATGTAGAATCCATCCTCCTCCTTTCATCTTCTATCCCCAGGGTCAGCAAAGGGTGTGATAGGGAATGGGGATCCTCCTTTCTTCGGTCCCAAATCCCCCGCTTTATGTGTTTTTTCACCTCAGGCCTCCATCCTAGAGTAAGTCTAAACCCCTTTGGGATACGGACCACATGTAATCCCTTGTTTCCTCTTTGGGCCACCTCAGAGTGTAAGCCCCACCCCACTTCCCACAGATGAACCTTTGGCGATGTGATCATCAAGTCCATGGTGGCTCTTGTTTCTCACACTGAGCACGAATCATGTTGGCTTAGAATAAGCATCGACCATGACACACCCAATACCCAAAACTACGAGAACATTGATCCATGTCAAGTCATGGTACGTAGGAAGCCTCCATGAGGTTCAAGCCCACCACCTGGTACTTCCGACTATCTTCATGTCGGTTCACCAACACCTTGTGCTTCCTCAGAGTGTAATCCCCACCCCATATCCTGAACTACGAGAACATTGATCCAAGTCAAGGGATGGTACGTATGAAGCCTCCACAAGGTTCAAGCCGCCCACCCAGTCGTTCCGACCATCTTCACGTCAGTTCACCAACACCTTGGGTTACCTTAGAGTGTAGGCCCCAACCCATTCCCAAACTATGAGGACCTTGATCTCTGTCAAGGCAGGGTATGTAATAATCCTCCACGATGTTCAATCCTGCAACCCGGTCAATCCGACCATCTTCACGTCGGTTCACCAACACCTTGGGCCGCCTTAGAGTATAATTCCCAACCCATTCTCAAATTACAAGGACATTGATCCATGTCAAGGCATGGAATGTTGAAAGCCTCCACGTGATACAAACCCACCACCTAGTCATCCCATCCATCTTCATGTCGGTTTACCAAAACCTTGGGTCACCTCAGAGTGTATACCCCACCCAATATCCCAAACTATGAGGACTTTGATTCCTTTCATGGCATGGTATGTAGGAATCCCCCATGAGGTTCAAGCCCACCATGTGGTCATTCCAACCATCTTCACGTCAGTTCACCAACACCTTGGTCCACCTAAGAGGGTAAGCCCCACCGCAAATCCCGAACTACAAGGACATTGATCCATGTCAAGCCATAGTACGTAGGAAGCCTCCATGAGGTTCAAGCACACCTCCTGGTCGTTCCGACCATCTTCACATTGGTTCACAAACACCTTGGGACACCTCAGAGTGTAAGCCCCAACCCATTCACGAACTACGGGGACATTGATCCATGTCAAGGCAAGGTGCATAGGAAGCCTCCACATGGTTTAGGCCCACCACACAGTCATTCCGACCATCTTCACGTCGGTTCACCAACACCTTGGACCGCCTTAGAGTGTATGCCCCAACCCATCCCCAAACTACAGTGACTTTGATCCATGTCATGGAATGGTACGTAGGAAGCCTCCACGAGGTTCAAGCCCACCACTCGGTCATTTCAAACACCTTCATGGATATTCACCCACATCCCACATGACGTTAAACTGTGGACCTCTATCAGCAATATGCCATTGAAACTCGATCCAGCGGTAACCCATTGTGACCCCATCCAGCGGTAAGCTGTTGGAACCCCATCTAACAGTAAGCTGTTGAGACCCCATCCAGTGGTAAGCGGTTGACACCTTATCCAACGGTAAGTTGTTGCGATCTCATCCATAAGTAAGTCATTGAAAACCCCAATCAAAGGTAAGTCTTCATCATAGGAACTACATGGACTTTGATTCCCTACCACAAGGATACGTAGGAGGTCTCTTCGAGGCATAAGCCCAAAACGATCGTCCCACCCACGATGCTTCCAACCCATGCACCACCCCCTGCGAAACCTTCCATCATTTATTCTGATTTTTACCCGGGCCGCCACATCCCGATGAGATCATGCCACCCCCATTCCTCGTTCCCACTGATAGAATTCAGGAAGCCACCCACATGTTGGCCCCAATATCATAGTTCCCTCTAGGGGGTTCCTCTATATGATCCACTCTATTCGGTGTTCTGATTTTTTTGGTCCATCTCTGCTGGAAGTTAAACAAGTGGCATACCCTCTGTTAAACATAGGAATCTTAGAAAAACCTCAGATACATTCCCATGGCATATGATTCCCCATGTTCGATGTGGGATGCCTCGGGCTTCCGAACCTTCGAGAAACCCTATAATAAGAGACAGAAGACAGACACTCCAATCCCCAGTGTCTAGACACACAAGTGATGCCCAACATGACTACTCCCCTAACCGAAGGTTGTAGCCCTAACCGGGCCGCTTGGAATGTCCCGACAGAAGCAGTGAAATTAAATAGTGTCCTTGAAGATATGGCACCAGGAAGAGTTTCACGAACAATGTCTTATGTTTACAAGGGAGACTCGGACTAGGTGATGAACTCTGATGAGGAATCCACGAAAGGTAGAATAGACATCCCATCATCCGGTTTCAATCAAGGATCAGACGTCCCTAAATAAAGAGAGGATGTCGCCCGCCTTTGGAAAGCGGGAATGCGGGGCAACAACTGAACGTCCTCCACAAACGGATGTGCGCACCCTGTTGAAAGCTTCAGAAACTTCTGTCAAAAACTAAAACAGGTATTATAGAGATTAAATTATTGTATATTTTTGGGGTATCTTTGACCAGAATATAAAGATGGAGGTTGTTCTTACAGAGAAAGATACTTTAAGAGGTAAAAAAGATAAATTTAATGATGTGATAGATTATTCCAAAGACAAATCCCCTCCCTGGTTCACAAAGGTTGTCTTGGGTCATGTCGGGCCTCATTCCATGCGCTACCGCCGAAGGCGAAGCAGTTCGTATCACTTCAGACTGTCCACCTTTATTTAAGGGCGCGTTTGTTTTTACCGTATGTTTTGGGTTCGTTTCATTTTTTCAGCACTGGTGTTGAGGTGGGTTTTACTCTTTTTATTCATTTGTATTATTTTAGGAAAGTGTTTCTGTGTTTTTAGATTCTTTGCGTTGTTGTATCTCTTTTGCGAGGTTTTTCTTTGATGTTGCAGTCGACGGCAAGTGGCACGTACTTATGCGCAACTTAGGACGTACCCCATCGTGGTCATAATAAGGCTGTGAGTTGAGGTAGGTCCCCCACTACACTCACCTTTAAATTTAGTGTTTATTAATTTCTTGATGTTTTATTAAATTTAATAAAGAGAAAAATAATATAAGATGATTACTTTTTAAATGACTATTTTGTGTAAAAAAGAGCTGTATACTTTATACATTACTCTTGAAATATTTTCTTGACGAGCGGACACCCAGTAGTGAATGAATGTCAGTGTGGCCTCTAAACACAATTCACAGAATTTATAATGTGGTTCTGGTTTTAAAGATAAATGATTTCTTTTGAAAAAGTGTTTTGGGTTTTCTTTAGAAATGAGGTTTTTCTTTAAAGTTGGTGAAGGCGCATTTGGAACTTTAATAAAAATAATTTCTTTTGGAAAACTCTCTATGGGGTGACTCAAGAGTGGCCTTTGGTGTATGTTGATTTCATTTGTTTTGTGTGATGTTTGTTCAACTTGGTTGGCTTTTCTGACTCACCCCTTTTCCATTTTTTTAATGCGTGTTGACTTGGGAACCTGGCATAGTGAGTGAATCTCTTGAGAACAATTTTTGCACTATTTTTGATTATGCAATGAATAGTGGACCCATATCAGGGGAATACTATGTTATTAATGCCATGGGGATTGGGCCCCTCGATTAGGCTATGTAGGGCTATACCGGGCGTTAGGGAATTTTGACGTCATCGAGTTAGAGCATGCTTTCAGGATGAGTCCAATGTATAGTATGTTCTGGATTGTTCACAATCTTCTAGGTTTGACCCATGTTTCTTTTAGTGATTATATGTGTGTGGTGTATGATTGAGAGGTCCAGTTCGGTTGCTGGGTTGTGTGTTCTAATTTTCTCATTGTCCTTGGCATGAGTTGTGTGTTATCTGTGATTTTCCTTGTTGGATTATAACTGAAGTATGGATTCCTTAATAGTTCGCAGAAAATGATTTAAAATGAAATGTAAATATTCCCTTCAAAACATTAAATTTGTTTTTTTAATTAAAAATGGAAATGGACTGATACTTGTTTTAGAAATGAAAGTGTGTGTGTAAACAAATATTTTATATAATTTAGTTCAAACCTGGAGTTGTTAGATTCTTTATTTAAAGCTAGTTCATTAGGAATAGATATCTGGCTAGCCTACAGAGTATTAATACTCATGCCAATTGTTCTTTTATGTTTTTAGTGTTTGTGCATAATGAAACATGGGTGCGTTTACCTTGGGTGATGTTTGGTCGTGAGTTGGAGAGTGACCCGTGAGGTCGCACAAAGATAGTGGTTCTCTCTTTCTGTTAGTTTTATTTTTTTCCTTTTGCTCTTGTTTAGTTAATTTATTCGGTTTATTTATTTTTCACTTCTCTGTTTTATTTCTACTGCTTTATTTATTTATTTTTACTTGGCGAAATCATTCCCATAGCCTATGTTGAAGTCTGGCTCTTGTTTCCAGCCTAGGAGGATTGGGAATGCCTCTTGGGTTTTGTCACGAACCAACCCGGGTTTTCATGAAAAAATGGTATCAGAGAAGGTCGGCCCTTAGCGGGCATCACTTTTCAGAGTGCCCTTTATTATTTGGGATGTCCAGTAGATGGAGATTAGGACTGTCAGGGCTCAGGAGGTAGGTTACGGGACGGTGCATGATCACCACCAATCCTGATGAGACCTGAGTCACCATGGTTAGTCCATGATTTGAATTTTTGTATTTGGTTTTTTTGGATTGAGTAATGACAATGGGGGGGGGGGGAATCGGTTCTCTTTTCATCCTTGCATGGGGTGGTGACCCATGTGGAGTCTAAGTGCCCAGTTTAAGGTCCTCTTAGTGTTATTCCTCACATGGGGCATGTCGCACCACCATGTCCCTGGGTCAGAAATATGCAGTAGTTTTTCATTTAGTGGTTATTATTGCTTGTGTTCTGTTTTAGTCTCAGTTTATTTGACTGTGCATTAAAAGTGAAATTGGTTTTTAAATAGAAAAGTGTTTCTTCCAAATTGTTTTGGAAATTACTAATGTGGGGTTTTAACATGGAGGTGTATCGGTTTGGAAAAGCATGGTATGTGTTTCGATTTGGTATGGAAAAGAAGTGTTTGAACCCCTAGAACTCCTTATGGATGGTCACACATGCGTAGGGATGTATGGAAAGTCCATGGGGGAAATTGTTCGTAGAATTTGTGAGAGGGATTGAATAAATGCACTTGTGATGGTTCATAAGGTGACATAGGTGAGTTTTTAAAATTTTAAAGAGATAATGGTTTTGGAAAAGTGATTTCTCCTTGTGTTGTATATGTTTGGATTATGGGCCTATTGTCCCTGGATTTTATTGTTTCTTTGATTGAGTTTTGGATTGATACCAGTTTTGATGGTGTTTCTCGTGTTGTCATGAGTTTGCCACGTAGAAAGCCTCCAAAATTTCTCAATGAGTTTTGCTCATTTCTCCTTTCCTTTTATGTGTTGATTTCTTTTCGAGATAATCAATGTATGTTAGAGGTAGTTGTATTGTTCTGAAAGATAGAGTGTCTTCAGGTTGGTGGGAACTCCCTGGATAGTTAAGGTTCGTACCGCCCTAGTGTTATTTGAGGGCTCAGTTCTGGGCTAGTAAAGATGAGATGCCTCATCATCATTGGAGTTTTGGGTGTGATTAACAGTGGTTGACTTCTACACAGGTTCCCCACCTGGAAAGGAGTGTGGGCCTGTGGAACTTGTCAACATGAAATCATCCTCGTCAGTACCGTCTCCTAGTTCGTTAAACTGCTCTCTTGTGCGCCACTAGTATGGCTAGTCCATAAATTCTAAGCCATCATGTTGTATCCCTTAGAAAATGTACGACCATATTTGATGTTCGAATCATCGAATGGAAGGAGTTAGAGACCATAAAATGAAAATTCCGGACTGTGAGGCAGGAGATGCTTCAGCTATCAGGGCCCTAACCACCAGTCTTGGGGTGAAGCTCGCGCACAATCAGAAGTTTCCGAAGGTGTGTGGATCCCCGGTCTAGATAATGTATTCGGATTTGGAATGGAAGTATCTAAAATTTCCCTTGTTCTATTCTCATCACTTTCGTAATCGTATCCTTGTTTTGGTGGCGTGATGAGCTCGTTCCCCCACATTTCAGGCGGTCTTATATACTCTTAGTGTGGTTCTTATGTTGTTTAGTCTCTCTGAATGGTGTGGGGCCGTGAATAAACAGACATGTTCTGTTTTTGAGTTGGTCTTAGCTATTTTCAATAGGGTAATGTTCGTTTCGCAATGTTAATGGGAGGTGTTGAGTTAATTTCTTATCCTCAAGTTATTGGATTGTTCCTAATCAAGCTTTCCATCAAGTCTCATGTGTGCTTCTCGGTACATGTGCAAAAACAAATGAGCTTAGTTTGGGAGTTCCCGTGTTGAACCCCCTCGTGGGTGGTTTGTTTGGGTTTCAAGGGTATTTCTAATAGTGAATTTTGGTGGTGGGGAAAAACCCTCTCATGTTCTCCCCTCAATCTTGGGCAGTGGTTTTTCTTTAATTGGTCAGGTGTGATGTTTGTTGGGAATGGTTACCCTGAAGCTCTCGCTTCCCTATGATATTGTCTAGGAATGAACTCATGATGTGCCAACTGTTGGCTTGGTGACATTCTTGGGGAAAAATATGTCTGTGTTGGGGAGAATTGTTACACCCCAACCACGGACGCCCATGTTTTTATTCTTTTCTCGGTCCCACGACTCTGGGTAGAGTCGGGTTTGGGTATGGGTTTGAATTTTCAAAGCATTGATGTTTTCTGTGGGTCTCGGGCGAGTGCGCAGTCACTGCTACTAGAGGCCATCGCACATTCGGTCTGGGTGAGTGCGCGGTCACCATGCATTCAGTCCGATCGTGCGTTCGGACATGGTGAGTGCGTGGTTTCCCACCTGTTTAGATAAATAATAAAATGAAAAGAATAAATTAAATTGGAAATAATTATATAAAATGTTTAATAATAATAATAATAAATTATAATATTTTTCTTATAGTTATTATTATTATTCTTATTATTCTTATTATTTTTATTATTATTGGATTATTATTATTATTATTGTTATTATTATTATTATTAGATTATTATTATTATTTATTTACTTTCCTTTTTTTATTTTATCTTATCCTTTTTTTCTCTTCTCCTTTATTTTTTATTTCTTTCTTATCCACACATGCTACTCCCCCCTTGTCCCCATGTGCTGCGTGCGGCCAGCCCGAGGTCATCCCCCGGGTCTCCCCTCTCCCTCGCACTTCATCCGGCATGGCGTCTGGCAACTGCAATCTAGCCCCAGCTGCATGCTCCACTCGCCAACAGCCCGCCATTCCTCATATCTGGCATTGTGCCATAGTTCCCTCCTACTGCACCGACCTCACCCTAGCCTCCTTTTCTAGCGCAACCCTACTACAGCCATCCTCCCAGCCGGATCTGCAAAAACCCAGATGCCCGACCTCTTTCTCCCTGCTAATATGCCATCGCCACCCCATCACGTGTTTCCCTCCAGCAGCATCGGCACAACACCAGCCAGGTGCGGCTCCCCTTCTCCTGCGTCCTGGCCAGTAGTAGCCATATCGCTACTTGCCTCTTGCAGCAGCGCCTCGCCATCCAACCAGTTACCCTACCAATCCGACCCGACAAACTCTCATGCTGCCACTTCCCTATCCGTTGTTACCCTACTCCATGCATCGACATGCTGACAACCAAGTGGTGACCACTACACCCCGTTCCCTCCTGTAGCAGTACCTGCCAACCTCGGCTCCTCGCACAGCTGCCTGCTTAGGCCCCTGATCCCTCCTCTGACAGCTACCCGGCCATCCCACGCACAGCCGGTGCTCGCCCTAACCTCCAGCGCACGGATTTTTTTTTAAAATACGTTTTTTAAAAAAAATATTTTTTAAAAAACGCCCAGGTTAAAAATATTTTTAAAATTGCCCCTCAAAGGCGGCAGGCGCGATGCCGCCTTTGCGTTTCGGGGCAAAGGCGGCATCGCGCCTGCCGCCTTCCCCCTAAAAAAATTTTAATTTTTTTTTTTGAAATTTTTTATTTTTATTTTGTTTTGTTTTGTTTATATATATATATATATATATATAAATAAAACAAAAAATTTCAGCAGAATTTCTCTGCTACTAAATATCCAGCGGTACTGTCATTACAGCAGTCTGGATTCTGACAGAAACCCTCACCCAGACCTCCCTTTTATAAGATGCATTGCCCTGGAAATCATTCTGCATTTTCGATGTGGGATTCAGGTTCTCCCTTTCCTGCGCAGTACATTCTGCATTTCCGATGTGGGATTCTGTTTCAAGTGCGTGACTTTGAAAGACAATAAAATATAAACTATAAGACCAATATAAATGAAATTTTAAATATTGATTAAACATATAATTAATAGTTGAAATCAAAAAGAATTTCCTTAAAAATGATGATGCAAAATAATTTATAAGGTTTCAAAACCGCTTACCCGAAATTTAAAAAAGTTTCAAGTACGTAAATTTGAAAGACTATAAAATATAAAATATAAAACGAATATAATTGAAACTTTAAAAATTGATTAAAGATATAAGAAATAGTTTAAAACAAAAGGAATTTCATAAAAAAGGTTGATAGAAAATAATTTATAACCTCTCAAAACCGCTTACTTGAAATTTAAAAATGTTTCATGCACGTGAATTTGAGTGACTATAAAATATAAACTATAGAACAAATATAATTGAAACTTTAAACATTGATTAAACATATAATAAATAGTTGAAAACAAGAGGAATTTCATAAAAAATGTTAATGGAAAATAATTTATAAGCTCTCAAAACCGCCTACTTGAAACTTAAAAACGCTTCAAATACGTAAATTTGAACGAGTATAATTATATAAGTAATAATTAATAAGTAATAAGTAATAATTATAATGAATAATAATAATTAATATTTATATAACTTATTAATAATTAATAATTACTAATTACTAATTACTAACAAATTAATTATAAATATTAATTATATTACCAATTAACTAAATAATAAGTATATATATAATAATTAATAAGTAATAAGTATTAATTATTAATTATTAATTATAATAAATAATAATAATAATTAATATTTATTTTACCAATTACTAATTAATAATTAATAATTAATAATTACTAATTAATTACTAATAATTATAATGAATAATAATAATAATTAATTACTAATAATTACAAATTAATTATTAATTAATTACTAATAATTATAATGAATAATAATAATAATTAATATTTATATTACTAATGAACTAATTAATAATTAATTTGTAATTAGTTAATTAGTAATATAAATATTAATTATTAATTAGTTAATTAGTAATATAAATATTAATTATTATTATTTATTATAATTATTAGTAATTAATTAGTTAATTGGTAATATAAATATTAATTATTATTATTCATTATATATGTAATAATTAATAAATAATTATTAATTAGTTAATTATTAATTAGTTAATTAATAATTATTAATTAATTACTAATACTTATTAATTAATTACTAATAATGATTAATTAATAACTAATAATTATTAGTTAATTATTATTAGTTAATTATTAATTAGTTAATTAATAATTATTAATTAATTATTAATTAGTTAATTATTAGTAATTGTTAATTAGTTAATTATTAATTAATTATTAATTAGTTAATTATTAATTAATTACTAATAATTATTAATTAATTACTAATAATGATTAATTAATTATTAATTAGTTAATTATTAATAATTATTAATTAGTTAATTATTATTAATTACTAATTAATTATTAATTAGTTAATTTTTAATTAGTTAATTATTAATTAGTTAATTATTAATTAGTTAATTATTAATTAATTACTAATAATTATTAATTAATTACTAATAATGATTAATTAATTACTAATAATTATTAGTTAATTATTATTAATTAACTAATTAATAATTAACTAATAAAAATTAACTAATAATTATTAGTAATAATTAGTAATATAAATATTAATTAACTAATTAATAATTAATTAATAAATATTAATTAACTAATTAATAATTAATTAATAATTATTAATTAACTAATTAATAATTAACTAATAATAATTATTAATTAATTATTAATTAACTAACTAATAATTAATTAACTAATTAATAATTATTAGTAATATAATTAATAATGATTAATTAATTATTAATTAATAATTATTAATGATTAATTAACTAATTTATAATTATTAATTAACTAATTAATAATTATTAATTAACTAATTAATAATTATTAATTAAGTAATTAATAATTATTAGTAATATAATTAATAATGATTAATTAATTATTAATTAATTATTAATTACTAATTACTAATTAATAATTAATAATGATTAATTAATTATTAATTAATAATTATTAGTAATATAATTAATAATCATTTAGTTAATTAGTAATATAATTAATAATTGTAACTAATTAATTAGTAATTAGTAATTAGTAATTATTAATTATTAATTATTAATTAGTAATTGGTAATATAAATATTAATTATTATTATTATTTTTTATAATTAATAATTAATAATTATTACTTATTACTTATTAATTATTATATATATACTAATTATTTAGTTAATTGGTAATATAATTAATAATTATAATTAATTAGTTAGTAATTAGTAATTATTAATTATTAATTATTAATAAGTTATATAAATATTAATTATTATTATTCATTATAATTATTACTTATTACTTATTAATTATTACTTATATAATTATACTCGTTCAAATTTACGTATTTGAAGCGTTTTTAAGTTTCAAGTAGGCGGATTTGAGAGCTTATAAATTATTTTCCATTAACATTTTTTATGAAATTCCTTTTGTTTTCAACTATTTCTTATATGTTTAATCAATGTTTAAAGTTTCAATTATATTTGTTCTATAGTTTATATTTTATAGTCACTCAGTTTCACGTGCTTGAAACATTTTTAAATTTCAAGTAAGCGGTTTTGAGAGGTTATAAATTATTTTCTATCAATCTTTTTTATGAAAATCCTTTTGTTTTCAACTATTTCTTATATCTTTAATCAATCTTTAAAGTTTCAATTATATTCGTTTTATATTTTATATTTTATAGTCTTTCAAATTCACGTACTTGAAACTTTTTTAAATTTCAAGTAAGCGGTTTTGAAACCTTATAAATTATTTTGCATCATCATTTTTAAGGAAATTATTTTTGATTTCAACTATTAATTATATGTTTAATCAATATTTAAAATTTCATTTATATTGGTCTTATAGTTTATATTTTATTGTCTTTCAAAGTCACACACTTGAAACAGAATCCCACATCGGAAATGCAGAATGTACTGCGCAGGAAAGGGAGAACCTGAATCCCACATCGAAAATGCAGAATGATTTCCAGGGCAATGCATCTTATAAAAGGGAGGTCTGGGTGAGGGTTTCTGTCAGAATCCAGACTGCTGTAATGGCAGTACCGGTGGATATTTAGTAGCAGAGAAATTCTGCTGAAAATTTTTGTTTTATTTATATATATATATATATATATATATATATATATAAACAAAACAAAACAAAATAAAAATAAAAAATAAAAAATAAAAAGTAATTTTTTTTAGGGGAAAGGCGGCATCGCGGATGCCGCCTTTCGGGTAAAGGCCAAAGGCGGCAGGCGCGATGCCGCCTTTGCCCCGAAACACAAAGGCGGCATCGCGCCTGCCGCCTTTGAGGGGCAGTTTTAAAAATATTTTTAACCTGGGCGTTTTTTAAAAAATATTTTTTTTGAAAAACGTATTAAAAAAAACCCTCCAGCGCACACATAACTCTCTAGTAGGCCCACACTGCATGATGTTCATCGCTCCACTGGTGGCGTGCAAGAGGTCAGCAGTCCTCCGCCAGCTCTGGCTCACCCTCGACAGCATTCCCATGTCCCGACCTCACTGCCTCCCTGTCCGGGACCAAACGCCACCCTCCTGCTACCCTGGTCGAGCCTCATCCCAGCCGCCCCCCTCCCCAGGGTTGGATGCCTCCGTCGCGCGCCCCGCACAACCACCCCGTCACGCGCCCTCCGCAGCCCCCTGCTGTGATCCGACCCCCATCAGACCCTTTTTCCACATCCTCATTTTCCTCGTCCATCCACTGCTCCCACTCTCATTTAGCGACCCAATGACCTCCCGCCTTCTATTCTTGCCTCTGCGTTTGCTCGGGAGGCCGCCCCTTGTCCGATGACCAGCACCGACGAACTAGAATCTCGGCGCGTAGCAACTCCATGTTGCTCTGACGTGACCGTGAATCGCCTCACGGGTTCACAAAGGGTTTCTTGGGTTATGTCGGACTACGTTACGTCTGCCGCTGCCAAAGGAGAAGCAATTCGGATTGCTTCGGACCGTCCACCTTTATTTATGGGGCGTATTTGGTTTTACCATTTGTTTTGGGTTCATTTCATTTCATCGGCACCATTTTCGAGGGGGGTTTTACTCTATTTATTCATTTGGATTATTTTAAGATAATGTTTCTATGTTTTTAGATGCTTTGTGTCGTTGCAGCGCTTTGGAAAGGTTTTTTTGTTATGTTGTGGTCGTCGGTAAGTGGCGCGTACTTGTGCACAAGATGGGACATACATCATCATCGTCATAACTGGGCTGCGAGTTGAGGAAGGTCCCCCACTACACTCACCATTAAAATTAGAATTTATTAATTGGTTTATGTATTATTAATTTTAATAAATAGAAAAATAATAAAAGATGACTAATTTTTAAATGTCTATTTGGTGTAAAAAAGAGCCGTTTATTTTATAAACGACTCTTGAAATATTTTCTTGATGAGAGGACACCCAGTAGTGAAAGAAATATAGTTTTTCCTTTAAATATAATACAAAAAAATTCAAATGTGGTTCTTGTATTAAAGATAAATGATTTCTTCTAAACAGGTGTTTTGGGTTATCTTGAGAAATGATGTTTTTCATTAAAGTTGGTGAAGGCCCGTTTGGCACATTAATAAAAATAAATTACTTTGGAAAACTCTCTTTGGGGTGACTCAAGAGTGACCATTGGTGTATGTTGAATGCATATGTTGTGTGTGATGTTTGTGCTACTTGATTGACTTTGCTGAATCACCCATTTCCATTTTTTTATACGTGTTGACATGGGAACCTGGCATAGTGAGTGAATCTTCTGAGAATGATTGTTGCACTAGTTTAGATTATGCACTGGCTAGTGGACCCATATGAGGGGAATACTGAGTTATTGTTGTTATAGGGATTGGGCCCCTCGGTTAGGCCATGTAGGGCTATACCGGGCGTTAGGGCGTTATGACGTCATCGATTTAGAGCATGCTTTCAGGATGAGTCACATGTATAGTAATTTCTGGATTGTTCACGATATCATCGGTTTGACCCATGTTTCCTTTAGTGTTTATTTGTGTTTGGATCCCTATTGAGAGGTCTAGTTCAGTTGCCGGCTCATGTGTGCCGTTTTTTCACATTTCCCTTGGCGTGTGTTGTGTGTTATGTGTGATTTTCCTTCATGGCTTATAACTGAAGTATGGATTCCTAAATTTTTCGCAGAAAATATTTCCAAATCAAATGTACCTATTCCCTTCAAAAAATTAAACTTGTTTTTTTAATTAAAAAGGTCTAGGGACTAATACTTTTATTATAAATGAAATTGTGTGTGAAAGATAATATTTTATATAATTTAGTTCAAATATGGAATTGGTAGATTCTTTATTTAAAGGTAGTGCATTAGGAATAGATATCGGGCCTGCCTACAGAGTTTTAATACTCAAACATATAGTTCTTTTCTGTTTTCAGTGTTTTTGCAGGCTGCAACTGGGGTGTGTTCGCCTTGGGTGACTTTTGGTCATGAGTTAGTGAGTGACCCGCGAGGTCACACAAAGATAGTGGTTTTCTCTTTCAGTTAGTTTTATTTATTTATTTTTTATTGTTTAGTTACTTTATTCTATTTATTTATTTTTCACTACTCTGTTTTATTTCTGCAGCTTTATTTATTTATTTATTCTGGGCGAAATCATTCCCACAGCCTCTGTTGATGCCCTGTCGCTTGTCGTCAGCCCGGGAGTATCTGGAATGCCTCTCAGGTTTTGTCATGAACCATCCCGGGTGTTTGTTTTGTCATGACCTGCCTCCTCGGGCCATGAACCTTCACATATGACCCCATGAGTCTCATGTAATACCTTGGTTGCATTCCTGTCACACCATAGGCAATTACTCACTAGGGTCAATTATCAGACTAATGACTGCCCCCACAGGCAAACACTTGTTCTTTCAGTGTGTTTTGTCCTCAATCACACACACCCTAGGACACTTCCCAGAAGGACACCCATCCTGATTACTACTCCAGACCAAACATGCTTAACTATATAGTTCTAATCAGGTAGGCTCCAGAAAAGAAAGATGCACCTTGTTGAAATGGGTAGTAACATTTAGCCTTTTAAGTCTCATTTTTCCAGGGGTGTTACATTATCCTCCCCTTTAAAGCACAATGCCCTCATTGTGGACCCCATGCCTAAAACATATGCAGTTCCGAAGCACTTCTGGATGGGTATTGGCTCTGATACCATTTGTTACGACCCGCCTCCCTGGGCCATGAACCTTCTCATATGACCCCATGAGTCTCATGCCAAACCTTGGTTGCCTTCCCAACAAACCATAGGCTATTACTCACTAGGGTTTCTTATAAGACTAATGATTGTCCCCACATGCCAACACTTCTTCTTTCAGTGTGTTTTGTCCTCACTCACACACACCCTCGGAAACTTACCAGAAGGTCACCCATCCTGATTACTACTCCAGGACAAGTATGCATAACTATGGAGTTCTAATCAGGTAGGCTCCTGGAAAGAAAGGTGATCCTTTTTGACATGGGTAGTAACATATAGCCTTTTAAGTCAAACTTTTCTAGTGGTGTTACATAGTTTGTCTCAATGATTTCATGTGGTCTGCAAATTTTTTTGTATCAACTCACATCTGGTCATACCTTCGCCTTACCACATACACCCTTGATACCAACATCATCTGATATAAATATTATATACTTACAATATGTTTTGTTTTTTTTGTACTTATATGGTATGTGGTCCTCCCTTGGATTCATTTACATTAGGTTATACATCTGTTGTGCCACAAATATACACTTAGACCAAACATTCCCCCACCACAATCCAAGAAACATGACATTAAACTATTTTTCATTGTTCATACCATAGGAATTTAAGTTGTTTGTAACAAACATTATGATATCTACATGTGTTGCAATGCCTCCTTTTGCACCATTTATGCCTGATTTTAACGCATTCACCATGTGAAAAACCATGAATCCCTCTCCACTTTTCCAAGAATAATGACCCTAACTATGTGTATTCACCCCTATTTTTGTATGTTTTTCATCCTACGTAGTCTCAAAATTCACCAATGACACCATCCATTTTCAGTAATATGTGTGGCTTGATTCCCATCCTTATCGTATATTAAGTGATGAATAATATTTCTTTATTCAGGCCCATCCATGGATTCAACACAAAATCCTCTATGACCTATGATGATATCACCCAAAAATAACATCAATATCCCAATTTTAATTTATAATCCCCATTTATTTAGCTAGGCCCATTAGCTAGGTAAGATTCCCTCATAGCATGATATGAAGTTGGAACGAACATGTAGCTCAATTAAGAATCCTCACAAATGCCCTCGGTGGACTACATTTAAATTGTGATCACAACTGGTGTAAATTTGACATACCTATTAGTAGGAGATGATTTTACCATGTATCTAACCTCGATTCCCAATATGGAATATATGGGACGGAAAAATATGAACATCATTTGTTAATGATTTTAAACTATATACTGTCCCCATATATATTTGACATGCCTCATATAAAAGTATGATAAGAGTATATATCACCATTTGTGTGGTTATCCCCTTCCAAAATGGGTCTATTACCATTCTATGTTCTAGAGATACAAGAATCATGACTCCCAAACTCATGGGATATGTATTGAAACCCAGATATTCCATTCTTAACCCATACACCTACATCAATTCACTATAGGGTTATTGCTTCCCTAGTGTCATGAAATTAACACAAGGGGCAGTTTATCGAGTTACATTTGATTTATTTATTAAACTAACCCTCCTTTTATGTCAAGTTATAATTCATTCATGTCATGCAATCCTCACTTAGACACATGTCCCCCCTAGCCATAGCTACATGACCTTAACCCAAAAACACTCCCTAGAGATCTAGATGTATGATATTAAAATAGTATCATCACTCGTAAGAGTTAAATTATATTATTCTTCCATACATGAAATCCGTAACTCATCCTGCTAAAATAAAATATTCCCCCTCCAAATTGGGATACCTTATTTAATGATTATAGGATTTCATGAAATACCCCATATACTAATTGTATGCCTCATATGATAAGTATGGGATGAATCATAGATTACCCTAGTTCAAACCAAGATTCCTTCTAATGTGATATGATATTATAGCCTCTATAAACAAGAGGTATTCATATCCTAATCATCCTCCTACCCACTAGGTATCTCATTATTTATTCTTTCTCTTATATGGATAAGCATCATCCCCCGACCTAAAGAGGAACCCTAACAGATTGGTTCCTTTCCAAACAATCTCACACATCATCATAATATTACACCTCAAAGGGTATTTAGTAGAAAAAAGTTCCCTTTTTCATTCACTATAAATGTTTAAACATACTTTTTTACCTCATCCCGAAGCACAACAGTTATAGAACATATGTTTGAAATATGGTCAACTATTATTCCTCATGCACCAGTTATACCCATTCCTCGCTATCTTGGTTCAGGATGTCACAATCTCCCTTATGGTATTTTCTATCCACTTTTTCCTCTTGTAATAATATCCTATATAAGAAACCTGATCTCCATGCTATTATTTTTTCCCTACACTGATCATGGCTCCCAAGGGCATAGGAGTCAGGAATGGTTAATCCCAAAACGAGGTTGAGACACATGATCCCCACATGGTTATATATTAAGGGCATAAAACTAGGATCCCATGTCCCAATATTATGACATTAAAATGATTTCATGTATCACCAAGAATGTTTCATGTGGTAAATGACATATTTGGACCTATTCACATAGGGATGTCACTATGTCGTACTAGACATGTCCATTGGGGGAATTCACAACCTGTTCTAAACTCTATAACCATAAACATGGAGTTTATAGACAAATTATCATTCCTTTAAACTATGTGTGAGTTCTGTTGTAGATGTTTTATACAACATCAATTGGCCTCCTTGTACCCTCTATTAACATTGGGAAATGTTGCTTTTATGTATCTCAAATTCCCTTAATACATCCCCCACATAAGGACCAATAAATTTCTCCCCAGATAATTTTATATGATCTGAACATTATGACCATAAAATAAGTGTATTAGTCTTAGAATATCAACTTCAAATTGTTTGAGAGTTTCCCCTAGTAATGTGTTCTATAGAATTGGATGTCCTACTTGACCCCTCTAATGACGTCAAGTTGTTCTTCCACCTTGCTTAAAGTATCCATTTTTGAAACTCACCTAATGTCCTTGAATCAATAACTTAAAATATGATTTAATCATCAAATATTATTCACTATTCAGGGTAATATAACTTCCCCATTTCATTATTGGAATCTCTATGAAGAAAACTCATCATATAATCCTCCTCTGACTTTATCCATATATGATTGGTGTGCTCCATTCATGTTGGTTCAGACGTACCCTCACATAATGTTTATCTGTAATCATACCCCATACAATGAACATGGAAGTCCCCCATGAAAAATACTGTGATTCTATCTTGATTTTAAATAATGATGAAAATATTTTCATCTCACTGCAGAATAACCATATACCAAACACCAATCATATGATGTTAAATGGTGTGATATATCATCCATTCCTTATAATGATAAACTAAATGTTTGTAATCCTTATTACATGGAGTAAAACTATGACCCATTTTAGTCTATTTCCCAAGAGTCCCTTTCCTCTTGTTTTGGTAACATATAAAATTGTTCTAATCCTTCAAAAACTTCTTGACATTTGAGATGACGCTCCCCCTAAATGATGAGTTTGACCTCTTTTCAAACTGATAATCCTAACTAATTTTCTACATGTCATGGTTATGTAAATCAGGGAGTGTTTGAATCCATTCAGATATTCCATCATTTAATATCCACACATCATGTGTCCATTTATTTGGATCCTTATTCTTTCCAAAGTGTGAACATGACTCCTAAAATCAATGTTTCCAAGACAAAATGGATTACCTACCATAATTGGAAAATTCCCTAGGATATATAGGAAAAAATTCTTAGATAGATCTCCTATTTTGAGAATGGATAGTGTTCGACCATCCATTCGTTTTCCCATCCATATCTCAATGATATGGATGTTTTTTTCAAACATGGTTAGTAGATATCTCATATCGTCGTAGCACTCTACTTGGGTTCAAGATCATGGTATTTATGATTCACAAATTTACCTCCAAAACTTCAGGTAGAATTCAACACCCCCTACATTTATCTCAATCATGCACTAGAACAAATTGGAAAAAAATTAAGGTGTTTAGGGAGCCCCACCTCTCTAATAATATCTTCTCTCAACCCAAACACTCTATGTGGTTAATCATTAAATGTATACATTATGTTCTCAATTATTTTTCAACACTTACATACAAAGGGGTTGTCACATGGTCATCCCCTATTTCCCCCATAAATCATGGCTCATGTGTGCTATGGGATTGGTCTTTGGGGGTGTCACAAGTATGATAAAATTTAAATAATAAATACGAAAATATAAATATCATCATTCATGACATATTTATCAGAAAAATAATGTTAATTAGTGGGTGAGGGATATACAAAAATTGTATCATCACTTATGTCCTCAAAAAATACCCTATAACTATGCTCTATCAATTGAGTGCTACTATCCAACCATCCTAGGACGTGTAGACTCTAGGGTCTATTGTATATCCTTGAGCACTACAACCTCCACTTCAACTAAAATACAATGTTCATCGACCATGATTTTCACTCAGTCCTACTGATCTTGAAACTCAACTATCTAAGATATCACCACCATGATTGATCCTTAGTCACTGCAAACTTATCCCCCAATTGGATTATAACCTCTTGAGTCAAAATTGGAGAAGGAAACATGGTAATTATCCCACTCATCCAGGACATGAATTTTCTAGAAATTATCTTGGATATTTTCCATTCGATCATAATTCTTCTTATTCAAAGTGATTTCCAAATGATGGGCCTATGAATTTATCTAATTAGTAGGGTATTCATGAACCAATGCATGGAGAACATTGGATTCCACCCCTATTGTTACCATGTTCTATAGTTAGCTAAAACAACACTCCTTCTCCCTCACTAGGTATGGCTTTAGGGTCCGGGTAATGAAAATATATATTATCCTTTGTAATCTACGACTTACTATGTGGTTATCTTCATCAAAAATAGAACATGAGTTTTATAGCTCATCATTTATTTTGAGCTCGTATTAAGGGAAAAATACAAAGGTGACAATATTACGCTCCATCTCCAAGAAATTATCAAATGGATTAGGATCCATATCAATAGTAAAATCATCTATTTCATACCCTTCATTAGCTTCATCACCACTTCTAGCATCGAGCTCTACCCAACCAGTGGCATCACCCATGACTAGATTTGGCTTCCCTCTCAAGACCCAGGCGAGGTCAACATGACTGATTGACTCCCAAAGGTATGAATATCCATCAGGTAGGTCCCTAGATACTTTAGTGATAAACAATTTCTAGGTGTACACTCTATGGATCCTTTCTTGAAATAAGAGAACCTAAATCTATTTGGTTAAAAATGAAAATCTGTACAACATGGAAAAAAGAATAAGACACACTTATGTCGATCATCAGAAGACATGGCCCCTGAATCATGATGGTTAGTTCTATAAAATGAGATCCCTAAACTTCAGTTGGAACTTCAAAAGTTTGCACTATCCTCCATAGCATTGGTTGAGAATGAGCTAATTTGGAATAGATAATCAATTTGTTGCAAAACCAGCATGATATTTTTTGATAGGGGACAAGAATAATGGATAATTAATCAAACCTTGAGGAAGGGGGTCTCAATTATGGGCCACCCTAGGCAGCCCGATTATTTAGTATAAGACTCCTCAATTGGGAAACCTGGTTACGGTCACCCATAGATGACAAGGAGTACCATAGAATTTAAATCCACAACTTCAACTCCCTCGATGAGCCCACTATATTTGGAAAACATATGCATAGGTTTTGGAATATACTCTCTAGTTCCCAAGGTAGAACCCACATCCCCTCTAATAGGGGCCCGTTTTCTAGTTTCATATTTTTTCTAGACAAGAGAAATATTAGTATGATTTTATTAATATAAAATAGTTTGAAATGGGGTTGAAATGATAACAAGATAACAATGAGTAATTTAACTAATATGAAGTCGATTGAGAATGTGATATCTATACTCACCCAGTAACTCGTCTGCTTAGTGGATGGACCAATATTTTAAATCACTATATCCTTAAATTCGACCATCGATTAATGACACTTATGTTTCATCATCGTTAGGTGGTGTTTCATCAAATCATGTCTCTCCAACTAAAATTACATGCACTGGGCTGGTGGGAGATTGGGCTCCCCTCAATGACGAAATATGTCATCCATGGCCTCTAGATTTTCAAAACTGTTTTAAATTTGTACATTGGACATGCTCTAGCTGTTCCTCACATCTGGTATCTTGATCAGGTTTTAGGTCTTCATTCCATATAGTTTTTTCTCCATTATATCTTTCCTCATCATTGCCCATACATTTCAATTTATGGGTAAAGTAACATTAGTGGTCGAATTAGGAAGGCAACATAGCTTCATGATGAGGGACTCCCTTGCCCATATACATTCAGCCCGAGATCCCTCCGCCTACTCACAAGACCTCAACATGGGGAGGGACTCCCCTATATGTGGTGGGGTGTATAAACACCTATTTTTACACCTATAATAGCTCATGTTTGAGCTAATTCTGATGCCTAGAATTTCCATATCGATCATCCTAACCATTTTCTACATCAATGATTCTATATCGGATGTGGTGACCCTATTGAATTTCTAAATCATCATACCCAAGTACACTACCACATAGTTGTTTTTAATAATCCTACGATATTGTTGACGCTCCTTTCCATCACAGAGTCTAAACGACTGAAAAAGGGAAATACCTTAGTCCAAAGTGATTCATCCTTTGAAGAAACAAAAAAAATCGACAAAGGGATGAACAAGGAGAACATTTCTCATAGGTCGTGCAAGTTCCCTCATGGTCATGCAAGTACACTTGCATGCCACCTAGTGTTCGTGAAAGTCTACTTGCGCGATGCCTTATAGTCGTGCAAGTGACTTGCGCGACCTAAGTGATAACTGCCCGGTAAACGCCCGGGGTCTTCTCCTGCCTATAAATAGACCATGCGGGCCCCCCATTCGAGAGAATTGTTTTTCCAGAAACTCGGATTTAAGCTCCCGATGCCCAAGTCTCTTCTCAAAGCTTTTGGAACACTTCTAAGGTAATTTCTTACCTAGAACGGAAGATCTAAAGAGGAGGAGGGAGGCATAAGTGTTGAAACTCATCAACACTTGCGCGCCTGGGTGGCCAACCCATAAGGGAAATAGCCACACTTGAGCGCCGCCTTACTCCTTCGATAGAACATGCACGTCCCTTTTCTGGAAGAACCTCAAGAGGATTCTAAATGCCTTAATCAAGAGTCTCTCAAGTATTTCAATGCTGGTTGAACATCGCGTAAGTACCCTACACATGTCGTGCAGGTATACCTGCGCGACCAATACTTGCATGCCCATATAGTACCTGCACGCCTTCCAAGACTTGCGCGCCCCTGCCTTTTTTGGTGCCCATCTTTCCCATTTTACCCCTCTTATGCCATTACACCTTTCCCATTCAAGATTCAGTCTTCAAGACACTCTTCAAAGCCATTTATGGTGTGATTTCTTGATTTGAATTCCTTATCTGAAAGGAATTCTGTGGAATATCTCTCAAAACATAGTGATTTACATATCTTTATGTCACTAAATATTGAGAGTTCATTCATTCAACCTCATCCATTAAGATGAGAGAATCCTTAACCTGGGTCTCCTTTTCAGGAATAATCCCCAGTTTTAAGTCCTTTAACCTAGGCATCTTCTTCAGGAGTAAGACCCAAATTCTTAAATTTACCAACTCTAGGCATCCTCCTCAGGAGTAAGCCCCAAACCTTAATCCTCAAATATGGGCATCCTCTTCAGGAGTAAGCCCCAGTCCCATAATTTGGGCATCCTCCTCAGGAGTAAGCCTCAAACCATAATTCCGTTAACCTGGGATTCCTTGTCAGGAATAAGTACCAGTCATAATTTTGGGCTTCCTTGTCAGGAATAAATCCCAGTCATAATTTTGGGATTCCTTTTCAGGAGTAAGCCCCAAGTCCCTGAATTTCTCTTTAACCAGTCCTAATTTACCTTTGAATTGGGATTCCTTCTCAGGAGTAAAACCCAATCATCAATCCTCTCCTAATCTGGGTTTCCTTTTCAGGAATAAGTCCCAAGTTAGAGTATTAAAATCTCGATGAAGCATAGATACCTTTATGGACCCTGTTTCTGGATTTTCTCCCTAAAGTAAATCCTAATCTTCATTTATCTGGGCAGTCATACATACATAAGCCCCAAACCATTTCTTATGATTACATCTTCATGGACCAATTGTCTATTTTATTACCAATACCTCTTGTTTCTCACACCGATCATGACCCTCGTGAGCTTAGAGGGTAAAAGTAATTATGAAATCCTTCTTTGAGCCATCAATCATAAACATCATACTCCCTTACTAAAACTATGTGGGTTCTAATTCCTTTTCCAAAACAAAGGATACGTAGGTAGCCCATCTGCGGGTTCGATCCCAACTCTGAAATAATCCATGTCCTTCTGAATGAAAATAAACTTCAAGTGCCCCACTGAGTGGATTTAAAACCAGCCTGGTCATCATAATGACCAAGAGACTTTTATATAAATTTTTTGAAGGATACCATTGACCAAGAATCTCTAAATAGAAACAGATGATTCTCTATTGATGAAGAACCTCGAATACATATAAAAGATTCTCTAAATTTCTTACATATTGTCAAAACTGAAGGAAAGATCATTTTATACTTGGTAATGTAATAAGGATTCACAAACATAACTTAAATCTATAAAGAGAGTCATGGAGTAGTCAATAATTCCCCTCCAAAAGGTGTGATGAGTCCGACCTCCCATCCTCTAAACCATTGAAAATTCCTAAACCTCATCAGTCCACAAACTAATGAGTGCCTACCTTTGGAACGTGGGTCCAAATGGATGTGGAATCATTGGATGTTTCCAGTTCTACGAACAAACCCGTTAGAAACCGATCAGAACCTTTGAATCTCCCATCCATGAGGTCATCCCCGAATTCCGAGGGAAACAGATATTCTTGTATTGACTTTGGTTGGTGGTAGCATTATCATCTCTCCTAAGACTCCACTAATAACCAACCCCAATAGCTGAGGAATGAAACATTGATTCATCACTTATCATACCCCCATGAAGAATCTCCTCCTCTTATTCTAGATGAATCTGGTCTTTCTGGCAAACTAGTATGGAATTTAAGGCTCACAGTAGGTGTTGTAATCAATTCTAGCCACCAAAATTCTACCCTGGATGGACTGTAGGTACACCCTCTACTCCAATTTACCTTGTAGGTTATCCACCATAATGACTAATATGGTTAAAAATTGGTGGATATACATATTTTCATAGTTAACAAAGACAGTTGTAACATGAGTCTCACTATGATTCACTAGATGATCCATAGTTATGTTTAGCAGACAAGGGTGCATGTCGACATTCAGTGGGATAATGGAATCCATAAACTCATAGACTGATTAAATATTAATGATTCATCTATAATATAACCTGAATGATATATAAATAATCTTATGAATGTATAATCCCACCACATGTTATAGATGTATAGAGATATGGGATAACAATTGTACCCCTATGACCACTATATTCTTGGCTTCCATGGTTGATGTCATCACTAGTGTCCCTCGGTGCATGCCCATGTGCTTGCATCAAACCATGAAAAACTATACAATGAGGTATTTAGTGATAAATGTGGTGTATAATCCCATTTTTCTCAAGTCATAAACCATCATGTACCCCACTGATCATTTTCTCCCCCTCCACAATCATCTAATATGATCTTGACCTCCACTATAGCTTCACGGACGGGCATAACTTCAACCACCCTGAAATCTACAGAGATGGGTTATTTTTCAAGAACATTCCCATTCATGTCTTGAAAAAAAAATATCATTGTGAAATGGTGGATTTTGTCCCATTATATATTTCAACATATCCACAAGGTACTTCAATATGAGAGGAGTTTTTTTCCTATCTGAACAAACATTCTACACTAGATAAAATTAGTCATACAAGAAGCTATTTGGTAGGATTCCACTAATGCAGCAAATATCCCACCATCTGAAGTTATCCTTCCAATGGTGATGGTCATATGTTTTGGTGTCTATAGATTGTTGGTTTAAAATACCTAGAAACATCAGATGTTGGCAGTATGTGTGGAATTTGGGGGTCAATGCCTCTTCAAAGTATACAATGTAACTAGATTGTCCCCACAATCATTGTAATTTTGGCATACATCATTTGCCAAGGATCATTAATTATTGAAATGTATTCTAACCCATAGGTCACAATGTTTATGTCGAACATTACATTTTTTTGTTATAATACTCAATAGGATGATTGGATATTATGCCTGGAATTCATCATCCTTTGGTTGTTCCCCCAAGACTATACTTTCCCCCCCCCAACTTAGTGTTTAGATGGTGATTTCCTTATTATCTCGAGCTGGGAATCCATCAACAGTGATGTTACAGTTGTTGATCCCATCCTCATACATGATACAATATTGTGAATCACTGACTTAAATTTATGGGATGGCCACATCATCTATTATCTTGATGTTATGCATCAGGAGATTTTTGGTCATTATATTGTTCCCATGGGTCTTAGTCATCTTTATCAGTAGTGAATGGTTGATACAAACTACCCTCCTTTATTGAAGTATATCTAGTTTTACATAAATTTTGGCTCATTGAGCAGTGGAAAAATTAACATTGATCACTTCATGGTTTAGTTGGTTTGCAATTTTGGATTAATTTATAAGGTCAAATGAATTTTTATAAAAATTAAAATTCAGGGCTGACAAAGGTGATTTCAGTGAAAAACACTGTAATGTTTTATGAAAAAATGGTCATCGGTCATGGATTTATATGCATAAAAGGGGAGTCATAAGAATTACACAACCAATTTATCTAGTTTTCACACAAAGGTATCATTGAACATAGGAGAGAAAAGGATTATCATTTGACAAGTCTAGTACCATACAAGGATTACCCACTTCTAATTATTTTATCTTACTACTATGTTCATGCATCACAAAATTCTAATTGTTTGACCATGAGTGAAATTTTAGCACACAAATGGAAGTGATCCACTATCTTCAGAATTTCCCTTAGAACATGACCTTCTAGTACCCTATCATCTTATATTCTTATGGGGAAATTGTTGTCACAGAAATATCATCTCATTAATTTGATTACTTGTCAGGGGTAAATAAAATATATGGCCCACCCTGATAAACCATTCCTATGATAATGAACATCTTTCACAAAAAATATAGTTAGTGCATTAAAATATGAAATTCAATGAACACTAATCAATCTGGACAAAGGAAATGAAATGTTTGAAAAATATTTTCAATGCGATGAAATTTAAAATGTTCATGCTTAAAAATAAACATGATTCAGGTAATAAAAAATATTTTCAGGTGACATCGGAAGAAAAACATCATATTGCAGGCCCAAGTCATCATCAATCAGGTAATATAACATGTTCATGACCCCGAAGAAAATTTTGGACATGCATGAAACCCAATCTCCATGTCTAAATAGTGTCATTCTAATAACTGAGTATTTTATTTTAAAATTTAAAAATACCCTCACCCCTAGAGATCATCATCAAAAGATAAATTGATTATTTGTTGTGAAAAAATCCTATTATTCAAAACAGTGTTCAAAAGCAACAATTGTGAAACCTCAAATGTAGATAATTCATGTAAAAGACCTCATGTCAGCCCAAACCTGAATTATACTTTGGTGGACTGATCCAAATGTAACTCTTACTAAGGATGGATGACATCGTGAATAGAGAATCCAACTATACACAACACTGGTCTACACGCAACTCCAAATGTGTGTGCACCTGTGCCTTTAAAATCAATTTTTTTACTAGTTCTATGTCCCTCTCATAAAAACATTTATGAGAAAAACAGATCCAAATTTCCGAAAAAAAGCGTACTTGTACCATGTAAATGTTCTCTTTTACTATATGGCATCCATTATCCTACCCATAGATTCCATGATTATGTACAATTATTATAGTTGCATGTATTCATAGGGACCCTAAAATCATCCTATTGATTGAAAACAAATCCACATAAGTTCCAATTCTATGACCTCTATAGAGGCACAAAAGTTGTGGTCATATAATCCCTGCGTGGGAGGAGTGAATCCTTCGACATCTAATCGGCATGAAGAAAGAATCTCTTTTTCCATGTATTATTTGTATTACTTTAAACTGAATGACATCTTCTTCACCACTATCCATAAAAGCAAATCCTTAACATGTTTGATTAACATAGAATTTCTGATGTATGATCAACATGTGATGGCACATTACCCATATCCTCGGGATATTAATTTGATACTGAGATTATTCCAAACATAATCCCCACCAAATCTCCTCCATCCATAGGATGTGACTTCATTACAGGGTAGCTACCATGTGTATTCCCAACTTCTTCCCCTCTATCTATGGGATGTGACAACCAAGATAGTCAATTTCCACATCTAACCCCACACCTATGTCACATACCATTAAATGTGACTCCCATTGTGGTTAGATTCCATGCACATTCACCACATCATCACTCATAGATTCTACTTCTGTAAAACAATAATCCTTACCACATCATGTTAAACAACATGGATTGGTCCAGTCATGTTAACATAAACTAAAATATGAAAATACATGGATTGTGATCACTATATTATTTATACGGAATGTTTGATGCCTACATGAGGATCAATACTATCATTTGCAAACTATATAGGTGTTTCCTCTTAGGGATGCACCTCGTGGATCAACCTCTATGGGGCCTTATTATCCATTAGTAAACTACTCAGATCGTTACTCTTATAGACACACTGCATGGATCTACCCCAATGGGGAATTTCTATCCAATGGAAAACTCAAGTGTTCCCTCCTAGAAACACACCTCTTGGATCCAGCTCAATATGTTATTCTAAACCCTTGGTAAACTATCTTGGTATTCCATCCTAGAGACACACCACCTGAATCCTCCCTTGTGGGGAATTATACTATATTGGTACATTATAAATTCATTACCTCTAAGGAAAACTCCACCCCGATCTACCTCTAAGAGATATTATGAAACATTAGTAAACATATGTGTTCACTAATAGGGGATAACCCACTGGATCCACCTCCATGGGTTATTTTTATCCACTTCTGAACTACTCTGGTCTAACCTCCATTGGATGCACCACCTAGATCTTCCTCCATGGAGAATTATGGTCTTTTATGTAACTTAGTTATTCACTCCAGGGTATTCCCCACCCAGATATACCTCTATAGGGTATTCTGATCTATTGGTAAACATTCCAATGGTTCCCCCATAGGGAAACACCTCTCAGATCCAGCGCCATAGGAATTAAGGTCTATCAGTAAACTAATCAAGTCTTCCAATTAAGTGATTCACCACCTGGTTCCACCTCCTTGATGGATTTTGATCCATTGGTAAATCTAGGTGTTCCCTCCTTTGGTCACCTCTCCCAAATATGCCATCTTGGGGTGTTATAAACCATTAGTAATCCTAAGTGTTCTGCCTTCGTTGCTTGGGACACACCTTCTATATCCAAACATTAAAAGAATTCTGACCCATTAATATACATAGGTTTTCCATCCAAGGGAGGCAGCACTAAAAGTTTCCTCCATGGGGTGGATTTTTCTACTAAAGTATCCCTAAGATACATTAATCGAGTTATCATCCCCATAAGATGTTAAACTCACTCCTTGTTTCACCCTACCAAGACAACCAAATCTATCTCCATGGGAAGTAGAACTTTTGAACTTCCCCTGAATTCCTACCTCACAATGTAAACATGGGATTCCTGAGTACAAAATACATGGAATAATTATACACATAGATTCAATTTCCTTATGATAGAGAAAATAATCCATGGGTTCCAAGACTATGATATAATACATGATATTTTATCCATAAAATAATATTTATTGGTGACTTATGTTCCCACTTTCTAATCATTCCCACATACTCCCAATGTGAATAATCTCCTTTTAAAATTTTTCTTCTCTATCAAGAACGAATCTAAGTCATTAACTGGTGTCTACATAAAGATGGAGTCGTAAATGAGTTCAATAAACATGACTTAATATTTGATGGAAATTTATACTATAAAACGATATCCAAGATGGAATCCATGTAAGGAGTAACCAAAATCCCATCGACTCTATTCGATTAGGTAGAATACATTTCTAACAAACGTTATTGAAGTATATCGCCTTAGGATTGTAAAAATAAATGTCAATGAAAACACGTTCAGTGCATGTTACCCATGAAAAAGAATTAGAAGTAATATCTGGTAATTGTTGTTCTAAAATCTATGAAAATTTATTTATTTAAAATTTACACCAACAAAATTACAATATATGGGATATGAAATGAGTTTCTTAGGAAATGAATACTAACACATACTGAAATGGTTTGTTTTTTGTTCATTATATAAAATTCACAGGGTTTTCTGAAAATGTAAAATGTGTTCCATTAAAAGATCTTTGAAATATATCCTTGAGTATAACCATATCTTTCCTATTTGGTAAATTAGTCATAATATTATGTGACTTTAAAAAAATGATAATCTATTATTTTTATAACCCCTTGGATGTGAAAAATCATTCCAACAAATCAAATAATGGTTAAATATGTATTAAATGGGACTTTAGAATTAAAATCATTTGGGTCATGGACTTTTGGAACTATACTATCAACATTAAAATAATTTTAAGGACATGGTTGGGAGAGGGAACTAGGAGGTCAAGAGGTTTGTTATAAAATATAGTAGAAATCATGTTCAGAGGATGGTATGTCAAATACGATAATTCATAACCAATTAACAATGTTGTATGGTTGGGTTGGATCAATAAATTTTATGGAAGAGAAAATTCATTCCAAAATAAAGAAAGGATGGCTATGATCCTAGATCTGGAAATCAGAACCTTTGAAGGAACTTCATTTAAAATATTGCTTAATAGAAATATATTAGTGTATAGTTGGAATTTTTGATAATGGAAACACTTCAAATATAATAGGGAATAAATATCATGTCATTTAGAACAATAATTTAATGGAATGTGACGTCTTATTTTTAATTTATGAAGGTTTTAATTTTATAAGATCCATGAAATAACCAATTAGAGGCAAAGACCTGAGGGAACAGATTGAAAATAGTCGAAACACTTTGTCCAAATTTTCTGAATGTTAATCATTTGTGTGAATCAAGGAATGTTTTAAATTTCCTTAATAATGATTTCATCATCATATAAGTATATATTATAATTTTGATTCTTCGTCAATAGAAAAACTAAATTATCTACCTAATTGTTGGATAAAACGACTTGAGTTTTATATACATGGAAGAATATAATGAGTTATGGAATAAAATGATTGACTACTGGATCCAAATTCACATTGAGACTATTATTTTCACTGAATAATCACATAGTAATACTGAAATTTTTCTTTATTGTACACCTGAATTATAAATTTAAAAAAGGGAAAATTATTCAGAAAACATACTAGTTAAAAGACTGTAATATAATAAAAATGTTTTTGTTTATACATATTGAGGTGTTTGGTCCAATATGACCCTACTACACAGTTATAATAGGGTATTATAATCTATATATATATGACTACTATATTATGACATGGAAGAGGGTAATCTCTCAGAATTACAAAATATTCAATTATATTACATGATATTAATCATTGGCGGATTAGATAGTTTGGATAAAAATATATAAGTTCCAAACTAACACATGCTTGAAATTTTTCTAATTATTAGGTAAAGAATTATCAATAAAATCATGGAATAAGGAACCATGATTCAATGGTGAATACTTCTCAACAAAAATTAGTCATTTAAATAAGGAACCATTACCAATATCATATCTTGGAAATTGATCATTGAGAATTATATACAAAACATATATTGGAATAAGGAAATTGTTACATAATATTATCCCCGTAAACAAAATTTTTAAATTAAAAATAATTATATGACAGACCATTACATTTGATATATATAAAAATTAATAATTAAATACTTTTGAATTTTATAAAATAAGTGATTTTTTCTTAATAAAGAAAAAAATTATAGGTTTTAGCTAATAGAGATATAAATTATTTTTATTCAATAGTCATCGAAAATAATGCAATAAATATTATATAATATATAGTTCATAAAATAATTAAATGTTATTAATAAATTATTTTTGTAATATGAGTAGAATTCATAAACTAATAAGAAGTTCACATACCATAATGTGGAAGAAATTTCATAAAATGTCAGGAAAAATTGTGTAACCCACGGGGTGAAAATGGATGATATATATTTATAATAAGAAACTGATGATGAGGAAATTGAATTATAATTATTATCTATAATGAATATTATAAGTAAAGATGAGATAAATGTGTAATTTATCATTAGTGAGAAAATAACTATGTTGTAGTTTGAAGGATGGAGACAATACAATAAATATCACTTTTATCTCAAGTACTGCATACAAATTTTGAAGTAAGATATAAAATATAAAGCATGGTTCAATTTAATTCAATCATATATTGAAAAAATTTATATTAATGATATATGTGATGATTATCTTTGGCTAGATAGCAAATATTTTCTCAGAACCATGTGATTGTTATGAATAAAAATCATCAAATACACTATGTTAAAATAGAATAAAAGGGCCAGTGTGCAAGGGATGATCCCCAATCAAAGGATTTAATGATCATGAATCATTATTTATAATATCCCAATTAGAAACTATTCATTTATTCATAGTTATTTTTATTGAAATTTTGACTCAATGGGAATGAAATGTTTATAAAGTCACCAGTCCTTGAAAAATTCCATAAATTGGAGATGTTTATGAGTGACCATATAGATTTATTATAAGACAATATGAGATAAAATTATGTAAGATGAAAATGTGATTCATTAAGCAATTAAAGAAAAAAATATCTTAGTTTTTTAGGCTTAATTAATCTTGGATTTTAGTGAGGTAGAGTCAATCTTCATCTCTAGATCCAGAAGAAGAATTATCAAAGTATATTGGATCATTTATATTTTGAAAACCTATGTTTTATATGATTATAAAAGGTAAAATATAATATTTTTGAATAATATATGCTTTTTGATTTTGATATATCCATGATTAGAGAGTTATCATTCTTTTGTGGTTTTTATGTGACTCTAGGAAAGCATGTTACACTCATTTGTCAATTAAAATATACTAATGAAATTATCAATATTTTTAGAATTACGGATTATTTTATGATTCCAAACCTGTTTAAAACTAGATGATATTAAAAAGATATGATGATAGAAATAAAATCATTGTTATGGAAAATAAAAAAACATTTGAATACTATTCTTCCTTTTATAGACATGATTTTACAATTTCTTTTCTACATTTCAAGATGAAAAGACCCAAAGATATTTAATGGAAATAAAAATTCTTATAGGTAAAAGAATACATTATTACAAAAATATAATGGTATATTTTTGTTTATTTAAACAAATAACATCGCAAAAATATTATTTGGGCTACATTGATATTAATTTGCAATGCTTAGAAATTGATATAAAGTCAAAGTCATGTGGGGATTTCCATATTTGAGGTTTTACATCTATTGGATGATCCATAATTGAGATTTAATTTCACATAGACATATGGTAATATTAAAACACCTCAAAAATTTACTCAATTGTTATGGATGAAGAAACATCTTAAAGATATATTATTTTAAGTGAATTATCTTATTTTTTAACTATGATATCTCGAGTGAAATCAATATTAAAAAAATTATTTCCATCTCGAATGAAAAAATTATTTTTAAATAATTTATATTTTCATAATGCATAAGGTTGATAAAGGGTTAGAGGTATTAGAGATTATATCAATACAAAATCAGGTTGAAGATTTCATCAGAAAGGAACTACATCGAGATGTGTTTTAGAGCTATTTTTTCCCTTAGAGTCCAACAATATCCATCAAACGATGCGGTTTCGAGAAGATACCCCCACTCTCATATGGAATATTCTATCATTAGAATGGTAGGTTGATTTATTTGAATTAAAATTTTGTATTTATATACCTCTATTGTGACCATTCATATAAGTTATATTTTGTATTATTGAAAATGGTATGTAATTTTCCCATGAATTCCTTTGGATACATTTTCAATGATTTAAATAAATTATGGTTGGGATTTTTTTTTCAATTAATAGAGGGGATCCATCTGATTATAATATGCTGAAATTTTGGGAGAATTTTTAATGGTTAGGAAAAACATTCATGAAGAACATTCCATTTAACTCTTTTTATCATTATGATCTTGGACTATGTTGGAATAGAGTTTATGATTATTAAATCAATAATGATGTATATGAGGGAAAGTGATTCTGATTTTTTTGTCTCTCAGTATTGGTTAGTTCTTATTTTTTATAGATGATAAAATGTTAAAACAATTTTAGAGTATTCAAAAAACAAAAAAGGAATATTATTTGAAAATAAACCCCTTTGAATGTTTTTGGGATTCTCTTATTGGAAATGATGTTAAAAGAACGTTTAATGTTTCTCTAATCAACAAGGATATGCCATAACATGAAAGTATGTGGAGTTATTGAATATTATTTTGCATGTTATAATTTCTATGAATTTTTTCAATCCCCATACATAAATAATAAAATGTTAAAGAAACCAATATTCTCTAGAGGTTTAATGTAAATGTATAAGAGAGATATTAAAAATATAAATAACAAAATGAAACCGGAAATGAAAAATTATTCTATGTTATACACTTATAAATTTAAAAAGTTATATAGAATCCTCATATATATAAAAAAGAGTATGCTAACATGTAATATAAAGACAAGATACATTAAAAAATTCTAGTAATGGATCAAATAAACCATATAATACATATGTTTTCTCACATCCATCAGTTAAATATGTGAAAAACCCATAGTATTTATTAGGATAGTTTCTAAAAAAATATTGGAAATATAGTAAATAAAAGATCATGTATTGTGATATATATTATATATTTCATCAAAATGGTGAAATTTTTGTGTCATTTTCATAAAATGATCTATTGTGTTAAATTTATTATCAATCAAAAAAATTTATTGATATTTTACTCATAAAATTCTCTAACACGTGAAGATAGAGAAACAGAATAAAATTCATTTAACTTGGAATTTTTAGGATCATTGTGATTGTGAAATGGGAAGATTATAAAGGATAAATCATAAACGAAGTCATTGTGGATATAAAATTTAGAGATAATGTGGACCAAACTGTAGTCAAGTCCATATTGGAATTACAGAACCCCTATGAAAAATGGGCAGAACTAAAATTGGCATTTTAAAGGATGTTATGAATTGTATATAATAATTATTAGAATGGTAGTTAAAATATTTTCATTCCATGGGAAGGATGGAAATTCCAAAATTAATATTATAAATATTTCAATGGTTCACTCTATTAGAAGAGGATTATCCAAGGGAATAATTTTAATCAATAAGTCGTTAAAGGATCACCTAAAGATTATAAAGAAAAATTAATAATAATAAATGGTCAAGAAGTATTAGAAGTTATTGAGAACATAATTTTCATACAATTATTGATCAACATATTATGGTATTAATATTGACATAAACCTAAAAATATTAAAATAAACGAGAATAAAAATAATTAACATTGGTACTACTATAATCAAAAAGCATCTATGAGTTGAGGGAAAGTCAACGAGTGATTCTAAAACTAAACTAGAATGTTAAAATTGTTATAATAAATAGAAAGTATTCAATAACACTTAATAATTAATAATTTTTTTAGGTGGATGAAAAAATAGTGGATGGATTCACCAACAAATGTGATTTTTAAATTGGTTTTTCATGGAAGAAACATCAACATTACATGGGGTGTGCAAGTTTCATTCTTATAAGAGAAGACTCAGTTCCCAATTGATGACACCCACATGTAACTACTGAATTATTATTTTTTATATTATTTTGGGGTATTTGAAAACATTGATTTTCTACTCTAGTATCTTTGAGATCATAAAAATTAAATCTATTAAATAGTTATTATAGAAAGATATGGTAGAAATCAATTATGATTGTCACATAGGGAGTTTTTTGGATTATTTTATTCCTTTATGGTTTTTCTTAAAATATTATGTAGGGTATGGGTCTTAAACATGTGAAATAAAGTGGAAACCATGTGATCCATTTTGAGTTTGGGATTTAATTTATGGATTATATGGGGTTAAAGTGAATTTTGTGAGAAAAATTTTATTTGTGAGGATATTTTTTATATAATGGTTTATCATGGTACACACATGTTTCATCAAATCATATGCATATTTATGATAATAGTTAATTTTGTGTGTTGGAGTGTCCTATATAGTTAGTGTACATTTAGGATAAATCATGTTTCCATATTGTGTGAGATGTGAATTTTTAGTGGAACACACAAGGTTGGGGAATGATTTTCTATACCATTTATCTTATTCAAGTTATCTTAACAATTTTAGTGGAAAACCAGTTTCTGGTTTTTCCACTATGAGGTTAACTCATTAGTAGCATCCTTCTCCCTCAATTATGTTCAATCCTCCTTAAGGGTAAGTGGGTATATCCTCTTATCCCTTCCCTTTTCATTCCATCATTGTTTCTATCAACTACAATATGATTATTTTATTTAATATGGTCATTCATCTTCTCCTCCTCTCCGTTTACCCTTCCTCTATGGTTTATCTTTCTTTAGGAAATCCTATCAACCATGGGATTTGTTTTTAAGTTCTGATACAAATCTAATTAGTCAGTTATTAATGTATATTTCTTTTCAACGGTGTTTTCATGCATTTTTTGAGTGTTCTCTATTTTATGAGACCCATCAAAACATATTTTCATTTGATTGTGTGGGCTTTTTATTCTATTCCTTTATATTGTATACTGTGAGATTATCGAATGTTTTAAAATAACATTCCATCAAATTGTTAATGATATGAATTACTTATTAGGGGTTCAAAATGTTTTACGTTGGTATAATAACAGGAAATGGAGTTGATTCTACCAAGGTTTTTTAAAAATTCATGATTGGACCATTTAAAAGAATAAAAATATATTCAAATAGTGTATGGCACTAATTTATTTTTTGAATGAATGTTTGATTCTAAAAGATGATTTCTTAAATTAAAATAATAATTTAGAAATATTTATAGGGGTTTGAGAATGTTCAATATCTAAATAATTCAAAATAAAATCAAATTAAAGTGTTGTTTTCAAAATAATTTTCAAAGAAAGTTGAAATTATTGGATTTTAAATTATGGGAATATTCATGGGGGTCCAAACAGGGTTTAGACATCCCTATTATCAAATTGATACAAATAAATTTTTATAGTTTAGATTTCCCTCATTATTAAGTGCCATATTTTTTAATGTTAATTATGGTTTGTAAACCAATGATGGATATTTATTAATTATTATTTTGTAAAGATTTATAATCTGATTGTTTTGTGTGAATGATCAAGAGGTTGGAAGAGATTTATTTATTTTTTAATTAAAATATTATTTTGTGTGGTGATCACACTATTTTTTGATTATCTAATTTAGTTGATATCATGGGTTCTATATGTAACATTATATAATGTATGAATACATTTTATTCTAGTTAGTGTGTGTAGAACAGCTAACTCCATAGGAAACTGATTCCCTCTAAAGGGTTCACTATCGTAATCGATGATGATAAGGGGTGTGAATAGAGATGTTCTGGTTTCACTTATAGGCCCCCTAAGGATATGTTACTTAGAGAATATAGGCCCAGTATAATTTATGTTATAACCTAGTGTGTTTCACATGATGTTGAGATTTGAATGAGAATTATTTTGGGATAATTTATACACACATTATAATTATATTTCCAGTCATTATTTTTATTGCATGACACCTTATCTAAGATATTTATTCTTTTATTTTGTTCCAATGATATTGTCATGCCATTTTTTATGTCTTGTAAACAGGTTTCATTTTAGTTTTCATTATAACAATTTATTAAATATTTTTAAAATCATGGTTTTTTTTAAAGTAATGTGATATTTTTTTGATCATTGAATTTAGAAAGGGTTTTGGTAAAACATTTTGAATTAATTTTTCATTTTCCTATTTTAAAGTCCTCCTTTTATGGTTTGAAAACAAATCAATGGAAATTTGTTATTGGTTTGTTTTAATTTGTTGTTTTTACACTATATGAGCATCATGTATTGTAAAAGTGTTTTCTATTGTTTTGAAAATAATGAAATATAATGTCAAATTTTATACAACATGAATTCCATGTGAAAAAATATATAACAATTATGTTCAAATAGTTTTTTTATTAAGATAAAAATTTAATGGAGTAGATACTGGTGAGATTATATTATGAATATTTATGTCACACCCTATAGATAAAACTATGTGTGTGTGTGTGTACGTGCGTGCAGGAACATAGATCATATCTTTTCTCTTAGATTATAAATATTTCATTAATTTATTAGTTCTTAAATGGATTGGTGGTTAGTTAGGTTAGGATATGAGAGTGATATTTCATCCTATGGAGGTTTTATTAGATATTTTTAATGTTCTATTATACTTTTGGGGTGTTTTGTTGGATAATTTGTCTTGTTGTATCCTTCACATCACTTATTTTTGATTCAATGGGACACATATACTTCCATTGTATTCTATTCAATTGTATTATATTGAATATATGCTCATTATACTTATGTCCTATTTTTTTTCTTCTATATTTTTTTATATTCCATTGTATGTATGTCCAATTACGTGCTTTTCATGTGAGATTCTCGATATTTTTCTCTATTAGTTTAAATATAATTTGATGGGGAAATAATTTCCATCATTGTGTGATGATATCCATGGTGGTTATCACCATAAAAAAGGGTTTTGTATCACTCTTCAATCCTTGTGGTTAATAAGTTTAGGTACTAGTTCAGTGGTATCATTATATGTTTCATTATAAAATGATATCTGATCCTTAATTACCAAAAATTACTTGGTTCATGAAATTAACTCTATTTATTTTGTATTTCATGGAATAGTGGAAATTTAAAATATTTTAGGGGCTCGTGAAGTTATTTATATATTGTTTCTTTATCACAAAAAATTGTGATGAAATATGATTCATTGTCGGTAGTTGGGATTTAGATTTAAATTTGATTATTTATGCAGATTGTGATATTCTATAATGGTGTTTTGATCCATATAATAATGGTTTTAGTGAACTTATTGGGTTTTTAGTCGTAGAATGATAATAGAAGAAGATAAAGTAGTGAAATATTAGATAACATGTCTTGGAAACCATTTAGTGGATTGGTAGATTATTCAAAATACGTTTCCAATGCTATTTCATGATTGGAGAATGTTTCATCAAGTATAGTGTACAAATCACACATGATAATAATTCTCATATTAGCTTGATATTTTGACATCACCTGTGAGATAACTATTAATGGGGTGTCATTCAAGGTATTTTTGTGAAATTTTGATGTATTTGATTGGTTTCTAGGTATATTTTTTATGGATTCATATATTTTTATTGTTAAAACTATTTTATTGTAAAAGGGGTATTTCCTTGAAAACATTTTAGGAATTAAATTTAGGGATTGTGGATAGATCGTTAAAATATTTTTTTTTTATTTTTTTAAAGGATTGATTTCACAATCAAATATTTAAATTGTTTTTGATATTAGTCTATTTTTGGGGTAATTTGTATAATTTTTTGACCCTCTTGGTGTGTTTTATTATGGGTGGAAATTGGTTTTTTTATGAATGATATAATTAAGAAATAATTAATTAATTGTTATCGGTATTCCTGTTGTAATGAGATATTAGTTGTTTTCAGGGTTGGGTAATTGTTTTGAAATTCACTTATAGTTTTATAATTTTATATATATTCAGAGTGTTTTTAATATAGAGGAATATTTTATAAGTATATGTGCTTTAGAGAAAAAATTCATTAATAATGCACTGTTTTTATTTTTAATGAAATGTGATTTTTTATTTGTCTAATTAATCAATATGTGTTTCAGAATTTTATCATTTTGTTTTTTAGATATGGATAGTTTTTTGGGGAATATATTATGATTAGATATGTGTTATTTTGTAAATTATCAATGGTAGATATATTTTCACTTCGGATGATCCTTTTTGGGTTAAGTATCTTATTTAATGATTATAGAGCCTCATGAATTCCATGAACCGGTGATTCGGAGGTCTTAATACATATTCAATGTAATTATCTAGAAATATTTTAGGTGGATAATCTATTGATAGTTTTGGGACAATTTTAGGGTAAATGAGCAGTGAATGTATGTGGTTATTGGTTTTCAGTTCTTCTTAGATGGTTTGATTAGTCACCATTGGTTTTTTTCGAAGTTGATGAGTGATGTGCCTTTGAATGTGATTCAGATTTGGTTTACGAACATTTTTGGGATTAAATCATGAGGATATTATTGTTATTGGGGTCTCATGGTAACCTCCACTTGGTTTATCCTATGGGTTACCATTTTAGATTTCCCATTGGAGAGCCATGGGCTTTTTATATGATTATTCCTCATTTATTGACGATATTGGATATCACTTGTGCATGGTGTAGAATGTGTGTTGAGGGTTTCTGGATAGACTGATCACTATGATACATTTTTCACTTGATTAGGGTATCAAGGATAAGTTGTTAATTATTGTTTAAATCATAGATTATACTTGGTTTATCATTCAATATGGATCATAGTGAGTTAGTGTTCCATGTGTTTGGACCTCAATTACACTCGGTGAATCTTCATGACTCTATGAAAGATATTTTTCATTAAATATTTAGTAATGTTTGTGAGTATTAATACATATTTAATTGTGTTAATAACTATTTTTGGTGACCCAATTTTTTACCTTTTAGATACATCTTTGTTGCTTATTCTCTAATTGTGTGATTCTGAAAAGCTGACTATTTTTTTATAGTTCACATAATTTTATAGTTTCCATTGATTATTAGTGAGAACATTGATTTTTATGTTATATTCATTATTATTGGTATTTATATATGTAAATCTACAATATATGATAAATTTTATATTGTGGTGAGACTTAAGCTAGGTCTTTGTTTTCTTATAGCATCATTTTGGTATTTTATGATTTTTCCTATGTTCGAAGTTGGGGGTTTGTGCTTGAGGATATGTTCCATGGGAATTAAGGAATAGTGGATGTTGAGATATTTTGATCATATAAGTTTTTCTTCTAGATTTATCTACCCTCAAACATTAGATGTTCTCGTAGAGTTTTGTCAAACATTGATTCTACCATGGAAAATGAATTTCTAGTGGTAATAAGTAGGATCATGGGGATATTTTTGACACCCATATGTCTCTATAATTTTTTTCATTTTTATATAATTGTTTGATTTTTTAATACATTCAGTGTTTGATTTATGATTTTTCAAATCATGAAAATTTCCTTTATTGCATGGTTAGTGTGAACTATTTATGGGAATTCATTTTATTAACATTATGTGTGTTATTTTTTATTTTGTCTTGCTCATGGAAGGTATCTATAAACTTTACAGGGCCCATAACTATCTAGGATTACCATTACCAATTTTAGTAAGCTTTTATTTCTTAGAGGTGGACTAGAGAAGGTTTTTACATGTTTGGCTACATAAATTTTAAAGAAAATAGGATTGGAAATGTATAAGAGTTTCATGTTGTGATTATGTTGTTCCCAACTTCAGTGGGATCTAAATTCTTTATCAGTAAAAAACATCATCGATCCATATGCTTCCTGAGATTGACTATGTGGAAGGGTTATCTACATGGATTTATAGACTATGTAGATGAATCAACTACATGGCTAGTTGAGCTATGTGGATAGATAGGCTACATGGACCAGCTATGGGGATGAATCGACTATAAGGCTTGATCATATATTTGATTCTTATATATGGATGAATCAACTACGTGTAATGTTTATCTCGGTGGTAGGCTCTGTGAACTGTTAGTTTTTTGGATCGACATTCTATGTAATCCGTTATGTGGATTATCTCTTTGAATCATTTATATGATACATAATCTATGTGGATCAATAAACTATGTGAATCATCAATGTGAAATATTGTTAAATTGATGTTTTTCCTACAAGGGGCTTTTGGCTATGTGGTTCTGTTAGCTACATGAAATCAATTATGTTGAGATTTTTTCTAGTTTTGTGAAATCATTCATTTGGGTCATACAACATTAAAATTATTTGGATTAAAAAGGATAATTCAAAAATTAAAATTATATACTTTATTTTTCTGAGATGGTAATGTCTGTAAAGGATTCCATGTACATTGAGTACAATGAGATCTATAATAGTTGTAATTAAATTTTTGATATCTAATATTTTTTATCATCCTGTATCTATTGGCTCAAAAAAAATTCCATAACTTCATTCCATCTAGTTTCTGACCTCTTAGGGATGGATGTTCTGAAGAATTACCTTGGAATTGGGCAATCCAACTGTTTTTGGATCATGTTTCCTCCTGTAGTGATTCCATCTTGTGATAGTCCCTTATTTTTGGTGAAAAATGTCGTGTAAAGATTCTACTTCTATGTAAGAGATTCATTAATTCTATTAATTATTGATATCATATTTCATAGTTATCATGGTTTATCCACTTCCAAGTAAATGGAATTGACCGAATTAATTTTGAACCAAGTTAATAAATATTTTCATTACGATGATATGTTGTTGTTTTCTATAATGATAAATATTTTCCTTATGTATTTAAAGATTTTGGATGATCTTTGATATGATAATGTAGCATGATATAATTCAAATTTTATTATGTTGTTCAAAATGTTAAATTTTATATACTATAAAGTAGTAATTAATTAATAATTAATTGGATGGAGAAAAAAGATGCATGTTTAATGAATATGATTTTTGATATATTTTGATATTTATCAAATTGATATAAGTGTTCAATGATTTATTGAATATGAAATTATATGCACTATTGGAATTTGATATTGATTTTTGAAGCATGTTAATGCTTTTAGATGAATGTAATTATTTTAATGATTATGATTTTAAATTCCGTAAGGATTTTTGAAACTAAAATGTATTCTTTGAAGCATCTTTAAATTAATTGTGTAATTAATTTAGTTGAATGTAATTGCTAGATTCCTTATTTTTCCCATAGTTTTAACATGTGAATAATGAATTGGTTATTTCATGAAGGAATAAAAACCTATTTTTCGATATAAAATTATTGGACCTGAGTTTCTTGTCTTCTTGGTAAGGACTAGTGCCACATGTTGGGAGATGTGAGAACTTATTTATGTGTGAATGATGGTTGAATTTTTTTAGGACTATATTGATCTATTGAATATTATTGTTTGTTTTCTACCTTGTATTTTATATGGGTGTGATGTTTTGATGTGATATGTGTCTGGGATGGCTTATCCTAAGATTGATGTTCTGACAAATGTTGGGAATGGATGATGTTAGGATAGATTGTGTGATATCGGGTAGGGAGTCCGAGATGATGTGATAGTAGTTGATGCATGTGTGGGAGAGATTCATGAGTATATTCATGAGTATTCTAGAAATGATACCATATATGACGGAATGGGTTCATTATTGGTTTATCTATTGAGGTTATAATGGCGGAATCTTTCTTGAAATGAACCAGTTCAATGGACAATGGTCAGACTTCTTGTTTTATCTACATTCCATTCCCCATTGTTTGAGGAAGCTGGATGTTATTTGCATCCTGTTTATTAATAGTGGTAGCTTGGGATACATTTCCTATAGTATATGGATTTTTTAATGACACTAATAATGTTTAATGCATTCCAAACCCATGGGGTTGGTAATGATTGAATTGAATTGCTAGATAGATGTTAATCTTTAGAGACGATGGACTCAATTTTTATTATTCCATTATATAGTTGACATAGATTGATGTTTAATAATGTAATTATCATAATATTTTTTAATTAATGGTTAATGAATTAATTTCCAAATGAAAATGGAAAAATAAAGTAATTATTTTCATATAAGTCCTTAAATCTTTGTCTACTTATAGGATATCTAGTCCCTATTAGTGGAGGACTACTGCCCAATTGATGATAGAAATAGTATAGATTAATAATTGGTTATTAAACTAGTTTGGATTTGAGGTAAAATATATCATATATATTTTCTTATTTAAAATTGATCCCATCCCATGTCCGTTAGAGTGACAGACACCCTATAGATCCTAGAAATATGTTTTCCCCAACATCTTGGTGTGAGGATAGAAGGATGACTACCCAGTCTATCCTCACCCTCTTTTTCTGGTAATTAAATTTGCTAGTATGCATGATAGTTATTTTTTATATATTTTTTTAGAGGTAAGTTATTTATTGTGGTTGTTTACACATATTTTCCATTGGATACAAAATCCAAATAACTGTTATATATATAATGTTTATAGGCTATGATGGTTTTATGTACATACTCAGTGTTTGGGATGTGATGACATCTGGTATAATACATGATGTAAAATACATGTCATATGATTTTTGGTGGACCATTTTATCTCTTTGTCACTATATGACCATATGATATGGGATAATGTGATAAAATGATACATGAGGTTCACGTTGTGATACATAGACCATGTGTCTGTTGGATGCCATTTTTAGAGAGATATAGATCAAGATGTTTTCCATTGGGGTAGAGTAGCGATCTAGTGGAGAAGTGGGAGTGGGGTGACCTTGAGATTTATTTACTATATTATATTCCCTTATGTATGTGATATTTGGTGAAAGTTTTCAATTGTGATGATGGGAACTCATTATACCTTTTAACGTGATGTGTTAGTTTCACTATTTTTTCCTATTATTTTGCATGTTTTTTATCTTTTTATGAGATTAATCAGGGAGTATCCTAATAAATATACTATTATACTCACCCAATATCTATAAAAACTATAATTCATGTCATGTGGAGAAAGTTGAATACATATTTGGTTATTACTATCTTGTTGGATTACAATATATGTTTTGGATTCCTAGTCACTACCATGTTTACCTTTATTGTACATGTGGTTTGCTCTCAAGTTGTTCTATTACTCTATGAATTTGAATGTATGCACTTGGTATTTATTGAATATTTATAATAAGATATTTAATTTTTTATAGTTCTTATCAATATAATATATATGTTCTCACAGAGGTTAATTCCTCCAATATGTATTTTTATTGTACTGTCAGTGATAGTGGCCAACCAGGGTCCTACTGAAGGATGAATTTTGGAATTTTCCATTTCCCTTGTCTCATTATAGGCTTTTAGAGGGGTACTCTTTGGGGGGATGGGATCTAGATAGATTTTTATCCAAAGTTCAGGTTGATAGAAATGATGGGTTATAGAGTTTGGTACGGGATATATTACTTGTTTTGGAAGGGGAGTAGTGTCAGTTAAGATTATTAATCAGTGTAAACACTTGATAATGACTGATACATAAGTATTTTGGGCCCAAAATTATCAAATATGTTTTTTTAAATATATTGAACCTACTAAATGTAGTGATATCGGTTGCAGTGTAGAGACCATGGAAATGATCATGCATCATTCAAATTTTTGTATTTGTATAGACTATATTTTTTTTAAACCATGTGATAATGAAGAACTACTATCCACATCCATGAATTGAGTGTTTATTAAACAATCTAAAGGGATTAATTTGGTTTTAAAAAATATTTTTTTAAGAGTTCCATCATATGTGTGTGAATGATAATGATATCCCAAAGAAATATTTCTAGTATCATCATTGGAATTACAAGTTCTCTATGATGCTGCTCACTATGAATAATTCTCCCGCCATGATCATGAAATTGACGAAGACAATGGTCAATGAAATCTTGGATTGGTTCATGATGGGTTTCATTGAGGAAATCATTGTGGAGTCCATTTTATGAGGGGGTTTATAGAGAGATTCTTCATGTTATTTTGGGATTTTATTTTTCATGAGAATATATTCAGGATTGTTTTGTAGTGTGACACCTATGCATGTGAAGATCATTTCATATGTAATTTTGTAACATTTAAAAAAATAGATGTGAATCATTTAAAGATGGAGGCTATTGTTTCTTTGGAAGACCCCAACATAGTGGTAAATGTGTGGAGTATTCATGGTCGCGTATGCTATTACTAGAGGTTTGTAGCTGATATATCTCAGTTTACAACACCTCTAAAGTCAATGTCATTAAATGATCATGTGTTCATTTGGGCTAAATTGTGTTAGGAATCGTTCATGTACACAGAGGATGTGTTGGTATTCTCTCAATTCCTTTTTCATTAAGTGGATGGAGTTTTATTGGTTGTTTTCTATGACAAATCCCACATTTCTTTGGGATATAATCTAATACAATAGATATTGGTTGTTTTTATGGTAATTAGTAGTTACATAACCATTAAAATATGTATTCCACTTAGGAAAAAGTGTTGTTAGAGGTTCTTTTTTCTTTGATGTTGTGGCAACATTACCTCCTCAATGATCATTTTTTGGTTTTTACCAACCATAAGGGTGTAAAAAATGACTTCTTATAAAATGAAAAAAATCAGAGTTAACATAAATGGCTGTAAGTCTTGTAGTATTATGAAATTCAGATTTGATATAATATAGGACTGGGAATTCTCATGGATTATATAACACCCCGAGATTTTATGAAAAATACTCTTTTCAATTTCATTAATTTCTTATGTTGTATGATACACCAAGATTATCTTGTGTTATATGAAACACCATATTATCATTCAGTATACGCAACCCTAACTTGGATTTCATTACACGCAATCGCGACCTTCCTCGATAGCGTGTGTAGTACGCAATACCATGTTTCACAAAACAACGATATATATTATTATAATATTAATATGGACTAGACGTTTTGAATATTATTTAATACATTTTGAATTTTATAAAATTATTATTCATCTTACATATTTTCTAGAACATGGTATAAGAACAAAATAAATTTTTCGGGTAAAATAAGTAATTTTCAAAAAAATGCAGTTTTGCCGCCTTTTGATGGCACACCAACGATAAATATCGTTTTTGACATTTTTATAAGTGAAATTTGACAAAAATAAATTTATTCCTTGGATTCAGGATATAAAAATTAAATTTTGATAATGTTTTGATATTTTTCTGATAACTTTCATATTTTAATGAACAGTAAAAACACGCTATATTTTTATTAAAAACAAATTTTTCCATCGCAATAATTTATATGGTTAGATTATATTTTTAATTGTGTTTAAAGGGTAATTATAATATATTTTTACAATTTAATCCATTGTTGGTCATTGGAATTTATATCCCTTTGAAATTGGATATAAATAAGTATCAATCTTTTGATAGTTATAGTTTCTTAAAAACACGCTATTTGTTTTGATAACAGGGATTAATTTTAGAATTAATTAATGCCACTTCTATGTTTTGAATTTTTCAAAATACATATCAATTTTGAATTCAGAATATCAAATAATGCTTAGGCTGAATTTTTGGCATTTTTCTGAAAAACTTCAATTTTCGATGAATAGTGAAACCACTTAGTTGTAGTTAAAAAACTGGCTTTTTCATTTAAATGAAAATTTACCACTTCTATGAATCGAATTTCGAAAATCAGAGAGACACGGTTAATATCATGGACTAAAATGTTGTTCAATGAGATGAAAATAATTTTTGGTGAATAGTAACTATTTACTTTTTTTACAACGGTTAAAAGTAAATAGTGTAATTAAGGGTAAAAATGATATTATTATTATGCTAACACATATCCTAATTCTATTGGATAAGTGTAACTCGACCAAAAACGACCTTAGGAATAAAATATGGCCATTTAGGCCCACTTGGATTAGAATAGGACATTTATTATTAATTTATTTAAAGAAGGTTTAAAATAGTTGAAATCAATGTTTAATAAATAAATCATTTTTAATATAGGGTTATACAGAAGATAAATTCGACTATAAATATTCATAATAAATATAAACATGTTTTCTACATAATGGTATTTTATTTGTATTTTTTAGAAATTAGATAATTTAATTTTTGTATTACACAATTATGATGCAGTAATTATCTTATTAATGAAATATTGACATAATTGATGTTATAAATACCCAAATAAATGTAATTTGAGACTTTTTATGAATTACAATACTTTAATAGGTTAATATTACATATTATTACTGATTTAATTAACTTTTTAGAACTAATTTTTCTGTTATGATTTTCACAAAATTCAATTACCAAATAGTGTCAAAATTGACATCAAATTGGTTTTAAAACAAATATTATATTATTAATTATTATTTTATTCCTAAAAAATCTAAGGTTCAGGAAAAATGACTTTTATAAGGTTATATATAATAATAATAAACAACTTGGGTTATTTTGGCTTGTTATAGTATGTTTATTAACTTTATAGTGTAAGAAAACAAGAAGACACGGTAAAAGTTAAATTATCTAACTTAAAGTTAAATCTAAATGATAAGGTTTAAATTGAAAACTAAACTTGTCTAAATTCTATTGGATGAGAGTATTTCGACCCATACCCACCTTATCTTAGATATAAATCAATTTGGAGCTATTAAAAACCGAATATTACTTTATAATAAAATAATATTTTTAGTTCTTCCAAAGGTGCCCCTCTCCTCCCTTATAAAAAGGCACCTTCTCCCTCTCTTCCTCACACCACTTTGAGCCTTCAAGATCGGCCAACCCCTGCCAAATTATATTCTCCACTTCTCTAGAAACATTCTATTGGTCCTCATCTTCTTCAAAGACCAATTTTAATTCCCTAAGTGGAGGTCTCAAAGAGGCGCTTCAAAGAAGAGTTATGTCCGTTACCGATTCTTTCCACTTTATTTCTTCTTCCACTTATTCTTCTTCAGTTGTTTCATTATGAAGTAATAACATCATTATCACTCATATACTTATATGTTATTATAAGTATGAAACAACCCTATTTCACCAGCTATCCATCCTATGGAAAATGAAAACACTGCGCGTGCATACGTACGGAATACCGTCTCCACGTCATGGTGTAATCTATTTTCCACCACCACTTTACTTGGATGGGTATAATGGTGTAAATAATAACTATATATGATTATTGTAAAGTGATATTGATTCTATAATAGTATACATACACTCCAATACAATTCCAGGATCATGGGAATGATATCATCGCTCGTGCGTATGTACGGAATACCGTCTCCACGACGCGATGAGATTCATTCTCAATGATTAACCATTAATGAATTATTATAAATAATATATAATCAGTAATCATGAAATATATGAAATAATAATGATACTGGATTTATGTATATATATATGTATGTCATCTAATTAATTCCCTTCAATTCAATGAGGAAACGAAAACAACGTTCATGCATACATACGGCCTACCGTCTTCATGAATGGTGTATTTCTTTCCATTTATCGATCTAATATATATATGTATATTCTGAATATATATTATATATAAATATTGTTTTATATTATGGAATTAGGTAATCATGATCTATGTAATCATATGAATAATTACAAGTCAAAACACGGACAACAAATGAAACGATTTTACCGAAAACGCTCTTTAACATGGAATTTACAAATGAACGGGTAATATAAAGTGATAAGTGAACCATATATGATATCATAACCATGAATATGATTCTTTAATAAGTTAATGAAATAATTTAAATCATTATACAGGAGGTTCAGATACTTACGAAGCATATCTGACCAAAGTTAAGGGATAAGTTTTCCAATCTCGTTCTTATCTGAGATTGTTTATTCGTAAGTATTTACTGGGGTTATTGTTCTAATCCTTGTCCTTGTTTCCTAAAAATGGTTTCATGTATGTTTAATGTCCATTTAACCCATTTTTGACTTTTACTACATGGTATGTATGGAATCTTTCTTTTATGAGGTACTTTTTGACTTTTCTGGAAAAATTACAAGAAGAATGTTTTTTTAACTTATACGGCACAAACAGATTTTTACAGTTTTATAAAGCCTTATTTTCATAAAGATTCCTCCAAAATATTTCATGAATATTTTTAAAAAAATCCATTTCTGTTAAAATTGCATCAGATTTTGGGAAAGGAAAATGATTTTGAATAAGAAATGATATTTTCCTCATGAATTCAGTTCAAGTGTTTTACCAAAACCATTTTTCAAATAAGATAACATTATTTCATATGTGTATGTTTCAAGTATAATGTATCTATTAATTACATGGTTTCACTTTTATTATTATGAAATGATATCCATTTCATTTATATGGATTATGTGATGATGGGATGATGTTTAAAAAACTCATTTTATTCGTTGGGTTATTATGAATGATGTATGTTTATTTTGTGGTACAAGTAAGAATGATTTCATTATGAGATGGGTGGGACCTATATCTCCCTCCAATGCATTGGGAAAAGATTTATATCTCATGAGATAGACATGGCTGGAATGGTAAGATAATCCGGTTCAGTATTACAGGAATGGAACGAGGAGTGAACTCGATTCCAAAAGGGACTTTGTCCACTAAGATGGTCTTGGCAGCAATTCCTTGGCTACTATGGAAATAATTACATGTGCTAAATGGATGCCACAATTACATGTTTTGTTCCCATGATATTTTATCATGCTTTATGTTCCATTATGATCTATTCATTATGTACTTCCATGTTTTATGTCATTTCTCAAGATTTTGATGTTTTAACATTATGTTCATGTTTTTTAGTTCAAATGTATATGGTATGTTTTATTTTAACCATTCTTACCCTTAATGAGCATTTGAGCTCACCCATTTTATGTTTTATTGTCCCCCAGGGTTAAAAGAAAGGTTTTAGGTAAGGAAATAAAAAGTGGAAGATCTTTATGGGAGATGTTGAAGATATTTCACCACGATTAGAAGATTACATTCCATGTTTCCAAAGACACTAAACTATTACTGTCCTTGTGTGTCTGTTTTTGTTATGTATTAATTATTCCTCAAAAGTAATGTAATGTCCATGTATGTCAAGTTTCAGGTCTCTACAGTTGGTATTAGATGAATGGTTTAGTTAACCTTTGGAAACTAGGATGCGAAAAATTTAGTGAGATCCCTTGATATATTTCTAATGTATGTCTTGGGATGTCCCTAAGGATAAGTATAATTATAGGTTATAGTCCTAGAATTGCGCTAATAATCTTAGAATTAAACCTAAGATGATATATATTGAATGTACTTACTGTTTATTATATTGTTTTCCCCATCATGGTATTTTCCTCTCACACTATTATTTTTGGGTTTTAGACGATGGTGGGTACCCGAAGGAATTGTGTTGATCAATGTAATGGACAATGCAATGATTGTCCCCCTGAACAAACCAATTCCATGGGAGATGGAGTGCACAATATTATTTATATACTTACACAAGCTATGAATCATTCTGGATTTCGAAATGAGTAGAGAAAGGAGCAAAATTCTGTTGAATCTTTCATGAGGTAGGGTCCACCTTCATTTAGTGGGTCTTACGATCCCTTAGTGGCTGAACAATGGATCAGTACTACTGAAAAGATATTTTCAGTTCTATAATGTTCTGAGCATGATAAAGTCATCTTATCAGTATATCGTTTGGACAGTGATGCTGATCAATGGTGGAATCATATCAATAATACGAGGCAAAGAGATGAAATTGAGTCCATGGAATGGGATGACTTCAAGAACATGTTTTTTCAGTAAGTACTTCCCTCGTATTCTTCGAACAATTATGGAAAAGGATTTTCTTGAGCTTAAGCAGAAGGATGATGATTCTGTTGGTATATACGAAGTGAATTTTACAAGACTTGAAAGGTATGCATCTGGCATTATTATTCAACCTGAAAGTAAAGTTGATCGATTTTTCAGTGGCTTAAAACCAAGTCCTCGAAGGGCATTAACTATAAGAGACTTTAGTAGCTATGAAGAAATTTTTCGTTGTGCTATCAAGGTAGAAATGGATGTTGGTGTTACTTATCCATCTCATGGTTTCGAAAAGAAATGAAAGATGGAGTTCAAGGAGAAATATCCAAATAATGGTGAAAAGAAGATGAATGTTTCCTTATGCACAAAGTGTGGAAAGAAACATGGTGGAGATTGTCTTAATGGGACTAGAAAATGTTTTAAGTGTAGACAAGAAGGTCATCGAGCAGTTGAGTGTCGAAGTAATGGAAAAAGGGTTTTTAATGATGTGAATAAAGAAAAGACTGCAGAGAACTCACCACCAACACTTCAATGCTTCAAGTGCAAGGAAATGGGGCATTATGATAATAAATGCCCTAATCCAAGAGTTAGTGATGATCGACATGAGCAACCACTTAAGTCAAAGGACAAAGGGATGTCACATGCGATCACTATTGGAAATGTTGAATATGACAACGATGTGGTGGAATGATTAAGTGTTTATGTAATGTGATTCCAGAATAATGTTGTATATAGTATCGTGGAATATTGGAATATTTATGTATTGGTCTATTGTGATTTTCAATAATTTTATTGTACCAGTAACCATGGAATGTGATTGAGATATTTTTGGAAAAAAGATGATATGTTCATAATGAAGGGATAAGGAGAAAATGAAATGTTTGACAGTATTCATGAGCTCATGACTGATATAAGGAAATAGTTATATCATGGTTTGAGTATATAGAATTTTGGGGTTTTGTTATGTGGAAAGAGTTAACTTTTGACAGCACTCATGTTTTCACAAAGATTCAATGGGTATTTATTTTTCAAGAGAATACATGATTAAGGCCTTAGAATGTTTGGAATGTGACCAACAAGACATATCTTATGATATATGGGGATCAATGATGGTATTAACATGCTTGTTATATGAAATATCTAGTAATCGTTTTTCACTATAATATAAGAGTGGACTGTAGTATTATGGATAAGCCTAATGATGGGAATGGATTAGGTTGGACATAAGCTAGTATTGTTTAAGGATAGATGTTTTTTTCGATATTATTGAAGGGATGTTATAGTAATGTCGTTTTAGAAAAAGGAAAACCGACAGCAAGGGTGACAACCCATCGCGTCAGACAAGGATGTGGGAATCGAACCCACAACTGAAATGTGACTGGCCTTTATCGCCTACCACTGGCCTACAGGAAGTCTCTGGTTAGTAGAAACTGGTTTTATTTTATTAATCGGTATGATATATGAAGTATAAGTCCATTTTAGGAACCATATATGATTAATCTCACTATAGATGGACTTATGTATTTTTTGATAACTTTTCTAACCTTTTGTTTGAGATAGATGGAATGACCCATAATTTTATCACATGATCTGCTAACACTTCACAAATGACAAATTCAACTTCATTTCTTTAAGAGATGAAGTGGAAATTGTCCAATGAATGACCAACAGTGAGACTGTACCAAAATCACGAAAGTATTTCTTCTAATTCCAATTACATCAACTTTAGGGAAATGATCTTGAAAACCAAGAAATGTTGTCCTGGGGCCCTTATATCTGATGAATCAGATGGTACCCTATATCATCACAAATTTATGGCTTTGGGATTGTTGGATTTTTCATATCCATGTTCTCTACCACTCTCCATCAGAACGTGATGGTTAGATTTTTCTTCCATATCCATATTTTCACATATGTTATCCTATATGGAAACCCAATGATGAGTTACTTTGGGTAATCGTTACGTTTCATACTTTAGTTTTTTAAAATTATGTTTTAGTATTCCTTTTTACGATTTGGGTTCCTATTAAAGAAACCTTCGAGTAGTAAAACATTTTTAACCCTGACGAATTTTGAGGGAGAAATTCATTTTAAGGGGGGAAGAATGTAACACCCCAAGATTCTATGAAAAATATTCTTTTTAATTTCATTGATGTCATCTGTTTTATGCTACACCAAGATTATCATGCGCTATACGCAACACCGTATTAGCTTTCAGCATATGCAGCCCTAACTTGGCTTTCATTACACGCAATCACGACCTTCCTCGATAGCGTGTGTAGTATGCAATACCGGGTTTCACAAAACAATGATATATATTGTTATAATATTATTATGGACTAGCCGTTATGAATAGTATTAACTAAATTTTTAATTTTATAAAATTATTATTCATCTTACATATTTTCTAGAACATGGTATGAGAACAAAATAAATTTTTCAGGTAAAATAAGTATTTTTAAAAAAATGCAGTTTTGCCGCCTTTTGATGGCGCACCCACATTAAATCTAGTTTTTGACATGTTTATAAGTTAAATTTGAAAAAAATAAAATTCTTCCTTGGATTCAGGATATAAAAATTTAATTTGGATAAAGTTTTGATATTTTTCTGATAACTTTTATATTTTAATGAATAGTAAAAACACGCTATATTTTAATTAAAAACAACTTTTTTCATCGCAATAATTTATATGGTTAGATTATATTTTTAATTGGTTTTAAATTTTAATTATAATATATTTTTACCATTTAATCCAATGTTGGTCATTGGAATTAATTTTACTTTGAAATTGGATATAAATAAGTATCAATCTATTGATATTTATTGTTTCTTAAAAACACGCCATTTGTTTTGATAACGGGAATTAATTTTAAAATTAACTAATGCCACTTCTATTTTTTGAATTTGTAAAACTAGGCATCAATTTTGAATTCATAATATCAAATAATGCTTAGGCTGATTTTTTGGTATTTTTCGGAAAAACTTCAATTTTCAATGAATAGTGAACCCACTTAGTGGTAGTTAAAAAACTGACTTTTTCATTTAAATGAAAATTTACCACTTTTGTGAATTGAATTTCGAAAATCCGAGAGACATGGTTAATATCAAGGACTAAAATGTGGTTCAATGAGATGAAAATAATTTTTGGTGAATAGTGATTTTTTACTTTTTTTACCACGGTTAAAAGTAAATAGCGTAATTAAGGGTCAAAATGATATTATTATTAGGGTAAAACATGTCCTAATTCTATTGGATAAGTGTAATTCGACCAAAAACAACCATAGGATTAAAATATGACCATTTAGGCCACCATGGATTAGATTAGGACATTTATTATTAATTATTTTAAAGAAGGGTTAAAATAGTTAAAATCAAAGTTTAATAACTAAATCATTTTTAATATTGGTTTATACAGAAGAAACATTCGACTATAAATATTAATTAGAAAGCTAAAACGATTTCCTACATAATGGTATTTTATTTGTAATTTTTAGACATTAGATAATTCAATTTGCGTATGACACAATGATGATGCAGTAATTATCTTAATAATGAAATATTGACATAATTGATGTTATAAATACCCAAATAAATGTAATTTGAGCCTTTTTATGAATTACAATAATTTTCTAGGATAATATTTCATATTATTACAGATTTAATTATCTTTTTTCGAACTAATATTTCTGTTATAATTTTCACAGAAATCAGTTACCAAATAGTGTCAAAATTGACATAAAATAGTTTTTTGAACAAATATTATATTATTAATTGTTATATTATTCCTAAAAATCTACGGTTCAGCCACATGAATTAGATAAGGTTATATATATTAATAATAAAAAACTTGGGGATCGTTTGGCTTTTTATAGTAAGTTTATTAACCTTATAGTGCAAGAAAACAAGAAGACACAATAAAAGTTAAATTTTCTAACTTAAAGTTAAATCTAAATGATAAGATTAAAATAGAAACCTAAACTTGTCTAAATTATATATGATTAGAGTCTTTCTACCCATCCACACCTTAGATTCTAAATAAATTAATTTTGAGCTATTAATAACCGAATATGACTTTATTATAAAATAATATTTTTATTTTTTCCAAAGGTGCCCCTCTCCTCCATTATAAAAGGGCACCTCCTCCCTCTCTTCCTCACACCACATTGAGCCTTCATGCTCGAACAACCCCTGACAAATTCTTTTCTCCTCTTCCCAAGAAAATCCTAGAGGTCCTGGTCTTCTTCAAAGACCAATTTTAGTGCCTTAAGAGGAGGTATCAAAGAGGCGCTTCAAAGAAGTGGTAATGTTTGTTACCAATTCATTCAACTGTATTTCTTTTTCCACTTCTTCTTATTTAGTTGTTTCATTATGAAGTAATAACATCAGTGTCACCCATATACTGATATGTTATTATAAGTATGAAACAACCACATTTCATCATCTATCCATCCTACGGAAAATGAAATCACCGCACGTGCATACATACAGAATACCATCTCTACGCCATGGTGTAATCTATTTTTCACCACCACCTTACATGGATGGGTATAATGGTGTAAATAATAACTATATATGAATATTGTAAAGTGATATTGATTCTGTAATAGTATACATACACTCCAATACAATTCCACGATCATGGAAACGATATCATCGCTCGTGCGTACGTACGGAATATCGTCTCCACGACGCGATGAGACTCATTCTCAATGATTAACCATTCACGAATGATTATAAAGTATATATAATAAGTAATCATGAAATATATGACATAATAATGATACTGTATTTATGTATATATATATATATATATATGTGTTTTTCATCCAATTAATTCCATTCAATTCAATGAGGAAATGAAAACAACGTTCATGCGTACGTACGACCCACCGTCTCTATGAACGGTTTATTTCTTTCCATTTATCGATCTATTATATATATGTATATTCTGAATATAAATTATATATAAATCACGTTTTATTTTCTGGAATTAAGTAATCATGATCCAAGTAATCATATGAATAATTACAAGTCAAAACATGGACGATAAATAAAACGATTTTACCCAAAATGCTCTTTAACATGGAATTTACAAAAGAATGGGTAATATAAAGTCATAAGTTTACCATATATGATATAATAACAATGAATATGATTCTATAATAAGTCAATGACATTATTCAAATCATTATAAAGGAGGTTCGGATATGTACGAAGCATATCGGACATAAGGTAAGGGATAACTTTTCCAATCTTGTTCTTATCCGAGATTATTTATTCATAAGTATTTAATGGGGTTATTATTCTAATCCATTTCCATGTTTGCTAAAAATGGTTTCATGTATGTTTAATGTCCTTTTTACCAATTTTTGACTTTTACTACATGGTTTGTCTATAATCTTTCTTTTATGAAGTACTTTTAGACTTTTCTGGCAAAAGTACAAGAAGAATGTTTTTTTAACTTATATGGAACGAACAGATTTTTAAGGTTTTATAAAGCCTTATTTTCATGAGGATTCATCCAAAAGATTTTAGGACTATTTTCAACAAAATCCTTTTTTTTTAAATTTCATCACATTTTGTGAAAAGAAAATTATTTTGAATAAGAAAGGATATTTTCCTCAAGAGTTCATTTCAATTATTTTATCAAAACCATTTTTCATCTAAGATTACATTATTTCATATGTGTATGATTCAGGTATCATGTATCTATGATTTACATGGTTTCACTTTTCTTATTATGAAATGATATCTGTTTCTTTTATATGGATTATGTGATGATTGGATGATTTTTATGAAACCCATTTTATTCGTTGGATTATTATGAATGATGTATGTTTATTTTGTTGAATAAGTAAGAATGATTTAATTATGAGATGGGTGGGACCTATATCTCCCTCCAATTCATTGGGTAAGGATTTCTATCTCATGAGATAGGGATGGATGGAATGGTAAGTCAATCCGGTTCAGTATTATAGGACTGGAACGAGGAGTGAACTCGATTTAGAAAGGGACTTTGTCCACTAAGTTGGTCTTGGCAGCAAAGCCATGGCTACTATAGAAATCATTACATGTGCTTAATGGATTCCATAATTACATGTTTTTTTACCATGATATTTTATCATGGTTTATGTTCCATAATGATCTATGCCTTATGTACTTCCATGTTTTATGTTGTTTCTCATGATTTTGATGTTTAAACATTATGTTCATGTTTTTAAGTTCAAATGTATATGGTATGTTTTATTTTATCCATGCTTACCCTTACTGAGAATTTGAGCTCACCCTTTTTATGTCTTATTTTCCCCCAGGATTAAAAGAAAGGTTTTAGGTAAGGAAACAAAAAGTAGAAGATCTTTATGGGAGATGTTGGAGATATTTCACCACGATTAGAAGATTACGTTCCAAGTTTCCAAAGACACTAAACTATTAAGGTCCTTGTGTGTCTATTTTTGTTATGTATTAAGTATTCTGAAAAAAGTAATGTAATGTCCATGTACGTCAAGCTTTGGGTCTCTATAGCTTATACAATGGCAAGGAATTAATGCAGTGTTTTCATGTTTGAAACATGGGATTTATAAAAAGTGGCCAAGGAACACCCAACGATGAATCTAGATATGGGATTGGTTAGAGGAAAATGATTTATTTTCACTTAAATTTTATTCATATTTGGTAAAAAAATTATAGGAGTCTGTGTTTAAGGTTCTCGAGGTGGAGTTTTGCGGTGACCGAGTAGTATTTAGTGATGACCTTGATTGTTATCCTAAGAATACAGAACATCGGGAGTTCTTCTAGGGTAAGAATTTCATCAATTATATAATGGAAGAGATGGTTTTATTAGAGTACCATAGACCACATTTAATGGAATAATTGTCCTTTAAAAAGACACACTATGCTTTAAGCGATCCATATTCGTTTCCTCAATTAAAGCATGCAATCATAGAATTTGTTTAACGATTTGGTATTCTATAAGTAGAAGTCCAAACACTGTATTCCTAGTGATTTTCATCAACCACTACATTTTCTTCAGTGGAAGTGGTATAAAATTTTGATGTACTACATTAACAGTTTACCAAGAGTATATAGAACCTATTATGGTATATGTTTGATAATGGATCTTTTCTTGAAATCTTCACCCTTTTAGTGATCAGGGAGTCGAGCATAGTGGGGTTTTTATCGAGGCAGTATCTAGAGGAGTTGGTCTGACTACACATTGTCCGATAGATATAAATCGATAAAAAATATCCTTCTCTTACCTCCATATTTTGGAGAGGTCTCCATACTTATTTTGGATCTTAGTTATTCCTTAGAACTTGTTTCCATCCATAAATGTATGTTCAGAAAGAAAAAACTATCTTAACTCTTGAAGACATGGTTCAGTAATGTGACATGGATTTTGGAGGTTTAGGGAACCTGTACCTTCCCTTGTTTGAGTATTCTTACAATAATATTCTCAACTCCACCATTGGTATAGAAGCATTGGATTTTTTTACAACTAAAATTTTCATTTTCCCTTATGCTAGAATGGAATCAGATAAGTAGAATTTATTTGAACAATATTTTTAGCACCCCTAGTTTTAGGTAACCCTTTATATATGTATATTAAGTATGTATAGTTTTCAGGATATTATTTTTATGGTTTGAATGAGTTTCAGGATGTTTTGAGGATTTTCTATAGGTTCATGGTTTGAGTAAAATTAATATTTACGATGAAACACCTCTACAAAACCATGAAATGTGTAACGAATGATACAAGGCAAGCACAATGTTAGGAACATGATCTGAAAATCAATGCATCCAACCAAAATAAACCGTGTGAAGTGGAATAGTGGTTTCTATCATGGTTAGTGCATGGTTTGTTCAAATCGTGGGATCTAATAATGTGATGTTCTTCTTTTGAAAGTGACTCATTCCATGTTAGCACATTGTTTTCATAATAATGCACCATAACCACACATATATAAAAGATAGAACTGTAAATTGATGTTATAAATCAGTTTATCTCTTCAATACCTCATTTTTTTCTTAATATATACCTACCAATATTTCCTCTCCCCACAACGGCTGTGTTGACCCTTCCTCTTGATCTAGGATCAAAATGTTCATAATTCTTTTTTAGTTGTTGTCCTGAATTCCTTAGTAAGTACCCATTCTTATTATTTTCCATCAGTTTTCATCATCTTACCTAAGGTGGATACATGTATCTAATCCATTGGTGATAGATCTTTGGTGGTTGATGTTAATCATAATTAAATATGGTTTTTTTTATTAGGTAACAAAATCTAATGTGGGTGTTTGGAGTTTCAAACTAGTTTTGTTGAAAATGATATTTCATTATTCATTTTCACCTATTTTTGGAAACTATGGGGATTAACCCTCATCCCCTCATTATAAAACATAAAGGTTCTATTCAAAATTGTTTTAATTTAATGGAATTTACTGCAAAATTGATGTGCAATTATTTGTGGAAACCATATTATGTGAGGGTATGGAGAATTTTGGGAATTGGTTATTGTGAAAAGAACATTGTTTCATGTATTAAAATGATCTTTTAAAATATTGATTTATTTGATTCATGCAAACCGATTGATAGAAATTTTTTCAATAAAATAATTTTTTTTATATAAATTCATTTTCATTGTTAGCTTAGCATGAGTTTTTTGGAATACATGTTTAGTGTTAGTTTATGTTATCAATATGATCCTGTATAAGGGGAGTATACCATTAGGCTACAAGGTACGTAATCCTAGATTTAGGGAGGACTCCATTAGGGCATAAGAATATTGGGCACAAATGAGGACTTGGTGTATGGGTATAGAACCACTCATTATTATGGAACTATCATTGGAAGAGGATTTTGTGGCTTTGTGTGTGAATTGTGGGATTGGTAGGCCAAAAATGAGTGTGAAATAGTTTAAATAATTATTTGGTTTAATTTAATGGAAATGATTTTGGTTTGGAATTTATAATGGAATTTATATAAAAAATTTATGTGTTTTGAAATTGTTTAATATAAACTATTTCATCTAAATGTTATAATTTATTCAATCCATGTGGAATGAGTAAGAAAGTCATCTTGGGGAACCTTTTACTTTTTTACTCACAAACTTCTTGGGAACATTGGTGTGTTTTCAAATATTGTTTAGAAAGTCATGGGTAATAGAAATGTATCTCCTTTAATTGGTGTTTATTTTGGATACATTGGGTATGGATTGTGGAGTTAGATCATAGATCCTATTGGGATCAATAAAATTTATATATTAAGAGACATTTAGTTTTTATGTATTTGTCTTCTATATTTTATTCCGATTCTAGTTGGTTTCCTCTTGTATTTGATATATTATAAGGAGTAGTATTTTTTTGCTGTCATTTGGTTTTAATTTAATTATTGTAACATTGTTTTCATGCATCATATAGTGGTTTTTTGGATAGGGTATATGTGGTTGTTGTGGTTTAATTTTAATTATGAAAATTATCCCCTAATTTTATTTAATCCCTTGGAATTTATTAACATCCATTACAATCTTTGGGATTCCACCAATTCCCTTACAATGTCTAACTCACATTCCAAGCCAATAGGGAGTTGAGAGAAGTTATGAAACTTGTACAAATACGAAATTGATGATTTATTTAATTTTTGAGATGAATAAGGATGAAAATTATCATTGGAAATAATATGAAGATCATATAAGGAGACATATGGAGATAGAAATTGGAGACCACATGTTTTAGAAGGTGAGTCCTAATTATGGGAAGGGATGGTTTGGTATTGGGACTTATATTTCTCCAAGGTTGTTTTTTCCTTTTCAGGTGTTTGATCATAGCATATCAGATATCACTTCCCCAAAATATGAGAATAATACATTATTTCTTCCACATGTCACATCTTCATATTTATCTTCATTATGAATATCTCATCATCTATTAGGTTAGGATCTATTTTTATGATGAGGAATCATTCAAGTTGCGGCCTATATAGATTCAGGTCTTCTAGGTGAGTCTGTTTCATTGGTGTGCTATTCTAATGGTTTGTGTCTTGGGGTGTTACAATAGAATTGAGAATAATACCTAATAATGTGAGTTTCAAATGTTTTTTCAATACCCCATGCTATTTTATGTTTATCACTTTTATTTTAACATTTTTCTCATGTGGATGTTGATATTTCTTTTTTATGATATGGTTACCTTGTGTTTATTATTGGTAACCTTGATCATATTTGTGCGGTATCTCCCCTACTGGTTTTCCCTTTTTCATGCGGTTATTCTTATTTAATTAAATGATGTGGTTATGATCCTATGATTTCGATATCCTTGAGAGTTATTTCATAGGTTTGATATAATAACACATAGTTTATAAATTATATTTTTCTCTTGAAATAAATATATTTCATAATATACTATAATGAAGATGAAGAAATTGTTAATAAATATTTTTATATTTATCGGCAATGAAACAAAATAAAATTATAAATAAAACAATAATAAATAAAAATAAACCAGAAAATTTAAAATTAGAAAATATGGATACCCCCAATCTACTCAAAACATCACCCTCACTTCCAAAAGTAATGAGAATAATAAAATGGATGTTATATATAAAAATTAAAGAAAATATAAATTATTAACCATGATTGTAATTGAGTTAAATATTGAGTTAAATAATGAAGTGATATTGGTAATATGTATGGTGTCCATTGAAATAGCAATATACCCATTTGGAATAGTACATCATAGATAGGAATAGTAACTGAATTTTTCTTTAATAATTTGACAAAAATTAATAAAAAATAATATAAATTATCTTTATAATTTTCAAATTATGTAAATATTAGTATAATAATTATTATAAATAATCATTATTACAGGACTCAAATAAAATATATGGACAATTTTAATAAACTATATTTTAATGTATTTCATAAAAGATATAATTTTATTTTTAAAAATTAAAATTAAATATTTTAGAAAATTATATTAATAAAAGGAATACCATTTTTGTGATCATCACATCGATATTTTCCAAGAATTAGTTTTTGGTAATTTTATGAAATAATTCAATTTTTTGGTGATTACTGGGAAAATAGTTTTTCACGTAACCAGTATATGTTAAATTAAAAATATCATGTTTTAAATATGGCCTAAAACTTTCTATAACAATAATTTTGGAAATTAAATATTTAATTTCATAATTTATTCAAAAAAAAAATTAAAATTTATTTTTAACCTGAAAAGAACTTTCTAAAACCTAAAGTCAAAAATATAAGGTAAAATGGACATCCCTATCTAAATTTATAGTATAAATCATGTGCTTTGACTCGACATCTGTCTCAGGGTCATATTCCATGCTCAGAATACCCTATGTACCTAATTTAGTCTATTTTATTTCCATAAATGTATGGTAAAGTGGACATCTCCATCTAAATTTTTAGTATGAGGGACCCCGTGAAGTCATTCTATCTGACGGATATACAACCTACTGATACCATACACATTTAATTTCTTCATTAATCAGTTGGAAATGTATATCCTTTGTTATATTTTCAATAACTAACAAACTTGATTGTTTAACTCTAGGTGACCTACGAAAATCTATCCAAAAATTGATCCCAAAATCATTCCATTTCCACTTAGGAATGGGTATATTTTGTAAATGTTTAGATGGTCACTAGTGTTCCGCGTTCACTTTTTAATTGGTGCCACTTCTTCAAAAAAACCAGCTACATCTCTCTTCATACTCAGTCACTAATACTAATGATGTAAATCCCAAAATATCATATTGATCTTAGGTTTTACTTCCAAGTCTAATGCATGAAAACATTGTATCAGCTCCCTGTATAGGTCTGTTGATACCCATACCAAACCATGTTATCATAGGATCTCATCCTCACCCACTGTCTATCCATGATGAGGTTCCTCAATTACCATACTCTCCCATAGGTCAAGGCCCTCGAAGTCTGATAGGTTCCTCATCCTCAATCCATCTAGAAGGGTAGTGGTTACAGTTAGGGATGATAGAAAACTGTTCCCCTATCTATTTTACACCTCCAAGTGAATTTTAATGAAAACATCTATAAGTTAACACTCACTATATACCTACTCCACTACCTATTTCTGAGTCTTCAGGGTCAGTGCATCATCCACATCATTTATTTTTCCTAGTGTAAAATCAAGTTCGAAGTCGAACCCTTTATGGTATTTGATCCACCATCAATAACTCAAATTCAGATCATGCCAAGTAAAAATATATCTATGGATCTTTTGGACTATGTATAACACAAAACACTCTCCATGTATGTAATACCTCCAACATCACAATGCATGAACAACTACACCTATCATGAGATCATGTTTCCAATAATTCGAATCATGAGTCCTCAACTATGAAGACCTATATTAAATGACTCTATTTCCAAACATAAGAACTTATACTTTCCTGATACTTGATAAATCATTTTACATAGTGTAAATCCTACCCCACTCTGAAAAAAATCATTATAAACACAAAATTAAATCTCCCTTTAATGTTTTTATTTTCTGTCTCATTAAAATATGACCCTAAGAACTTCACACCCTTCATTATCAATCTCTTCAATGGTGTTTCTATGACAAGAAAGGTCATATTTGAAATTCCTATAGTAACCATACATCCCTAAGAAACTACATACCTCAATGATGTTCGTGGGATACTTCCGGGAAACAATAACTATCACCTTCTCTAGGCCTATTTATACTTCAATATCTGATATGATTTGATCCAGGTAGTGAATCTAATCTATACACAAGTGACACTAAGTTATATTAGAAACTAACTGATCCTCCATTTGTGTATTTGATATTATCTTAATATGTTTTTCATGGTTATGTAGATTGTTATAATACACCCTGATAACAACCATTAAACCAACCATAGACGAGTATAATAAGGATATAAGACATGATTCATCAATATAATGAACACTACTTGCATGTTTGTGAGACTTAATAGTATAACCATATACTCATATAGACCATTCCTACTGAAACAATTATTGTGGGGTATCTCTGATAGTCAAATACACACATGGTGATAATATGATATCAAATAAATCTTTGAGAGGACCTGGGATCCTTTTATCTAGTCGAATAGATCATTTATCCCTGGAAAGGGATACCATGTCATAACCATTAATAGGTAAATCTTATGGTATTCCAAGCATATCATTAGGGTTATTTCCTCCATTTTTTAAAAATAGGACAGACAAAACATTTAGAGAATTACTGGGTCAATAAAACCCCTTTGACTCAAAATTATCTAGTGGCCTATTGATCTCTTCTATATCTATATTAGACATCCCTTATGGGGAATGAATACAGATGCCGCTCCTATCACATGCTCAATAGAGAACTCCACCTATCTCATTACAAGTAATCCATAGAAATCATTTATGATCATATCCTTGAAATTAACCACAAATAGAGAGAAATTAGTCAAACATGTTCCTTGATCATGTAGACATATACTCTAAATCATGGTTTTCATCCAACCCAACCCATAATTATCATGTCCTGATTTGTTTTAATAGACATCACATTCACCCTTTTGAATAAACTCTCTTCCCTCCGCATTTTTAAAATTTACCCTTCATAGATAATAGTCAATAAATTCATGAATGGAAACCAACCTATATATAATGGGAATGATTTAAAAACCAATCATCTCGAGGACATTGAGGTCCAATAAGATCTAACACCCGCCAATCTCAAAGGCAAACTCCCTTCATTGACACACACCCACTATTCAAATCCCCAACGGAGATTCTGTCATCATGAAACAATTATAAGTATAAAAATAATCTCATGGGTCTCAAAAATTTATACAGATACAAATAATTGAGATTTCCATGTATCAAAAAGTGTATAAGATAATGTGGAGGATACTAGAATATTACCTATGAAAGTAGAAGGCATGGGATCCTACTTTTAATGGGTTTAATGCACTGTTTATATATGGCCTAAACTGTTTCCATGTGATACATCATCGCTACCCTGATATAATAATCCATAATTTCATGACATAATTGTCTTCTCAATACTACGAATATCAATACAACCATCTCTTGATTGGCCAGTTGTACTGAATAACCCTACTTGATGAGAAGCTTTTGACCGCACTCTTGAACATGGAGTCAGTTCAGACCCTCTGTCACTATCTGCTAGGGGAAACATTATGTAGAAATGTTTTATATGACCCATATTACTACTATATTAGCACTTGACTGGGTCCCTCATACATTGTTTCCCCATATATCATGACATACCACACCAGCATCACCTCACCTGGATACCTGAAGATGTGTTTTGAATGCTAATATCACCTCGTGGAAACTCCAAATGATATTTTTTAATACTGGTCGATACAGTACCAGATCAAAATTTTGAACCATCCTAACAAGTACTTACACTCCCTCTCATGTTAATCTATGTGATCATCACTTAATTTACTATTTGAAAAAATTTATTCAGCATAAATAAATTCACTTACAAACAAATGTCACACCTGATACCATCCTCAAATCGCATAGATTTCAATAAATTCTCCCCAATCCGAAAAGGTGTGAAACAATGATGCTTAGTGAAGAAGACTATGGAATTCATAGCTAATAGTGTTCCCTACTGTATATTTATAAACTCCCCACCTTATCATCCCTAAATATATCGACATATATGTAAATGTAGAAGGTCGTATGAAAATCCTTCTATGCCATATCATGATGATGAGCTGTCTGAGTGATAACATCCCACCATCTCATTATTGAATCACGTATCCTAAGCATATGGATCTTGAAACTCCTATCAGGAGGCATCTCAAGATTCTCAATGATAGATATCCTAGACTCTATCTATGAATCCAAAACATATGTTCTTCAATCCCCTGAAAAAGAATGTAGGTACTACTTTTGGGAAACATGTGCCAACTCTTCCATAGTTGGGTTGTGAAATTTTTTATGTAGTTGAATATATACCCCCTGATGGGGACATAAAAATAAACTACAAGATTCTGTATGGAATTCATTATAGGAGGGTAAGATGTCTATATAGGTAAACCATAGTTTATACACTGGGGGCTATCTATAAGGGTACCCATGTGAATGAGTTTACTAGCGAGTCATCCAGGAATATATATACTAAAAATTTCCACCACATAATCTTCCTATTTATCCCTTGAATAAATATCTCCAATAAATTTTCCAATAAAATTTTATCTAATGGGATTAAATAGGTGATAATTCAATATTAAATAAGACTATGATATAAACATTTAATGAAATTAGTAGTGTGCTCAGGTTAGGGGTCGAAATGTCATGTACATTCATACCTAGTCATATGATGAAATCTATCAATTTGTAATGTTATAGTGATTCATCAAAAATAGTGGTAGAAAATTCTATATTGTGAATCAAATTAATTGATAAGTACCTATAGATCCAATTTATATCTATCTTTTCTCAATTCATTTTCTCTACTCAAGGTGAAAGAACCAATTTACTTATCTATTCCCACCATTTTTTAAACAATCTCATCAAGTCCTATTATTTATTCTCTACCTCAGTGATGTAATCAATGAAAAATACAGAGTAAAGTCACCTGGGTGACACAATATGGATGATTTCACTAGAAATATGGGACATGTTTAAAGGGATTTAGGATGTTTTTTCATTTTTCTAAATATTCATTTAACTTTTTTCATGATCTTCTCATATGATAACATAAATTACATTCATATGAATTCCTTCTTACCCATAAAACTAAATTTATTTAATTCTATAACATTGAAAAAATAATGGATGATGCATGAATTTTTATATTAGAAGTATTGTTCAACACTCTTATAGATATATGGTTCATTTTGTCGAACAATGTTATATTAGAGAGTATACAACCCAACTGTTTGTAGTTTTACAAGTTGTATGGATGAATCACTAGTAATTATTTAATGTAAAATTTATTATTATTATTATATAGAAATAGGTTTCAGAATAGATTTAATGTTTTGTGGTTGGATACACCATGAAAACTTCTTAGTTCCATGAATACAATATTTTGGGAACTTTTAATGTCTCATTGAGCCTGTGTATATCATATACAAGAGAACATCCTAGCAATTATAATTCATCACAACAATTTTTCCTGAAAAGCTAATCATTATAACTATGAGACCAAGAAAATTATTAATCTTCTATATTCATCTTATTAGTGATCGTTCAATGTTAGGGCTATAATAAAAAATTAGAGAAACGTCAAAATGGTTGTGTTTAGATAGAGTATATAAGGGCATTCTAGTTCATACAAATGGACATTTAATTTGAGAACTATTCATGTGTTGTATTTATTTAAGAGTCCATATATCTCTAAGAAAATGTATAATTGAATGCTAATTTTGTTCAAAAGTGTATCCTCCAAAATACCTTAAACAAATATGTTATATATGACACAGGGTGACCATTATATATTCTTCTAGGGTAATTTCAACATCTATGTTGAACCATTACTTATAGTTATGTATGATGGGTCCCACCGAATGATTATTGTGGATATATCATTAATATTACATAATTTTTTTAATTGTTTCTTATAGAAGTCATTAATAACAAAGGTAATGACCTAGTACCTTAGATATGCATCATCTTTGAAATGTGAATAATGGTTTTTTGGACTCTCATCGAGATAGACCCACTAATTAACTCCCATCATTATATCATTGGATGTAAAATGAGTGTCTAGAATATGTATTTTCTAGAGTTGTAGTGATATCATTATGAGGAGTAAGACTATGAAATTAACACAAAAATAACTCCTCAAATTTACCTTGTTAGCTTCCATTCCATGTGGCTCAAATGATGTAACATTCTGATCCATGATTTAAAAAAAACCATTCAATGATGTTCTAGAGAATTTTAGTTGGTAAAGGGTGGACCATACATATTATGGTACCAATATTTGTTAAGATACACCAGTGCATGTTGAAAATTAATACGAGAATAATTCCTTTACATATCATTGGTCTATTATAAGTATTATGGAGTTTGATGGTGATGAAGATTAACATGTATGATCTCCAAAGTGAAATTGAAATTTCTATGGGATGATCTTAGAAAACTATTTGAGTCGTATATCACATATGGTCATTACTATTAAATGATGATATTTATTCAAAGTATTATATATCACACATAGAGATCAATTTCGTCATGTATGGTGATCCCCCTTCTATAACAAATTTGGATGATAGACGCTATGATTATAAATCATCGTCATATGAGGTTGATAAAATAGATTTTACCTTAGTGGAATGGGTTTGCTGTGAAAAAATCTATAGGGCTTAGGCAATATATAAAATTTTCTCCCCAATTATGGTTCCTTTAATTGAAATTTGTTGTTCCAATAATAGATATGAATATGGAGCATCATCTCAAGGTGGAAAGGAAGTCATTGGTTACAATCAATCAGGAGAATACTCATCTTTGGTTTAGGTTTCTATCTGATAATATATCCATTGGGTTAATGACTTTCTATTTTCATTCCTTGTGATACGTTATCGAGCATTATAACAAGATTAAATACCACATTTACCGATACAAAGGGTTTGTTGATACCTAAAATCCATATTTTAAAGGAAACCCCATTGAAAAATATTGAACTTCAAATCCACTTCACCTGTGAGCCTCTTAGAAACTTTTCAATAAAAAGGATACACATCCGAAGTCTGGGTCATGATTTCTTAGAAAATAGTAACATAGTGACGAACTGATATAAGTTGAAAGGATTCCAAAATAAGTCATTTTTAATGATCTAGAGACTTTTTTTGAGATACCAATTGAGGTTATGTAATTATTATTTAGACTATATATATATCCTAATGTTTTTAAATATGGATAATATAAACATTTCATGCAGATATCATATCAATATCATATGACCTTTAATATTGTTTATATATCCCTTTCCATGTAAATATTAGTTATAATCCTAAACTCAACATCAATACCAATATTTATGAGGTTGTTCAATACACTAGAGAGCTTAAGATACTAGTACTGAATACCAACAACTGAATCCCCATTACTATTTTAGAGAATGACTATGTGAACCTATGATATATTGAAGGTGTATTTATTTTGTCTTCAAATAAGTAATGGGATTACATCAACGACCATAAATTGTTATGATGTAAATCATATATATGAATATTATATTCAAATTTATAACTTATATTAGAAATATTTAATTTCCCCTTCTTTCCAGGAATGTGGGTGAAACATTAAACCATAGAATCCCCCGGGTACACAAAGTTGGCATCCTAATTAGAATTTTGTGACTTCCCACCCGTGATGAGGAGGAACATTCATCCAAAATATAGATAAATGTAGTATTTATTGGGAAAAGATCCACTTTATATCATCCCATCTCCATGATCTTATACCTCATAAATGAGGCTACGTACAACTTCATAAATTATCATACAAAAGTGAAATGTTGAGATACCATCTAGGAATAATATTATCGGTTAGAGAGGATAGATACTGATTTTATCATTATTTCTCTACTTATTTTTTAATTCTAGGTTTTTATGTGTGTTGAATCTTAAATTTTGGAGGGGTCTCCCTTTGGGATAATCTTAAAAGATAATAAAGGGTAATACCAATATGTCCCTAGTCCTCCACTGGAGAAAGATTTAAACCAATGGGGGAGTACAGATCAATAGATACTTATCTAACTATTATTTTAATGGGACTAGTGGAAGGTATATGTATGACCTCTATGATTGATATATACATTCACCATCACCCAACTCATTATATTTCTCATGTAAGGAATTATAATTATTAGTGAAGTCACTGCCATTAGTGATGAGAAACTAAACCATATCATGTGAGCTTTACTAGTATGGGGTGGATGCAAAGAGGGAAAACCTAAACAGTTTTTCCATTAAAAGTGGTGGCCAATGCGGGTTTCTCCCATGTGGGTCCAGGCCAAGTAGGGTGATTCTATGCGGTTGTGGGATTATGTGTGGGACTACATTAAATAAATAAACATTTTTAAATCATTGTTTTCTTTAACATTTTTTTTGATAATAAAAAAATGATTAAACAATGACGTAGGATTTTTCACTGTAATGGTCATACTAAATTAGCATTCATTCACTACTGAATTTTAAATAAGTCCATATTTTGTTAATTTTTTTAAATAAATAGATTAATATATTATAAGATACGGGTTTTTACAATAATATCTTTGAGATAAAGAGATCAAATCTCCATGTAGCATATTAAAACACACAATAACATCACTACATCCCTTTTTCAATACCATCCTTGAGATAACATTCTTCTTGAAATGCATTTGTGATGAAATGATCAATGTTTGATAAATTATTGAGACTATTTATCCATTGAGGTGTCATTTTTCAAGAAAGTTAAGGCTCTCCATGTAAAATCGGTGGCATAATAGTGTTGGAATCTCACTCAAACCATATATTGTTCAATTAACCATGTATTTCCATCCACGCTGATTTGATCGATCCCATCATTTAATCCTCCAGAGATGAAACAATACCACAAATTCAATAAAGGAAACTCATGAACACACCATTTTGGTTTAAAAAAACAACCCCAAAACAAGAAAAAACCATATTCCATCTTGACACACCATCATTATTACATTTAATCCATCCACTAGGAGGTGAATTAAATAAGAAATACGAAGTGCCTCTATGAGGGAATAACATACATGAAATTTCAAATATTTTTTCATTCGACTTAAATTTTTTATGTTTTTATTTTATGTTTTTATTAATAATGTAGAAAACTGTATCATGGGAACCCTAATAGACCTTTCTAAAATGATTCATTACCTGGAGAGTCTACATTAATTCGTATGTATATTCATTTTCATTACCACACAACCAACATCATCATTCATCATCCCTCACTGATCACTCACCCAAAGATTTTCACAACCTGTCAAACCCACATCAACATTATCATATTCCTCCATTAACCCATAGAGAAATATTCCATCACATCCCTTAAAACACTATCTATTTTCAATCCATAATTATTGAAACAAGTAAAATTAATACTGAGAAAGGAATAAATTTTTAATATGACTATAAATATTATATTTTTTAAATGTGATAAATATCAGGGGCTACCTCTAGGACAATTCATGGAAGGAAGTGGTTGAACTATGTTGTTTACATTATATGCATGGTTTTCCATAAAAATATGGGTAGGATAAAACCTGCACAAGCTTTTCCCTGCCCACCTGAGATCACCCATTTTATGGTACTATCGTCCATGAGGAATGGAAAATTTGTTTTGATTAAACTTATAAGAACATTGGCCCAGTTCCATTAATATAACAATGATATATATGGATGTAATTCTTCCATGTCAAATCATTATCAGCTACTTTTCTATATATCATGTTAATTTTGAAAATGAAAACACATATCCCTATCTATAGAAACTTTATGTGAGATAAATCACCAGTGGGAGATTAAAAATATATTACCTCTTCTGGGGATCAATCGAAGACAATGAACATGGATGGGTGGATCCTTACTAACAAGCTGAGGCAATTCACAATGGTCCACAGGAAGGTTATCCTAAAAAATATATTCCAACTGCATCAATCAATGAGGTGAATAGTGTAGGAATGGTTCAAGATCTTCCACATAATCTCGTTATGTTATGGAGTGAATATTCTCTTATAATGAGAAATATTAAGGTAATGATATCAAAGTAAGTCGATTCATGATAGGTGATAAATTACCCACTAGAGGAGACACTCATATGGACTTTTAAAAAAACAGAATACTAGTCAAATTATCTAGTACTCTAGTAGAAATGGGAGAGTATGAATAAAACTTTCTATTGACTTTATTATCCATCATATAATGTTAATATTTTCTATATCACAAATGGATTTTCAATTAATACAAGTGGATCTGGAAAAGAAGGTAATCATTAACACAATCATGTTGTATGAGAACATAGAGACCAGGTTCATCTCAAACCCAAAAAAAACCATCATGATGGGGATTTGAATATCTGTTTGATTGACATAATTCAAAAAAAATCATGTCTTTTAATGAAAATATTTTTTAGTTCAGGACTCTTCCAAATTCCATTGAATCTCTTCAATGTGTTCATGTAAATATATGTAAAATTTTATCCGAAAAACAGTTGTGTGGAATATGAATATGAAGTTTTATCATCATCTCTATATTCTCATGATCGATGGTTACAAAGGAATAATTTATCGATATATATACATTTTCTTTATGGAGAAACAACATGAATGGGAACAATGGATAATATCCCAAACATGTCATACTATGTAAGAATTTGAAGCAAACTCCATTGGTCTTAGAACTATAAAACATCATGGAGAGACCAATTATATGGATATAGTGTTGGTGGAACAATTCTAGACTAGTGAAGATACCATAGTGGTGAATCACATCCATCAAATGATAACTACAATGGGAAAAAGGATTATTGGTGGACTAGATGATTCACAATAATTTTTAATATTAGAAATTTGACCCTTCTATCAAATTAGAAGGTCTATTCTCTATAGAGGAAGTACATGTTTTGGAGATGGATTCAATTGTGTGACATAACATTACATTTTCAAAAAATCGATTAATTTCTCTCCCCATTATTACATAGTTTGTGAAATATCATTACTTTTACCATCTTTATTATCCTCATTTTTAGAGATAAAGGGAGACTCTAACTTTTGGATGGTATTCTGATTTCTTTGTTAAATTAATGAATTATTTTCATTTAATAATTTGTTTTTACGATTATCCAAGTTTTATCGCATCACGATCATCAGTTCCTAACAATCTATGAAACGTTTATTGATTGATATATAGATAATTAAAAAAAGAAATTAAATTGGGATGAATCAAGTAAATCATAATATAAATATTATTGAGAAAATTAATAAATATAGATAATCCCATTATCTCACGTCCATTTTCCTTCGAATATATATATATATATGATTTTTAAACATAGAGAAATTTGTATAATTATCATATATTAGATTGAGTCTGCGATATAAAGAACTATTTAATTCATCTCCTCTTGAGAATGTACATATAGATGAATATAGGCAAGCCAAAAATGGTGGCATATTCACCATTACTCTAAGATATGTTTAGCTATCATGGATATGATATAGGGTTTACTCCTGTATATGTACTCTTGGATAGGTATATGTGTGTTAGATATAGAATTATATGTTCGATATACATATTCTATGTATGGGCCATTCGAATATAAGAGAACTGAATAAATCATCATGGTAAAGATTTTAGATGGATATTTTAGAATGATATTTATAAGCTGTAAAAAGAATAAATCACCTTGAAATCACATCATTTTGAATTTTTCACAAGTAAGTGAAATACTATGGGAGGAAAAAATGGCTTCTATAACTTTTTCTTTGCTCGATGGACCAAGAAGAATATATTGACTTTTTCTAGGGTTTTATAGTGGGAACCAAAGGATTTTCATCATCAAATTTTATCCCTAATGTTTCCTTACTCCATTGATAGAGATTATTAATGGGTCGAGATCATATTTTTATTAGGTTAGACATTCCATATTTTCAAACCAATAATTTTCATTTCATTTCCATTTTTAATGATCATTAATTAATCCATGGTTATGTGAAGTGAATTCCATGAAACTGAAGAATTGACTTTTCCCTTGGGTTATATTTTTGATTTTCCAACCCATTTAGACTAACTGACTAAAAATTAATTTTTTGTTATTATCAAAACTCTTTTATAGTAAAGTGAGAAACCACAAAAGTTTTCTATATAATCGCATGTCAATGCAAGATTAAAAAGAATACCAGAAAAAACTACCGGACATACCCCACCCTAGAAAATGTTCCATGAAGACAAGTATTCACCAACATAGTACCCTTCAGTAAGAAGTCCCATAAAGAAGTGCATGAGCACAGAACTGATGGAAAATCAATACCCTCTTGAGCATATAAATCTAAAATACCTGCACCTGTAATGTCAACATGCTTGGAACCACTTTTGGATCCTATCCATGTGGAAAACTAGAAATATTCACCAAACATCCTACCATAGGAAAAAAGAATATCTAAAGGACTGCACAACTCTCAAAAACAATTCTGTCAAACCAATCGACCAAAGACACCAACATAAATATAACCATTAAAGAGAAACATGATATTACATGAATCCATTTCACTAAATAGTTTCCAAGAGAATGATGAAACATGTACATCTGCTAAATGCAACATCCTCTTCTCAAACTCAAAAGTAAGTCGGGCACATGATTGAATTCACTATTTAATACTAATTTTCACTCTATTGAAATCCCATACTAGGATTGAGTATTGTCTGTTGAACCATACCATTTTTTCCATATTGAGAGATACATGTAGAGACATCCTCATCATCTTATCTACCTCTTCATCACTTGTGTTGAGCAACGAGACCACTTATATAACTTCTTATTCAGAACATAAATGAAGAACCAAGTCTTGATCATCTTGTTCCCCTCCCCTCTGATGATTCAGCATCTCCAAGTAAATTTTATTGTTGCTCATCATTTTTTTTAGATTGAGTCTCTGAAGGATTAGGTTGCGAGGAGAAATCTTTCTTCCCCTTCCTCCTACTAAATCTCCTATTACTCTTTGGACTTGAATCCTCAACTTCCATGTGAACATGTCCTATCCCTTTGGTTTTCTTCACACTGACCTCATCCCCCTTGCCTAGGATAATAGAATCAGAACTCAAATTAGCCTTTGGAAGGCCTTAGACCCTATTCCACAAGGGAACTATGGAAAAAATTAAGTATGATCATCCTCCATCATCCACCATTTGAGATTCCCTTTCATGTATATGCCCACATCCACCAAGAGGAGTATTATGTTGTGTAACCAAGAAAAAATCACCATCAAGAGAAATCTGATCTATTTCATCAGAATAACTATATTGTATGAAGCCACACCACATGAATTGGGGATGATTATTAGTGTCTTATATAACAACACCCTAGATTGCACATGGAGTTCGCACAAGAGGACATCCCTCATTAGTTCTAGATTGTGATGCACCTACAAGACTAGAATGACCAAGCATGACAGTTTCATTTCCATTAGGAATCACTGTAACTGGCATGTTCCTTGCATTGAGATCACCTACCAATATGATAAATATGTCATGGAATTTTGGATCAGGAGGCAGAATAAGAGGTTGTGGCTGCCTCACCGGGTTGGTTTAATAGGAATTCAATGGATCTCTAGCTCCTAGAGGGCCTTCCAAATCATTGACCAACCTATTAGGAATTTCATTGAAACTCAGTTTAGCTGGAAACACCCCTGCTTATGTCTTCTTGATAGTTACATCAGTCACATCACTTACACCTCCCATTATTCTATCCTTTCTATTATCCACTGGTATCTTATTACTCCCACCAACAAGACCAACTGAGGCCCGAGTCACCTGAACATCCCCATGTCTCAACCCCTGCACCTGAAGAACTCCATATTGTGCTCTAGATTCGTGCATGATGTACATAAATCATACAAAGACATAAACACCATGTTCTTCTAGTAATAAAACTCCTCACCCATGGTAATCTAGATGAACTCAACTATCACATAAGATACATTGCCTTTGACACACATCCTCGGAAATATAAGATTGCACACTTCCCTGGTAGTATTATCCAAACAAAGATATCTCCCTACCATATTCCCTTGCATATGAATAATCGATTGGTTTTTAAAGGGAATAGGATTCTCAGGAAAACATACCCAAATTTGCATTGATGATGAATCATATTGAATATGAAAATATTATGAGTATTTAATGAGAATAAATTTTTGGCCATCATAGGTCCGAGGAGCACTCGACCAGGCCAGAATCAGGTCATTGTCAGAAGAAAATCATATCATGATATGTTTGTAGTCCAGCATCCCAACTGTCACTTCTTCTTGTAGACCCCATGTTTCAAAAATCCAATGATCTAAGAAGTCAAACGATGGTTGAAGATGCTTAATGTCTGAGATCAAAGATAAATGGAGACGAGAGAATACTTCAGTGAATTTAGAATTTGAGATCGACAATTGTGGGATATAATAGAAGCGTTCAATGACTTTCGGGCATAGAAAAATTTGGGGTAAAGTAGAAAAGAAGTCAGGATTCAAGAAGGAAACAAAGGGTTTTGGTAAAACACAAGAGATCAGCAGCAAAGGATCCACCCCCACTTGGGGGAGGGGGGCGTAGCAGCCATCGCCGCCTAGGGTTTCACCTGGTGAATCCCAACTCCTTGTTTTCCCTCACAAACCTATTTTGAATTATATAATATTCTTTTATAATTTTATGGTGTTAAAATTTAGGCAAGTGGGATTGATGTATAAGGTCATATAGATTTTACTTAACGAATATTTTCTCTTAAAATAAGAAAAGGGAAAAGTTAACCTAACATGAAGAAAATCTCAATTACACTTATGAATCTATTCTCATGAGGGGGTTTATCTATTTTAATGTCATATTCCTCAAACCAATTATTTTTGTAGTTTATGGTTACCAACATAGATGTAAATAGTGGATAATGATTAAGGAAATATAACCATTTCCATAGAGTGAGCGGGATTATATATAAAGGGAGCCAAAATTTTGACATGAATGAATGTCACCATTATTTCATAAACGACCACATGTATGTGGTAATATATTCCATCATATAATGATCATGTTGTAAAAGTTTCAAGTATAAGATGACATATTCGTTCATAATGAATCGATAAAATGTATAAATTAGTAACATCAAGGGAATTCAAACCCATTTGAATAATACAATATAAAAAAATTGTAAACCATAATTCAAATGTCCATATATTGAAATGATTGTATAAAACAAGTATGTAAAGGATGAATATTGAATTTTTTTTAATGAAAAACATTTCTATAATGGTTTTTGGGAATACTGAGTTAACGGAAGTTTAACCCTCTATGGTTGTATGTGTTATAAGGATATAAATAAATGTGATTACCATGGAAGTGGAAGAATGAAGAAGAAAAAAATCAGGAATATCCAAGGTTTATATTGAATAAATTATCCAAATACGAAGGTTGAATCCTGAAAATTAAATGTGATGAGTGTCATATAGATAGTGGAAACCTGATCCGGTAATGAAAAGTAAATGAGGAAGGAGGTACATTGAAAATCAATGGGTTAATTTTGAAATTTTGAATTTTTAGAAAATATATAATAAAACATTTTTTTTTCAGATGGTAATAAAAGACGTTATATAATAATTCATGGGTATCCTTATATACAACCCCATTGTATTGTTACTTGGAGTCTCTTATATATATTTTATAATCTGACGGGGACTATGAAAAACTTCTCTATAAAGCATCATACCTATTGTCATAGTTGTATCATGGTTGATACTAATTATTCTTCAACATTTTACACTATCCTATTTTCATTTAAATTTAATTTATTGATCTCTATCTCTCAAGAACTCCAAATTCAACTAAAACCATATAATAATAAACATAAAATAAATACCAATGACCTAGCGGGTGAAACATTTCACCACACTATGACACTTTTTACTCCCATAAAGACATTAAGGCTAGGATTCCACCAAATGATATTGAAAATTCTCATTCACCTAGGCTTCCCACTCTCATGTCTTATAGATATCATAGAAAAATTCCAAAATAGAAGGACTAACATAATTTATTTACCCCAGAAAATAATGTATAAATGATATAGAATACGAATAACAAGGTCAACTATATAAGTTTCAGGTTCCATATCATAAAAATCTGATTCCACCACATGAGATGGATATATGTGGTACTTATTGAACTAGAAAATGTAGAATACATTATGAATATTGGTCATAATTCTTGACATGGTGACTCATTATTCCATCCTATAGAGATACAACATAATATCTGAATTCATAGAATAATAGTGCATCAACTTTCCTATCCTTCCTATATGATTATTCCCTAACAAAGGTGATACATTAAGAAAAAAATAATAAACTATATTAAACTCTAGTGGATGAAGATATTTTTAAATATAAGTTTCATGACACTTTTATCAACCAGTAACATTTTTAGAATCAGTAGAACCATTTTATCTGTCTCTACAATCATTATTGGTCCCTAAAATAAATTCTCTCCCAACTGAGACCAACATAAAGGGTACTAGCATAATGTTCTAGCTTGAGATGAGGAGAGCTTATACCTGGATGATACCTATTCCATTATTGAGTGAGTAATGAGAGAAGAAAGAAATTAAAAGGTAATATGGTTTGATTAATAATTTCTTAATTATAATAAAATAGGGTAAGTCGCATGTTTTGCTTATATGATTTTCTAAACTATTTTCAAACTATATAGTGATACATTTATAGAATAGTTAAATTGTATAACAAAAAATATTTATATAACTATAAAAAATAACTCTAGAATCCCCCACCCTCATTTTCAGGGTTTGTTCCACAGTTACTTCTAAAAATTTGCTAGCTTTGTACACCATATCTTTTTCCCAAAAATTTACGTTTTCTATATCTCACTATTAATAACTATAAAAATGGATTAACCCATTATAAAATTTAAAAATTGCATACCAGTGACCCTATGGGTGTCATATACCACCATAAAATAATTTTATTTTCAACATATTATTCCCTACTCAAATATTACTTACAATAAATCAAATTTATTTTATATTTTGTTTTGAATAACCCTCAAGATTGATTTCATGGTTCATTGAATAATTTTTCACATAAATATTTGTGTAATATATTGTTTTTTTCAATCATAATCATAAAATCATTCTCTATGTTTCATTAGTTGTATGCCTCTAATATATTTTGATGAATTTCATCTTTTTCCTCATAGTTTTCTTGAAAAATATATGCTTTATCTGATTATAATCATATAATAGTATGATTTAATATTTTTATAAGAACATATCAACATGTGTAATTAAAACACCAGGAATAGTATAAACTAAATAAAAAATATTTGATGCTTTTTTATTCTTTTTTCTATAGGGATTTTAAGTCCAATTATTGATCATGCATACATTACAATGTTTTTCCTATCTCTTTTTTGATTAAAAATAGAAATAACAACTTTATTACTTGACATTTTTTATATGATTCATTTTTTATCTTATCAAATCTATTAATTTTACAATATATATGTTCTTTAATTCATGAGAAAACAATAATTCACTTTATTTATCATTTGATAATGATTATCAATTTTACACCATCCTAAAAAAATATTTTTTTATCCACATAATTATTAAATATCTATTAAATAAAAATTTCTTTCATATGTCGCATTATAAACATGGATTCTACTCAAGAGATTATGTCAAATACCGTTAATATATTATACATTCATAATGTTTAACTCATCAAAATTAATCATTTTTTTTCACTTCGCTTAAAGTTTGAAGTTCCATAGTTTCAAAAACAACAATCCATGTACACAATCCATAATATTCTTCTATAATAAAAGATATAATTCCACTAGCTATAACCAATATAATTATATTCTTTCTAACCAGAAACATTATTTAATCAAATATGGCCTTATTCAATTTATCTTATCATCAATCAATGAATTTATTTATTGAGTTAAGGCATAAGTCAATATCACATTAATATTTCAAAAAAATAACTAATGGAATATTTTACTTCTTCTTCTAAGAGATATAATTTAATCTCCAATGGGTTAGAGTTCATTACATAATTTATTATTATCCTAAATCATGGAATGGTTTTATTTCATATTTGAATAAAAATTTAAACATAACCGGTATGACCAAAATATATGTATTGGAAAGAATATATTTTTTTTATAAATTCTTATTTTAGTGGAAGATTATGTTAGTATTTTAATTTATTATCAACCTAGTCACCTTATATATTTCATTTTAGCTCATCCAATTAGGACACATAGTTACCTAAACAAAAACAAAATTTTCATTTCCTTATGGTTATTAATTTATTTCATTTTAGAAACATGTTCTATACTCCATAGTAGTTGTTAAATCATTGAGTCACGCTTTACTAATAAGTTCATGAGTTTTAATAAATAATTTTATGTTCATTATCTATCTTTTAAATGTTAAAATTATATATGATTCACCCTCATATCTAATTCAAATATTTAGCCAATTATTGGAACCTTGATCACCTAATCGCCTCTCATATTTCATATATTCTACATTAACTAATTATTTAATTTCATCATTCAATAACATCATAATTTGATCTTTCTCCTTTATCATTAAACTCAATTTCAAACATTATTATAAATATAACCACCACATCCTAAATAATTTGGACATTCTTTCCAATCACTACAATATTGTGTTCATGGTCATTGATTACATTAGCTTGCCCCTAATTTTTATTCTTCATGTGAAAAACTTCAATAGATATTTCTTATAATGCCAATTATTATTACAATAAATTTATTAATCTTCAGATATTATATTTAATTTAATCAAAATATTCCAAATACACTTTCAAAAGACCACCATTAATGTTTTTCTTTTATATATAAAGCTCATCTTATGTTCCGTTACATTTATCGTTTTGATTAGTATCACCATTGAATTTTTTTTTTAAAATATCCTTTTTTATTATAATTTTCTCAATATCTCTATATTGGAATACAGAAAATTGAATTTAAACATAATTTATCATACCTAAAGAAAAAAATTATCATTGTATTGTACTATATATACAAAATTGTTTTGAAAAAAAATTAATTTATTGGTTTTTTATGATATATAATTTCGTTTAGGGGGAAATTTATTTTGAAATTTTGTTAGTAGTAAAACTAACAATCTCAGCATCACACCTCAATAAAAACCTTACGATAATGTACCCAATTTTTTCACATTTAATAAGATAATTACAGCTTTCCCTGAAATCTTCCTTTACAACTCATGAACTTACTTGTAGTGAGTATGAGGAAGTCATCCCTTAAATATACTTATTAATCTCCACCTTTATTGATATCATGTTTAATAATTAATTTTAAATTCATTTATTCATATATGTAGTGTTTTCATAGATTTACTTTGATATCATAATGTACCAATATAATTTGAAATTAATAATAAAAAAAACAACAAATTTATTATTATGAAGTGTCGTGGTCATAGGATTTTTTAAAGGTGGATTTATATATTTTATTTTTTTCTAGATATCAATATCCATTATTTCATCACTATTTCCATCAATATATCCCAAAACATAAATGATGTAGTAGAAGTAAGACATTAGTTGTTTCATTTGGATACATTATCAAGTCATCAAAACTACCATGAAGTATTTTTAAATTTTTTATTTACCATTTAATATCAATTATATATGTAATAAATATTTTATCTCTTGACATTCAAATATTTACATATAACCACAATTATTTATATCTAACTTCAAATATATCTATATAACGAATTTCCTCCCTTTTAATATATTTTGAGAATATTGTTATCTATTTTTTCAGTGAATTGTTTTTAATATTATATGTTTCAATTGAATTTGTTATATTAATGAAAATAACTTTTCCAAGATATCGTAAATTAGTTCTCATGTTATTAATAAATAACTAGAAATTACACTCAGCAAATCGTGGAGACACCTTTTTTATGATTATATTTTCATTGTGAAATGACAAAATTATATTGTAACTATAGGAAAAAAATTAGATATAACATATATTATGATAACCAATATGATAAAAAACCTAAAAATTTGGATGTATTGAGGTGTCAAAAATTACCTTCATAAAAAAAAAACTTTTTTCACATTACAGATTATTCATGAACCCACAAAATCAAACTAAAAATCCACAACATCAATTTTTTTTAAAAATAATAAATAATGATACTATAATATTACATGGTTAAAAAAAATTGGATACATCCATAGTTCATATACAAATTCTGTATTGATATTCATATGATAAACTAAATCATTATCTTGATCAAATTATTTTAGATCAACTAACGATTGATTCCAATGGACATGGCCTACTCTTATATGTCCAAGAACTATTTGAAGATAAGGTTCCAAAAATATATAACACACAAGTTAATCATAAAAAAATATCATGTTAGGAATCAATACCCCAAATAAAAATTAGTTCCACTATAGCTCGAGCTCCATAAAATGGTCCAAAAAAATAATTTCCATTATTTCCATTTAAATTTCCAAAATAAACTCCCCATGATTCAATATTGAATAATGTTACTCACTTTTAGTTTATTTCTCCTATAATTATTTATTTTTCTAATTTTCCATATTTAAAACACTTTACCAATAATCTCTTAAAACATATGTTCTAACCCACCATCATAGGGATACCCTCACAGACTAGTAGTAATTTCAAACCCCCCAAATCCCATATCTAATAGTCTATGTGTTTGTGAGTAGCATCAAGGGTATAAAACTGAAAAATAGGTAGGATTACAGTAATATCCCAAGAAAAACTAAACCCAAACCACCAATAAAATCTATTTAATTATTGTTCAACGATAATATTTTTAAAACCATAGTGTTATGTATATTTATAATTATATAATCATAAATAATAAATATTAAATTCATTATATTTAGAGACTTTGAATTCTAGAAAACTCCACAAGAACTACCATAAATGAAAGTAAAATCTACATCATATTATCCTTCAAACTAGTTAAAAATTGTTGATCAGTGAGAAACTGGGATAACTCAGTGGGATTATCCATCTTATAAAATCAGCATCCATGTGAAATAATTATAAAAGAGTACAAAATTTTGATTTTAAAAAAGAAAAACATAACCAAAAATAAAAACTGGATAAACATTAGAAGTAAAATTAATGAACCCCACATTCCCCATTGAATTCCACAACATCCATTATTTATTTGAATAGTTTCAACCATTTTTACAATTTTTGATTCCTAAACAATAACGAGTCAACAAATTTTATGAATTCTATAGAAAAAAATTGATTTCATCAATATAATTAATATCATTATAACAAACCAATTAATGGGTCATGGAATATTGACACTCATTATAACCTATCATACTAGAGTCATTATATCCTAACTAATTGGTAATAAGTAGAATTAACTTCCCCCATATCACCAAGAATGGGAGAATGAAACAAGAAAACACCACATTATCAACCTTCTCTCACACGAAAAACCAGACCTTATACCATGTATCCCTATAAAATAGTAGCCTAACTATAATAAAAATCATCCACACACACACAAAAACACAACACCACAACATACATTCATATTCCAAATACATATTGGTGAGTATTATAAAATATGAATTCAAAAAAACTTTTGACATCCTCCTTCAATATATTCCCAAATTGATTTATTATCATAATAATATAATCATCTGAGTAGTAATGTATCATGAAAATGTTGGAATTTACCTCATTTAGTCACTCTTTTATGATATATCCTTTCTCTGAATACCCACCAGAACCTCATATCCAAATCAATTAAAATATTATATAGAAATCATAATACATTAAAAACCATAAGTTTATACCCACTATAATCCATAATAATTCATACATATTTACATTTAGAATCTACTACCCATTAAATTATTCTCATAATACTCTTTTACCACATCATATTAATAAATCTTATTTCTTAATATCATTAAACAATATTACATCCATACACAACAACAACAATTTCTCCCAGAAAAATATTCACTAATAGCATAGGAAAACTCATATGGATTAAGAAGTCAAAAATTAAAAAATTTTACACTTTAAACATAATTTTCATTCCCATAATTTAATATTTAGTTGCCTCATTATGTTTATTATACCATACATATTCACATACTTAAATTCAAACCTTTCTTCGAAACATATCTCATTTTATTCTATCCATTCATCGTTAATCAAATTTATTCCAGACATGTTTGTTTATGATCAACATTCTCATTGCTTCATTTTAATTATGTTTTCACTGGACATTAATCATTATAATAGTAATAACATATTCATACATTTTAATGCATAGTTTTCATCCCATTATTTTTACATGTAACCCCACACATCATCCTATAAACTAACAACCTAAGATGAGTTATCCACCCATTTTCATATCGACACACGTACCATCTCTTTCCCAACTCAGGATAGAACATTAATAATAGAAAGTACAATAGATTGACCTATAAGATCATCACCAAACACAAAAATCTAATGTGACCATTTTTGAATAACATAAACTCAAAACACCATCACATTTAAAAAACCAAATTAACTCATTTATTTGACAACTAAAAAAGAAAATAGAATATCAACAAACAACAAACACAACGCTATGGAAACAAATACCTCAACTAGAACAATAATAAAGAAAAAATCACAAAATAATCACAATAAAACCCCCAAGACAAATAAAATAATTTTTTTAAAATATATTTATATTATCATGGAAGTTAATACTACATCCGCTTTTGAATTTCATAAACCAAATCCTATTAACATTATTTAATCATAAATTAGGCTATCAATGTCCTAGAAAACAACCCACCATAAGAAATCACTTCCATCCCATATAGTGAATGGATTCAATGAATCATAAAATTGTGGGGAAAATTATTTTATTAACAAGAATATATATATACCCATATAGTATAAAATAAATGAAAATATACATTATGATTCATTAAAGTACATATATTATTCCCTATATAGAAGAGAAGAAGTATTATATTAGTTTTTATTGTATTTTTATTATTTTTTATTTGAATAGTAATTACCATTCTATTTAGTTAAAAAATGGAAAACCAAATACCAACCCTAAGAAATATCTCAGCCACATAGATGAAGGATCCATATAGACATGGTAAATCCATGGATAAATGTGATTTAAAAGAGTTAAGAGTTTCATTGTGTTGTAAAGATTTGGAATTGAGAAATTCGGTTTTGTGTGGGAAACATGGAGTGGTTTCTAGCCTCTCAGGTGCAGGTCATCATGGGAGGCTATATTCAAGTTCCAAAATCATAATAACTCTATTGATTATTCATAAATTATTTTCTATTATTAATGAATGAACATATGATGTTTCATTCAATGTGTAACTCATCTATTTGATGCTTTATTCAGGAATTATTTGAAAAACATAGACACATGAAAGCCCATCATGAAACCAAGATAGCCCACCTCATGTTCTACTTCCCAAAAAATAGATTTTTTATGTTATCAATACAACAAAAATATTTTTAAGATCATGTTTTGGATGCCTTCGAAATCTTGTGTCATGAATGTCCAGTGTAATAATTAAATGCATAAAATATTCAATACAAAACTCCATGAATGGTATTTTTAAAACATTTAAACCATATAAGATCTTACTATCATACAAATTTTCAAGAAGATAAAAATATATTTCTATTATATAACTTCATTTATAGTTAATTTCATGTTGAGTGTGTTCAGTCTACAATAATTGAGGTATAATTTTTATCAAATGGAGTTGATATTTTTTATGACTACAAAGTAAAACATCATTGAATTTTGGATGAAGTGAGGTTATGTAATGATTATTTCTCCATGATTTTAAAGAATTTTTGTTGGTGGAAAATTTTCAATAAATACCAAAATGGAATTTTTTGCATATATTGACATAGAGATAGAAAAAGTGAAATATTTATAAAAAATTTAGAGAGATTCTAAATAATTGGGAGTAAATTTTTTTTATTTTTTCAATGTGGTAACTAGCTATTTTACTCATTTTTCAATAAGGTATCCTATGAAAAGAAGAATGAGATCCATGTAAGGAATATCACAATAATGAAAAATTGTGACTAAAAATTTTATCATAATGATGATGTTTTTCGTCTTGTTTAGAAATGAACGGAATTTGAAAAATGGAATCTGATACACAAGGGACTAAAAAAATTCTAGAATTATATTATGTTAGTATAGGGAAAATAATTATTTGAATATTATATATATAAAGTGATTGTGTGAATAAATAAGACATACTTATATAGTCTGAACTGTGGAAAGAAGATATATGTAATTAATATGAATATATAGAGACCATGAAATTTGAGTGTGCGGAAATATAGTATCACAAAATAGAACTGTTATGAATCCGTGTTGAAGAGAGGGAGTTCATAAACTGTTGCACAAAGTGAGTACATGAATCAACATTTAAATAGTCAAACATAAGTAGTATCATATTGTAATGAGAAAATGTAGCTTATAAAGATACAATAATGAACAATGACTTTCCCAAATAACATTAAATTTATTATATTTTATTAATGATATTTTAGTGAACCAGTGTTCACAAAAATATGTTGTGGTGATTTAGTGGAGTCTATTCTAGTTATACGCACAGAAAATATTCAAAGATTGTACTTGGAATATCTTGAACAATAAAATAATAATAGTGAGATATTGAGTATCTTATATACATGGGTATATTTATTAACATAAAAAATTATATGGAAAGTATAGTAATTTATCATTGATGAATATAAATGTAGAAAACATTAGTATTGGTGTCATGTCATTTCCATGTATTGTGTTAAAATGAGTGGTCAAGAAGATAAATACAAACATTGAGTTATCATTATTGTAGGGAAAGTTTTACTACCATTCAAAAAAAGACAATAAACATAACAGACCATTCCAAGGTTTTGAGTTCATTCAGTTTGAAGAATGAATTGGGAAACATATTTGAGTTCATAGTGATATAATATTGATATAGAGATGCAACCATTTTCCCTTACATTGATGATATTGGAGATAACCTCAATCCTAAATAATAATCAAATCCTTCTTAAATTTAGTGTGAAGAGGTAATTAACTGGGTGTACCCCTTGGTTAATGTTTCACTAAACCCCAAATCATTTAATTTTAATGCACCACAAACTTAATGACTAATAAAGAATCATTATATCAACAAAAATAGTTTAGTACATTATATTTTAGCACATTGAAACATCATCGGTATGTTAATCATGGAATTATTCTATAGTTGTGAATGAAGTAAAATATTTTAGTTTTGTGTATTCTTTACATTCTTTCTTACTTTTATTATTTTAGTGAATATGTTTCTACAAATTTCAGTCATACATAGTTATTTCTAACATGGTAACATGATAATAAATTAGAATAAAATGAGTGAAAGGAATGTTTCATTTGGTCTTCAACCTGATTATTTCCCCGTATGAGGGTATCATATTATAATAATAAGTAGTAATGATGATAGTTCTAAAATGGTTTCCAATATATACCCTAGTTTGAGGGAATCTTAATGAACTGGTTTTAGTTATTATGGGAATTTCATCTCCGAAGGTTAATATGAATGTTCAATACAAGGAAAGAAAAAATTATGAAGAGTAGAAATAACTATAGGGAGTTTTGATATTTAAGTAAATAATTAATGTTAATTTAAAAAAATTATATATTCAATTGTTGATGAATTGAAAGATGAGTGAAATATTAAAAGAATATACTGAATATAAAGAAGGCAATGATGAAAAAATGGAAAAACAAAAAAAGTAATTAATAAATAACTCATATATTTAGTTGAACAAGAAGTAAGTAGTGGATTTCAATATAAATATTTCATAGTAAGATGGGGAAATTAAATATTTGTATGAAGCTACTAAAAATTTAAATTATAAGATTGAATCACTAGTGAAAATTTCAGTAGAATTTGAAGGTATTATAAAAATGCTATTAGATGATCACATTGTGGAATAAGTGAAAAGGATATATCACAATAATTATTATATATGTTGTAAAATGAATATATAGAAACATTATAATTCAATACATAACAAGTGAAATTGAATGTAACATAAAAAATCATTGAATCAGGTATGGTTTTGACGGAAGATCTACTAGATGATAAATAAATGTGGAAAAAATATATAAAAATAGATTATTAAAAAAAATTTGTTTTTTGATGATTAGGTATTGAAGGTGGAGGGTAAATGTGTAGAATGGATAAAAATACAAAATGGCCTGAATAATCTTCCAGGATTGAAATGTCATATGTCAGGGGTGAAGTGAAGAATTATGGAATCTAGCCAATAATATTATTCATGACATTATTATAAAGGGAATTGATTATGTGTGTTTCTAAAAGAATTTATGTTTTCCAAAAAAACATAAAAATATGATAAAAATTCCTTTAGATCATCTACTAATCAACCTACTTCTAGGCCATGGAAAAAGTTCGATTACTATCCAATTAATTTACTTGTACTAATGTAGTTTTAACAATTAAATAAATAAATAAATCAATATTTGAAAAAATATGGGTATATAAATATTCCATAAAGCCCGCCACATTATTAATGGTTGTAAAGGAATATCTATAAAGGGAAACTCTTCAAATGATTTCAAAATATATCAAATAATGTTTAAAAAATGAACGAATCAATTCTGTATGGTCTATTTTGAGATGAAAAAAATTAATATTTAAAGGATAATTTTGGTGTTTTAGGTTTCATTCCTACAAATCCAAAAATGTTAGGAAGAATATTTAAATTCACAAAAACTCTTAATGACTACATTTAGAGGTTAAAAATACAATGGAAATTTGAAACATTTTCTACTGATGAAATTCCCAAGGAAAAGAAGAACTATATCAATGATGATCAAATTGGAATGTTCTGAAATACTCACTGATTATTTTTTAAGATGATTTCATAATTATAATGACTCATTGTATATTCTAATGAATTTAAAACATATAACAAAGAGGATAGAAGTTGAAAATATAAAAATAGTTTTTTTTGAAAAGAAGTAACTCAATCTCAATGAACAATGAAAATAAAAATAATGGATAATGTGTATCATAAAAGAATGTTAACTAGTATGTCACATTAAGAAATAAAATATGATTAGATTTTAGTAGAAAAGTCACAATATAGATCATTATAATCTGGATATAATATTATGTAATAAATGGAGTAGGTTTTTTAAAAATGAATCAATCCATGTGAAACATTATAGAATTGGTTTTGTACAAGCTATATAAGAATAAAATTTTAAATTTAATGAGATATTTTTTAAATTGGTGACCATAATACTCTTAAATTTTTTTAATAAGGCATTAAAAAATTATATCCATATAGATAAATAGTTTGTGACTTCTTACCCTAGACAATATAGATTATTAAAAAAATTTAAAGAACCCTGACTTCATCTGGAAGAAAATATATTTTTCAGAATTATTAAATATAGAAAAATGTTTAACCTTATACCTAAAGAATTTTTAACCATATTGACATATCAATTTTAATTTTATTGATATATAGAAAAAAAACATTTAATAATGAAAATTAATTTTTTTTTATATTCTGAAGAATCTTGATTCAAATGTAAGGATGAATTCCAAATAAAATATAGTAATATTATTATGTATAATAGATATTACAAAATATCATGACTATAATTTTTTGGATGAAATGGATGATAACTAAACACCTACTACACTCCTCAAAATGATAATTATTTATTTATTCCTCTCCCAAAAAAATTATATGTTACTAATATGGGTTAAAAGTTTTTCAAGATTATCGAGGAGATTTAATCCATTAAATTGTATCTATATAAATATATTTTCCAACAATATCTGATTGTTCTGATTGTATCAAAGTAGTAATGATTATCAAATGGGGTCATCAATACACTTCATAAGTGGTATATGACTACTATAAGAAGCAGAATAAAAATCTATAAGGGATATAGTAATATTTATATATTACCTTCTTATCTATTATCATATAATACATTTTTTAATAAATAAAACTATTTTAGGGAAATAAGAATGTTGTAGAAGAAAATATCATTACAGAAATTTCATTTTCCAATACAAAAAGAATATTTCAAAATATGGGGTCAATAGCTAAATTCATTCATTTGATATTGTCGATGAGATATCTAAATATTCATTATTGTATCCAAAAATTGTGATTTCCTATAAAGGAAACAATAGAAAAATACATTAATTTATATTAAATAATATAACATGTTATAACCTTGACTTTATTTGTTTCATTGAATAGCAACTAATTTTGTGGTATAAGTGTGATCCATATAATATGGTGAACTAGGGATCTTAAAATTTTAGGTTTCTTATGAATTTTCAAAATTAACATGAGCGATATCGAAAATATTGATGTTCTTTAAAAAAGACTAATTTTCCCAATACAGAGTTTTGACTATATATTCGTAGAGGATTTTTTGACAAGTAATTACTAGTGATGAAAATAATAAAAAATCATTGATGGAATATTGATATAATTTGAAGTCTGTCAATAAATTTGAAGGTGTTAGTTTTGGGTATATAAGTATTTTTTAGGAAATTAATATATGGAGACATAATATAGTAAAATATGGAATATGAAAGAATATTTTGTTTCATATTTTATTATATTGTGTAAGGAGTATGGTAAAAAATGGGAAGTGAATATAATACCCTAAAATAAAGGAGGAAGAAGGATCCATTGTATTTTATTTACAAAGATGGAGGAAGAAGATACTATAAAATCCTTAAACCAGTATAAGCTAGATTTTATGGGATATTTTAAAAAATAAAATAAAAAGTGGATATTACTATAACCATTAGTTATTTTTTTATTTATTTACAACAAATATTGAGATTCATTATTGTATTATATTTATTTAAGCGAAACTTTATTATATGAATTTTTATTGGATATTATTAGTATTTTTGATGTGGAATAATCATTCTAGTGAGTTAAAAAATGGAAAACCACAAACCTACCCATGGAACTACCTCAACAATATGGATGATGATTTTAGTAGAAAAAGATAATACAATTGTGCTATATGATGTTTATGATATTATATTGGCTACATTGTGGGAAGTAACTAACATGGAATATGTGAGTAAATCAAAACAAATACAGGAGAGGTTCATAACATCTCATATATATAGAGGATCAAGAGGGTATATGTTAGGACTACCACCATATATAATTTATTGGATTTTTTATGAATCATTTCATCTTATTAAAAAAATGAAAAAATAAAATTTCAATCATTGTGGGTATTATCCAATTAGCATAATATTCATCATTCTTTAAAAAATAAAGCCCCATAGAAATTTGAACTGAAATGAACAATTGATATGTATATTTTAGCACCATAATAAACAAACTTACTATTATAATAACAACTTTAAGTTGATGCATACATATTAGAAGGCTCTAGAATATTATAGTGTTGAGGATATGGGTCAGAAGTAAATGCATGAAATAATAAAATTTTATTACTGTGATTTTTTTGTTACAACATCGATTTATTTTTTTTATCTATATATAAAATGAATTTCCTTGATGTTTTGAATAGATTTTTTCCAATATAACTATATTCATAGAGATGTTAACGTGGATATAATTCATGCTATGTGATGTGTGTTTAGTGTTCTATTATAATGAGGTAATATATTTTTTACCATGAAATATTATGCTTGTGCATGTCGAGTGAATTACGGTTTTTGAAAATTGTACATGACTTCTTTAGCCATATAGATAGTGAAAAAAGTCTTATAAATACCCCAACCCACTTCATTTACAATTCATATATATAGAGAAGGAGAGGGAGAGAGATGATATTGTGAAACAAAGAGGGGGATACTGAGAAAAATGAGATTCCACTATTTTCACACCAACTAAAAGGATACCAACCATGATATTCATTTACTTTTTAGGTTTAATATATGAAGAAGATGATATCTATTAAAGGAGTTCCATTTAAGTGAATATTTATTTCAAAAAATTATAGCATAAATAATAAACTTTTACACATGTGATTGATTTTGTAAATAATAATAATTAAGGGATACAACATATAGATTATTAAACATTCTTCAGGTGGTCTATTGTATTCATGTGGTGCATGTAGTATGAACGGATTGTATACATGTGGTGATTTCATGAATAAAGGTGACATTCACATGTACTATGAGGTTACATGATGAAGATATAGGTAATAAATATGATTATATATATACCATTAAATGTTTGTGGGCATGAAAAAAATACCACACAGTACAAGCTATGTGAATTTGTGTTGGATATTAAAAAATTAGGAACTATTTTTCAAAATGATTATATGAACCAACAGGTAACAAACCATATTGAATGTAGTACCATGGAGTATAATGTATCTGAAAAATGAAAATATAGGGTATTGAACTTTGAATTGATAAAGGAATATTCAATATATTATGTTAGTGTGAAGATATTTCTATAAAATATGGTTTTAAAGAAATTATTACTCAAAGGGACGTTGTAGAAGTAAGTGGATGGTATTTCAATTTAACAAACTAAAGATACGTGAATATATTACTTATAATATCCCACATAATTAATAAATAAGAAAGTGTAATCATGTATCTTGTATGTATAGATATATTTTTGTAACTAAATGGGTTATAAAGAAATTCTAGTTATCACGTCTTGTAGAATATGAAAGTAAAATACTTGAGTGCACGTGTTGCTTCATTATTTTATAAAACATTTTTGAGATTACATAAATGGGGTGTGATAACATAAGGATTTACCTTATGATCAAATGTTCATGCTCCACAAGAAATAATAAAAATCAAATTGATTTGGTTATTGCATCTCAGATAGTCATCTCTCCATGTATGTGGCCACAACTCTAGTAGATCATTCCCATCTCTCATTCCCTCCTATGCTCTCATCAGGTGGTTCCTTTACCTTACTTATAATCTGAGGACCTAGCCCACCTATTTCAAATAAGCACCCTCTTTTTTCCTAAAAATATTCCCTCCATTATCCCTCTCATAGTGATCATAAGTGTCTTTTGGATATTTCAATGAAGATCCTAGGGTTTTCCACCACTGGTAGTGGTCCAATGTTGGATGTTCCTACCTCATCATTTTAGTAAGCCACTGATATACTCATGTTTTCATCTTTGGAATGATTTTCTGGTCAAGCTAATGCTTCCTCTATTTCTTCATTTTGTGGGATTGTTGGGGCTAGATTCTGTAGTACCGATCTATTACAGAAGGAAAACATTTTCCTACAATGTGTTGAATTTAAGGGAGGATTATGTGTAGGTATGGTTCTATGACACCCGATCCTTTTTTGGTGTAATTCAATATTTTATTAGAGGTTGATGGAGAACCATTTTTGTAGGGTATCTCATCTAGTGCAGGTGGGGATTAATCTCCCAGACCTCTGTCTCCCATTTGAGAGCATATCTCTCCTCAAGGCTACATGAAATTTGATTCGATGTTTTATCTGTGTGGGTGAGAAAACATGTCACATCTATTATACTTTAATAGTATGGATTTGTAATGATTTAGATATTTTCGATCCCCTTCATGATTATATCTTTTTGTGTGTGGATGATTTGTTTGAATGGTCATAGAATATATTGGACTCCTCTAACCAAGTAATATTTCATTATATCATATATAAGGGAACTATTTACTTATTTATTAGAAACATCAACTAGACCGGTATGTTTTTGTCCAGTAGGGTGGAACTAAAAATGGAGCATATAACGTTTCCGATGCTGGTGTCTATAGATAGTGCATATCTAGTTATGATATTTCATCAAAAGATTGATCTTTTTCTTTAGTTTCTGACATTTCTCCCTAATTCAACATTATATCCCAGAAATAATCTCTTTAATAACCGTTGAAACACAAGGTATCCCTTTTCCTTGATTTTTCCCATATACTCCATATGATCTCCTATCCTCTACTAATGATCATCTATGGGATCAATTACTTTCTCATTAAACTATATATTATGGAAAGGATATCAAATAAAACTCGATATTCCCCGTTATTATTTTTCCCTTTTGACCCCAATCCAATCCAAAAAGATCCATTTCCCCTCTCCAAACCATAACCATTCACTACCAATTTCATTAAATGAATAGTTTCCTTAGGTAGGCCCTCTCTATATAATATTTTTATATTGTCACCTCATTCTAAGGAAACCATGGATAACTCATCCAATGGCATGTGTACACGATCACTTTTTTTGGAATTCTTCATACTATTCTTCTATCATTCGACATCATTGGGTGATGAGGTGAGATTCAACACAAGTGATTGTCCTTACATCTCTTATGTTTTTTCTCCCTCATTAGTATCCAAGGGAATTTGTATGAGGTCACAAATTAAATTATCTTTGGTTTGATTTTCTTATTAATATTTGGGTTCCAAGTCACAAGTGTCCGGTATTGGGTTCATAATGTTTTAATTATCTCTTTTCTAGTTTTTAATTCTCCATGCTTGGCTACATAGGTCCGGATGGACTCCATTTCTAATGAGGAAACCCCTAATAATTTCTCCCTAGTTTTAGTACTCTATCCCAAGATAGGAACCTCCAAAAAAGATGTTTTGTTAGTATAGTCAGGTTGCGAGATTACATGCATGTCAACCCCTAAAACCAACACGTACAAATATTCTATAACTCTAATATATCAGTTGATGTAATTATTTATTCATTCTTCTTTTAAATAAAAAATAGTAATTGTTCTAGATTTTTTTCATCACCTGCATCTATGAAAATTATGATGCTGAGGTCAGATAATCCTTATGGCTTGTTGTAATATCCTTTAATCATATGGAGTCCCCATAGTTCATGGGAGGTGATTTCAATATAGTTTATGATCTGATGGAGAAAACATAGAGTGGATACTTCTTTAGTAATTATAACCACACATTCATCTCATCCATGGATTAATTTGGGCTTCTTGAAATGGGTTATATAGTTGAATTCTTCATGTAGAGAAAACCCCAATAAGGGGATATCCAAACCTAGTTTCTCCTATATTGTTTTACTTTCAATACCATGCATCTCTGATTACCCAAATGTTATGGTAACACACATTATGATAATCCATTATGATCATTCCCCATCATTGGGTTATTTTTCTCCCATGAACAATTGTGTTATGTGATTATCATTCATTCACAAGTCGAGTATCACCCATCGTAATTAGGGAACAGTTTTACAATTATGGAATAAGCCTAGCTAAGTAAATTCATGGATAGGGATCCATAGTAAAATTTGATGGATTATAGTCGATCTCTAATCTCAAATCATCAACCAAACCCATTGCTCCCATGACATTGAGGAGGATAATGAGTATGTGAATGGATGAGAACTATTTTGGAAATTTATTAGGATGAGACCATGTTTTGTGAGATATCTAACAAGAAGAACTGTCTAGATGACATGTTACTGATACATGAGCAGATGGTGCATGAGAAGTCAAGAGTTAAATGGCTCTATGAAGGTGATCTGAATACAAAATATTTTCATTCATGGATCAGATATAACAGATATGCCACTGGATATAATGTTAGGCTGGAATATGAATATGTTACTGAATATAGAGAAGTAGTCAATCTATAGAGGAATCTTATTTTAAATCAAATTTTATGGGTCCCTACTGATTCATTCAAGGTGTATACAAGAGGGGATATGATGATATTCTGTATGTGGATCTTTATGTAGATTTTACTTTTGAAAATTTGTTCATTGAAACCATACATGATGTGGAGGAGATTTATGAGGCCATGAATAGATTAACCCAGAGTGTTCGTCGGGACCAGATTTCTTCTTGAGATACTTATACAAGGGTTCTTAGGATCTTATCAAAGAGGTGTATGGTGAAGTAATATCATGATTTATTTAGGCGAGTCATCCTTCTTCAGGTGGCATGTCCTATGGCATTAGTGTTGTTTCCCAAGATCAATGACCCCTTCTCTTTAAGTCATTATCATCTGGTAACAATGTAATATTTTTGATATAAGGTTCTAGATAGTGTGTTAAATAGAATAGTCTATAGACATATCCCCCCAGTGGATGTCTGATAAATAACACGGGTTTGTGATGGTTAAGACTATTCAAGGGGAGATCGCACTATCCGAGGAAGAGATTATTGACATCAAAAAAAGTTCCTAAAATCGAACATGACAATAATAGTAGATATGGGAAAATATTATGACCTAATTGAGAGGAATTTCATAATCATAGTGTTTAATTGAATAGTATTTTCCTCTAAGGCTATGGATCTTATGTTTAAGAACATCAGATCCTCTTAGATCTCAGATTATTTCCTGGGGGGAAATGATGGTTTTTCAATTCTATTTGAGGGTGGAGATAAGGTTACATTTAATCGCCTAATATATTCATCATCACCCAAGATGTAATCAGATGTCTCAATCAATAGGGGTATCTGAAGGTGTGGGGTTCATCCTTTCTGATAGAGGGAAAACTAATGTACCATCTCACTCCTCATATTTCTGGATGATACAATAATTTGTGCATATCTCTGCAAATGATTAGTCTGGGGAGTCAAAATTTTCATCGAAGACCATATAAAATGGATTAGATAGATTATCAATTGATCCAAAAGTAGCTATTATATATATGAAATGTGATTAAATTGAAGGATATCATCCCCCACTAATGATCATTATTTTAAGATAAGATCATTCTCTATGGATTACCTAGCTAAATCTATTTCATCATGATTGCCCTGCATACATCATTATTATAAAAATCTAGACAAGATCACTCAGATAATTTGGAATTGGAAAATTTGATTCTTTTTCTTTTCTGGAATAATTACTCTTGTGAATGTCATTATTTCCTCAAATAAATTCCATGAACTCTCTGATAATATGTTTTTGAATCTAGTCATATACTATGTTAATAATATTCTTGAATAATTATATGCGAAACTCATTCTGATGGAAAGAATCAATGGGACTTTTGGGGGAGAATATCCATAGTAATGCATGATGGAGGTATCAATGTGAGAAAACATTCAGACACACTCCAATGCATTCAGGAAAAATTGGCATGAAATTTCATTGAGGAAAAAACTCTTTGGTGTGGGTTTGTGGTAAGGAAATATAGTGGTGACATGGACATGGTTAGAGGAATCCCATATTTTCTATGTTTTGTAATTTATCCTCAGGTATAAACTCTCAAAGAACATAACTAATAGATCATGGATAGGGGTATATTTCATTTTGGAAACAAAATTTGTTTTTATTGAAGATCAGGTTCCCCTGCTACTAGTTTATAGATATAACCTTCAGGATTTCATGTAAGAATATTAACTTTATCAACACTATTATAAAAAATAAACTGTTGTATTTTATCGGCTTCATTGAGATAAAAACATGATAAATAGTGTAGTTTTAATGGATTACTCATTTATTTAATAATTGGTGAACAGTTTTAGATGGTTGTAGACATCACCTTATCATGGGGATAGTTTGAGTGAGGTTATTTAGTGTAAGGATACTCCCACAATGTTTATATTTTTTCCTATGGGGGATTGCCAACTGGGAAATACAAGAAAATTAATATATTAAAGGTACCAGTATTAATATTGGTTATTAGCATTCATTTTTCATGGACATAAGGGATGATATCTCAAAGAATCCATTTTTAAATGGTGTCTAAGATTATATAGAAATTAGCGTGTTATATGGTTTCATGGGAATTTACTAACAAGGAAGACAAAAATCTAATTTTTCTAGATTATTGGTTCAAGAAAGTCGGAACATAGGGTTAATGGTGGAGGGAAATACCACTGGTCTTCCTAGAATGATATTGAAGCTTATGGAAGGTGTGGAAAACTTCTTGGATTTATGGAACAACATGAACAATATGATCCATTACCATCAAAAACTAGAAACCACTTGGTGGCTATGACTAGCCATATTAAAAACTATTATAAGGCTTTGACTCTGAGATCGATCCTTGATTGTAGGACCTCCACTCAATCTATAATGAATGATTTTCATGGTCATTATGCCCATTGGAAACATACCCTATCCGGTTCAAAATACCTCATAGATGGATAATTTAGTATGGGAATTATGAGTGAAGGTGGTGTGATTCAAGATCATTGTGAGATTCCATCATCACGTTCAGAACATATTGAGGAAAGGGGGGTTCCCTCCATGAATATGATATGGTGATGATCATAGTAATCCATTTAATTAAAAAAATATATCAATTTAGATTATATTGACATATATTTCATAACACTATAAAACTCTATGCATGGTTCAGGAACAATCCCCTGTTCAATTTTAAATATTGTTAGTAGGTTTAGGGATCTTAATGACAAAGAGAAGAGTGTCCTATACTACTTCAGAGAAGGAAACATAGTAGTATACTACCCTTATTTGAATTTGGGACAAATTGTATGGACCTATTTCATCCCAAGAATGGTATCTCGTATGGAAGAGTGGTGAATCTCATGTAAGCAGATGCCCTTGGGTTCACTATTTTAGGCATTCCTAAATCATGGTTGTATATGATACATTTTTCATGGTGTTATTAAATTCTGTATGAAAATTATTTTCATTGAAAAAAATGTTGATGTTGATGATTATAAAGAGTTTCTAAAAAGAAAATATCATTCTTGGAGATACATTCTCTAAGATAAAGTGTTTCTTCCATTCATGGGAATTCACAAGCACAACGATCATTCATAGGTTGTTGAGTTTATGTGGTTTGAATTAGGAAGTAGTAAATATATTGGTCTTTATAGTGAATTGACATATATATAAAGATCCAATTGTTTCAAATTTACATTGATAATCATGAATATATCCTCATATCTATAAACAGATCTTATTTTTCATCATTAAAGTCCATATCGGCAAAGATCCTTGAGTTCCCCTTATGCGAGGAGTGACCATATTCTAAATAATATAATTTTATTGGTCCAAGTCTTTATTTACCACCACCATATCACATTATTCATAGAACTAATGATGTATAGTTGATTTCATCATATATCAAATTCATCAGTGTGTGATCCATTTTCATAACCCTTTATGGTAACCCAAGTAGTGTATTTGTATTCTATTTGTAAATTTTATTTCTATTTATTTATATTGTTTTAAATGATTATTCTATCAAGAGTGATTGGTTTAACACTATACCTATTAAAATATTTATAATATCCTTGAAGAGAAATAAAATATTAAAATAAAAATATTTATTTATTATTCACCTTAATTCACCCACCGCTAATGGTTCCTCAATATTCAAAAAGTCCTATTATGTTTTATGATTATGAGGGAGTAGATACACCCATTATGATATAAATAACATAAGTTAAAGAAAAGTGTAGAAGCAAGTATTTAAACATTTCATGTGGATATTTGGTTAGAGTAAATAGTAGATAATTACACTAGGGATCTAAATGACCTCAATAAAGATATTCATATGATTTTAACGAACAAACTATTTAATATGGGTCAAATAGATGGAAATTGTCTATAATTTTAGGTTATTGTAGATCTAAATGTGAAGATGGAGGTTGTTTCTTTAGAGATAGATATTCGGAGGGCTAAAATAATGAAATTCAATGAAGTATTACACTTTGAAATAAATAATATACAATAAAAAAAAGATAAAACAATATATTTATGGAATATATTGAATATATTAAACATAATAAGATAAAATGATAAATTAAATTAATTAGGATGATACATAATATTTAACAATGGGATCTTATCATTGATGTATTGAAAAATATGGTAAAAAATAATGTCAAATGGATATAAGATGTTGAATGGAATGATTTCATAATTAGGCATAATCTCAAGGATAAACTCATATCCCCAGCTAATTTGATGAAACTACAATGTCATATTGTGTGGATTGTATATTAATTTATGGAGAGTAATGGTGATATAATAAATATAAAAAATTATCAACTATAGAAAAAACTTATTTATCAAAAATCTATGACTATGGTATGGATTTATTGAAAGAAATAGATGATCATGTTGGTGGAAATTCCACAATCACCCACACCATTATGGAATATTAATTTGTGGGAATTCTGAATGTGTGCCAATGAACTACTGATGATAAAAAAATACAATAAAAATATATGTTATTGTTTAATAATGGTGGGTAATATCAGAAATGTTTTTTATTTAAAATAGGCTCTTCATAAAGCATGAAAAAATAAAGACAAATATGGAGTTGGGGGCCTATAAAATCTAATTTTACGGATTTAATTTCAATAATAATAAAAAAACACCCTATCATATGATTCTATTTTCTATGTAAGATTAATGTTTTAATAGACATAGATTACTTTTTCATTGAATGTTTAAAAATGATCGTCATTAAACTGAGAATACATCTATACTAGGATTATATTCCTAAACTTATATACCAGGGTTTAGAAAAATAAAATGTAACATGACACATATTATTTTTGACTATCATGTTTTGGGGGATAATAAGACATTGATTTTTAATCTCATAAAGTTCTCACATGGTTATCTTAAAGAATAGTGGTCCGGAAGACATTCCCATAAATAATAACTTCCAATGTTACTGTGTCATTTGGTATTTTTATTGATGTATTTATGTATTAATCACTATTCTTGTGATAATTATTATTTTTATCAGGAATCAAATACTTTTATAAATGACTGAAAACAAAGAGTATGTTATAGGAGAGGTAGTATTTATTTAGTCTATTATAAATGATAAAATACTTGTTGAAAATTTTAAGAAACAATTTTTCTTTTTCATATCAATTTAATAAAAATATTAGGCCCTTTAATTAAAATTGAATAACTAATTAAATATACATACATGGTAATTATTTGATGATTTAATTATTTGAAGTGATATAAAGACAAATCAATAATATAAGATGATTAAAAGAGTATGAAACATACTTGAATTGATATTGGTATATTAATAGACTATATTTCATAGTTTAATTCAATGGAATATAGTGGTCATTGTAAAACTAAATTTTCAATATGCGTTCTTCGATTTTTTTACTCATTGATCATGGAATTTGGAAAACATCACCTAATTACACTATGAAAGAAAAATAAAGCATAAAACACAAACTATACAGATAATATCATTAAATTGGACTAAATAAAATTTTAAGATTAAATATTATTCGTTTAAAGTGGAATAATAATAATTATAATATATCTAATCATACAAATTCTATAACGAGACATTCAGTTATGGAATATGTTAGTTTAATTTTATCTCCATTGTATTCATTACAAGGTAATCCATAAATATTTTTCTATTTATTAGTTGTTTGAATTGATTAATATATAATTTTTTAGTGACATGATTAAGAAAATAAATATTTTTTCATGAGCCTAATAAAAAAATAAATATTTTTTTATCAAATAAATAATATCTAGTTAAATAAATATTTAATTTTTCAATATTTTATAAATAAAATATGATGATTAATGTGTAGAGATAATAGAGAAATGTAAATGATATTTTATATTTAATAATTTTTTTTTAAAAAATAAATTTATTTATTTATGAAATTATATTTAATTATTTATATGTCATAGAGTATAATAATAATAATATTATAATTATTTTACATGATTATTACATATAGTAAATATATTAATAAGGGTCTATGTCAAATTAAAATTTTTATGATGATGAGATCCTTGTTGTAAATAACTCAAAGCAATTTAGAATTATAATAGGAACTAGAGATAAAATATCCACACACTCTATCTCAATAATATAGATAATATTATAAAACTCTATGTTGTATACAATGACTAATGATATGAAGATCCATGTTTTTTGTGCAACCACAGAGAATAACAGGAACATCATTTGAGGATTCATGGATCAAATATGGATTCAACCTAATGAGTCATCACTTAAAATCTCAATGGTAATGAAATAAAAAATATTTAAAAAATATTTATATCATATAAATTTATATTTATAACTAATTGTAGTTTTAAATTAATTATATACAACATGTGAAATATCTTTTCTTGGATATTCTAGGATTTTCATCATCCTATTCTTCATATATTATCTTTTTAAACTAATGATAAACAAAATTTGGCCACTATCCAATAGAGTTTTATGTACCTTATAACCGTAAAGTTGTATCAGGGTTGTCACAATATAATTTAAAATTATCTATAAATTCTTTGATCCAACTCCTATTTTTCTTTATTTCCTTTTCATTTCATGAGTTTTTTTCATACTCTAAGATTCATGATAACACATTCTATTGAATTTTTTTTATAATTACTGGACAATACATGTAAAAAAAACACAAAGATCTAAATTTTGAGTGCTAAGGTAACTAGAATCAAGAGATAGATACAAGGAGTGTGATGGTAAATTAGACCTACTATATGCATGTTTAAGTCATTAAGGTGTGAACAGTGTAAATCTATTCTAGCATTTTTCTCACTAATTGGAATAATTACATTTTATATATTAACAATAATCATGAGAAAAATTTTGGAATGGGTTGCATGATGTGTAATATGTGTACACACTACGTAATACCCACACAGTTTTCACCCCACCCAAATCCTAGAAATCCTTTCGTTCAAAACCCGACCTTATTACACATTTTTTATTAATACACCCACCATGTTTTGCAGGTAGAAGTAGACTACATGTTATTTATCTAGAATATGTATTTCATGAACTATGTGAAATTATACAGAAGATAAAAGCCAATATTTTAGGAATGTTGTGTATCTCACCAAAACATATATTTTAAATGATACATAAACACCCTGACATGTAGCTAGTTGTAGACTAAAAATGTGATATGTGTCATTACAGACAAGGTACATGTCAAATGTTTTCATTTTTTATGGTTATAAAATATTAATTATACAAATTTTATTACTTCTTAATGTGTATCTGTTCTTGTACATCCCATGTTCGTCACACACATTACTAGCAATACATGACACATTTTATTATTGCAAGAAATTTTTTCATACAAACATCACAAACTATGTTTCTTGAACCATAAAACCATGTTAAATGTATATCATGATATTCCAAGTAGGTAAAAATCCATTTGATTATTTTCTTGAAGAAAAATATTTTACATAGTGTGATTTATATGTCAAATTGAGTGATTTCCCCCACTATATAAGTATTAAATTCTATAAAAGGATTTCAAATTACATAAATAAATATAACACGTATTCTCCAAAGTTCATCTCATGTACGTAAATATGATAAATAATTACAATATTATTTAACTGACTTAATTAAAATAATATATAGTTAGAGTATTATTATATCTCATTGATGGTTTGAAAAAATATGAAAATATAGACTTCATTAATTAAATAATTAATTAATTAATTCTAATAAATTCAGAATTATTATATTGAATTAGAATTTATCATAGATATTTCAAACATGTAGTCATTGCATTCTGTAATTTGTCATGATATTTCCCAAACTATGTATGAGTTTTATTTATTCATTTAATTAATTTTTTCTGGTTTTCTGTGATGATATTTTATTACATTAAATATCATGATATTTGAATAATATACACCCCCTTATTATGTATGGGTTTATGTATCCAAGGTTTTTTAGTAAACAAAAAACCATGATACCTCTAACTAACATGTGATTAATTGTTTTTAAGGATTGAGAACTATAAGATATTATAGTTTTCAAGAACCAAGCTGATGACAATCAAACTCATTATATGTACAATAGTATGTATAAATATAATTAATTGAACTAAAGATATGCTCAATGGTTTATTTCACCTAGGTTCATGTATAGTTTATTACGACCTAAAAAATTATTTAGTAGATAAGATCTCTTAATAAGATCTCATTATTTTTAAATTCATTGTAATTTATATATTTATGTTATGCCAACTTTATTTTTAAAGGTAATAATGACAAAAAAAATTAAATACTTCAATGATCTAGTTAAATCAAATATAGTGAAATAGTTATGTATAGATTATTTTATCCGACACGAATAATTAAATATATAAATAAAAAGCAATATTAAATAGCATTTAAAAATTAAAATATAGATTCTATAAACATAAATTATGTAAAATATCCCAATCGAAATATTAATATTGAGAACCCCATCGATTAATATCTTAATAGTGTAACCATAAATTTTTTGGTCCACTTCAAGATAATTTCAATTATAATGGAGTTAAAATCAATGCCTTGAGTTGAATTAACCTTGTTATAGTAATATATTTATTTACCTATCAAAATAGAATGTAATCAGGGGGAAGTAATTGAGGAAATCATAGTTATTGATCTAATGATTGTAGAGTCCACTCAATAGATCAAGGAGTTGTGATTTAATGCAGTTGGAAAATAAAATAAGAGAAAAATTAATTTTTAAAAAATATCATGCCCAGAGTTCGTGTTATGTAATTATAAATATGAATCATTTCCAAAATTTTATATTTATGACTATTTTTTAAAAAATACATAATTGCAGTTTTTATGTTTTTTTGTTGATAAACATATAGAATGATCTTCTAAATGTACATAGAGTGTTATGAAGAAGTTATGAAATGAAGGGTAGAAAAGTTTTTGAATAATTCTAGAATTTTTTATTGGCTGATAAAACTTATATTAATTGGGTTAAATACCATATTTATGGGTAACTAGTACCTCATATATAAATGTAATAATGATTAAATATCATATAAATCACAACCAACAAATGAGATCTCACATGGTCACGTAAGGTTCAACCACACAATATGTAATGACAATCTATATTTCACTCTAATAAACAGAAAATTTTCAAAAAAATTATTATATACATAAAAGATACTATTAAATTATATAATAGTAAACTAGGTTGTATATGGAAAATATGAAAACCAGAAAAATAACCTTTTAATAACATAAGGTTATTTATATTAGAGGGGTTAAAATATTATAATGGAGTTGGATAAATGAGGTTCATTACATCTATATTATTTCAAATATATGAACATGCATTATGATATGTAAGGGTCATTTTTGTAGAAAAGGGTAAAAAAAAATCTTATTTTCCATTAAAATATTTGATATGTTTGGTTTATTATAAATAGAAAACAAATTACTATTTTTGTAAATAGATAGAGGAAAACATAAATATATTTAAATTTCATTAAATTCATTTCACTTGAAGTAGTGGCAACCACAGTGGCTATAAAATAGGAAATGATGGTGGCCATTCTATTGAGAAATTTTTACTAGTAGTGAAATGTGGTGATGATGGGGGACACACCACAACAAAGATAATGTTGGGATTACAATATCCTTAGGAAAAATTAATATACATAAAAGATGATTTTTGAATAAATTTATGACCATCAATTTAAAAAATTTAAATGGATTATCAGATATATTCACATCATAAGAATGATATCCTTATTGTGAATATTATTTGGTATATATTGACGAATTATTTTAGTCAATTATGTTCATTTAATGAATGTTTCCCATGTTACGACATTTTATAGGGTCATGGAATGATAATTATTGAAAATCAAAAAGAACAAATAATTTCTTATTATAGATATTTATGTAGATTTTATTTTCGAAAAATCATGGTGTCACATATTGTGGGATTATTATTCATCCAACGTATTGAATATTATATTAAATGTGAATAAAAAGAAAATATTTTATGTAATTAATGAATCCAAAAAAACATCTTGTAGTCCAAATAATGTTATAAAGGGATTTTAAACATCTTTTCAGAAGTTGGAAATGAATAAATGTGATATCAATGTTTCACAAGAAATATAAAATTAAGTATTTTCATTATATGGATGAAAAAAATTTGACTTCTACATAGTCCATAGTTCTATTTCAAATTATAATTCCAGGAAGGCACAATACTTTTATAGGGGGATATGAGTTCCTCCATACAAGAAGAACATATAGTTCTCTATTTACTCTTTTGAGGTTTTCGGCCTATGTGGCTAGTGTGGCCAGTATAAACATTTAAAACAGGTAGTGTTCTTAGTGTTTTACTTTCATTGCCACATATTTGATATATGATCCCTGAATTATACTAATTCGGGTGAACAATGAATTTTTTTCCCTCTATTATTTTATTTACTGATTTTTTGGGTTTTGAGTGTTATAGAATGACTAAAAATGATTTACCAATATTATTTGTGGTGGTTCATTTAAAAAAACATATATACCTATACTTACCACCTCCCCTGTACAAATGCTATTTGACTTTATTTTGACCAATAAGTTATATCAGAGCTAAAGGTACTTGATTTGTTTTCTCTTTCTAGAGTAATAGAAAAGATGCAATAATTTTATATTGAGTATACACTAAACCTTATAGCATAGAGTTAGTGGTTATTTTATATTATTTGTGCTATAAATATGTGATAAAATCCAAAAAGTCTTAATAGTTTAGTATCCTTGGTCATTAATAAATGTACATGGGTATTTTATTTCAGTTGAAGTCATAAATTAAAACATAGTAAAAGTACATATTTTGAATCCTTGAAATCATTCAAATATTATTTATTCATGTACTTAGTAAGGTAAAGAGAATAAAATTTATCTCAAACCCTCGGTAAGGATAAGGTATAGTGAAATATATCTTGATAAAATAAGTAATAATAAATATAAAAATATATGAAATTTAAAAATCAGTACATTTAATCAATAACATGAGCAAAAAATGCATCCATGGATAATATCAATGAAATAATATTATTTATAATAATAATTTATTTACCCACGAATGAAGAGATTAATATTTAATGTCATGATCCCATAAATCGTGATACTTATACCATCAAGGCCTTATGCCAAGAGTGTTTAATCAATTCGTATGTATACACCAAACCCATTTAAAGAAGGTTATCCAACTAATTCATCTCATGAGACTATTAATGAATATACAAGCTATATATAGTAGTTCCCCACCCATAACATAATTGCTAACTCATTCCTCATATATTTAATGATTGATTTAATTCATGGACAATATGTATTATCAATAAATATCATAATTGGATTATGAATAGGGATTTATCAATATTTCCACAGTTACAAAAACTCCAATATAAAAACAATATATAAATGTTGTATATATTTTATTAAATAGTCATATTTAAGATACAAATAATATTAATATTTATGATAAATGTAGTTTTTAATGATCAAAATTCTGCGAATGTTGTACAAAAATGATAATTAATGAAAACAGTTTCAAGAAAGGGGAATATAAATACATTCCCTTTTTTGAATGATCCCAAACCAAAGAATGATAAGGATGTAGTATTTAAATTATATCCTCATTGGAGTAAATTTAACGGATTTTTATCTTATGAATATAAATACAATAAAAAGGTTATTGGAAAGCATTCCTATTTAAAATATCCATTTTACTTTGAAAATAACAATAATATACTAAAATTTCTATAAATTTGGAAACATATTTTATATTAAATTAAACTTTTAAGTATATAATTTATAATTCAATTAAATGAGTGGTTATGATAGTGAGAATGTTCTGTTAATGCTTATAATGTCAAAAATAATTCCATTCATATTTTTATAAAAAAATTCAAAAGGTACCATATTTCAAAAATCACATGAATATTCCATTTAATTTTTTTAAATATATTCATTGGAAAAAACTAATTGTTATAATTATAGTATAATAATAATTAAATTCATTAAAACATTTTTATAAAAAATTCTTTTTAAGAAGTCATATTATTTACTAAAGAGAGAAATAAAGATGGATTTTTATTAAAAACATTTTCTAAATCATTTTACGTACCAAATTCAGAAAAGATGGAATTTTACTTGAAAATTTAATAACTAACCAGTGGAAAATAAATTTAAATTGACTTATTATAAATGATTAATTAATTTTCTTCAATGTAAAGTTAATAAAAAACAGCCTATATTAAAATGATATTATGAAAGAAATAGTTGCTACTATTTTAACATTGAAGTCAGAATTAATAAAATTATTGAATATGTGTGTCAAGTGTAAATCCAAATAAATAAATTAGAAATTAAACATTAAATATATATAATTCATTAAACCTATAATATTATAAAATTAGAGATAATGGGGAATTAATATAACCAGATAAAGAGAAATTTATTTTTCAAATCCCTTACCACTTTATAACATTCATGTCAAATCCATATGGATGAAATTATAAAAATTTAAAACAAAAATACCTTAAATCATGTTATTTTCATGATATGACATATAAAAGGGTAATTATATAAATCATATAAAATAAATATTTTTCATAATATAAAATTATACATCAATGAAGGGAAATTGAGATAAAGTCCCTTACCTCACAATTCCCTTCTGTTGGATGTTCTTTAACCAAAATTATAATGGTCTAAATAATTATATTATTATTTACCAAATCTATATTCATATTTATAATATCATGTATGATATTATAATTACATCTTATCATCCCATTTTTAATAATATTTAATTTTTACCATTGTTTTGGGTTTTAAATTCTTCATTTTTTCATGCATGTTTTATAGTAGAAGATCTAGTTCATGTGAATATTATATAAATAAATAATCTCCAGAATGACATTAATTTCCTATAAATAATAATTATTCATTGGATAATTTATTAAACCATTCTTGAATGTTTTATGTGTAAAATAAATTGAACCTCTTCATGGATATAATAGGTCGTATGGACGCACAAGAGACAATATCATTCCCTTAATGGGTGAATTGAAATGTAATTGTGGGATATATTAATTTAATTGATTTAATATCACTTCAAATTTATCATATATATTTATTATTTAATTAATTTTTACTATCCATGTTATTCGGTAATTGAAAACAAATTACATCAGTTTGTGTAGTGGTAGTTCATCGTACACATGAGTGATGGATTTGTTTTCACATTTAATGAAGTAAGAGAAATGTAAATATTATTAAATCAAAAAAAATTAAAGTATAATTAAATTATAGATATTATTTTTATTATATTATAACTTTGACGACATAATTTAATGTGGTAAAAGAATAAATAATGAGAATTTTCTCTATTAAGACAATTACCATCTCTTAGAGAAACATTCCTTTGACCTCATCTTAAGGACCCTATGATTGGTTTTTTGGGAAAAACACCATATAGAGTTTTTTTATAAGGACTATTGGTAGATATTTTTCATCTTTTATTGATCCAATTTTCTTCATATGGGTGATTATGTTAAGGGAGTAAGACCCCTTTATAATTGAGGAGGAGTGGCCTTTTTTTAATTACACAATATTATTCAATAACGGTAACTCAATGTCACTCTGTGTTCTTCCAAAATTGAAAAATAATTATTTATATGTAATTTATGGTTAAAAAACGCCTATTACACCCAAAAATATAATTTTTTTCATGTTTTTCTATATCCACAATGGTTATAAACTATTACCATTTTATTTTTTACTCTGATAATTACTGTTCTTCAACTATGTAATTTATGATTTCATAATAAAATAATATGATACTTAATAGATAATATATAATCATATATTATTAATACGAAGTCCAATTTATAATATATAAATTCCCTTTTTGTGAAAAATTATTTTTAACACAAGCACATGTAATGTGCAAAACCTTATTTTTACCTTAATCATTATAAATAAATCTAACTATCTATACAAATCAATATAAAACAATTTGACCTTATAATATAATATTAATTATGATTATTATAAATATTTGTACAATTTTACTAAATTCAATAAATATATTTGGGAGAATTAAATTTATTAATAAATTCTTAAACCATGTCGGCATATAGGTTTCAACAAATGTTTTTTTCTTGCATAAGATTGTCTTATATTAACAATTTCTCTACTGATCATAATTATTTGGTTTTAAAATAATATTTTTAGATTTATAATCTATAGAATTCATTTAAATATTTAATTATTTTTGGGTATTCTTATTAATTATAATGGATGAACATTATGCATTAAAAAATGTTTAAAAAATAGTGTTTTGAAGATAAAAATATGCTTAGAACAAAATTAAGTATAATGGGGATTAAAATGAAATTAATTATTTTAAATAAAAATAAATAAAAAATTATATTTTAAGTTAAATTAATATCAAAATGGTATTTTATATTCCATAATTTAGTAAAAATTAAATAAAAGTTTACAAAAAAAATATTTCACACTATTCACAAAAAAATACTTTTTTTAAAACATTTTTTATATTAAACCCTATGAAAATTTGGATAGTTTGATTTAAAAAACAATATATTCTTTTTATAATATTAAATTTATAATAGGGGTATAAATTAATTATAATCCCAAACAAAAAATGAAAAATAATTCATTGTTTGATGATAATTTATTTTAAAGCCTAAATTGATGTTAGTAAAATTTTGAGAGATTATTTACTAAAAAATAATCAATTATTTTTTATTGATTATGACCTATATTTATATCATCACTTAGTTAATACGTTTTATATCCACCAATTCAATGGCTAGGTTATAACAGAAATAATTATATTCTGCGGTTTATTTAATAATGATGATTCCTGTCGTATATTCTATCAAAAAATGGTTTTATTTTAAATATTGGGGCCGTTTATTCTCAAAAAATTCATTAAAATATTTCATAAATTTTTTAACCTGCACTCATAAATGAATGGTTTGATATCTTACCAAATCTATTGTAGAAAACATACTTTTTAAAAAGCGTTAATGAATCATTATCATAAAAGACATAAAGAAAACTACAGATTTCATCTATGACAACATACAAATAAGTATTCAATTTGGACAACATTTTTGGGATGTGGAAATATGGAAATTGAATATAAGATTAAAAAATTAAATAGAGTTACAAAGATCATTGATAACTTGAACGTGAATAATCAATAGAATTTTAATGATAACAAAATCATAAATATGCGATGAGATAAAAAACCACTAAATAGTATTATATGAACGTAATAACAAAACATCTTATTTTATATCATTTTCCTATTGTTATGTATTTTTTTATTTATAAAAAATATTTAAATATAATAAATATATATATATATTTCTATTTTTTAAGAATATTAGTATCCTTTAGTTTTGCTTCATCAAATTTCACATTCATCTCTTAATCAATGTAAAATTAACCTATATAAATTTTTTATTGATAAATCACTAAAATTAAGTAATAATATATCATAAGATCCATGAAATAGTGACATTTGTTCCCATAAATCTTTAAATATATACTAAAATTAAAATAGAAACAATATGTTATTCAATATGATACATTATTCTCTAAAATTTCAACATTATCATGAAAAAATTCTTATTAATATATTTAATTGTTATTTAAAAATCAATTTTTTTAAGTTAAAAAAATTCTTATTTACCAATACATCACATTGTTTAGTGGTCGGATTCAAACCATTATCAACCACTGGTAGTCTATTTATTCCCCACATATTTATCCAAATGATGTGTTTTCACATGGCATTTGGGATGTCATTTTTCAAAAACTATATTAATAAAATATATGTAGTGTTTTAAATAGAATAAAAAACATCCTCATAAATAAAATTAATAAACAAATCACATTTTAACCAATAATGTTTTTTATAAGATTGTTTTTTCTTATAAAATAAAATAATATTATTTCATTATAATTACCGTAACATCAATGATTATATTACCCCAAAATTTTGTCCATAATTATATATGTATTTCTATAAAATAAAGTTTAATTATAGCTCATATAAAAATCTCACTAAAATATAAGTTACACATAAGGGATACATATACCTCATACATCGATTAAACGTCATTAAATGTCTCCACGTTATCCCATCATATAAATCTTCATAAGGGGTATTTGTTCCTTTAAAATTATAATAAACCATAGAATCATTAATTCATGGTAGTACATAAGAATCATAAATTGTCCTCATCTAAATAATAAACATAGTGTGTACGGTGATATCATTATGTTCAAATCCTTTATAATGGTTTCTAAAGAAATTTTGAATTGTCCAATGAATTTAACCCATGAGTGTCAATCATTGTGTCATGTAAAGTTTGTTTTCATTCAAAAATCGATGAACGAGTCATAGTTCAATTCACTCTTTTGGAATTTATTATCCGATGCAAAACTATTCTATAACAACATCCAATTTTAGTATCCAGACATTGATATATTTCTTAAAAAACAATATAAAATCTTCAACAAAAAATAATTAGGATGTTCTTCTATACTTGTAATAAAATTATAACATATGATTATATTCTCAAATATATATTATTGTAAAATATAGTTACCAAGGTTTCTACTAAACATCATATGATAAACACTATGAGGATCTGAACCATAGTTTCAAATAATTAGTAGTTAATTTTTTTTGTTATTACTAAATACATTTTATCTCATTCCAAATGACTGAAAAGTTTAGTAGTCCTGGTAAAAAAAATACATACTTGATTATATCATCTAAATTTAAAACCTAAATTAAAATATATTTAAAGTTAATATTATGTATCCTTGAACACATTGAATAATTACTTCTTCATGTCCTAGGGAATGGAAACAAAATAAGCATGAGCTAAGATGTTAAATAAAGGTTATGTATTGGAAAATCTATCATGAATCAATATAGAATAGTCAATTTTTAAATATAGATAACTTAATATACAAAAAAATTATTCAATAACTTCACCATAATAATTAGATAAGTCATAATCAATAGGCTCGGTAATGAATTGAAAAGTAATGAAATTTAATATACAAAATTATAAAAAATGAATCTCTTAGTAATATAAGTTAAATAATATTATAGATAATAATAAATAAATTCTCCGTGAATTAAATTATTAATATTGTATTTCATGGTCTCTGACATCAAGATATTTGTAGCATCAATAACTTGTGGCAAGAGAGCATAATTTATGGGAATGTATACACTAAACCAATTTAACTAAGGCTAGCCAAGTGAGTCATATCATGTGACTACCAAATCATAGAGGGTATATAAATAACGAGGACTTACCTTAATTCATGTCCAATCCATTTATTATATATCAAATGATCTATTTAATTATTGGCCAATATTCCTTATGAATAAATATTTGTATTGAGTAAAGAATACATATTTAACAGTATTTTCCTAGTTAATCAAATAAAATAAAAGGAAAACACCTTATTAAAAATTAATATATGGTTTAGGAAACAATAATATCCATGATACAAGTAATATGAATATTTATTTGAAAAATAATAATTAAATATCAAAATAACGTGAATGTTTCAATGGAAATTTAATGACTACACAATTTTATAAGCCAAATAATATATATAATTTCCTCATAAAAATCACAGTAAATAATCTAAATAAATTATAATTATGTTATCATCAAAAAATATCATTTATGGAGTAAAATAAAGGGTTTCCCAATTATTAGTATATATGGTATAAAAATATCATTAATTACATTATTGATAAAAATAAACTTTTTTACTTTAAAAATAATTTTTAAAAAAGTAACATTTCAGAATTATCATGGAAATTATTTATTTAAAATTATTATCATAAATTATTAAATTAATCATTAAATAAATTATATTTAAGGATATTTTTTTCATTCTGAGTACATTAAATAAATTTATTTCACATTTTTGTAAGAAAATTAAAAATTTACCTTGTATAGAAAATGATAGAAAATGACATGAATATTCCTGTTATTTTTTTAAAACAAACTTTTTAGTAAATTAAATTTATAAAATCATTGGATAATATTTAAAAAATTAATGGAATATGTTTTTTAAAACATGGTTTTGGAAGAAGACGGACTTTCGACTAAGAATCAAAATAAAACAGGATCATTATTATAAAAATTTTATTAATAAATTTCTTTAAAAATGACATTAAAATTGTGATAATTTAAATTCATGCATAAAAAATCTTGCTTAAAAATATATTCTAGAATAAATCCTTACAAATATCATTATGATTTTTTAGTATTAGTAAAATAATTGAGTATGTGTTTCAAATGTAAATCCACATAAAAAAATTGTAAATAAAAAACAACTAAAGCTATTTACTCACATAATTTTAGAATATCAAATACCCTAAAAAATGTAATATAACCCATTGAACAAAATTTGCTTTATGAAATTCATTTCTACATAGTAACAGTCAATTGAAATCCAATTGGATGAAATATTTAAAATTGAATTTTAAATGCCATTACTCGTGATGGATTCATGATATAACGTGAAATATGGTAATTAAAAACACCTTTTAAAAAAATGAGGTACTGCAATGAAAATATGAATCGAGGAAGAGAAATTGAAATGAAGTCTATTACCTCACGATTACCTTTATCAGAATATGATTTAACATCCAATAAAATGTCTTCCATAATGTTATTAATTTATAAAAAAACTATATTTATATTTATAATTTCATTTTTGATCATATCATAACATCTTATCTCCCGTTTGTTTATAATATTTCATTATTCATATTGTTTTGAATGTTAACTGCTTCATTTTCTCATGCACATTTTGTAAAATATGTTCATGTTCCGGTGCATAATATGCATATCCCACATAAATAAAAGTATATTAATGTTATTAATATCATATTTATTCACTATATATATTTTATAACTATTCCATAATGTTGTTTATGAAAATAGAATCACATCACTTCATAGAGACGCATGTCCATACATATGCCTGATTGATGTTAATATCCCATTAATGAGAGGAATATTAAAAACTGTGATTAAATATTAATTTTATAGAATTAATATCATCTAATATATATCATATATATTATTATTTTTACAATTATTATAATCCATGTGATTCGGGGACGGAAAAAAATACATTAGTTTGCGAAGTGGTAGTCCACCCTTAAACACGAGTGATGGATTTATTTCCCATTTTATGTAGGGGGGATTGATAGTTATTATGTGATAAAAAACATAACATCTTCATATACTAATGATAATATTTTTATAATATTTTATGTGTTAATACATAATTAAATGTGGTAAATAAGAATCCAAATGAAACATCATTGTTGTGAAAATTAGCTTCTACTAGAGAAACCTCTCATGGATCTATTCTTATTGGCCATAGTGAAGGAATTTTGGGAATAACAGTAGATTTAAAATGTGTGTATAGATGTTGGGGATATTTTTTTGAAGGGTACGAATGATAATTTTCTAACAAGTGAAAGGAATGATTTTACTTTTAAAATTAGAGAGTGCAATTTCATAAAATACCGAAAACGTATTCAATAATGGGATGTCACTCTCAAACCATATAACTTAAAAACTAATAAATAATGTAGTGTAGTGATTTTATGGTCTATCCACCCTACCACTACATAACAATAATTATGTTTTAACCATTATTTTCATATTTCTCTAGTTTCTGAACCATTGATTGCACTATTCGGGTAAAATAAACCTTATTTGATATTTTGGAATAACTAATTATTTATATTAAATCTAATTTCTAAAATAAATAGTCCATTTTTGTGGAATATTTATATTAATAAAAGAACATATAATGCGCAAAACCTTATTTTGACGTTATTTTTTTTGATAAATTTAGCATCCATTTCTAATTATTATGAAAAAAAATAAGTTGAACTTATTAAATAATATTAATAAATATGATTAAAATTTTTTATTAATTTATATTAATTTAAAATCACATAATTGGGGAAACTAAATTTAAAAATTTGTCCACAAAATGTGTCAACAAATTGTTTTTCAAGAAATGAATTTGTCAAGCATATAATGACATAACATTAACTGTATGAACAATGATCATAATTATATGGATTCAAATTCATATATATATATATATAATATGAAATTAATATTTATATTTTCCCCTTAGTATTTATTTTAATTAATTAAATTGGATCTACATTTTTCATTTGAAAAAATATTTCCAAATAAATGAGATTTAAGCATAAATAAAATTAAATAAAAGCAATTATATAAATGTTCAAGTGTAATTTATTATTATAAATATTACTAAATATAACTTTTTTTACTTTTAAATAAAATTATATTCATAATTTTACTTTTAAATTACTTAATTTATTAAAAAGAAATGATAGTTTTATAAAAATAATATTTGTCACTATTCTAATAAAATTTATTCATGTTAGAAAAATCCAAAAATTTCATTATAAAATAATTTTTATATAAAATTTGTAGACATTATTTTCATTTTATGAATTTAAATTTCTAAATTTGGTATTAATTATTTATAGTTCCCAAAAATTAAACAAAATATAACCATTTATAATCAAGATGTAATTTGAAGTATAAAATAACATTCAAAAAATGAGAAAATATTTACTATGAATTTATAATGAAATTTTATTGATTATGATCTATATATATATCATATTTAGGCTAATAATGTTCATAAATTCAATCTCATTTTCTATGTTATAATGGTCATATTCATATTTCACGAGTCATTTATAATTGATGTTGCATGTCATAATTTCTATCGAACACACTTTTAGTAGTTTAAAATCATAAGGTGCAATAGTTATTGAGGAACCATTTATAATAATATTTTTTTCATTGGTAATGGAAGTATACATGGCTACCACACATAGAATATCAATCAATATTGGGGGGGAATCATTATCAAAGAAATATTGAAGGGACCTTCTTGCTAGTTTAAAATATGTTAATTCCTCAGTTGAATATTTATCTAAAATAATTCACAAAAGGGAGAGGTTTTGAAAATACACATATCTCGTGATGTAAAAAATTATCAACATCTATGGAGTTTATTAAAATTTATATGATTCCAAATTGTAGTGTCTACAACATAAGTACTATGATTTAGGGATGTACATGAATGAGTCTATTTATGAATTCATTGATCAGGTGATCATCATTATAGTGGACAAGCATGATCATGTAGAATACCTTACTGAAATCAAGATCAACATGATGATACTAAGAAGATTATATCCATGATTTAATGTGATGGTTTTAATGCACAATGAACAATCACAATGTAGGTGACCTAAATAATCATCATAGTACCCTCATTGCATATGAGTTGATAAATAATTAAAAAAAGTCCTTATCAGATGAGAATAAATGGGAATTTACATTCCGTGGGATAAATAAACTTCTATCAGGGGAAGATATCAAGAACATATATATTTATGAGGATATGTGTTAATTTTCATCAAATACAAGTATGGGAAAATGATAATTTAAATGAAATCATCAACATGATTTCATTCGATGTGTAAATTTTGAGAATCTCATTGCACAGTTTCCTAATATATTTTTACGTGATGGAAAATATAAATAACCCTTAAATAAATAACTTATGGGTGTAAAAGGATAGGTGAGTTCCTTAAGAAAATTATTAAAATTGAAAAAATTGATTTTACAAGACGTTGTTTTCTATAATTAACTGGAGTGAATTAAACTAAGGATTGTGACGAAATCAATAAAAAATTATTGTATCTATTATTAAAAAATCATATTTGTAATGAAACCAATGATGAAAGAACAAAATTTTAGGTGATATTATAATTAAAGATTAAAATATACTTTATTATTGAATAAATTTTCATTTATAGATTTAAATAGAATAAATAAAATCATATGTGACATGACTCTATTATATAAATATAAATAAAATAAGATGAAAAATATATATTTTAAGGGTAATTATGAATGAATTTAGTATATAATTCCTGGAAACACAGAGAATGAAATTGAGATCAATATAAAAATCAAAGAGAAGGGCCACATAATTAATAGATTAACAAATTACATGAATGATTATGCTAAAAGAAATTTTGACCTTGATTCCAAATTCATGAAGAACTGTTGAAAGATCATTGATCAGGTGAAATATAACCTTCCACATAATATCAATAATTTTGATATTAGATCCTACTAAATAATATAAAGAGTAACATGGGGATAAAACATAAAAATTAAACACATTCCCACAACTGAAACCATTTATGATTATATTCATGTTGATTTAGGGTCTTGGTCATAAGAAAAAACTAGTGGTGGTTTATGGGAAACCTCAAGAACCAACAAGATGGAGGAAGGATGATCCACATGAATCACAATAGAACAAAAAGTTAAAAAGTTGAGTAAAATGGAATAAAATAATAAATCAATAATCTGATTTTATTTTTCTATGGAGATAGGGAAAACGCGATATGATTGTTCTATAAAAAAATTCATAGAGTAAGAGAAAAAAAATTTCATTAAGAATTTATTATACATTCTATATTTTTAAAGAATATTTTTTTTGATGTGTTGATTATGTACACTCCAAATATATATATTTTTAATCTTAAAAAAACCACTTTGAGGTTATGTGGAATCCTATTATAAATCATTAATCAATAAAAACAATGAGTATTGTCAAAATTCATGAAGTCTCAACTATGGAGAGGGATTTTGATACCTTTATTTTATATCTATTATTCCTAGATTGATATTGGTATGCATAATAAATTCAACAATAGATGAAATTAAATATTAAAATTCATGGTTTTCGTGTTATTAAGAAAATAAGTACATTTCAGTTATGTATAGATTGATTTATTTAACAACCAAACTCATTCATCTTTCTCTTTAGAGAGTTTTAGGAAAAAATAACTATATTTTTTAAATTGTTAATAATATCCTTATATTATAGTTTAAATATTATTATTTTGACATTCACCACCTCAAATTTATCCCATAAAGATTTAAAAAAAATAGAACTATATCTCATCCATTATGAAGAATTTCATTAAAAGGAAAAAAATATTGGGGATTAAAAATTTGTAACCCTATCTTACTTAATGGGATTATATCCCTGAATATTTAACATGATAGTATTTTCCTTTTTCATTATGATTTTAAAAAAAGTTGTATTTAGATTCTTTTCCATGGGCTCCTTGGAGAGTTAATACACTATTTTATATAATCTTTTGAAATCTTCCTATCCTCATAAGATCCAATAATTTTACAAGTTGATTGAGTCTGTATTGGTTTTGGTGGATTTTCATATTCCTTTTTGGCATAGTTTTAATCCCTATGTAAATTGAAATATTTCCACAATAAAATCACATATTCTTCCATTTAATTTATCCATATTCCTTATGAAAGTTTTATTTAACCTTAAACTACTCTTCATATGACGATGAATCCTAATATAATACCTTATAAATATTGCGATTTTCCATAAAAATAATAGTTTACACAGCTAAAAATTACATTGAATATTACCAATGGTTTAAACCTACAACTCTAAGAATTTTCAAATTCCTATTAAAATCAAAAACCTTCAATCCCAAGAAATCATTATCTCATATATACAAAACCATAATATTTTATGATATACTTATTTTTAGTTGAAATTTATTTTTTAATAGGTTTTGATACAAAAAAACTGATGTCTAAATGAATGGTATTTTAATATACCATTATTACATCACTATTAACTTATAGATAATAATAGAAATAATCACATTTCTAAAATTAAGTATAAATATTTTAGATGCAAAAATATATTGATAAATAAGTACTCAATTTAAATTAATGTCTTTATATGGTACCAAAATAAATTTTTCCTTCAAAAAAATTTCATTTTTTGGTAAAAAATAATAAATTTAGTTTTTCAATTTTAATAAAATTTATTTAATAAAATGAACATTGATTTTGAAATTCATTCATAAAAATTATCTTAGAGTGAAAATTTGATAATTTTAATAATTTATTGATTTTTAGTGAATAGTGATGAAGATATAGAGTTTAAGTTTGCTTTAAAATGATATCAAAGAAACAATATTTCATTTATATTATCAATAATCCAATTAAGGTCATTAGAATAAATTTATGATGTATTTTAGTATAAAAACATTTCATACGTAAGAAAACTTTTTTATGGAAAACATCATTTCCTTACTCATTAAGGGCTAAATATTAAATTAAATTATGAAACTTCTGCATATTAATTATGATATTTTTTAATACATTATTTTTATTAAAATTCCATATCAATTATGATACCACATTCAACTTTTTCATAGTCAATAGGAATATTTTTACACATTTTGTTCCATTATGAAGGCTAAAACATGTTTACCTTTTTGGTGAAATTAAGAGATATGTTTATGTTTTCCAATTTAATATTTTATATATCCTCTTGGATAGACATATAATAAAAACCTACTATCCAAAATTCAAATATTTGGACATTTTAAATAACATTTCTTGAGAATGAAATTATAATATTTTAAGCTTTAATGAAATCTGAAGTGTATCCTCCCCCACACTTATAAAAAACCACCACCCGCTAGTTCCACTTAACAGTGTATTCTAAAATCTGATATACCATAAGAATAGTTGCGTTTCTTTTTAATATACCTTTTGAGGGATTCATATTAATGGATCTGAATGACTTCTAGTGAAGAAGACGTAATCATCCTACCCTACTTATATCAAATAATTTATTCATATACCTCCACTAAAGTTGTGATATTCAAATTAAAAATTTACATCATTTTACTGAATATAATAAAATTTTATTATTATTATGTAACCAATAGTATTCAACCACATTTCCATCAAATGTTAACTAAAAGTGTCCCTCATGTGAATATGTGGACTACCACCTCAATAAAAGAAAAATATTGTATTTTCCATCACCATATTTGATGGATGGACATTACAATGGGTTTAATTTTTATATGTGATATTTAATAGAATTAATATTTTTTTTATTATAATAAAATTTCTACCATATTATAGAAAATTTCATTGGAAGAAAAGTATTTTTATTAATACATATGGACTACCACATCCACGAAGCAATTTGATTAATTATTCATTTTTTACTTTACATGTATTGTAAGAGTATATATTTAATAAATAAATAAATAAATGTATATATATTATAATAATAATTCATAAAAGATTAATTACTATTTACAATTATTTAATTCTATTAGTTTTAATGTTAAAACAACATAGATGAGTACGTATGGTAAGTTGTCTCCACGAACAATGTATTTAGTTTTTACATCTCTACATTTTTGTATAGATATATTATATAAAAATATATATTGAATATAAAATATATTTATATCATTATTAACATTTTTTATATTATGAGACCATGATCGAAGTATACGGGCTAGAACTGTCATACAAAATCTCTCTAGAAAAATGAAACAGTTATCACCTGAAAACAATGATTTTGATAAATAATTGTGAATTAGATTGTGTTAAAATGTTATAAGTGGATCATATATTTTATTATAAACGAGTAAAATTTTATGGAAATAACTAAAATAAATTTAAATTTTTTATAAATATGTATATATTAATTTTCAATCAAGTCAAATGTAACGCCCCGACCCCAGCTACCCAGAGTCGGTGCATTACTTCGTAACATTGGCATGATCAGAAGAAAGATCAAATCTCGAAAGACCGATTGGTTTAGTAGCCTTGGAAACACTAGATATATTCATAAGTTTTATATTACATCATAAACTGAAAAACTACTACAACAACATAATGTTTCCACAGTCCACACTATAATCCCCTCATAATATCCCTGCAGGTCATTCATAACTTACATCTTCACTTCCTGGGAAAAATAAAACATAGAAAAGGGGTGAGCTCAAATGCCCAGTAAGGATAACAATATAGCGGAAACTTTCATCAATAAGAATAAACATTTAAGGCAATGTATAACTAAAACAAAATCCTTTTAAACATGAACTTTCAACATGGTATGGCATAAATAAAATGAAATAATGCCATTTACTTATTCACATGGATATTCTACTAATCGAATAATCACATGCAAAAATCAATAACCACTTTCATAATGTTGGAATGCATAATGCCAGACTATCATAACCACATAGCCAAGGCCTCGTGCCAAGACTACAAATAAGATTTTGTCAAGGCCTTGTGCCAAGACACTAGTTTGTCTCATGAGACCTACCGATGCATCGAGGAGCTATAGCGGGCTCCACCCGTCACATATTAAGTCCAATGCATTCCCATATGAAAAGGTTTAAACATAACATAAACATTCGTATTAAAACTAGCATGCGAAATGTCAATACTTTCACCATAAACTATGAATGGTATAAAAATATCACATCCACAGTCAAACATATCACAAAACCTTCAATACAATATAGAAGTTTTGTATCATAATAAATCAACTTCAAATAATCTTCAAATCCATCAAAGGATGTTGACATAGATGAAATCAAAATTCTTTTTAAAGAAATATCACCTTTTATTTTGAAATAATTTAAGATCCATATAAAATAAAACATTTTCTTTGAAAATATTCTTATAAGCTTGTAAGGAAAACTTTGAAGATTTTATAACGGCGTAAAATAACCGCACCCACCGTATAAGTTAAAAAAAACATTCTTACCTCAATTCTGTCGAAAAGGTTAAAAAGGACCTTGTTTTGAAAACGACGGAAAGATTCCTTTATAAACCTCTTATAAAAAGTCAAACAAGGGTATAAATGACTTTAACCCATATTCTTGTAAATAGTAAAAATGTTTTGAAATACATTTTTAAGAAACATGGATGTGGATGATAAAGATATCCCAGTAGATTATTACGTATAAACAACCTCAGATAATGAAGAGATTGTGAAATAAACCCTTACCTTGTACTTTTCCTTTGTTGGGGTAGGTTAACCTCCTGTATAATGGTGAAATAATTGTTATTAAATTATAAAATAATCATATATATTAATATGATATAATATATGATCTTTTAACATTGATTTTTTAATAATATCTTAGAATTATCGGCGTTTTGGGTGTTAACTTACTCATTTTCTTTATATGTTTTGTTACATAAGCCATGGTTGTTGTATCTTATTCATATCCAGAATTATATCTAGTCCTTAAACATCATTTTTAAATCATCAAATGATAATTATACTTGAATGGTTACGATGGAGAATGAATCTCATCGCGTTCGTGGAGACGGTAGTCCGTACGTACGCACGAACGCTACTTCCATATAATTTTTATTTTAAAAGAATTGAATCCAAATGATACATAGGTATATTACTATTCCAGTATAATATAATATTTTATATATGTTACTTAAGTTCATTAACACCATCCTTTATACGTTCCATGTGTGGTATGAACGAGTCATATCATTTTAAGGGGGCGGTAGTCCGCACTTCCTCAAATGAAATTATCGTATGTATATACAACATGAAACGAATAATGGTATGAAATAAAATGGAATTACAGAAGCTTATATATAAAATATATATCATTAATATCATATTTAATTACAGTGCCATCATAATGGCCACCATGAGATGCGGTAAGATGTATTTGAACAATCATCGTTTCGTGAGGCGTTAATTTGCCATCCACAGAAACATTATGTTCATCATCCATTAGATGGAGTTGTTTGTATGTGTAGTTTGAATCCTTCTTATAACAACATCCTAGTATATTGAGGATACTGGTGTTGTTACAAAAGAATGGAAATAAAAAGAGTTTGGGGGTTGGAGAAGCAAAATAAAGGAAAATAATTTAAGAGAAATCGTTACCTTTAATTTAGGTAACTCACTTTGGTTGGAACCAAAGGACTTCTTGAAATGATTTCTGCCTAAGTGGAAGCTTCAATGAGGAGGAGAGGGATGTGGGGAGCTTAGTTGGGCAGAGTTTGGACGAGCCAAGTGGCTTGAGAGGTGTGAGGAATGAGTAGAAGTGGTCTCCTTTTATAAGGGAGAAGAGGGGCTCTTTAGGAAAGAGTGAAAGTATTACTTTATAATATAATTATATTCGGTTTATAATGGTCCAAAAATCATTTAGGTCTAAGATAAGATGACTAATATTCTAAATAACATCAACCAATAAGAATTGGACAGGTTTTAGATAATATTTTAATCATTATAATCTTATTTATTTAAATGATTTATTAATGAGGTAAACATTGCATCATTATTATGTCATTAATAATTTAAATTATTTGATGTCTAAAAATTATAAATAAAATATCATTATGTAGGAAATCCTTTTATATTTCTAATGAATATTTATAATCGAAAATCCAACATGTATAACCCTATGTAAAAATTGTTCTTCTAAAAGATGTAAGCTTATGCCATTTTTATTTTTATTCTAACTTTATTAATATAAAGTGTCCCTACCACATACAAGTGGATCCAAGGGGTCCCCAAATTGACCCAAGGATGCTCATGGCCGGGTATGTGTCCACCAATAAGGTTAGGACACGTTTTAGGTTAATTTTGTATTATTATAATATTATTTTTTAACCCTTATTTACCGGATTTACCCTTAACCATGGTAAATAAAATATTTACCACAGTAATTATTCAAAATGTCTAAAAATAAAAGTTACCTATTTACACAATTTGGACATCCTGATTCCAAAAATGGAATCCATTTTTCTAAATTCAAAACACATAAGTGGAAGAAATTAATTTAAAATTAATTCCTGCTGTCAAAACAAAAAACGTGTTTTTAAGAGGTAATAACTATCAAAAGATTGACACTTGTTTATGTTCGGTTTAATTGTAAAGTTATGTCCAACGACCAACATTATATTAAATGGTAAAAATATATTCTAAATATACTTTAAAACCACTCAAATTCATAATTTATCACTATTAATTATTTTGATTAAAAAAGTTGTTTTTAATTAAAATTTAGTAATTTTCACTATTCATCAAAATATGAAAGTTTTCCAAAATGTACCAAAATTTCACCTTAGGCTAAATTCGATATTACGAATCCAAAAATGAAGTCCATTTTCAAATATAAAATATATATAATTTCAAAAAGTAGGTATTACTATTCATAGCGGCTAGTTTGATTGGTTACGGTGTGTTAGAACTCGGTGTTGCGTACAACACACGCTAGCGTACCGTGGAAGCTTGGGATGTTTCATTTTAAATTTTTGATGTCCCCATTTAGTAAAAAAGTTTAAAATATAGTATCTAAAAAGGGTTCACTATTAAAATTTGGTAAAAGTGAAATATTGAAAATGAATTTGTTCTTACATTATGTCTAAGAAACTCATAATATGGATTCTAAAATTATAAGGATTATATAAAGTTTAAAATTTAGTTGACACTATTCATAACCTCTTTTGAACAGCTTGTTTGGTAAGTCATGGTGCGATTGAACTTGGTGTTGTGTGTAGTAAAAGTTATTTAATTATTTTGAAGAAATAATACACTATAAAACCTTGGGGTGTTACATTCTCCCCTCCTTCAATAAATTGCGTCCTCGCAATTTGAAATTGTTCTTCGAAAATAAAAGGTTGAAAATAGAAAATATATTTGTGGGAAAACCCACATCAGAAATTGGGTTACTAAAATTTAGTCTTAATATGAGGAAAAGAGAAATGAAAGGGTCACCACCAAATTATGATCTCGATTAGGAGAACATTGGTGGCATATAATTGGAGGAAAAACGTAAATATTTATAGGTAGTGATTGAGGTCATCAATCACAAACAAGTATAAAATTGAGGTCCTTAAATTCATCAATCTGTGATGATTTGAAATACCATCGGTTCAACAAAACATAGGGTATTAGGATAACACATTTTTGACGTTTCAAAATATCTTTGTTGAAATCCCACATCGAAAAATGAATTAATGAGGCATCTATTTAAAATAAAGAGTCGAAAGTATGAAGATTACCGAAAATAACTCATACTAGGGTTCCATGTAGGAAAATATGGATATGGAAGAAAAATCTAACCAACAATTATCTGATAGAGAGTGGTAGAGAACATGACTATGAAAAGGCCAACAATCCCAAAGCCATAAATTAGTGATGATTTAAGGTACCATCTAGGAAAACATTTTTTGTTCTAAGTTGATTTTCTTAATATTGAGGAATTTATTAATGAGATTGGCTAAGATCATAAGGAGATATACTTACTTTATAATTAGAGTTTTATCTATTAATAAATTTCTACCACAAACTCATCTTTCACTCTAAAAGATAATATAATGTAAAAAAAATTCTATTTACACTATTCGTATAGGGTTCCAAAATAAATGAATTTATAATTCATCTACATGATCTTTTAATAAAAACTACATTATTTAATCCAGGACATCTCATGGGCCAGTGGTAGGTGATACACCCTTGTCGCCCTTCGGCTGCGGGTTCAAGTCTCGCAGCCTTGCCGGACGCGACAGGTTGCCGCCCGACCTCCGGGTTGTCCTTTTATGGCAATCCAAAATTAATCTAGACTAGAACTATCCAAAATACTTCTGTCCAAACTCAAAGTCCAACATTTATAAGGAAGGTAAACATAATGTAGATCCTTTTACCCCGTAATATCATATGAATACCTTTATCATGTATTCTTTTAATACACTGAAACATCCTGATTTACCATAATCTTTATTGATTACATTCATGCTCCCTTATTTCATATAGAATGCTGGATATACTTCATCAATCCAAAAATGTTTTAAACCCCAACAATGATGGAATAGACAAATCATTAACCAGCTTCAAGGTAGTCAAGAATATCCAATATAATTTATCCAAATCAATCATGTATTATTCTAAAATCACTACCTCGGTATCAGAACCATATTATGGTTTATCTTTCTCTCAACCATATATTTTCCAAAAATTTATCCTTCTATTGAGTCAATTTTCTTTGTTCCACACAATCTCAAGTCCTTAATGAAATAGTACTGCAGTACAATCCTTATATACTCCATAATTATTATAACAAGTACATTGTTGATACAACACTCAATTGACATAATCAACATAAGAACTCTAATCATTCCTCTTCATCTGTGGTAGTATCATAACTTGATTATTATCCAATAACATCATTTGCGGCATAGTCTGATGACTGGGACATAGGTTCGCGTAGTGTCCAAACTCCTTGCAAACGAAGCATTGTACATTTAAAACCATTTTCTTACCCTTGCAGTCACGTACTTTGTGCCCTTTTCCTCCACACTTATAACAAACTCCCATTCCTTTCAGGCAAGTTCCAGGGTGTTTCTTTCCACAGTTACCACATATGGGAAAATTCTTCTTTTCCCTCTTCCCTTTATCCATCTTTCTCTCTTCCATCCTTTTCTTCTCTTGCTTCCCTTCAAATCCATAGTACTCAGTAAACTCTTTACTTATCTTATCAACACATGATATTATTTCTTCATATGATGATAATACATGGGAGACTATTTCTCTTATAAATTCTAGCTTAAGACCATGAAAGATATGATCCTTCCTTCTCTTTGGATCATGTGCATTTCCGGAGTTCTCATTCCTTCTACTGGGCGCCATTTCTAAACAATGGCATAAACTAGATCAGTTTATGAATCAAAATACATAATCCCATACTTATAAAACACTTAACATAAATTGAACTATTTATGGATATAATCAATAATCATAAGAATGTTTTCTTTAAGGAAGTATATACTCATAAACCCTTCATAATGGTTTGTAAAGAAAATGAGAGTTATCCTAAGCATATCCCCCGGGAGTGTCGTAACCAAGAGTGCAGCAAGGCCCGTTGTCATGCACCAGTTCCCGTTCGAGTCTAGCTCAAAGCGGTGTTTTCAGGTTTTACCCCTAGGTACATCTGTGCCAGAGCCGCCTCTACCTGCTCGTATCCAGACAGGGATGTATTGCTCGGAAAACTCACAAAATCTCTACAATACCAAAATTCTAGGAAGTTCTTCTATACTAATCCTCAATGTTCATCTTAGGTCTACGTGCTCTAATCAGAGTTTATCTAAATCTAGTTTACAAGGTTTGTACTAAACTTCCTCTGATACCAACTGTAACGCCCCGACCCCAGCTACCCAGAGTCGGTGCATTACTTCGTAACATTGGCATGATCACAAGAAAGATCAAATCTCGAAAGACCGATTGGTTTAGTAGCCTTGGAAACACTAGATATATTCATAAGTTTTACATTACATCATAAAATTAAAAACTACTACAACAACATAATGTTTCCACAGTCCACACTATAATCCCCTCATAATATCCCTGCAGGTCATTCATAACTTACATCTTCACTTCCTGGGAAAAATAAAACATAGAAAAGGGGTGAGCTCAAATGCCCAGTAAGGATAACAATATAGCGGAAACTTTCATCAATAAGAATAAACATTTAAGGCAATGTATAACTAAAACAAAAGCCTTTTAAACATGAACTTTCAACATGGTATGGCATAAATAAAATGAAATAATGCCATTTACTTATTCACATGGATATTCTACTAATCGAATAATCACATGAAAAAATCAATAACCACTTTCATAATGTTGGAATGCATAATGCCAGACTATCATAACCACATAGCCAAGGCCTCGTGCCAAGACTACAAATAAGATTTTGTCAAGGCATTGTGCCAAGACACTAGTTTGTCTCATGAGACCTACCGATGCATCGAGGAGCTATAGCGGGCTCCACCCGTCACATATTAAGTCCAATGCATTCCCATATGAAAAGGTTTAAAAATAACATAAAAATTCGTATTAAAACTAGCATACGAAATGTCAATACTTTCACCATAAACTATGAATGGTATAAAAATAGCACATCCACAGTCAAACATATCACAAAACCTTCAATACAACATAGAAGTTTTGTATCATAATAAATCAACTTCAAATAATCTTAAAATCCATCAAAGGATGTTGACATAGATGAAATCAAAATTGTTTTTAAAGAAATATCTCCTTTTATTTTGAAATAATTTAAGATCCATATAAAATAAAACATTTTCTTTGAAAATATTCTTATAAGATTATAAGTAAAACTTTGAAGATTTTATAACGGCGTAAAATAACCGCACCCGCCGTATAAGTTAAAAAAAACATTCTTACCTCAATTCTGTCGAAAAGGTTAAAAAGGACCTTGTTTTGAAAACAACGGAAAGATTCCTTTATAAACCTCTTATAAAAAGTCAAAAAAGGGTATAAATGACTTTAACCCATATTCTTGTAAATAGTAAAAATGTTTTGAAATACATTTTTAAGAAACATGGATGTGGATGATAAAGATATCCCAGTAGATTATTACGTATAAACAACCTCAGATAATGAAGAGATTGTGAAATAAACCCTTACCTTGTACTTTTCCTTTGTTGGGGTAGGTTAACCTCCTGTATAATGGTGAAATAATTGTTATTAAATTATAAAAGAATCATATATATTAATATGATATCATATATGATCTTTTAACATTGATTTGTTAATAATATCTTAGAATTATCGTCGTTTCGGGTGTTAACTTACTCATTTTCTTTATATGTTTTGTTACATAAGCCATGGTTGTTGTATCTTATTCATATCCAGAATTATATCTAGTCCTTAAACATCATTTTTAAATCATCAAATGATAATTATACTTGAATGGTTACGATGGATAATGAATCTCATCACGTTCGTGGAGACGGTAGTCCGTACGTACGCACGAACGCTACTTCCATTTAATTTTTATTTTAAAAGAATTGAATCCAAATGATACATAGGTATATTACTATTCCAGTATAATATAATATTTTATATATGTTACTTAAGTTCATTAACACCATCCTTTATACGTTCCATGTGTGGTATGAACGAGTCATATCATTTTAAGGGGGCGGTAGTCCGCACTTCCTCAAATGAAATTATCGTATGTATATACAACATGAAACGAATAATGGTATGAAATAAAATGGAATTACAGAAGCTTATATATAAAATATATATCATTAATATCATATTTAATTACAGTTCCATCATAATGGCCACCATGAGAGGCGGTAAGATGTATTTGAACAATCATCGTTTCGTGAGGCGTTAGTTTTCCATCCACAGAAACATTATGTTCATCATCCATTAGATGGAGTTGTGTGTATGTGTAGTTTGAATCCTTATTATAACAACATCCTAGTATATTTAGGATACTGGTGTTGTTACAAAAGAATGGAAATAAAAAGAGTTTGGGGGTTGGAGAAGCAAAATAAAGGAAAATAATTTAAGAGAAATCGTTACCTTTAATTTAGGTAACTCACTTTGGTTGGAACCAAAGGACTTCTTGAAATGATTTCTGCCTAAGGGGAAGCTTCAATGAGGAGGAGAGGGATGTGGGGAGCTTATTTGGGCAGAGTTTGGACGAGCCAAGTGGCTTGAGAGGTGTGAGGAATGAGTAGAAGTGATCTCCTTTTATAAGGGAGAAGAGGGGCTCTTTAGGAAAGAGTGAAAGTATTACTTTATAATATAATTATATTCGGTTTATAATGGTCCAAAAATCATTGAGGTCGAAGATAAGATGACTAATATTCTAAATAACATCAACCAATAATAATTGGACAGGTTTTAGATAATACTTTAATCATTATAATCTTATTTATTTAAATGATTTATTAATGAGGTAAACATTGCATCATTATTGTGTCATTAATAATTTAAATTATTTGATGTCTAAAAATTATAAATAAAATATCATTATGTAGGAAATAGTTTTAGCTTTCTAATTAATATTTATAATCGAAAATCCAACATGTATAACCCTATGTAAAAATTGTTCTTCTAAAAGATGTAAGCTTATGCCATTTTTATTTTTATTTTAACTTTATTAATATAAAGTGTCCCTACCACATACAAGTGGCTCCAAGGGGTCCCCAAATTGTCCCAAGGATGCTCATGGTCGGGTATGTGTCCACCAATAAGGTTAGGACACGTTTTAGGTTAATTTTGTATTATTATAATATTATTTTTTAACCCTTATTTACCGGATTTACCCTTAACCATGATAAATAAAATATTTACCACAGTAATTATTCAAAATGTCTAAAAATAAAAGTTACCTATTTACACAATTTGGAAATCCTGATTCCAAATATGGAATCCATTTTTCTAAATTCAAAACACAGAAGTGGCAGAAATTAATTTAAAATTAATTCCCGCTGTCAAAACAAAAAACGTGTTTTTAAGAGGTAATAATTATCAAAAGATTGACACTTGTTTATGTTCGGTTTAATTGTAAAGTTATGTCCAACGACCAAAATTATATTAAATGGTAAAAATATATTCTAAATATACTTTAAAACCACTCAAATTCATAATTTATCACTATTAATTATTTTGATTAAAAAAGTTGTTTTTAATTAAAATTTAGTAATATTCACTATTCATCAAAATATGAAAGTTATCCGAAATGTACCAAAATTTCACCTTAGGATAAATTCGATATTCCGAATCCAAAAATGAAGTCCATTTTAAAATATAAAATATATATAATTTCAAAAAGTAGGTATTACTATTCATAGCGGCTAGTTTGATTGGTTACGGTGTGTTAGAACTCGGTGTTGCGTACAACACACGCTAGCATACCGTGGAAGCTTGGGATGTTTCATTTTAAATTTTTGATGTCCCCATTTAGTCAAAAAGTTTAAAATATAGTATCTAAAAAGGGTTCACTATTAAAATTTGGTAAAAGTGAAACACTGAAAATGAATTTGTTCTTACATTATGTCTAAGAAACTCATAATATGGATTCTAAAATTATAAGGATTATATAAAGTTTAAAATTTAGTTGACACTATTCATAACCTCTTTTGAATAGCTTGTTTGGTAAGTCATGGTGCGATTGAACTTGGTGTTGTGTGTAGTAAAAGTTATTGAATTATTTTGAAGAAATAATACACTATAAAACCTTGGGGTGTTACATCAAACACAAGGAAAGGGATTTTCATCAATATTTTTTTTCTGTGTAATGCATTGCATATTCCACACATGTTACTTATATATGTTTTATATACAATCTATGAATTTATTTTAATCTTATTATCATGAAAATTATGAGGAATTAAATTTTCTTTTTCTGTTATCTATTTAATAAGTTTTTATTACAAAGTTACCAATGTGGTAAGGGATTTATTTTAGAATCTCATTATTTATTCGATTATTTATGATTAAATTTCCAATGATGAATTTTTTTTTAATGTCATCAAATGAAAATGATTAATTTTATTATATATTGGATATATTTATAAAGTATATTTTATTCATTTCTTTTCCCCTCTTTAATGAAACAGTGGTAAAAAATTTATTTAATGGAAAATCTATTATAGCTCTCTCTTCAGTCGAAAATCAATTCTCTTCCATTACCATTTTTCTATAAAATATTTCCTAAATTATTTTTTATTTTATCTAATACATATTTATATAAAATTTTCACAACATTCCATTTTATAAAAAATCATATAGACTATTATTGAATTTTTTCAGAACATGTTACATTTTATGTTTTATGAAAAAAATTTAAAGAAAACATTATTTTTAATAATTGTTGAATGATATGAATTTAAAATCATCATGACCACTTAATTCATTGGATGTTACATGCTATGATTTTATGTTTCTATTAAAATATATAAATATCCCTAGTATTGTGTATAATTTTAGATTTTAAAGAAATGATTTCAAATTGAAATAATGTGTTATGCAAGAATGATTATAAGGAATCATTTAATGGAATATAAATTTATGAGAACAACATTTGATATTAATTAATATTTACCATGTATAATATATGTAGATACAATGATTTTTAATTGTTTATATGTTTTATGATAATGATGATGATTTGTTTATGAAACATATTTTCCTCCATATTTTATGCTATTCTAAATAGTTAAATTTTTTATAAACCATGATTATTTTTCATGGGTTATGATATATAATGTATTTTTTAAGATATTATTTTAAATATATAAATTTTTTATGATTATGTGATTGGTTGACATAAAATTATATAGTCCTCCAATAAATTTGGTAAATGTGGATATCTAACGCTACAATAGGGTCTGTAATGTGGAGTTAAACATATGTAATTAAAGACATTTCAAACTTTGAAGGTCTCAGGAGTAAATATTCACCATGTATTTAATGAATGTGGAGTGAACCCAATCCACTATAATAGTCTTGGAAATGATACATGGGTAAGGAAATTCTTTTCTATGTTTCTGTGTATCCCACAAAGTAATGTATTATAAAAATGTTATTCCCTAATAGATTTTTTGTATTATTCCTTTAAGGTTCATTTGATATGAACTACATTGGTTTATGTCAAGACTCTAGAAAAAAAGTTGTTATATTTTGAATATTTATTTCCAAATGACAAGATCATTTTCTATTTCCCTTATGATCCTGTTATTCTTATGTTATCATAAATATCACACTTTTTTACCCATAATAAGCATCTAAGCTCCCCATTTTTTATATTTCTTTTCACCATGTTATAATGAAAGGTTTTAAGTAATATTTGTATTAGAATATTACTATGTTATACTATTTATTTAAATTATATTTAATATATTTCTTCAATTAATGAAGATTCTGTATCGAGTCTCTAAAGACTCTAATCCATCACAATACATGGTCATGTATAATGGATAAATGTTTTGAATATTCATCTAATAATATTTAGTAATTATTTACTCAATGTTTGGTTCACTATAGTTTCAGTAAAATTAAGTTTCAGTTACCTTTTGAAATAAGGGTTTAAAACATTAATGAGAACCCTTAAGATAATCCCATGTATTGACAAAATATATATATTCTGGTAAATAATTAAATATTTTTTCCTATGAAATAATATATGTATAGATACTATAAGTATATGTTCCTCTTTCATAGACTCTTATAGGTAAAATAACCCCCAAATATATTTGGTAGAGTATATAATAACAATTTTTTGTATGTATGGTTAGTGGTCCCTTATTAGGCACCTAATTTCACACTCTTAGGGAATATTTTTTTGTTAGCCCACATTTTCTTTATTTATCATTATGATTGATTTGAATAGATAATGACCATGAATGACCTAGTGTATGCCTTAATAGTCATATATTCATAATAATGATTCATTATTTAGATATCATATTAATGTTTTTTTCGAATGATCACACTGATCAATGATTCTAGGTGGTCATAAAAACTATATTTAGCCTTATTACGGGGTTTTAGATAGAATGATAAAGTTTATGTGATTATTAGTAATGATCAATTATTGATGAAACCGATTTGATAATTTTTCTGTGAAATCATGTATACAATAAATGTCTGCCAGAATGTTAATTGATAACCTCAATAATTAGATATTGAATTAGAATTGAATACTCAAAATATTATGATGATTTCATCACTTGTATATGATACTTATCTAGTAGATGTTTATGGAAATGTGTTTCTTAGAAATCTATATATTTTTCATGTTGTTTAATTTAATGATTTGTTATGTAGGAATTTTATTTATATATATAAATACAAAATAAATTACCTAGGAAGGGATGTCAGATTTTATATTTTCACCCATCCTATGACCCTATATCTTTGTAAAGAAAAAGACAATCCACAAATCAAAATTACATGATTTTTATGGTATTGAATACTATTGAAAGTATTTTTTATCATAGATGTCAATGGAGATACTCAATAGTAATTATATGACTATTACAGAATATTTTTTGTTGTATTATTGGAATAATGTCCTAGTATTCCTCGGAATTGTGAAGTAAACATTCAATATAACTCATACCAGGAGCTACACCTATTTCAAATACAACATATGGAATAGCCCCTATTAAATTGTAGAAATTATAGGAGAATATATAATTGAATATTGATAAGGGATTCACTTTATCTATGTCCGTTTCTCTTTGCCTGAATGGCCCAAAGGCCTTCATTTTTACTGATTTTTGATAACACCCTTTCAAGGGATGAGGGGGATCCCTTACAAGGCCCTTAGGTTCAGTGATTACATGGCCTGTAGGCTTAAGAGATTACATGACCAGAAGGTATTAGGGAATTCAACCATACTATCTTCAAAATTGATAATTTGATTGATCAATGTAAAGGATATAAATATTTTTCCAAGATTGAACTTTAATATGGATACTAAAATTTTAGTTAAAAATTTTATGAAATCCCTATGATTTCCTTACATACATTTTTTGTACACTATGAATATATAGTGATTCTATATGGTCTTGCTAATACCCCTGATAACATCATTGATTAAAGGATTATTGTCATTATAGATTACCTCGATCTACTCATGGTAGAATTTATATCTGATATTTTTATATATTATTGGGGGAAATAAGGTTATGAAGATCGATAGAGGTTTATACTGATGAACTGAAGGAATATGTTTTTTTTAAAATTTACCTATTTTAAGTTTTGGATACATATAGATTCTTTTTTATCAACATATTCTCAATATTGGGTATATTAGAGCATCCATCAATGAATGAAGTAATTGAAAATTTGACTAGATCCATAACTATGACTGTTATTTATAGTTTTCATAGTTTGGATGGATATTATAAGGGGTTTTTGGAACATTCCCCAAAATCATCTAATAATCTCACTATTATGAATGAGAAGGGATAAAATTTAATGTGGATAGTTGGATATAATTAAAATTTCCATGTATTATATTAAAAATAATGTAGTGATCCTGTTCTTTCACTTCCATACAATGGAGAAGGTTTCATGATATTTAGTTATGCATTAGAGAATATATTGGGACAAGCTCTTGTGTAGAATGATATAGTTATATATTATACCTCATTACAATTGATGGAAGTTGTGAAGAATTCCCCAATTCGTGTTTTTTATTTATTATGGTAATTTATTAATTAAATGTATTGTGGAATAATTTTTTCTTAAAAATGAATCAAATATATTCCAATCATAAAATATAAAATAATATATTCACATAAAATGTGTGGAATTAGCACTATAAAATATTTTCGCATTGATTAATGGTTATTTTTAAAGAATATTTTTCAAACCTAGTAAATAAAACAAGGTGTTTGATTCCTTGAGTCGAAATGATTATAATTGATGATAATTTATCAGAATCATAAAAGATCAAATATATTTTTATTTTCAATATATGGAACAGGAAATCTTGAAAGAAGTGGAGAAATATTATCTTTCACAAATTAGTGTTCCACTATCCATCCATTTTAAGATTAAGGATTGATAAAATGAATATTTAGTGATATAAAATAAGATGATAATTGTTCATACTTTTGACCTTGATTATGATGTAATGATAAGGTTTATGAACCATATATGTGTTCATGAATCCTATAATTAAAGAAGGAGATATTTTGTTAAGCCCATTATTTACCATTATTTTTTAATCCAAGATGTATACAAATATATAAAGATAGGAAAGACTATTTCTACTAGGAAAACATAATGTCTAGTATTGTATAGTTTTTTTATCAATGCATAGTATGTTATCTTATTATGTTTGAGAGACATATGCCAAAGGGAATGTTACATCAATTACCGATAAAAAAATTGAAATGGGTCAACATTATAATATATTTTTTCATCAGACTCCCTAAAATACCTACTAGCCATGATTGTATTAGGAATATAGTCGATTGACCTATGAATTTAGAAAACATCAATAATAATGGATAAAATATCTCTCTAGATGTTATTAATGAAATATAACTTATGTTTTAAGGATTCATGTAATACCAAAATATATTATATCTGACCAGGATCTATTATTTGCCTTTATGTTCTGGTGGTGTATTATATAAGCTCTAGATATATAGTTTTACTTCAGTACTCTAATCACCCCCAAGTAAATTTTAAGTCTGAAATTATTAATCAATAACTAGCATATATGGTGAGGTCTTACTATATGGATTTCATTGTTGTTTTTGATCAACACCATCCCCTAGTAAAACTGTTCATACCATAATATTTCTCACTCAAGAATTTATATTACACATTACGAATCATTATATGGAAATAAGGTTATATATTACATTTTATGGGATGAAGTGGGATAATTCAATATGTTTTGACCTAAGACTACTATAGAAGTTGTAGTTAAATTCATTTCCATACAACAACACTCAAGGTATCGATAAATACATTGAACTAATTTCTTATAGTCATCAATGAAATCTATAATTTTTGGTTTGTTGGAACGTATTGTTGAATATTTATCCAGGTAAAATGGTTTTGAGATTCAGTATGAATAGAAATCATTTCCCTATATATATATTGTTCCCATCAGTATTCATGTTTGATCCGGGATGGTAGTTTATCATATTTTTCATCAACTAATCCTCTCTCATATTCATGATGTGCTCCATGTATCTCTCATAAAGAATGACATAATATATCTATTCAATTAATTTATATTATTGGTTATACTATTAGGGAATGATCATTATTACAAATAAACCATAATATAAATGTTTTATTATAGATTTAAAGTGTATAGAATAGGACTACTCACCATGTAAATGTTCTCTAGAGGAATCATAATTTCAAGGAAGAAACATGCTAAAGTAATGATTTTATGAAACATATATATAAATTTTTTATCATAATGATGTAATTAAATGGATACATACATTTTATGAGGTTGGAATGAAACACCCCTAGAATTTATGATATACTTTTATTTAAATAAATTTATTCTCTTTGATATCTTATAATACATGTAAACTCCAATCTAAAAATAGTCATATAATATAATGTTATAACAGATCCATTAAATTGGAAAGTTGAATAGTAGTACCAACTTTTTATTATTATTTATATTGGTTTTATAAAAGGAAAATATATTTATGAATAAGTACTGAGTTTTAAGTAAAGTCAATGTATGCTTTAAAAAAAAATTTCCTCAAATATTGTATTTATTTATTACTATGAGAAAAAAATATAAATATTTTTTAAAATATTTAAATATATTTTTTTCAAAATTAAATTATCTTTTTAAATCGTTAGGTATAAATTATCATAGATTTGTATTTTGAGAACTTCCTAAATAGATTGACATTAAAATGAATAGTAAAAAATTTGTATTTTTATTAAAAAATGAATCTTCATTTGAAGAATTTAACGAGTTTAATTTTTCTTTAAAATGATATGACTGAAAAAATTATTTAATATATATTATTAATAATAAAAATAATACAATTTTTTTCATTTTTTTTACATATTTATTTGTAAAAAATATTTATACTTAAGAAAACTTTATTTGTGGAAACTACTTTTCATCAAATTTTATGTGTTTAATTTGAAATTATATTCTTCCAAATTTTATGAAAATAAATTAATATAATGGATTCAATATTTGGAATGATATTTTATAATTTTTTCAAAGAGGTGGACTTCGTTTATGGCCATAATGGATTGTAAAAATATTGAAAACAATAAACATGATTATGGATAAAAGGGTTTATTATGGGTTATAAAAGGAGATAATGATATTTTTTCCAATTAAACATAAATAAAATATATTGGACTGATATATTTAAACATAATAATATACCAAATTTCATTCTCAATCCATTTTTAAGAATTTTTATATACAATGTTAACAAAATCCTTTAATCTTTTAATAACTCCCATGTATGTACTCTCAACCACTTATAAAAGAAACCCATTACATTTTCATATTTACACCACATTTAGAAGTAAATATAAACAAAAAACTACATCATTCACTTATAAATTTATATTTAAACATTTTTTAGTTGATTATCTAGATAAAATTCAATTCCAAGTGTCCTTAAGAAATAATCTAAATGAATATTACCGGAGAAGAGGTAATCGTCCTATCAGGACTCTTATATATTTTTTTATCTTCCACCTCATAAATAAATAAATATATATATATGATATTAATATAAAATAATATGGTAATAGTACACAAATAATTAAATTTTAAAATGAATATTTAACCACAATTATTCACCATATTCTAATTAAATTGTAAGTGAATGTATTACCCATGTGCATGGGGGGATGACTACCTCCACATAAAGATACAATTCAGTTCCCAAAATGTTTTTAATGGGAAGTTGTTATGATGTCATTAATTTTAATGTATGATATTGAAGATATATTTATAATTTTTAATTATAATATAATATTTATCTTCTTAAATTCTTATCTATTGGATAATGATAATGTCACTCTAGCATATGTGTGGACTACCACCTCTCTAAAGTGATGTTGTCAGTTTTTCACTTATTATTTTTGTAGAAGGTAAACATGATAGATTTAATCAATATATATGATATAATATTTATTCTTATATAGTGAATTAGTATTCACATTTATTTCTTTCTATCCATTGAAATGTTTCATCATTGGTTATGTTTACATATTCCATGCCATCTCTATGAATTGTTTAATTAATTTTTTATCTTGACATTTTATGGATGCCACTGTATATATATATATATATATTAAATATAAATTATACATATCATTATTAAAATTATAGATATTAGGGAAATTTATCAATTCTCAAGGATTGTAACTGATTAATGAAAAAATCCTTAAAAACGAAATATTTAACACCCATAAATAATGATTCTAATAATAAATTATTTATAAATTTGCGTTTTAATTTAATTATGATAACACCCAAAGACATAAAAATATTTTTATTTTAGGATATATTTAATTTTATTAATGTTTTTATGTGAAACACCATGTTAATTTGAAACTAAAAATAGTGTTATGTTTATCTCTCACTATGCCAAATTTCAAATATATCCTATGTTACACACAACAATGATTTTAATTTGTTGCATGAGTTACACATAATACATTGTTTTTACGAACAACATTATATTATGAAAATATTATTATTTAATGAGATATATCCTAGCGATTAAATTGGTTGTTACAAATTAGATTAACTAAAAAGATAAGAATATATGTTTTAATTCATTGGTCACTGAGTAACTAAAAATAAAAATATAAACCGGTTGAATATAAATAAAATGTTTTTATAAATAAGATTTTTTATGCTCCTAAGGACTCTTGGTATTAATAAATTAAATTAATTAATTTTATGTAATGATATTACAGATATATATATATATACATATTATATGCCGTAAAATAATTTTGAAATCTACTTAATAGGTTACATGGTAATATGGGAGGAAAAAATCCAATTTTACGAACAAAAAATATCTTTGTTCTATAGGAATATTTTCCACCTTTTAAGGGTGAACCTAATTTAAATATAATTTTTTAAACATTTATATAAGAAAAATAAAATAAATTTTTGAAGTTTTGACAACAAAATTAATTAAGGGTAAATTTTAGTTATTTTTTTAACAAGTTTTATTTTTCGATGAATAATGAAATATACATAATTTTTATTGAAAACTATTTATTCATTTGAATAATTTATATGGATAAATTATAATTTTAATTATAAATAAGAAAAAATAATGTTAGTTACACATAAATTAATCAAATTTAGGTCATTGGAATCTCTTTCATATTGATATTGGATATAAAAACATTTCAATATTTTGATCAATTTTACATTAGAACACGGCTTTGTCTTCCTGTCTACTGGATTAAAATTTAATTAATTTCTACCACATACGAAATTTGAATTTAAAAAATTGTATTACATATTATAAATAATAATAATTTATAATATATAATAATTTTGAATTATTTATTTACCAAAAATATTAGTGATAAAAAATAAAATTTATTAGAGTGATTAAGAGAAAACCTTTTTAAATGAGGGACTAAACCCTATTCTTATTGGAAATAATTACCTAAGAACATGTAAAAAATCATATTTTATGGACACATTTTGACCATAAAATCCCTTTTATATATTAGTTTTCATTGTTTTATGCACATTATGTTAGGGAGACCTCCCAATAGTGTTTTCTTTTTTATATTTACAGGAACGTCACTCCTCCTCCCCAATAAAATGGCCCTCACCCCTCTCATTTATACACACCTACAAAACCATTTTTCCCATACCAAACCAAACCAAATAATTTCCCAAAGTCCCTCCCAGAATCTTATAATTCGAATGGTTGGAATAAATTAGACTAATTAAGTCTTATGGAATAAACCAAAAAGAGTTACCTTGGGAAGAATTAATCTTCTCCAAGTAGAGAACTAGTGTTATTTATTTCTCCACCTCATAAATTATTATTTTATATTTGATATATAATAAAATATATACACATAATACACTGATATTTTTTTATTATAATGTTACTACATTCACCTGCACACACTTCAATCAAATGGGAAACAGAATCATCATTCATGTATAAGGTGGACTACAACATCGCGAACCTATATCGTCTGTTCCTCCATTACCATTATTAGAGGTTGGTAATAATAATGGATTTATATATTTCATATGATATATATGATGTTTAAAATTTAATAACTCTTATATAATTTTTATATAATATGTACCTTTTGTATTTATTTTTTTAGAATAAGATAACATCATTTGTGGACATGTGGACTACAGCCTCCTTAAAGCGACGTGATTAATTCATGTTATATATATAATGTATTATGGATGTTTTTAATAAATATAAGTTATTTATATGAAATAAATATGAAACATTATTTATAATATATATATATATATATCAATTCTCTTTCATTCATTTTATATGATAAGAAACTTGAAATACTCTTCATCTGTATATATAGTCGGTATGAATGAATGGTATATTTCATTTACTATATCAATAATTTATGGTTCAATATAATTAAATATTTTCTAAATATATATAATATTAAATCACTATTTACATTATGGTTTTTTAAATCATATTATAAGTAATATTATCAAAAATTACAAGTCTAAACAAACTCAAAAAACTAGGTAATTAACGACCAAAATAGTGAAAATAATGAATTATTATTAACAAATCGGTATTAAGATAATATAAGAAGATAACATATAATAATATTATTATTACTATTTTTCTAATATAATTTAATACCTTTTTTAAAACTGGCATATAGGAGGATAAAGTATGATCACCGAAAACAAAATTTGAGGTATAATATTTCATCTCTATTTACATTCTATTAAGAATTATTTATAATTATGAAAAAAATTAACATTATGGTGGCCTATATACTACCCCTATTCATTTAATTTCTTTATTCACAAATAATTGATTATATATTAAGATCCACTATTAACTATTTCATCTAAGGTGTTTTGATCTGAACATTACATTGTGGTAAAAGTTATTTTTGCAATATCACTTTCTTTTCTAATTATTAAAATTCTCCTGAATCAATCACTTCCTAATGATAATTTTTATTTTCAATAAAATTTATATTCAATATCCACTTTATCATTCAAATGGATATTATTATTTCCTAAACCATATACAATTTTTATATATATCATTCACTTTAACTATTATTTGATTAATCTGGAAAATATTGGTATATATGATTCGTTTACACAATTAAGATATTTATTTACAAGGCATGTTGTTCATTAATTAAATATAACATTTCATGTATGAGGAAAAATTTGTAAATTATCTATATGGATTGGGGACTTGTTAATATAATACCATTGATGCATCAATAGTCTAATGAGACTAATAAGTTGGCCAAATCTGATGTGTTTATACCCAGTACATTCTAAACTGTCTTGAGGATCGATCTTGAAAGTTATGGTATCATGTTCTTGGGAAATATCTCATCCAATAACTATGAATATACTTTATGTATAATTCAGTTTTTATTCTTATCTATGAGATTTTTTCTTCTACATTATTTATGGATACATTTTGATTCTCAATTACTTTATTAAATGGAATGTGTGTTATGTTATTTACCATTCCATGTTGATTACTCCTCATCATGTTATTTAAATGAAATTTATTTTTGGTTATATATCATACCATATTTATTATTAATTATTAATTCCTAATATATTCTTTTATAATTTACCTTTAAAAATCATTTAATCTCACCCTTATTTTGTTTCCTTTCCATGGGTTATGAAGAAGAAATTAATGAATAAAATTTCAAGGATGTAGATCATGTTTTATTTTCTTTTTTCCCAATGTAATATGGGTATCCCATATGTAATAAAGTGTTCTAAAACATATAATATGATTGTCATTTAGGTTTTTATTCCTTTTAATCATTCCATTGTAATAATGTAAGGCATCGACTCCAGTCTTCTAAAATCGGGGTGTTATAGTTTGTATCAAAGGAATATAATTAGAAACCTAGGAAACAAGATTTAGGAATAAAATATTATAGAAAATAACCCTAATATATACATTGAGGATATGTATAGAATAAAATCCTATAATTTTTCTGTTTTATAAATTATGTGGATATTCTTAGAAATATATCAGTTTTTAAATATTATATGTGGATGTGGTTCTGGCACATATTTATTTTAGGATAAAAGCACCAAAAATGTTTGTTTGCACTGACTCAAGTGTAAACTATTACATGACAATGGTCCTTAATATTCACCTACTTTCACACCCATGTGGGATATATTTCAGATAATTCACAATTTCTTTACTAACCATTATGAAGTGTTTGAATTAAAGAAGTCTACAAAAAAATATTTTTATTAATATGAGATTAGTTATTTAATTTTTATTAAAATTTATGAAAACCATTCCACTAGTTTTGCAATTATAAATCATGTTACATAATTTTATTATGTAATATACTATATTCCATTGAATACAAATAGTTTTGAGAAGGATGAATGGTATTAATACTAGTGGAAAATGTAGAGGATTACCTACTAAGAATATTGATATAACTGGTGTTGGAACTGAAAATGTTTTGGATATATTAGGTAATCTAAATTAAGTTATGATATATAACCTTGGATAGATTAAACAACAATTTACAAAACCATATTCCACAATGTTGGATAAGTTATGCTGCCGATGTCCCCATAATTTAGTGGGACTACAAACCCAATGGCGATTGAGAAATGTATTAAGTATTTAGAGAAGATATTTATTGAATTAGTTGTTATGAAAAAGAATTTGTTACACCTAGAGTGTATTTTTTTAATGGTGATGTTAATAAATAGTGGTTTTTAATAAAAAAAATATTGGGGATAAAGAGGAAGTGGAACTCATATATTTGAAATCATTTAAGGATATGTTTTTTACATATATTTCCATCATGGGAAAAAACATAGATGAAGATAATTCTAATTATTTTAAAGTTAATTTTAAGAATAATTTTATTTAGAGTATGAGGATACCTTTATATGTTTTTCAAGGTATTATGTGGATTTCATATGCATCCTTGAGTGACAGATTGATCACATCCTTAGAGGGCTTAATCCATGTCCCGAAGAGATCTAGTGTCCCAATCCATTTCATTATATAATTAAATATTTTTATATGCTATGGATAAGGAAAAAAATTCAAGATTAACGGATTCATTTGGAAGCAAGATAAAAATATTATTTAATAGAAAAAAACAAAAAAATGAAGAAGGAAATGTAGGATTTTACAACATCTGATAACTGTAGGAAACATTACTATGGGAAATTCATGATGGGATTAGTAGAGTTTGATAAGTGTGGGGAAGAAGGTAATAATGTCAAATAACTCTTGGTGTATAAGGGAAAAATTTATTTTCTGTATTATAATTTTAAAGTGTTATAGAATTATGTAAAAAGTCCCCAAAATCAATGGGAATATACCTCAGAAGCAGATAAGATATCACGGACATGCATATATTATTGACACTATCCATGAGGAATGATTAGTGTGATTCTATATTTAGATCTATAAAATATATTGTAAAAGTATTTTAATGATTGTTTTTTATCATATTATCTATGATATATATAAGGATTTTACTGTAGTAATATTTTATTAAATATTTGACTTCATATGTTGAATGGTACCAAGAAAAGTGATCCGGTAGATTTTGAAAATTTTTGTAAGACACGTAGTTTTGGGAATTATAACACATAATATGTTCTTGGTGTTGAGATAATTATATTGGATAATGAGATGATAAAATATGAATAAATTTAATATGATAGTAATAAATACAATATAAATTATTCTAATGTTTTGGATTATAATCTATTCGAATTTTTAACCATATATGAAACTTTTTAAGTAGAAATAAATATGTGGTTTTATAAATTGATGTATTACTTAAACCTATTATGAAAATTTTCCTAAGAGATGAAGTATAAATTGTTCAAGCAACAACTAAATGAAAGGTTTGTTCTTATGAAACATAAATGTATCAAGTGATTATATTTCCTTACATTCTTATAGAGTATAACAATTATTTAACTCTATGAAAAGGGTCCTCAAACCAAAAAATCCATTATCACCATTTTTTGGTGATATCAATGACTATTATCACACATTTGTTTTAATTATTTACGATTTAATATATTTTCATGAATATTATTACAATCACTCTCCATCATAACAATATATATTGATTTCTCTTACATGTCCATGTTAATGTTCTCCTATTCGATTTCCTAGTTTTATGGTGACCTTTACACTACTGTTTACCTGTTATTGACAAAACATGTTATTAAACCTATTTAAAATGCGGGTTTTCAAAAATATTATTTTAATATATCAAACCCTCATTTACTAAGGTCAAATTACGAGGATGTATTTTAATTAAGGTGGGGGAAAATGTAACACCCCAAGATATTACAATATTTTCCTTTTAGAATATTTTTAATTTCATTTCTATCTTTCATTTTATACAACACGAAGTTAATATTTTACAACACATAACCCAAATTTTATCTTTGACAATATGGAATACTGAGTATAGCGTGTGTTACACACAATAATTATTTTCTTTGATGACATGTGTCAAACACAAGACCATGATTTACTGAATAAAAGTATATTATGAAAATATAATTATTTAAAAAGTTATAGAATATATATTAAATTTTTCATTATTAAAATGATTAAATTTCTTATAAGAATATATGTTTGAATTCATTGGTTACCATACAATTAGAAATGGATATAAAAACCAATAGTATATAAAAGAATTTTTTTATAATAAAACAATTTGTATGATCACAAAGTCTCTTTAACCTAATAAATTAAATTAATTACAGTTATTGAATGATATTAATGAAATATGAATATATTATATACAATAAAAAATTTCAAATTCATCCAATAGGATTGATTGAAATGAGATACGAAAAAATTCAATTTTATGCATAAAGTTATATTTTTCAAAAGGCAACATTGTTACCTTTTCATAGAACACATATTTTAGAAATAAATTTTGATATATTCATAAATTTTAAAGGAAAAATAAAACAACATTTTTCAACTCAAAATATAAAATTTTTCTTACATTGGATTTTTGAAATTTTTTAAAATGTTTTGTTTTTTATAAATTGTGATCAATTCTAACATTTTATTGAAAACTACTTTTTCATTTTATATTATTAATTGGTTTTAATGTATAATTAGTTCCGATATACATAAATTAATCCAATTTAGTTCATTTATTCAATTTCACCTTAATATTGGATATAAAAACATTTCAAACATTTAAACATTTGTAATTTTAAAACTCGGTTGGTCCTCCGATCTATGGGATTAATATTAAATTAATTTCCACCACTTCTGTGGTTAGAATGTCAAATAATGGATTCCATATTTGGAATTAAAAATTTTATCATATCTAATAAGGTAAATATAATTGTTTTCTAAATAGGGTAGTAAATAAATTAAATTTAATTAATGTGATTAAGAGAAAAGCTAGCTTAGCAGGAGACTAAACCCTAAACATATGGTCCATATTGACCTTGAAACATGTCCAAATCCTATTCTATGGACATATATTGACCATACCCTACGTTTTAACTAATTGGATTCCTTATTGGTGCAAAATTATTTAATTTATTCCTCCCAATAGTTTTTATATTTTAATATTTATAAGATTCACTACTTCAAATTTGACCTTTAACAGTGCTAAAAATGGCCTTAATTATCACTAGAGAAGAGTTGAAATCTAGAGTGAAAATAAAATACCTATTCTTTTATCAGTCCTAAAAAATCACTAATAAAGGGATTATTTATTAGTTCTATTTTATTAACAAATAAAAATTTCATTTATCCATGATTATAGTAGTTTTGATAAACTTATCATTTATTTGCACTTTATTAAGCACTAATAATGGTCAAAACTACAGAGTGATGTAACCAAACTATGCAACACCAGTGTCGTGTGCTATAACAGCACACTATAGCACCAAAAACTCCAAAAAATCTGAAAAATAATTTATATGTAATGGTTTTAAATAAAATATAATTTTCATCACAAATATAAGAAAAAAGACTATATTATACACATTTAAAACATTATTTTATATAATTAGAAAAAGTTCAACTTATTACGTACATTCAAAAATATTTTCCTTCCTTTTCCTTTTGATCATAACCCATAATCTTTCAAAAAATGCATTTATATGAAAACATTTTTTATTTTAGTAATAATTTAAAGAAATAAATTAAAAAAAAGTGTTAATTTTAAAATTAACATCGAGTCATATAAGGAACATTATATATAGGATTGAGTTATGGTTAATTATTTAACATCACACCATTTATTGATCATGTTCGTGAATTATATCCATAACAAATAACTAAATAACTTTATGACAAAAATGATAATGAATTTAATTAAATAATATAAGAAAGAATGATGAGAAAAAAATATGGGTTTGTTTGCTAATTTTTTGCAATGTGAGGCATGTTTTAATCTAAAATGATGCTTATGTATACAAAATATATAATTGGATTCAAATTTGTCACATTATGGATCAGATTGAGGTGTTAATGATTCTTATTCATCTCAATTGACATATGTATCATTTTTATAAATTATCTAAGCAATCTCGATGTGTTTACTCGGTTTTGAATAAGTTACTAGTATTTTTAGCCAAAATTTATTTAAAAACTAGAATCCCAAAATTCAACAAAAACAAGTAAAATAAATTTTTTATGTGATACTAAATTCTACAAACGTTTAATTTTTATGACTAATTTTCCTAAATTATAGAGTCAATCCGAGTGTGTTTTCTTGATTTTGAGTGAGTGAGATTTTTTAACTAAAATATCAATTTTAAGCTAATAACAGACAAATTAAGTCATACCAGACACATATTGTATTGTATTTATGTCCATATATTTCCTAAAAATCAATAATTACATTTTTACCATTTCCTTAATGTGTGAATACAATCTTAATTTCTTTTCTCAGTTTTGAGTACGTCAGTTGTCCTTTTAACTAAAATTATTGTCAATTTTAAATAAAAAGATGCATGGGATTCATATTATTCACATTGTTTATATAATTGTGGTTTTTATTACTATTAAACATCCAAAATGACTTATAGATCATTTTTATAATGTATCAAAACAATCCAAATGCATTTAATCAGTTCTGAGTACACCACTTTTATTTTTTTTCTAAAATTTCATTTTAAACTTTAAACATGTACTATGACTCATGAAGATCAAATCATGTATAATTTTAAAATGAAAATTAATTTTACAATTAAGAAATTACTTATTAATCAATTTCTTATATTATAAATAAAATCCAATAGTGTTTTTTTATTTTTATGTGATAGGCATTTTGTGACCAAAATATCCAATTTTTAACTAATAACGAACAATTTGAGTCATAATGGGAACATCATATATTAGGACGAGGTGTTGATAATTCATAAAAATAAAAAAAAAATACTTATTGATAAAATACATAATGTATTGAATAATCTTAATGTGTTTCTCCATTTTGAGTATTTCACTTTTCCATTTTATAAAAATTTATGTCCACTTTAAATAATAGAGACACATAGACTCATATGGGAAACACTGCATGTCAAATATGTTTTCAGATGATACATACACATTAAAAATTATTTTTATATAATTTTCCTAAAGTAAAAAAAACAATTAGAATGTGTTTTCCCACTTTTTAGTAGGTCATTTGTTCTTATCACAAAAAATTGATGTAAATTTTAAATTAAAAGATGCACATGGATTCATATCGGTCACACTATGCTTCAGATTAAGGTGAGGATAATTCCTACACATCAAAAATGGATTCATGTTAGTTTTAATAATGTATCAAAACATTATGAATTAATTTACTCAATATTGAGTACATCACATGTCCTTTTTTACTAAAATGTCATTTTAAACTAGAAACATACAATTTGACACATACTGATCTAATCGTGTATCAGTTTGATGTGAGACATATTCCTACACATTGGAAATGAGTTATGAAACAATGTTCTATATTATAAATAAAATATAATAATGTAGTCTTGGTTTTTAGTGAGTGAAATATTTGGAAATAAACTGTCAATTTTAAAATGATAACGTACACATTGAGTCAATCGGGCACATCATGCATTAGATTTAGGTGCAGTTGATTCCTACTTGTCACGTATTACATATGTATATTTTCCCTAAATTATAAAATCAAAATGAATTTTTTCCCCTTCTTTTCAATATATATGATTTACTTTTTTAAAAAATAAATGAAATTTTAAAATAAAAGAGGCGCAATTGGAGGTATATCAGTCACACCGTGTGTCATATTGATGTTAATATGATTCATACATGACACAAATGGCATATAGATCATTTTATAAAATAATAAAAATAATAAAAATGTTTTTGATTGGTTTTGATTACATCACTTTTATTACAAAAATGTCATTCTATATAGTAAACACACATTTGACCCATACTGATCACATTGTGAATCAGTTTTATGTGAAACTGATTCTTAAATGTCATAAATTCCATATGAATCAATGTCAAAAATTATAAATAAAATAATATTGTGTTTTCTTTATTTTTATTGAGAGAAATTTCATTGACTAAACTACCAATATCATATTGATAACAAACTCATGGAGTAATATCAGTCACCCAATACATCAAATTGTTGTGCAGCTGATTCCTACACATCCAAAAAGTCATACGTAATGTTTCCAAAAAGTATCAAAATAATCAGAAAATATTTTCTCTATTTTGATTCTGTGAGTTGTCTTTTTACTAAAATTAATGTCAATTTTAAATAAAAATAATCACTTGGAGTTATACCATTCACACTGTGTGTGTTATTGAGGTGTAGTAGATTCATATATTTCCCATAGTCTGAAAAAAATCATAACCACCAATGTAATTGTGCATCTATTTTCATTATATATCGATCTTTCAAAGCCCCATGTGGACTTGATGTTCTTATCTGAAAAACCATCCTCATTATTGATGGTTAGAAGAGAATAAGAAGATCATGTGCGAATTATATCATAATAATTCACCAAAATGGGCACACAAAATTTATATACTCTTTTGTATTCCAACAATGACAACTGTTCTTTTGTCTTAGAAAATAAAATTAATATTAAGTGTTGGCAGTTCGACAAAAGAATGTTTATGAAAATTGAAAACATGGTTACATTGGCAGAAATAACCCTTTTATCACTTTTTTTTCTTTTTCATATAGTTGAATGAATAATATTACTTCCCAAAAGGGCTATTAAGGAATCTAAATAATAATTATATAAAAATGAGAAGGAAATTTATATACAATTGGAAGATAAAATGATGACTAAATTAAATAAACAGGTATTTATAATTCCCATAGTTTTATGGTGGTATGAATTCATGACACATTTCATTGTTTTCATTATCTCTGTTATAGGGTCAAAGTCAAATCCATCACGAGCATGAGAAGCATCGAATAGAACACCCCCACTCAAACAAAATAATTCACTTATATAATAAAATATTTCACATTTCAATAATAATACAAATAAATAATCTATAAAATAAATCATAAATAATAAATTAATTCTATGGATGATAATTTTACCATTAATAATTTTTTGACCATATGGATATGTTGATGGTAAAGAAAGAATGGTGATTAAAAATTCAAATAAAGTTATCTAAGGAATTAATCAAATATTGAATAAGACGAGGATAAAATAAGATACAATTGATTAAATCATTGAATCATATGAGATAATGTAATTATGTCATATTGGGTTCATAAATATTCATTTTTTATAAAAAAATAAAAAAATACACATAATATATTTAGAATCAAGGAGAAATTTTTAGATAATTCTTATAGGGGAAACTAAACATTTGATTTCTTTTTCATGTAATTATAGTATTCCATGAATAAAATGGGTAATTGAATTTATGAAAATTAATTCTCAATTTTGGTATGTGTTATCCAATAAATTCATCTAAATGTGAAAATTATAGACAATTTTCATCCTCATCACCTCATCATCTGAACATTTATCACTACATTTTAGTTTTGTACACTCAACCTCTACATATTTTGGACATTCACTTCATTTTCTTGAAATAATCATAGTTTTACTCATATTTATTATGACTACCACTCAATTTAGTACCCCCATTGTAAAAGAGATGGGGGATGAGCCCTAAGAAACAAGTTGGAATAATAATTATTTGAGGGAAGAAACTGATGAGGATGATAGATATAATCTTTTGTTTTCTATAAAAGGTTTAATTCCTCCCATTTTTTATAATTACATGGATATAAATGGAATATTCATAATGGTGGAACAAAAAAACAGTGTTAAAGAATGATTTGTTTTTAGGTGAATTAAAGTAAAATATGAAAAGTATTTACTAGATGTGTGATGAAATTAATAAAGGGATTTTTAAAATTTATTAATGAGTGGGTTATCATTAAAAAGGATGGATATATTTTTATCCACTATAATAAATACAATCATGGATGAAATCAATGAATAACCTTTCATTAGTGATTGAAATGTATTATAGAAAACTCAAAGGAGCATGTCTATATAAAAAAACAATTTTTTTCCAAGAAGAGCCTAAATCATATATATAGGCTGAAAAGGAAGATAATTTGATGCAATCTACATGGGAGGATTTGGATTAGAATAAGAATAATATAACATGGTAAATTAATCCAAGGCTGGAAGATAAAAATGTTATCATAACCAACTGGGTGTTCAGTAATAAACTTATTGACTTTGGAAAAGTGGATCAAAATAAATAATGTATAGTGTGCAAGGGGAACTCCTAGATCAATTTTATTTATATTTATGATAAAATTACTCTTTTATATTTGATGGAAACTATTTAAATTTTTTGTCTTTTTCAGTGTAAATTTAATCGAAATTATTCCAAATAGAGGTGAGATCTATGTTCCGCAATGGAGTTATTAAGGGAGGATAATACATTGAGAAACTGGATGGGATTTTTACTAATGAAAATGAGATAATGGCATGATAGTTATTGAAATGTATTTATAAGACAAATAAAATAGTAAGGACCTATTATTTAATGTTGGAACAGTACCTAAGAAAGCATTGTTTTTGGAGAGGTAGAGTTTATCACACCATCTAAAAAATTTAGTTGAATAATCAAAGGATGTTTGTAGTCATATTTGTCGAATACATAATATTTTTGTATTGAAAAAGGTACAATAAAATATTTTCTGGATCATATGAGGTATGGTATAGAGATCCATATGATTGGTTAATATTTTTCATTATTTTATAGTTGAATCAAGGGAATCATAAAAAATTAATTTCTAATATATATATATATATATATATATTAAAAAGAGGTTCCCTAGTTTTTTTCAATGGAATATTTCAAAACATTGAAAACAATGATGGGTATATGGATGGATTTTTTAAAATTTGATGATTTTAAATAGGTAGATGTCATGGAATATAGGTATTAAGAGCTTATTAGTGCTCAGGAAGACATGAACCAACATAAGGTTTGATCAATGTTATGTTTCAGAGTACGATTACTTTCTCAATGAGGGACACAAGATATTTGGGAAGGTGATACTTCAATATATCTTAAAAATATTGAATTTGGTTTGATTTATTATAGGATAGTGAAACTGCGGTATTTGGGATACACAAATGTTGGATGAGAAGGTTCAATGGATAACCAAGGGAAATTAACGATATAAGAAACCTACATTTCATTAGATCCCTCATTTTGTTTAATGATTGAAATGTCAAAACCTTGGATTTGAGCCTTGGGATATTTGGAGCCATGGTTCTGGACTAGATTTGATCTTAGATTCGTTAACGAGGAGCGCTGGTAGACAATGTTTTCTGAAGAGAGCTTTGTATATTGTGAAATGGTTCACAATAGATATGGTTTTTAAAATGGATCCTGATACATCAATCAAAACATCCAAGAAATCACTGATAAAGATAACTTTTATCAGCTCTATTTTAATAAGCGCAGATAAAATGATTCTTTATTGGTGTCAAAAATGCGCTCATAAACAATTATAATACCTTTTTTTAAATTGTTTTTTTAATAATAATATTTATCTAGAATTATAATACTTATAGTAATAATTATTATATAATTTTAATTTAATAATTCTTGGAATATATATTTATTTATTTAAAATTTTATAAATACCTTTTTAAAAAATTATCATTATATATACTTATGAAATTATATATATATATATAATATATTAATTATTCCAATAAAATTAATATAAATTTATTTTTATTTATTTTTATTTATTTTTATTTATTTGTTAATAATTATACATGTATATTGTAACATCCCAGTTCTGGGTGTCACTCAACGGGTGCCCTGAACCCAGTTCGCCACGTGACCTCAAGCACATTTTCCCAAATGCCAGAGGCTGCCGACTAGCAGCGAGGGCCCAGGTCTGATAGTGGGGAAACTATGCTCTCATTTTTCAAAGTGTGGCATAGCGGGATAGATAAATAGCATACATCAAGTGGAAGTAGTAAACAATAAATATGACATAAATGGATAACTGATAATAACAAGAAACCTAGCAGTCATATATATTTCAAAATGAAGCATGTCACTATTCTATAAAATAGCCAAAACATGTTACACTGCAGTACAATACAACTGAAGTACGAGTACAGAAAAGAAATAAAGAACATCCAGCAGCATCATGAGCCCAAGCTCGGTCCCATGCTCCCCTACTTCCAATCAACAATAAAGTACCTGTAGAGGGTCCCTTTCCCTTATCCACACCTACAGAAACGTAATCCGTTTGGGCCAAAGACATTACCCAAACAGGGTGTGAGAAATAAATCCTAGTAGGCACCCACCAAAGGCCCATGCCAAATTGTGTGAAAATATGCAACAACAATGTGCAGTAGTAAAATGCAAAAACTAAGCAGTACTCAAAAGTAACTAACTTTACCAGTTAAATTCCCATTTTATTATTCTTTTTAACATTCAATTTAAGATATCACCAGAGTGAATACTCTAAGTAAAACAGCCAGTGTCCTCAGACACGTAAACCCATACACTCAGGTAATGATAATCCAAACACAAGAATCTTCCCACTGGAATATCGAATATTGCACACAGGCATACGAGGTGTCGCCCACAGGCACGATTTCAACAACCCAGAGGCACAGTAAATGTTTCCCACAGGCTAATTAGTACATTGCCCATAGGCTAATCATAACACTGCCCTCAGGATAACCAAGTAATCGGAGCATTCCCAATATATAAAAAAGCAATATTCATGCAATAAAAATTCAATTCCTCTCATGTAAATTCTATAATCCTTATTATAAAGGTATACCCTTGGGTATCCTAGCTAAACGACTAAATAGAGAAACGCACCCCCGGGGTGGTACTGGATCCAAGCAGCGATCCAAAACAACAATTTATTGTCACATTTAAATTACCTAAACAATTATTGGTATTTAATTCAATAAGGCCTCATCCATACGACACTCCATTCATGGCCTTGTATCACAATGGATCAAAAAAACGCACATCAGTTGGAAATTAAACACCATGCCACCTACCTTAAACACCCATGATCGATATACTCGAATGACGCCTTCTGAAACATCTAATAATGTCATAGATCTAAGGTAAAAGAATTATCTTTCAACCTCAAATAACTTCCATTAGAGTAAGAATTGGAAAGAAACACTCAAGGAGAAGGAATCTCTTACTCGTGCAGTTCCAGTAAGATTGAAGGAGGTCGAATCAGATTCCCAGTTTGCGATTGGCGGATCTCCAAAGATCTGGCCATCTCCTCGAGCTTTCCTCCAGCGTTCTATGCCATCCCTGTGAACAGAGTAGTCTACTGCCCGTTTTAAGAGAAAAAAACAAAATATATGGCATGTACTCTCAAGTACACGGCGTGTACTCTAAAGTACACAACGTGTACTTTCCATTTTTTTAAACAGTTCCTCTGGCAGCTTCTCGCTAGCATGGCACTGTTCATCTGTTGACATGAGTACACGGAGTGTATGCCTCTCTACACGGTGTGTACTATTGTCCAGCTAGCCACCGCCTTACTATTCTCCTGCCGACTGACTACACGGCGTGTAAACATAAAATACATGGCGTGTAGTCAGTTATTACACCTTTCATCACCGACATGGCTACACGCCATGTGTACTCATCCCACATGGCCAAAAGTACACGGCGTGTGGAAAATTACACGGTGTGTAGTCACAAAATTTAGGATTTTTCCCATTTTCCTTATTTTCTCAAAAACACTTAAGGAAAGGAGAAAAGAAGAAACTCATACCTCAAGAAATAAGAACCGGGTTCTTAAAAACATCCCCCCTTAAAGAAATTCGTCCCCGAATTTCCCTTCTAAGGGTGGTGAAGATATAGCAGTGAAAAACTCCAGCCATTGAGCACATATGTTGGTCTCCCTCTCCCAAGATTCGTCTTGCACTAGTCCATGCATCCATAGCACCCGTATGAGAGGAACTGACCAGCCTCGGAGAACCTTCGTGCTCCTATCAACGATACGAATCAGATGCTCCTTAAAGGACACATCTACCTCAAGCTCAACCTCCTCGGGATGAAAGACTTGAGACGAGTCTGAATGATAGTGACGCAACTGAGATACATGGAAGATGTCGTGCATGGATCAGTACCTCTATTGTAACTGTAACCGATAGGCAACCGGCCCGACACTCTTTAGATTCTCAAATGGCCCTACATACCTCGGTGAAAGTTTACCCCATCTCTTTATCCGCCTATGTCCCAACCTTGATGAAACACGCAAGAAAACCTGATCCCCAACCACGAACTCCAAGGGTCATCTATGGCGATCAACATAAGATTTTTGACGAGACTCTGCTGTAGCCATCCACTTCTGAATCAATTGGACCAGCTCAGAAGTCTCATGCACGAGACGTGGTCCCAGTAAAGCTCCCTCACCTGCCTCTAACCAACACAAGGGTGTTCGGCATGGCCTACCATATAAAACCTCGTAAGGTACCATCTAAATATTTTCCTGAAAACTATTATTATAGGAAAGCTCGACTAGGGGTATATGATTCTCCCAAGAGACCCCAAAGTCTAGGATCCGTGCAAACAACATGTCATCATGCACATGTATCGTACACTCTGACTAACCATCAGTCTGAGGGTGGTAAGATGTGCTCAGAAGCACCTATGTACCCAGTGCCCTATGATAACTCTGCCAGAAATGAGACATAAAACAGGTGTCCCTATCTGAAACGATAGAACGGGGGACCCCATGAAGACGTATGACCTCTTGGATATACAACTTCCTGAGCTCTTCAACTCTGAAGGTGTCCTTGATCGGTGAAAAGTGATCTACCTTTGTGATTCTGTCCATAACAACCCACATGACATCATTACCTCATGGTGAACTTAGCAACCCAGTCACGAAGTCCATCACGACATCATCCCATTTCCATGCAGGAATGGGTAACTAGTGCAAAATCCCGACTTGCCTCTGACGCTTCGCCTTCACCTGCTGACAGGTGGAACGCCTCGTAACAAAACCGGCTACATCCCTCTTCATTCCCGGCCACCAGTACTAATGTCTGAAGTCTCATTACATCTTGGTAACACTGGGATGAACTACCCAGACTGAATCCTGAAACTCCCGCATCAGCTCCTCGCGTAAATCCTTTGGAACCCACACTCGTCCATGGAAACAAAATACTTCTTCATCTCCTATCGTCCAACTAGGAGAAGGATCCTCACTGGTCACCGACTCTCATAAAACTAGGGCTTCTGAATCAGATAGTTGTCTCATCCTCACTCTAGCCAAGAGAATAGAAGTCACAGCTAAAGATGAAAGATATGTCTTCCCCTGACTATCATTCACCTCCAAATGCATCTCAGAGAACAATTCCATAAGCTTCCAATCACGACTGGCCTCTTTCACTGCATGTATCTTAATCTTCCTACTCAGTGCATCAGCTTCTGCATTACCTTTACCAGGTGAATAGGCAAGCTCAAAATCAAAGGACATAAGGTATTCAACCCATCTTCGCTGTCTTAGGTTCATGTCACGCTAGGTAAAGATGTTCTTGAGACTTTTGTGGTCCGTGAACACCACAAAATGTTCTCCCAAGAGATAATGTCTCCAACAGCGCAACACATGAACAACTGCAGCCAACTCGAGATCATGCATTGGTAGTTCCTCTCATGTGGCCTCAACTGCTGAGACCCATACACAACTACTCGATCACCTTGAATTAACACAGCTCCTAGACTAATACTTGATAAATCACAGTAAACTGTATAGATGTTCCCCTACTCTGGGAGTATCGGGATCAGTGCTGATGAAAACTTTCCCTTCAGCTCCTAAAAGGCTGTCTCGCAAGCATCTGACCAAAGGAACTTCACACCCTTCATAGTCAAACCCATCAATGGCACTGCTAAGTGGGAGAAGTCATGTATGAAGTGTCTGTAGTAACTAGCCAACCCCATGAAACTCCGTATTTCAAACACATTCTTAGGTTGCCTACAAGAAACTACTGCTCCCAACTTCTCTGGGTCTACTGCAACTCCTGCCTCTGAGATGATATGACCCAAGAAGTGTATCTGGTCCATCCCAAAGTGGAACTTTGAGAGCATAGCATATAGCCGATGCTCTCTCAGTGTACACAGTATGATCTCAAAATGGGTGTCATGGTCATGTTGAGTGTGAGAGTACACCAAGATATTATCCACGAATACTACCACAAAAGAAACCAGATAGGGATGGAAGACACGATTCATCAGAGCCATGAAAACTGCTGGTGCGTTCGTGAGTCAGAACGACATAACCGTTTACTCGTATAGACCATACCTGCTCCTGAAAGTTGTGAGAGGTATATCATATGGTCTAACACGAAGCTGATGATATCCTCATCTCAAGTCATTCTTAGAGAATACTCATGCTCCATGAAGTTGATCAAAAAGATCATCAATCCTTGGTAAGGGATATCGGTTCTTAACCGTCAATAGGTTCAACTTCTGAAATTCTGCACAATGTCTGAGGGTACTATCCTCCTTCTTCACAAAGAGGACCGGTGAACCCCAAAGAGAAGTACTGGGTCGGATGAAAACCTTTGCCTATAACTCATCTAACTATCTCTTGAGCTTATGAAACTCTGGTGTGGCCATCCAATAAGGAGGAATGGACACCGATGCTTCTCCTGGAACATGCTCAATAGAGAAATCCACCTCACGCTTCAGAGGTAGACCTGAAAAGTCATCCGGTAAGACATCCCAGAAATGATCAAACACTGGAGGGAAATACTTCTGACAAGTCCCCTGGTCGTCCAGATATAAGCTCAGAACATGGGCTTTGATACCACCTCGCCCATGATGCTCTAGTCTAGCTCGACTCGCCTAAACATCCCACTCAACCTTGTATAGAAACTCTCTGCCCTCTTGTGACGTGAAACTCACCCTACGACGATAGAAATCCACAAAGGCTCGAAAGGGAACCGACCAATCCATCCCGAGAATGACATCATAGATCGTTATCTATAATATATAGAGGTCCCAAAGGAAATGACACCCACCAACCTCAAGGGGGAACTCCTTTCACTGAAGCACACAAGCCGTTCTAATCCCTAACGGAGTGTCTAGCGTCATAAAAACAGAGGAAGTAGAAACACTGAGCCAAAGGCCCTTTACAACAGGTACAGATATAAAGCTATGTGTAGCACCCGTATCAAAAACTAATGAAGATAAAATAGAAGCTACTAGAATAGTACCTCTGATAGTAGAAGGTCCAGGAACTTTCTCCTGCTGGGTCTGTTGCACTGCATATATCTTCCTAGTGTCGCGGCCCTGCGTCACAACCTGGGTACCCTGAGCTGTCCCACCCTTTTGCATCTATGATCCTGGTGTATGGATACCTTAGACATGTCCACCATCCCTACCTACACACCCTGATGTATTCCAGTTCCCCGACTTGTAAGAAGTAGCTGGTCCTACCTCCACATGCAGAGTCTGTACAGAACCCCTCTCACTAGCCACTAGTGGAAACACCCTGCAAAAGTGTTGCAGATGACCCATCATGCCGCAAGCCTAGCATTCCACTGGGTCATGTGGACACTGAGGTCCCTTGTTCCCTTCCTTAACACACTGGTAGCAGATGACTTGTCCACCTGAAACATTTTTCTGGCTAGCACTGCCACCCTGAAAGAAGTATATCTATCTCTTCCTCTTACTAGTATAAATAGTACCGAAAACTGGTGTTGAACCGCCCTGGCCCACACCACTATCATCTCACAGGTTCCTCTCTGTAATCAGCGCCTGGTTCAAAATATCATGTAATGAAGGTAACCTGAAAACATTCACCAGTTCTCGAATGTCATATCTAAGACCATCCTCAAAGAGTTTGGCTCTCAATGTCTCATCGCACAACAGAACAGGTGAAAAATGCTGATGCTCGGTGAAACAAGCAGAATAATCCATCACTAATACAGTGCCCCGCTACAGATTCATGAACTCTAGAGCATGATCTTCCCTCAGCGTCTTTGGGATGAGGAAGTCATAAAATGCTGTCTAAAAATATTCCCACCCCATGTCTATGTGATGCTCTGACTGGGTGGTAACATCCCACCACCTCTTGGCGGAATCACATAGCATATAAGTTACAAGCTTGACCCTCCTCTCTGGAGGCGTCTCTAGGTGCTCGAAAATAGTCTGCATAGACCCCACTCAAGACTCCAAAGCCTGTAGTCCACCATCCTCTGAAAACGTAGGCGGATGCTGCTGCTGGAATATACGAGTTAGCTCAGCCATAGATGTGGCAACCGGTGGTGCTCCTTGAAAGGCCTGCATGAACCACATAGAGCCTTCATGGAACTGTTCCTCCGTTCTTGTGTCTAGAATTATGACTATCGCCGCATATGTCTCTGCTGGTGGATCAACTGGTATCCCATGGCCCACCATCTCCGGAGTATACTCGTTGCCGCTCTCCTGGAGAACAACGCATGAACGTCTCAGCAGAATGACACTACAAGGTCAAACGCACACCTTAGATCAAGATTAATATAGTCTGAAAATGAAGGGACCAAAAGGGGAACATGAGGAAGAAGGAATTTAATATTTCACAACAGGAATTCACAATGTGTATACTAACTACAGGTTGTGTACCTGACTTCTCTTCCCCTTCCCGGGTACTTCTACATGGCCAAGCCACATGGCTCCCGTTAAACAAAGATATATGACGTATATATAATCTATATGGCGTGTATGGTGTAATTTTCCAACTGCCCGTGTCATTTGTGACATGGCCAACTACTCGTCTTGATACTACATGGCATGTTTACACTCGCACATGGCATGTACACTACCCCATTTCCCACCCACACGGTCAGGTCCACATGGTCTGTCACTGGTCACGACTACACAGTGTGTCCCGGAGGTACAGAGCATGTACTAGATGAGTTTCGTCGACCCATTTTGTTCGTTAAATGAAATGATACTCAGCTTCATCTACATGGTGTGTTCTATAGTGGACACGGCGTGTATGTCTTAAGGTCTCCTCTGTCCCTATTTTTTAGTTACATGGGCAGACTCTGGGTCACCACTACACGACGTGTACATCCGTTACACGGCGTGTTCGACCCAAGAATTTTCCTTCCCTGTGTCCCTGCCCACATGGTCAATGACACGGGAAGGACAACACGGACTGTACATAGGGTACACATCATGTACTCAAAAGATTTTCTTGTCTTCCTGAACAGAAGAACATAAATGGAAAGTTTAAGGTACTACACGGCATGTATACTGGGTTTTCGGACAGTATGCCTCAGAAACTTCTCAGGATCCCAAAAAATACTGAAAAACAATACCTAAGTGCCAAATTCTGATCTGTGAAGGCCCATACTCCCCGCGAATAAATTTTTGGAATCTTATTTGCGTTATAACCAGATAATCCATCAATGATCCACCAAATTCTGATCAATGAGGGCCCATACTCCCCAAAAACTGAAGTTTGGCGTACATTATATAAACAGGCTCACACAATAAAAACCTATCAAACAGTAGGTATCTATCAAAGTAGCTATCACAACTGCATGCTTTTACTAGCACAACATCTATCACAACAACATGCAATATCTAATTCAGCTATATAGTATCGTAACTATGCATGGAATTTGATTTCTAGCATGTGCCTAAATGATACATGATATTGCATACCCTCATCTCATTTGGTTACAACTAAATAGAACCCATGAATAAAATAAAAACAGCACAATCACAAGTGTGTCACCCTTCAGTGAAAATCAATTCAACTATAAAATTGCAAAATCAGAAAAAGTGCAACACGAGGTAAATTGGCTTTTCACTGTACACGGGTTAGCTACGCTCGGGCACAGATTATTACCAACTACCATTCTTTTCCTATCCCTGACTAAGGCTCCAAATAGTAAGTCAATGAAAAAAACTATTTTGATACAACTTTGTATCATCCCGGTTCTGAGATTCACTCAACGGGTGCCCCAAACCTGGTTTTCCATGTGACCTAAAGCGCATTTCTCCAAACACCCGAGGCTGCCGGCTAGCTGTGAGGGCCCAGGTCTGATAGTGGGGAAACCATGCCCTCATTTGTCAAAGTACAGCGCCGGGGAATAGATAAATAGCATACATCTAGCCGAATCGGTAAGCAATAAATATGACAGAAATGGATTACTGATAATAAAAAGGAAACTAGCAGTCATATATATATATGAAAATGAATCATTCCACTACATTATAAAATAGACAAAACATGTTACACTTCAATACAATACATCTGAAGTACAAGTATAGAAAAGAAAAACAGAACATCCAGTGGCATCCTGAGACCAATCTCGTTCCCATACTCCCTTACATCCTAGCAACAATAAATTACATGTATAGGGTCCCTTGCCCTTATCCACGCATACAGAAACGTAATATGTTTCGGATGAAGACATGAACCAAATAGGGGTGAGAAATTAATCCCAGTAGGAACACGCCAAAGGCTTGTGCCCAAATGTTGGAAAATATGCAACAATAGTGTGCAGTAGTAAAAGTTTATAAACTAAGCAGTACTCAAAAGTAACTAACTTTACTAGATAAATTGCCATTTTATTATTCATTTTTACATTAAATTTAAGATATCACCACAATGAATATTCTAAGTAAAACAGCCAGTTTCCTCAGACACATAATCCTTTACCCTCAGGTAAAGAGAATCCAAACACAGGAATCTGCCCACAAGCATATAGAATATTTCCCACAGGCATATGAGGTGTCGCCCACAGGAATAGAGTCAAATGACCATAGGCACAGAAGAAGTTTGCCACAGGCTAAGTAGTACATTGCCCATAGGCTAATCACAACACTTCACTCGGGAAAAACAAGTTATTGGGTTATGCCCAATATGTAAACAAGAAATATCCATGCAATAAAAATGCAATTCCTCTCAAGGAAATTCTATAATGATTATTATAAAGGAATAACCTCAGTTATCTTGGCCAAATGTCTAAACAGATGAACGCACCCCCGGGGTGGTCCTAGATCCAGAAGCGATCCCAAAAAACAGTTTATTATCACATTTAAATTACTTAAACAATTCTAGGTATTTAATTAAACAAGGCCTCATCCATATGATACCCCATTTATGGGAGAGTATCACAACAGTACAAAAAAACACACATCAATTGGAAATTAAACACCAAGCCACCTACCTCGATCACCCGTGATCGATATACCCGAACGATGCCTTCTGAAACGTCAAAGAACATCGTATATATGAATTAAAATAATTCTCATTCAACCTCAAATAAATTTCCATAGAGGAAGAATTGTAATGAAACACTCAAAGAGATGGAAGCTCTTACCTGTGCGGTTACAGCAAGATCGACAGAGGTAGAATCGGATTCCTGGTTCGCGGTTAGTGGACTTCCAAAGCTCCGGTTATCTCCTCAAGATTTCCTCCGGCGTTCTAATCCTTCCCTGTGAAAAGGGGAGGCTACTGCCCATTTTAAGCGAGAAAAAAAATACACGGCATGTACTATCAAGTACATGGTGTGTACTTTCCATTTTTTTAAACTATTCCTCTGGCGGATTCTCGCCAATATGGCACTGTTCATCTATCGACATGAGTACATGGAGTGTATGCCTCTCTACACGGCATGTATTGTCACCCAACTAGCCACCACCTTATTATTTTCCTACTTACTAACTACACAGTGTGTAAATATAAACTACACGGCGTGTAATCGGTTTTTACACCTTTCATCACCGACATGGCTACACGCCCTATGTACTCATCCCACACGGCCAAAAGAACACGACGTGTAATCCCAAAATATTGGATTTTTCCCATTTTTTCTTATTTTCTCAAAAACACTTATGGAAAGGAGAAAAGAAGATACTCGTACCTCAAAAAAAGAACTGGGTTCTTACATATAGTAATAAAAATTGTAAATTTATAACTATATTTGATTATTAATATTTTTTTACAAATGTATTTTTAACATTATTAATGAATATTTATTCGTAAGTGTGTGCATTTAAAAATGAGTAAAATCATTTAATTAAAAATGGATAAAATGTTGAAAATTTGGATAAGTTTGATAAATATAAATCATCAGAAATGCATATATATTTAAATAAAGATAAATAAATATTAAAAATATTAAAACAAAGTAAATATATATATATATATATATATAATGTAAATGGATTAAATTCCAAAAAAAATGGTTAGTGTGTATGTATATAAATAATTCATTAATTAGGTATATGTGAAATAAATATAACATGTTTCATCTATCTTAAATTGAATAAACAAAATACATTCAATTGTTTCCATTACATGATGAAATTAATTTTTTTAATTCATATTAATTATTAATTAGGAACCAATATTCAATAAATATGTTACTGTTTAAAGTAAAGAATAAATAATATTTTTTATTTTATAACTCTTATTTATATACAATCATATATATATCTATATATTTTTTATATTCTATTTATTAATTTTAATAATTATTATTTATTTAATTAAATTTTTATTTATTTTTTCAGTTTTCATATTTTTAATTTTATTTTGTTTCATTTTTATTTTACATATATCTAAATATTTAATATATAATATTTATAATTTATATATCTTATAGTCAAATTATTCATTTTTATCAATAATTATTTAATTGATATATTCATTTAATATTAATTTAAAAACCAACCTTTTCTATTATTTATTTTCATTTATTTTTATGTTTATAATAGATAAAAAAGAGCTGTCAATGGATTCCTTTATGGGCCTTGTAAATGAAGCACTAATAAAGGGCTTCCATTATTAGTAGTAATTATAAATCACTAAAAAGGTCATATTTATCAGCACTAAAAAAATTAGTTGCTAATGGTTTCCTTTTATTAGTGCTAAAAAATGTGTGCATATATGTACCTTTATCCCCACTTTTTAGCACTGATAAAGGACAATGCAGCTAAATGTGTGTTTTGTAGTAGTCATTTTCATTCCTTCACAATAAAAAATAACTTACCCCTCCCACTTATTCAAACATCTGATTCCATTTTTATCATCCAATACATGACCAAATATTCTCCCAATATCCATCCCCTAGTCCTAGGTTAATTACTTTGGGGAGAAATCTACCCAATGTAGTGTTTTTGTATAATCCAAAAGAGGTTACCCTAAGAAGAGGTAACGTTTAGATTTATTTAAGTTTAGAAATATTTATTTATTTATATATTTTCTTTATATAATAAAATAAATATTCTCAATAAACATATATGTTGTTATTATAATGGTACAATCTACACCTATACACACTTCCATCAAATGAGTACACATTAACCATTCATGTGTACGTTGGACAACCACCCCAGTAACTGATGTCATACGTTATTCCATTACCACTATTCAAGGTTGGTAATAATGATGTGTTTATGATTTTAATCTGATATATTTTATGTTTAAATTTTCATTATGATGTTTTTATATAACTCGTACATTCTTGCATTCCATTTTATAATAATTGGATAAAATCATTTGTGGTCATGTAGACTACCACCTCCTCTAAGCAATGTGATTTGTTCACACTATATATGGAATGTATTAATGATTATTTTAATAAACATATGTGACATATATGAAGTAAATATGATACTATAATTATAATATACATATATATAATTTAAATGAAATTCTTTTAATATGACAAAAAACTAGAAAATGCATTCATGCGTATATACGACAAACCATCTCCTGGAATGGTGTATCTCATTTCATATCTACAAAAATTATTGACAAATATAAATACATTTTTACTATATATATATATATATATATATTATTTTAATAATTTTTTCCATTCTTTAGTTGTTTAAATCATGATATACATAATAAGAAAGATAATAATAAGTCAAAACATTCTCGAAAAACTAGGTAATTAACACCTAAAATCGTGAAAATAATACAATATTTTTAACAAATGGGGGATAATATATTATAATAAGATCATATATAACATTATAAAAGGATTATTATTATGGTATAAGTTAATAAAACATTTAAAACCATTATAAATGAGGTTAGAGGATGTTCACCCAAATAAAATTGCGTGGTATAATATTCCATCTCAATTTACATTCCAATGAGGCTTATGAGTTATTATGCACAAGTTCAATTCAATATCAGGTATATACTGACCCTTTATGACTTAATATCATAATTCATTTATAATTTTGGTTAATTTATGTTTAATTATGAACTATATCATCAAATGGTTTTTGACTTGAAAATTACAATATAGTAAAAGATATCATTCCACAATATATTTTCTTTTGTGATTGATAGCCTTATCATGAAAATATAACTTACTTATGATCATTTTTGTTGTAAATTACATTTATATTATATATTAATATTTTAATTAATGTATATTTTTATTTCATAAACCGTATACCATTTATAGATATGGTGTTAACATCTACAGTTACTTCAATTATTGGGAAAATATTAATAAATTTATATCATTTACTCAATAAATATATTAGATTATAAGGAATGTTATTCATTAATTAAATAGATCATTAGATATAATAGGATGTATTTTTATATTCATTGTATTGTTTGGGATCTTATTAATTAAATACCCTAAATGGGTGGTAGTCTCATTAGATGAACCAGTTAGCCAAATCAGATGGGTTTTAACACAATAAGTTTTAAATTGTCTTGAGGATATATAATGATGGTAAAGGCATCATATTCTTTTGAAAAATAACATCCCAATGTTAATAATTTTTTTACTGATAATTTATTTATTATTATTATCCATGATATTTTTTATTGATATTATCTATATGTTCATTTTAATTCTCAGTTTTTTGATTAAATAAAAAATCATTTTAGTTATTTACCTTTCAATATTTATTTTCCCTTATCCAATTATTTAAATGGAATGTGTGTTCATTTATTTTCATTTCCATATCGATATACATTATTAATTAATTATATATTCCTATATACTTAACCCTTACTAAGAATTTTATGTCCGTATTGTTTTTTTTCTTTCAACATGTAATAAAGAAGAAATGATTGAATAATTTTTAGGGATATTGTTCATTAATTTTACTATGTATCTTGATTTTTTTTATTTCCGAATGTAATGTGGGTATCTTTTATGTAATCTATATTTCCCAAACTATTAAACTAATAGGCCTTTTAGAATTTGTTTCCTTGTAATCATGAAAATGTAATAAATTTGAGCACCATATCTGGGATTCTATGGTGAGGGAATCATAATAAGTTAACCATATATGATATTAAAAGTTTCTAGATGATTTTGGTATAAAATAAAATTAAATCCAAATTTATTACAATGTAGGTTAGTTCATTATACGTAATTTAAACTTTAGGTAATGTATTTTCATCTCACTTTTTTTTCTTTGGGACACATTCCATAATCAGAATTCATTTGTCGCACAACACAAGAATGTTGAAGCCAATAATAGAAAACATAAGGAGGTGATGACATAGTACATCCTGAATCATGAAATTTAAACATTATGTAAATAATACACAGTGTGAGTTTTTTGGAAGAGAATACATCATAGTTTCCCATTTCATGTTATGAGAATATCCAGGTTTGGATAATCAATTAAACATCATAAACTAAACACCTGACTAGTATGTTCTTTCACTGAATCATTAATGGATGATACACAAATGATTCCCTTTGAATTAAATGAACCCATTAGGGAGACTAAAATTAGATGTGATGTAATGAGGGTTTTGACGTTGTTTCTATTTATTATAACCCATAACTTCAAACCATAAGACATTTTAGAGACTAGATTGAAAAAATGACACAGACTGGAGTGACTGAAGAGCACTACTTCACCACCCTTCTTCACACACTAATCTCATACAGTGACTTCTGATTCTCATCAACTTAATATTTATCATGATCGAGTATTTTTTTTCTGTCATGTTATATGATTGTAAAGGGAATTATTGATTAGAAATAATTTATTATTTATTTCATGTTTGTGATTTTTGGAACTCAAATTATCAATTTGACCCATTTTATTTTTCAATTACATGACTATTGTAATGTGAATCGATGAGTTTTTTTAATAGATCATCTAATTTCACTAGTTTTTATATGACCATTACACAATCTAGGTAGGTTGTGTATAAATAGGGATTTTGGTCTCTTATATTTCAATTACATATAGTATATGACCTTTCCAATAGATCAATTATAGGATTATTATTGGGTACCCAGACCAAGGATCCTGACTGACCTAATTAAAATACCAACACATAAATGAACTTATAATCTATATAATACCTGTTACTGGAATCTAAAAATCACTAAACATGGTAAGCCACATATATTGATTTAAAAACTTGTATTTTTTCCTCTGTTTCTATTTTTTCAATCAACCATCCAATTTAAATTTCACTTATTTAGGTCATAAGGATCAACCTTATGGTTTCATCATTTTTTCTTTTCATGTACTATTTTTTTTAATTTTTTTTTCTTTTTTAAATGTAACTAAATTTATGCATCCACATAACAAATTAGATTCCCCATATTATCCTTTCTTATAAATCCCATAAATATATTTTATTACAATCCTAAGTAACTGCTTATGGTTTTACATATCCACATATTTTTCTATTATTTTTAATGTTTTTATTCAACATTTATTAATGTGTTAATATATTTTTGTTACAATTTCATTGTTTATCATAATTTTTTTATTATTGTGTTTTTTTTATGAAATTTTATTAAATATAGTACAATAATACCATTAAATGTATTATCGTCTAGTTATTTATAAATATCACATGTTTCTTTTCGTTTTCCACTCTCTAATTACTCAATAGATATGAATAATTGGTTTGACAAAAATAATCTTTATTTCACTCTTCAACCAAAAATCATTTTTATAATAAATCCATTATTTATAAACAAAATTCAATAATTTTTTCTATACTTTATAATGATTTTTCAAACTCATTTTCACCAATTATTTACATTTTATAATATGTTTTAAAAGGAAACATATTGTCATTTGTTGAATAAGTCACTTTTCAATTTTTACATAAAATATAAAAGGAATCATTACTTTTAATAATTACAATGGGAACGTTATTTCCCACCAAAATGAACAATCAATGCATTGAATATTACTTAAAATTTTTCAAATGTAATCTTAAATCATAAAATATTATTTTGGAAATATTTTTATTATAATGAAATAATTCAAAAATGAAAATTATATTTTCCACATAATATATTCTAATAGATATTTTAACAGTATTTTTATTTTTGGTAACATACTTTGATGTTACACACAATTTACAAGGTTTAAAATCCATTGATTCCATCCTTATTTATTCTTTAGAGTATTTATTCTTGTTATGATGGGATCTTGTTGAAAAATTTTATTATATATGGGATATACAATGAGGAATTTTTCTGATGTTTGTGAACCCTATTTATTTTCCATGGGATATGTTGTATTATGAATGTTTTAGATGTTTTGGCACACATATTAATGGATAATAATAATTTCATGGTTGGGAATATATTTATATATATTTATAATGTGTTGGATAGATATATAAATCTCATAAGGAAATAAGGACTATAATAGGGAGTAAACCCAATAAATTAATGGGTTATTTAAACTATGATAATATTGGGAGTGATCGTTTAATAATTATATGAAGGAATATATAGTAAACCTAGTCTACTAGTGTATTAATAGAAATTAAACTTGACTAAGGTGTTTATTTCCACTCTTTATGTGCATGACACAAACTTTTGTCTTATTCTAATATTCTACTCTCATGGATCCGATTTTTTATTCCATTACGATTCATTCCATATAAACTTCAATGAATTATTCCATGATTCAATATTATGATCTATGAAATATTATATTTTTATTTTAAAATATTATGTCCATATACCATTGTTATCATGTTATCCTTAAGTAATCATTGCCATCTAACTTTTCTATCCTTACGAACGATATGTGCTCACTCATTCTTATGATTCATTTCCCTATGTATTGTAGAATCTTTTAATGTAATGTATGTATAGAAAATTATTATGTGGAATGGAATTTATGGAATATTTTTAATACTATTCATGAAATTATAAGATTGTGTATCTAGTGTCCAATGAAACTACGTTTTTGCAGTCCTTAGTCAAGAATTATTGTGAAATGTTTTCAATATACATAACAAAATTATAATATTTATGTATAATATGTATGGTTCACTATAGGTTCTCTTTATCTTATTCCCCAAATGTATATTATGTCTCAAAAATATAGATACAAACATGCTTCACCGAAAGTATTCCAGATCTTAATTTCTTTATCATCTAATAATATATAGACCCATATGTTTCATAAATAGATATTACATATTAATATATATATATAGTCATTACATTACATAATGATCGATGATATAATGCTATAAGTTTATTTTCCTTTATAACATTGACACATAAATAAATTGTTCAGAAGATTCAAAAATAACCTCCCACTATGTTCATTATAACTATGTACACTATCATAAATATACTAATTAAAATAATCATGCATGACCTATGGGAAAGGAAACATAAGAAAATGTGAGATCAAATTAGTTATAAGGTCTAGAAATATATATATATGAAAGTTAACCTATGAATTACATTGGAATAAGAGTTTGAGAACACGTTACTAACATTTAAAAACCATACCCTGTATAGGATAATTTATTATATTGAATCATGGTATAAATAATGACAATCCAAAATATAAAAATCATAAAGTAATCAAATAACATGATTCTTGATGGAATAATGTTGGAATAATAAAAAGATTGTTTTTATTCCACATAAGAATATAAAATATTTTCCTTAGTAGTCAAGGTTCACTTCTAATCCTTTCTCAATGGATTGGTATTGCTGTCTATTTCATAGTCAAGGTTTACTCTATGGACTACCATAGTGGATTGAGATCAATCATAGAACAATTTTAGTGTCAAACACATATTTTTAAACTATGTTTACTCCCCATTCTAGGAAATTTTTAAATCATGAGATATCCATCTTTACCAAATTCATTGGAGGGCCATATAATTCTTGTTTCACTAATAACATAATGAAAATCATACATATGTGTTAAATAAAATCAAAAAAAATATGTAATTTCATAACTACTGAAAAATAAATTGGATTCATAATAAATTCATAATTTAATAACACATGGGAAAAAATTGGTTTCATAAATATGTAATCAATTGATTTAAGAATAATCTTTGGAAATTATATGGGTTTCATAAACATATGTTAATCATAATAAACAATTATAATATTAATATTTATGGTATCATTATATAATATCCCTAGTAAATAATAATTATCATTAATGGATGTCATCAAAAATGAAAATTTCTATAAAAGATCACTTGGAATATTTCATGAGGAAAATATACATTAAAAAGTGCAGTATAAAAATTTTCATATTATTATGGAAAATAATTTCAATGAATTTAAGTATGGAAAAAGGTAAATTAATATTCAAATTACTACATGTTTATGGTGGTGAAAAATTCTTTTTATTTTTTATAAGATACAAGAAAAAATTCATTTCATACCTTTTAAAAAAGATAAAAATATCTTTGATTAGAGAAAAAATCATATTTATTTTAAACCCTTTTTGGTAAATTAAATCATTTTAATAATAAAATTAACCAATTAATGATAATATAATACAAATTCTTGAAAAAATTCTTAAAATTCATTTATATGATAAAAAAGAAACTTTTGATCGATGAAATAAATAAGGACTAATATCTTTGAAAAAATATTATTTTGGTATCATTTGTTATTAAATAGATGAAAATGAATGGATGACATATAATATATTAACATATACATAATAGATTAAATTATGTTATTTTTTTTAAAATTATATTATAATATTTTATCTTCTAAAACATAATCACAATGAAACCCAATACACAATGGAATTGTAACATTAAACCATTAAAACTTGGTAATTTTTGAATAATAAGCCCCATGAAAGAATAAAAACCAAATAAACATTAAATATAATTAATCTAAATATAATAATTATATAAAAAATCATACTTAAGTACATATACAATATACAATAATATAGTTTCATAATAAGACCTATGTATCAAATAAAACAATTTCATATTATAAACCCACACCTCGAGTCTCTTTTTTCTTCATTTGATTTTGAAACTCCTATATAATAAATATATATTTATTATAAATTTATTATTACACCATAAAATAATATATCATGAAATATGTATTTTTATTGTCAATCATTTATTAATAATTATTTATTAAAATCACTATTCTGGGTGATAATTAATTCATTTACATGCATATTTGGGTCTAGTTGTCACGATCATTGTATTTTTTTACAGAAAAAAATATAAATAATGTTAAAAATGTTAATAATATCACATATAAGAAATTTATATATATATTTGATCAATTAATTTTAGAGATATAAAACATAATCAGATTGTTAATGGAGACGGTAGGCTATTAATATGAATGAATGTTATTTTAAATTATCAATGGAGAGAAAAAAAATAATGTTAAAAATAATATACCTTTAAATAATAATGATTATATCATATATATATATATATATTATTTATTATATCTATCTTTATTTCTATCTAATAAAAAAATTAATTAAAAAAATCACATCACTTTGTGGAAGTGGTAGTCAACACATAAGCTTGAGAGACGTTTTGGTTTTCAAAAAGATTTGATGGTAAGAAGGTAAGAAGCGAAGTTTTAATTATACAATAATAATTTATTAATAAAAATAATTTATATATATTAAAACATTCATAATATCTTTAAACTAAATATGATTACAGATAGAGAATTTTATCTCTATGTGGAGACGTTATGTTGTTTGTATGAGCAAGCCATAACTTCACCTTAACTTTGATGAAAACGTGTGAAAAATAATGTTAACATATCCTAAAAAATTTAAATATATTTATAAAATATTATTTATTATTTTAAAATGAATATCATAGGTTTTAGAGTATTTATAAGAATAAAAAATTGAATGGTCTTTGGTAAGATGATTGTGAATTCTTTGGTTGTTCTAATTAGATCTCTTTTTAAGGAGTAGTGGAATGGTATTTTAGGAATAAAACACCTATAATTTTGGTTTAGGGTTGTGTAGAATAAAATTTATATTTTTTTTGATATATAAGGCTCAATATTTTTTTAAAAAGTGAAAAATGGGATTCCAATTTATAAGTTAGGGGATGTGGACTCTTGGAATTTCCTAAATGATTAAAATATAACTAAAAGTTTATATTTCCATATAAATCCAAATGGATTGGTATTGTATGATAAGGATGGATTTAGTCTATATATAATCAAATAAAGAAATTTGCAGATGTTTATGTGGAATTTTGAACCTTATTTTTTGGTTTAACCCCTTAGTTAACCAAATTTAGCCTTAACCACAATAACAACATTATCACATTTGGAGGGTTATAATTTACCTAAAAATTATAAATTGGATCTTAAATTCCCACGTCACAACATATTACACCATTTATTATCAACATTTTCCTAATTCAATTTTTTTATTTTTATAAAAGTAATAAATTATTATTTAACCTAAAATATCATTAATGTCAATTTTGACACTAATCATTTTATTTAAAATTAAATAGAATACTAAAAAGTTTTAATTTTAATATAATCATATAATACATTACTAATATGTCATGATTATCTAAATAAATTGTCTAACTCAACAATTCATCAAATCATTTTTGCATTTAACATTTTCAAAATAATTTATTTTATTTTTTTGTTAAGTGCATAAATACTATGTTGGTATCGCATAATAATTTAGGGTCATTATTCAATATTGTAAAAACTTTTATGATAAGGGAAATTAAATTGTTCAAAATAATTTTATATAACTGAACATGACTTCATTTTTTCATTATGACAAAATAAGAGATGTTAATGTCATATGAATAACATTTTGGAATTCTCATTACCCAAAATAATATAAATGACGTTATCATGGTAAAATGGAATGATAATTCTATTAAATTGAACTTCCAGTTACTATGGCTAGTTTTATCCCAAAAATTAAATAAATTAATGTGTTGGGAGGATTTTTAGTCTGTGTAAAATTAGTTTTAAAAATAATTAACTCATTTACCTTTACCAGAGTAACAAATGGTTAATATGTTTACTATTTATATTGACAAGAAAAGAGACCTATTTAACTAATTTGATCCCCCTTAATTTTAAGTATTGAATACATTTTTAAATATTCAATATAATTTCATGGGTGATGGTAGTACCTTCAAAATATATATTTTTCAATTATATTATATGATATTAATGGTTGGAAGCGAATATACTTAGGATAAAAATTAATTAGTTTAAAACTATTAATTTTATGAAAATTACCTCTAATTAGGTACAAGATTAAGTTAGTAATCATGGGACATAGAAACTTTTTTCAATGTTGAGGAATCCTTATCAAAAAAAGTTTCCCTGAAATAAGGAATTAAATTACTAAAAACATGGATCGAAAAATGGTTATTTGAAAATATATAAGAGATATATTTTGAAAGTAGTAATGGATTAAATCAAATTATATCTCTAAATAGGTCTTGTTATGTATAAATGAAGATAATAAACACTATGAGATGTAGAAGGGAAATAATCCAACCAGAAATATTGTAAAATTTATGAAATTAAGTGAATTATTCATAATAAAGGGAGAAAAAGGTATGATTTGCGATAATAAGGATGGAAAGTATTTTTATTATATGAACATCTAAAATCAATACATAGAAAATATATAGCTTGCAGTTTAGAAAAAATAATTAAGTTTTATAATGTTATTATTGTTGGAAATCAGAAGAATTAAAAAACCATTCAGAAGATACCATACTATAAAATTAATGAAATTTCATATCAAAGTGATATAATTTTATGAAGACTAGGGGGGTCACATTGGAGTGAAGTATATTCATATAAATACATTAACATTTATGTAAGTGAATATGGATTGGATGTTACATGTAATATATGAATTATAGTTGAAATAAATGAATAAAATATCATAGGTGATAAAAACAGTGGTGTAAAGTGAAGGATTAATTCAATAAAAACAAGTATCTCTTACATAAATTATATAATTATTGATTTGTAGAGAAAAAAATTGAAATTTTGGCCACGGTAGTGCACTAAAATATTGACCAAATTTAGAAGAATATGATGTCGGATGTTTCCCTTTGTTGAGAACACAAAAATTCGTCATAACCATGTGACTATTTTGTTTCAAACAAATAAAGTAAAATAGATGTGTGATATAAAAAATAATAGATGATGTTCACGGTATATTCCCAAATCAAGGGAATTAAGGTTAATACGGATTTGTTTCCATTTACTAATTGGAAACTATTCATTAATTCAAAGCAATTTCATTGAAAATAGGATTCAAGGGATACCAAATGGATGTCAAGAAAATCCCTCCCCCCACACCATTAAAGAATTTCATGAATAGGAAACTTACATTACTAACCATATTTATGTAATATATATTATAATGACAGAAATGAATTTCAGATAAATAAGGTGGTGTGTAAAAAATGATAGCACAAATATATTAATTTTTTAATGTCTATAGATCTTGGATTTTAGAGAGGCAGAGTTGATAATATTGTGTACATAAAAAAATAAAACGATCAATATATATTAGTTATATTCTATTTTGATAGGATATTTTTTAAAATACTAGAAAAATATAAATTTTATTCGTTTGCATAGTATATTATGTGTTAGTTTTGATGACCATGATTGAAAAGATAGCATTTTCATATGTTTTATACTTTACTATATAAAATATTGGTTGAATGAACTCTAAAAAAACAGATATTTTCAATCATTAAATAATATAGTATTATCATATGATAAAAATCTAGTTTCTACATGGGTGAGCTGATCAAGATATGATGATGAAAATAAGGTCATTGAAATGGAATATAAGAAATTCCTTGTATTCCTAATTTTCCATTTATCAACACAACCCAACACTATGTTTTCCAAATGTAAATACAAACATAGACTATGAAATATGACAGAAATATGGTGAAAATAATACTTTATTACATAAATTTCAGGGTTGGTTTTTCAATGTTTATTCCTAAAACATCGTAGTAAGATTCATTGTAATACACTTAAATGGATTTGCATAGTTCAGGGGTGGTTGATACTATATTATAGTTTCATGATATTAATGGATGATTCATAAGTAAAAATTAATTTCACGTAGCCCTAAGAATAATGAATAAATTATTATTAATAAATATCTTTCTCAATTGTTATAGATGAATAAACATATTGAGTAAATTCAATTTGAGGTAAAATATTTTACTTCACTTAAACATTATAACTTGAGTGTTTTCAATATTAAAAAATAATTTCCATAACTAAAGGAAAACTATTAATATCAAGGTAATGTATACTTTCGTCAAGGAGAAGGTTGATCAAGGGGAAGTGAAATTATAGTATATATTAATATGAAATTAGGTTTTAGGTAGTCCAACCATATCCATCCAAATATTTGGTTTAGATAAGAGGCCCCCACTAACCCATGAAATAAATTTTTTATATAATGGTATGGTGATTTTTTTGAATTAAATTATTGTATTTATAACCCACCATTTTGATAATTAGATAAAAAATTGTTTCCTTAAAATGTGGTATAATGTTTCAATGAATTTATCAATATACATAGTCTATGATTTAAATTAAAGGTTGTTTAATGTGCTTATCCCTAATGAAATATGGGATCCATCCCAAGAAAATATTTCTCAAGGGAATATTTTAATTTTTATTTATGAAAGAGTGAACCATTCAATTTATATCTTATTTATCATAAAAATAAAAATGAATATTTGATTAATTTTATTATTCGTGAATGATTGATTCAATACATAATAGAAACATGTTTAGATTGTTTTTTTTAGTTGTACTCAATTCTGAAATTTTCATGACTATATATTATTGAAACTATTTTATAATAGTCAATACACCTAAAGGTGAAAATTATTTGAAAACCCCCCAATGAAGTTTTTTATTGAGTTTTTCTAGTCAACATGGTTTCTTGAAAGAACTTCCAATGTTGCTAAAAAATTCTTAATGATTTTGTATAAAAAAGGATAGAGGAGTTCATTAATATTCTTCACGATGTGAAGATTTCTGTGAATTAGGTTAAGACTCATAAATAGGGGTAACCAAAACCCGAAGCATAAAATCAATCGGGATTAACTCTTAGTGAAGTAAAAAATATCTAAGAGATATTTAAGGTTCATCAACCTAATACATAAAATTAATTCAATTTATACTCAAAAATACTAAAAGGTTCCTATAACTTCCATATGTATATCAATGTAACAATGTTAATATATACGATTCTTCAAAAAATAAGTAGCTTCTTAAAATTTAAAAAACCACCCAAGAATACATAAGTTCCTCTTATTTGAAAAGGATAAAAATACTCAAATGTAATGGAATACATGGGGGTAATTCATGAAATAATATTGAAAATGAATTAAATAAACGAACATGTATTGTGATATAAATGATTCATTCATATAAAAAATGGTGAAATTTATTATACATTTGTATTAAAAGAACTTAAATATTAGGGTAATTATCAATCATAACAATTTATATGTAATTAAGTCAATAAATTTGTAGAAATTAAGAAACAATAAAATTGAATAAAAGTCATGTCATTGATTGCTTTAAGGACTATAGTGGTTATAAATATGGAATAATAAGACAAATATATCAAAGGAGAAGCCTTGGTTGATATAAAATATGAAGATGATGAGAAAATAATTGAAGTAGATTTAATGTGGGAATTATAAATCCCCATGCTAAGTAGGGAGACCCTTAATTGGTTTCATAGTGTATTATATGAATTGTATGTAAGACTTTATGATGTGGTTCCTTAAAATATGTTCATTACATAAGAATGATGGACATGTCATATAGAAGCACTAGAAAATTTCAATGGTTCTGTATTATTGAGGACGTCCATTCCTTGGTAGATGTTAATGCTACAACATGTTATATGATCAAATAATTATAATTATGGAAAATCATGATGATGAAATTGTTGAGAATTATAAGGATTTGATCAGATGATGTGGGTAAATTCATAGTACCACATATTATTGGATTAATATTCTCATATATCTATTAATAATAAAACAAAATATATTAAATATAAAATATATGTTGGTGTTTTTATAATTAAGAAACATTTACATTTCATAAAAAATTAAAAGAGGGTTTCTAAGACTTTTCAATAATGTATGAATGTAATATAACTCAGATCATATATTCCATTTCATTGGATAATTAATGATTTTTAATAGGTTTATGAAAAAAATACAGATGGACGCATCATCACATTGATATTTGAATTTATTACTTCTGGTAGACACATCAGTTTTTCAAATGGTACATTGAGTATCTTATTAAAAGAGGATTACTGAGTTCCCCTTTTGTGACACCTAGTTGTCACTATTACATTATTTATCATTATAATATTTTTGGTTATTTTAAAATATTTAGAGTTAACAATAAATTTTATTAAATCAATAAATATTCTTTTATTGTATAGTTTGTCAATTCAATTAATGATTAACCATGTGAGGATCATTAAATAGGGAGTTTTTTAGTTTTGTAATGTTTTGTATACTAAGAGCATGTAATATTTTAGTAAAAAACATGTGAAATAAAGCTAAACCCATCTGATGCCTCTTTTTATTGGAGTGTTTGTGTATGAATGGTGCATGGTTAGGGGAAACTAAGTGAGTATTGTCATATCTGTGAGTTCGTTTTATATATTTTGATTTTTCATGGTTCACACGTCTTTTGTTAAACTAGATGGGGCCACTAGGTTAACATTGCCACTCATTTTTTGTGGGGGTAACCTATGCATCAATAAAAAATTTATGATAAATCATACTATAAAACCTTTGGATATTAATATTTTGGTTTTAGTTTATCCCACATGGTTGGGTAATGTTTTTTCAAACCACTAATCCTAACTATTTAAGGTTCCCAAATTTAGATAAACATTTGCTCTCGAATTTCCCATGTGAGTGTAACTTGATTTTCAGCCTCCCAATCCCCCTTTTTTATTCAACTGACCATTAGAGTTTGTATGGAACTCTTCTTCTCAAATCTCATTTTATTTCATGTTTTTTCAATCAATTTGAAGAAAATTATTTAATATCAATTCTTTCTTCTTATTATCCTCTTCTCTCATCCCCCTTCCTCAAATGTTTATCATTATAATGGAAAACATGACACCCATAGTTGTGATATTACGGTTTTTATTAGATCTATGAAATTTGTAATCACTGTGTATGTGTTATATATGTTATTTCATTACTTTTCTGAGTGTTATCCATCTTGGGAAACTCATTAATTTTTTTTTCTTGGATTAACATATATGATTCTATTCTGTTAAATTATTTTTAAAGTAATGATATTCTTTAATGGTTAAAAATTATTTTCCATAAAATTTTTGTCAATATTAATTAACTACGAGAGGTTTCAAATAGTTTTATTAAAATTTAATGTAATCTTATCCTACTATTTGTTTGTAAAAAATTCCTGAGTGAGTCTTTTAAATGAGAAAAATTAATTTTAACAGTCATTGTAAAGATGATTAAAATTATAAATAAAGGTTTATTGATTTATGAATATTTATTTATAATTTATTTATTTGAAAATTTTTCTACTGTATTGAGACTATTAGTCCTCATTAGTATTATGAATGTTTTTCAAATTAATGTGTAGTTTACCGAAAACATTTAAGGGATTTTTAAATTGTGGTTTTATTAATTATGTGATATAGAATGGAGTTAAAAACATTTTGTGAATGTTCTAATTAAAACATTTTCAAAAATATATATTTAAAAGTGATATTTCTCACATTATTTATCTTCATAATTTATCTCCTCCATGTTTTATGACCCATTTGGATATATTTAATATTTATTCTTATAGATACATGTAAAATGGGCTTCTTTGGTGTGACATTGTTGTAGGTGAGGTTATTTTTATTTAAATTTATCTAAAATATTTTATTGTGTGATGATTACATTGTTTTCTATTTCTCAACTCCTTTATATGATATAATTTGAGCATTAGGTAACAATATAGGATGTATGGATTCTTGTAATGTTATCTTTGTCTGTACAATATAGCTGGCTCTCTAGGATTGTTATTCCATCTTAGGTGTTCTTTTGCTTACTTGATAACAGTAACAGGTGATGATAATGATGTTCCAGTTTCATATTGGGGAGCCCAAGAGATATTTTACCTAGTAAATATTGGTCTAATATCACACATGTTATATCCCAATGAGTTCCTCATGATGTTAACATCTAGATTTGGATGGTTTTGAATTTATTAATATAAATTCCTTTATTATATCCCCCAGAATTATTTTTATTTCATTACACTATATTGGTTACTTATTGTCTTAGTTTTTTCCCATGATATATTTCTTTCATTGTTTATATTTATATTATTAGGGTTTTTTTGTTCTCTTTCAAATGTAATTATTATTTTCGTTAAAATGGTGGTTTCCATTTAAATTAATGTGATGTTTTTTTTAAATTAATTTAAAAGGGTTTTGGAAGATGTGGGAGAATTAATTTCTTTATTTTAAGTTTAGATGACTTATTATCATGTTTTGAAAAAAATGAATGTAAAAAATGTTTTATTTGTTGGTTTAAATTTTATTTTTTTATTCTAAATGAGACTCATGTGTTATTAAAATGTTCTCTAGTGTTTTAGAAATAAATAAATAAAACTTAATATATTATTTCAAGATGAAGTCCTTGTGAAAACCTATATATTAATTACTTAAAATCAATTATTAATTTATTATGATATGAATGAAATGGAATAGGCTCTGGTGATATCTTAATCCCTATGTTTAACTCACACCATTTGTATACACTAGTGTCTGTGTGTGTGTGTATTCTTAGATCTTGTATTTTCTCTCTAGTGGTAAATGTTTCTTTCATTTATTGGTTGTTCATTGGGTTGGTGTTATTAAAAGTTGGAATATGAAGATTGATCCTTCATGAAATTGATGTTTTATTAATGTTTATGGGGTACAATTTTATTTTTTGGATGTTGTATTCCATACATCGGCATGGTGTATGTTTTACATCATTTCTAGTGTTGATTTAATAGGGTGAATACAATTCCACTTAATTTTATACAGTTATATGTTTTTAATGGATTTTTATTATTTTTATTCCTTTTTTCATAATTATTGGTTCTTAATTATTTGTATATATGGTTTTCCAATTCTGAGATTGTTCATCCTAAATTCCCAGTAATTTTCCCTACTTCATTATCTATTATTTGACGGTGATATCATTTTCATCTTTGTATAACAATATCCTTTGGGATTTTCATTTGACCATGTGGATCAATAATGTCCCTTTGGCCTTATTGACAGTAGGATCAGGTAACATTTCATTGTTATCCCTTGCAAGATCATTATAAAATGATATTAGAGCCTTATTTCTCAAAAATGTCTAGGATCCTGGAAGTCTCTCCTGTTATTTGAATTCATCATGGTAAAATGGAGATTTAAATTTTTTTGGGACTCATAAGGTTAGTCATGAGTAGTTTCTTAGTAACCACATTTCATGAAGACACCAATTTCATTTTGGATATTGAATTTTGGATTTAATTTCTATCAATTCAATAAATTAAGATTTTGAATAATGTTGTTTTGATCCATATTAGTGTGGATTGAGTTTCCTTGGATTTTTTTTGTGATGATAATAAAAGAGAATCAGTGGTGAAAAGTTATATCTCATGACATGGAAATCATTTAGTGGTTGGGTTCATTATTCAAAAACAATTTCAATGTCTATATAATGATGGGGGGTATGGTCCATCAAATCAGTCATCCATGTCATGAATAGATCTACATCACATATTGGCTTGATATTTGGACTACACTTGGGAGAAAAATGTATTAGGTTGAATTAAATGGGGGTTTCTGAAATGCTGATTTTGTGTAATGGTATCTATTTTTATTATTTTTATTTCTTCATATGTTGTTTTTTAAACAGGTTTTTGGTGGGAAGGAAATTTTATGGTAAAATTTATAGGAATGAAAATTTGGCCATAAGGAATGGTTATTAAATGAGTTTTATATTCATGAAATGTTTTTCTAAATGTTTTCTTTCATAATGAAATATGGAATGTGTTTTGGGTTCAAATATATTTTTTTATTTTTTTTCAAATATTTAAACCCTTTGGTTGTTTTATTACAAGGGTGGAAAGTGAATTTTTATCATGATAAAATAAATAATAGATTTGTGAGATTAATTTTCATATTTATTTTATAGAGAATTTAAGGGTTTTAAAAATAATTTAAATATTTTAAAATTTCCTTATATAGTAATAATTTTTAATATAAGTGGAACATATTGAATGTGATGGGTTATTTTAAAACAATTTGTGTTTCTGTAAAACATGTTCTAATTCACTATGAAATGTTATTATTTTTAAATAACTATTTTTTTGTTATCTATTTTCTTGTAATTAATATGGGGTTTTGAAATTTATCCACTAGTGATTTGGAAAGGATAGATTTGGTTTGGAAATATATATTAGTGGGATATTTTTTTATACTTCTTAATGTAAGAATTATAGAAATCAGGTCTTTGAGGATGAACATTGTTTTCTAAATTCTATTATTACATGAGTATAGAACATAAGGAATTCTAGGCCTTCATTGTTCTTTGGTCCTAGTGGTTGTTCCATAGAATTAATCTATGACCTTGTATGTTGATAACCTACTTATATTTTTTTTATTTCTTTTGGGGTGAACAAGATTATAAATTATATGGTGTTTTTTTGTAATTTCTTCAGAGGTTCCTGGTTGGGTCCCCATTATTGGTTTGGCATGATGATGATGTTGGACATTTTTAGGGATTTGATATTAATTTTGGTGATGTTTTTATTGATATTCATACATGATGAGATTATAGTTTTTGAGGACCCAAGGTAACCCTTGTTTTATTAATCCTTTAGGTTCCCATTATGGATTTCTGATTTGGGGCTGCTATTTATTTTGGGATGGTATGCCTCATTTTTTTATGATTATTATTATATTATTTTCTATGGTGTAGATTTTTGGTTGAGGATTGTTATTTTGATTCATTATATTTACACATTAGATATATTTTTATGGAAGTGAGGGTTAATTTTTCATTACTGGTTAGGATATAAGAAATACCGATTTGATATTTTCTATCGAAATAATTGTGATTTGTTTTCCTTGAGTTTTTACCTGATTTAAACTTTGTGTAGTTTCATAATATTGAATGAAAACATTTTTTCCCATGTTGAGTAAATTTATTGATAATTTTCACATCTTCTATTTTGTATATAATTGCTTTGTTGGTTCCCCAGTTTTTATTTTATTTTAGACATCCCATTATGGGTTATGCTCTAATGGCGTTATTTGATATTTTTATCATTTAGGTTATCTTGGGTTTACAGATTTTTTTATCCATTGATGATTAGTTTGAACAAGGATCCTTCAAAGATGTTAATTCTCTTGGATATTCCTATCATTCAATTAACCATCATATCTAAATTATAAATTGTGGAGAAATTGATTTTAGGAGATTATTTTCTTATAGCATCATATTGGTTGTTTGTGATTTTTCATTTCTCTAATTTTATGGGTATCTTCATGCGGATTATTTCCATTGGATTTAATGAATATTGGATGATGCAGTGTTTTCGTCCTATATTTTTTATTTCTTGCTTCCACCCACCCTCCCACATTAGATGTTCATGTTTGTAGTTTTGAAATTTAATTGATTATATCTTTAACAATGACTCTCTTAGAGTAGAAAGTATGATAGGGGTAAATGTGACACCCACATGTCACTATTAAATTATTTTTTATGTTATTTTTTAATATTTTATATAATTAATTGTTTGGTTTATGATTTTTTAAGTCACAAAATTTTCCTTAAATTCATGGTTAGTTCACACGATTTAGGGGAATCCATGTAATGACCTTTATGTGGAGGGTTTTTAGTTCATTTTTTAATGAATAGTTTTTATAAAGGGGTATTTCAAGGTTTAGGTTGAATCCATTGAAATATAATTGAATTATTCAAATCCTTATTATATTAAGGTATTTTCACAAAAATTAAACATATTTGGGGAAACACTGTGAGTAATGTGTAAAAATGTTGTAGTTTTTGACAGTACGATTTTACAAAGTAGGTGGAAATTTTATGAAACATTATGGGATACCAAGATCAAATGTGAATCTCAATTTATGTGTATAGGTGTCCTATGTTATCAAAATAGGATTACAAGAAATTGTACTACCAATAATTGTGAGTTTTTTCGGTTGGTTCTAGTGTATCTTTCGTGGTTAATCATGATATTTCAAACCAATTACATAACTGTTTTAGATTATCAATTTTAGTGAAACATGAGTTTTTTATCCTATAAGTATAAATTTGTTTTTTAAATCCCTCCTCCACAAATTTTTTTCATCGTACCAAGGGTGTGAATGAATATCCTCTCTTCTCTCTTCCCATTTTATATCATGATTTGTTTCATTAATTTCAGGTGGATTCCTTAAGGTAATATTTTCCATCCAAATATCCTCTTCTAACTCCCCCTTTCTATATTGTTTTCTCTTTCATCTAGAAATGATAACACCCATGGATGAATAGTTTATTGTTCTATGTGGATCTAATAATGTAGTTTTTATTTTTATATGTTGTAAAAGCTTTTTCATTTTTTGGTCATGTTTTCGATGTCTATGGGGACATGTAGAATCTTATCATGCTTAGATTAATGTATGCAGCTTTCATATGTTACTTCATGTTTAATTTGATGATATAATTGATTGTTGAAAAAATATTTTACTCCCAATTTGTGGATTTTTTTTGCAATATAATTTAATTTTAAAAGAACTAGTTTTCTATTTTTCATGTATTTATTTTAAAAATAGTGATTAGGCTCTTATTTCCATTATTTAATGAACTTTTAAACTCTATAGAGTTTGGAATCATTTTCAATGTAATTATTTTTTTAGTGATTTTCAACTAATATTGAAATTGTTAGATTTTAAATTATGTAAAATAGAATATTATTTAAAAAACTTTTTTCCATGGATTGATTATCAATTTTTTAAATTGAGTAATTTGAAAAAATTTCACCCATTGTTGAAACCCATCAATTTTTGTTTATTGGATATGATTTTTGGCCACTTGGGCGTTATTTATTTTTATTTCTTATGCATGAATGGAAAAACAGAATGTTTTGTGTCGGGGTGATTGAGGTGAGATTGTGGATATCATGGGACCCATATGTAACTATATAGACAAAATTGATGTTTTTTATGCTGGATTAGTTTTTTTAGTTTAGTTAGTTCCCTAATAATGTTGCTCCTTTAAAGGGGATTGATTTTATACTTTGTTACCATATGGATTCATGAGATGGATTATCTTGTTCCACATAAGGTAGCCTAATTATATGACTGGCAATTAAATTTTTATTTCAAAATCACTTTTGAGGACAAAGTGAGAAAACAAAATGACATCCGAGACATCAGTCATAACCATGCCTCCATGACCAAGATCATCAAGACCAAATATAATACAATTCAAAAGCAATAAAAATTTCCACCCAATCAACAAAAACAATACGACTAGTGTCAATCTTCCCATCGCTGCTTGGCTAGCGGTCCTGTGTATGGATGCACAGTCTCAGTACCGATAGAAAGCGACATAACCTCTCAACATCCAATTTAGGATAGCGATGGTGAGGAGAACACTCCGTTCTCTGAAAATCTTCTAGAATAGTCCCTTGAAAATGAACTGGATGCACTGTCTCATATGGCAAGACCGCAGAACTAACAAAATGAAACCACAAAACTTAAAAAATGCACAAAAACATAAACCAAATAAACACCTTAAAACCAAATCAAAATGAACATCCTCCATCAACACCTTTATTGTAGAATCCCATAGAACCGCGACCTACCATGAACAAATCCAATAACTTCCAGAAAAATGCCATCATCCTCCTTCCATCTAAAATCTAATAAACCATCAATGAAAAATCAACCAAAAACAAAACAACACCTAATCTAAAAACCCATGAAATTTTCAAAAACATTCAAAGAGAAACATCTAACCTTGGGGAAAGGCGGATTACTAGGAAGCACATATCACATATTCAGAAAAGAAGAAAAAAAATCAACACGTGGACTCAGCAATGGAGCCAGCATATCCCGAACCAAACAACTTCAAATAAAATAGAAGCAATGTAAAAAACAGATCACCAGACGATAGCTCGGTCGCCCAGATCCCATCACCGTGACATATAATTCATGCGAAGACCATAGAAAATCTCCCACCGCACACCTCAGAGACAAGACAGAGATCTCCAAACACTGGAACTAGAAACTCTATTATAGATAAGAACTGTGCCACCTTAGTGACCCTATCCAATGAGAAGCCATTAGGTGAGGAGAGTCCAGTAATGGAACATTGAGCCAACTGAGTCCATGAAGCTCCACCGCAAGAAGACTTGTATCCTAATTATATGTGAATCAAGGAAAAAATGTAAAAGATCATTCATGTTAGAGGACGATGTATTCTCCATGATGCATAGATTTATATGAGGATAATTAAAGGGATCTTAATACTTATTCCTTGGTTTTACTTAATTTATTTATATTGAATCGTTGAAATCTTATCATAGATATTGGTTTCCTAATTTTTTTATTTATAACTTATTGTCTTTGTGTTAGTGCCTTTTATTTGGGAGTGATTTTGGTTAGCATTCAAACATATTGGTAAATAGTTTTGAAATGGTTGTTTATTTTAAAAGGAAAGTGATGTTCTTTTGAATAAATCATGAATTATTTTTTTAATGGGAATAATACGATGTTTATTACATAACTAATTTCCATATTTTCATTATTTTGAAAAAATTTCAAGGTAAAACATGATTTATTGGATGGGTTTGATGTGTTGGTTTTATGTCGAATAAGTAGATCTATTCTTATAAAGTTTTCCATAGTTTTGGAATAAAATAGATAAAGTTTAATATTTTATCCAATATTATTTACATAGATAAATTCGTATAATAATTATTTTTGGACTAGAATATATGGATTTTGATATGAATGCAATGGTATATAAACTTTTTGGAAATCATATCAGGCATTTTTTTATCACACCAAGAAAATACACATGTTTGTTTGTGTATGTGTGTATCTGTTTGTGTGTCTATAAAACTTGTATTTTCTCTACGGTTCCAATATTTTCTACCATATGTTTATTGTTCATTGGGTTCTAGGTTGGATTTTCTGAGATATTGAATGTAATCATGGGTCATAATGGGGTTTTTAAAGTTATTTTAGTTCTGTTGGGTTTTTTATGTTGTATTGACAAATTCTTCTTTGGGTTTCTTTTAAACCACTAAATATTTTTATTTAAGGTGTTTTATATTATTATATTTCAAATTGTTTGACTATATTTTTTTGGAAGGATATTTATTAAGATTATGTCCTGTATAAATTAACTCTGTATTGGTTTCCTGTTATTTAATTTCATATATATCCTGATCCTGGATAAGTAACTTTTGATTCTTAATTATTTCTATTGTTTTTTAGTTTATTTAAGGGAATAATCATTCCTACATTTTGATGTTTATACCCTTGATGGTTTTTTTCTAGCCTATGGGGATCGAGAATTCCCAATAGTCCTTGTACCGTGCTAGGTACACTATAATCCCAATAATATCATGGGATGGATTATAACACCATTGGTTTTGTGATAGTTATAAACCTATTAGGTTAGTGATAATTCCCTAATATTTCAAAACGTATATGGGTATTTGTGTTTTATGTGTTTTAGAACATTTTCATTCTATTCACCATTGTATGTCCCCATTTGAGTGAACAAAGTAAAATTGATTATATATCTTTATTATTTTCCATATCTATTGAAAATTATTACGAGGGAAATAGTTTTCTGAATATTGGTAAAAATTCATTTTCAAAGGATATTTTTAATAAATTTATATAACATTATTCACCCTGCCCCCATGGTACTTATCGTTCAAGGGACCAACAGACTGGATATTCTAACTCCAACATTGAGGGATATTAAGATTTTTTAACATTATGGGTTCTAATAAAAGTTATTAATTTTGACCCAATTTGTAATCATGCTAAATTATTAATAATATGCTCTTTTTACTGTATAAAAATATAATATATCACCATAGAAACACTACGATTAGTATTGGAAAAATATAATATCCTCCCCAATAGGAGTACATTAGAGTTGAACAATAACCTACACATTACACTTAAAAATGGAGTTTTCTTGTTTGGAATGTAATCCACTATTGATGATTAAAATATTAGGGGATAAGTGAGGGTGTGAGGGATGTAAATGGTAAATAGGTGGGCAATGCATCATTTTCTCATTGCACCATGCCATGAACTATGTCTGGAGTGTTAATGATGTATCATAAGGAAATGGATGCATTCTATATGATAAATCTTATAAAAGAATATCATAAAGAGAAACAGAGTTTGAAGATATATGATGTTTTCATTATACTATAAAATGGAAAATTGTATAATTAATACAAATATAGTGATTATGTACTCAAGATATTGGACCATACGAATCATTTAGGGAAGTTAGGCTTCTATATAGATAATTAATTCTCCAATAATCCCATATTATCATCTTTTACACCAATATTATATATTGTTTAATAACCATATAATAAATAGTAATTATAAGACACTCATGAATTTTTTGATTAATCAGAACTATATTTATAACAATTGATGGGAACAAAATACCTCACTATTTATTTTGAATGAAGTAGTGGAGAAGGATGAAAAAAAATATAAGATTAGAGTCAATAATTATTTCATAATATCCAAAATGGTGAAAAATATTAATATTTATGGGAATAAATATAATGATAACTACATAAGATTTGGTAAGAAAGGTCGTTATAAGAAGAACATAAATGAATTTAAGAAGATTATTGTAGAACCATTCAGTTTAGTTACATTAATGAATTTATGTAATATTTATAATTTATTTTATAGGTTATATATATGTAATATATTGCTGCATTTTTTTTCTTACTAATAGAATCATCTACTATCATAAACATTATAAGAAGTAATGTGAATAGTACAGTTTTTTATGAGTTTTGGCTCATATATAACTTAAAGAAGTTTATTTAATAAATATATCCAGTAATTTTTGTTATGGTATATAAATAGACCAATTCTAGTTTTTGAGTGTAACCAATATATTTATCTTAGCGTATTGTTTTAGATATAGTGAGATATTCTTTAATAATTGAAATTAATTATTTAGGGTATATCATACATAACTAAAAGTTTTTTGTAATTGAACGAAAATTGTCTAATTATATAATATTACTAACAAATATAAAACAAAAAAAATACATATTTATGGAATGATAATTCTTTAAAATTTAAAGGTAAAAGAAATTGTTGAGGATATACCTAATATAGTGCTTTGACTCTTTAGAGCTAAGACTCTTAGGTATCCTAACGTCCTAAATTTTATGGTTTTAATAAAATTAAAACATTAAATATTAATGTTTTTATAAATATTAATATTCTATAATTATTTTAGTAAGATAAATATGAACTATTATAAGGTGATGTTTTAGGTAAATTCATATACATCATGTTAGTAGTTTAAGATGATTTAAGATTTTAAAGTGTTCTATTGAATATAATTCAAAATATATAAAATATCATAGGTATTATCCCCTAGTTTCTTCTTTGTGACATCATATTTCCCTGATTGAGTATAGTTTACACCTTTTCTATGTCCCATTTCAACTAAGAATCCTTAAAAGCTATTTTTGGGGTTTACAACAGGTTTCAAGATAGGTACACACTGTGTACTAGAAGTACATGATGTGTACAAGGGGACAGATTGAATTAGTGAAGTGGGTGTCATGTCGTGAGATGGTATATGTCATATACTAAATTTATAAGTCATATAGTGCTTAAATATTCGTTATTTTTTACATAAGGTGGTGTTTTTTATTGGCTACTTATCCAGCAAGGCCTTCATGTCGTGATCATGAGTACACTTCACGAGTCGGACTGAGCCTAGCTTAATGTCATGTGTTAGGCAGTTTCTCTGAGTTTATTATTTCCAGACCTCTCGACTATCGACAATAGAATCTCCCTTTGTGATTTTAATAGGAACCCCTTCTTTCAGATCAATTTGATCGGCATTGATTCATCATTGAATCTGTGGTACATCTTTTTGAGTAACTTTTCTCATATATCAACTTCTCCTCTCTTCTTGGTTCTATCATCTATGCATGTTTTGGGTAGATCAACTTATTTTTTTTCAAAATAAGTTGGGAGTTGGATTTTTTTATATTAGAATAGATATAAGGTCATTTCTTTGAATAATAAACCCCATTTTTGTAATCATTCTTCAGCTATTGTCATTTTTCGTCAAAACATTTCAGATATGATGTTTCACTCTCTATTCCTATAAGTAGAACTAATTGGAATTATTTCAGTTGATTTTACTATTCAAAATTCATTGTCAGTTCATTGATCAAAACTTGATGGAAACCTTCATGTGTGATAGTTTGTGAAATCTAGAAAATTAGGTTATTATGGAATGTGATTTTTATCTTACTTTTTAAATATATATTTTAAAAGGAGGATTTTTTTGGAATGATAGCAGATGAATTAGAGTATATTCTTTTTATAAAATATAATTTTTTATAGAAATTAAATAGTTCATTGAAATTGGTTGTTTGTTTTTTCAATAAACATTTTGATTTATTGAAGTGGTTTTTATTGTTAATGGAGATATTTTGCATTCATGGTGATGGTGTGAGTTAAAGCTTAATCGGCCCTAAATAAGGGATGAGTACCATTATGGTAAAAGGTACATAACCCTGGATCGAGGGAGGGTGTTAGTTGGAAACAATGTGTTTGGAAAAGATACTGCTAATGTGTATGGAACTGTTGAATGAATCATGCATGTGTAGGTGTGTTGTGAACTATGGTATGGGTATTAAAAACTAAAAATCATGATTTGTTTATAATCTATGATTAGTTGTTTTATTGTAAATTACTTGTGTAAAACTTGTTTCATTTTATTTTGTTTTCTCTTGGTCATAATTTATTTTCAAACTTGTTATATTAGGATATAAACAGTTTTGGGACATTGTTTTATATTATCATTTTTATATAATGTGCTAATTGTTATATCATAGTGTCATGAGAAGGGAATTCATTAGGAAACCCTAATAAGTTATATACTCACTCTTACATTGGAACTTTGGTACTTTTACAGATGCTACATTCCGAGTGTTGTGAAAAGGTAAATTATCATACTTCATTCACAACATGTCATTATATTTTGGACTTCATAGTGAAGTTGGAACAAGTCATTATATTTTTTAAAATTAATTAATTTTTTTTAAAATGAATAATTTTGAAACGGGAAATACTTATGGTATTTTGAAAATGGATTAATTTTCCAAAAGAAAGTTGATATTTTTCAAAAATGGTTGAACATGGGAAATGTTTTTTGGACAAAAATGATTTGATTTTAAATGTTATAAAATTGGAAATTCTATGAAATCATTTAATAGAGAATAAGACTAATAGATTTTCTATTTTGTGTAGAAATGGCCTCGTGTAGGTGTCGTAGGAACCTACCAGAGGAAGATACAGAGAATATGGTTGATCTTGAGACATAGTTGAACAAAGAGTAGGTCCAGAGCATCATCCTAGAATTCCAACCTATGTACATTGGGAACCAGTGTTATGAGCCATGTAATGTTGATCACTCCATCCAGTTCATGAAGCAGAATCCACTCATCTTCAATGGTGATTTAGAACATGAAAAGGTGGAGGTTTGTATGAGCTGGATGAATCGTATCTTCAAATTCATCATCACACTGATAGAGCTCCAAGTCAAGAGGGCCATATACATTCTTTTGGATCTTTCACATCAGTGGTGGGAACTGGTTCTGAATGATAAACGTGATGAAGAATGTACTTGGGAGTATTTTGTGGAATTATATAATAAAAAATTCTATCCTCATACATTTAAAATCTAGAAAAAATTGACTTCTTCATCCTAAAGTATGTTAATCTTTTTATAATGGCATATGCAGCATAATTCAGTAATTTAGTGAACTTTTCACTAGAGGTTGTAGTATGAGCGTCCTTGATGGGAATAATATTCGAATCGAGGCCCAGGAAAGAGATTTTATTGAATATTGTGGTGCTCTGTATTACTGATTGTATAGGGATGGTGAAAAAAGCGACTCTGGATGAACATGATATCATAGGATCTGTAAGAGAAGGTATTATGATACCTAAAGGTAATTGTGGGAACTAAAACACAAGGAGAAAGTGGAAAATGGATACTTATTTCCAAGGTGGATGTGAAAACCAGAACCAGATGATTAGATCAGTGAACCTTCCTCCACGACCCAAGTGAAAAACCGGTTGTTTTTAATGTAGTTCTCTTGACCAAAAAAATTACATTGTATGACACAACCTAGATCATGTCATAACTTCAAGAAGATGGGACATCTTTAGCACATTTATCATAGTGCTCTATAGTCGGGGATAGAGACACTTCTCAGGCATCGCAAGCATCGTATGCTTCGGCGGGGTGAGGACAAAATACTCAGTATTGTTAATTGAGTAGATCAAGCCATGGTGATTCTAGAAATACCATGACTTCACAACCAAGGAAATCATAGCATGGAAAAAAGGAGACTATGTGGCAACGATGCAATTTTATAGAGTTGAGCAGATTATTTTTGATGTTCTTACTAGACCATATATAGTGAGAGGTGTGATTATTTAGAATTATACCCTTATACAGGTTATCTTATATTCTATTGAATCACATTTATTTATTTATTCTCATTTTGTTGATATGCAATGTTTATGGTTTGAAAGGATGCATTCTCTTTTAAAACTTCAAAATCATATTGGGGAAGGATAATGTCAAGCCTTTGTGTGTAGAGAATGTGCTATAATTATTGATGGAGACAAAAAAAATGGGACTTCATATTGTTGTAATAGTATATCTATGGTGTAACTCTACGTATGAATTGGTTTACAATGTTCAAGGATCGCATCAGTTATTATATGTGAATAGTTTGCTTCATGACCGGGTATGACATCAAGAATCTCCTCTGAGGAGATAGAATTGTAATGGAAGGTTAAATGATCTTTTTGGATCCAATGGTATGAATGATCTCTTATTTTTAGGCTTCATTTACTTTAGCATCAATGTAATATTTTGAGGAAAATAGTTTTCTAGTTTTTATAGATCAATTTCCAGATTTCTTTCCTATGAACTTTTTAAGGTTACAACTTCTAAGTGAAGTGGGGTTTATGATTGATCTCCATTCAGGGACCAGTCCTATTTCTCTTCTATCTTATAGGATGTCCCCAATAGAGTCAGGGGAATTGAATGGTTAATTCAGGGAGTTGGAATGAAAGGGTTTTATTTTTCCATGTATGTCTCTATTGGCAGCACTGGTCTTCTTTGTGAAGAAAGTAGATAGAACACTTCAGTTGTGTGTTGATTATTGTATGATTAAAAAAATTACAATAAAGAACAGGTACCCACTAACACGCATTGATAGCATATTTGATTAATTGAGTGGAGCTCACTGGTTCTCCAAGATTGACTTGTGATCATGATATCACTAATTGCATGTTAGGAAGGAATATATTCCAAATACATATTTCAGAAGTAGATATGGATACTATGAATATATATTCATGTCATTCAGTCTAACAAATCCATTAATGGTCTCCATGGCATTGATGAATTGTATATTTTAGTGATATTTGGAAGCATTTGTGGTGGTGTTTTTGCATGAAATATTGGTGTATTCAAATACAATGGTTGACAATGTGGAACACCTAGAAATAGTGTTACAAATCATGAGAGAACACCATTTGTATGCCAAATTATCAAAGTATGATTTTTGGATACTGGAGGTATGCTTTCTTGGCCATGTGATTTCTAAAAAAGGTGTTTTAGTGGATCTTGAAAAGATAGAGGTTGTTATCTTGTAGCAACCACTTTATACAATATTTTATATATGATGTTTTAATGGTCAAGGTTCTACCTATGAGAGTTTTTTTTTGAAAATTATCATGACTATCATATCCATTTATAGCTCTTACAAAAGATAATACTCCATTCCAATAGTCATAGGAATGCCAAAATTCATTCCTAGAACTAACAGTTCATCTTACATCAACACAAATGATGAATTTTCCAGAATCATTATAGGGGTATGTGATGTACTATAATGTTTCAGGAATATGTTTGGGTTGTGTTCTCATACAAGGAGACCATGTGGTTTCTTATGGTTCAAGGCAATTGAGGGTGAATGAGAAGAATTACCCATAACATTATTTGGATTTTTTTGTACTCATCCATGCTATGGAAACATGGAGACATTATCTCCTCAGTTATAAATTCACTATAGTTACATATCATAAAAACATGAAACATATTTTCTCACAGCGAGATTTGAATTTGAGGCACTGGAGATGGATGGAGTATCTTGAGATGTTACACTGTGACTTGATGTATAAACTGGGAAAATGGAATTTGGAAGAAGTTGCATTGAGAAGAAAGTCATATGCACTGTTTGCGAAAGAATATTTAGATTAATGGCAGTTGATGTCGATTCTAGCCGACATGCATGTGGGATTGGAATACCAACATGATGCTGTGATTTAATTTTCAGCTACGGTTGATCCTAAGTTGGTAAATATGGTCAAAGAGACACAATCATCTGAGGTAGAATATCTTCTTATGAGTTCAAAACACAATTATGGGTAGACCATTGAGAGCATGAAACTTAATGAGAGTTATGTTTTGTGTTTTAGATATTAGATGGTTGTACCAATAGATTTTTATAAAAAAACACTTCCATGCTTACCACCATTCAAGATGTGTTGTAAATACAGGAATAGAAAATATTTATAAGGGATTGAAGGTCTTTTCTGGGTTGAGTGGAATAAAAATAAAGGTGTCCAAGTCATTCTCACAGTGCTAAACTTGTCAGCAGGTTAAATCAGAGCATTCAAGACCATTGGGTATATTGCAGTCTTTGCATATCTCAATGTGTAAATGGGAGTAGATAGCAATGGATTTTGTTATGGGTCTCCCAATAAAAGTTTAGAAACACGATTCTATATGGGTGATACTGGATCAACTTACGGTGTCAAACCATTTCATTCCTATTCATGATACTCATATGTTGGAGGATCTAGAAAATATTTATATCCAATAAGTTGTAAAGATACATGGTGTACCAGTGTCAATCATGTCATATAGAGATCCAATATTCACATCTCGTTTCATGAAATCCTTACAAAAATCCATTAGGGCTCAGTTGACTATGATCATGGCATAACATCTATAGTCAGAAGGCCAATCTGATGGGATGATACAATTGTTGGAAGACATGTTGCGAGCTTTTGTACTAGATTTTGGTGGCTCATGGGGGGATCACAAACCCATAGGTTAGTTCTTTTACAATAAAATCTATCAAGAATAAATACATATGGCTCTGTTTGAAGTGTTTTATGGGTGTCCATGTAGTTCTACTGTGCTGGGTGGAAATAGGAGATACTTCACTAGTCGGGATGAGCCTTGTGCAAGAAACAACACAGAATATCTAATTGATCAGAAAAATAATGGAGACATCTCAGAGTCATCAAAAATATTATGTGGATAATCATCAATGACCATTATCTTTTAAAGCATGTGATAATGTGTTCTTGAGGATATCTACAAGTCTTGGACATCATCATTTTTATCAGCAAGGCAATTTATCTCCTCGATAAATATGCCCTTTTGAGATACTAGAATTAGTTGAAGAGGTGGAATATTAGTTGACATTACCACCATGGCTCAGTTCGGTGCATAATGTGTTCCATGTATCCCAGTTGAAAAAGTATCATTCCAATCCTAACCATGTGATCAGATGGAATCACGTTAACCTAGAGGCGAATGATTCGTTGGTATGTATCCATGTGTGGATTGTGGATTGGAAAGAGAATGTATGGAATGTAAAAATCATGTGTTTGGTGTGGGATTTATGGTATCATGGTCAGATTTAGGAAGAAACTTGGGAACTCAAGAATGAAATGAAAGAGAAATGGCCTGGACTATATCAGGAAAGTGAGGGTTTTCTACATTCCTAAGACAGAAAGACCAATGGTGGGGAGAATTTAATACCCCTGGTTTTAATTTTACGAGATCCTGTATCCTTGCTCGAGAATGTTTTCTACATTATCTATGTCACCTTTTAATTAAAAACACCTAAAATCCGATTTCTGGGGTTTACTATAGGTTTCAGGACTAGTATACATCATGTAACTGAACTACCTAACATGTTCATGGGGAAATATTCAATTTATGAATTGGGGGTCATGCAGTGAGATGGTAAACAACATGTTGCTAAGGTACACATCATTTGGGGTTTCAATATTGGGTTTTTTAACCAACGGTGATGGGTTTTTGGAATACTTATCTAGACTGGCCTTCACATCTTGACCACAAGGTTCACGTCATAAGCTCGGCCATGCCTAGCTTAAGTCATTCATTTTGATTTTTCACTCATTATATACTTTCCATAACCCTCACCTCTCAACCCTAGACTCTCTCTAAGTTATTTTCGGAGGCATCCCTTCTTCCGGATCAATATGATCTTCTTTGGTCCATCATTGCATCCACGGTATGTGTCTTTGATTAAGTGTTCTCTTAGATCTACTTCTCCTATCCTCTATGTTCTATGACTTTTTCTATTTATGGGTAGATCTTGGTTTTTATTTGGAAAATGAGTTTATAGTTGGATTTTGTTATTGGACAAGAGGTCCAAGGTCGTTTCATTGAAGATTTAACCCTGTTTCTGTAATAATTCATCAGTGGTTGTAATTTTTTTCAACAAAAAATTGAGGTAAGAGGCTTCACAATTGACTCCTCTTAGTAGAAATAATAGGAATGCTTTCAATTGAATTCATTGTTCTTATTGGAATATGACTTTGTTATTGAACACTTTTTGGAAACCTTCATGAGTGACATATTGTGTTATATGGAGAATAGGATTAATGTGAAATGTTCTTTTATTCTTACTCTTTAAATAGAGGTTTTTAAAATGGGGTTTCTCTAGAATATTTTCACATGAATTGGTTTATATGTTTTTAATAGAAGGGAATTGTTTATTGAAATGAAATGTTTTTTTTTTGAAATTGGTTTTTCATTGGTTTTCAATAAAGGTTTAGTTTTATTGAATTGGTTTATTTTGGTAATGGAAATATTTTTCATACAAGGTTTTGGTGTGATTTCATGCTTAACGGGCCCTAAATAAGGGATTAGTACCACCGGGGTACAAGGTACATGACCCTTGATCAGGGGTGGGTGTCACTGGGACGAAATCTGATTGGAAAAGAGACCACTCATGAGTATGGAACTATCAAAAGAATCATGCATGTGTTGGTATATTGTGAAATATTAATTTGGTATGCCAAAAAAATAATGATATATTTTTTATATTCCATGATTAGATATTTTCTATAAAATGACTAGGTGAAAATTGGAAACATTTACTTTTGTTTGAACATGGTTATAATTGGTTTTCAAACTTGTTATATTTAGTTATAAACTATTTCAAGAAATTATTTTTTATATACCATTTTATATAATGTGGTATCTATTATATCCTAGTGGCATGAGAAGTGAAGTCATTGGGAAAACCTCTTATGTTATATACTCATACCTGCTTTGGAACATTGCTTCTTTTGTTGATGCAACCTTCTGGGACTTGAGAAAATGTAATGTAACACACTTATTTAGCACATTGTCGGGAAGATTTGGACTACATGGTGTTGTGGGAGCATGGATCTTGTAGATCAAGGACTCCTTTTGTCATATTGGACTGTATTCATTGTCTTTGTGTTGTTTACTTTGACACTGGTTTGTCTTTCATTATAGCATAACATGGTTGGTTGTATTAAAGTGAATGATTTTAAATATATTAGTTTATTTCATGTATCATATAGTGATATGTCTGTGGATGATTTGTAAGGGTTTTTATATATTTAAGATTAAATCATCCCCCACATTCTTTGAAACAATTTATCATTTATTATCAGCCTTTGGCGTCTTGAAGATGTCGCATAAGGCTTGGTAATGTCTCTCTGTACTCTCAAACCAATGGGAATTAGTGGGTCATTACATCATGTATATGGTTCAGTAGAATAACATCTTAACAATTTATCCATTGACCATTTAAATATATTCTACATTAATATAATAATTTCACCTCAAATAAATATCTTATAAGATATATATGATATGACTACCCTTAATACAGAACAATGTTGCAGAAGTGATTGGATATATTTTCTTAAGAGGGAATAAAATATTTTTTATATAGTATGAAAAATATTTATTCCAATGATTTGAAATTTATATTTTGACATGAGTTGTTAGAGAAATACTATACTCCAAAAGTCTTATTGGGAGGAGTTTTTCATGAGACACATACAATATTGGGAAGATAAAACCAAGTGTTTTCTTTATAACCAATATGTTATGTGATATATTATTTTTGAATAATATTTAATACATTTCAGACTATGATATATTTAATGGAATCAAGATAATATTGAAAATTGTAATCAAATTAAGAAAATTATTCCATGAAATAAAATCTGGTTCTATATTTTTGTTATTTCTCTGATTTATATAGATCCATTGGTGGGTATTAATGATGAAACAAGAAAAGGATGTTAAATTTGGTATCTAAAATTCATTATTTGTTATTGATGTTTTCAAGTGATAATGAGTCACATGCTATCAATTAATCCTTCAATGGAATCATCGTGCTAAAACCAATTAAAATACCATATATAATTATAATTGTTTCCGATCGATAAATTTGAAAAATTGATTTTAAGACCACCTACCTTAATTTAAACAATGTGGACGTTTTTAATTTGATTAAAGTAGAAGGATTAATGACACTAATGATTTTTTATGCTGTGTTTAAGCTATAGTGATTCATTTATGGGTAGAATACAAAAACCAAGTCATGGAATATTCATTTTGATGAATTTGTAAGTGTGTTTGGTTTTATTAAGAAAAAATTTGGTATATGCTTCCCCATGAGGTTATTGGTAGGGATATATTTTTACAATTCAAAAGTGTTGATAATTTATATGGAATATATATGTTTAATTTTACAGTTAGTTATGAATAATGTAAAAATTTATTTATAAAAATAAATAAATGTAGATATAAGATCACATATCTTGGTGATATTTTTTATGTTCTAGGAAAATTTAGAATTTTGATTTTGTGGTTGGATCATTTTGAGAAATGGGATTTGTTTCCATGTTATAAGTCTTGAGAAACCTCAATTGATGTGTTAACTTTTGAAGATATGATAAGGTTATAAAGAACCTGACTCCAGATGCTCGAAGTTTCTACCTTATATTATTACATCAGCATTACTATAGGGATTAAAATCCCAAATTACTGATCAATTTAGTATTTTTGGAGAACCAGATATATATATATATATATATATATATATATATATATATGGTTCCCATTTTACATTAAGAAAAAACTCAATACAATACATATTAGACAATAATAAACTGAATCCTTGAAAAATCAATCAATAAACACTTATTAATATCCTAGAGATTGGAAAAAAATAAGGGTTGTCTCAAATTATATATAAGGGTTTATTAGAGTGGAAGCTCTCATGAATAAATAATGAATAATCAATTTGGAAAAGTAAATAATAGAACACACATTCTATCTAATAAAATGGATATGTAATAATTAATATGAAAAGCTATATCACTAAACACATATTGTATTTAATCAATGAACTGAAAATGAAATACTTCTATATGTTCTATCATATTGAAAATATCATGTATAAAAAAATTATTTATTAATGTAGGAAATGGTTAGCTATTGGATTCCATGTTCTGTAACATTGTACCATTACATTCAATACCTTTCATAAGATGTTTTTAACTATGGGTATAAAACCAAATTAATTTGGCCAACTAATTTTTCTCATAGGACCTACCAATGAAATGATGGGATATATTATAATGAATCCCACCCATTACATAATATGAAAATAATCCATCATATATTGAATAATGTATTTTATTCATCAATATTCCTTATCAATTTTCTATATGGAGTAAATGTCACAGATTTACCATATATCCTCTAATAATCAAATTAATATCAACGTAAACACCATATATAAAAATTTTAAATAAATTATTAAATAATCTTAGACACGATAAAATAAAATTTATATTTAATATAGTTGTAATTTCCAAAGATAATTGATCACAATAATGTTCTTGTTTTAAGATAAAGTAAACTATTCCAAATGAAAGTGGGTTTTTTCAATAATGTTTACCACTTGGAATTTTTAAAGTAAATATAAATATAGATAAAATGATTGAAATTAAATCATAAAATACCATGAATTAAATAAGGATAATTTTATTACATTTAAAATGGGTATTATATTCACCACAAAAATGTGAATTAGTTGATAATTAAAATTAAGTCTCAATAAAATGTAATTTTACACGATATCTCTTACCTTAAAAATCCATTTGGTCGAACATTATTTAACAACCATTATAATGTTTTTTATTAAGTAATTAACTTATCCGAAAATCATATTAATATTTATTATATCATATATGATCCTTTTATATGTCTTATCACAAATTTGTTAATATTTTTTCATTTTTTTCATGGTTTTGGATGATAATTTATTTGTTTTCCCTATATGTTTTAACCTGTTATTTTTTTCCATCTTACATAAATATTAATTTTTTCATCACTAAAATCTTGAACATGATATACATATCATATATATTAAATATCTATGTATTTATAGTAATACCTAAAATTTTTGGATATTAAATTAAATGCACTATTCATGGAGATGGTATATTATATGTATACAGAAATTCTACATCCATTATCTAATCGTAATAAAATTAATAAAATAAAATAAAATATATTTATATATATATGTATATTATCATTCCATTATACTTTTTTATTTAATATCTATAAAATTTTTTTATTAAATATTCCATTAATACATTCCATGTGATGAGTGTATGAATTATATCGCTTCACGAGGTGGTAGTTTTTTGTGGACACGAGTGATGTCGTCGTATTCTGAAAAAATGGTAAGCATGAAGGAATGCATAATATAATAATTATATAAGAATAAAAAAAATAAATATAAAATATATCATATATTAATTATATATACAACATTATTACTATCCTTGAATGATGGAAATAGAAGAACAAATGATATCTCTTCGCCAGGAGGTGGTCCACCATATGCTAGAACAATGATTATATATCACATATTATGTAATAATGAAAATTTTATGGTAGTAACCTTACCATGAAAACATATAATGATATTCAATATACTAAGGATATTATATAATCATGATATAAAAATAATTGAAGTATGATTACCAGGAAATAAAAAAAATTAGAAATATGTTACCTCTTCTTTGGGTATATTCCTTAGGATTTCACTAAAACAAGAAATGTTTTTATTTATAAAAAAAGGTTTCATGAATTATAGGAGGAATGTTTTTAATTTTATTTATTATATCTTGGTTGAGAAAAATTTGATGATAGGTGTGAATAAGTGGGGGAGTAACGACCAATTTATAAATAAAGATCAATGATATTCATGTAAATACTCAAAAGTATTCACTATTGGGTGGTATCCCACACCTCATGTGCCTAAAAAATTTAATAATAATATATTGTAATGATATTAATTTCAATACACACCACCACTCTACAAACATAAACAAATGTTTTCCATTTTATTCTTAACTAATAAGTTTCAATATTTTCTAATTTTGGATTTTGTTATGTAAACTATTTTTCTAACAAATATATTTTATCCATTAAGAAAAATAAATGTTATCCTAAACATATAATTTGGACTCAATAATTATAAATATTATACCAATTTTATTAAATAAAATTTATTTATTTGTGGAAAATTAATTTTAACACAAATCCATGTAATATGTAAAAACCCTCATAAACTATAACCATACTTATATAGGTTTTTTCTAATTAACGATCAATATAATATCTATCATGGAAAAAAAATGTCCCTTAATGGGACATAATTTATATTCATTAAAATTTTAAAAAAAATTATGATACGATATTTAGAAAATTTAAATCAATTAATAAAATATCATTTATAATAAAATAACCATAATGTTAATTTAAAATTTATTTATTCATTTTGTATTTAAAATTATCAATACAGTGATTAAATTCAATTATATTATTACTAAACAACATTATCATGATTATATAATCCAAAAAATTAATGTTAGACAATAATTCATTCAATTTAAATCACTATTATTATTTTTAATATCATTTAATTTAGTTATTTATGAACTAAATAATTACTACGTTGGAATTTATTGAATATTTAATGCAATTAATTCTTCAATAAAAAATTATAATAAAATATTATTATAGAAAAAACTCATTTATATTTTAAAATTCTATTCATAACTGAACAAATGTTATATTTTCCAATATCCAAAATCTTTATAGAAATTACAAGTGGGAGATAATTGTTTTTTCCCTTTTGATTACTTAACTAATTATATGGGTCACATTCATGGAATATTATACCAGTAACTAACATAAAAATATAAAATTGTGTTTAGGGTAAAAATATTTCTAGATAATGTGTGTGGTTAAATTTTCTAGGTCATTTGGATCCTTAATTTTAATGTTTAGTCCCTTGGTAAACCCATTTTCCTCTTAACTATTGTATTAATCTTATCTATTCTCATAACTAATTTTGGTAAAAAATTATGTCGACAACATTATACTATACACATTATTACAATTCATAATATTTAATCCATTTTTTAAAAATTGAATTCATGTAATTAGAATAAATAAATATAATAAAAATCCTGCAAATGGAAGGATAAGGAAAATTTTTAAGGTGAAAATGTTCTAAAGTTTGTTATGTTTTTAAATATAAATTCAATATAAAAATTTTATTAATTAACTAAATTGTATTAATATATTTATAGTTGTAATGTTTTTAATTTAATACTTATCCAAAATAGAATTTAATAATTATTTATCATTAGAATAATTTTCAGTTTTCAATTAAAATTCAGTATTTTTTACTATTCATAAAAATAGATAATTCTCAAAAAAAATCCAAAATATCCTCCTAAGATAATTTTTACATTCCAATTTCATAAATTAATTTTATTTTTTCTAATAAAATTTATAAAAGTGTCAAAATTTATTTCTAAAACATGTAAGACATTAAAAATGATGAAACTCCTTTTAGATAAATGCATCATTTTATTTGCAAAATTGAATTTTTTTAATATTATTCCTATATAATGTATTCTTTTAATTTTAAAAAAAATTGTTTTAATATGAATTTTATAAATCTAGTTACTATATTTCACTAAAATTATTTATTCAATTTATTAATATAAAACACGATTGGGTGTATAAAAAAATTCATCTGTATTAAATTTGATTTTTTTAATTTTTAATAAATTGGCTAGTAGAGAATTATATAAACATGTGGAAATAATATTTTTCAGATTTATTTGACTCTTCTATTTTCATTCCTTATAATTTCTAGTTGATAACTCTCATATTAAGTAACTATATAAATAATATATTTAAATTTGGTAAAATGTTGTCGAATATGTAACACATGCAAATGAATGAACACGATATTGTGTATAACACAAGCCAAATTTGTGTTCCATGTACAATAATATAATCATAGTGTTGGGAATAAATGAAGATAGATTCAAAATTACATTAATTCTAAAATGAATATATCAAAAATGTATGTGAGGGTTACATTATCTCCACCGTAAATTACTTGTGTCCATGAAATTCGAATATGATCATGGTAATAATCAACTTTATATTTGAAAATATCTTTGTTGACAAGCCCACATAATAAAGGAATTATAAAAGTATCTCTATAATAAGACGGTTATTTATTTACAAGGTAAAATAACTAGGATTATATATATGAAAACATTGGTGGAAAGTGAAAAAATGGATATGATAGAAAATTATAAATATTATATATAGTGATTGAGGTAATTAATAAAAATAATGTGAATGATAAATGGAATGTTAAGGGAATAAAAACTATAAATCATTGAAAATCTATGGGAGCCTCATATTAATAGGATATTAATATAGTATGATAAAATTTTGTTTCAAGATCCCATTAAAAATTTGATGAATTATTACACTCTCTATGAATATAAAAAAATGTACATATTTGATATGTTTCTATTTCATAAGAAAAATATTATCCATATTTCCTTGAAGTATTTCTATTTCATCTCTTAGAATATTTTTCATAATATTGTGAAATAATACATTATTATTTAAAAAATTTCTATAGATCAACTAAAAACATTTTATAATTGGTTTACCTGATTCCCATTCCAATATATCAAGATCAAAAACATTAAAAGGTCACTAAATTTTCAAAATGAACTTAACATTAATTAAAAATTATAAAGAATCTCTAAATCATCACATTCAAAATAAGTGAATACCTTTAGCATGTATTCTCCATAAAAAGGGTTATATCATGAATTACCATAAAACCCTATTAGTAAAATTAATTATTCTTATTACATAACTAAAATATGTAGTAATTGATATATTTTTTAAATCAGAAAATGATATAGACTTCATCAATGATAGAATAACCACTTTTCCGATAAATAATTTCTTTGTTCCAATGAATTTAGTAATATCCAATACACATTATCTATACAGGTCTTCTCTTTATCCCAACATCACTATGTCAACATCAGAAACATGTTAATAGTTTTCATTCCATCAACCACGTGTGTTCCAAAAAAGTCCAACTTACTACTTAATCACTTATCTTGGTACCATTTAACTCATTATGTCGAATCCCTAATGAAAAGGTATTTTAGTATAATCATTATATATTTCATAATACGAATTGTTGTAATTTCATTAATAAAATTCATTTATAATAATTTTTAGGGATCTAAATGAGCAAGAATAGTAATAATTTAACTTCGGTTGTATCAATAGAATATTCCTGACCTTGATCTGTTAGCTTATTATAACGTATATTCCTCTTTTTAATGAGGATTTTTTTATTAATTCCCCATTTCTCAATATATGAAGCATTGTACATTGGAAAATATTTTAATACCCTTGTAATAAAAATCATGATGGTATTTTTCTCAACACTTGTAAAAGAATACAAATACATTTACGAAAGAAAAATGGTGTTTCATTCCACAACTATCACATGTGGGAAAATTATTCTTTTCCTTTTCCCTTTATATGCTTTTTTCCCAGCCATCCTATTCTTCTCATTGATTCCTTCGAGACCATATTACTTTGTTAATTTTTTCACTACCATTATAGCTCGTGATGTTTCCATCTCTTTAGATTATAATGTTTGGGAGATTATTCCCCTTAAAAATATTGTTTAAAAACTATCAAACAAATGATCATTATTACACTTTTTATTATTTTCATTGATCTGATACCCATTCCTTATTCTAGGTATAATTTATATATGACAGAATACATTATATGAAATTATATAATTATAATACCAAATGTATAATACATATTAGTTATATTCTAAACATAAATTAAAATTTATATGTCTAAATTAAAAATCATAAACATGATTTCATTAGAATTTTATTCTTTTATTATCATCAATGAATTTCATTGGGTTATGTTCCCTAGTAGATATTTTCCTAAATATAGTTTTCAAGTTTCTAATAAACATCTTTTGATATCAATTGTAATGAGAATGACCTCAAAAGCTCTTGCTTTTTAAAATGTTGTGTCTCAGTAAAAGGCCAATAAACAATTTATTAGTAAAATGGGTGGATTACATGATTCTGATATAAGGTATTTTTTTACAATCCATTTCATAAAAAAGAGTAACACAACAAGTATATCCTCCTTCCATGTAATGTATTGACTGATACGCATGTTAGAAAGACCATCATCAACCCTGTTTGTTTCATGAAAGGTGTGTGTGGAAATGTAGTTGATCTCCAAGAGCGAATCTAGACATCTCATCTAGAGGGTAGTGATAGGCCAAGCTAGATGTATTTTTCAATTCTAAATATCCTGTGAAATGGTGGTTGATTCGCTATCAATACAGATGTTATTCCATCCTTTTTTCTTGATGAAATATGCAACATGAATCAGACCCATCATTTCTTCCTGCAAGGAAGCGGTCGTACCGTAGCTGCCAAAGAAGAATCAATGGAACCACCCCTTAAAATATCTGAATACATCACCAAAAATTGAAGGTCTTGGATTTCCTTTGGAAGAACCATAAAAATTTACTTTAATCCATCCTGGAAAAATATGTTTCCAAAAAACATTAAAGCTTCCCTTCTGTTTCCTGTAGGTACCATCAACTCTAATACAATGAAGGATCTCGAAATCACCAATAGAGTTGTCATAATAAGATTTCTGTATCAAAGCGGCATCCTTAATGGACATTCGAATTTGTATCCATCCTGTATTAAGTTTGAATGATTAATTGTTGTGGATAATGGAATTTCTATCATATTAGATCACATGTAGGAGTTCTGCAACTATTGCTAGGAAGATATCCTTGATTTGCTGCGAAGAGTCCAGCTCCACGCAGTAGTTTAATTGAGCACAAATAAGGATTGTGTGTAACCATCTACAGCCAAACATGTTAGTAATATAATTCCAAATTTCTGAAGTCGTAGCATAAGACAAAAATAGATGGTAAGCATCTTCTTTATACTGGTGACAAAAAATGGCACATAGAACAAATTTGTATTCCAAATGATTGAAGAAAAGCCTCAGTGGGAACACGGTTATGGGAAATACAAAAGACAAGATTAAGTATTGATGGCCTAATCCAGTTCTTGTTAAAGTATTTTAACCAAACAAAACTAAAATCCCGATTTGTGATCTTATGGTTGTAAAAACATTTTCAGTCAATAACCTCATTGTGAGGAGGTTCCCATATATGAAAATCATCAATTTCATAGGAGTAATTGTCGATAATATGAATGATGTTGTCATGCAGGTTGTAGCTAATGAAATACATGATATACCTTATAGTAAAATTAGTGTTCATCGAGACAAAGTTAGGATAAAACTTATAAATAAGAGGGACACCAGTCTAATTTTCCACCAAAAATTTCATGGATGAATCGACATTATCCATCAATCTAGAGTGGACCATAATGTTTGAAAAAGGGTTTTTAATGGATGGACAAATGGATGATTGGATATAGTTCAAATTTCCTTTCATATGTTTTTATGTGTATCTCTTTCTAAGTAAAGAAACTGAATCATAGTTCTTATTAATCAATCTCCAAGAGAATTTATCTTGAAGGGCATCGTTAAATAGTTGATGGTTTTTAATACCAATTCCTCCTTTATCTAACGGTTTGAACAAGTAGCCCTGTGAATGGTAACAGGTTTTCTTTCAAGAATGATACCAGTCTAGACATAGTTCATGATGTAAACATTAATTTTTTTAAAAGTCCAATAGATCATTTATAAATCATCAGCGAGTAGACTAAATTTGACTCAATATTATATTTCACCAAACAAATCCTTCCCGCCATGGAGAATGATTTACACTTCTAAGAGGAAAGCTTGTTGACCACTTGATCAAAATGGTGGAAAATAAAATGGATTTTGGCCTTCACCAAAATATTGGAATACCAAGGTTATTGAATGAGAAGGATCCTTCCTTGATATAGAGACAATTGATGATGTCATTTTTTCTGTTATGAGATAATTTTTTTCCAAATAAATCAAAATATTTTCCCCAGCATATAGATAGGCCATAGAGATCTTCATAATGTTCCATGGAATTTTTACGATTTTGAAGATTTATTTTATCAGCTTGTAAGAAAATAATGATGTCATCGGCATAAAAGAGATGTGTAGGCACACATAAGTTTCTAGTCACCTGAATGGGTTTACGTTTGTTTTGAGTAACCAGGCTAGTGAGAAGCCTACAAAGGTAAGATATAGCTATAGAAAAAAGGATTGCAGATAAAGTATCACCTTGCCTAACACCCTTGGAACATTTAAAATATCTCTTACGAGAGCCATTTACATGAAAATAAATATAGGAAGAATTTAACAAGTAATTGATTCTAAAGATGAAAATATCATTGAACATTGGTATATTGTTTTATTAAATTTCTCCCAATGTATACCGATGGTTTATAACCGTTGGTACTTCATTTTTGAGAATTGTTATACCAACAGTTTTCAACCGTTGGTAATGTGACTTTCCAGAACACCTATACCAACAGTTCTAAACCGTTGGTATTGTGTTTTTCCAGAATTCCAGAACACATATACCAACGGTTCTAAACCGTTGGTATATGTGTTTTTTCAGAATTCCAGAACACCTATACCAACGGTTTAGAACCGTTGGTATAGTGTTTTTACGGAAGTCCATCACTCTTATACCAACAGTTTAGAACCGTTGGTATTGAGTTTTTCCAGAATTACTGCACAACATCCCCCTCCAGTAGCCCCTCCACTATTCACTAACACCTGCATAAAAAATATCAAAAAAGCCACATACAAACTTAAAACAGTATAAAAAACACCTAAAATAGCACAAAAAACACATAAAACCATCAAATTCTTCCAACCATGTCATGTACTACAATTCCCTATTTCAATCTTCATATGACAACAATCATCCTATAGTAATTCTCCTCACCCCTACACAACCCCCCAACCAGCATATCCCCCCCACCTCCCCATCAAATTCTAATAGGCAGAATAGTATGAGAAATACCTATTAGAGTTGAATAAGAGTTTGAAATTGTCTCATATCCCTTTTTTTTTCCAATCCTAAATTTGGGTATGTAATGATTTGTGATGAATTTTTCATTGAACATGTATTTTTTATAATATATGGTGAAAAGGTATTTTCTTAGGAGTCTCTTCACTTATGAACCCATGATTGAAACTACCCAACTCATGAAACGGAGTTTGCGACTATCGTTGATGAGTGTAAATTTCAGTTGTATTCACATAAAATGATGTCCTTTTCAATCAAAACAGAGACTTTGAGTGGTGTTGTCCACACCGAACCTCGGATTGAGACAGGTTTGACTCGTACACATCACATATGACCCATGGATCGTTTTCCTAAATTTTCAATAGAATCCGAATGAGTTTGGTCGGTTTTCCGTATGCCAGTAGTTGTTTTCACTTCAAATCTTGTCCATTTCAAATAAAAGTGAGACACTTCGAGTGGTACCGGCCACACCGTGCCTCAGATTGAGTCGGGGTTGACTCGTACACTTCAAAAATGACCAATAGATACTTGTCCTAAAGTATCAACAGAATCTGAATGCGTTTGGTCCATTTTCCATATGTCAGTTGTTTTTTTTACTTGAACTGTTTTCCATTTCAAAGAAAAGTGAGACACATTGAGTGGTTCCGGCCACACCACATCTCGTATTAAGGTGGGGTTGACTCGTACACGTCAAAAATTACCCATGGATTGTTTTACTACATTATCAACACAATCCGAATGCGTTGGTATGTTTTCCATATGTCGTTAATTTTACTTAAAAGTGCATCCAGTTTAAAAAAAAGAAAGACACTTTGAGCGGTCCTAGACACACCGACCCTCGTATTGAGGTGGGGTTGACTTATACACATAAAAAATAACCCATGGAAACTTTTCTTAAAGTATCAACAGAATCCAAATGCATTTGTTCTATTTTCCGTATGTCGTTTGTTGTTTTCACTTAAAATCCTATCCATTTCAAATAAAAGTGAGACAGTTTGAGTGGTACCGGCCACACCGTGCCTCAGATTGTGGCAGGGTTGACTCTTACATGTCACAAATGACCCATGGAAACTTGTCCTAAAGTATCAATAGAATCTGAATGCATTTGGTCCATTTTATGTATGTTAGTTGTTGTTTTTACTTAAACTATTGTCCATTTCAAAGAAAAGTGAGACACTTTCAGTGGTTTCGGCCACAACACCCCTCGGATTGAGGTGAGGTGAACTCGTACACATCAAAAATAACCCATGGATATTTTTACTAAAGTATCAACACAATCCAAATTCGTTTGGTTAGTTTTCCGTAGGTCGTTTATTTTACTTAAAAGCACATCAATTTTAAATAAAACAAAGACACTTTGAGTGGTACCAGCCACACAGGCCCTCGGATTGAAGCAGGGATGACTCGTAGACGTCAAAAATGACCCAAGAAAACTTTTCTTAACGTATCAATAGAATCCGAATGTGTTTGGTCGTTTTTCCGTTTGTCGGTTGTTGTTTTCACTTAAAATCATGTCCATTTCAAATAAAAGTGAGACAATTTGAGTGGTATCGGCCACACCGTGCCTCAGATTGAGGTGGGGTTGACTTGTACACGTCACAAATGACCCATGGATACTTTTCCTTAAGTATCAATAGAATCCGAATGTGTTTGGTCCATTTTCCATATGACAGTTGTCCTTTTGACTTAAACTGTTGTCCATTTCAAAGAAAAGTGAGACACTTTTAGTGGTGTTGGACACACCGCGCCTCGAATTGAGGCGGGGATGAATCGTACATGTCACAAATGTCCCATGGATAGTTTTTCTAAAGTATCAACACAATCCGAATGCATTTGGTCTGTTTCCCGTATGTCTTTTATTTTACTTAAAAGCACATCCAGTTTAAAAAAAAGAAAGACACTTTGAGCGGTATCGGCGACACCAGCCCTCAGATTGAGGTGGGGATGACTCGTACACGTCACAAATGACTCATGGAAACTTTTCCTAAAGTATCAATAGAATTCGAATGCATTTGGTTGGTTTTCCATATGTCATTTTTTGTTTTCACTTAAAATATTATCCATTTTAAAAAAAGTGAGACAGTTTGAGTGGTACCCGGCCACACCGTGCCTCAGATTGAGGTGGGGTTGACTCGTACATATCAAAAATGACCCATGAATACTTGTCCTAAAGTATCAACAGAATCGGAATGCATTTGTTCCATTTTCCATATGTTCGTTGTTGTTTTAACTTAAACTGTTGTTCATTTAAAAGAAAAGTGAGACACTTTGAGTGGTGCCGGCCACACTGCACCTCAGATTGAGGCAGAGTTAACTCGTACATGTCACAAATGACCCATGGATCATTTAATAAAGTATCAACACAATTCGAATGCATTTGGTTGGTTTTCCATATCTAGTTTATTTTGCTTAAAAGCGCATCCATTTTAAAGTAAAGAAAGAAACTTTTAGTGGTACCGGCCACATCAGCCCTCGGATTGGGGTGGGGTTTACTCGTACACGTCACAAATGACCCATGGAAACTTGTCCTAAAGTATCAACAGAATCTGAAGGCATTGATCGTTTTTCCGTATGCCGGTTGTTGTTTTCACTTAAAATCATGTCCATTTCAAATAAATGTGAGACAGTTTGAGTGGCACTGGCCACACCGTGCCCCATATTGAGGCAGGGTTGACTCGTACACATCGAAAATGACCCATGGATACTTTTCCTAAAGTATCAATAGAATCTGAATGCGTTTGGACCATTTTTCGTATGTCAGTTGTTTTTTAGACTTAAACTGTTGTCCATTTCAGAAACAAAGTGAGACACTTTGAGTGGTGTCAGCCACACTGCACCTTGGATTGAGGCGGGGTTGACTCGTACACATCACAAATGACCCATGGATCATTTTCCTAAAGTATCAACACAATCTGAATGTGTTTGGTTGAATTTATGTATGTCATTTATTTTACTTAAAAGCACATCCATTTTAAACAAAATAAAGACACTTTGAGCGGTACAGGCCACATCGGCCCTCAGATTATGGAGAGGTTTACTCGTACACATCACAAATGACCCATGGAAACATTTCCTAAAGTATCGACAAAATATGAAGGAGTTTCATCCATTTTCAATATGTCGGTTGTTGTTTTCACTTAAAATCATGTCCATTTCAAATAAAAGTGAGACACTTAGAGTGGTACCAGCAACACCCTGACTCAAATTGAGGAGGGGCTGACTCGTACACGTCAAAAATGACCCATGGATACTTTTACTAAAGTATCAACAGAATCTGAATTCATTTGGTCTGTTTTCCGTATGTCAGTTGATGTTTTAACTTAAACTGTTGTCCATTTCAATGAAAAGTGGGACACTTTGAGTGGTGTCGGCCACACCGCGCCTCGTATTGAGGTGAGGTTGAATTGTACATGTCAAAAATGACCCATGGATCTTTTTCCTAAAGTATCAACACAATTCTAATGCATTTGGTCTATTTTACATATTTCGTTTATTTTACTTAAAAGGGAATCCATTTTAAACAAAAGAAAGACACTTTGAGAACCAAATGCATCCGCAATGAAGACGCCCTCCCTAAATGCCTGTTTGAAGAGGACATCATGAATGATCAATATTATTCACCTTATAACAATATTACTTTCCAACCAAGGAGAATTTTTTATACCATGTTTAAATCTCACAAGTTGGCCCAAATGAGATTCCACTTTACCGATAACCATTTTGTGCAGATTTCATATCATAAATCCCAATAGAAGAGACATTTTCTTTTCTTTAATTGAAGACCCATCGCAAAATACACATTGAACTTCATAATAATCAAACTATTGATTTCCCTAAATAATATTCCACCATGAATCTGCACAGCTAAGCAACAGTAGAAAACATAAATTATATTGGAACATGATTGAAAAATTTATTCTCAACAAATTGAAATATTAATAATGAAGTAACAATCATTTAAAATAATAAAAGGAAACAAAATCAAGGAAACATGCAGCACCTCCCCCTCCCACCTCAGAACACCCCCCCCCCCGGCGCAGCCCCTTCCCCCATCCGCCCGTCCCCTACCCCTCTCCTCCCCTCCCCCTTGCCCAACCTTTTCCCCCAGCAGCCCCTCCCTCCTTCCATCACCCAGCCCCTCCCCTACCCTCCCCTCCCCTTCCCTACCCTCCCCTCCAACCATCCTAGCCCCAGCCCCTCCCCTCCCCTCCCCCTGCCCCTCCCCTCCTGCCCACCCTTTTCACCCAGCAGCCCCTCCCCTCCCCTCCCCCCTCCCCTTCCCCTTCCTGCCCACCCTTTTCTCCCAGGACCCCCCTCCCCTCCCCTCCACCCTCCCCATACCTCCCCTCCCCTCCCCCCTACCCACCCTTTTCCTCCAGCAGTCCCATGCCCCTCCCCTCCCCCCAGCCCACCCTTTTCCACCAGCAGCCCCCTCCCCCCTGCCCACCGTTTTCCTCCAGCATCCCCATGCAGCTCCCCTCCTGCCCACCCATTTCACCCAACAACCTCCTCCCCTCCCCTCCACCTCCCCTTCCCTCCCCTCCCCACCCCCTACCCACCCTTTTCCTCTAGAAGCCCCCTACCCCTCCCCTCCTGCCCACCCTTTTCACCCAGCAGGCCCATCCCCTCCCCTTTCCCCTGCCCAACCTCTTCCCCAAAAAAATCCACCATTACTAAAACAAAAATCTTCCCCTGAATAGAATGGAAATTCAAAAACAGCATGATTCACTTCAAAAACACAAAAATAAGAACATAATCAATAATGTACAATTACTACTTGGAAAAGAAAATTTATTTTCATGTGATTATTCCACGCATGTTACTATCAGGCATAAAACTATCAGCCATAAATGACATAAAATTCAGTTCTATGGGAAAATGACATAAACATGAAATACATGGCTAACTAAGAAAGATAATTAATAAAAAATAGAAAAATGGGTATCACGGTACAAAGGAATATTAAAGGTCTAGGTAGTAGACTAATCATAAAATAAGAATCAAGTGCAAAAAAGAGATCCGATAACAACATCCCTATGAAGCAGAGGAAAACCCCAGAGTGGAAATCCATGTTATAAAATATAGAGTTATATAGAATTAAAAAATGTAATGGATCAATCTGC